>OU744797.1:25484735-26757802 GCA_916614155.1 Mesoligia furuncula
CGAAGACCGACATCCGCGCGGACGGAGTCGCGGGCGGAAGCTAGTTGTACATATAAGATAATTGAAGAAATAATTAATTTCACAGGAAAGCAAACTGCAACAGTACAATAATGTAATTAGCTAAGAGTCCCAGCAGAGGTATCGGTAGAGTGGCGTTTACAGTAAACAGTCCACACGCTGTCATCTTACTGAAGGTCCGGTTAACTTGTAGCACGCACTTGCACAAATGTCTGACACTTTCTGTAAGAAAATTAACAAAAGATAAGAGAGAGGGTAAGTTACAATAAAAAAACAATTCCCCAGATTTCGATATTGATTATGAAAGGTGGGTTAAAATAATTTAGATTCGGAATTGTTGTTGTTCTTACTTGGACAGTTTGTATCCATCACTCGCTGCATATACGCGGACTCGACTTCCTCTACACCAATATACAACTTCTCACAATGCCAACAAGTGATAATTACAAGTGACATTTTTTTTACAGTCCATAAGATCATAGTGACGGTTGAAGCTGGAAACACCTGAAAGCAGCAAGTAGCAAAATATTAAGAGCTAGCTGTGCTCTAAAATGGAACAGTTTTACTTTATTCATTCTATAAAATAAAGTTAATATTGAGTAATGGAATCAGATACCAAAAATTGATTACCACGATCTACATAGTACATAAATGAAAATATAATTGGGCGTGCGGCATTGTAAACGATGATAAAACAAAATAAGCTTCTTAAAAAATATAAAAAAAGCTTTAGCTTCTTAAAAGCTTTTTAAAAAGTAAACGAGAGATTTAGTGTGAGAGACAGAGAGAGTTATATCTTTCTTCTCTCTCATTTAACTAAGTGTACCTAAACGTGACACATGCTTGAAATTTCACTCTCAATTCTGGTCCAATATTTATCGAATCGCTGCTTAAAATGTTTCACTTTAAAAAATGATATTTTGATTTAGGTAATAAAGACAATTAAGACTCAGTCAGTACAAATGCAGCATTAAATCCTTTATATGATATACCATTCGATATAAAAGTAAAACATAATGGGATCTTCCTAGAGAAGTTACAGAATAAAAAATGAAAATGTCAAAGATGAAATGTTCGAAGTATTTAAAAAACCTTCCAGACAGTTTAAGAAAGAATATAGATAATTCATTCTCCAGATTTTTAATAATTATCATGTTTAAGGATGTTGAAGCTGGTTAAAAAATATCCAAGAAAAGTTAACAAAATTCCTGGGGATTACCTGTTACCAAATGAAAACTTAAGATACATTATGCATATACTCACATTGGGCGACGACTCTTGCAAATGCATTAAGTGTCCCTGCACAGTACACAGAACACGAATAAACGAGCTGTATGTTCGGTATAATATCTAAAAAAGACGAGAATATCGTCGCATGAGTCAGTGGGAAGTGAAATATTATGAAACAATTGCAATGTAAGCAAGTGACTTACTAATAATCGGAAACATTTTATATACAGTTTGTATGTTTCTAAAATATTTTGGTACAACTTAAAAAACTTGTTACAGTATTCATCATTCTGTTCTTCATTATTTATTGTTAGTATGTCCTTAATCCATTCTTTCAGATACGTTGTCAACAGTGTTGTGAGGCAGATACCATACATTAAATTAAGATTATATTGTGTATTTAGTACATCGCCGGTAGCTTCAAAAAAATGAACTGACCCTTTTAAGACATAAAAACAAATTGAGGGTAAATTAAAAATTCCGATTATAGTTATAAGTGAGATCCAGTTCCAAACAATATGATTGCGGACACTTTTGCTAATGTCAATGCTCCTATTAATGTCTTGGAGCTTCAATATAAGGGAAACGTTGCTACGGCTATGAACAATGCTGCTAATGATGAGCAAAATATACCCAACGAAAAATAAAGTGTGAAAACACCAAAAAATTGTAAGCCTGATACCAGTTTTATGCGATTTCGCAAAAATAAAGGGCTCATCGTTGAACTGGCGACACATAGAAACAACATGGAAAAATGAAATAGTAAAGAACGGTATTATGTAAAAAAATTAAAATGTTTAATGAAAATGTTTATTTGTCTCAAAACAGTTACTACATGGATTATAAATGAGACATCCCCAGTAAGTAATTGATAATACTTGTGTTGGGGCTATCCCGCTCTTTCCCTTAATTATTACAAAATTGAGACGTTTTTTACAAAAGGTGACTAAAAAAAAAAAAATTTAGGAATAAATGCAAATGACTTATAAACTAGTTAACAGCTCTTTGTGTAACTGTACTTGTATGCCAGATGTGAAACTATGTATATGTGCGTCTTATTTTGAAACAGCGTTTGTGATGTTGTGGGTGAGGGTGGGTGTGTGGGTGTGTAAGGGTGTGTGTGTATGAGGGTGTATGTGTGCGAGGGTGTGTGTGTGTGTGGGTGTGTGTGTGTGTGAGGGTGTGGGGGGTGTGTGTGTGTGAGTGTGTGTGTGGGGGGGTGTGTGTGTGTGTATGTATGTAAGTATTATTTGAAGTCTTTGAAGTGCCGATGTGTTCGTCGCGCGATTTATAGGTTAAACTCGGTGGTTACCTACTTAGGTACATTATTGATAAGAAAGCAATAAAATGAAATTGTCTAAGCAAGTCTAGCTAAAACTTGTTCAGTTTCCTCGTATGTTAAGGTTTTTAGCCACTCGGTTATTACCTTTTTGGCTACGTGTGAGATTTCCTGGTGGAACCTTAATTTTGCATTTATTTTATTATATACTAGCTTCCGCCCGCGACTCCGTCCGCGCGGATGTCGGTCTTCGCGTGGATGGTTTATTTCTCCATTTTGAGTAACTCTGACAATGACATCTTATAAATATCTATTGGACCCAAATACGGCTAAGCCTATAATAATTAAGGAGATCGCTCTATTGAGCTACTGCTGTTGAGCTCGCGTTCTGTAGTAAGTATTTTTTTCATAGTAATTCCGACCTTGAAAAGTAGCATGTAGCAGTAAATTACTGACAATGACGAAAAGTTTGCAATAATAAAAAAGTGATCGTGACAATGCGACAGAAAGTTAATAGAGAGCTTCAGCATACACAACATTGTTAGTGAGCTCGTCCGGAATATGAACATGAAGATTTCTTGGACTGCTCACATGGGAAAGAGCTACGTAAAGTTGCCCGTGTGAAAAACAACTCGCGGTAAGATCTACGCCAGCAACTCCTAGGGTCTGACCTTGAGCCTTATTTATTGTCATGGCGTAAGACAAAGCTACAGGAAACTGTATTCTCTTAAATTGAAATGGAAAATTATCCACTACGGGTAATGCAACGTGTGTTCGCGGTTCTACAGAACAACGTCTATGAATAAAACCGAAAAATAAGATTTTTTTTTTCTACGTATAATTCCAGGATAAAAAGTATCCTATTTTATGCCAAGGATAATAAGGTATAATTATACCAAGTTTCATCGAAATCGAACCGTTAGTTTTCACGTGATGCCTGCATATACAGACAGACAGACAGACAGACAGACAGACAGACAAAAATTTTTTTAATCACATATTTGGGTTTGGTATCGATCCAGCAACACCCCCCGCTATTTATTTTTTCAATATTTTCAATGTACAGAATTGACCCTTCTACAGATTTATTATATGTATAGATGTAGGCTGATTGGGTTGCATACTGACGCCGTGCAAAAGCGGTTCGAACCCTCGGGGAGTAAGCCACTATGTCCTTACGTCTTTTCTCCTGACTGTCTTGGTTAAATGGAATAGATTTTTGTAAGTACCTATAGGGTCGTTCTTAAAAATATAGTTTTCTTACCGAGAGTAAGCCACTGATTCTATAAAGATCGACTGTGGGGTATCTGTATGGTTTATAGTACATAACTTTTATAAGTGACCTTTGGGCTCTTTCTAACTCAAGAAATTTAGTTTTAGTGGTTCCCCCCCAGACTGGTAAACAGTATGTAATAACTGATTGCGCGAGTGCAATGTAGATGCTGTTTAGTGTCTTCGGAGGCATCACATACCTTAGATTTTTAAAAATCCCTATAAATTTCCGCACCCGTGACGTGACAATTTCAATATGCAAATGCCAAGTTAAGCACTCGTCAACTATTACTCCTAGGTATCTTGTGGACGCAACATGTTTAATGGCTTGACAATTACAATTTCGGTTCAAAGGGTCCGCGCACGTGTGGATTTGAATTTTAAAATTAGGGCCTGGTTTAGACCTTATACTAGGAGAAAAACAAATGTAGTTTGTTTTAGGAACACTAAGGGTTAGTAGATTGGCTTTGAGACACCTGTCTATATCAACTAATCCTTGCTCGGCATCCTTGCACGCAGCTTCCCACGTGTCCCCAAAGTAAACAATCGCCGTGTCGTCCGCGTAGGAGAAGATTTGACCCCCACCGCTTCGTAGATTGCAGAGTTCATTAATATACACCAGGAACAGCGGTGGGCCAAGAACAGATCTCTCAGACACCAAACACAATGTTTTCCACCTCACTATGTGAGTTACCTATTTTAACCTGCTGTCTCCTACCTCGGAGATAACTATCAAAGAGGGAGAGAGCCTTACCTCTTATCCCTATATCCTCAAGTCTCTGCACAAGGATGGGGACAGATACGGTGTCAAACGCCTTCTTCAGGTCTAGGAACACCGTAACGCATTTGTAACCCTTGTCCACCTTGTCATTGATTTCAGATGTCAACGCAATGACCGCATCCTGCGTTGACCGTCCCTGCCTAAACCCGTATTGAGAATCGGAAAGAATGTTGTATTTATTTAAATAACTTACTAACCTTTTGTTTATTATTTTTTCTATTATTTTCGAAAGGGACGTCAAGACAGATATCGGCCGATAGTTGTTGACATCGCTCTTGTCCCCCTCCTTGTGCACAGGAGTAATTATAGAACGTTTTAGCGCGTCAGGAAAAATGCCCGTTTCGAAACACTTAATAGTTAACTTGCTGATAAGAGGAACAACAAGTTCTCGAGATAATTTGAGGAAGGCAACAGGTATGCAGTCCCACCCCGAAGCACTTCCTGAGTCAAGTGTACCAAGTATACTATCCACTTCGGCCGGATCTGTCTCCAGCAACACGAGTGAATTAATTTGAGATAGGAAACTTAAGTTAGTGACAGGTCTCGGCGCTTGTCCAGTTAGGGTTAGTGTTTTTCCAATAGTTACGAAGAATTGGTTTACACGGTTTAATGAGTTGAGAGGACATGGTGTGATGTGCAGTAGGTGTGTACTAGACGCCTTGGGTTTTTTATAATGGATGATGTCATTAATTTCTCGCCAGAGTAGTTTAGGATTTTTTAGAGAATTTGATATCTGGTTTTTATGATATTGTCGTTTAAGTTTATTTATAAGATTAGAACAATATGTGCGAAAACGCCTGTAAGTTATGATCAAGATAACGTTAAAAGGGTCTTTCCTCTTTTGCAGCTGTAATTTATTTCTAAACCTGATACATCTTAGGGCCCCCATAGATATCCAGGGCTTTAAGGTTCGCTTGGAGCTGGACACTGAGACAACTTTAGTATTTTGGAGGAGAGATGTCCTAATCACGTCTATCATCGCGTTAGCTAAAATGTTAGGGTCTCTAAGTGCGCCAAGAAAAGATATATCTGTGTCCACAAAATGCTTATGGGCATTCTCCCAGTTTGTTATTGTTTTATATTTGACACAAGTCTTGCTTTGGTATGTGTGGGATATATTTAATAACACCATTGCATGATCCGTAACAGACGTGTTTAGGACTGCTACAATCGCCGAGTTTTTTAATTTGTCTAACTTAAGAAGCATGTGATCGAGGCAGTTCTCCTCCCTAGTAGGCAAGCAGTGTCCTGGGAGAAAACCATGGATACCCGTCATATTCAAATAGGCTAATCTGGCAGTTCTTATTTGTGCTGATTCTGACGGCTTTCTTATTAAGTTAATATTTATGTCTCCAGTAATTATAGTGTTTCTATGTGTTTGAATACTTTGGAGGTGTTGATCAAGTGAATTAATAAAACTATCTGTAGATACATTCGACGGAGACCGATAGATACCAATAATAGTGAAAGGAGAAGGATAACGCTCCCATACAAGTATGGTCCAGCACGGACATTAATAAAACAATATATATCATGAAGGAATATTTGTACTTAATAGTCCTGTTTATATTTTATTACTCCAGAAGTCGGTGGTGACGAGATATAAGACATTTTAGGTGAAAATTCTGGTATGATATTTTGACGTTTAAATATAGTAGACTATATGTACATTGTCGTGATGGTCCAGTGGTTAATGCCTCGCTTCTCATGCACGAGGTTGTGGGTTCAATTCCGGGCAAGTACCAGTGTCACTTTTTTAAATTCATATGTAGTTTCCGAGATTATCTTGGACATTACTGACATCGGTGAAGAAAAAACATCGTGAGGAAACCTGGACTTCTAGTTAAAATAGATATCGCCAACCCGGTCTTGAGCAAACGTGCAATGCTCGTGTCTCTTCGGTACGAGATGAGATAATAATAGGCTGGTATTATTATTATTTACTTTTAATCATATTTAACTACGTGTGTACAATAATGTCCTATACATTATTGTATACATTATTGTATCACATAGACCGGTCCCGTGCCTCTCGCGAATTCCTGCGACTTCTACCAGGGTCATATTGTTCAGCATGTGAGGCTTAGGTACCTATGAGCAGCAGTGGACTTCTTTGGCTGAATGATGATGATGACTATTATTTTAAAGAAAACTCTTTAGTTCGTTTGTAAGAACGTAATAGTTATATGAATAAGCGTAGTGATCAATGCTCGTTCTTTCTTTGTATGAGGAAATCAAATCAAAAGTCATTTATTCAAACTAGGCTGAGAATCAGCACTTTATGAACGGCAAAATTACATAAGACAGTCCCCCAAGACTCCCAACATAAGACATTTTTCTAATATCTATGTTCTGGCATCCTAAAACAAAGCAATGTCTTTCTGTACTATTAGCTCTAGAGAAATCTGGCAATGTGACAAATATTTCAACATGTGGAACTTCAGGGACTGGTGGAAACGGTAGGACCTCGGGGACTGGTGGCACATTTATATTTTCTTGTTGCTGACCATCGTCGTTGACGCTGTTGGGCCGCCTAGGTACTGGAGATTGCGCTCTGTAAGCTCGTTGGCAGCATGGGTGGCAAATAGAGGTTGTCGGTCTCACCTATATATACGAAAAAGTTCATAATGTATCATTTCATAACATAATAATTGTATAAACATATTGAAGCGCAAACATTTTTCATACTAACTTGTTGAGGAAAAATCCTTTCAGATATAACATCATGAATGTGTCTATTGCTCTCAGAATTCCGTGTCAGTGTGTGAAAACGAACACGCATCAGGGATCTTCCACAGTTTACACACACATTACGATGGCAAACACTAGGGTTTGGTCTTCCACTTGTACCAGACTGTGATAATGTCTGCCTAGCCAGTAACTAGCAAGAATGGCACACATTATTAGACGCAGTGACCTAAAATAAACAACTTACATAAGTATACACAAATAGCTACACCCTTAAAAGCCGTGCTCAAGACGTTACTGAAAACTCACGCGTGTTAAAACTCACCAATCGCGGAGTAATCCACTGTATTATAACAGATTGTATTTCATCCGAATCCCACAAATGTCTCCTTATGCGAATCGATGTTATACCATAGTTAGTGCAGCGCTGGTTCTCCATTAGAAATATGGAAGAAATAGGGTATAATCCAAAGTGCAAGTAGCCAAGGTACAACAACCATCCAAGATATCCAGAAACGAAGCCAAAGGTCATCGTAAAACACCACAAGAAATCATTCAATATGCGAGCCACAAGAACCTACACAGGAATGACTGGGAATGACTTAAATTGTCAAATTATTAATGAAAGGCAAATGTCTTGACTTTGTCATGACAATCGACATAAAACCCATATCACACGTACCTAGCTGCAATATGTATACAAACATACATAAACTACCTGCTTATGCCATGCGGGAAGGCAGAAACTATAAAACGCCCTCTACTAAGTATTATGACCCTTACCTACTTACTCGTTTTGGTTTGTCCACGTTCATACACCTAGTCATTTAGGCGCGTCACATTAATAAAACTCATATATTGTGTTGTACATAAGGTGCAGTCAAATATATAATTATTAGGTATAGCTGTGCATGTGTTTAATATTACAGAAATTATAATATCGTAAATGTCACAAAAATATGTCAAAATATATTTTAAATCACCTTACTATAATAATACAATAATGTGTCCTGCACTAAATATCTGTTAGACACTATCTGTTAATTTCTATGTAATTATGTTATGTTGTATTGAGTTTCTCAGTAGCAGCCCGGAGTCTGGATATTGTCTTGTCCCGGTTGATGGCAATAGGCTCGCCCTCTATGTCATGAGACTTGAATATAACTGTTGAAATGGGGGGGTAGGTGCTATAGGTATACCTCTGCCTAACCCTTCGAGGATTACAGGCGTCATGTTATGTGAATATTGGGTCTAAACTATATCGAATTAAGATTTATTTTGAAAACATCTATTGCTTCGTCTGTAACTGCCTTAACAGAAGAATACAGTGTTTCCATTACTTTGAAGAAAACTACTACCACCTACTTGATTTATTGATTTTTAATTAGAGATAAATAAAATGTGTCTTTTTTACTTTTACTTCCGTTATCACTAAACGCGCATAAAAATATATTTTTTTCTTACTCTATTATCTAAAATACAGGTAAATACATGTTGTTTCGAACGATGAACATGTACTAATTACCATCTTATTTTAAATAATTGCAACATTTGAAACTCACGGATGGAAGTCAAAATAAAACAAACAAAATAATACCCTTTTAAATAGATATTTTCCCACACACATGTGCGGAGAAATGAAAGTCATGATAGAAATTCAAGTATTATAAGTTTTTTTAAAAATATATTTAAGTCTTTGTCCGTGCAGGGCCACACTTTATCCATGTCCTTTGAAATACTTATTTGCAAGGCTGAAGCATGTGTTAAGTTAATTTCAGTTTTTTATATAGACTACTACGCCATCATTTTGGTTCAGTTGTCTAAACGTATTAAACGAGGTATAGTTATTTAACATTGGTAGTGGTTTATTAACGTTTAATCTGCATTCTGTTAGGATTAGCACATCTACCTCAATTCCGATTTGAGACAGAGTTATTTGAAAGTCATCGAAGTTACTGTATATGCTTCTTTTATTTTGTGTCAAGACAGTCAAGTTATTAGAATCTTGTTGTAGGTATGTATGTAGGTGTGCAACATCAAGAATAGCTGACTTAGCTATCTCAGCGGTATCCAATTCCTGTAAACTACATAAGCTACTATCCATTATTGTTTAGAGTAAACAAATGGTGTTTATTGCAGTTTGAACCATAATTTAGTAGTAATCTGAAGACTATTTCTGTACTAATTATAGTATGCAAATAAGCTGGGACATCAAGACTTATTATATTCGGCACTGTGCTGAGTGAGTGTGAGTGTATTGAGTGAGTTAATTGTTTTTGTTTTGTGATAAGGAATGTACGAAACATTGAGTTTGGGTGTGTAACTACGAGCTGGGCATGGAACAGTAGTATGTGATACTTCTTCTCACACGGAGTGATATAAGTATTTCTAATTTTGTATTTTGAATTGAAAAATACAGAGAGCATAATGTTGGAAGGTTGAACTATTCTTCGGACATCTTTGTCCAGTCTATTATTATTTAGTTTATTGCGTAACAATTTAACTGGACGATTTGTGTTGTTGTTCCACATGATTACTACGCAACTGTTCGTTGTTATACTAGAAATAATCCGTAATTTTTCTATGTGCCAGTCTGGAAATTTTTCTATTAGTGGGTCTTGATCGTATCTAGGTTGAAAATAATAAATCGTGGTTGCTGTCAAATTAGATGAAAGGATTAGGGAGTGACCAATTCATCAATCAGTAAATTTAAAAAGGAATTAGTCAAGTATCCACTTACACAAACTAGGTAGCTATTTTTAATTTTTGGTGCACGATAACGACAATTAAAACACGACAGCTAAATTCCAAAAACGTTTGGTATCTTCATGATGGAACCTTGGGAAGCGATGTATAATCTGTTTTAAATGACCTACAATTCTTAAAAACTGAACTTCATTCCATTGGCCTTGATCTCTTCTCAATCTTTCGAAAAGTAAACTGTACTTAACCGACAGTACGTAGATACTGACAAACATCTGATACTGATATACTGATAACAGCGCAATCTGGAACCCTCATGAAAAAGTGTATACACTGATATCGAAAAGATTCAGAAGTCTTTTGTCCGCTACTTGTACCTAAAAGTTTATGGTTATTACCCGTATATGTACCCAACGCCATTTGTGCTAGTTAAGGTGGGGTACCAAAGTTTTGAATGAAAGAGAAATCTCAGCCTGGTAAAATATTTCATCCGCCTAATTGAACTATTCTTCAGACTTCTTTGTCCAGTTTGTTATTGAGTCACAATTCAACCGGACGACTTGAGTTATTTTGCGTGATTACTGATCTACTTAATTTTTCAGGGTCAAATGAAAACTTTTCTATCATTTTTATGATGTTTTTGTTTTTATTTTATGTATTTGAGAAAAACAAACAATTGTACAAAACTAGAAAAAAAATATAAAAGAAAAAGTAATTTCAGTAAAAAAATTATTGATAGTTTGTGTGATGGTCACAAACAGTATTAAGTGTGATTAGTAACTAAGCTAACATTTTCAGATACCTACTTAGCATTGAAATGTAATTTCTACTTACCTATCTAATTAATAATGTACACGAGTAATCTGTTTCCACAGATTAGGTATCTTAAACTTTTAGCTTAGTTACTAATCACACTTAATTCTGTTTTTGACCATCACTTGTGTGATGGTCAAAAACAGAATTAAGTGTGTGTGGGTGTGTGTGTGTGTGGGGTTGTGTGTGTGTGTGTGAGAGAATGTGTATAGTGTGTGTGTAGTTTGTACTATCAATAATTTTTTTTTGAAGTTACTTTGAGACAGAAAGAAGATATCAGAAAGACAGAAAGATAATTGTAATGACCAAATCAGGTATGTCTGTTTAATTTAGGTACCTATTGATCGAATCGAAGTTGAACAATTAATAGTATAAATATGTATGCTGTCAAATTACATAAAAGGCTTAGGTTCAGGAAGGATACTTTTAATTTTTATGTATTGTATATAAATTGTACATAAAATCATTGCAATTGAAGATATAATGAAGAAATAATCAATTTCACGGGAAAGCAAACTGCAAGAGTACAATAATGTAACTAGTTAAGAGTCCCATCAGAGGTATCGGTAGAGTGGCGTCTACAGTAAACAGTCCACACGCTGTCATCTTACAGAAGGTCCGGTTAACTTGTAGCACGCGCTTGCACAGATGTCTGACACTTTCTGTAAGAAAATTAACTAAAGATATCAGAGAGAGGGTAAGTTACAAAGAAAAAAACAATTCCCCAGATTTCGATATTGATTCTCAAAGGTGGGTAAAAATAATTTAGATTCGGAATTGTTATTGTTCTTACTTGGACAGTTTGTATCCATCACCCGCTGCATACACGCAGACTCGGCTTCCTCCACACCAATATGCAACTTCTGACAATGCCAACAAGTGATAATTACAAGTGACAATTTTTTTACAGTCCAAAAGATTATAGTGACGGTTGAAGCTGGAGGCAACTGAAAGCAGCAAATAGAAAAATATTAAGAGCTAGCTGTGCTCTAAAATGGAACAGTAAATTTACTTTATTCATTCTATAAAATAAAGTTATATTGAGTAATGGAATCAGATACCAAAAATTGAGTAGCACAATCTACAATCTACAGAGGACCTAAATGAAAATAAAATTAGGCGTGCGGCATCGTAAACGATGATAAAACAAGAGAAGCTTCTTAAAAATAAAGTAAACGAGAGATTCAGTGTGAGAGTCAGAGAGAGTTATATCTTTCTTCTCTCCCACTTAACTAAATGTACCTAAACGTGACAGGTGCTTGAAATTTCACTCACAATTCTCGTCCAATAATTATAATCGAATCGCCGCTTAAGGCGCTGTATTAGGCAAATATTTAGGTATTTCAGGAGGTGAGGCAGGGGAAGTAGTAGCTCCGCCCACTACGACCCCGCCGCCGCCGCCGCGCGCCCCGCGCCGGTGCGACGCGACGTTCTTGGCGGCGCGTGGCTTTATTCTGGTACGGCGGCGGCGGCGTCCTTATTCTGGTCACCGATAATAATTGGTAATCCCGGGATTTACAAAATAAATTTTGCTTTGGAATAATATGACAGAGATTGGATGTTTGGATTCGGATGCCTATTAACTTAAAATGGAGGTGTCTAATAAAAAAAAATATTCAATTGGCTAATATGGAATGTTCTTTTGTATTGGAAAAACCCCGCGATTCCGGGATCGATAAAAGTGTTCTGTTGAATATAATAATATTATTTACCTAGAATTTGATTCATATTTATTTATTTACCTACGTAAAGTTGTAAATTACGACAAAAAATGTTGTTTCTCATACATACATGGATCAATCAGAAGGCGTGTCTATTTGTATGAAAGATTTTTTTTTTTCAAATTATTTATTTTCAGAAGCCTTTTCCATACTTTTGTAACAAAAAAATTACTTTAGATTAATAATGTAAATATGCATCCGATTATCTGATCTCTAAATATGACTAACAATGAGTAAAACATTATTCTCACAATACAGGGTGATAAAAATGTTTTGGCTTTTTCAGTTTTTTTTCGACTGTCTGTTCATAATGGTGTGCTGGTTCCATGGCGGATATTTGCGGTGAACCACTTTTCGACCTTATTACTATGATAATAAGGTACAAAAGTGGTTCACCGCAGTGGGTGGCGCACTTCCATACATAAGTATGGAAGTGAATATTGGGTATGGCAAAAGAAGCATGATAGTAGAATAAATGTTGTGGAAATAAATGTAGGGAATAGCAAAATAATTACAGTATTCCGTGTAAAAATTTAATATTAAAAAAAAATTAGTCCCAACAATGTATGTTACCTTTTATTTATTTATTTAATGTACTGAAGGGCATGACTAGGGAGCCTAAGCTACAATAATAGAGGATGAACTTTCATATGTTATATTCTAGGTTTTATCATCAGTTTTTTCAAGGAAATCTCTTTTCTTTACAACGAAAAACTAAGATAGATATCTTGATCATTCTTATGACTTACAGCTACACACTAACTAAGAGAGATGTGTTGATGATTCTTATGGTTTACAATAATGTAGATAATAAATTAATTTATAATAATAAATTCTTATGCTACACACTAATGTAGTGTAGACACGGCTACAAATCAAGCTATACATTTCCTATTCCTCTCTTTGTACGGAAATCCTATACAATGCGAGATCAGCTTATACTGGAAATGTACAGCTTGATGTATAACCGTGTGTACATTACTAAAGTAATATACATTACTAAAGTAATGTAACTGAATGTACATTACTAAAGTAATGTACATTCAGTTACATTTCATCAAAAGTTAGCTGTCTGCTACAACAGGGCATGTTTTCTTTATTGGCATTGTTATAAGTTAGGCGTCTCTTACGACTCGGATAATTTTCTTGACTATCGTCACTTGAAGAAGAAAGAGCCGTTGGTGATTCCTCAAAAGTCATTCTTCCCTTACGACGCGGTTTATTTTCTTCGAGCATTGGTGATTCTTTTTCTCTAAGTGGCATTCCTCGAGCTTGACGAGAATCAACTATTTCAGGTAATAGCCAGTCCATATAAAATGTCAATAGTTTTAATTTCATCTTCGTCTCCCAGAACACATCATCTTTAACTATAATTTCTGTTTTAAGCTTATAGTTTTCACCACTCCACACAGCAAATAAGCATTTCTTTTTACGTGCCACATGGAGTTGCCCCTGAATTTGGTAATACCAATGACAGTTTTTGTTCAGCATGATCAGATCACTTTCCTTGTCATGTCTCCATATCTGTATCTTGTTTTCCCTTATAGCATTTTCCAGGCCATTTTTGAAAGCCACTATAGGACATTTGATTTCCACTATTGTATCTTCACCTATCAAACCATCTGGCGTGGCGCCAATAAACGGGTATTCGTGGTCTACGAACAACCCACAGGGATTAATTTTAACTTTTTCTTGAATGGCTAGTTGCTGCAAAGCGAGTTGTTCATTTTCCACGCCATGTGCAACTGCCGTTATATTACTGAGGTTGGATTTATACAAAATATTTTGCACTAATTTGGCTTTGCTGCTATTTTCTCTTCTTTTTACCACCACTCCAAAATTAGATGCAGTTATCATATTCTTTCTTAGATATAACCAGTCACTGCTATCCCTCTGATTTATTGTAGATTGCTGTATTTTTTCCTTGTCCGAAGTTAATTGTTTTAAATTTTCAAGAAATAGTTCTTTGGCTTTAACTAATTCATTTGGTGCCATATCAGGAGCAGTACTTTGAGTACCATAATCATGTTGAACTACTATATTGTCTTTATTTAGTGTTCTGTTCTTCCTATGAGGTATTGCTTGGTTGGATGTTCTTTTCTTCAATCTGCGTTCTTCAAATTTTTTCAACATACTTTTGGGACTTTGCCCTAAAATTTTCTTGTGAAGTGCATGTCTTGGATGAGAGTTATTGAACGACAAAACTGCAGCAGAACATCTTGCTCGGTAACCTCGTCGAAGTGAGAAATTTATTCTCTTGCCCCCTACAATCTTTGCCACTACACTATTAAAACACTCGACTAAATTGGTATCTACATCCTCAAGCAGACTTCTTGATTTTGATAAAACTGATTGAATAATCGTCTTAATTCTAAACCAGAACGTAGTGTTCTCTATTTCGATGTTGCTCAGTGCAACTTTGTCTTTCAAACAGTAATAGTCTTTACATTTTTCATGGTTACCGTAAGCATGGTAAATGGAGTTTTGTATTTCGTCCCTAAAACTTGTTATTGTTTCTGGTTTCTCCTTCTCCGATTTGTATTTTAGTATTGAAGCAATCACAACTTTACGAATAGTCATAATCTTGACTTCTGATAATGTTTTTCTATATGCTAATGGATATTTGGTTTCTTTGGTAACAGCTCTCAATTTGTTGCACATATTGCGTAGCAAGTGGTTTCTGCATTCTATTTTTTGAACGGTATGATATGGGTAAGGATTACGCGCTAGGATTTTCGCGTATGTAGCAGAATCTCCATCTGCAATTAACCTGCCATAGATAATGTTATACATAGCTATAGATGTCTCAAATCCTTGGCAAATTATTTCAGCCTCCATACCGCTAGAAGATCCTGTATAATTTTTAAAACAATCGTGTTTTGGTGCAGAAATTTGTTTTTTTTCTGCTCGAGCACATACCAGACAGTATTTGTTTTTAATACCTATAAATAGGACTTCACCAAATCTGCGACCCACAATTGCTGCGGCACCAGACAATGCCTTATAGTTATTGCCGTAGGAACGCGACGACCAAACGCCATCGGCATATACGTCAACTATAGGAATACCATCCTTGCTCAATTTCCCTTCAGCTATAGCTGCATCACGCTCACACATGGCAGCTTTTTCCATAGATTCAACTGCTGTTGCTTCCCATTTTTCATAAACGACGTCTTGAATTTTCGAATAAGTTAATTCTGAAAAAATTGGTATATCCATGCACGCTGTGATTTCTTGAAACTGCGAATAGCCGATACCCGCAGAAGTGATTCCTGTAACCGCAGCCAAATTAGCGTTGATATTTTGTTTGCTTGTTGGATCTTCATTTGTGATTATAAATTCTTTTTTACACATAATACATCTAAATTTATATTTTGATATTAAACCGTTTCTGCTTTCTCCTATCAGTGCCATATCTTTGAAATTGCATTCAAACAAAGAAGTATGACTGGAAATGTTTTGTAGTTGCTGAATGAAGTACATCATATTTACAATCCTTCGACCCTGTATTTGTAGGTTTGTATCTTCTTGACATTCGGTTTCAGCAAGGAATGGCTCGTCTTCGGTGGTTTCTCTAAAAAAAAAAAAACGTTAAATATGTTACCCTAGTAATATGCAAACGTAAATGTCTGTTCGTTTGTACTTAAATCACGCTGAAGACTGAACTGATAATACAAAGATATAAAACCTACATACCCATAATTTCGTTCTTCCGTAGTTTCTGTATCTATCGTGGTGGGATTGATTGCAGTTAGAGGTGTGAGTAATGTTGCGCTATTACTCTGAGAATGCCTGGGTTCTCTGTAAATGAATAGAAAAAATGTTACTCCATCGAAAAAATTTTATCGAACGATAAAACTGTATAAGAAATCAATTTCATTTATTATATAATTATATTTCTGTTATATTATATCATATATTTAAAGGTATCATACACAGAGATCAGATAATCGGATGCCGCGTTAATGTTTCGTTTCGAAAGTATAGAAACGACTACAAATAATTTGTTTTAAAAAAAATTCGGGATCACTGAATAACTAATAACTAATCTATTGCATAGCTATAAAAGTATGGAAGTAGAAGCAACTTAAGGAAATAATTTATTAAAAAAAATCACGGGATTGCAAAAGTAATCGAATAAATAGCTCAACTAATCGGATACATAGCTCCAAAAGTATGTAAGTGGCTATTGAATGAAAATAACTTATTTGAAATAAAAAATCCCGGGATTACGAAATTGCGTAACTAATCGAATAAAATAGATCCAAATGTATGTAAGCTAAAAGTATGTAAGTAATATTTGAAATACAAAAATCACGGGATTACAGGATTGAATAACTAATCAAATGTGTACATAGTACGCAAGTGTGGAAGCGGCTTCTGAAAATAATTTGTTTGAAAAAAAATTCCGGGATCAGCTGAAAATCGGAAAATTGTAGATTCACTCCGTGATTCTAGACATCGTGGCGCTTTTTGACCCACTTTTGGATGATAAACAAAATTTTTTTACCTACTCTACAACATTAGATAGGTAAATAAATGAATATGCATAGGTACAATTCTGGGTAAATAATAATAAAATTATGATTCTATTCAACGTAACTCTAAATTAGTCGATCCCGGAATCACTGGAGTTTTGCGATACAAAAGTATAATCAAAATCTCAACTTTAGATCAATTATGCATCCGTTTATCCGCGGGTTTGGGCCCGGACCCCGGACACATGTCGGCGGCGCGGTGGTAGTATTTTTCATTTCCACATTTTTTCATGAACACGTTTGAACTGTGAGCCGGAGCGCCGCGGCCGTGACCGCACCGTGCGCCGCGGCACAAAATACAGATAGTACAGAAGTCAATCACGTGTATGTACTTCACTTTTCATACCTACGCTCGGCGGTCGCGCTATGGTTGTCAACTTTGGCTTATGCACAAAAAACTATCGTGGTAGTGGCAATCGTATCTAGTTGTTTGATTTATTGTGGAGCTTATTCTAAAATATTAAAACAAAACAATAAACATAGTATTACAATACAAAAAGTTTACAGAACAAAAACATATAAAATTTTACATTTGCCGATGTTCACTATCGAAAATCCCTAATTACTTCAAAACGGATTACCCTATTTACACAATTTATTTTGCCCTATCCGTTATAGACCTAAACCTATCAAATGACACTAAAAACAACACAATATCTACACAAACAAAAAATCATGTTTTCAACTTAGGTACGTAATAGTTGGTGGCATCAATTTACCTTACAAAAAAGTTACTTTATTTATACTGATTCAAAATAGGAAACTATTATATAAATCGAGCTTAGATAGGCATTTTTTTGTTGCTCCATTTTTGCACTTCACGGACGCGTGTCTCAAGCTCTCAAGCGGATGACACGCGCGCTCGCACTGCTCCCAACCCGTCTGAGATAACGTGTCCGTGAGCGGTGTGCGTTGCTCGAGCGCACTTTGTATGTATATTGACTTCTGTACTATCAGTATTTTGTGGCCGCGGTGAATGAAAAATACTACCGCGGCACGACGCGGTGTCGTGCCGCAGACATATGTCCAGGTTCTGAGGGCACATATTTTTCATGAACATTGCACTAGAACGGAACGTACAACCGATATAAAAAGTAGCCTATGTCCTCTTCCAGGTCAGGGTTAGACACCAAATTTATAGTAATAAACACGGCTACACATCAAGCTAAGTATACACTTCCCGTATAAGCTGAACTCGCATTGTATAGGATTTCCGTACAATGAGAGGTCAGCATAAGTATACTGGAAAGTATAGCCTGGTGAACATACCTAACTATAAACCATTTACAAGATTAAAAAAACATTTTTTTTTACAGTCCGTTCAAACGATTTTGACTTCTATTCCGTAGGCATAAGGATGGCATTAAAAGCAAAAAAGTGATTATAATACAAACTTTTTACTGCAGCCGCCATTTGTCATGTCCCCAACGCAATAGAAGTCAAAATCGGTTGAACGGACTGTAAAAGGTTTGTTTATATGTCTAATCTATAATTCATATTATAAATATTTACATATAAGTACCTATAATTATTATTTTTGTATACTTACTCTGATGTAATAGAGTTTTTACTTTTATTTCGCCGTTTTCTTGTACAAATCCGTCGTAACAATTTATTTCTTTTATTACCCATTGTAGTTTAGATAATATCACTCACACAATCACGAGTCCCAAAAACATAAAATTATGTGTCAAATGTTCACACAAAATAAAAAACCTAATATCTAAGTGTCAATTTTCACAAAATAAAAAACTAGCGGTCTTATTCATAAAAAAAGCTTATAGAAGGTTTAAAACGTACATTAGTTAAAATGCTCGATAAGCCTTTAAAACGTTCGATAAAATTTTGTATTCATAAACGCTTCATAAACCTTCTATAACTAAAGTGTCCTATAACTTCAATATAAATATAAATGTTGCCATTTTATTGAAGTGATCCAACAAATTGGTCAACACATTGAGTTGTCAAACGAGAATATCTGCCTACGCACCGAATAATTGTGACCATAGACATTATGACATACGGAAAACTAATTTATTGTCTACAGTTTCGCCAGTTTTGCCGCGTTACCTTGGTTATTTAAGTCAATGAATTTGTTATTGTTATTTTATTGTCAGGAAAGCGAAAACCTTTGAATATTTTTTTGTATTTAAAAGAAATGAAATATGACCGTAGACTAGTTCCAAGAAAGGCAAAGAAGTGAATACTCGTTTTGATTGGAGGACGATAAGGTGTGTACTGTTACCTACAACTAAAATGTGTTCAAACAGTTATGTTCAAAGTAAGTTTTGTTTTGTAAACATTCTTAATTTCTTATACTTATGCTTCCTTTTGCTTTTCCTTAGATCTTTTAGAAGAATTGGTCAGGGAGAGGGTTTCCATAACATAAAATGAAGGTGGACGCTAGTGATGGCGCCAAACAAGTAGCCGAATTCTGGGCACGCTAAGAAGAAGAAGATAGAAAATAAAAACACATAAACTGACTGACACCAACGCGAAAAAGGCGGCATGGCATGATTTACGAATTAGGTGCCTATCCCATTTACTTATAAGTTAAAAAGTTCCTGAGTAAGCATGTCAAGAATTTCGTTTGATCAAGAGAAAGAATTATAACATTCATTTTGTTTTTTAGGACAGTAGGAAGGATGGTGCTTCACTACAAATAGCAGAAACTGAAACGGCCTACAGAAGAGGTGGCGGCATAGATGGCAAATGAAAAGAAACATTTTAAAAATGTTGTTCTGCTAGCACAAGTTCTAGAAGCCGAATTAAAGTTTAGAGTATTATAAAAATAAATCAATTAAACTGATATCTGTATAAAAGCTTTTTATTAATGCACTACTCGCTAAAATGTCTCCTCTTTATCTTCTTCGTGTCGTGGGGACGACAGTATTTCAGATCTTGTTGGCCCAAAACTTTGCCACTTCCACAACGTCGTCAGTGGTAGCGCAGAGGTTACTTTGACTGCATGTTTAGAGACGCATAGGGTAGGATAGGAGGAGGAACATGGTTTGCTACATAGCTTCACAACCACTCCCTACTGCCGCATCTTAGTGGAGCATCTCCCTGCAGGGTGTAAACTTCCGTTATCCACACAGAAGTCCCTGAACCGTCTCCCGACACAATTGGGAAGATGTACCTCTAACCTGGTAAAGTGAGGCTATCTCGGCTGAATGTTTCCTCAAAAGTTTGTAAAATAGCATTTGCATTTCCCCTTGCACCTAGGCTTCTTGGGCTGACTTTGTATGATATTCATTGACATTGCTACCCTAACTACTAACTGCATGTCTCCATGGTCAACTGCAATATTGTAAGGTACTGCTCTAGCCACTATGGTTGTTTTCACATTTCCTAGTTTGCATGTAGGTATGCCATGTAAAAGACATTGAAAAGCGTTGTTTCCACAGCCCAAAGCAGCAGCGTCCCAAAGAAATTCTTGTTGCAATAATTTATGTGCTTCGTTATATTTTTCCTTGCTTCTATTTTGCATTGTAGGTATATAATAATAAACTAAATTGGTTAAACAGAAGTGCAACATAAATTAAATACAACTGCACATGTTACATTTGTAGGTCAAACGCACAGAGTACTTTTTGATAGACTGAAAGTCAAACGTCATTTTCTATCAGCTGATGTAGAGTCGGCCATTTTTATAGTACTGTTATAGTAGGGGTCTGGGTTTCATAACTTTATAGTAGGTTTATCGAACGTTTTGGTGCTAAAATGCGTTTATGAATAACAATTTTTGACAACGAGACTTTAGCAAGCCTTTAGATGTTCTATAACTTATTATGAATAAGACCGCTAATATCTAAGTGTCAATTTTCACAATATAACTTATTTTGATACACGAATTACGTAATAGAAGAGCGCATGCGTAACATCAAACGTGGCCGTTCTCTGTAATGGCTTGCGGCGGACTGGGCGTATCCCTGCCAAGCGCGCGACAGTAGTGCATCGCGGCATACAAATAAGGTAGAAAATGGCGATGCGTTTGATTTTAGCTGAACCTCGTGTCCGCCAATGTTAATATTATTTCGCAGTTTTAATTTAATTAAAAAATAAATACACCAATAAGTTAAAATATTTTTACATATGTCTTTAGTTGATTAAATCTCCTTTCTTATAGTGACAAAAAAATTAATAGTTGTCACTCAAAATATTGAGCATTTCGAGACGAAAAAGTTTTTTCATGTCCTTTCTTTGCGATTTTTTTTTTAAGATGCTAGATTATTTCTATAGGATATTTTTGTGTAAGTCTTTTTTTTATACTCTTGACTATGCACTGTATTTTTTTTGGGTTCATAGTATGTAGCAATTGGGATAACTGTGCGACGAAAAAGTGGACGTTTTTCGGTGTCCCGCTTATGGCAGGGCCTTAAGATGTTTCACTTTAAAAAATGATATTTTGATATAATGAAGGAAATTAAGACTGAGTCAGTACAAATGCAGCATGTAATCCTTTATATGATATACCATTCGATATAAAAGTAAAACATAATGGGATCTTGCTAGAGAAGTAACAGAATAAAAAATTAAAATGTCAAAGATGAAATGTTCGAAGTATTTAAAAAAACACCCAGAGTTTAAGAAATAATATAGATAATTCATTCTCCAGATTTTTAATAATTGTCAAGATATGGATGTTAAAGCTAGTTAAAAAATATCCAAGAAAACTTAACAAAATTCCTGGGCATTACATGTCACCAAATAAAAACTTAAGATACATTATGAATATACTCACTTTGGGAGACGAATCTTGCAAATCCATTGAGTGTATCTGCACAGAACATAGAACATGAATTAACAAGCTGTATGTTCGGTATAATATCTAAAAAAGACTCTCATGTCGTTGCATGAGTCAGTGGGAAGTGAAATATATGTAACAATCGCAATGTACCTAAGCAAGTGACTTACTAATACACGGAAACATTTTATATACAGTTTGTATGCTTCTAATATATTTTGATACGTCTTAAAAAACTTGTTACAGTATTCATCATTCTGTTCTTCATTATTTATTGTTAGTATGTCCTTAATCCATTCTTTCAGATACGTTATCAACAGTGTTGTGAGGCAGATACCATACATTAAATTAATATCATATTGTGTATTTAGGACATCGCCGGTAGCTTCAAAAAAACTAACTGACCTCTTTGAGACATAAAAATAAATTGTCGGTAAATTAAGAATTCCGACTGTAGTAATAAGTGCGATCCAGTTCCAAACAATACAGGATAAATTTTTAACCACTGCGTAAATTTTTTTTGGTGGCTCAGTGTAAGCAATAGAACACATTTCCATTTTTAGTTTATGACTTTTTTTTTTTCATTTTTCCACTTTGTCCCAATTTGAAATAAGCAAGACATGGATATAATTTAATAGTAATACTATGAATGAGCATGAATGAAAACGCGAAGGCCGCCGGCCGCTGGGACCACGCCTAGCGCACGAGACGGGGGTGCGGGGGCATGCGGCGCCGGCGCGGCGTTTGATAAACAAAACGCGTGCACATGCAGTACGTCACTTGCGGAAGCGGAGGTCGGATGTTCGTCGCGCCCTTCGCCGTCCCTGCGCGTTGTGCCGCGTACTAGACTAGCGTAGTGACAATGTCTCATTTTACTCACCGCGAGTATTATGAAATGGTGCGAGTGTATTTGTTAAGCAATGAAAATTTACGAGCAGCACGAAGAAGATACGAAAGGGAGAGCGTACCTCGTATGCGAGCCCAAGGGTGAAATGCCGGGTGTATGTAGAAGAGGCTCAGAGCCTAGATGACTTGAAAGAAAAAATAACTAACGCTTTCAATGAAGTAAAAAGTGGTGTTAGTGTCCTAAACAAACTATGTCTATGTCTATGTTATGGGTTTGGTTTCCGCACTTAGTCCTTCAGTGGACCATTGTGCGTGGGTCCTAAACAAACTAAATGCTTACTTATTTAAACGTGCACGTTTATGCCTTGAAAAAGGAGGAGGTCACTTCCAACAATACCTAAAATATTGTGATTAATAAAATGTAGAGGTAAGAAGAAATTATAAACAATCTTAGAGTGTTAGGTTCTCTTTGATTAGACATTGTTGTAAGATAGTTGATTCCAATTTTTTAAATACGCCAAAATGCAATTGTTTCAATCTAAATTGTATCATGTCTAAGTACGAAGGTATTACTTTCTTACTTATTATGATTTATTTTCTGCATTTTGATGGTCCTAAACCCATGAAGGTATGAAGAATAAATTGGAATTTACGAAAAATTGCGTTTACAAATAACTTTACACAGTCTACACTTAAAAAATTGTAGCGCTAAACTGGGGTCAATAATCCGCCGTCGCATAGAGCGAGCGCGCGTGAGTACTTCTGATAGCAGCTGGCGCGTCAGGCGACCGGTCGACGCGCGGCGTGAATCGGGCGACCGGTCGCCGGACTGGCAAGTGACGTCCATAAAATAAATTTCTGAGTAAACAAGTCTCGTAAGCGTTAACTTAATTTTTTACTATTGAAACATATCAAAACAAAAAATACGTGTTTAGTAAAATACATTCAAGTTTATTATGTCAAAATTTGCGCACTGGTTAAAAACTTTTCCTGTATAACTGCGAAAACTTTTTCTAATGTCAATGCTCCTATTCATTTCTTGGAGCTTCAATATAAGGGAAACGTTGCTACGGCTATGAACAATGTTGCTAATGATGAGAAAAATGAAGCCGACCAAAAATAAAGTGTGAAAACACCAAAAAATTGTAAGCCTGATACCATTTTCAAGCGATGTCGCGAAATTATAGGGCTCATCGTTGAAATGGCGACAAATAGAAAAAAATATTGAAAAATAAAATAGCAAGGAACAGTAGTATGTGATACTTCTTCCCACACGGAGTGATATAACTATTTTTAATTTTGTATTTTGAAGTGAAGAATACAGAAAGCATAATGTTGAAAGGTTGAACTATTCATCGGACGTCTTTGTCCAGTCTATTATTATTTAGTTTATTGAGTAACAATTTAACTGGACGATTTGAGTTCCACATGATTACTACGCAACTGTTCGATGTTATACTAGCAATAATTGGTCATTTTTCTATGTGCCAGTCCGGAAGTTTTTCTATTAGTGGGTCTTGATCGTATCTAAGTTGAAAATAATAAATCGTGGTTGCTGTCAATTTAAAAAAAAAGGATTAGGGAATGACTAATTCATCAATTAGTCAATTAAAAAAGGAATTACTCAAGTATCCACTTAGATAAAGTAGGTAGATAGCTATTTTTAACTTTTGCTGCACGGTAACGACATTAAATTTATTCGACAGCTAAATTCCAAAAACGTTTGGTATCTTCGTGATGGAACCTTGGGAAGCGATGTAGAAACTGTTTTAAATGACCTACAATTCTTAAAAAATGAACTCATTCCATAGGCCTCGATCTCTTCTCAACCTTTCTTAATGTAAACTATATTTAGCGGACAGTAAGTAGGTACTGACAGACATCTGATACTTACACTGATATACTGATAACAGCGCAATCTGGAACCGTCATGAAAAAGTGTACACTGGTCATTGAAAAGATTCAGAAGTCTTTTGTCCGCTACTTGTACCTGAAACTTTATGGTTATTACCCGCACATGTACCCATCGCCATTTGTGCTTGTTAAGGTGGGGTATTAAAATTTTGAATTAAGGAGAAATCTCAGCCTGGTAAAATATTTCATCCGCCTAATTCGTGGTACACCCATCCCATTTAAATTTTCCCTTACTTCAGTCCATCTCCTTTAACATCCCACTAGCCATTAGACACACACTTCGGCCTCGCCGATATCCTCTATTCAAAATACCTCAAACCGGTACCCTGAAGACCAGTCCATTGTACCTAGTCCTCACCCCTATCAACAACATTCTGTTATAATATGACGAGTCCTCAGATGTCTACGCGAGTACTGAACTGAGATTCCTGAACACTGCTACTCGATACCGGGAGTCCATTGCCACTCCTTGGAGTAAATAAATAAAATAAAATAGTTACTTCTTATCAATAATTTTGTTCCAATTTCTCCTAATTCTATCTACTTTTGTCTAATTCTAACTTATTTTGTCTAGGTAATACTATGTAATTTTTATTAAGTTTTAACCAATTTTGTCTCATTTATTTTAATTTCATGTTTCCGGTTTTATTATGCGATTCACGGGGCTTACATGACCTAAAGCGCGTTCACTGTCGGACTGCATAGAAAAGAAAGAGAAGCGCGGTGACACAATGCTGGTAATTTATTACAAAATATGAAGCAATTATTGTTTACTGTAGTCGAGCGAATACTTATATTTAAAACTTGCGTTGTTTGCGTTTAGGTCCTGTAAGCCCCTTAACCTAATTTTATGATTGTATGACATGTGTAATTACTAATAGTGACTAATAACTTGTATGTGTTGTGCAAACTGTTATTATAAGTTGGTTATTAATAAATAAATAATAAAATAATAAACTTTCCAAGCTTCAGAAATCAAACTTATTGAAAAAAGCTCACTTCGCTTACAACATTTGAGATTTCCTTTCCCGTTCTTATTGAGACAAAAAAAAACAATGATGTTTCGGAAAGGTTGTTCTAAATTTTATTAACATGCATTCGGTACATAACGTTAATTCGTTATTGCTGTTTTGGCCCTAAAATAACATATTTCCTTCGCGCTTCCCAATTATGGAAGCACACTCACCTTTTAGGCAAAATGGACAAAATTTTCCGTCATACAATATCTTCGATTTAAATGTGACCATGAACGATCGAGCTTTGATACCTTCACTCACTCTTCCCATTCGTATGAGAGGCCTCGGAGTCCGCAAATTTCAAGTATTAGTGTATCGGCTTTCATATCCTCGTCTCGGTTCAGGGTATTGAGAAATTAATCAGGAAAATCCCAGCCTCCACACTGTTTTATTTTGATATGCTTAATCTTAATTAGTTAATCGAGACTATGGATGCCTGGGGACTCGGTTGCCAGAATTCAGATCCACCCGACAATCTATCTTCCCAAAGACGGTGGGATGAGCCGTTCTGCAGAGTAGTACAGAACAATTTACTTGACACGTCTGCTACTACTGCGGAGCGAGCTCGCCTGCTGGCTGTGAGTGAGTGGGAGTCGGGTCTTTGGCTGCATGCACTACCGTCGTCCAACATAGGCACTTCGTCCTACGACACTACGGGCTCGCTGCTTCTCTGCGACTTGGAGCTCCTTGTTGTTGTCCACATCGCTGTCACTGTGGCAAAGTTGCCAACAGCCTCGGACACCACGACCTGTCTTGCAGTGGAAATGTTAAAAGAAACTCCATAACACTTTTCCCAACCTGGGAATCGAACCCAGGACCCCACGCTCAGCAGCCGTGCGCGCTTGCGACCAATGTATTGTATTAGGTAAAGTTTTTAGGAAATAAATGTATGAATAATATCTTATTTTGTATTTTGATCAGAAGACTACAGTGAACATTATGTTGAAAGGTTGAACTATTCTTCAGACTTTTTTGTGCAGTCTGTTATTGAGTAACAATTCAACCGGACGATTTGAGTTATTTATGTGATGCCCAAATCAGAAATGTCTATTTAATTAGGTATAACTATTGATCGAATCGAAGTTGAACATTAATAGTATAAATATGTATGCTGTCAAATTACGTATAAGACTTAGGTTCTGGAAGGATATTTTTTATTATTATCTATTCAATAGAAATTGTACATAAAATCATTGCAATTGAAGATATAATGAAGAAATAATTAATTTCACAAGAAAGCAAACTGCAACAGTACAATAATGTAATTAGTTAAGAGTTTCATCAGAGGTATCGGTAGAGTGGCATCTACAGTAAACAATCCACACGCTGTCATCTTACTGAAGGTCCGGTTAACTTGTAGCACGAGCTTGCACAGATGTCGGACACTTTCTGTAAGAAAATAAACAAAAATTGAGTTGGATAAGTTACAAAAAAAAATCCAATTCCCCAGATTTCCCCAGATACTGATTTTGAAAGGTGGGTAAAAAGAATTAAGATATTTCAGTCGAAATTGTTGTTGTTCTTACTTGGACAGTTTGTATCCATTACCCGCTGCATACACGCGGACTCGGCTTCCTCCACACCAATATACAACTTCTCACAATGCCAACAAGTGAAAATTACAAGTGAAATTTTTTGTAGAGCATATAAGACAAGAATGACGGTCGGAGGTGGAGGCCACTGAAAGCAGCAAGTAATAAAATATTAAGAGCTGGCTGTGCTCTGAAATGGAACAATAACTTCACTTTATTCATGGAATAAAATAAAGTTAACATTGAGTAATGGAATCAGATACCAAAAATTGAGTAGCACAATCTACAAAGTAAATGTAAATAAAATTGGGCGTGCGGCATCGTAAACGATGATAAAACAAGAGCAGCTTCTTCAAAAATAAAGTAAACGATAGATTAAGTGTGAGAGACAGAGAGAGTTATATCTTTCTTCTCTCTCACTTGACTAAATGTCCCTAAACGTGACACGTGCTTGAAATTTCACTCTCAATTCTCGTCCAATAATGATCGAATCGCTGCAGATGTTTCACTTAAAAAAATGATATTTCAATATAATGAGGGAAATTAAGGCTGAGGCAGTTTAGATGCAACATTTAATCCTATAAATGATATACCTTTCAATATAAAAGTAAAACATAATGAGAATTCACAGAATAAAAAATTAAAATGTCAAACAAGAAATTTTCGAAGTATTTAAAAAACCATTCAGAGTAATAGAAACAATATAGATAATCCATTCTCCAGATTTTTAATACCATGATATGGATGTTGAAGCTGGTTAAAAAATATCCAAGAAAACTTAACGAAATACCTGGGCATATACTTATGAATATACTCACTTTGGGCGACGAATCTTGCAAATGCATTAAGTGTATCTGCACATTACATAGAATACGAATAAACGAGCTGTATGTTCGGTATAATATCTAAAAAAGACGAGAATGTCGTTGCATGAGTCAGTGGGAAGTATATATGTAACAATCGCAATGTAAGCAAGTGACTTACTAATACTCGGAAACATTTTATATACAGCTTATATGCTTCTAAAATATTTTGATACGTCTTAAAAAACTTGTTACAGTATTCATCATTCTGTTCTTCATTATTTATTGTTAGTATGTCCTTAATCCACTCTTTCAGATACGTTGTCAACAGTGTTGTGAGGCAGATACCATACATTAAATTAATATCATATTGTGTATTTAGTACATCGCCTGTAGCTTCAAAAAAACTAATTGACCCTTTTAAGACAAAAAAATAAATTGTCGGTAAATTAAAAATTCCGACTATAGTAATAAGTGCGATCCAGTTCCAAACAATATAACTGCGAAAACTTTTGCTAATGTCAATACTCCTATTAATTTCTTGGAGCTTCAATATAAGGGAAACGTTGCTACGGCTATGAACAATGTTGCTAATGATGAGAAAAATGAAGCCGACCAAAACTAAAGTGTGAAAACACCAAAAAATTGTAAGCCTGATACCATTTTCAAGCGATGTCGCAAAATTATAGTGCTCATCGTTGAAATGGCGACAAATAGAAAGACTATTGAAAAATAAAATAGTAAGGAACAGTAGTATGTGATACTTCTTCTCACACGGAGTGATATAACTATTTCTAATTTTGTATTTTGAAGTGAAGAATACAGAAAGCATAATGTTGAAAGGTTGAACTATTCTTCGGACGTCTTTGTCCAGTCTATTATTATTTAGTTTATTGAGTAACAATTTAACTGGATGATTTGAGTTGTTGTTCCACATGATTACTACGCAACTGTTCGATGTTACACTAGAAATAATCCGTAATTTTTCTATGTGCCAGTCTGAAAGTTTTTCTATTAGTGGGCCTTGATCGTATCTAAGTTGAAAATAATAAATCGTGGTTGCTGTCAAATTAGATAAAAGGATTAGGGAATGACTAATTCATCAATCAGTAAACTTAAAAAGGTAGCTATTTTTAACTTTTACTGCACGGTAACGACATTAAAATTATTCGACAGCTAAATTCCAATAACGTTTGGTATCTTCATGATGGAACCTTGGGAAGCGATGTAGAAACTGTTTTAAATGACCTACAATTCTTAAAAAATGAACTTCATTCCATAGGCCTTGATCTCTTCTCAACCTTTCTGAATGTAAACTATACCATATACCTATACCATATACCATATACCTAGCGGACAGCACGTAGGTACCGACAGACATCTGCTACTTATACTGATATACTGATAACAGCGCAATCTGGAACCCTCATGAAAAAGTGTATACACTGGTCATCGAAAAGATTCAGAAGTCTTTTGTCCACTACTAATTGTAGAGTGTAGTAAACTTTTACGGTCATTACCCGCACATGTACCCATCGCCATTTGTGCTAGTTAAGGTGGGGTATCAAAAATTTGAATTAAGGAGAAATCTCAGCCTGGTAAAATATTTCATCCGCCTAATTCGTGGTACACCCATTTAAATTTTCCCTTACTTCAGTCCATCTCCTTTAACATCCCACTAGCCATTAGACACACACTTCGGCCTCGCCGATATCCTCTATTCAAAATACCTCAAACCGGTACCCTGAAGACCAGTCCATTGTACTGTAGAGGTCTGCACTGGACCTCTACAGTTCCTCGTTTATAATTAAAAGACTGTAGAATTGGAACTATTGTATTGTTAAAAGAACCACACAGCTTTACAGAAAATATGTGAATTATGACGTCTTATAACAAAAACACAATGTTATCTTCTTTGTCAATGCAGTTTGAATCTTTGAACGGAATATTACATACAGCTAGACCTTTCTGCTAAAGGCCGGAACACACAAGACACTACATGAGCTACGCCCACCCTTGAATAAAAGTATCTGCATAACTCAAACACCAAACAAGACTTTTATTCATACCATTCGAACATTCAAACTCTTCCTGCCTATCCCTATACAGAAAAATTACCTAACGTTGGAAATAGACAAGGTGAGACCATCTCCTGCAAGAGAAAGGTTAAAGTCAGGACGAACGAACCGCATATCTGACTCTTCGACAAGTGTCAGAAATGTCTATTTAATTAGGTATAACTATTGATCGAATCGAAGTTGAACATTAATAGTATAAATATGTATGCTGTCAAATTACGTATAAGACTTAGGTTCTGGAAGGATATTTTTTATTATTATCTATTCAATAGAAATTGTACATAAAATCATTGCAATTGAAGATATAATGAAGAAATAATTAATTTCACAAGAAAGCAAACTGCAACAGTACAATAATGTAATTAGTTAAGAGTTTCATCAGAGGTATCGGTAGAGTGGCATCTACAGTAAACAATCCACACGCTGTCATCTTACTGAAGGTCCGGTTAACTTGTAGCACGCGCTTGCACAGATGTCGGACACTTTCTGTAAGAAAATAAACAAAAATTGAGTTGGATAAGTTACAAAAAAAAATCCAATTCCCCAGATTTCCCCAGATACTGATTTTGAAAGGTGGGTAAAAAGAATTAAGATATTTCAGTCGAAATTGTTGTTGTTCTTACTTGGACAGTTTGTATCCATTACCCGCTGCATACACGCGGACTCGGCTTCCTCCACACCAATATACAACTTCTCACAATGCCAACAAGTGAAAATTACAAGTGAAATTTTTTGTAGAGCATATAAGACAAGAATGACGGTCGGAGGTGGAGGCCACTGAAAGCAGCAAGTAATAAAATATTAAGAGCTGGCTGTGCTCTGAAATGGAACAATAACTTCACTTTATTCATGGAATAAAATAAAGTTAACATTGAGTAATGGAATCAGATACCAAAAATTGAGTAGCACAATCTACAAAGTAAATGTAAATAAAATTGGGCGTGCGGCATCGTAAACGATGATAAAACAAGAGCAGCTTCTTCAAAAATAAAGTAAACGATAGATTAAGTGTGAGAGACAGAGAGAGTTATATCTTTCTTCTCTCTCACTTGACTAAATGTCCCTAAACGTGACACGTGCTTGAAATTTCACTCTCAATTCTCGTCCAATAATGATCGAATCGCTGCAGATGTTTCACTTAAAAAAATGATATTTCAATATAATGAGGGAAATTAAGGCTGAGGCAGTTTAGATGCAACATTTAATCCTATAAATGATATACCTTTCAATATAAAAGTAAAACATAATGAGAATTCACAGAATAAAAAATTAAAATGTCAAACAAGAAATTTTCGAAGTATTTAAAAAACCATTCAGAGTAATAGAAACAATATAGATAATCCATTCTCCAGATTTTTAATACCATGATATGGATGTTGAAGCTGGTTAAAAAATATCCAAGAAAACTTAACGAAATACCTGGGCATATACTTATGAATATACTCACTTTGGGCGACGAATCTTGCAAATGCATTAAGTGTATCTGCACATTACATAGAATACGAATAAACGAGCTGTATGTTCGGTATAATATCTAAAAAAGACGAGAATGTCGTTGCATGAGTCAGTGGGAAGTATATATGTAACAATCGCAATGTAAGCAAGTGACTTACTAATACTCGGAAACATTTTATATACAGCTTATATGCTTCTAAAATATTTTGATACGTCTTAAAAAACTTGTTACAGTATTCATCATTCTGTTCTTCATTATTTATTGTTAGTATGTCCTTAATCCACTCTTTCAGATACGTTGTCAACAGTGTTGTGAGGCAGATACCATACATTAAATTAATATCATATTGTGTATTTAGTACATCGCCTGTAGCTTCAAAAAAACTAATTGACCCTTTTAAGACAAAAAAATAAATTGTCGGTAAATTAAAAATTCCGACTATAGTAATAAGTGCGATCCAGTTCCAAACAATATAACTGCGAAAACTTTTGCTAATGTCAATACTCCTATTAATTTCTTGGAGCTTCAATATAAGGGAAACGTTGCTACGGCTATGAACAATGTTGCTAATGATGAGAAAAATGAAGCCGACCAAAACTAAAGTGTGAAAACACCAAAAAATTGTAAGCCTGATACCATTTTCAAGCGATGTCGCAAAATTATAGTGCTCATCGTTGAAATGGCGACAAATAGAAAGACTATTGAAAAATAAAATAGTAAGGAACAGTAGTATGTGATACTTCTTCTCACACGGAGTGATATAACTATTTCTAATTTTGTATTTTGAAGTGAAGAATACAGAAAGCATAATGTTGAAAGGTTGAACTATTCTTCGGACGTCTTTGTCCAGTCTATTATTATTTAGTTTATTGAGTAACAATTTAACTGGATGATTTGAGTTGTTGTTCCACATGATTACTACGCAACTGTTCGATGTTACACTAGAAATAATCCGTAATTTTTCTATGTGCCAGTCTGAAAGTTTTTCTATTAGTGGGCCTTGATCGTATCTAAGTTGAAAATAATAAATCGTGGTTGCTGTCAAATTAGATAAAAGGATTAGGGAATGACTAATTCATCAATCAGTAAACTTAAAAAGGTAGCTATTTTTAACTTTTACTGCACGGTAACGACATTAAAATTATTCGACAGCTAAATTCCAATAACGTTTGGTATCTTCATGATGGAACCTTGGGAAGCGATGTAGAAACTGTTTTAAATGACCTACAATTCTTAAAAAATGAACTTCATTCCATAGGCCTTGATCTCTTCTCAACCTTTCTGAATGTAAACTATACCATATACCTATACCATATACCATATACCTAGCGGACAGCACGTAGGTACCGACAGACATCTGCTACTTATACTGATATACTGATAACAGCGCAATCTGGAACCCTCATGAAAAAGTGTATACACTGGTCATCGAAAAGATTCAGAAGTCTTTTGTCCACTACTAATTGTAGAGTGTAGTAAACTTTTACGGTCATTACCCGCACATGTACCCATCGCCATTTGTGCTAGTTAAGGTGGGGTATCAAAAATTTGAATTAAGGAGAAATCTCAGCCTGGTAAAATATTTCATCCGCCTAATTCGTGGTACACCCATTTAAATTTTCCCTTACTTCAGTCCATCTCCTTTAACATCCCACTAGCCATTAGACACACACTTCGGCCTCGCCGATATCCTCTATTCAAAATACCTCAAACCGGTACCCTGAAGACCAGTCCATTGTACTGTAGAGGTCTGCACTGGACCTCTACAGTTCCTCGTTTATAATTAAAAGACTGTAGAATTGGAACTATTGTATTGTTAAAAGAACCACACAGCTTTACAGAAAATATGTGAATTATGACGTCTTATAACAAAAACACAATGTTATCTTCTTTGTCAATGCAGTTTGAATCTTTGAACGGAATATTACATACAGCTAGACCTTTCTGCTAAAGGCCGGAACACACAAGACACTACATGAGCTACGCCCACCCTTGAATAAAAGTATCTGCATAACTCAAACACCAAACAAGACTTTTATTCATACCATTCGAACATTCAAACTCTTCCTGCCTATCCCTATACAGAAAAATTACCTAACGTTGGAAATAGACAAGGTGAGACCATCTCCTGCAAGAGAAAGGTTAAAGTCAGGACGAACGAACCGCATATCTGACTCTTCGACAAGTGTCAGAAATGTCTATTTAATTAGGTATAACTATTGATCGAATCGAAGTTGAACATTAATAGTATAAATATGTATGCTGTCAAATTACGTATAAGACTTAGGTTCTGGAAGGATATTTTTTATTATTATCTATTCAATAGAAATTGTACATAAAATCATTGCAATTGAAGATATAATGAAGAAATAATTAATTTCACAAGAAAGCAAACTGCAACAGTACAATAATGTAATTAGTTAAGAGTTTCATCAGAGGTATCGGTAGAGTGGCATCTACAGTAAACAATCCACACGCTGTCATCTTACTGAAGGTCCGGTTAACTTGTAGCACGCGCTTGCACAGATGTCGGACACTTTCTGTAAGAAAATAAACAAAAATTGAGTTGGATAAGTTACAAAAAAAAATCCAATTCCCCAGATTTCCCCAGATACTGATTTTGAAAGGTGGGTAAAAAGAATTAAGATATTTCAGTCGAAATTGTTGTTGTTCTTACTTGGACAGTTTGTATCCATTACCCGCTGCATACACGCGGACTCGGCTTCCTCCACACCAATATACAACTTCTCACAATGCCAACAAGTGAAAATTACAAGTGAAATTTTTTGTAGAGCATATAAGACAAGAATGACGGTCGGAGGTGGAGGCCACTGAAAGCAGCAAGTAATAAAATATTAAGAGCTGGCTGTGCTCTGAAATGGAACAATAACTTCACTTTATTCATGGAATAAAATAAAGTTAACATTGAGTAATGGAATCAGATACCAAAAATTGAGTAGCACAATCTACAAAGTAAATGTAAATAAAATTGGGCGTGCGGCATCGTAAACGATGATAAAACAAGAGCAGCTTCTTCAAAAATAAAGTAAACGATAGATTAAGTGTGAGAGACAGAGAGAGTTATATCTTTCTTCTCTCTCACTTGACTAAATGTCCCTAAACGTGACACGTGCTTGAAATTTCACTCTCAATTCTCGTCCAATAATGATCGAATCGCTGCAGATGTTTCACTTAAAAAAATGATATTTCAATATAATGAGGGAAATTAAGGCTGAGGCAGTTTAGATGCAACATTTAATCCTATAAATGATATACCTTTCAATATAAAAGTAAAACATAATGAGAATTCACAGAATAAAAAATTAAAATGTCAAACAAGAAATTTTCGAAGTATTTAAAAAACCATTCAGAGTAATAGAAACAATATAGATAATCCATTCTCCAGATTTTTAATACCATGATATGGATGTTGAAGCTGGTTAAAAAATATCCAAGAAAACTTAACGAAATACCTGGGCATATACTTATGAATATACTCACTTTGGGCGACGAATCTTGCAAATGCATTAAGTGTATCTGCACATTACATAGAATACGAATAAACGAGCTGTATGTTCGGTATAATATCTAAAAAAGACGAGAATGTCGTTGCATGAGTCAGTGGGAAGTATATATGTAACAATCGCAATGTAAGCAAGTGACTTACTAATACTCGGAAACATTTTATATACAGCTTATATGCTTCTAAAATATTTTGATACGTCTTAAAAAACTTGTTACAGTATTCATCATTCTGTTCTTCATTATTTATTGTTAGTATGTCCTTAATCCACTCTTTCAGATACGTTGTCAACAGTGTTGTGAGGCAGATACCATACATTAAATTAATATCATATTGTGTATTTAGTACATCGCCTGTAGCTTCAAAAAAACTAATTGACCCTTTTAAGACAAAAAAATAAATTGTCGGTAAATTAAAAATTCCGACTATAGTAATAAGTGCGATCCAGTTCCAAACAATATAACTGCGAAAACTTTTGCTAATGTCAATACTCCTATTAATTTCTTGGAGCTTCAATATAAGGGAAACGTTGCTACGGCTATGAACAATGTTGCTAATGATGAGAAAAATGAAGCCGACCAAAACTAAAGTGTGAAAACACCAAAAAATTGTAAGCCTGATACCATTTTCAAGCGATGTCGCAAAATTATAGTGCTCATCGTTGAAATGGCGACAAATAGAAAGACTATTGAAAAATAAAATAGTAAGGAACAGTAGTATGTGATACTTCTTCTCACACGGAGTGATATAACTATTTCTAATTTTGTATTTTGAAGTGAAGAATACAGAAAGCATAATGTTGAAAGGTTGAACTATTCTTCGGACGTCTTTGTCCAGTCTATTATTATTTAGTTTATTGAGTAACAATTTAACTGGATGATTTGAGTTGTTGTTCCACATGATTACTACGCAACTGTTCGATGTTACACTAGAAATAATCCGTAATTTTTCTATGTGCCAGTCTGAAAGTTTTTCTATTAGTGGGCCTTGATCGTATCTAAGTTGAAAATAATAAATCGTGGTTGCTGTCAAATTAGATAAAAGGATTAGGGAATGACTAATTCATCAATCAGTAAACTTAAAAAGGTAGCTATTTTTAACTTTTACTGCACGGTAACGACATTAAAATTATTCGACAGCTAAATTCCAATAACGTTTGGTATCTTCATGATGGAACCTTGGGAAGCGATGTAGAAACTGTTTTAAATGACCTACAATTCTTAAAAAATGAACTTCATTCCATAGGCCTTGATCTCTTCTCAACCTTTCTGAATGTAAACTATACCATATACCTATACCATATACCATATACCTAGCGGACAGCACGTAGGTACCGACAGACATCTGCTACTTATACTGATATACTGATAACAGCGCAATCTGGAACCCTCATGAAAAAGTGTATACACTGGTCATCGAAAAGATTCAGAAGTCTTTTGTCCACTACTAATTGTAGAGTGTAGTAAACTTTTACGGTCATTACCCGCACATGTACCCATCGCCATTTGTGCTAGTTAAGGTGGGGTATCAAAAATTTGAATTAAGGAGAAATCTCAGCCTGGTAAAATATTTCATCCGCCTAATTCGTGGTACACCCATTTAAATTTTCCCTTACTTCAGTCCATCTCCTTTAACATCCCACTAGCCATTAGACACACACTTCGGCCTCGCCGATATCCTCTATTCAAAATACCTCAAACCGGTACCCTGAAGACCAGTCCATTGTACTGTAGAGGTCTGCACTGGACCTCTACAGTTCCTCGTTTATAATTAAAAGACTGTAGAATTGGAACTATTGTATTGTTAAAAGAACCACACAGCTTTACAGAAAATATGTGAATTATGACGTCTTATAACAAAAACACAATGTTATCTTCTTTGTCAATGCAGTTTGAATCTTTGAACGGAATATTACATACAGCTAGACCTTTCTGCTAAAGGCCGGAACACACAAGACACTACATGAGCTACGCCCACCCTTGAATAAAAGTATCTGCATAACTCAAACACCAAACAAGACTTTTATTCATACCATTCGAACATTCAAACTCTTCCTGCCTATCCCTATACAGAAAAATTACCTAACGTTGGAAATAGACAAGGTGAGACCATCTCCTGCAAGAGAAAGGTTAAAGTCAGGACGAACGAACCGCATATCTGACTCTTCGACAAGTGTCAGAAATGTCTATTTAATTAGGTATAACTATTGATCGAATCGAAGTTGAACATTAATAGTATAAATATGTATGCTGTCAAATTACGTATAAGACTTAGGTTCTGGAAGGATATTTTTTATTATTATCTATTCAATAGAAATTGTACATAAAATCATTGCAATTGAAGATATAATGAAGAAATAATTAATTTCACAAGAAAGCAAACTGCAACAGTACAATAATGTAATTAGTTAAGAGTTTCATCAGAGGTATCGGTAGAGTGGCATCTACAGTAAACAATCCACACGCTGTCATCTTACTGAAGGTCCGGTTAACTTGTAGCACGCGCTTGCACAGATGTCGGACACTTTCTGTAAGAAAATAAACAAAAATTGAGTTGGATAAGTTACAAAAAAAAATCCAATTCCCCAGATTTCCCCAGATACTGATTTTGAAAGGTGGGTAAAAAGAATTAAGATATTTCAGTCGAAATTGTTGTTGTTCTTACTTGGACAGTTTGTATCCATTACCCGCTGCATACACGCGGACTCGGCTTCCTCCACACCAATATACAACTTCTCACAATGCCAACAAGTGAAAATTACAAGTGAAATTTTTTGTAGAGCATATAAGACAAGAATGACGGTCGGAGGTGGAGGCCACTGAAAGCAGCAAGTAATAAAATATTAAGAGCTGGCTGTGCTCTGAAATGGAACAATAACTTCACTTTATTCATGGAATAAAATAAAGTTAACATTGAGTAATGGAATCAGATACCAAAAATTGAGTAGCACAATCTACAAAGTAAATGTAAATAAAATTGGGCGTGCGGCATCGTAAACGATGATAAAACAAGAGCAGCTTCTTCAAAAATAAAGTAAACGATAGATTAAGTGTGAGAGACAGAGAGAGTTATATCTTTCTTCTCTCTCACTTGACTAAATGTCCCTAAACGTGACACGTGCTTGAAATTTCACTCTCAATTCTCGTCCAATAATGATCGAATCGCTGCAGATGTTTCACTTAAAAAAATGATATTTCAATATAATGAGGGAAATTAAGGCTGAGGCAGTTTAGATGCAACATTTAATCCTATAAATGATATACCTTTCAATATAAAAGTAAAACATAATGAGAATTCACAGAATAAAAAATTAAAATGTCAAACAAGAAATTTTCGAAGTATTTAAAAAACCATTCAGAGTAATAGAAACAATATAGATAATCCATTCTCCAGATTTTTAATACCATGATATGGATGTTGAAGCTGGTTAAAAAATATCCAAGAAAACTTAACGAAATACCTGGGCATATACTTATGAATATACTCACTTTGGGCGACGAATCTTGCAAATGCATTAAGTGTATCTGCACATTACATAGAATACGAATAAACGAGCTGTATGTTCGGTATAATATCTAAAAAAGACGAGAATGTCGTTGCATGAGTCAGTGGGAAGTATATATGTAACAATCGCAATGTAAGCAAGTGACTTACTAATACTCGGAAACATTTTATATACAGCTTATATGCTTCTAAAATATTTTGATACGTCTTAAAAAACTTGTTACAGTATTCATCATTCTGTTCTTCATTATTTATTGTTAGTATGTCCTTAATCCACTCTTTCAGATACGTTGTCAACAGTGTTGTGAGGCAGATACCATACATTAAATTAATATCATATTGTGTATTTAGTACATCGCCTGTAGCTTCAAAAAAACTAATTGACCCTTTTAAGACAAAAAAATAAATTGTCGGTAAATTAAAAATTCCGACTATAGTAATAAGTGCGATCCAGTTCCAAACAATATAACTGCGAAAACTTTTGCTAATGTCAATACTCCTATTAATTTCTTGGAGCTTCAATATAAGGGAAACGTTGCTACGGCTATGAACAATGTTGCTAATGATGAGAAAAATGAAGCCGACCAAAACTAAAGTGTGAAAACACCAAAAAATTGTAAGCCTGATACCATTTTCAAGCGATGTCGCAAAATTATAGTGCTCATCGTTGAAATGGCGACAAATAGAAAGACTATTGAAAAATAAAATAGTAAGGAACAGTAGTATGTGATACTTCTTCTCACACGGAGTGATATAACTATTTCTAATTTTGTATTTTGAAGTGAAGAATACAGAAAGCATAATGTTGAAAGGTTGAACTATTCTTCGGACGTCTTTGTCCAGTCTATTATTATTTAGTTTATTGAGTAACAATTTAACTGGATGATTTGAGTTGTTGTTCCACATGATTACTACGCAACTGTTCGATGTTACACTAGAAATAATCCGTAATTTTTCTATGTGCCAGTCTGAAAGTTTTTCTATTAGTGGGCCTTGATCGTATCTAAGTTGAAAATAATAAATCGTGGTTGCTGTCAAATTAGATAAAAGGATTAGGGAATGACTAATTCATCAATCAGTAAACTTAAAAAGGTAGCTATTTTTAACTTTTACTGCACGGTAACGACATTAAAATTATTCGACAGCTAAATTCCAATAACGTTTGGTATCTTCATGATGGAACCTTGGGAAGCGATGTAGAAACTGTTTTAAATGACCTACAATTCTTAAAAAATGAACTTCATTCCATAGGCCTTGATCTCTTCTCAACCTTTCTGAATGTAAACTATACCATATACCTATACCATATACCATATACCTAGCGGACAGCACGTAGGTACCGACAGACATCTGCTACTTATACTGATATACTGATAACAGCGCAATCTGGAACCCTCATGAAAAAGTGTATACACTGGTCATCGAAAAGATTCAGAAGTCTTTTGTCCACTACTAATTGTAGAGTGTAGTAAACTTTTACGGTCATTACCCGCACATGTACCCATCGCCATTTGTGCTAGTTAAGGTGGGGTATCAAAAATTTGAATTAAGGAGAAATCTCAGCCTGGTAAAATATTTCATCCGCCTAATTCGTGGTACACCCATTTAAATTTTCCCTTACTTCAGTCCATCTCCTTTAACATCCCACTAGCCATTAGACACACACTTCGGCCTCGCCGATATCCTCTATTCAAAATACCTCAAACCGGTACCCTGAAGACCAGTCCATTGTACTGTAGAGGTCTGCACTGGACCTCTACAGTTCCTCGTTTATAATTAAAAGACTGTAGAATTGGAACTATTGTATTGTTAAAAGAACCACACAGCTTTACAGAAAATATGTGAATTATGACGTCTTATAACAAAAACACAATGTTATCTTCTTTGTCAATGCAGTTTGAATCTTTGAACGGAATATTACATACAGCTAGACCTTTCTGCTAAAGGCCGGAACACACAAGACACTACATGAGCTACGCCCACCCTTGAATAAAAGTATCTGCATAACTCAAACACCAAACAAGACTTTTATTCATACCATTCGAACATTCAAACTCTTCCTGCCTATCCCTATACAGAAAAATTACCTAACGTTGGAAATAGACAAGGTGAGACCATCTCCTGCAAGAGAAAGGTTAAAGTCAGGACGAACGAACCGCATATCTGACTCTTCGACAAGTGTCAGGTAAATTTACAATTTACAAGTACCAATGTGCACTTAAACAAACCAACGTCGTCATGCCTGAACCTCGTCCCAACAAAACCAACGGAAAAGATGCGACTAGGCCTCCTAGGAAAACAATTGATTTGAAAGTTCACATCGGCCTAGATGAGGCTTAAAAAAAAAAAAATGATCTTAACATCAAACTCTTTTACCCCATCGGACGGTATGAGCCAGAGGGAGGGAAAAGTTTAAGAGGCCAGGGTTCATCTAAAAAGTCTAACACATGCCCATACTCCAGAGGGAAAATTCAAGATTCACTCTATCATCGTCTAATAATAACTCAAAGAAACATCAACAACAAAACTGTTGGTGCTCAAACATAAGCTGAACCAATTGTGTCAACTCAACACACTTTGCAAAGGCTATGCCCCGTTAGCAAAATTGGTTTCAACTTAAGGTGAGTGTCTGTCACCCCCCCTGTAGGAGTGACCACAGTTTTCTAAACCATTATCCTCCCATAACTCGCATCATAATTATCTGGAGCATGTTCATTCTATCCCGGCCTATTCGAATTTGGAAAACATTGACGACGACGATATGTTCACACCTTCAGGCTTCTTGGGGTTGAGAGGTAATGCACCTCACACTCCCGGCCGCTTAGAGGTGGAGGCATTGCACCTCACAGGCCTCTGAGAGCTGTGAGGTATGGCACCTCACACTCCCGGCCGCGTCCGATATTCTCTTCCCAGCATATGAAACATACACAAGAAAACATGTTAATAAAATGTAGTATATTAGTAACTAAAATGATGTCATAATAATGTTTACATCTAACTGACAAATTATTATTTACAATGACATGACAAGTGTCAACAAAAAAAGTCAAAGTCTATGTAATATCAAGAACAGTTTTTAATCAATTTAAAAATGTTTTTATCTTTAAACTTCCATTTAATAAATTTATGCTCTAAAAATGAAAACTTCATTATAAAATGATAATTATTTTTACCCGACTGCGTTAGAAGGAGGGTTATGTTTTTAGAAGATGTTTTTATAAATTTACCAATAGTTGAAAAACATTTTGGAATAGAGTTTTTAGTTCTAGCTTTTTTGATAAAAGGGATTCTTTTCTTAATGCGTATTTTTCTTGCAAATGGGATTCTTTTCTTAATTCGTGCTTTTCTTATATCGATTGTTGCACATTGTGAAATACTATTATTATTATTAATGACAAAATCTCTAATATTGAAGACTGCAACTCCATCTGTAGAAAAATTAAATGAGTCTAAAAGTTGCACAGAATTGTCTTTCCCCTCTATGTCTTCATCTCCGACTGCATCCAACTTTAAATCACCTTCAACTAACTCCATTACACTATCCACCTTACTATTGTCAACTGACAAAACGATGTTTTGTGCCTTGTCCATTGTAGTCGAAAAATCGAAATGGTCATCCTCCTTTATTTTGGAATTATTAAACGAAAAATTATTCTCAGTAAATTGATCAATAGCGATGTTATTTGTATTGATTTGTACATCGTGATCATGATGCTCTTCCTGCGGCTCTGAAACATAACTAAATATATCAATAACTGGAATGGACTGACCCGATTCGTTACTTTCTTCCTCGTGTTCATTCTCGAACACTTCCATCAGCTCCTTCTCATCCTCTGCATGGATGCTCTCTTGCCTGCTGCGCTCGTCATCATCTTCTCCATCTCCATCAACTTCCACGCTGCTTTCTAGGCAGCTTTGCGCGTCATGTAGTAGGTCATCTTCTCTTCCACTAAATAATAAAGAAGCATCATCATCTACATATATAACATCATTTTGTCCGTATTCTTTTAAAATCTCTTCTTTCTGCATCTTATAAAATGCTCTGTGACATCTGCACGGAAGCTCCTCCCGAAAGACATCGCACATATCATCAAAAGTAGTACCTTCGTGGTACTTAAAATTGTATAACGCTAAGGCTGCATTCTGAAGAAATACTCTCATTATCAGTGCCCAATCACTCTCACGCCATTTATTGTAGGCGGCAACTACCTTATACTGTGTAATAAATTCTTCTAGGCAACAGTTGAAACCCGTGAAAAATTGAGCCATCTCTCACTCTCTTTACAACAAAAAAAATATATTTAAACACTTAGCTTTGATTCTCCGGCGACGATTCTGCGCCCGTTCTATACTCACTTACACTGCTTTTACTGCTTGGCTTTGCGAGAGGTCTCGCTTTTTATATCATCCGTGCGACTTGGCGCTTTTCATTAAAAATATGCTGAAACAGATTTCGTACGACTTGGGGCGCGTACTTCGTTTAGGTGCTTATTTAAATTAGGAGTTCGGGCCTCCACCAATTGTAGAGGTCTGCACTGGACCTCTACAGTTCCTCGTTTATAATTAAAAGACCGTAGAATTGGAACTATTGTATTGTTAAAAGAACCACACAGCTTTACAGAAAATATATGAATTATGACGTCTTATAACAAAAACACAATGTTAACTTCTTTGTCAATGCAGTTTGAATCTTTGAATGGAATATTACATAGAGCCAGACCTTTCTGCTAAAGGCCGGAACACACAAGACACTACAGTACCTAGCTCTCACCCCTATCAACAACATTCTGTTATAATATGACGAGTCCTCAGATGTCTACGCGAGTACTGAACTGAGATTCCTGAACACTGCTACTCGATACCTGGAGTCCATTGTCACTGCTTGGAGTAAATAAATAAAATAAAATAGTTACTTCTTATCAATAATTCTGTTCCAATTTCTCCTAATTCTATCTACTTTTGTCTTATTCTAACTTATTTTGTCTAGGTAATACTATCTAATTTTTATTTAGTTTTAACCAATTTGGTCTCATTTATTTTAATTTCATGTTTCCGGTTTTATTATGCGATTCACGGGGCTTACATGACCTAAAGCGCGTTCACTGTCGGACTGCATAGAAAAGAAAGAGAAGCGCGGTGACACAATGCTGGTAATTTATTACAAAACTAGCTTCCGCCCGCGACTCCGTCCGCGCGGATGTCGGTCTTCGCGTGGATGGTTTATTTCTCCATTTTGAGTAACTCTGACAATGACATCTTATAAATATCTATTGGACCCAAATACGGCTAAGCCTATAATAATTAAGGAGATCCCTCTATTGAGCTACTGCTGTTGAGCTCGCGTTCTGTAGTAAGTATTTTTTTCATAGTAATTCCGACCTTGATAAGTAGCATGTAGGTAGCAGTAAATTACTGACAGTGACGAAAAGTTTGCAATAATAAAAAAGTGATCGTGACAATGCGACAGAAAGTTAATTGAAAGCTTCAGCATACACAACATTGTTAGTGAGCTCGTCCGGAATATGAACATGAAGATTTCTTGGACTGCTCACACGGGAAAGAGCTACGTAAAGTTGCCCGTGTGAAAAACAACTCGCGGTAAGATCTACGCCAGCAACACCTAGGGTCTGACCTTGAGCCTTATTTATTGTCATGGCGTAACACAAAGCTACAGGAAACTGTATTCTCTTAAATTGAAATGGAAAATTATCCACTGCGGGTAATGCAACGTGTGTTCGCGGTTCTACAGAACAACGTCTATGAATAAAACTGAAAAATAAGATTTTTTTTTCTACGTATTTTTCCAGGATAAAAAGTATCCCATTTTATGCCCAGGATAATAAGGTATAATTATACCAAGTTTCATCGAAATCGAACCATTAGTTTTCACGTGATGCCTGCATATACAGACAGACAGACAGACAGACAAAAATTTTTTTAATCACATATTTGGGTTTGGTATCGATCCAGCAACACCCCCCGCTATTTATTTTTTCAATATTTTCAATGTACAGAATTGACCCTTCTACAGATTTATTATATCGCACCTACGGTGCAAAAACGTCACTTATGCAAATGATGTAATTGTTCAGGGGAAGCGTTTGAAAATTCGACATCCTAATAAAATGTATAGTTCTTCTTGACTAAACACTGCCCTCTCGCGGAAAGTATACGCACTACACAAATGACAATTACTCACCAGGTAAAGGGGTACATAAGCTACTTTTTCTTATACTCAGATCAATTTTGAGAAAAATTGCATAAGTGACGTTTTTGCACCGTAGGTGCGATATGTATAGATATGAAGCAATTATTGTTTACTGTAGTCGAGCGAATACTTATATTTAAAACTTGCGTTGTTTGCGTTTAGGTCCTGTAAGCCCCTTAACCTAATTTTATGATTGTATGACATGTGTAATTACTAATAGTGACTAATAACTTGTATGTGTTGTGCAAACTGTTATTATAAGTTGGTTATTAATAAATAAATAATAAAATAATAAACTTTCCAAGCTTCAGAAATCAAACTTATTGAAAAAAGCTCTCTTCGCTTACAACATTTGAGATTTCCTTTCCCGTTCTTATTGAGACAAAAAAAAACAATGATGTTTCGGAAAGGTTGTTCTAAATTTTATTAACATGCATTCGGTACATAACGTTAATTCGTTATTGCTGTTTTGGCCCTAAAATAACATATTTCCTTCGCGCTTCCCAATTATGGAAGCACACTCACCTTTTAAAAAAAACTTGTGCCGGACTTAAAGAATACCACCACCCCTTACTTCCCGTGGGTGTCGTAAAAGGCGACTAAGGATCGTACCGGAGAATGGGCAGCAGCGTTCTCTATGTATTCCACCATCATACCATACTGCGATCGCCAACCCGCCTGCCAAGCGTGGCGATTATGGCAAACCCTCCCAAAATTGGGGGAGGCCTATGTCCAGCAGTGGACTTCTATCGGCTGAAACGACGACTCACCTTTAAGGCAAAATGGACAAAATTGTCCGTCATACAATATCTTCGATTTAAATGTGACCCTGAACGACTGAGCTTTGACACCTTCACCCACTCTTCCCATTCGTATGAGAGGTCTCTGAGTCCGCAAATTTCAAGTATATAGGCTTTGTATCGGCTTTCATATTCTCTTCTCGGTTCAGGGCATTGAGAAATTAATCAGGAAAATCCCAGCCTCCACACTGTTTTATTTTGATGTGATTAATCTTAATTACTTAATCGAGACTATGGATGCCTGGGGACTCGGTTGCCAGAATTCAGATCCACCCGACAATCCATCTTCCCAAAGGCGGTGGGATGAGCCGCTCTGCAGAGTAGTACAGAACAATTTACTTGACACGTCTACTACTACTGCGGAGCGAGCTCGCCTGCTGGCTGTGAGTGAGTGGGAGTCGGGTCTTTGGCTTCATGCACTACCATCGTCGAACATAGGCACTTCGTCCGACGACACTACTTTCCGGCTCGCTGCTTCTCTGCGGACTTGGAGCTCCTTGGTGTTGTCCACATCGCTGTCACTGTGTCATAGTTGTCAACAGCCTCGGACACCACGACCTGTCTTGCAGTGGAAGTGGTAAAAAAAACTCCATAACACTTTTCCCAACCTGGGAATCGAACCCAGGACCCCACGCCTAGCAGCCGTGCGCGCTTGCGACCAATGTATTGTATTAGGTAAAGTTTTTAGGAAATAAATGCATGAATACTATCTTATTTTGTATTTTGAATTGAAGACTACAGTGAACATTATGTTGAAAGGTTGAACTATTCTTCAGACTTCTTTGTGCAGTCTGTTATTGAGTAACAATTCAACCTGACAAAAAAAAATGACTGAAAAATGCTTCACCAATAAGATTTGATACGATTAACTTAACGGTTAACTGTCCATTATGTTATCCTTTTATGATTCTCCCAGAGTGGCCTTTTTAGGCCCCCTGATCTACTTAATTTTTCAATATCAAATGAAAACTTTTCTGTTATTTTTGTGATGCCCAAATCAGACATGTCTATTTAATTAGGTATAACTATTGATCGAATCGAAGTTGAACATTTATAGAATAAATATGTATGCTGTCAAATTACGTATAAGATTTGGGTTCTGGAAGGATATTTTATTATTATTATCTATTCAATAGAAATTGTACATAAAATTGAAGATATAATGAAGAAATAATTAATTTCACAGGAAAGCAAACTGCAACAGTACAATAATGTAATTAGTTAAGAGTCCGAGCAGAGGTATCGGTAGAGTGGCGTCTACAGTAAACATGCCACACGCTGTCATCTTACTGAAGGTCCGGTTAACTTGAAGCACGCGCTTGCACAGATGTCTGACACTTTCTGTAAGAAAATAAACAAAAATTGAGTTGGATAAGTTACAAAAAAATTCCAATACCCCAGATTTCCCCAGATACTGATTCTGAAAGGTGGGTAAAAAGAATTTAGATATTTCAGTCGAAATTGTTGTTGTTCTTACTTGGACAGTTTGTATCCATTACCCGCTGCATACACGCGGACTCGGCTTCCTCCACACCAATATACAACTTCTCACAATGCCAACAAGTGATAATTACAAGTGATATTTTTTTTAGAGCATATAAGACAAAAATGACGGTCGGAGGTGGAGGCCACTGAAAGCAGCAAGTAGTAAAATATTGAAACAAGAAATTTTTGAAGTATTTTAAAAACCGTTCAGAGTAATAGAAACAATATAGATAATCCATTCTCCAGATTTTTCATACCATGATACGGATGTTGAAGCTGGTTAAAAAATATCCAAGAAAACTTAACGAAATTCCTGGGCATTAACTGTTACCAAATGAAAACTTAAGATACATTATGAATATACTCACGTAGAGCGACGAATCTTGCAAATGCATTAAGTGTATCTTCACATTACATAGAATTCGAATAAACGAGCTGTATGTTCGGTATAATATCAAAAAAAGACGAGAATGTCGTTGCATGAGTCAGTAGGAAGTGCATATGTAACAATCGCAATATAAGCAAGTGACTTACTAATACTCGGAAACATTTTATATACAATTTGTATGCTTCTAATACATTTTGATACGTCTTAAAAAACTTGTTACAGTATTCATCATTCTGTTCTTCATTATTTATTGTCAGTATGTCCTTAATCCACTCTTTCAGATACGTTGTCAACAGTGTTGTGAGGCAGATACCATACATTAAATTAATATCATATTGTGTATTTAGTACATCGCCGGTAGCTTCATAAAAACTAACTGACCTCTGTGAGACAAAAAAATATTGTCGGTAAATTACAAATTCCGACTACAGTAAGAAGTGAGATCCAGTTCCAAACAATATAACTGTTTAAACTTTCGCTAACGTCAATGCTCCTATTAATTTCTTGGAGCTTCAATATAAGGGAAACGTTGCTACGGCTATGAACAATGTTGCTTATGATGAGCAAAATGAAGCCGACCAAAAATAAAGTGTGAAAACACCAAAAAATTGTAAGCCTGATACCATTTTCAAGCGATATCGCAAAATTATCTGGCTCATCGTTGAAATGGCGACAAATAGAAAAAAAATTGAAAAATAAAATAGTAAGGAACAGTAGTATGTGATACTTCTTCCCACACGGAGTGATATAATGGGTAATTTTTCTATGTGCCAGTCCGGAAGTTTTTCTATTAGTGGGTCTTGATCGTATCTAAGTTGAAAATAATAAATCGTGGTTGGTGTCAAATTAGATAAAAGGATTAGGGAATGACTAATTCATCAATCAGTAAAATAAAAAACTGGCCAAGTGCGAGTCGGACTCGCACACGAAGGGTTCCGTACCACAAGACAAAAACGCCGAGAAAAACATGTTTGTTGTATGGGAGCCCCCCTTAAATATTTATTTTATTTTAATTTTATTATTTCTTATTAAAGTTAAAATACAACTGAGTATTTTGTGAATATTTCAAGTGCCTACCTGTTGCCATTTTTGATATCGAGCAAAAAAGGGCAAAAAAATCGCGTTTGTTGTATGGGAGCCCCCCTTAAATATTTATTTTATTTTGTTTTTAGTATTTGTTATTATAGCGGCAACAGAAATACATCATCTGTGAAAATTTCAACTGTCTAGCTATCGTGGTTCTTGAGATACAGCCTGGTGACAGACAGACAGACAGACGGACAGACGGACAGACGGACAGACGGACAGACAGCGAAGTCTTAGTAATAGGGTCCCGTTCTTACCCTTTGGGTACGGAACCCTAAAAAGGAATTACTGAAGTATCCACTTAGATAAACTAGGTAGCTATTTTTAACTTTTGGTGGACGGTAACGACAGTAAAATTATTCGACAGCTAAATTCCAAAAATGTTTGGTATCTTCATGATGGAACCTTCGGAAGCAACGTAGAAATTGTTTTAAAAAATGACCTACAATTCCTATAAAATGAACTTCATTCGATAGGCCTTGATCTCTTCTCAACCTTTCTTAATGTAAACTATATTTAGCGGACAATACGTAGGTACTGACAGACATCTGATACTTATACTGATGTACTGATAACAGCGCAATCTGGAACCCTCATGAAAAAGTGTATACACCGAAGTGAAAAGATTCAGAAGTCTTTTGTCCGCTACTTGTACCTGAAACTTTATGGTTATTACCCGTACATGTAACCATTGCCATTTGTGCTAGTTAAGGTGGGGTGCCAAAGTTTTGAATTAAAGAGAAATCTCATCATGGGAAAATATTTCATCCGCCTAATTCGTGGTACACCCATTTCAATTCCTCCTTACTTCAGTCCATCTCCTTTAACATCTCACTAGCCATTAGACACACACTTCGCCCACGCCGACGTCCTCTATTCAAAATACCTCAAACCTGTACCATAACCCTTTTTTTTTGTTTTGCGGATGGGAAATCATCAAATGACTCCTCCCGCTCTGGGTGGAGCGGAAGGGAGTGTCAGACTCTTACTGACTGAAACCCACCCGTGTTCCTTCCTTAGCCCTTTATGTTCCGGGCCAGCGGTAACCCTTTCGGACAATCCCGCTGACCCAGCAGGCTTCGGCCCTACGGGGCCCCTCCTCGATGCTGAGATCTCTTTGAGGCGCGCGTGGAACACGTACGCGCCGTCCGGCACGGGCCTAGTCCTGATAGGGCGGTGAGCTACCCATTACACTCCGCCCACAGGCCCGCGCCTACGGTGGCCGGGAGTCGTCACGCGGCTCCCGACGCCGGGGGCGTCCCCCGCGGCGGCTGAGACGGAAGGCTCTCTCCCTGATCCGTCCCGCCACCTCCTTTGCTAGCATGACTGCTTCGCAGAAGCAGGTGACTGCCTCCCACTCCCTCTCGCCCCGGACCATGGCTTGCACCAGTGCCGGACGCGAGAGGTCGCCGCCGTTGCCGATCGCCTCTACGAGGACACGGCGGTGCTCCGCCCAAGCGGGGCAGACCTTCACCGTGTGCTCCACCGTGTCCTCTTGGCGATCCTGGCAATGGTGACACCCGGGCGTTTCCTCCCGCCTGATGATGTGCAGGAACCTCCCGAAACTTCCGTGTCCGGTGAGGACCTGCGTCAGGCGGTAGGTGAGGGCGCCGTGGCGCCTCTCTAGCCACTCCTTAAAGAGGGGTCTTATCGCCGCTATCGCGGCGTGCCCTGCGCTGGGTTGCGACAGTCGCTCTTTCCATGCGCCCATGAGATCGCGCCGGAAATCCGTCCGCTCCACAGCGATTTGCCGCGGAAGCGGATCCTCCCCCCGGCGTAGTGCCTCCACGCGCCACTCATACAGGCGCGCGAGGACTATCGCCTCCAGATCCCATGACTGCAGTCCGGCAAGGAGGCTTGCAGCCTCGCCCGAGATCGTGCGGTAGGCCCGGATAAGCCTTATGGCTACCACCTTATGGGGCGCGTTCAGGTAGTGGGCGGCTCGCCGCCGCAGTGAGCGCGCCTACACCGGGGCCCCGTAAAGGGCCATGGACCGCACGACCCCCGCGTAAAGCCTCCGGTAGGAGGCGTTTGCCCCCTCAGGTTGGGCAAGAGATGCATGAAGGCGGCCCCGGACCGTTCCAGTTTGGGGGCCAAACGTCGGAAATGCTCCACGAAGTTCCACCGGCTGTCGAGGACGAGACCCAGGTATTTCATCGTCATCTCGACGCTGTTGTGAACCCCTCCTACCGTTAGTTGGGATCCCGAAGGTGGCGGGTTCCGGGGCCCATGAAACGACATGGCCTCGGACATGTGCAATGCCACCTCGAGACCCAACTGCCGGATCCTCTCCACGACTATCGCAACCCCGCGTGTCATCGTATCGGCCACCGCCTGATGCGACCTCCCCTGCGCCATTACCAGCGTGTCGTCAGCGTAGCAAACCACGCTGACGCTATCAGGGAGGTCGGCCCGCAGCACCCAGTCAAAATCAAAATCAAAATGTTTTATTTCACATAAACCAACATGGGCACTTATGAAACGTCAGAAGCTAGGTGCACGGTTCCAATTGGTCGTTTCCTATGGAGAAGAACCGGCAAGAAACTCCATGGTTACTCTTTTTAAAAATAATTGGCTTTTACAATGTTTCCAGATTACAGTAGGTATGGGAGGACAGCGCAGGCCTGTCAACAAGTACCAAGTACTTGATAAAATAGAAAATGGTCTACAGATCTAAAGTCTATAAGGCTTACAAAGTCCTCACATTTACAAAATAAGAATTTATCAAAAGGATAAATAATAAAAAACTGGCCAAGTGCGAGTCGGACTCGCACACGAAGGGTTCCGTACCACAAGGCAAAAACGCCGAAAAAAACATGTTTGTTGTACGGGAGCCCCCCTTAAATATTTATTTTATTTTAATTTTATTATTTATTATTAAAGTTAAAATACAACTGAGTATTTTGTGAATATTTCAAGGGCCTACCTATTACCATTTTTGATATCGAGCAAAAAAGGGCAAAAAAATCGCGTTTGTTGTATGGGAGCCCCCCTTAAATATTTATTTTATTTTATTTTTAGTATTTGTTGTTATAGCGGCAACAGAAATACATCATCTGTGAAAATTTCAACTGTCTAGCTATCGCGGTTCTTTAGATACAGCCTGGTGACAGACAGACAGACAGACGGACAGACAGCGAAGTCTTAGTAATAGGGTCCCGTTTTTACCCTTTCGGTACGGAACCCTAAAAAAGAAAAATAATAATAAAAACCTACTAAAACCAAGTGTTATGATTCCCATTAAAACCACTAATAAAGAGGTGAACATTTTCAATTATCTGTATATAATGTCAAATAATAAAGAAATTATGTCAAAAAGTATATAATGTCAAATAAAAAAGAAATTATGTCAAAAAGTATGTAAAAAAAAAATTAATAAAAATTAAACATCGTAATTTGAGAGCAGTTAATAGACATTTACATAGTTATGCCGTTAATGAGAAGCCAGGGAAGCCACATGTGCAGAAGGAATCATTGCCAGACTACCTTGTCTTCAACGTAGTCTTTAATCTTATAATATGCTTTTTTGATAAGGACACGTTTGATGAGGGTTTTGAACTTTCCATCGCTAAGTTCTGTAACCGGCTTTGGCAACTTGTTATTAAAACGGATGCTGTTTACAAGAAATGACTTGCTAGTTTTAGTTAATCTAAATTTAGGTAACACAATTTCATTTTTACTGCGTGTATTTGTATTATGGAAATCGCTTCTTATTTTGAAGAGTCCTAAGTTTTTGCGAACATACAAAATACTTTCTAAAATATAAAGAGAAGGCAGAGTTAGTATATCAATTTCTTTGAATTTGTTTCTAAGAGACTCGCGAGGACCCATTTTATAGATTGCGCGGATTGCCCTCTTCTGTAAAATGAAAATTGAATCTACGTCAGCTGCCGATCCCCACAGCAGAACACCATAAGACATAATACTGTGGAAATAAGCAAAGTATACTAACCTAGCTGTGGCTATATCAGTCAACTGCCTTATTTTTCTTACTGCATATCCAGCTGAACTTAATCTACTTGAGAGAGCTCTAATGTGTGCGCCCCATTGTAATTTTGAATCTAAAGTAATTCCTAGAAATACAGTTTCCGTAACAGCATCTAGTCTTTTGCCATCAAGTTCTAAATTCAGACCCACTTGAGGTACATTTGGTAATGAAAACTTAAGACATTTAGTTTTGTTCGGATTAAGTAAAAGATTATTAGCTGCAAACCATTTCGAGAGAACAGCCAGACTATCGTTAACATGTAAGACATCCGTATCTTTTCTATCTATTTTAAAAATAAGGGAAGTGTCATCAGCGAACAAAATGATATCCGACAAGTTAGCCATCATGTAAGGAAGGTCATTAATATAAACTAGGAATAGGAAAGGGCCAAGAATTGAGCCTTGAGGCACGCCCATCTTAACTAGAGACCCCGAAGACGTCTTTGACAGATAGGAAATAACAAGATCAGCAGCTTGTCCACGAATTCCGTAGTGGTATAATTTACAGATCAGTGTATTATGGTCAACGCAGTCAAACGCTTTTGAGAGGTCACAGAAAATGCCAATTGCATCCTGGGACTTCTCCCAGGATTCCAAAATGTGACTGATGAGTTTTACTCCCGCGTCTGTCGTCGACCTACCTTTCGTGAAACCAAACTGGCGACTATGTAAAATCCCATTTGAATTAAAATGTGACAACATCTGGTCCAGCATGATTTTTTCATAAATTTTGCTCAATGCTGGTAGCACAGATATAGGTCTATAAATGGAGGGATCAGACTTACTACCCGATTTGAATATCGGTACTACTTTACTATGTTTCATTAAGTCAGGAAACGTACCGCTGTCTAAACATTGATTAAATATGCCTGTTAGGGCAGGGGCAATTGTGTCAATAATATCTCCAAGAACCTTAACAGAAATCCCCCATAAGTCTTCAGTGTTTTTTATGTTAAGACTTTTAAATGCTTTTTTAATTGTGTCAATAGAAATGGGCTTGAATTCAAAGCTTGGAATTTCCCTATTAAAATTTTCCTTAAGAAAGGCTTCAGCTAATATAGGTGATGAGGGGAGAGACTTTGTAACCTCTATTGGGATATTGGTAAATAAATTTTCTAGTGTCTCAGCAACTTTTAACTTATCTGAAATGGTTTCATTATCGATTTTTAGGGACAACTCATTCTGATCTCGCTGTTTTGTGTTTCCAGTTTCTTTGTTTATTACTTGCCACACAGCTTTTATTATATTATTAGACATACTAATTTTGTTACTAATTAATTTAGATTTAGCCTCAGCGCAGACTCTTTTGAATATTTTAGAATAGTTCTTTACATAATTATGAAGGGCTTGATCAGAAGTTAATGATTTCTCGTGATACAGATTATATAAAATATCTCTGCTTTTTCTAATGCCAGCAGTGGCCCATTCACTAAATTTTGGTTTAGTATTTATAGTAACTTTTTTTACAGGACATGCTTTATTGAATTCTTGGCATACCGTAGAAAATAATGTACCATTGTTTATGTTGGGGTCTTGTGAATCAAAACTAGCTGTGGAATGATTGCTAAGAACATTATTATTAAACATTTTCAATTTATTTTTAGTTAGAGGTCTTAATTCAATGGATTTATCTATGTGCAATCTTTTACCTAAGTCAAATGATACAAGTTGACCAGTATGGTCAGACCTGACGCCAGTAATTAAGGACGAGTCTTTTATTTTACAGTTACTAAATACATTGTCGATGCATGAAGCTGAAGTTGCTGTTATTCTAGTCGCTTCATTAAATATACATTTTAAATTAAATGATTTAAACAATGATATTACTTTATGATTTAAACAATGAGCTTACATTTTTCTGGTGAATTAACTAATAGATATTAGATTAATTATTAGATTAGATTAATTATTATTATTATAATAGATATTTAGGTCACCACAAACAAAAATAAATTTACTATCTTAAATTAAAAATTCCGACTATAGTAATAAGTGCGATCCAGTTCCAAACAATATAACTGCGAAAACTTTTGCTAATGTCAATAATCCTATTAATTTCTTGGAGCTTCAATATAAGGGAAACGTTGCTACGGCTATGAACAATGTTGCTAATGATGAGCAAAATGAAGCCGACCAAAAATAAAGTGTGAAAACACCAAAAAATTGTAAGCCTGATACCATTTTCAAGCGATGTCGCAAAATTATAGTGCTCATCGTTGAAATGGCGACAAATAGAAAGACCTTTGAAAAATAAAATAGTAAGGAACAGTAGTATGTGATACTTCTTCTCACACGGAGTGATATAACTATTTCTAATTTTGTATTTTCAAGTGAACAATACAGAAAGCATAATGTTGAAAGGTTGAACTATTCTTCGGACGTCTTTGTCCAGTCTGTTATTATTTAGTTTATTGAGTAACAATTTAACTGGATGATTTGAGTTGTTGTTCCACATGATTACTACGCAACTGTTCGATGTTACACTAGAAATAATCCGTAATTTTTCTATGTGCCAGTCTGAAAGTTTTTCTATTAGTGGGCCTTGATCGTATCTAAGTTGAAAATAATGTTAACTTATGCGTCGTGCCTTCAATTAGACGTTCTTAACTTCATTATTTTGTGCATCTACCGGTCGCCGTCAAATGTTAGTACTGATAACTTCCTCGAATCGCTGGGCAAACAACTTGACACTTTACCAATGCAAAAAAACATTATTATAGCGGGAGATATCAATATTAATATTAGACCAAAAGATTCTGAACCTAGTCAAGAGCGCAAAAGTAGATTAAATTACCTTAATATGCTGTCCACGTACGGTATTCTCCCTGGTCATACTCAGCCTACCAGGGAAAATAACTGTTTGGATAATTTTATGCTGAAATTTAATAAAAATAAATTGACAGCAGTTGTTGGTATCTTACACACAACAATCACTGATCATTTCACCACTTTTCTATCTATAACTAAAATAAAGGATATTCAATTTGCTCCAAAATCAAGTAAAACTGTAAATTATGAAACACTAAATCGCAGAACTGCTTTTCTGTGACGACCCTATAGCTTTAACTAATCTTTTCCTGCATAAATTATCTGAGTCCATAAAAATAAGCACTGATATTGTAAAAATCCCTTGTCATAAGCGTATTATTAAACCGTGGATCACCCCTGGTATCCTACGGTGTATACATAACCGCAATAAAATGCAAAAATGTCTCAAAAAAGACCCGCACAATGAAGTTTTAAAAATCACCTATATCCGTTATAGGAATTTCTGCAACAACCTCGTCAAAAAACTTAAACGAAAATATCAAAAAGAACTTTTAGCTAAAACAGTCAAAAATAATAAACTACTTTGGAAAAATATAAAAATGATAACCTACTCTAGCAAATCTAAAAATGAAAATGGGGAACTGTTGAACTTAAAATCATCTCCGATCGACTCAGTTAACTTTATAAACGACTTTTTTGTAAACATTGTCCCCAATGTTTACAAAAAAGTCGTTTATAAAGTAATATTCAGGGCTAGATGTTCCCACATCTAGCCCTGAATATACAATTAAACACAAATCTTCCTAGTTCGACAGGTAAGTTGTCTAATCTGCCCAATTCTTTTGTACTCTATGAGACTGACCTCTGTGAAGTTAACGAAATATTAGCTGGTCTAAAACCTTCTAGCGCCCCGGGCTGGGACAATTTAACTACTAGTTTTCTAAAGTATATAAGTAGGGAAGCTGTTCCGATTATAGCGCATCTTGCTAATTTATGTTTCAGAACAGGCTTATTCCCTGCACCGCTCAAACAGGCCATTATCACACCTGTACATAAGGGCGGTAACAGAGACGACGTCAATAATTATAGACCCATATCCGTTTTACCCACTATTTCAAAAATTATAGAGAAGCTTATTAATAACTGACTACTTAAATATTTAAATAAATTTGACCTACTATCTGATTCTCAGTATGGATTCCGACAAGGTTTATCTACTGAGGAAGCAGTAACTGCTCTTACAACTCTAGTAGTTGACAGTCTTGACAATGGAAACAAATGTATTACAGTATTCTTAGATCTGAAAAAAGCGTTTGACACCGTCTCTGTTCCGATCCTGGTGAACAAATTAGAAAAAGAATTTGGAATAAGAGGTATACCACTGGACCTCCTTCGTAACTATCTTTCTGATAGAAAACAAAGAGTAAAAGTTGGTGACTGTATTAGCGAAGACGCACAAGTATCATACGGCGTGCCCCAAGGAAGCGTACTAGGTCCTACATTATTTTTGACCTATATTAATGACCTCTGTAATTTGAGGATCAAAAATGCCAAAATTTTCGCTTATGCCGATGATACAGCTGTTGTTTTTTCTGGGAAGTCCTGGAAAGAGGTCAAAATCTCTGCTGAGATGGCTATGACTGTAATTGCCAAATGGCTAAAAAACCATTTACTTACATTGAACACCTGTAAAACCAACTTTATATGTTTTAGTATTAACAACCGTACCCAGCCTGATGAACAGTTTAAATTAAAAATTCATCAATGTTGCAATATAAATAATCTAAATTGTAAATGTCCAACAATAGATAAAGTAACTCATACGAAATACTTAGGAGTGGTTGTTGACCAAAGGTTATCTTGGTACCTACATCTTGAACAAGTTACAAGCAGAGTCAGAAAGCTAAGCTGGTTATTTAATTCTTTACGACATGTCGTCCCAAAAACTTTGTCTATTCGTCACAATTCATCAAGAAATCTCCTGAATGAAATATATACGGCTCTAGTACAGTCAGTTTTGACGTACTGCATTCCTGTTTGGGGAAGGGCTAGTAAATCAAAATTCATAGATGTTGAGCGTGCACAACGTGCTTTAATAAAAATTATGTATTTTAAGAAATTGAGATTCCCCACAGATGAACTATATCAGATCAGTGACCTGCTCTCTGTGAGAAAATTATATATTATACAGACCATCTTGAAAACGCACAAAACTTTACCGTTGGACTCCTCCAAATTAACAAAAAGACGAAAGGACAATATTATGCAAATTCCCCAATCACGAACTCGCTTTGCTAGAATACAACTACATAAACGATCAGCCCAGTTATATAATAGGATAAATAAGGAAATAAACATATATACAAAAAAATACTATGACTGCAAAAAATCTTTAATTAATTGGATAAAACTTTTAAACTACGATGAAACGGAAGCACTGTTATCACATGTAACATAAGTTGATGATCTAGTCTACTTGAACTGTTGTATGCAATGGAATGCAACAGCTTAAGTGTTGTAGGGATGGCTGAAGTGAGGTGACACGTCCTTTTTTCCTCGCATCTTATGTTGGCACTTATATTATACTCACACTCTAATAGGCTTACTCGCACTCACAAATACACACACTCACACAAATACTCTCACACTCACACTTATACTCACATACTCTCACTTATACTCACTCACTCACACACATATACTCACACACTCACACAAATAGTGTATTTATTATTATTATTTTTTTTTTTAAATTATTATTTTTTGTTTTTCTTTACTTTTATTTGTTATCCAAGAAGTATTCGGTATGGAAGAGCGGAGTCTCCCTATACAGGCATTACTTGCTTAAAGGGAGGCTCCAATCACTAATGTGTTTAGCCTAAGTTATGTTGGAGAAATAAATAATTTTTGATTATTTTTTTTTTTTTATTTGAAAATAATAAATCGTGGTTGCTGTCAAATTAGATAAAAGGATTAGGGAATGACTAATTCATCAATCAGTAAACTAAAAAAGGAATTATTAAAGTATCCACTTAGATAAAGTAGGTAGGTAGCTATTTTTAACTTTTACTGCACGGTAACGACATTAAAATTATTCGACAGCTAAATTCCAAAAACGTTTTTAAATGACCTACAATTCTTAAAAAATGAACTTCATTCCATAGGCCTTGATCTCTTCTCAACCTTTCTGAATGTAAACTATACCTAGCGGACAGCACGTAGGTACCGACAGACATCTGCTACTTATACTGATAACAGCGCAATCTGGAACCCTCATCATGAAAAAGTGTATACACTGGTCATCGAAAAGATTCAGAAGTCTTTTGTCCGCTACTAATTGTAGAGTGTAGTAAACTTAAATTTTCCCTTACTTCAGTCCATCTCCTTTAACATCCCACTAGCCATTAGACACACACTTCGGCCTCGCCGATATCCTCTATTCAAAATACCTCAAACCGGTACCCTGAAGACCAGTCCATTGTTCCTAGCCCTCACCCCTATCAACAACATTCTGTTGTAATATGACGAGTCCTCAGATGTCTACGCGAGTACTGAACTGAGATTCCTGAACACTGCTACTCGATACCTGGAGTCCATTGCCACTCCTTGGAGTAAATAAATAAAATAAAATAGTTACTTCTTATCAATAATTTTGTTCCAATTTCTCCTAATTCTATCTACTTTTGTCTAAATCTAACTTATTATATCAAATTTTTATTTAGTTTTAACCAATTTTGTCTCATTTATTATAATTTCATGTTTCTGGTTTTATTATGCGATTCACGAGGCTTACATGACCTAAAGCGCGTTCACTGTCGGACTGCATAGAAAAGAAAGAGAAGCGCGATGACACAACGCTGGTAATTTATTGCAAAATATGAAGCAATTATTGTTTACTGTAGTCGAGCGAATACTTATATTTAAAACTTGCGTTGTTTACGTTTAGGTCCTGTAAGCCCCTTAACCTAATTTTATGATTGTATAACATGTGTAATTACTAATAGTGACTAATAACTTGTATGTGTTGTGCAAACCGTTATTATAAGTTGGTTATTAATAAATAAATAATAAAATATAAACTTTCCAAGCTTCAGAAATCAAACTTATTGAAAAAAGCTCTCTTCGTTTACAACATTTGAGATTTCCTTTCCCGTTTTTATTGAGACAAAAAAACAATGATGTTTCAGAAAGGTTGTTCTAAATTTTATTGATATGCATTCGATACATAACGTTAATTCGTTATTGCTGTTTTGGCCCTAAAATAACATATTTCCTTCGCGCTTCCCAATTATGGAAGCACACTCACCTTTTATGCAAAATGGACAAAATTGTCCGTCGTACAATGTCTTCGATTTAAATGTGACCATGAACGACCGAGCTTTGACACCTTCACCCACTCTTCCCATTCGTATGAGAGGTCTCTGAGTCCGCAAATTTCAAGTATTAGTGTATCGGCTTTCATATCCTCGTCTCGGTTCAGGGCATTGAGAAATTAATTAGGAAAATCCCAGCCTCCACACTGTTTTATTTTGATGTGCTTAATCTTAATTACTTAATCGAGACTATGGATGACTGGGGACTCGGTTGTCAGAATGCAGATCCACCCGACAATCCATCTTCCCAAAGGCGGTGGGATGAGCCGCTCTGCAGAGTAGTACAGAACAATTTACTTGACACGTCTACTACTACTGCGGAGCGAGCTCGCCTGCTGGCTGTGAGTGAGTGGGAGTCGGGTCTTTGGCTTCATGCACTACCGTCGTCGAACATAGGCACTTCGACCGACGACACTACTTTCCGGCTCGCTGCTTCTCTGCGACTTGGAGCTCCTTGGTGTTGTCCACATCGCTGTCACTGTGTCATAGTTGTCAACAGCCTCGGACACCACGACCTGTCTTGCAGTGGAAGTGGTAAAAAAAACCTCCATAACACTTTTCCCAACCTGGGAATCGAACCCAGGACCCCACGCCCAGCAGCCGTGCGCGCTTGCGACCAATGTATTGTATTAGGTAAAGTTTTTAGGAAATAAATGCATGAATACTAATAATTGAATTGAAGACTACAGTGAACATTATGTTGAAAGGTTGAATTATTCTTCAGACTTCTTCTGTTATTGAGTAACAATTCAACCGGACGATTTGAGTTATTTTGCATGATTGCAACTTTTCTGTTATTTTTGTGATGCCCAAATCGGAAATGTCTATTTAATTAGGTATAACTATTGATCGAATCGAAGTTGAACATTAATAGTATAAATATGTATGCTGTCAAATTACGTATAAGACTTAGGTTCTGGAAGGATATTTTTTATTATTATGTATTCAATAGAAATTGTACATAAAATCATTGCAATTGAAGATATAATAAAGAAATAATTAATTTCACAGGAAAGCAAACTGCAACAGTACAATAATGTAATTAGTTAAGAGTTCCATCAGAGGTATCGGTAGAGTGGCGTCTACAGTAAACAGTCCACACGCTGTCATCTTACTGAAGGTCCGGTTAACTTGTAGCACGCGCTTGCACAGATGTCTGACACTTTCTGTAAGAAAATAAACAAAAATTGAGTTGCATAAGTTACAAAAAAAAAATCCAATTCCCCAGATTTCCCCAGATACTGACTCTGAAAGGTGGGTAAAAAGAATTTAGATATTTCAGTCGAAATTGTTGTTGTTCTTACTTGGACAGTCTGTATCCATTACCCGCTGCATACACGCGGACTCGGCTTCCTCCACACCAATATACAACTTCTCACAATGCCAACAAGTGATAATTACAAGTGAAATTTTTTGTAGAGCATATAAGACAAAAATGACGATCGGAGGTGGAGGCCACTGAAAGCAGCAAGTAGTAAAATTTAAGAGCTGGCTGTACTCTGAAATGGAACACTAACTTCACTTTAATCATTGAATAAAATAAAGTTAACGTTGAGTAATGGAATCAGATACCAAAAATTGAGTAGCACAATCTACATAGTACCTAACTGAAAATAAAATTGGGCGTGCGGCATCGTAAACGATGATAAAACAAGAGCAGGTTCTTCAAAAATAAAGTAAACGACAGATTTAGTGTGAGAGATACAGAGAGTTATATCTTTCTTCTCTCTCATTTGACTAAATGTACTTAAACGTGACACGTGCTTGAAATTTCACTCTCAATTCTCGTCCAATAATGATCTAATCGCTGCAGATGTTTCACTTTAAAAAAAAAAATTTTAATATAATGAGGGAAATTAAGGCTGAGGCAGTACAAATGCAACATTTAATCCTATAAATGATATACCTTTCAATATAAAAGTAAAACATAATGAGAAGTTACAGAATAAAAAATTAAAATGTCAAACAAGAAATTTTCGAAGAATTTAAAAAACCATTCAGAGTAATAGAAACAATATAGATAATCCATTCTCCAGATTTTTAATACCATGATATGGATGTTGAAGCTGGTTAAAAAATATCCAAGAAAACTTAACGAAATTCCTGGGCATTAACTGTTACCAAATGAAAACTGGAAAATAAAAAATACATTATGAATATACTCACTTTGGGCGACGACTCTTCCAAATACATTAAGTTTTTTTTTTTTTTTTTTTTTTTTTATTTATTTCAACACAGTTACATAGTACATGTATTTCACAAATCTTCTGCCAAACTGCAGGACAGTTTGTCGGCAGTGTTCTCGTGGAAACAATACTTTTTTTTTTTTTTTTTCTTAACATTATTAAAGCAAAGGGTCTTAACAATTTAAGTTCCAGCGCTAGGGACACAGACCCAAATAGTGCTTACGCAGGATATTTTTTAAGGCACTTTTAGATACTGTTTCAGTGGAAATTTCCTTCGGCAATTCGTTTAACAATGTTGGAACTAGCCATTGTCTCGTCCTTTGACCAAAATAATTCCTCACCTTAGGGACCGCGTAATTGTTTCTCTGTGTCGCTTTGCGGATTGGGCGGTTATACACTTTCTTTACTTTGTGTTCCTTTTTGTTGTGCTGTTCTAAAATTATAGTAGTCTTTACTTTTTTCTGTATGGGCAATATACTACAAATTCTAAATAATTTTTCGTACTCCTTATTAATACTATCTTTAGTTGCCCTGTTAACTAGTAATTTTAATAATCGAATTTGCAATAACTTAATTTTATTTAAATGTACCGGAAATGTCAGTCCATAACCACCCAAACCGTAGTTTATTGTTGCCTCTGCAAGTGCATGGTAAAGAATATACAGTACCCGCCTACTAACTATATATTTTAAGTTGTTAAGTTTCCCCAAAACGGAGCGCAGCCTGTTACATACAGTGTCTACGTGTGCGTCCCAAGTAAATCGTTCATCAATTAATAATCCTAGGTATTTGTATTTCGCCACACGCTCAATACACTCACATTGGCAGTTTGCATTGCCATCATGAAGGCATTCGTACGAGTGACCTTTTATCGAGATACAGGCACTTTTACCTATGCGGTTATACGGGGACGATATCAACATACACTTGGTTTTATTTATGTTAATGAGGATACCATTATCGTGCGCCCATTTGACCACACTATCTAAGTCTTCTTGCATTGCCGATTGGATCAGTTCACAGTCCCGACCGCTGTATGTCAAGCACGTATCATCCGCATACATATATGCATTACAATTTTTAATAACATTGACCATACTGTTGACGTGCATGATGTAACCTATCGGTCCATAAACTGACCCGGTCGGCACTCCGTAATCGACTTTACCGAGGTTACTGTCTACTCCCTTAACCCTAACTTTTAGATACCTATTGTCTAGATACTGCCTGAACCACCCTTTTACAGGGCCCCGTATCCCACACTCGTCCATGGCCTGCAGCAAGCCCTCGTGTTCCAAAGTATCAAACGCTTTTTTAAAATCAATAAAGGTCAATAGAACCACCTGTTTTGTATTCAATGAAGCATTTATGTCATCTGTAAACTTACTTAATGCCGTTGCTGTGCTTCTATTTGGCCTAAACCCGTGCTGAATATCTGTTATTATATTATTATTTTCTAAAAACTTTGTGATTTGTCCTATAATTACTTTTTCAAAAATTTTATTAATTACACTCAAAATCGCAATGGGCCTATAATTTGTGTACTCTTTGTATTTCCCCCCCTTGAAAATTGGTCTAATAGTTGAGATTTTTAACTCATTAGGGTATACTTGTCGTTCTATACACTTATTAATGAAATGCGCGAGAACCTGGCTGATAGGGAACTTAATAGTTTTTAAATCCTGTACTCGAATGCCATCAGAGCCTGGGGACTTTCCACAGCTTAACTTATCTATTATTAAACATATATCTCTAGGGCAGGCCTTTTTAAATCTAAAACTAACATCACTTTCTTTTACATATTCACATCTTTCATAAAACAAATGGTTACATAAATGCTTCTGTTTTAGCAAACCAATTTCATTAGTAAAAGTATAACAAAAATTATTACATACGCTTTCCAGTTTGTCGTTACTGCTTACAAAATACTTTTGAATCACGTCATCAACATTTAACTTTTTTCTACCAAGCCACTTGTTCGCACACTCCCACACTTTTCTCATATCTCCGTTACAATTCTTCAACTCTTGGCGCCTGTGTGCATTTCTAGCAACATTTACAGCTTTATTTGCTTTATTTCGATATTTTGTGTACTCTAATCGTAGTGACATATTTTTAGGATTTGCTTTCCATTTTCTAAACAATGCGTCTTTAGTTTCTAATATTTTCTGCAATTTTTTATCAATCCAGATGTTAGATTCCCTCTGTTTAACTAGCTTTTTCGTTTCTGACGTACTGTAGATGTTGCTAAAAATATTACACATTTGCTTGTACAGCTCTAAAGGGTTTTCAATACACATGAGATTATTCCATTCTACCTTACATAACTTAGTTTTAATCGCTTCATTATTAAGTGTCATGCGATAACACGGAGGCATCAGCTGTTTATTTATTTCGATCGAGAGACCCGTTAAGTAGTGATCGGACACAGTAGTTGTTAGTACGTAGGCATGACGCTCGCCGGCCGGTCGCGCACTTCGCACAAAAATATGGTCGATGCATGATTTCACTCGTCGCTCTGACAGGACTACCTCCCGCGTAACATCTTGAATGCAGCAATCCATGCCTAACTCGCTGAGGGTGTTTAGGTATTCGTTGGCGCGTGAGTCGGTTTCGCCTTGCAATATGTTTATGTTGCAGTCTCCCAATAACACTAAATCATTTCCAATAGGTATATTTTGTATTAATTTCTTGAGTTCGTTTATGAAGTGTGATTTGTTCATTTGCGGGGGCCTGTAGGTAGTTATTATGTCAAGTTTTTTATGTTTCGTGACAATTTGGCCATGTATTAATTCACAGCTTAGGTTATATTTCTTAACAATTTCAAACTCCATATTTTCATGTACATAGATAATTATACCCCCTCCCCTTCTTTCCGTTCTAGTTAAGTAATATGAACAGTAACCATTTATTTCATAATTATAAACTTCCTCCTCCTTTATATTTATTTCTGTTAGACATATTAGGTCCAATTTAGGTAAACAGTCCTTTATTAATACTAGAAATTCATTAAAATGCTTCCTTAACGAACAGATATTCATATGTATGATGTTTAATGTATTTTCAGTATGTGTTACATAATTTATCCAATGTTTTGTGGAATCATATTTTGAGTATGAAATATCTTGTAGATCTTCAGAGTTCATATTTATACTTAGAAACTTTAAATAAGGAAATTCTATTCTACAGTAAGTTCTGTTTATGTATTTACTCTCCGTTTTCGCTATTAATAGATATGTATTTATTTATGTCGCTTTCACAGCAGATATTATGTACTTTCTTCTCATCCTCACTCTTTTTAATTAAAATTTTTCCATCTTGAATCCATATAAACTTGAACTCATCCTTTAGTTTTTGCTTCGTTATCCAGAGTAATTGGCGCATTTGGCGTGTAAGATTTTCATTAATATAGATGCGGGTATCATCGTTATTGTTGTAGATGGAGTGGTTCGTCAGCTGCTGTTTCCTGCTTTTTAGCCATTGATTGCGCGTTTCCGCGTTACACATTTTTACAATAATTGGCCTTCCATTTCCCTCACCTCTGACTCTCCATACCTTTTCTATGCCATCTACCCTCAATTTCAATTCTTTTGCAATCTTCTCTACTACCTCTTTAACGTTTTCGCCCTCATGTTTACGTACATTAATTAACTCAACATTGAATTTTAATTCCTTCTGCTCCAGCCATCCTATACGATCCTCAAGTGACTTGTTATATTTTTCTAGAAATATACCCCGTTGTATCAGGTCCTTCATCCTATTTTCATTTTTATAGTTTGAATCAATTAGTTTTAAGTGCGCCTGATCTAATTCCTTGTGTTTACCCTCTAAGTTCTTGATAACATTATCCGTGTCACAGTTCTTTGTTTTTATTTCCATTACCTCCTTTTTAATTTCCGTAATGTCGCACTGAATAGCAGTGTATTTCTCATCCTGTTGTTGCTTCATGGTGGTCAACAGCGTGTGCATGACCTTCATTTCTTCACGGAGTGCGTTAAGTGTTTCGTTCAGTGCACCTGTTGAACAGCAAGTCTTGAATCTCCTACTATCCTGCGATATTGAGAGAGGAGAGGTGTCGCTATCCGATTCATATCCCCTTTTCTTATTGCCACGCCTCGCAGTAATCCATTCCTTATCTTTCGACGCTAAGTTCGGATCCGATCCGTGTTTGGTTGGTGTTCTCTGCATATTTAATATCACGACGGCGTATAACAAACAACGCGACGGTAATAATTAAGTACCGCGTATCGCTCACACGTCCACTCACGAGCGCGCTCCACGAGAACTCCGATAGTAAGTGTATCTGTACATTACATATAATACGAATAAACGAGCTGTATGTTCGGTATAATATCTACAAAAGACGAGAATGTCGTTGCATGAGTCAGTGGGAAGTATATATTATGTTACAATCGCAATGTAAGCTAGTGACTTACTAATACTCGGAAACATTTTATATACAGCTTGTATGCTTCTAAAATATTTTGATACGTCTTAAAAAACTTGTTACAGTACTCATCATTCTGTTCTTCATTATTTATTGTTAGTATGTCCTTAATCCACTCTTTCAGATACGTTGTCAACAGTGTTGTGAGGCAGATACCATACATTAAATTAATATCATATTGTGTATTTAGTACATCGCCGGTAACTTCAAAAAAACTAACTGACCTCTGTGAGAGATAAAAAAAAAATGTCGGTAAATTAAAAATTCCGACTATAGTAATAAGTGAGATCCAGTTCCAAACAATATAACTGCGAAAACTTTTGCTAATGTCAATGCTCCTATTAATTTCTTGGAGCTTCAATATAAGGGAAACGTTGCTGCTGCTATGAACAATGCTGCAAATGATGAGCAAAATGTACCCGACGAAAAACAAAGTGTGAAAATACCAAAAAATTGTAAGCCTGATACCAGTTTTATGCGATTTCGCAAAAATAAAGGGCTCATCGTTGAACTGGCGACACAAAGAAAAAACATGGAAAAATGAAATAGTAAAGAACAGTATTATGTGATACTTCTTCTCACACGGAGTGATATAACTATTTCTAATTTTGTATTTTGAATTGAAGAATATAGAGAGCATAATGTTGAAAGGTTGAACCATTCTTCGGACGTCTTTGTCCAGTTTATTATTATTTAGTTTATTGAGTAACAATTTAACTGGACGATTTGAGTTGTTGTTCCACATTATTACTACGCAACTGTTCGATGTTACACTAGAAATAATCCGTAATTTTTCTACGTGCCAGTCTGAAAGTTTTTCTATTAGTGGGCCTTGATCGTATCTAAGTTGAAAATAATAAATCGTGGTTGCTGTCAAATTAGATAAAAGGATTAGGGAATGACTAATTCATCAATAAGTAAAACAAAAAAGGAATTACTGAAGTATTCACTTAGGTAAACTAGGTAGCTATTTTAACTTTTGGTGCACGATAACGACAATAAAATTATTCGACAGCTAAATTCCAAAAACGTTTGGTATCTTCGTGATGGAACCTTGGGAAGCGATGTAGAAACTGTTTTAAATGACCTACAATTCTTAAAAAATTAACTTCATTCCATTTGCCTTGATCTCTTCTCAACCTTTCGAAACGTAAACTGTACTTAACCGACAGTACGTATATACTGACAAACATCTGATACTTATACTGATATACTGATAACAGCGCAATCTGGAACCCTCATGAAGAAGTGTATACACTGGTCATCGAAAAGGTTCGGAAGTCTTTTGTCCGCTACTTGTACCTAAACTTTTATGATTATTAACCGCACATGTACCCATCGCCATTTGTGCTAGTTAAGGTAGGGTGCCAAAGTTTTGAATTAAAGAGAAATCTCAGCATGGGAAAATATTTCATCCGCCTAATTCGTGGTACACCCATTTCAATTCCTCCTTACTTCAGTCCATCTCCTTTAACATCCCACTAGCCATTAGACACACACTTCGGCCTCGCCGATATCCTCTATTCAAAATACCTCAAACCGGTACCCTGAAGACCAGTCCATTCTACCTAGCCCTCACCCCTATCAACAACATTCTGTTATAATATGACGAGTCCTCAGATGTCTACGCGAGTACTGAACTGAGATTCCTGAACACTGCTACTCGATACCTGGAGTCCATTGCCACTCCTTGGAGTAAATAAATAAAATAAAATAGTTAGTTACTTCTTATCAATAATTCTGTTCCAATTTCTCCTAATTCTATCTACTTTTGTCTTATTCTAACTTATTTTGTCTAGGTAATACTATCTAATTTTTATTTAGTTTTAACCAATTTTGTCTCATTTATTTTAATTTCATGTTTCCGGTTTTATTATGCGATTCACGGGGCTAACATGACCTAAAGCGCGTTCACTGTCGGACTGCATAGAAAAGAAAGAGAAGCGCGATGACACAACGCTGGTAATTTATTGCAAAATATGAAGCAAATAAACTTTCCAAGCTTCAGAAATCAAACTTATTGAAAAAAGCTCTCTTCGTTTACAACATTTGAGATTTCCTTTCCCGTTCTTATTGAGACAAAAAAACAATGATGTTTCGGAAAGGTTGTTCTAAATTTTATTAACATGCATTCGGTACACGTTAATTCGTTATTGCTGTTTTGGCCCTAAAATAACATATTTCCTTCGCGCTTCCCAATTATGGAAGCACACTCACCTTTTAGGCAAAATGGACAAAATTGTCCGTCATACAATATCTTCGATTTAAATGTGACCATGAACGACCGAGCTTTGATACCTTCACTCACTCTTCCCATTCGTATGAGAGGCCTCGGAGTCCGCAAATTTCAAGTATTAGTGTATCGGCTTTCATATCCTTGTCTCGGTTCAGGGTATTGAGAAATTAATCAGGAAAATCCCAGCCTCCACACTGTTTTATTTTGATATGCTTAATCTTAATTAGTTAATCGAGACTATGGATGCCTGGGGACTCGGTTGCCAGAATTCAGATCCACCCGACAATCTATCTTCCCAAAGACGGTGGGATGAGCCGCTCTGCAGAGTAGTACAGAACAATTTACTTGACACGTCTGCTACTACTGCGGAGCGAGCTCGCCTGCTGGCTGTGAGTGAGTGGGAGTCGGGTCGTTGGCTGCATGCACTACCGTCGTCCAACAAAGGCACTTCGTCCTACGACACTACGGGCTCGCTGCTTCTCTGCGACTTGGAGCTCCTTGTTGTTGTCCACATCGCTGTCACTGTGGCAAAGTTGCCAACAGCCTCGGACACCACGACCTGTCTTGCAGTGGAAATAGTAAAAAAAACTCCATAACACTTTTCCCAACCTGGGAATCGAACCCAGGACCCCATGCTCAGCAGCCGTGCGCGCTTGCGACCAATGTATTGTATTAGGTAAAGTTTTTAGGAAATAAATGTATGAATAATATCTTATTTTGTATTTTGATCAGAAGACTACAGTGAACATTATGTTGAAAGGTTGAACTTTTTGTGCAGTCTGTTATTGAGTAACAATTCAACCGGACGACTTGAGTTATTTTTGTGATGCCCAAATCAGAAATGTCTATTTAATTAGGTATAACTATTGATCGAATCGAAGTTAAACATTAATAGTATAAATATGTATTCTGTCAAATTACGTATAAGACTTAGGTTCTGGAAGGATATTTTTTATTATTATCTATTCAATAGAAATTGTACATAAAATCATTGCAATTGAAGATATAATGAAGAAATAATTAATTTCACAAGAAAGCAAACTGCAACAGTACAATAATGTAACTAGTTAAAAGTTCCATCAGAGGTATCGGTAGAGTGGCATCTACAGTAAACAATCCACATCTGCTGTCATCTTACTGAAGGTCCGGTTAACTTGTAGCACGCGCTTGCACAGATGTCGGACACTTTCTGTAAGAAAATAAACAAAAATTGAGTTGGATAAGTTACAAAAAAAAATCCAATTCCCCAGATTTCCCCAGATACTGATTTTGAAAGGTGGGTAAAAAGAATTAAGATATTTCAGTCGAAATTGTTGTTGTTCTTACTTGGACAGTTTGTATCCATTACCCGCTGCATACACGCGGACTCGGCTTCCTCCACACCAATATACAACTTCTCACAATGCCAACAAGTGAAAATTACAAGTGAAATTTTTTGTAGAGCATATAAGACAAGAATGACGGTCGGAGGTGGAGGCCACTGAAAGCAGCAAGTAGTAAAATATTAAGAGCTGGCTGTGCTCTGAAATGGAACACTAACTTTACTTTATTCATTGAATAAAATAAAGTTAACATTGAGTAATGGAATCAGATACCAAAAATTGAGTAGCACAATCTACAAAGTACCTAAATGTAAATAAAATTGGGCGTGCGGCATCGTAAACGATGATAAAACAAGAGCAGCTTCTTCAAAAATAAAGTAAACGACAGATTAAGTGTGAGAGACAGACAGAGTTATATCTTTCTTCTCTCTCACTTGACTAAATGTCCCTAAACGTGACACGTGCTTGAAATTTCACTCTCAATTTTATTCTCGTCCAATAATGATCGAATCGCTGCAGATGTTTCACTTAAAAAAATGATATTTTAATATAATGAGGGAAATTAAGGCTGAGGCAGTATAAATGCAACATTTAATCCTATAAATGATATACCTTTCAATACAAAAGTAAAACATAATGAGAAGTCACAGAATAAAAAATTAAAATGTCAAACAAGAAATTTTCGAAGTATTTAAAAAACCATTCAGAGTAATAGAAACAATATAGATAATCCATTCTCCAGATTTTTAATACCATGATATGGATGTCGAACTGGTTAAAAAATATCCAAGAAAACTTAACGAAATTCCTGGGCATTAACTGTTACCAAATGAAAACTTAAGATACATTATGAATATACTCACTTTGGGCGACGAATCTTGCAAATGCATTAAGTGTTTCTGCACATTACATAGAATACGAATAAACGAGCTGTATGTTCGGTATAATATCTAAAAAAGACGAGAATGTCGTTGCATGAGTCAGTGGGAAGTATATATGTAACAATCGCAATGTAAGCAAGTGACTTACTAATACTCGGAAATATTTTATATACAGCTTATATGCTTCTAAAATATTTTGATACGTCTTAAAAAACTTGTTACAGTATTCATCATTCTGTTCTTCATTATTTATTGTTAGTATATCCTTAATCCACTGTTTCAGATACGTTGTCAACAGTGTTGTGAGGCAGATACCATACATTAAATTAATATCATATTGTGCATTTAGTACATCGCCGGTAGCTTCAAAAAAACTAACTGACCCTTTTAAGACAAAAAAATAAATTGTCGGTAAATTAAAAATTCCGACTATAGTAATAAGTGCGATCCAGTTCCAAACAATATAACTGCGGAAACTTTTGCTAATGTCAATACTCCTATTAATTTCTTGGAGCTTCAATATAAGGGAAACGTTGCTACGGCTATGAACAATGTTGCTAATGATGAGAAAAATGAAGCCGACCAAAAATAAAGTGTGAAAACACCAAAAAATTGTAAGCCTGATACCATTTTCAAGCGATGTCGCAAAATTATAGTGCTCATCGTTGAAATGGCGACAAATAGAAAGACTATTGAAAAATAAAATAGTAAGGAACAGTAGTATGTGATACTTCTTCTCACACGGAGTGATATAACTATTTCTAATTTTGTATTTTGAAGTGAAGAATACAGAAAGCATAATGTTGAAAGGTTGAACTATTCTTCGGACGTCTTTGTCCAGTCTATTATTATTTAGTTTATTGAGTAATAATTTAACTGGATGATTTGAGTTGTTGTTCCACATGATTACTACGCAACTGTTCGATGTTACACTAGAAATAATCCGTAATTTTTCTATGTGCAGTCTGGAAGTTTTTCTATTAGTGAGTCTTGATCGTATCTAAGTTGAAAATAATAAATCGTGGTTGCTGTCAAATTAGATGAAAGGATTAGGGAGTGACTAATTCATCAATCAGTAAATTTAAAAAGGAATTACTCAAGTATCCACTTAGATAAACTAGGTAGCTATTTTTAACTTTTGATGCACGATAACGACAATAAAATTATTCGACAGCTAAATTCCAAAAACGTTTGGTATCTTCCTGATGGAACCTTGGGAAGCGATGTAGAAACTGTTTTAAATGACCTACAATTCTTACAAAATGAACTTCATTCCATAGGCCTTGATCTCTTCTCAACCTTTCTAAATGTAAACTATACCTAGCGGATAGTACGTAGGTACTGACAGACATCTGATACTTGTACTGATATACTGATAACAGCGCAATCTGGGACCCTCATGAGAAAGTGTATACACTGATCATCGAAAAGATTCAGGTCTTTTGTCCGCCACTTGTACCTAAACTTTATGGTTATTACCCGCACATGTACCCATCGCCATTTGTGCTTGTTAAGGTGGGGTATTAAAATTTTGAATTAAGGAGAAATCTCAGCCTGGTAAAATATTTCATCCGCCTAATTCGTGGTACACCCATCCCATTTAAATTTTCCCTTACTTCAGTCCATCTCCTTCAACATCCCACTAGCCATTAGACACACACTTCGGCCTCGCCGATATCCTCTATTCAAAATACCTCAAACCGGTACCCTGAAGACCAGTCCATTGTACCTAGCCCTCACCCCTATCAACAACATTCTGTTATAATATGACGAGTCCTCAGATGTCTACGCGAGTACTGAACTGAGATTCCTGAACACTGCTACTCGATACCTGGAGTCCATTGCCACTCCTTGGAGTAAATAAATAAAATAAAATAGTTACTTCTTATCAATAATTTTGTTCCAATTTCTCCTAATTCCATCTACTTTTGTCTAATTCTAACTTATTTTATCTAGGTAATACTATCTAATTTTTATTTAGTTTTAACCAATTTTGTCTCATTTATTTTAATTTCATGTTTCCGGTTTTATTATGCGATTCACGGGGCTTACATGACCTAAAGCGCGTTCACTGTCGGACTGCATAGAAAAGAAAGAGAAGCGCGATGACACAACGCTGGTAATTTATTGCAAAATATGAAGCAAATAAACTTTCCAAGCTTCAGAAATCAAACTTATTGAAAAAAGCTCTCTTCGTTTACAACATTTGAGATTTCCTTTCCCGTTATTATTGAGACAAAAAAACAATGATGTTTCGGAAAGGTTGTTCTAATTTTATTAACATGCATTCGGTACATAACGTTAATTCGTTATTGCTGTTTTGGCCTTAAAATAACATATTTCCTTCGCGCTTCCCAATTATGGAAGCACACTCACCTTTTAGGCAAAATGGACAAAATTGTCCGTCATACAATATCTTCGATTTAAATGTGACCATGAACGACCGAGCTTTGACACCTTCACCCACTCTTCCCATTCGTATGAGAGGTCTCTGAGTCCGCAAATTTCAAGTATATCGGCTTTCATATCCTCGTCTCGGTTCAGGGCATTGAGAAATTAATCAGGAAAATCCCAGCCTCCACACTGTTTTATTTTGATGTGATTAATCTTAATTACTTAATCGAGACTATGGATGCCTGGGGACTCGGTTGCCAGAATTCAGATCCACCCGACAATCCATCTTCCCAAAGGCGGTGGGATGAGCCGCTCTGCAGAGTAGTACAGCACAATTTACTTGACACGTCTACTACTACTGCGGAGCGAGCTCGCCTGCTGGCTGTGAGTGAGTGGGAGTCGGGTCTTTGGCTTCATGCATTACCGTCGTCGAACATAGGCACTTCGTCCGACGACACTACTTTCCGGCTCGCTGCTTCTCTGCGGACTTGGAGCTCCTTGGTGTTGTCCACATCGCTGTCACTGTGTGATAGTTGTCAACAGCCTCGGACACCACGACCTGTCTTGCAGTGGAAGTGGTAAAAAAAAACTCCATAACACTTTTCCCAACCTGGGAATCGAACCCAGGACCTAGCAGCCGTGCGCGCTTGCGACCAATGTATTGTATTAGGTAAAGTTTTTAGGAAATAAATGCATGAATACTATCTTATTTTGTATTTTGAATTGAAGACTACAGTGAACATTATGTTGAAAGGTTGAACTTCTTCAGACTTCTTTGTGCAGTCTGTTATTGAGTAACAATTCAACCGGACAAAAAAAAAATGACTGAAAATTGCTTCACCAATAAGATTTGATACGATTAACTTAACGGTTAACTGTCCATTATGTTATCCTTTTATGATTGTGCCAGAGTGGCCTTTTTAGGCCCCCTGATCTACTTAATTTTTCAATATCAAATGAAAACCTTTCTGTTATTTTTGTGATGCCCAAATCAGACATGTCTATTTAATTAGGTATAACTATTGATCGAATCGAAGTTGAACATTTATAGAATAAATATGTATGCTGTCAAATTACGTATAAGATTTGGGTTCTGGAAGGATATTTTTTATTATTATCTATTCAATAGAAATTGCACATACAATTGAAGATATAATGAAGAAATAATTAATTTCACAGGAAAGCAAACTGCAACAGTACAATAATGTAATTAGTTAAGAGTCCCAGCAGAGGTATCGGTAGAGTGGCGTCTACAGTAAACATGCCACACGCTGTCATCTTACTGAAGGTCCGGTTAACTTGAAGCACGCGCTTGCACAGATGTCTGACACTTTCTGTAAGAAAATAAACAAAAATTGAGTTGGATAAGTTACAAAAAAAAATCCAATACCCCAGATTTCCCCAGATACTGATTCTGAAAGGTGGGTAAAAATAATTTAGATATTTCAGTCGAAATTGTTGTTGTACTTACTTGGACAGTTTGTATCCATTACCCGCTGCATACACGCGGACTCGGCTTCCTCCACACCAATATACAACTTCTCACAATGCCAACAAGTGATAATTACAAGTGATATTTTTTTTAGAGCATATAAGACAAAAATGACGGTCGGAGGTGGAGGCCACTGAAAGCAGCAAGTAGTAAAATATTAAGAGCTTGCTGTGCTCTGAAATGGAACACTAACTTCACTTTATTCATTGAATAAAATAAAGTTAACATTGAGTAATGGAATCAGATACCAAAAATTGAGTAGCACAATCTACAAAGTACCTAAATGTAAATAAAATTGGGCGTGCGGCATCGTAAACTATGATAAAACAAGAGCAGCTTCTTCAAAAATCAAGTAAACGACAGATTAAGTGTGAGAGACAGAGAGAGTTATATCTTTCTTCTCTCTCACTTGACTAAATGTCCCTAAACGTGACACGTGCTTGAAATTTCACTGTCAATTCTCGTCCAATAATGATCGAATCGCTGCAGATGTTTCACTTTAAAAAAATGATATTTTAATATAATGAGGGAAATTAAGGCTGCGGTAGTATAAATGCAACATTTAATCCTATAAATGATATACGTTTCAATATAAAAGTAAAACATAATGAGAAGTCACAGAATAAAAAATAAAATGTCAAACAAGAAATTTTCGAAGTATTTAAAAAACCGTTCAGAGTAATAGAAACAATATAGATAATCCATTCTCCAGATTTTTAATACCATGATACGGATGTTGAAGCTGGTTAAAAAATATCCAAGAAAACTTAACGAAATTCCTGGGCATTAACTGTTACCAAATAAAAACTTAAGATACATTATGAATATACTCACGTTGAGCGACGAATCTTGCAAATGCATTAAGTGTATCTGCACATTACATAGAATACGAATAAACGAGCTGTATGTTCGGTATAATATCTAAAAAAGACGAGAATGTCGTTGCATGAGTCAGTAGGAAGTGCATATGTAACAATCGCAATGTAAGCAAGTGACTTACTAATACTCGGAAACATTTTATATACAGCTTGTATGCTTCTAAAATATTTTGATACGTCTTAAAAAACTTGTTACAGTACTCATCATTCTGTTCTTCATTAGTTATTGTTAGTATGTCCTTAATCCGCTCTTTCAGATACGTTGTCAACAGTGTTGTGAGGCAGATACCATACATTAAATTAATATCATATTGTGTATTTAGTACATCGCCGGTAGCTTCATAAAAACTAACTGACCTCTGTGAGACATAAAAAAAAATTGTCGGTAAATTAAAAATTCCGACTACAGTAAGAAGTGAGATCCAGTTCCAAACAATATAACTGTTAAAACTTTCGCTAATGTCAATGCTCCTATTAATTTCTTGGAGTTTCAATATAAGGGAAACGTTGCTACGGCTATGAACAATGTTGCTTATGATGAGCAAAATGAAGCCGACCAAAAATAAAGTGTGAAAACACCAAAAAATTTTAAGCCTGATACCATTTTCAAGCGATATCGCAAAATTATCTGGCTCATCGTTGAAATGGCGACAAATAGAAAAAAAATTTAAAAATAAAATAGTAAGGAACAGTAGTATGTGATACTTCTTCCCACACGGAGTGATATAACTATTTCTAATTTTGTATTTTGAAGTGAAGAATACAGAAAGCATAATGTTGAAAGGTTGAACTATTCTTCAGACGTCTTTGTCCAGTCTATTATTATTTAGTTTATTGAGTAACAATTTAACTGGACGATTTGAGTTGTTGTTCCACATGATTACTACGCAACTGTTCGATGTTATACCTACTAGCAATAATTGGTAATTTTTCTATGTGCCAGCCCGGAAGTTTTTCTATTAGTGGGTCTTGATCGTATCTAAGTTGAAAATAATAAATCGTGGTTGGTGTCAAATTAGATAAAAGGATTAGGGAATGACTAATTCATCAATCAGTAAAAAAACCGGGCAAGAGCGAGTCGGACTCACGCACCGAGGGTTCCGTAACATCCGGGTTTATGCATAAGGTTTATGTTTATGAAATTAAATGGTTTTTAGGGTTCCGTTGCCAAATGGCAAAAAACGGAACCCTTATAGATTCGTCATGTCTGTCTGTCTGTCTGTCTGTCTGTCCTTCTGTCTGTCCGTCTGTCTGTCTGTCCGTCCGTATGTCACAGCCACTTTTCTCCGAAAGTATAAGGACTATACTGTTGAAACTTGGTAAGTAGATGTATTCTGTGAACCGCATTAAGATTTTCACACAAAAATAGAAAAAAAAACAATACATTTTGGGGTTCCCCATACTTAGAACTGAAACTAAAAAATTTTTTTTTCGTCAAACCTATACGTGTTATCTATGGATAGGTCTTCAAAAATGATATTGAGGTTTCTTATATCATTTTTTTTCTAAACTGAATAGTTTGCGCGAGAGACACTTCCAAAGTGGTAAAATGTGTGTCCCCCCCCCCGTAACTTCTAAAATAAGAGAATGATAAAACTAAAAAAAATATATGATGTACAATACTATGTAAACTTCCACCGAAAATTGGTTTGAACGAGATCTAGTAAGTATTTTTTTTTTTTTAATACGTCATAAATCGTAAACCGCAATTTACCTTTTATTCAACCAACTAAAAAAATAAAAAAACATTTAATTTCATAAACATAAACCTTATGCATGAACCTGGATGTTACGGAATCCTCGGTGAGCGAGTCCGACTCGCTCTTGCCCGGTTTTTTTTTATTTTTGAGTTGATTGAATGAATGGTAAATTGTAGTTTACGATTTTTGACGAATTAAAAAAAACTACTTACTAGATCTCGTTCAAACCAATTTTTGCTGGTAGTTTACATGGTAATGTACATCATATATTTTTTTTAATTTTATCATTCTCTTATTTTAGATGTTACAGGGGGGGGGACACACATTTTATCACTTTGGAAGTGTCTCTCGCAAAACTATTCAGTTTAGAAAAAAATGATATTAGAAACCTCAATATCATTTTTGAAGACCTACCCATAGATACCCCACACTTATGGGTTTGATGAAAAAAAAAATTTTGAGTTTCGGTTCTAAGTATGGGGAACCCTAAAAAATTGTTTTTTTTTCTATTTTTGTGTGAAAATCTTAATGCGGTTCACAGAATACATCTACTTACTAAGTTTCAACAGTATAGTTCTTATAGTGTCGGAGAAAAGTGGCTGTGACATACGGACGGACAGACAGACAGACAGACGGACAGACAGACAGACAGACAGACATGACGAATCTATAAGGGTTCCGTTTTTGCCATTTGACTACGGAACCCTAATAAAAAAGGAATTACTTAAGTATCCACTTAGATAAACTAGGTAGCTATTTTTAACTTTTGGTGGACGGTAACGACAGTAAAATTATTCGACAGCTAAATTCCAAAAATGTTTGGTATCTTCATGATGGAACCTTCGGAAGCAACGTAGAAATTGTTTTAAATGACCTACAATTCCTATAAAATGAACTTCATTCCATAGGCCTTGATCTCTTCTCAACCTTTCTTAATGTAAACTATATTTAGCGGACAATACGTAGGTACTGACAGACATCTGATACTTATACTGATGTACTGATAACAGCGCAATCTGGAACCCTCATGAAAAAGTGTATATATCGAAAAGATTCAGAAGTCTTTTGTCCGCTACTTGTACCTGAAACTTTATGGTTATTACCCGTACATGTAACCATTGCCATTTGTGCTAGTTAAGGTGGGGTGCCAAAGTTTTGAATTAAAGAGAAATCTCAGCATGGGAAAATATTTCATCCGCCTAATTCGTGGTACACCCATTTCAATTCCTCCTTACTTCAGTCCATCTCCTTTAACATCCCACTCGCCATTAGACACACACTTCGCCCTCGCCGACGTCCTCTATTCAAAATACCTCAAACCGGTACCCTCACCCTTATCAACAACATGTTATTATATGGTGAGTCTCTCAGATGTCTTCGCGAGTACTGAACTGAGATTCCTAAACACTGGTACCTACTCGATACCTGGAAATCCACTCCCAGTACACTCCTTGGAGTAAATAAATAAAAAAAAAGTTAATTCTATTCCAATTTACCCTAATTCTACCTAAATTTGTCTAATTTTATCTTATTTTATCTTATTTTATCTAATAATATCAAATTTTTATCTAATTTTGACCAATTTTGTTTCATTTAATTTAATTTCATGTTTCCAGTTTTATTAAGCGATTTAACCTTATTATTTTTATGATTTTATGACATGTGTAATTAGTAACATTGAATAATAACTTGTATGTGTGGTGCAAACTGTTAATACAAAATATAAATTTTCTATTAATAAATTAGGGTCAAAACAGCAATAACGGATTAACGTTATAGCCCAATGCATGTTAATTTAGAACTACCTTTCCGAAATAAATTGTTTTTTTTTTATCTCAGTGAGAACGGGAAAGGAATTCTCAAATCTTGAAGACGAAGAGAGGTTTTTCCAAGAGTTTTGATTTATGGAGCTTGTAAAGTTTATTATTTTATTATTTACTAACAGCGCCCCACGGTTTCACCCGCATAAGTGTGGATCCCGTGGGAATATCGGGATAAAAACTGTTTTATGTCCCGGGACTCAAAGTGTCTCTACATAAAATTTCATCTAAATCGGTTCAGCGGTTTAAGAGTGAAGAGGTAACAGACAGACAGACTCACTTTCGCTATATTATAAATTAAAGTATACGACGCAAAAGGAGTATGTAAGGATCGTAGTAGGAAGCGTTCTGTAGTTTCTGCCTACCCCCATTGAAAGAAAGCGTGAGTTTTGGTATATTATTATGTATGTATGATAGGGGGCTTACATGACCTAAAGCGCGCTCACTGTCGGACTGCATAGAAAAGAAAGAGAAGCGCTATGACACAACGCTGGTAATTTATTGCAAATTATGAAGCAATTATTTAATTACAAAAATACTATTGTTTGGACTATAAAATTAAAACACTAGTATTTTAGTAAGTTGCTTGCAGAATAATCTGACAAAAATACAGAATGATTTATGGCTTTTATTGTAAACAGAAAGTTTTAGAGGTATCATGATTTTTTTTCTATAGCATCAAATTAATTGTATTATGTTTTCAACACACTATCAACCTAGCATATATCCTGAGAAATATCATATATTTTTCTGATTTTGTTTACTGTAGTCAATCAAATATTATATACTTTTACTGTTTCTACGTTTAGGTCCTGTAAGCCCCTTAAGGCTAAATTCTAGGCGTTAACATATACTTTTATTGTTTCTAACACTTGCGTTTTTTGCGTTTAGGTCCTGTAAGCCCCTTATGGTATTAATTTTAAGTTTATTAACCACGTAAGTCTTAGTAATAAGTTTGCAATTTTAATTACTTACAACATTAATTAAGCTTTTTAACGATTATATTGTTTACTTTCATAAGGTAAAGTGTTCAGTACCTAAACCTTATTGCACTTGGCGGGAACGAACAGGTAAACAAAATGGCGCTTAAACACACAACACGTGAAGTAGCGTGGCTATACATGTGGCCAAAATGCAAACGCGGGCGCAGGGCGGGCGCGGCGCGGCGTACTTAAACATCTTAAACTTTTAGCTTAGTTACTAATCACACTTAATTCTATTTTTGACCATCACACAAACTATCAATATTTTTTTTCTTAAAATTATTTGGGACAGAAAGAAGTAATCAGAAAGACAGAAAGATAATAAGATGACCAAATCTGAAATGCCTGTTTAATTTAAGTACCTATTGATCGAATCGAAATTAAACAAATGGTATAAATATCTAGCTGTCAAATTACATAAAAGGCTTAAGTTCTGGAACGATACTTTTAATTTTTGTCTATTGAATATAAATTGTACATATAAGATAATTGAAGAAATAATTAATTTCACAGGAAAGCAAACTGCAACAGTACAATAATGTAATTAGCTAAGAGTCCCAGCAGAGGTATCGGTAGAGTGGCGTCTACAGTAAACAGTCCACACGCTGTCATCTTACTGAAGGTCCGGTTAACTTGTAGCACGCACTTGCACAAATGTCTGACACTTTCTGTAAGAAAATTAACAAAAGATAAGAGAGAGGGTAAGTTACAATAAAAAAACAATTCCCCAGATTTCGATATTGATTATGAAAGGTGGGTTAAAATAATTTAGATTCGGAATTGTTGTTGTTCTTACTTGGACAGTTTGTATCCATCACTCGCTGCATACACGCGGACTCGACTTCCTCTACACCAATATACAACTTCTCACAATGCCAACAAGTGATAATTACTAGTGACATTTTTTTTACAGTCCATAAGATCATAGTGACGGTTGAAGCTGGAAACACCTGAAAGCAGCAAGTAGCAAAATATTAAGAGCTAGCTGTGCTCTAAAATGGAACAGTTTTACTTTATTCATTCTATAAAATAAAGTTAATATTGAGTAATGGAATCAGATACCAAAAATTGATTACCACGATCTACATAGTACATAAATGAAAATATAATTGGGCGTGCGGCATTGTAAACGATGATAAAACAAAATAAGCTTCTTAAAAAATATAAAAAAAGCTTTAGCTTCTTAAAAGCTTTTTAAAAAGTAAACGAGAGATTTAGTGTGAGAGACAGAGAGAGTTATATCTTTCTTCTCTCTCATTTAACTAAGTGTACCTAAACGTGACACATGCTTGAAATTTCACTCTCAATTCTGGTCCAATATTTATCGAATCGCTGCTTAAAATGTTTCACTTTAAAAAATGATATTTTGATTTAGGTAATAAAGACAATTAAGACTCAGTCAGTACAAATGCAGCATTAAATCCTTTATATGATATACCATTCGATATAAAAGTAAAACATAATGGGATCTTCCTAGAGAAGTTACAGAATAAAAAATGAAAATGTCAAAGATGAAATGTTCGAAGTATTTAAAAAACCTTCCAGACAGTTTAAGAAAGAATATAGATAATTCATTCTCCAGATTTTTAATAATTATCATGTTTAAGGATGTTGAAGCTGGTTAAAAAATATCCAAGAAAAGTTAACAAAATTCCTGGGGATTACCTGTTACCAAATGAAAACTTAAGATACATTATGCATATACTCACATTGGGCGACGACTCTTGCAAATGCATTAAGTGTCCCTGCACAGTACACAGAACACGAATAAACGAGCTGTATGTTCGGTATAATATCTAAAAAAGACGAGAATATCGTCGCATGAGTCAGTGGGAAGTGAAATATTATGAAACAATTGCAATGTAAGCAAGTGATTTACTAATAATCGGAAACATTTTATATACAGTTTGTATGTTTCTAAAATATTTTGGTACAACTTAAAAAACTTGTTACAGTATTCATCATTCTGTTCTTCATTATTTATTGTTAGTATGTCCTTAATCCATTCTTTCAGATACGTTGTCAACAGTGTTGTGAGGCAGATACCATACATTAAATTAAGATTATATTGTGTATTTAGTACATCGCCGGTAGCTTCAAAAAAATGAACTGACCCTTTTAAGACATAAAAACAAATTGAGGGTAAATTAAAAATTCCGATTATAGTTATAAGTGAGATCCAGTTCCAAACAATATGATTGCGGACACTTTTGCTAATGTCAATGCTCCTATTAATGTCTTGGAGCTTCAATATAAGGGAAACGTTGCTACGGCTATGAACAATGCTGCTAATGATGAGCAAAATATACCCAACGAAAAATAAAGTGTGAAAACACCAAAAAATTGTAAGCCTGATACCAGTTTTATGCGATTTCGCAAAAATAAAGGGCTCATCGTTGAACTGGCGACACATAGAAACAACATGGAAAAATGAAATAGTAAAGAACGGTATTATGTAAAAAAATTAAAATGTTTAATGAAAATGTTTATTTGTCTCAAAACAGTTACTACATGGATTATAAATGAGACATCCCCAGTAAGTAATTGATAATACTTGTGTTGGGGCTATCCCGCTCTTTCCCTTAATTATTACAAAATTGAGACGTTTTTTACAAAAGGTGACTAAAAAAAAAAAAATTTAGGAATAAATGCAAATGACTTATAAACTAGTTAACAGCTCTTTGTGTAACTGTACTTGTATGCCTGATGTGAAACTATGTATATGTGCGTCTTATTTTGAAACAGCGTTTGTGATGTTGTGGGTGAGGGTGGGTGTGTGGGTGTGTAAGGGTGTGTGTGTATGAGGGTGTATGTGTGCGAGGGTGTGTGTGTGTGTGGGTGTGTGTGTGTGTGAGGGTGTGGGGGGTGTGTGTGTGTGAGTGTGTGTGTGGGGGTGTGTGTGTGTGTGTGTGTGTATGTATGTAAGTATTCTTTGAAGTCTTTGAAGTGCCGATGTGTTCGTCGCGCGATTTATAGGTTAAACTCGGTGGTTACCTACTTAGGTACATTATTGATAAGAAAGCAATAAAATGAAATTGTCTAAGCAAGTCTAGCTAAAACTTGTTCAGTTTCCTCGTATGTTAAGGTTTTTAGCCACTCGGTTATTACCTTTTTGGCTACGTGTGAGATTTCCTGGTGGAACCTTAATTTTGCATTTATTTTATTATATATGTAGGCTGATTGGGTTGCATACTGACGCCGTGCAAAAGCGGTTCGAACCCTCGGGGAGTAAGCCACTATGTCCTTACGTCTTTTCTCCTGACTGTCTTGGTTAAATGGAATAGATTTTTGTAAGTACCTATAGGGTCGTTCTTAAAAATATAGTTTTCTTACCGAGAGTAAGCCACTGATTCTATAAAGATCGACTGTAAGGTATCTGTATGGTTTATAGTACATAACTTTTATAAGTGACCTTTGGGCTCTTTCTAACTCAAGAAATTTAGTTTTAGTGGTTCCCCCCAGACTGGTAAACAGTATGTAATAACTGATTGCGCGAGTGCAATGTAGATGCTGTTTAGTGTCTTCGGAGGCATCACATACCTTAGATTTTTAAAAATCCCTATAAATTTCCGCACCCGTGACGTGACAATTTCAATATGCAAATGCCAAGTTAAGCACTCGTCAACTATTACTCCTAGGTATCTTGTGGACGCAACATGTTTAATGGCTTGACAATTACAATTTCGGTTCAAAGGGTCCGCGCACGTGTGGATTTGAATTTTAAAATTAGGGCCTGGTTTAGACCTTATACTAGGAGAAAAACAAATGTAGTTTGTTTTAGGAACACTAAGGGTTAGTAGATTGGCTTTGAGACACCTGTCTATATCAACTAATCCTTGCTCGGCATCCTTGCACGCAGCTTCCCACGTGTCCCCAAAGTAAACAATCGCCGTGTCGTCCGCGTAGGAGAAGATTTGACCCCCACCGCTTCGTAGATTGCAGAGTTCATTAATATACACCAGGAACAGCGGTGGGCCAAGAACAGATCTCTCAGACACCAAACACAATGTTTTCCACCTCACTATGTGAGTTACCTATTTTAACCTGCTGTCTCCTACCTCGGAGATAACTATCAAAGAGGGAGAGAGCCTTACCTCTTATCCCTATATCCTCAAGTCTCTGCACAAGGATGGGGACAGATACGGTGTCAAACGCCTTCTTCAGGTCTAGGAACACCGTAACGCATTTGTAACCCTTGTCCACCTTGTCATTGATTTCAGATGTCAACGCAATGACCGCATCCTGCGTTGACCGTCCCTGCCTAAACCCGTATTGAGAATCGGAAAGAATGTTGTATTTATTTAAATAACTTACTAACCTTTTGTTTATTATTTTTTCTATTATTTTCGAAAGGGACGTCAAGACAGATATCGGCCGATAGTTGTTGACATCGCTCTTGTCCCCCTCCTTGTGCACAGGAGTAATTATAGAACGTTTTAGCGCGTCAGGAAAAATGCCCGTTTCGAAACACTTAATAGTTAACTTGCTGATAAGAGGAACAACAAGTTCTCGAGATAATTTGAGGAAGGCAACAGGTATGCAGTCCCACCCCGAAGCACTTCCTGAGTCAAGTGTACCAAGTATACTATCCACTTCGGCCGGATCTGTCTCCAGCAACACGAGTGAATTAATTTGAGATAGGAAACTTAAGTTAGTGACAGGTCTCGGCGCTTGTCCAGTTAGGGTTATTATTTCTTCGGCAAGTGTTTTTCCAATAGTTACGAAGAATTGGTTTACACGGTTTAATGAGTTGAGAGGACATGGTGTGATGTGCAGTAGGTGTGTACTAGACGCCTTGGGTTTTTTATAATGGGTGATGTCATTAATTTCTCGCCAGAGTAGTTTAGGATTTTTTAGAGAATTTGATATCTGGTTTTTATGATATTGTCGTTTAAGTTTATTTATAAGATTAGAACAATATGTGCGAAAACGCCTGTAAGTTATGATCAAGATAACGTTAAAAGGGTCTTTCCTCTTTTGCAGCTGTAATTTATTTCTAAACCTGATACATCTTAGGGCCCCCATAGATATCCAGGGCTTTAAGGTTCGCTTGGAGCTGGACACTGAGACAACTTTAGTATTTTGGAGGAGAGATGTCCTAATCACGTCTATCATCGCGTTAGCTAAAATGTTAGGGTCTCTAAGTGCGCCAAGAAAAGATATATCTGTGTCCACAAAATGCTTATGGGCATTCTCCCAGTTTGTTATTGTTTTATATTTGACACAAGTCTTGCTTTGGTATGTGTGGGATATATTTAATAACACCATTGCATGATCCGTAACAGACGTGTTTAGGACTGCTACAATCGCCGAGTTTTTTAATTTGTCTAACTTAAGAAGCATGTGATCGAGGCAGTTCTCCTCCCTAGTAGGCAAGCAGTGTCCTGGGAGAAAACCATGGATACCCGTCATATTCAAATAGGCTAATCTGGCAGTTCTTATTTGTGCTGATTCTGACGGCTTTCTTATTAAGTTAATATTTATGTCTCCAGTAATTATAGTGTTTCTATGTGTTTGAATACTTTGGAGGTGTTGATCAAGTGAATTAATAAAACTATCTGTAGATACATTCGACGGAGACCGATAGATACCAATAATAGTGAAAGGAGAAGGATAACGCTCCCATACAAGTATGGTCCAGCACGGACATTAATAAAACAATATATATCATGAAGGAATATTTGTACTTAATAGTCCTGTTTATATTTTATTACTCCAGAAGTCGGTGGTGACGAGATATAAGACATTTTAGGTGAACATTCTGGTATGATATTTTGACGTTTAAATATAGTAGACTATATGTACATTGTCGTGATGGTCCAGTGGTTAATGCCTCGCTTCTCATGCACGAGGTTGTGGGTTCAATTCCGGGCAAGTACCAGTGTCACTTTTTTAAATTCATATGTAGTTTCCGAGATTATCTTGGACATTACTGACATCGGTGAAGAAAAAACATCGTGAGGAAACCTGGACTTCTAGTTAAAATAGATATCGCCAACCCGGTCTTGAGCAAACGTGCAATGCTCGTGTCTCTTCGGTACGAGATGAGATAATAATAGGCTGGTATTATTATTATTTACTTTTAATCATATTTAACTACGTGTGTACAATAATGTCCTATACATTATTGTATACATTATTGTATCACATAGACCGGTCCCGTGCCTCTCGCGAATTCCTGCGACTTCTACCAGGGTCATATTGTTCAGCATGTGAGGCTTAGGTACCTATGAGCAGCAGTGGACTTCTTTGGCTGAATGATGATGATGACTATTATTTTAAAGAAAACTCTTTAGTTCGTTTGTAAGAACGTAATAGTTATATGAATAAGCGTAGTGATCAATGCTCGTTCTTTCTCTGTATGAGGAAATCAAATCAAAAGTCATTTATTCAAACTAGGCTGAGAATCAGCACTTTATGAACGGCAAAATTACATAAGACAGTCCCCCAAGACTCCCAACATAAGACATTTTTCTAATATCTATGTTCTGGCATCCTAAAACAAAGCAATGTCTTTCTGTACTATTAGCTCTAGAGAAATCTGGCAATGTGACAAATATTTCAACATGTGGAACTTCAGGGACTGGTGGAAACGGTAGGACCTCGGGGACTGGTGGCACATTTATATTTTCTTGTTGCTGACCATCGTCGTTGACGCTGTTGGGCCGCCTAGGTACTGGAGATTGCGCTCTGTAAGCTCGTTGGCGGCATGGGTGGCAAATAGAGGTTGTCGGTCTCACCTATATATACGAAAAAGTTCATAATGTATCATTTCATAACATAATAATTGTATAAACATATTGAAGCGCAAACATTTTTCATACTAACTTGTTGAGGAAAAATCCTTTCAGATATAACATCATGAATGTGTCTATTGCTCTCAGAATTCCGTGTCAGTGTGTGAAAACGAACACGCATCAGGGATCTTCCACAGTTTACACACACATTACGATGGCAAACACTAGGGTTTGGTCTTCCACTTGTACCAGACTGTGATAATGTCTGCCTAGCCAGTAACTAGCAAGAATGGCACACATTATTAGACGCAGTGACCTAAAATAAACAACTTACATAAGTATACACAAATAGCTACACCCTTAAAAGCCGTGCTCAAGACGTTACTGAAAACTCACGCGTGTTAAAACTCACCAATCGCGGAGTAATCCACTGTATTATAACAGATTGTATTTCATCCGAATCCCACAAATGTCTCCTTATGCGAATCGATGTTATACCATAGTTAGTGCAGCGCTGGTTCTCCATTAGAAATATGGAAGAAATAGGGTATAATCCAAAGTGCAAGTAGCCAAGGTACAACAACCATCCAAGATATCCAGAAACGAAGCCAAAGGTCATCGTAAAACACCACAAGAAATCATTCAATATGCGAGCCACAAGAACCTACACAGGAATGACTGGGAATGACTTAAATTGTCAAATTATTAATGAAAGGCAAATGTCTTGACTTTGTCATGACAATCGACATAAAACCCATATCACACGTACCTAGCTGCAATATGTATACAAACATACATAAACTACCTGCTTATGCCATGCGGGAAGGCAGAAACTATAAAACGCCCTCTACTAAGTATTATGACCCTTACCTACTTACTCGTTTTGGTTTGTCCACGTTCATACACCTAGTCATTTAGGCGCATCACATTAATAAAACTCATATATTGTGTTGTACATAAGGTGCAGTCAAATATATAATTATTAGGTATAGCTGTGCATGTGTTTAATATTACAGAAATTATAATATCGTAAATGTCACAAAAATATGTCAAAATATATTTTAAATCACCTTACTATAATAATACAATAATGTGTCCTGCACTAAATATCTGTTAGACACTATCTGTTAATTTCTATGTAATTATGTAATGTTGTATTGAGTTTCTCAGTAGCAGCCCGGAGTCTGGATATTGTCTTGTCCCGGTTGATGGCAATAGGCTCGCCCTCTATGTCATGAGACTTGAATATAACTGTTGAAATGGGGGGGTAGGTGCTATAGGTATACCTCTGCCTAACCCTTCGAGGATTACAGGCGTCATGTTATGTGAATATTGGGTCTAAACTATATCGAATTAAGATTTATTTTGAAAACATCTATTGCTTCGTCTGTAACTGCCTTAACAGAAGAATACAGTGTTTCCATTACTTTGAAGAAAACTACTACCACCTACTTGATTTATTGATTTTTAATTAGAGATAAATAAAATGTGTCTTTTTTACTTTTACTTCCGTTATCACTAAACGCGCATAAAAATATATTTTTTTCTTACTCTATTATCTAAAATACAGGTAAATACATGTTGTTTCGAACGATGAACATGTACTAATTACCATCTTATTTTAAATAATTGCAACATTTGAAACTCACGGATGGAAGTCAAAATAAAACAAACAAAATAATACCCTTTTAAATAGATATTTTCCCACACACATGTGCGGAGAAATGAAAGTCATGATAGAAATTCAAGTATTATAAGTTTTTTTAAAAATATATTTAAGTCTTTGTCCGTGCAGGGCCACACTTTATCCATGTCCTTTGAAATACTTATTTGCAAGGCTGAAGCATGTGTTAAGTTAATTTCAGTTTTTTATATAGACTACTACGCCATCATTTTGGTTCAGTTGTCTAAACGTATTAAACGAGGTATAGTTATTTAACATTGGTAGTGGTTTATTAACGTTTAATCTGCATTCTGTTAGGATTAGCACATCTACCTCAATTCCGATTTGAGACAGAGTTATTTGAAAGTCATCGAAGTTACTGTATATGCTTCTTTTATTTTGTGTCAAGACAGTCAAGTTATTAGAATCTTGTTGTAGGTATGTATGTAGGTGTGCAACATCAAGAATAGCTGACTTAGCTATCTCAGCGGTATCCAATTCCTGTAAACTACATAAGCTACTATCCATTATTGTTTAGAGTAAACAAATGGTGTTTATTGCAGTTTGAACCATAATTTAGTAGTAATCTGAAGACTATTTCTGTACTAATTATAGTATGCAAATAAGCTGGGACATCAAGACTTATTATATTCGGCACTGTGCTGAGTGAGTGTGAGTGTATTGAGTGAGTTAATTGTTTTTGTTTTGTGATAAGGAATGTACGAAACATTGAGTTTGGGTGTGTAACTACGAGCTGGGCATGGAACAGTAGTATGTGATACTTCTTCTCACACGGAGTGATATAAGTATTTCTAATTTTGTATTTTGAATTGAAAAATACAGAGAGCATAATGTTGGAAGGTTGAACTATTCTTCGGACATCTTTGTCCAGTCTATTATTATTTAGTTTATTGCGTAACAATTTAACTGGACGATTTGTGTTGTTGTTCCACATGATTACTACGCAACTGTTCGTTGTTATACTAGAAATAATCCGTAATTTTTCTATGTGCCAGTCTGGAAATTTTTCTATTAGTGGGTCTTGATCGTATCTAGGTTGAAAATAATAAATCGTGGTTGCTGTCAAATTAGATGAAAGGATTAGGGAGTGACCAATTCATCAATCAGTAAATTTAAAAAGGAATTAGTCAAGTATCCACTTACACAAACTAGGTAGCTATTTTTAACTTTTGGTGCACGATAACGACAATTAAAACACGACAGCTAAATTCCAAAAACGTTTGGTATCTTCATGATGGAACCTTGGGAAGCGATGTATAATCTGTTTTAAATGACCTACAATTCTTAAAAACTGAACTTCATTCCATTGGCCTTGATCTCTTCTCAATCTTTCGAAAAGTAAACTGTACTTAACCGACAGTACGTAGATACTGACAAACATCTGATACTGATATACTGATAACAGCGCAATCTGGAACCCTCATGAAAAAGTGTATACACTGATATCGAAAAGATTCAGAAGTCTTTTGTCCGCTACTTGTACCTAAAAGTTTATGGTTATTACCCGTATATGTACCCAACGCCATTTGTGCTAGTTAAGGTGGGGTACCAAAGTTTTGAATGAAAGAGAAATCTCAGCCTGGTAAAATATTTCATCCGCCTAATTGAACTATTCTTCAGACTTCTTTGTCCAGTTTGTTATTGAGTCACAATTCAACCGGACGACTTGAGTTATTTTGCGTGATTACTGATCTACTTAATTTTTCAGGGTCAAATGAAAACTTTTCTATCATTTTTATGATGTTTTTGTTTTTATTTTATGTATTTGAGAAAAACAAACAATTGTACAAAACTAGAAAAAAAATATAAAAGAAAAAGTAATTTCAGTAAAAAAATTATTGATAGTTTGTGTGATGGTCACAAACAGTATTAAGTGTGATTAGTAACTAAGCTAACATTTTCAGATACCTACTTAGCATTGAAATGTAATTTCTACTTACCTATCTAATTAATAATGTACACGAGTAATCTGTTTCCACAGATTAGGTATCTTAAACTTTTAGCTTAGTTACTAATCACACTTAATTCTGTTTTTGACCATCACTTGTGTGATGGTCAAAAACAGAATTAAGTGTGTGTGGGTGTGTGTGTGTGTGGGGGTGTGTGTGTGTGTGTGAGAGAATGTGTATAGTGTGTGTGTAGTTTGTACTATCAATAATTTTTTTTTGAAGTTACTTTGAGACAGAAAGAAGATATCAGAAAGACAGAAAGATAATTGTAATGACCAAATCAGGTATGTCTGTTTAATTTAGGTACCTATTGATCGAATCGAAGTTGAACAATTAATAGTATAAATATGTATGCTGTCAAATTACATAAAAGGCTTAGGTTCAGGAAGGATACTTTTAATTTTTATGTATTGTATATAAATTGTACATAAAATCATTGCAATTGAAGATATAATGAAGAAATAATCAATTTCACGGGAAAGCAAACTGCAAGAGTACAATAATGTAACTAGTTAAGAGTCCCATCAGAGGTATCGGTAGAGTGGCGTCTACAGTAAACAGTCCACACGCTGTCATCTTACAGAAGGTCCGGTTAACTTGTAGCACGCGCTTGCACAGATGTCTGACACTTTCTGTAAGAAAATTAACTAAAGATATCAGAGAGAGGGTAAGTTACAAAGAAAAAAACAATTCCCCAGATTTCGATATTGATTCTCAAAGGTGGGTAAAAATAATTTAGATTCGGAATTGTTATTGTTCTTACTTGGACAGTTTGTATCCATCACCCGCTGCATACACGCAGACTCGGCTTCCCCCACACCAATATGCAACTTCTGACAATGCCAACAAGTGATAATTACAAGTGACAATTTTTTTACAGTCCAAAAGATTATAGTGACGGTTGAAGCTGGAGGCAACTGAAAGCAGCAAATAGAAAAATATTAAGAGCTAGCTGTGCTCTAAAATGGAACAGTAAATTTACTTTATTCATTCTATAAAATAAAGTTATATTGAGTAATGGAATCAGATATCAAAAATTGAGTAGCACAATCTACAATCTACAGAGGACCTAAATGAAAATAAAATTAGGCGTGCGGCATCGTAAACGATGATAAAACAAGAGAAGCTTCTTAAAAATAAAGTAAACGAGAGATTCAGTGTGAGAGTCAGAGAGAGTTATATCTTTCTTCTCTCCCACTTAACTAAATGTACCTAAACGTGACAGGTGCTTGAAATTTCACTCACAATTCTCGTCCAATAATTATAATCGAATCGCCGCTTAAGATGTTTCACTTTAAAAAATTATATTTTGATATAATGAAGGAAATTAAGACTGAGTCAGTACAAATGCAGCATGTAATCCTTTATATGATATACCATTCGATATAAAAGTAAAACATAATGGGATCTTGCTAGAGAAGTAACAGAATAAAAAATTAAAATGTCAAAGATGAAATGTTCGAAGTATTTAAAAAAACACCCAGAGTTTAAGAAATAATATAGATAATTCATTCTCCAGATTTTTAATAATTGTCAAGATATGGATGTTAAAGCTAGTTAAAAAATATCCAAGAAAACTTAACAAAATTCCTGGGCATTACATGTCACCAAATAAAAACTTAAGATACATTATGAATATACTCACTTTGGGAGACGAATCTTGCAAATCCATTGAGTGTATCTGCACAGAACATAGAACATGAATTAACAAGCTGTATGTTCGGTATAATATCTAAAAAAGACTCTCATGTCGTTGCATGAGTCAGTGGGAAGTGAAATATATGTAACAATCGCAATGTACCTAAGCAAGTGACTTACTAATACACGGAAACATTTTATATACAGTTTGTATGCTTCTAATATATTTTGATACGTCTTAAAAAACTTGTTACAGTATTCATCATTCTGTTCTTCATTATTTATTGTTAGTATGTCCTTAATCCATTGTTAAGAAGCGACTGCTAGCGACATCTATGCATCGCGACGGGCCATCTCGTCGCCTGCAACGTCCGCTTCCGTCTACTTCACTTGTCTCAGGAGGGTCTTTGGACGGTGTGCGTTCGCGCCGTTCTTATACGTTCTAATTTTATTATCCTTGTAATTTTTGGTATACCTTTTTTAAAAATAAATTCAGTCGAGTCATAATTAATAAAACATCTTCATTGAAAATACCCGTTGCCCCCGCACACATCAGGACACACACAGTCTATAAAACCCCAACATTGGACCTTCGAGCCGAAGTTGAGAACAACAGGAGACGCAGCCATCTTGGCGTCACAAGGAGATTATAATTGCAACGTGGGAAGGTAGCGAATCACGGTCCGGAATGGTATCGTATCCCGTCCCATCATCTCATTTTTCCTGCAATGAGGGTTAACCTGTGATATTTCTCGTGTTTCAGTCGTACGTTATTCAGTTGCCTAGCTGTGCGTCGCCGTGGGCACGTGCTGTGCAGAAAAATTGTAAGTACTTTTGCCTTTCTCAACCGCCAAAATGAGTGACGACGAATTTCAGGATGTTAGTCAGGATCCCGGTAAAACAGATAAAAAAATAAAGCTCGTTCAATTAAAAAGAAGCCGAAGCACGCTAAAGGGCAGACTGACTCTTTTCGAGAAGTTCCTTTCAAAATTAGAAAAAGTAGATTCCAAAAATATTGCTACGCGTAAGGAACTTGAGTTACGTATACAGTCAATTTCTGATATGTTCATACAATTTAATTCAATACAAGATGAAATTGAGCAAATAGATTTACAACAGATAGATTATCGGGAAACGTTTGAAGAGCAATATTTTCGTCTTACGGCTGCCGCGAAGTGTTTGATAAGCGATGACGACAATCAAACTAAAAATGTAGGTAGTGGTAATCCAAATCTTTTGTCAATAAAATTACCAGATATTAAATTACCTGCATTTGACGGTTCATTTGATCAATGGCTTGAGTATCGAAACTCGTATATTACCATGATCCATAATCGTAATGATTTAAATAACATACAAAAGTTCCATTATCTTAAGTCATCACTTAGCAGTTCTGCTGCGCAAGTTATCAGCGCTTTAGAGTTCTCAAGCGAAAACTACCTTCACGCGTGGAATTTATTGGAAAACAGGTTCCATAACAATCGTTTATTGGTCCAAAACCATTTGAAATCGTTGTTTAGATTTAAGCCGCTTCAAAATGAATCGAGTGAACAGATTAGAAAACTTATTGATTCGACTTTACGAAATTTACGTGCACTACAATCTTTAGACGAACCATCTGATACATGGGATACCGTTATCATTTATTTGGTTGTAGAAAAGCTAGACCCGGCCACCGAACGCGAGTGGGAAACACATACGGGTTCACTGGTGTCTCAATTAAATGGTGATAAAATAAAACTACATCATTTAATGGAGTTTTTGAGAAACCGTGCAGATATGCTATCAATGGTTAATTTTAAGAAAAGTAATGTCGATTCCAAAAGTTCTCATAAAAAAGACAAACCATCAAGCCAACCTCATCACTCGCACTCTTACGTCGCCAAAGGTAAACAAACCACGGAGAACAATAAACAGAGGCGCGTTTGCGAATTATGCGGTAATAATCATCATCTGTATTCGTGTGGGCAGTTTCTTAATATGTCGGTGCAAGATAGGCTTACAATTGTTAATAATAAAAAGGTATGTCCAAATTGTATTCGTACCAGTCATTCGTTAAATGATTGTTCGTATGGCCCTTGCAAATTATGTCAAGGGAAACATAATACATTACTTCATGGGATGAACGCGTCCACGTTAAGCTCGCGCCCTATGTCAACAGCTGATGCGCAGGTTCAATCGGAACGTAATGCGCTGACGTGCAGCGCCGCGGTACAACCGGTATTGTTATCGACGGCTCTTATCGATGTTCCTGATGCTGACAGCCAATATCACACTGTAAAGGCTCTTCTTGACAACGGTAGTCAGAATTGTTTCATTACAGAATCATTATGCAATCGTTTAAAATTGCCGATTATACAGTCCACTGTTCACATCGCAGGTATAGGACAAAGCGTTTCTAACAGTTCTCACACCTGCAAAATAAAAATACAATCTAAAGTTAATGATTTCAATACAGATATCCAATGCTTAGTTTTACCTCGAATAACATCAAAGTTACCTTCGTTGAACGTTAGTTGCGAGTGCATACGTATACCTAAAAATATGTCGCTCGCAGATCCCAAGTTTAGTGTCCCGTCTGACATAGATGTACTCGTAGGCGCAGATATATTTTGGGACTTATTAAATAATAAGAAAATAAAGCTCGCTTCGGGTCCTACGTTATATGACTCGAAATTAGGGTGGATCATTTCCGGCCCTATTCGGAGTAAACATTCGTTTAAAATAAACAAAGTACAATGTAATCTTGTTCACATTGATACTCAATTGCGTAAATTTTGGGAGTTGGAAGAATTAACCGATTTACCGTGTGCATTATCTAAAGACGATTGTTATTGTGAAACATTGTTTACAGAGACCACAAAGCGTGATGCACACGGTAGGTTCACCGTGCGCATTCCTTTGAAGGAGTCTGTCGACACGTTAGGTGATTCATACAGCACAGCAAAAAATCGGTTTTTATCTCTTGAAAGAAAATTAAATCGTTCACCACACTATAAACAATTATATTGTGAATTTATGCGAGAATATGAGGCACTGGGTCACATGTCCCCGGTATCTAATGTTAGCGATTTACTAAATAAACCACATTACATATTACCGCATCACGGTGTTTATCGTGAACATAGTCTCACGACAAAATTACGCGTTGTATTTGACGCGAGCGCAACAACGTCAACTAATAAATCTCTAAATGAAATACAATACATAGGTCCACCATTACAAAATGATATTTTTTCAATTTTGTTGAGGTTTAGACAATATAAATACGTCGCCTGTGCTGACGTTGAAAAAATGTACAGGCAGATTTTAATTGATTCAGATCAGCATAACTTACAGTTAATTTTATGGAGGGAAAATCCTGATTTACCGTTAAAATTATATACTTTGTTAACTGTAACATATGGCACTGCATCAGCGCCTTTCCTTAGTATGCGATGCTTGCAACAATTAGCACGGGAATGTGATAATGATTTGGTCGCTAGAACAATTAATGACGATTTCTACGTCGATGACTTGATCACTGGTGATGATGACCTTGACTCACTCGTCGATTTATGTAATAAAACGGCAGCAGTGTTGCGTCAGGGTTGTTTCCCGTTACATAAGTGGACATTCAGTCACAAGGTCTGTCCTCACAGTACTAAAGATCTTAACATAGGTAAAAATCATTTATCTAAAACATTAGGATTAGGCTGGTCCACAGAAAGTGATGAATTGCATTTTACTACCGAATTCACTCAAAGTGATTCAATAATCACGAAACGTGTAATGTTATCACTCATTTCCCAGGTGTATGACCCGTTAGGTTTGCTGGCGCCAGCAGTTATCACAGCAAAGTCATTGTTACAAAATTTATGGCTTCAAAAACTAGATTGGGATGAAGAAGTTCCCACTAAAGTTGCAAACACATGGCATAATTTCGTTTTTAGTCTGCAATATTTACGTAATATTAAAATACCTCGTTATGTAACCACAATCGATTCGCGATATAAAGAGTTGCATATATTTACAGACGCGTCTCAACAGGCATACGGTGCATGCGCGTATATCAGATCTTGCTGTGATAGCTGTGAACAGTCTATACCTATCTCTGTGCACCTATTATGTGCAAAAAGCAAATTAGCACCTATAAAAACCGTAAGCATACCTAGGCTCGAATTATGCGGCGCGCTGGTAGGTGCAAAGTTATATAATAAAATTAAAAATTCTTTACGTTTAACATTCGATAAGGTTTACTTTTGGACAGACTCGACCATAGTGCAAGGATGGCTACGTATGTCACCTCACTCACTCAAAACGTTTGTACAAAATCGTGTAGTACAAATCAACGAACTTACTGACGATATCATTTGGCGGCACGTTAGGGGTACCGAGAACCCTGCTGACCTCATAACAAGAGGCGCTAGCTTAGAATCGTTAAAATATAATAACAATCACATATGGTGGACCGGTCCAACGTTTTTACGTGAACCTAACACATTTATATTGTCGAATAATAATGAAGAAATACTAACCACCGAATTACCGGAAATTAAATCACAATCCACAATTAATTTAAGTTGTAATCAGTCTCTTCAAGTAATTGACTTTGACCGTTTTTCATTGTTTAATCGTTTACATCGGGCTTGTGCATTTATGTTGCGATTCATAAATAATGTGCGTGCGCTCACTCCTGGTGACGGTCGAAGCCGCATAACCGGTTTGTTATCAGTAAATGAACTACAACAGTCACTTAACGTGTTGACTCAGTTAGTTCAACAACAGTCGTTCAGTGATGAATACTACAATCTTAAAAATAATATATCGTTAAACCATAAAAATAAATCATTTAATAAAATAGCGGGTTTAAACATATTTTTAGATAAATTAAATATTATTCGTGTAGGTGGTAGGTTAAACAACGCGGTTGACTTTAGTTACGATAAGAAACACCCGATATTATTAAGTAGTAAACATCGGTTTACCAGGTTGTTGTGTGAATACGAACATAAAAAAATTCTTCATGCAGGACCTCAGTTTTTAGTGTATTCCATGCGTGAACGGTGGTGGATACTTGGAGCTCGAAATTTGGCTAGGCAAGTAGTACATAACTGCGTTACATGCACACGTATGAAAGGTAGGACATTGACCCCGATTATGGGTAACTTACCATCTGAAAGATTGGAACCAAACTTTCCTTTCATGCAATGCGGCGTTGACTACGCAGGGCCATTGCTCATATCGGACCGCAAAGGCAGAGGTGCCAAGTTAATAAAAGCATACATTTGTTTATTTATTTGTTTTACCACCCGAGCCATACATTTGGAGTTAGTTGGTAGCCTATCCACACAAGATTATATCTTAGCTTTGAAACGCTTTATATCACGTCGCGGTAAGCCGTATCAAATCTTTTCCGATAATGGAAAGAATTTTGTAGGCGCTGAAAAAGAATTATCAGCAATTTTTGAAAATTCGGATGATATCGTTAATTTTACTAATCAAAATCAAATTCGTCTTACGTTCATACCTCCATATAGTCCTCATTTTGGCGGGTTGTGGGAGGCGGGAGTCAAGTCCTGCAAGTACCACCTGCGGCGTGTACTGGGTGACGCGCGACTGACACGCGAGGAATTTGAAACTGTGTTAACTCAAATTGAATCCGTCCTCAATTCACGTCCTTTGTCCCCTCTCTCCTCCGACCCGACCGATTACCTTCCTCTGACTCCAGCTCACTTCTTGATCGGCCGACCGCTGACCGCGCCAGCCTGCGAAGACTTGACGACCAACACGCCTACACAACTAGGGCGCTATGCTCGAGTGGAGCTGCTGAGGCAACACTTTTGGCAACGCTGGTCCAAGGAGTACGTGTCCGAACTCCAGCAACGGACGAAATGGAAGGTCGACAATGAAGACATCACTCAAGACAGCCTCGTCCTTATCAAAGAGGATAGGCTTCCGCCTTTCAAGTGGAAATTGGGACGAGTCACGCAAGTGTTCCCTGGGAAGGACGGAATTTCCCGCGTCGCTGACATCCGTACAGCCACGGGCACCATCCGGCGGGCCTTCTCAAAGATCTGCCCGCTACCTACGTCATGATCGTGCTCTTCGTGTTGGAATGGTTCTTCCAAGGCGGCCGGCATGTTAAGAAGCGACTGCTAGCGACATCTATGCATCGCGACGGGCCATCTCGTCGCCTGCAACGTCCGCTTCCGTCTACTTCACTTGTCTCAGGAGGGTCTTTGGACGGTGTGCGTTCGCGCCGTTCTTATACGTTCTAATTTTATTATCCTTGTAATTTTTGGTATACCTTTTTTAAAAATAAATTCAGTCGAGTCATAATTAATAAAACATCTTCATTGAAAATACCCGTTGCCCCCGCACACATCAGGACACACACAGTCTATAAAACCCCAACATCCATTCTTTCAGATACGTTATCAACAGTGTTGTGAGGCAGATACCATACATTAAATTAATATCATATTGTGTATTTAGGACATCGCCGGTAGCTTCAAAAAAACTAACTGACCTCTTTGAGACATAAAAATAAATTGTCGGTAAATTAAGAATTCCGACTGTAGTAATAAGTGCGATCCAGTTCCAAACAATACAGGATAAATTTTTAACCACTGCGTAAATTTTTTTTGGTGGCTCAGTGTAAGCAATAGAACACATTTCCATTTTTAGTTTATGACTTTTTTTTTTTCATTTTTCCACTTTGTCCCAATTTGAAATAAGCAAGACATGGATATAATTTAATAGTAATACTATGAATGAGCATGAATGAAAACGCGAAGGCCGCCGGCCGCTGGGACCACGCCTAGCGCACGAGACGGGGGTGCGGGGGCATGCGGCGCCGGCGCGGCGTTTGATAAACAAAACGCGTGCACATGCAGTACGTCACTTGCGGAAGCGGAGGTCGGATGTTCGTCGCGCCCTTCGCCGTCCCTGCGCGTTGTGCCGCGTACTAGACTAGCGTAGTGACAATGTCTCATTTTACTCACCGCGAGTATTATGAAATGGTGCGAGTGTATTTGTTAAGCAATGAAAATTTACGAGCAGCACGAAGAAGATACGAAAGGGAGAGCGTACCTCGTATGCGAGCCCAAGGGTGAAATGCCGGGTGTATGTAGAAGAGGCTCAGAGCCTAGATGACTTGAAAGAAAAAATAACTAACGCTTTCAATGAAGTAAAAAGTGGTGTTAGTGTCCTAAACAAACTATGTCTATGTCTATGTTATGGGTTTGGTTTCCGCACTTAGTCCTTCAGTGGACCATTGTGCGTGGGCCCTAAACAAACTAAATGCTTACTTATTTAAACGTGCACGTTTATGCCTTGAAAAAGGAGGAGGTCACTTCCAACAATACCTAAAATATTGTGATTAATAAAATGTAGAGGTAAGAAGAAATTATAAACAATCTTAGAGTGTTAGGTTCTCTTTGATTAGACATTGTTGTAAGATAGTTGATTCCAATTTTTTAAATACGCCAAAATGCAATTGTTTCAATCTAAATTGTATCATGTCTAAGTACGAACGTATTACTTTCTTACTTATTATGATTTATTTTCTGCATTTTGATGGTCCTAAACCCATGAAGGTATGAAGAATAAATTGGAATTTACGAAAAATTACGTTTACAAATAACTTTACACAGTCTACACTTAAAAAATTGTAGCGCTAAACTGGGGTCAATAATCCGCCGTCGCATAGAGCGAGCGCGCGTGAGTACTTCTGATAGCAGCTGGCGCGTCAGGCGACCGGTCGACGCGCGGCGTGAATCGGGCGACCGGTCGCCGGACTGGCAAGTGACGTCCATAAAATAAATTTCTGAGTAAACAAGTCTCGTAAGCGTTAACTTAATTTTTTACTATTGAAACATATCAAAACAAAAAATACGTGTTTAGTAAAATACATTCAAGTTTATTATGTCAAAATTTGCGCACTGGTTAAAAACTTTTCCTGTATAACTGCGAAAACTTTTTCTAATGTCAATGCTCCTATTCATTTCTTGGAGCTTCAATATAAGGGAAACGTTGCTACGGCTATGAACAATGTTGCTAATGATGAGAAAAATGAAGCCGACCAAAAATAAAGTGTGAAAACACCAAAAAATTGTAAGCCTGATACCATTTTCAAGCGATGTCGCGAAATTATAGGGCTCATCGTTGAAATGGCGACAAATAGAAAAAAATATTGAAAAATAAAATAGCAAGGAACAGTAGTATGTGATACTTCTTCCCACACGGAGTGATATAACTATTTTTAATTTTGTATTTTGAAGTGAAGAATACAGAAAGCATAATGTTGAAAGGTTGAACTATTCATCGGACGTCTTTGTCCAGTCTATTATTATTTAGTTTATTGAGTAACAATTTAACTGGACGATTTGAGTTCCACATGATTACTACGCAACTGTTCGATGTTATACTAGCAATAATTGGTCATTTTTCTATGTGCCAGTCCGGAAGTTTTTCTATTAGTGGGTCTTGATCGTATCTAAGTTGAAAATAATAAATCGTGGTTGCTGTCAATTTAAAAAAAAAGGATTAGGGAATGACTAATTCATCAATTAGTCAATTAAAAAAGGAATTACTCAAGTATCCACTTAGATAAAGTAGGTAGATAGCTATTTTTAACTTTTGCTGCACGGTAACGACATTAAATTTATTCGACAGCTAAATTCCAAAAACGTTTGGTATCTTCGTGATGGAACCTTGGGAAGCGATGTAGAAACTGTTTTAAATGACCTACAATTCTTAAAAAATGAACTCATTCCATAGGCCTCGATCTCTTCTCAACCTTTCTTAATGTAAACTATATTTAGCGGACAGTAAGTAGGTACTGACAGACATCTGATACTTACACTGATATACTGATAACAGCGCAATCTGGAACCGTCATGAAAAAGTGTACACTGGTCATTGAAAAGATTCAGAAGTCTTTTGTCCGCTACTTGTACCTGAAACTTTATGGTTATTACCCGCACATGTACCCATCGCCTTGGAGACTAGGTACAATGGACTGGTCTTCAGGGTACCGGTTTGAGGTATTTAAAAGTAAAAAGTAAGGTCATTGAAAAGATTCAGAAGTCTTTTGTCCGCTACTTGTACCTGAAACTTTATGGTTATTACCCGCACATGTACCCATCGCCATTTGTGCTTGTTAAGGTGGGGTATTAAAATTTTGAATTAAGGAGAAATCTCAGCCTGGTAAAATATTACATCCGCCTAATTCGTGGTACACCCATCCCATTTAAATTTTCCCTTACTTCAGTCCATCTCCTTTAACATCCCACTAGCCATTAGACACACACTTCGGCCTCGCCGATATCCTCTATTCAAAATACCTCAAACCGGTACCCTGAAGACCAGTCCATTGTACCTAGTCCTCACCCCTATCAACAACATTCTGTTATAATATGACGAGTCCTCAGATGTCTACGCGAGTACTGAACTGAGATTCCTGAACACTGCTACTCGATACCGGGAGTCCATTGCCACTCCTTGGAGTAAATAAATAAAATAAAATAGTTACTTCTTATCAATAATTTTGTTCCAATTTCTCCTAATTCTATCTACTTTTGTCTAATTCTAACTTATTTTGTCTAGGTAATACTATGTAATTTTTATTAAGTTTTAACCAATTTTGTCTCATTTATTTTAATTTCATGTTTCCGGTTTTATTATGCGATTCACGGGGCTTACATGACCTAAAGCGCGTTCACTGTCGGACTGCATAGAAAAGAAAGAGAAGCGCGGTGACACAATGCTGGTAATTTATTACAAAATATGAAGCAATTATTGTTTACTGTAGTCGAGCGAATACTTATATTTAAAACTTGCGTTGTTTGCGTTTAGGTCCTGTAAGCCCCTTAACCTAATTTTATGATTGTATGACATGTGTAATTACTAATAGTGACTAATAACTTGTATGTGTTGTGCAAACTGTTATTATAAGTTGGTTATTAATAAATAAATAATAAAATAATAAACTTTCCAAGCTTCAGAAATCAAACTTATTGAAAAAAGCTCTCTTCGCTTACAACATTTGAGATTTCCTTTCCCGTTCTTATTGAGACAAAAAAAAACAATGATGTTTCGGAAAGGTTGTTCTAAATTTTATTAACATGCATTCGGTACATAACGTTAATTCGTTATTGCTGTTTTGGCCCTAAAATAACATATTTCCTTCGCGCTTCCCAATTATGGAAGCACACTCACCTTTTAGGCAAAATGGACAAAATTTTCCGTCATACAATATCTTCGATTTAAATGTGACCATGAACGATCGAGCTTTGATACCTTCACTCACTCTTCCCATTCGTATGAGAGGCCTCGGAGTCCGCAAATTTCAAGTATTAGTGTATCGGCTTTCATATCCTCGTCTCGGTTCAGGGTATTGAGAAATTAATCAGGAAAATCCCAGCCTCCACACTGTTTTATTTTGATATGCTTAATCTTAATTAGTTAATCGAGACTGAGGATGAGGAGGATGCCTGGGGACTCGGTTGCCAGAATTCAGATCCACCCGACAATCTATCTTCCCAAAGACGGTGGGATGAGCCGTTCTGCAGAGTAGTACAGAACAATTTACTTGACACGTCTGCTACTACTGCAGAGCGAGCTCGCCTGCTGGCTGTGAGTGAGTGGGAGTCGGGTCTTTGGCTGCATGCACTACCGTCGTCCAACATAGGCACTTCGTCCTACGACACTACGGGCTCGCTGCTTCTCTGCGACTTGGAGCTCCTTGTTGTTGTCCACATCGCTGTCACTGTGGCAAAGTTGCCAACAGCCTCGGACACCACGACCTGTCTTGCAGTGGAAATGTTAAAAGAAACTCCATAACACTTTTCCCAACCTGGGAATCGAACCCAGGACCCCACGCTCAGCAGCCGTGCGCGCTTGCGACCAATGTATTGTATTAGGTAAAGTTTTTAGGAAATAAATGTATGAATAATATCTTATTTTGTATTTTGATCAGAAGACTACAGTGAACATTATGTTGAAAGGTTGAACTATTCTTCAGACTTTTTTGTGCAGTCTGTTATTGAGTAACAATTCAACCGGACGATTTGAGTTATTTATGTGATGCCCAAATCAGAAATGTCTATTTAATTAGGTATAACTATTGATCGAATCGAAGTTGAACATTAATAGTATAAATATGTATGCTGTCAAATTACGTATAAGACTTAGGTTCTGGAAGGATATTTTTTATTATTATCTATTCAATAGAAATTGTACATAAAATCATTGCAATTGAAGATATAATGAAGAAATAATTAATTTCACAAGAAAGCAAACTGCAACAGTACAATAATGTAATTAGTTAAGAGTTTCATCAGAGGTATCGGTAGAGTGGCATCTACAGTAAACAATCCACACGCTGTCATCTTACTGAAGGTCCGGTTAACTTGTAGCACGCGCTTGCACAGATGTCGGACACTTTCTGTAAGAAAATAAACAAAAATTGAGTTGGATAAGTTACAAAAAAAAATCCAATTCCCCAGATTTCCCCAGATACTGATTTTGAAAGGTGGGTAAAAAGAATTAAGATATTTCAGTCGAAATTGTTGTTGTTCTTACTTGGACAGTTTGTATCCATTACCCGCTGCATACACGCGGACTCGGCTTCCTCCACACCAATATACAACTTCTCACAATGCCAACAAGTGAAAATTACAAGTGAAATTTTTTGTAGAGCATATAAGACAAGAATGACGGTCGGAGGTGGAGGCCACTGAAAGCAGCAAGTAATAAAATATTAAGAGCTGGCTGTGCTCTGAAATGGAACAATAACTTCACTTTATTCATGGAATAAAATAAAGTTAACATTGAGTAATGGAATCAGATACCAAAAATTGAGTAGCACAATCTACAAAGTAAATGTAAATAAAATTGGGCGTGCGGCATCGTAAACGATGATAAAACAAGAGCAGCTTCTTCAAAAATAAAGTAAACGATAGATTAAGTGTGAGAGACAGAGAGAGTTATATCTTTCTTCTCTCTCACTTGACTAAATGTCCCTAAACGTGACACGTGCTTGAAATTTCACTCTCAATTCTCGTCCAATAATGATCGAATCGCTGCAGATGTTTCACTTAAAAAAATGATATTTCAATATAATGAGGGAAATTAAGGCTGAGGCAGTTTAAATGCAACATTTAATCCTATAAATGATATACCTTTCAATATAAAAGTAAAACATAATGAGAATTCACAGAATAAAAAATTAAAATGTCAAACAAGAAATTTTCGAAGTATTTAAAAAACCATTCAGAGTAATAGAAACAATGTAGATAATCCATTCTCCAGATTTTTAATACCATGATATGGATGTTGAAGCTGGTTAAAAAATATCCAAGAAAACTTAACGAAATACCTGGGCATATACTTATGAATATACTCACTTTGGGCGACGAATCTTGCAAATGCATTAAGTGTATCTGCACATTACATAGAATACGAATAAACGAGCTGTATGTTCGGTATAATATCTAAAAAAGACGAGAATGTCGTTGCATGAGTCAGTGGGAAGTATATATGTAACAATCGCAATGTAAGCAAGTGACTTACTAATACTCGGAAACATTTTATATACAGCTTATATGCTTCTAAAATATTTTGATACGTCTTAAAAAACTTGTTACAGTATTCATCATTCTGTTCTTCATTATTTATTGTTAGTATGTCCTTAATCCACTCTTTCAGATACGTTGTCAACAGTGTTGTGAGGCAGATACCATACATTAAATTAATATCATATTGTGTATTTAGTACATCGCCTGTAGCTTCAAAAAAACTAATTGACCCTTTTAAGACAAAAAAATAAATTGTCGGTAAATTAAAAATTCCGACTATAGTAATAAGTGCGATCCAGTTCCAAACAATATAACTGCGAAAACTTTTGCTAATGTCAATACTCCTATTAATTTCTTGGAGCTTCAATATAAGGGAAACGTTGCTACGGCTATGAACAATGTTGCTAATGATGAGAAAAATGAAGCCGACCAAAACTAAAGTGTGAAAACACCAAAAAATTGTAAGCCTGATACCATTTTCAAGCGATGTCGCAAAATTATAGTGCTCATCGTTGAAATGGCGACAAATAGAAAGACTATTGAAAAATAAAATAGTAAGGAACAGTAGTATGTGATACTTCTTCTCACACGGAGTGATATAACTATTTCTAATTTTGTATTTTGAAGTGAAGAATACAGAAAGCATAATGTTGAAAGGTTGAACTATTCTTCGGACGTCTTTGTCCAGTCTATTATTATTTAGTTTATTGAGTAACAATTTAACTGGATGATTTGAGTTGTTGTTCCACATGATTACTACGCAACTGTTCGATGTTACACTAGAAATAATCCGTAATTTTTCTATGTGCCAGTCTGAAAGTTTTTCTATTAGTGGGCCTTGATCGTATCTAAGTTGAAAATAATAAATCGTGGTTGCTGTCAAATTAGATAAAAGGATTAGGGAATGACTAATTCATCAATCAGTAAACTTAAAAAGGTAGCTATTTTTAACTTTTACTGCACGGTAACGACATTAAAATTATTCGACAGCTAAATTCCAATAACGTTTGGTATCTTCATGATGGAACCTTGGGAAGCGATGTAGAAACTGTTTTAAATGACCTACAATTCTTAAAAAATGAACTTCATTCCATAGGCCTTGATCTCTTCTCAACCTTTCTGAATGTAAACTATACCATATACCTATACCATATACCATATACCTAGCGGACAGCACGTAGGTACCGACAGACATCTGCTACTTATACTGATATACTGATAACAGCGCAATCTGGAACCCTCATGAAAAAGTGTATACACTGGTCATCGAAAAGATTCAGAAGTCTTTTGTCCACTACTAATTGTAGAGTGTAGTAAACTTTTACGGTCATTACCCGCACATGTACCCATCGCCATTTGTGCTAGTTAAGGTGGGGTATCAAAAATTTGAATTAAGGAGAAATCTCAGCCTGGTAAAATATTTCATCCGCCTAATTCGTGGTACACCCATTTAAATTTTCCCTTACTTCAGTCCATCTCCTTTAACATCCCACTAGCCATTAGACACACACTTCGGCCTCGCCGATATCCTCTATTCAAAATACCTCAAACCGGTACCCTGAAGACCAGTCCATTGTACTGTAGAGGTCTGCACTGGACCTCTACAGTTCCTCGTTTATAATTAAAAGACTGTAGAATTGGAACTATTGTATTGTTAAAAGAACCACACAGCTTTACAGAAAATATGTGAATTATGACGTCTTATAACAAAAACACAATGTTATCTTCTTTGTCAATGCAGTTTGAATCTTTGAACGGAATATTACATACAGCTAGACCTTTCTGCTAAAGGCCGGAACACACAAGACACTACATGAGCTACGCCCACCCTTGAATAAAAGTATCTGCATAACTCAAACACCAAACAAGACTTTTATTCATACCATTCGAACATTCAAACTCTTCCTGCCTATCCCTATACAGAAAAATTACCTAACGTTGGAAATAGACAAGGTGAGACCATCTCCTGCAAGAGAAAGGTTAAAGTCAGGACGAACGAACCGCATATCTGACTCTTCGACAAGTGTCAGGTAAATTTACAATTTACAAGTACCAATGTGCACTTAAACAAACCAACGTCGTCATGCCTGAACCTCGTCCCAACAAAACCAACGGAAAAGATGCGACTAGGCCTCCTAGGAAAACAATTGATTTGAAAGTTCACATCGGCCTAGATGAGGCTTAAAAAAAAAAAATGATCTTAACATCAAACTCTTTTACCCCATCGGACGGTATGAGCCAGAGGGAGGGAAAAGTTTAAGAGGCCAGGGTTCATCTAAAAAGTCTAACACATGCCCATACTCCAGAGGGAAAATTCAAGATTCACTCTATCATCGTCTAATAATAACTCAAAGAAACATCAACAACAAAACTGTTGGTGCTCAAACATAAGCTGAACCAATTGTGTCAACTCAACACACTTTGCAAAGGCTATGCCCCGTTAGCAAAATTGGTTTCAACTTAAGGTGAGTGTCTGTCACCCCCCCTGTAGGAGTGACCACAGTTTTCTAAACCATTATCCTCCCATAACTCGCATCATAATTATCTGGAGCATGTTCATTCTATCCCGGCCTATTCGAATTTGGAAAACATTGACGACGACGATATGTTCACACCTTCAGGCTTCTTGGGGTTGAGAGGTAATGCACCTCACACTCCCGGCCGCTTAGAGGTGGAGGCATTGCACCTCACAGGCCTCTGAGAGCTGTGAGGTATGGCACCTCACACTCCCGGCCGCGTCCGATATTCTCTTCCCAGCATATGAAACATACACAAGAAAACATGTTAATAAAATGTAGTATATTAGTAACTAAAATGATGTCATAATAATGTTTACATCTAACTGACAAATTATTATTTACAATGACATGACAAGTGTCAACAAAAAAAGTCAAAGTCTATGTAATATCAAGAACAGTTTTTAATCAATTTAAAAATGTTTTTATCTTTAAACTTCCATTTAATAAATTTATGCTCTAAAAATGAAAACTTCATTATAAAATGATAATTATTTTTACCCGACTGCGTTAGAAGGAGGGTTATGTTTTTAGAAGATGTTTTTATAAATTTACCAATAGTTGAAAAACATTTTGGAATAGAGTTTTTAGTTCTAGCTTTTTTGATAAAAGGGATTCTTTTCTTAATGCGTATTTTTCTTGCAAATGGGATTCTTTTCTTAATTCGTGCTTTTCTTATATCGATTGTTGCACATTGTGAAATACTATTATTATTATTAATGACAAAATCTCTAATATTGAAGACTGCAACTCCATCTGTAGAAAAATTAAATGAGTCTAAAAGTTGCACAGAATTGTCTTTCCCCTCTATGTCTTCATCTCCGACTGCATCCAACTTTAAATCACCTTCAACTAACTCCATTACACTATCCACCTTACTATTGTCAACTGACAAAACGATGTTTTGTGCCTTGTCCATTGTAGTCGAAAAATCGAAATGGTCATCCTCCTTTATTTTGGAATTATTAAACGAAAAATTATTCTCAGTAAATTGATCAATAGCGATGTTATTTGTATTGATTTGTACATCGTGATCATGATGCTCTTCCTGCGGCTCTGAAACATAACTAGATATATCAATAACTGGAATGGACTGACCCGATTCGTTACTTTCTTCCTCGTGTTCATTCTCGAACACTTCCATCAGCTCCTTCTCATCCTCTGCATGGATGCTCTCTTGCCTGCTGCGCTCGTCATCATCTTCTCCATCTCCATCAACTTCCACGCTGCTTTCTAGGCAGCTTTGCGCGTCATGTAGTAGGTCATCTTCTCTTCCACTAAATAATAAAGAAGCATCATCATCTACATATATAACATCATTTTGTCCGTATTCTTTTAAAATCTCTTCTTTCTGCATCTTATAAAATGCTCTGTGACATCTGCACGGAAGCTCCTCCCGAAAGACATCGCACATATCATCAAAAGTAGTACCTTCGTGGTACTTAAAATTGTATAACGCTAAGGCTGCATCCTGAAGAAATACTCTCATTATCAGTGCCCAATCACTCTCACGCCATTTATTGTAGGCGGCAACTACCTTATACTGTGTAATAAATTCTTCTAGGCAACAGTTGAAACCCGTGAAAAATTGAGCCATCTCTCACTCTCTTTACAACAAAAAAAATATATTTAAACACTTAGCTTTGATTCTCCGGCGACGATTCTGCGCCCGTTCTATACTCACTTACACTGCTTTTACTGCTTGGCTTTGCGAGAGGTCTCGCTTTTTATATCATCCGTGCGACTTGGCGCTTTTCATTAAAAATATGCTGAAACAGATTTCGTACGACTTGGGGCGCGTACTTCGTTTAGGTGCTTATTTAAATTAGGAGTTCGGGCCTCCACCAATTGTAGAGGTCTGCACTGGACCTCTACAGTTCCTCGTTTATAATTAAAAGACCGTAGAATTGGAACTATTGTATTGTTAAAAGAACCACACAGCTTTACAGAAAATATATGAATTATGACGTCTTATAACAAAAACACAATGTTAACTTCTTTGTCAATGCAGTTTGAATCTTTGAATGGAATATTACATAGAGCCAGACCTTTCTGCTAAAGGCCGGAACACACAAGACACTACAGTACCTAGCTCTCACCCCTATCAACAACATTCTGTTATAATATGACGAGTCCTCAGATGTCTACGCGAGTACTGAACTGAGATTCCTGAACACTGCTACTCGATACCTGGAGTCCATTGTCACTGCTTGGAGTAAATAAATAAAATAAAATAGTTACTTCTTATCAATAATTCTGTTCCAATTTCTCCTAATTCTATCTACTTTTGTCTTATTCTAACTTATTTTGTCTAGGTAATACTATCTAATTTTTATTTAGTTTTAACCAATTTGGTCTCATTTATTTTAATTTCATGTTTCCGGTTTTATTATGCGATTCACGGGGCTTACATGACCTAAAGCGCGTTCACTGTCGGACTGCATAGAAAAGAAAGAGAAGCGCGGTGACACAATGCTGGTAATTTATTACAAAATATGAAGCAATTATTGTTTACTGTAGTCGAGCGAATACTTATATTTAAAACTTGCGTTGTTTGCGTTTAGGTCCTGTAAGCCCCTTAACCTAATTTTATGATTGTATGACATGTGTAATTACTAATAGTGACTAATAACTTGTATGTGTTGTGCAAACTGTTATTATAAGTTTGTTATTAATAAATAAATAATAAAATAATAAACTTTCCAAGCTTCAGAAATCAAACTTATTGAAAAAAGCTCTCTTCGCTTACAACATTTGAGATTTCCTTTCCCGTTCTTATTGAGACAAAAAAAAACAATGATGTTTCGGAAAGGTTGTTCTAAATTTTATTAACATGCATTCGGTACATAACGTTAATTCGTTATTGCTGTTTTGGCCCTAAAATAACATATTTCCTTCGCGCTTCCCAATTATGGAAGCACACTCACCTTTTAAAAAAAACTTGTGCCGGACTTAAAGAATACCACCACCCCTTACTTCCCGTGGGTGTCGTAAAAGGCGACTAAGGATCGTACCGGAGAATGGGCAGCAGCGTTCTCTATGTATTCCACCATCATACCATACTGCGATCGCCAACCCGCCTGCCAAGCGTGGCGATTATGGCAAACCCTCCCAAAATTGGGGGAGGCCTATGTCCAGCAGTGGACTTCTATCGGCTGAAACGACGACTCACCTTTAAGGCAAAATGGACAAAATTGTCCGTCATACAATATCTTCGATTTAAATGTGACCATGAACGACTGAGCTTTGACACCTTCACCCACTCTTCCCATTCGTATGAGAGGTCTCTGAGTCCGCAAATTTCAAGTATATAGGCTTTGTATCGGCTTTCATATTCTCTTCTCGGTTCAGGGCATTGAGAAATTAATCAGGAAAATCCCAGCCTCCACACTGTTTTATTTTGATGTGATTAATCTTAATTACTTAATCGAGACTATGGATGCCTGGGGACTCGGTTGCCAGAATTCAGATCCACCCGACAATCCATCTTCCCAAAGGCGGTGGGATGAGCCGCTCTGCAGAGTAGTACAGAACAATTTACTTGACACGTCTACTACTACTGCGGAGCGAGCTCGCCTGCTGGCTGTGAGTGAGTGGGAGTCGGGTCTTTGGCTTCATGCACTACCATCGTCGAACATAGGCACTTCGTCCGACGACACTACTTTCCGGCTCGCTGCTTCTCTGCGGACTTGGAGCTCCTTGGTGTTGTCCACATCGCTGTCACTGTGTCATAGTTGTCAACAGCCTCGGACACCACGACCTGTCTTGCAGTGGAAGTGGTAAAAAAAACTCCATAACACTTTTCCCAACCTGGGAATCGAACCCAGGACCCCACGCCTAGCAGCCGTGCGCGCTTGCGACCAATGTATTGTATTAGGTAAAGTTTTTAGGAAATAAATGCATGAATACTATCTTATTTTGTATTTTGAATTGAAGACTACAGTGAACATTATGTTGAAAGGTTGAACTATTCTTCAGACTTCTTTGTGCAGTCTGTTATTGAGTAACAATTCAACCTGACAAAAAAAAATGACTGAAAAATGCTTCACCAATAAGATTTGATACGATTAACTTAACGGTTAACTGTCCATTATGTTATCCTTTTATGATTCTCCCAGAGTGGCCTTTTTAGGCCCCCTGATCTACTTAATTTTTCAATATCAAATGAAAACTTTTCTGTTATTTTTGTGATGCCCAAATCAGACATGTCTATTTAATTAGGTATAACTATTGATCGAATCGAAGTTGAACATTTATAGAATAAATATGTATGCTGTCAAATTACGTATAAGATTTGGGTTCTGGAAGGATATTTTATTATTATTATCTATTCAATAGAAATTGTACATAAAATTGAAGATATAATGAAGAAATAATTAATTTCACAGGAAAGCAAACTGCAACAGTACAATAATGTAATTAGTTAAGAGTCCGAGCAGAGGTATCGGTAGAGTGGCGTCTACAGTAAACATGCCACACGCTGTCATCTTACTGAAGGTCCGGTTAACTTGAAGCACGCGCTTGCACAGATGTCTGACACTTTCTGTAAGAAAATAAACAAAAATTGAGTTGGATAAGTTACAAAAAAAAATCCAATACCCCAGATTTCCCCAGATACTGATTCTGAAAGGTGGGTAAAAAGAATTTAGATATTTCAGTCGAAATTGTTGTTGTTCTTACTTGGACAGTTTGTATCCATTACCCGCTGCATACACGCGGACTCGGCTTCCTCCACACCAATATATAACTTCTCACAATGCCAACAAGTGATAATTACAAGTGATATTTTTTTTAGAGCATATAAGACAAAAATGACGGTCGGAGGTGGAGGCCACTGAAAGCAGCAAGTAGTAAAATATTGAAACAAGAAATTTTTGAAGTATTTTAAAAACCGTTCAGAGTAATAGAAACAATATAGATAATCCATTCTCCAGATTTTTCATACCATGATACGGATGTTGAAGCTGGTTAAAAAATATCCAAGAAAACTTAACGAAATTCCTGGGCATTAACTGTTACCAAATGAAAACTTAAGATACATTATGAATATACTCACGTAGAGCGACGAATCTTGCAAATGCATTAAGTGTATCTTCACATTACATAGAATTCGAATAAACGAGCTGTATGTTCGGTATAATATCAAAAAAAGACGAGAATGTCGTTGCATGAGTCAGTAGGAAGTGCATATGTAACAATCGCAATATAAGCAAGTGACTTACTAATACTCGGAAACATTTTATATACAATTTGTATGCTTCTAATACATTTTGATACGTCTTAAAAAACTTGTTACAGTATTCATCATTCTGTTCTTCATTATTTATTGTCAGTATGTCCTTAATCCACTCTTTCAGATACGTTGTCAACAGTGTTGTGAGGCAGATACCATACATTAAATTAATATCATATTGTGTATTTAGTACATCGCCGGTAGCTTCATAAAAACTAACTGACCTCTGTGAGACAAAAAAATATTGTCGGTAAATTACAAATTCCGACTACAGTAAGAAGTGAGATCCAGTTCCAAACAATATAACTGTTTAAACTTTCGCTAACGTCAATGCTCCTATTAATTTCTTGGAGCTTCAATATAAGGGAAACGTTGCTACGGCTATGAACAATGTTGCTTATGATGAGCAAAATGAAGCCGACCAAAAATAAAGTGTGAAAACACCAAAAAATTGTAAGCCTGATACCATTTTCAAGCGATATCGCAAAATTATCTGGCTCATCGTTGAAATGGCGACAAATAGAAAAAAAATTGAAAAATAAAATAGTAAGGAACAGTAGTATGTGATACTTCTTCCCACACGGAGTGATATAATTGGTAATTTTTCTATGTGCCAGTCCGGAAGTTTTTCTATTAGTGGGTCTTGATCGTATCTAAGTTGAAAATAATAAATCGTGGTTGGTGTCAAATTAGATAAAAGGATTAGGGAATGACTAATTCATCAATCAGTAAAATAAAAAACTGGCCAAGTGCGAGTCGGACTCGCACACGAAGGGTTCCGTACCACAAGACAAAAACGCCGAGAAAAACATGTTTGTTGTATGGGAGCCCCCCTTAAATATTTATTTTATTTTAATTTTATTATTTCTTATTAAAGTTAAAATACAACTGAGTATTTTGTGAATATTTCAAGTGCCTACCTGTTGCCATTTTTGATATCGAGCAAAAAAGGGCAAAAAAATCGCGTTTGTTGTATGGGAGCCCCCCTTAAATATTTATTTTATTTTGTTTTTAGTATTTGTTATTATAGCGGCAACAGAAATACATCATCTGTGAAAATTTCAACTGTCTAGCTATCGCGGTTCTTGAGATACAGCCTGGTGACAGACAGACAGACAGACGGACAGACGGACAGACGGACAGACAGCGAAGTCTTAGTAATAGGGTCCCGTTTTTACCCTTTGGGTACGGAACCCTAAAAAGGAATTACTGAAGTATCCACTTAGATAAACTAGGTAGCTATTTTTAACTTTTGGTGGACGGTAACGACAGTAAAATTATTCGACAGCTAAATTCCAAAAATGTTTGGTATCTTCATGATGGAACCTTCGGAAGCAACGTAGAAATTGTTTTAAAAAATGACCTACAATTCCTATAAAATGAACTTCATTCGATAGGCCTTGATCTCTTCTCAACCTTTCTTAATGTAAACTATATTTAGCGGACAATACGTAGGTACTGACAGACATCTGATACTTATACTGATGTACTGATAACAGCGCAATCTGGAACCCTCATGAAAAAGTGTATACACCGAAGTGAAAAGATTCAGAAGTCTTTTGTCCGCTACTTGTACCTGAAACTTTATGGTTATTACCCGTACATGTAACCATTGCCATTTGTGCTAGTTAAGGTGGGGTGCCAAAGTTTTGAATTAAAGAGAAATCTCATCATGGGAAAATATTTCATCCGCCTAATTCGTGGTACACCCATTTCAATTCCTCCTTACTTCAGTCCATCTCCTTTAACATCTCACTAGCCATTAGACACACACTTCGCCCACGCCGACGTCCTCTATTCAAAATACCTCAAACCTGTACCATAACCCTTTTTTTTTGTTTTGCGGATGGGAAATCATCAAATGACTCCTCCCGCTCTGGGTGGAGCGGAAGGGAGTGTCAGACTCTTACTGACTGAAACCCACCCGTGTTCCTTCCTTAGCCCTTTATGTTCCGGGCCAGCGGTAACCCTTTCGGACAATCCCGCTGACCCAGCAGGCTTCGGCCCTACGGGGCCCCTCCTCGATGCTGAGATCTCTTTGAGGCGCGCGTGGAACACGTACGCGCCGTCCGGCACGGGCCTAGTCCTGATCGGGCGGTGAGCTACCCATTACACTCCGCCCACAGGCCCGCGCCTACGGTGGCCGGGAGTCGTCACGCGGCTCCCGACGCCGGGGGCGTCCCCCGCGGCGGCTGAGACGGAAGGCTCTCTCCCTGATCCGTCCCGCCACCTCCTTTGCTAGCATGACTGCTTCGCAGAAGGAGGTGACTGCCTCCCACTCCCTCTCGCCCCGGACCATGGCTTGCACCAGTGCCGGACGCGAGAGGTCGCCGCCGTTGCCGATCGCCTCTACGAGGACACGGCGGTGCTCCGCCCAAGCGGGGCAGACCTTCACCGTGTGCTCCACCGTGTCCTCTTGGCGATCCTGGCAATGGTGACACCCGGGCGTTTCCTCCCGCCTGATGATGTGCAGGAACCTCCCGAAACTTCCGTGTCCGGTGAGGACCTGCGTCAGGCGGTAGGTGAGGGCGCCGTGGCGCCTCTCTAGCCACTCCTTAAAGAGGGGTCTTATCGCCGCTATCGCGGCGTGCCCTGCGCTGGGTTGCGACAGTCGCTCTTTCCATGCGCCCATGAGATCGCGCCGGAGATCCTTCCGCTCCACAGCGATTTGCCGCGGAAGCGGATCCTCCCCCCGGCGTAGTGCCTCCACGCGCCACTCATACAGGCGCGCGAGGACTATCGCCTCCAGATCCCATGACTGCAGTCCGGCAAGGAGGCTTGCAGCCTCGCCCGAGATCGTGCGGTAGCCCCGGATAAGCCTTATGGCTACCACCTTATGGGGCGCGTTCAGGTAGTGGGCGGCTCGCCGCCGCAGTGAGCGCGCCTACACCGGGGCCCCGTAAAGGGCCATGGACCGCACGACCCCCGCGTAAAGCCTCCGGTAGGAGGCGTTTGCCCCCTCAGGTTGGGCAAGAGATGCATGAAGGCGGCCCCAGACCGTTCCAGTTTGGGGGCCAAACGTCGGAAATGCTCCACGAAGTTCCACCGGCTGTCGAGGACGAGACCCAGGTATTTCATCGTCATCTCGACGCTGTTGTGAACCCCTCCTACCGTTAGTTGGGATCCCGAAGGTGGCGGGTTCCGGGGCCCATGAAACGACATGGCCTCGGACATGTGCAATGCCACCTCGAGACCCAACTGCCGGATCCTCTCCACGACTATCGCAACCCCGCGTGTCATCGTATCGGCCACCGCCTGATGCGACCTCCCCTGCGCCAGGACCAGCGTGTCGTCAGCGTAGCAAACCACGCTGACGCTATCAGGGAGGTCGGCCCGCAGCACCCAGTCAAAATCAAAATCAAAATGTTTTATTTCACATAAACCAACATGGGCACTTATGAAACGTCAGAAGCTAGGTGCACGGTTCCAATTGGTCGTTTCCTATGGAGAAGAACCGGCAAGAAACTCCATGGTTACTCTTTTTAAAAATAATTGGCTTTTACAATGTTTCCAGATTACAGTAGGTATGGGAGGACAGCGCAGGCCTGTCAACAAGTACCAAGTACTTGATAAAATAGAAAATGGTCTACAGATCTAAAGTCTATAAGGCTTACAAAGTCCTCACATTTACAAAATAAGAATTTATCAAAAGGATAAATAATAAAAAACTGGCCAAGTGCGAGTCGGACTCGCACACGAAGGGTTCCGTACCACAAGGCAAAAACGCCGAAAAAAACATGTTTGTTGTACGGGAGCCCCCCTTAAATATTTATTTTATTTTAATTTTATTATTTATTATTAAAGTTAAAATACAACTGAGTATTTTGTGAATATTTCAAGGGCCTACCTATTACCATTTTTGATATCGAGCAAAAAAGGGCAAAAAAATCGCGTTTGTTGTATGGGAGCCCCCCTTAAATATTTATTTTATTTTATTTTTAGTATTTGTTGTTATAGCGGCAACAGAAATACATCATCTGTGAAAATTTCAACTGTCTAGCTATCGCGGTTCTTTAGATACAGCCTGGTGACAGACAGACAGACAGACGGACAGACAGCGAAGTCTTAGTAATAGGGTCCCGTTTTTACCCTTTCGGTACGGAACCCTAAAAAAGAAAAATAATAATAAAAACCTACTAAAACCAAGTGTTATGATTCCCATTAAAACCACTAATAAAGAGGTGAACATTTTCAATTATCTGTATATAATGTCAAATAATAAGGAAATTATGTCAAAAAGTATATAATGTCAAATAAAAAAGAAATTATGTCAAAAAGTATGTAAAAAAAAAATTAATAAAAATTAAACATCGTAATTTGAGAGCAGTTAATAGACATTTACATAGTTATGCCGTTAATGAGAAGCCAGGGAAGCCACATGTGCAGAAGGAATCATTGCCAGACTACCTTGTCTTCAACGTAGTCTTTAATCTTATAATATGCTTTTTTGATAAGGACACGTTTGATGAGGGTTTTGAACTTTCCATCGCTAAGTTCTGTAACCGGCTTTGGCAACTTGTTATTAAAACGGATGCTGTTTACAAGAAATGACTTGCTAGTTTTAGTTAATCTAAATTTAGGTAACACAATTTCATTTTTACTGCGTGTATTTGTATTATGGAAATCGCTTCTTATTTTGAAGAGTCCTAAGTTTTTGCGAACATACAAAATACTTTCTAAAATATAAAGAGAAGGCAGAGTTAGTATATCAATTTCTTTGAATTTGTTTCTAAGAGACTCGCGAGGACCCATTTTATAGATTGCGCGGATTGCCCTCTTCTGTAAAATGAAAATTGAATCTACGTCAGCTGCCGATCCCCACAGCAGAACACCATAAGACATAATACTGTGGAAATAAGCAAAGTATACTAACCTAGCTGTGGCTATATCAGTCAACTGCCTTATTTTTCTTACTGCATATCCAGCTGAACTTAATCTACTTGAGAGAGCTCTAATGTGTGCGCCCCATTGTAATTTTGAATCTAAAGTAATTCCTAGAAATACAGTTTCCGTAACAGCATCTAGTCTTTTGCCATCAAGTTCTAAATTCAGACCCACTTGAGGTACATTTGGTAATGAAAACTTAAGACATTTAGTTTTGTTCGGATTAAGTAAAAGATTATTAGCTGCAAACCATTTCGAGAGAACAGCCAGACTATCGTTAACATGTAAGACATCCGTATCTTTTCTATCTATTTTAAAAATAAGGGAAGTGTCATCAGCGAACAAAATGATATCCGACAAGTTAGCCATCATGTAAGGAAGGTCATTAATATAAACTAGGAATAGGAAAGGGCCAAGAATTGAGCCTTGAGGCACGCCCATCTTAACTAGAGACCCCGAAGACGTCGCCCCGTTAACGTTTACTTTTTGCTGGCGCTTTGACAGATAGGAAATAACAAGATCAGCAGCTTGTCCACGAATTCCGTAGTGGTATAATTTACAGATCAGTGTATTATGGTCAACGCAGTCAAACGCTTTTGAGAGGTCACAGAAAATGCCAATTGCATCCTGGGACTTCTCCCAGGATTCCAAAATGTGACTGATGAGTTTTACTCCCGCGTCTGTCGTCGACCTACCTTTCGTGAAACCAAACTGGCGACTATGTAAAATCCCATTTGAATTAAAATGTGACAACATCTGGTCCAGCATGATTTTTTCATAAATTTTGCTCAATGCTGGTAGCACAGATATAGGTCTATAAATGGAGGGATCAGACTTACTACCCGATTTGAATATCGGTACTACTTTACTATGTTTCATTAAGTCAGGAAACGTACCGCTGTCTAAACATTGATTAAATATGCCTGTTAGGGCAGGGGCAATTGTGTCAATAATATCTCCAAGAACCTTAACAGAAATCCCCCATAAGTCTTCAGTGTTTTTTATGTTAAGACTTTTAAATGCTTTTTTAATTGTGTCAACAGAAATGGGCTTGAATTCAAAGCTTGGAATTTCCCTATTAAAATTTTCCTTAAGAAAGGCTTCAGCTAATATAGGTGATGAGGGGAGAGACTTTGTAACCTCTATTGGGATATTGGTAAATAAATTTTCTAGTGTCTCAGCAACTTTTAACTTATCTGAAATGGTTTCATTATCGATTTTTAGGGACAACTCATTCTGATCTCGCTGTTTTGTGTTTCCAGTTTCTTTGTTTATTACTTGCCACACAGCTTTTATTATATTATTAGACATACTAATTTTGTTACTAATTAATTTAGATTTAGCCTCAGCGCAGACTCTTTTGAATATTTTAGAATAGTTCTTTACATAATTATGAAGGGCTTGATCAGAAGTTAATGATTTCTCGTGATACAGATTATATAAAATATCTCTGCTTTTTCTAATGCCAGCAGTGGCCCATTCACTAAATTTTGGTTTAGTATTTATAGTAACTTTTTTTACAGGACATGCTTTATTGAATTCTTGGCATACCGTAGAAAATAATGTACCATTGTTTATGTTGGGGTCTTGTGAATCAAAACTAGCTGTGGAATGATTGCTAAGAACATTATTATTAAACATTTTCAATTTATTTTTAGTTAGAGGTCTTAATTCAATGGATTTATCTATGTGCAATCTTTTACCTAAGTCAAATGATACAAGTTGACCAGTATGGTCAGACCTGACGCCAGTAATTAAGGACGAGTCTTTTATTTTACAGTTACTAAATACATTGTCGATGCATGAAGCTGAAGTTGCTGTTATTCTAGTCGCTTCATTAAATATACATTTTAAATTAAATGATTTAAACAATGATATTACTTTATGATTTAAACAATGAGCTTACATTTTTCTGGTGAATTAACTAATAGATATTAGATTAATTATTAGATTAGATTAATTATTATTATTATAATAGATATTTAGGTCACCACAAACAAAAATAAATTTACTATCTTAAATTAAAAATTCCGACTATAGTAATAAGTGCGATCCAGTTCCAAACAATATAACTGCGAAAACTTTTGCTAATGTCAATAATCCTATTAATTTCTTGGAGCTTCAATATAAGGGAAACGTTGCTACGGCTATGAACAATGTTGCTAATGATGAGCAAAATGAAGCCGACCAAAAATAAAGTGTGAAAACACCAAAAAATTGTAAGCCTGATACCATTTTCAAGCGATGTCGCAAAATTATAGTGCTCATCGTTGAAATGGCGACAAATAGAAAGACCTTTGAAAAATAAAATAGTAAGGAACAGTAGTATGTGATACTTCTTCTCACACGGAGTGATATAACTATTTCTAATTTTGTATTTTCAAGTGAACAATACAGAAAGCATAATGTTGAAAGGTTGAACTATTCTTCGGACGTCTTTGTCCAGTCTGTTATTATTTAGTTTATTGAGTAACAATTTAACTGGATGATTTGAGTTGTTGTTCCACATGATTACTACGCAACTGTTCGATGTTACACTAGAAATAATCCGTAATTTTTCTATGTGCCAGTCTGAAAGTTTTTCTATTAGTGGGCCTTGATCGTATCTAAGTTGAAAATAATGTTAACTTATGCGTCGTGCCTTCAATTAGACGTTCTTAACTTCATTATTTTGTGCATCTACCGGTCACCGTCAAATGTTAGTACTGATAACTTCCTCGAATCGCTGGGCAAACAACTTGACACTTTACCAATGCAAAAAAACATTATTATAGCGGGAGATATCAATATTAATATTAGACCAAAAGATTCTGAACCTAGTCAAGAGCGCAAAAGTAGATTAAATTACCTTAATATGCTGTCCACGTACGGTATTCTCCCTGGTCATACTCAGCCTACCAGGGAAAATAACTGTTTGGATAATTTTATGCTGAAATTTAATAAAAATAAATTGACAGCAGTTGTTGGTATCTTACACACAACAATCACTGATCATTTCACCACTTTTCTATCTATAACTAAAATAAAGGATATTCAATTTGCTCCAAAATCAAGTAAAACTGTAAATTATGAAACACTAAATCGCAGAACTGCTTTTCTGTGACGACCCTATAGCTTTAACTAATCTTTTCCTGCATAAATTATCTGAGTCCATAAAAATAAGCACTGATATTGTAAAAATCCCTTGTCATAAGCGTATTATTAAACCGTGGATCACCCCTGGTATCCTACGGTGTATACATAACCGCAATAAAATGCAAAAATGTCTCAAAAAAGACCCGCACAATGAAGTTTTAAAAATCACCTATATCCGTTATAGGAATTTCTGCAACAACCTCGTCAAAAAACTTAAACGAAAATATCAAAAAGAACTTTTAGCTAAAACAGTCAAAAATAATAAACTACTTTGGAAAAATATAAAAATGATAACCTACTCTAGCAAATCTAAAAATGAAAATGGGGAACTGTTGAACTTAAAATCATCTCCGATCGACTCAGTTAACTTTATAAACGACTTTTTTGTAAACATTGTCCCCAATGTTTACAAAAAAGTCGTTTATAAAGTAATATTCAGGGCTAGATGTTCCCACATCTAGCCCTGAATATACAATTAAACACAAATCTTCCTAGTTCGACAGGTAAGTTGTCTAATCTGCCCAATTCTTTTGTACTCTATGAGACTGACCTCTGTGAAGTTAACGAAATATTAGCTGGTCTAAAACCTTCTAGCGCCCCGGGCTGGGACAATTTAACTACTAGTTTTCTAAAGTATATAAGTAGGGAAGCTGTTCCGATTATAGCGCATCTTGCTAATTTATGTTTCAGAACAGGCTTATTCCCTGCACCGCTCAAACAGGCCATTATCACACCTGTACATAAGAACGGTAACAGAGACGACGTCAATAATTATAGACCCATATCCGTTTTACCCACTATTTCAAAAATTATAGAGAAGCTTATTAATAACTGACTACTTAAATATTTAAATAAATTTGACCTACTATCTGATTCTCAGTATGGATTCCGACAAGGTTTATCTACTGAGGAAGCAGTAACTGCTCTTACAACTCTAGTAGTTGACAGTCTTGACAATGGAAACAAATGTATTACAGTATTCTTAGATCTGAAAAAAGCGTTTGACACCGTCTCTGTTCCGATCCTGGTGAACAAATTAGAAAAAGAATTTGGAATAAGAGGTATACCACTGGACCTCCTTCGTAACTATCTTTCTGATAGAAAACAAAGAGTAAAAGTTGGTGACTGTATTAGCGAAGACGCACAAGTATCATACGGCGTGCCCCAAGGAAGCGTACTAGGTCCTACATTATTTTTGACCTATATTAATGACCTCTGTAATTTGAGGATCAAAAATGCCAAAATTTTCGCTTATGCCGATGATACAGCTGTTGTTTTTTCTGGGAAGTCCTGGAAAGAGGTCAAAATCTCTGCTGAGATGGGTATGACTGTAATTGCCAAATGGCTAAAAAACCATTTACTTACATTGAACACCTGTAAAACCAACTTTATATGTTTTAGTATTAACATCCGTACCCAGCCTGATGAACAGTTTAAATTAAAAATTCATCAATGTTGCAATATAAATAATCTAAATTGTAAATGTCCAACAATAGATAAAGTAACTCATACGAAATACTTAGGAGTGGTTGTTGACCAAAGGTTATCTTGGTACCTACATCTTGAACAAGTTACAAGCAGAGTCAGAAAGCTAAGCTGGTTATTTAATTCTTTACGACATGTCGTCCCAAAAACTTTGTCTATTCGTCACAATTCATCAAGAAATCTCCTGAATGAAATATATACGGCTCTAGTACAGTCAGTTTTGACGTACTGCATTCCTGTTTGGGGAAGGGCTAGTAAATCAAAATTCATAGATGTTGAGCGTGCACAACGTGCTTTAATAAAAATTATGTATTTTAAGAAATTGAGATTCCCCACAGATGAACTATATCAGATCAGTGACCTGCTCTCTGTGAGAAAATTATATATTATACAGACCATCTTGAAAACGCACAAAACTTTACCGTTGGACTCCTCCAAATTAACAAAAAGACGAAAGGACAATATTATGCAAATTCCCCAATCACGAACTCGCTTTGCTAGAATACAACTACATAAACGATCAGCCCAGTTATATAATAGGATAAATAAGGAAATAAACATATATACAAAAAAATACTATGACTGCAAAAAATCTTTAATTAATTGGATAAAACTTTTAAACTACGATGAAACGGAAGCACTGTTATCACATGTAACATAAGTTGATGATCTAGTCTACTTGAACTGTTGTATGCAATGGAATGCAACAGCTTAAGTGTTGTAGGGATGGCTGAAGTGAGGTGACACGTCCTTTTTTCCTCGCATCTTATGTTGGCACTTATATTATACTCACACTCTAATAGGCTCACTCGCACTCACAAATACACACACCCACACAAATACTCTCACACTCACACTTATACTCACATACTCTCACTTATACTCACTCACTCACACACATATACTCACACACTCACACAAATAGTGTATTTTTTATTATTATTTTTTTTTTTTTTTATTATTTTTTGTTTTTCTTTACTTTTATTTGTTATCCAAGAAGTATTCGGTATGGAAGAGCGGAGTCTCCCTATACAGGCATTACTTGCTTAAAGGGAGGCTCCAATCACTAATGTGTTTAGCCTAAGTTATGTTGGAGAAATAAATAATTTTTGATTATTTTTTTTTTTTGATTTGAAAATAATAAATCGTGGTTGCTGTCAAATTAGATAAAAGGATTAGGGAATGACTAATTCATCAATCAGTAAACTAAAAAAGGAATTATTAAAGTATCCACTTAGATAAAGTAGGTAGGTAGCTATTTTTAACTTTTACTGCACGGTAACGACATTAAAATTATTCGACAGCTAAATTCCAAAAACGTTTTTAAATGACCTACAATTCTTAAAAAATGAACTTCATTCCATAGGCCTTGATCTCTTCTCAACCTTTCTGAATGTAAACTATACCTAGCGGACAGCACGTAGGTACCGACAGACATCTGCTACTTATACTGATAACAGCGCAATCTGGAACCCTCATCATGAAAAAGTGTATACACTGGTCATCGTAAAGATTCAGAAGTCTTTTGTCCACTACTAATTGTAGAGTGTAGTAAACTTAAATTTTCCCTTACTTCAGTCCATCTCCTTTAACATCCCACTAGCCATTAGACACACACTTCGGCCTCGCCGATATCCTCTATTCAAAATACCTCAAACCGGTACCCTGAAGACCAGTCCATTGTTCCTAGCCCTCACCCCTATCAACAACATTCTGTTGTAATATGACGAGTCCTCAGATGTCTACGCGAGTACTGAACTGAGATTCCTGAACACTGCTACTCGATACCTGGAGTCCATTGCCACTCCTTGGAGTAAATAAATAAAATAAAATAGTTACTTCTTATCAATAATTTTGTTCCAATTTCTCCTAATTCTATCTACTTTTGTCTAAATCTAACTTATTATATCAAATTTTTATTTAGTTTTAACCAATTTTGTCTCATTTATTTTAATTTCATGTTTCTGGTTTTATTATGCGATTCACGGGGCTTACATGACCTAAAGCGCGTTCACTGTCGGACTGCATAGAAAAGAAAGAGAAGCGCGATGACACAACGCTGGTAATTTATTGCAAAATATGAAGCAATTATTGTTTACTGTAGTCGAGCGAATACTTATATTTAAAACTTGCGTTGTTTACGTTTAGGTCCTGTAAGCCCCTTAACCTAATTTTATGATTGTATAACATGTGTAATTACTAATAGTGACTAATAACTTGTATGTGTTGTGCAAACCGTTATTATAAGTTGGTTATTAATAAATAAATAATAAAATATAAACTTTCCAAGCTTCAGAAATCAAACTTATTGAAAAAAGCTCTCTTCGTTTACAACATTTGAGATTTCCTTTCCCGTTTTTATTGAGACAAAAAAACAATGATGTTTCAGAAAGGTTGTTCTAAATTTTATTGATATGCATTCGATACATAACGTTAATTCGTTATTGCTGTTTTGGCCCTAAAATAACATATTTCCTTCGCGCTTCCCAATTATGGAAGCACACTCACCTTTTAGGCAAAATGGACAAAATTGTCCGTCATACAATGTCTTCGATTTAAATGTGACCATGAACGACCGAGCTTTGACACCTTCACCCACTCTTCCCATTCGTATGAGAGGTCTCTGAGTCCGCAAATTTCAAGTATTAGTGTATCGGCTTTCATATCCTCGTCTCGGTTCAGGGCATTGAGAAATTAATTAGGAAAATCCCAGCCTCCACACTGTTTTATTTTGATGTGCTTAATCTTAATTACTTAATCGAGACTATGGATGACTGGGGACTCGGTTGTCAGAATGCAGATCCACCCGACAATCCATCTTCCCAAAGGCGGTGGGATGAGCCGCTCTGCAGAGTAGTACAGAACAATTTACTTGACACGTCTACTACTACTGCGGAGCGAGCTCGCCTGCTGGCTGTGAGTGAGTGGGAGTCGGGTCTTTGGCTTCATGCACTACCGTCGTCGAACATAGGCACTTCGACCGACGACACTACTTTCCGGCTCGCTGCTTCTCTGCGACTTGGAGCTCCTTGGTGTTGTCCACATCGCTGTCACTGTGTCATAGTTGTCAACAGCCTCGGACACCACGACCTGTCTTGCAGTGGAAGTGGTAAAAAAAACCTCCATAACACTTTTCCCAACCTGGGAATCGAACCCAGGACCCCACGCCCAGCAGCCGTGCGCGCTTGCGACCAATGTATTGTATTAGGTAAAGTTTTTAGGAAATAAATGCATGAATACTAATAATTGAATTGAAGACTACAGTGAACATTATGTTGAAAGGTTGAATTATTCTTCAGACTTCTTCTGTTATTGAGTAACAATTCAACCGGACGATTTGAGTTATTTTGCATGATTGCAACTTTTCTGTTATTTTTGTGATGCCCAAATCGGAAATGTCTATTTAATTAGGTATAACTATTGATCGAATCGAAGTTGAACATTAATAGTATAAATATGTATGCTGTCAAATTACGTATAAGACTTAGGTTCTGGAAGGATATTTTTTATTATTATGTATTCAATAGAAATTGTACATAAAATCATTGCAATTGAAGATATAATAAAGAAATAATTAATTTCACAGGAAAGCAAACTGCAACAGTACAATAATGTAATTAGTTAAGAGTTCCATCAGAGGTATCGGTAGAGTGGCGTCTACAGTAAACAGTCCACACGCTGTCATCTTACTGAAGGTCCGGTTAACTTGTAGCACGCGCTTGCACAGATGTCTGACACTTTCTGTAAGAAAATAAACAAAAATTGAGTTGCATAAGTTACAAAAAAAAAAATCCAATTCCCCAGATTTCCCCAGATACTGACTCTGAAAGGTGGGTAAAAACAATTTAGATATTTCAGTCGAAATTGTTGTTGTTCTTACTTGGACAGTCTGTATCCATTACCCGCTGCATACACGCGGACTCGGCTTCCTCCACACCAATATACAACTTCTCACAATGCCAACAAGTGATAATTACAAGTGAAATTTTTTGTAGAGCATATAAGACAAAAATGACGATCGGAGGTGGAGGCCACTGAAAGCAGCAAGTAGTAAAATTTAAGAGCTGGCTGTACTCTGAAATGGAACACTAACTTCACTTTAATCATTGAATAAAATAAAGTTAACGTTGAGTAATGGAATCAGATACCAAAAATTGAGTAGCACAATCTACATAGTACCTAACTGAAAATAAAATTGGGCGTGCGGCATCGTAAACGATGATAAAACAAGAGCAGGTTCTTCAAAAATAAAGTAAACGACAGATTTAGTGTGAGAGATACAGAGAGTTATATCTTTCTTCTCTCTCATTTGACTAAATGTACTTAAACGTGACACGTGCTTGAAATTTCACTCTCAATTCTCGTCCAATAATGATCTAATCGCTGCAGATGTTTCACTTTAAAAAAAAAAAATTTAATATAATGAGGGAAATTAAGGCTGAGGCAGTACAAATGCAACATTTAATCCTATAAATGATATACCTTTCAATATAAAAGTAAAACATAATGAGAAGTTACAGAATAAAAAATTAAAATGTCAAACAAGAAATTTTCGAAGAATTTAAAAAACCATTCAGAGTAATAGAAACAATATAGATAATCCATTCTCCAGATTTTTAATACCATGATATGGATGTTGAAGCTGGTTAAAAAATATCCAAGAAAACTTAACGAAATTCCTGGGCATTAACTGTTACCAAATGAAAACTGGAAAATAAAAAATACATTATGAATATACTCACTTTGGGCGACGACTCTTCCAAATACATTAAGTGTATCTGTACATTACATATAATACGAATAAACGAGCTGTATGTTCGGTATAATATCTACAAAAGACGAGAATGTCGTTGCATGAGTCAGTGGGAAGTATATATTATGTTACAATCGCAATGTAAGCAAGTGACTTACTAATACTCGGAAACATTTTATATACAGCTTGTATGCTTCTAAAATATTTTGATACGTCTTAAAAAACTTGTTACAGTACTCATCATTCTGTTCTTCATTATTTATTGTTAGTATGTCCTTAATCCACTCTTTCAGATACGTTGTCAACAGTGTTGTGAGGCAGATACCATACATTAAATTAATATCATATTGTGTATTTAGTACATCGCCGGTAACTTCAAAAAAACTAACTGACCTCTGTGAGAGATAAAAAAAAAATGTCGGTAAATTAAAAATTCCGACTATAGTAATAAGTGAGATCCAGTTCCAAACAATATAACTGCGAAAACTTTTGCTAATGTCAATGCTCCTATTAATTTCTTGGAGCTTCAATATAAGGGAAACGTTGCTACTGCTATGAACAATGCTGCAAATGATGAGCAAAATGTACCCGACGAAAAATAAAGTGTGAAAATACCAAAAAATTGTAAGCCTGATACCAGTTTTATGCGATTTCGCAAAAATAAAGGGCTCATCGTTGAACTGGCGACACAAAGAAAAAACATGGAAAAATGAAATAGTAAAGAACAGTATTATGTGATACTTCTTCTCACACGGAGTGATATAACTATTTCTAATTTTGTATTTTGAATTGAAGAATATAGAGAGCATAATGTTGAAAGGTTGAACCATTCTTCGGACGTCTTTGTCCAGTTTATTATTATTTAGTTTATTGAGTAACAATTTAACTGGACGATTTGAGTTGTTGTTCCACATTATTACTACGCAACTGTTCGATGTTACACTAGAAATAATCCGTAATTTTTCTACGTGCCAGTCTGAAAGTTTTTCTATTAGTGGGCCTTGATCGTATCTAAGTTGAAAATAATAAATCGTGGTTGCTGTCAAATTAGATAAAAGGATTAGGGAATGACTAATTCATCAATAAGTAAAACAAAAAAGGAATTACTGAAGTATTCACTTAGGTAAACTAGGTAGCTATTTTAACTTTTGGTGCACGATAACGACAATAAAATTATTCGACAGCTAAATTCCAAAAACGTTTGGTATCTTCGTGATGGAACCTTGGGAAGCGATGTAGAAACTGTTTTAAATGACCTACAATTCTTAAAAAATGAACTTCATTCCATTTGCCTTGATCTCTTCTCAACCTTTCGAAACGTAAACTGTACTTAACCGACAGTACGTATATACTGACAAACATCTGATACTTATACTGATATACTGATAACAGCGCAATCTGGAACCCTCATGAAGAAGTGTATACACTGGTCATCGAAAAGGTTCGGAAGTCTTTTGTCCGCTACTTGTACCTAAACTTTTATGATTATTAACCGCACATGTACCCATCGCCATTTGTGCTAGTTAAGGTAGGGTGCCAAAGTTTTGAATTAAAGAGAAATCTCAGCATGGGAAAATATTTCATCCGCCTAATTCGTGGTACACCCATTTCAATTCCTCCTTACTTCAGTCCATCTCCTTTAACATCCCACTAGCCATTAGACACACACTTCGGCCTCGCCGATATCCTCTATTCAAAATACCTCAAACCGGTACCCTGAAGACCAGTCCATTCTACCTAGCCCTCACCCCTATCAACAACATTCTGTTATAATATGACGAGTCCTCAGATGTCTACGCGAGTACTGAACTGAGATTCCTGAACACTGCTACTCGATACCTGGAGTCCATTGCCACTCCTTGGAGTAAATAAATAAAATAAAATAGTTAGTTACTTCTTATCAATAATTCTGTTCCAATTTCTCCTAATTCTATATACTTTTGTCTTATTCTAACTTATTTTGTCTAGGTTATCTATCTAATTTTTATTTAGTTTTAACCAATTTTGTCTCATTTATTTTAATTTCATGTTTCCGGTTTTATTATGCGATTCACGGGGCTAACATGACCTAAAGCGCGTTCACTGTCGGACTGCATAGAAAAGAAAGAGAAGCGCGATGACACAACGCTGGTAATTTATTGCAAAATATGAAGCAAATAAACTTTCCAAGCTTCAGAAATCAAACTTATTGAAAAAAGCTCTCTTCGTTTACAACATTTGAGATTTCCTTTCCCGTTCTTATTGAGACAAAAAAACAATGATTTTTCGGAAAGGTTGTTCTAAATTTTATTAACATGCATTCGGTACACGTTAATTCGTTATTGCTGTTTTGGCCCTAAAATAACATATTTCCTTCGCGCTTCCCAATTATGGAAGCACACTCACCTTTTAGGCAAAATGGACAAAATTGTCCGTCATACAATATCTTCGATTTAAATGTGACCATGAACGACCGAGCTTTGAGTTTCACTCACTCTTCCCATTCGTATGAGAGGCCTCGGAGTCCGCAAATTTCAAGTATTAGTGTATCGGCTTTCATATCCTCGTCTCGGTTCAGGGTATTGAGAAATTAATCAGGAAAATCCCAGCCTCCACACTGTTTTATTTTGATATGCTTAATCTTAATTAGTTAATCGAGACTATGGATGCCTGGGGACTCGGTTGCCAGAATTCAGATCCACCCGACAATCTATCTTCCCAAAGACCGCTCTGCAGAGTAGTACAGAACAATTTACTTGACACGTCTGCTACTACTGCGGAGCGAGCTCGCCTGCTGGCTGTGAGTGAGTGGGAGTCGGGTCGTTGGCTGCATGCACTACCGTCGTCCAACAAAGGCACTTCGTCCTACGACACTACGGGCTCGCTGCTTCTCTGCGACTTGGAGCTCCTTGTTGTTGTCCACATCGCTGTCACTGTGGCAAAGTTGCCAACAGCCTCGGACACCACGACCTGTCTTGCAGTGGAAATGGTAAAAAAAACTCCATAACACTTTTCCCAACCTGGGAATCGAATCCAGGACCCCACGCTCAGCAGCCGTGCGCGCTTGCGACCAATGTATTGTATTAGGTAAAGTTTTTAGGAAATAAATGTATGAATAATATCTTATTTTGTATTTTGATCAGAAGACTACAGTGAACATTATGTTGAAAGGTTGAACTTTTTGTGCAGTCTGTTATTGAGTAACAATTCAACCGGACGACTTGAGTTATTTTTGTGATGCCCAAATCAGAAATGTCTATTTAATTAGGTATAACTATTGATCGAATCGAAGTTAAACATTAATAGTATAAATATGTATTCTGTCAAATTACGTATAAGACTTAGGTTCTGGAAGGATATTTTTTATTATTATCTATTCAATAGAAATTGTACATAAAATCATTGCAATTGAAGATATAATGAAGAAATAATTAATTTCACAAGAAAGCAAACTGCAACAGTACAATAATGTAACTAGTTAAAAGTTCCATCAGAGGTATCGGTAGAGTGGCATCTACAGTAAACAATCCACATCTGCTGTCATCTTACTGAAGGTCCAGTTAACTTGTAGCACGCGCTTGCACAGATGTCGGACACTTTCTGTAAGAAAATAAACAAAAATTGAGTTGGATAAGTTACAAAAAAAAATCCAATTCCCCAGATTTCCCCAGATACTGATTCTGAAAGGTGGGTAAAAAGAATTTAGATATTTCAGTCGAAATTGTTGTTGTTCTTACTTGGACAGTTTGTATCTATTACCCGCTGCATACACGCGGACTCGGCTTCCTCCACACCAATATACAACTTCTCACAATGCCAACAAGTGAAAATTACAAGTGAAATTTTTTGTAGAGCATATAAGACAAGAATGACGGTCGGAGGTGGAGGCCACTGAAAGCAGCAAGTAGTAAAATATTAAGAGCTGGCTGTGCTCTGAAATGGAACACTAACTTTACTTTATTCATTGAATAAAATAAAGTTAACATTGAGTAATGGAATCAGATACCAAAAATTGAGTAGCACAATCTACAAAGTACCTAAATGTAAATAAAATTGGGCGTGCGGCATCGTAAACGATGCACAGTGTTTTTTTTTGCCTGAAAATCGGACATGGTATTTTTTTTAAACAAGGGCTTAGAGTATTCCACGACAAATGCCAGAGTAAAACTCCCGCGTGGATAACTTTCATAGTTTTTCATTTAGAGCTAACTGAATTTTTGATCCCGGAATTTGCAAAAATACAAAAACAATCTATAACTTTGAATACTTACACACAAAACAAAAATTTCTTTTTTAGTTTGAAAGGCCTAGGGCTAGGCTAAATTACAAGCATTTTCTGGATGTCCTGCGACTTACTAGTGACGAATAAATCGCGATTAAGTGATTTTTGTTTTCATTTTTTTCTGGCTCCGTTTTTTGATTGGGGTAATTTTAATCGGCACAAATCAGTTGGTTACTTATATGCGCTAATAACAATAAAAAAACGAATTCACTAATCCGTGGCCGGAAGGAGAAAAACGACTTTGAAAAAATCCCGGGATCTCGGGATTTTTTTTTCCAGTTATCATCATCATCGTATTGTTTGGTTGATGAACAACCTAGTATTTAACAAAATTTTAAACCGCCCAAAGTCCTCTGACATGGTTTAACACACCGTTGAAAAATCACGATGTTTTCTTTCGATGTTATAGAGTGATTAAATTTGTTTAGGTATAATACGCACATGAATTTGAAAAGTCAGTGGTGAGCGCCTCATGGATTCGAACCTGCGCTCCAACAATCACTGCTGCTGTGTTGTTTCTTCCAGTGAAGGGTAATATGTGATGCGGGAAGGGGTCCACCCTCGTTAGGATAGATATAGTTAAGTATAGTTAGATATCGTTAGGTATAATTAGCCAAAACCCCGCATCTACATAGTTAAATTTAAGTCGTGTAAATCCTCAATGGTCATTGTACTCATTATGACGAACAACTTTTACTATGGGACCTCTCTGAAATCGCGAAAGAAAAACAATTGTTCAGTAAATTTTGACGAGTTAGGCGAACATAAATGTACTGAACAGCTGATTTTTTTTCGCGATTTCAATGTTTGTACCATAGTAAAATTTGTTTGTGTATGAGTACAATGACCCCTTAAGAGGATTAAAACGACTTAACTTTAACCATGTCTACATATTACTCAGAGGAAACGGGGGTGAGGCGCTATGGAGCCGTCCAATACCCATAGTGCCACATTACCTCGGCAGGACCTGACCCGGCCTGCTGAGGGATGTCTACCCGAGCTCCGATCGGGAGACTTACTGCAAGGAGGGCATGAGGGCGCCAACCCTCATGCTGGTCAACGAGCGGCAAATGATGATGTTGTGGATCGTGCCACAACCGGCACTTCACTGATGTGGAGAAATCCCGGAAACCCGGGATTTTTTCAATGTCGTTTTTCTCCTTCCGGCCACGAATTAGGGAATTCGTTTTTTTATTGTTATTAGCGCATATAAGTAACCAACTAATTGGTGCCGATTAAAATTACCCCAATCAAAAACCGGAGCCAGAAAAAAATGAAAACAAAAATCAATTTATCGCGTTTTATTCGTCACTAGTAAGTCGCAGGACATCCTGAAAATGCTTGTAATTTAGCCTAGCCCTAGGCCTTTCAAACTAAAAAAGAAATTTTTGTTTCGTGTGTAAGTATTCAAAGTTATAGATTTTTTTTGTATTTTTGCAAATTCCGGGATCAAAAATTCAGTTAGCTCTAAATGAAAAACTATGAAAGTTATCCACGCGGGAGTTTTACTCTGGCATTTGTCGTGGAATACTCTAAGCCCTTGTTTAAAAAAAATACCATGTCCGATTTTAAGGCAAAAAAAAACACTGTGCGATGATAAAACAAGAGCAGCTTCTTCAAAAATAAAGTAAACGACAGATTAAGTGTGAGAGACAGACAGAGTTATATCTTTCTTCTCTCTCACTTGACTAAATGTCCCTAAACGTGACACGTGCTTGAAATTTCACTCTCAATTTTATTCTCGTCCAATAATGATCGAATCGCTGCAGATGTTTCACTTAAAAAAATGATATTTTAATATAATGAGGGAAATTAAGGCTGAGGCAGTATAAATGCAACATTTAATCCTATAAATACCTAATACCTTTCAATACAAAAGTAAAACATAATGAGAAGTCACAGAATAAAAAATTAAAATGTCAAACAAGAAATTTTCGAAGTATTTAAAAAACCATTCAGAGTAATAGAAACAATATAGATAATCCATTCTCCAGATTTTTAATACCATGATATGGATGTTGAACTGGTTAAAAAATATCCAAGAAAACTTAACGAAATTCCTGGGCATTAACTGTTACCAAATGAAAACTTAAGATACATTATGAATATACTCACTTTGGGCGACGAATCTTGCAAATGCATTAAGTGTTTCTGCACATTACATAGAATACGAATAAACGAGCTGTATGTTCGGTATAATATCTAAAAAAGACGAGAATGTCATTGCATGAGTCAGTGGGAAGTATATATGTAACAATCGCAATGTAAGCAAGTGACTTACTAATACTCGGAAATATTTTATATACAGCTTATATGCTTCTAAAATATTTTGATACGTCTTAAAAAACTTGTTACAGTATTCATCATTCTGTTCTTCATTATTTATTGTTAGTATATCCTTAATCCACTGTTTCAGATACGTTGTCAACAGTGTTGTGAGGCAGATACCATACATTAAATTAATATCATATTGTGCATTTAGTACATCGCCGGTAGCTTCAAAAAAACTAACTGACCCTTTTAAGACAAAAAAATAAATTGTCGGTAAATTAAAAATTCCGACTATAGTAATAAGTGCGATCCAGTTCCAAACAATATAACTGCGAAAACTTTTGCTAATGTCAATACTCCTATTAATTTCTTGGAGCTTCAATATAAGGGAAACGTTGCTACGGCTATGAACAATGTTGCTAATGATGAGAAAAATGAAGCCGACCAAAAATAAAGTGTGAAAACACCAAAAAATTGTAAGCCTGATACCATTTTCAAGCGATGTCGCAAAATTATAGTGCTCATCGTTGAAATGGCGACAAATAGAAAGACTATTGAAAAATAAAATAGTAAGGAACAGTAGTATGTGATACTTCTTCTCACACGGAGTGATATAACTATTTCTAATTTTGTATTTTGAAGTGAAGAATACAGAAAGCATAATGTTGAAAGGTTGAACTATTCTTCGGACGTCTTTGTTCAGTCTATTATTATTTAGTTTATTGAGTAATAATTTATCTGGATGATTTGAGTTGTTGTTCCACATGATTACTACGCAACTGTTCGATGTTACACTAGAAATAATCCGTAATTTTTCTATGTGCAGTCTGGAAGTTTTTCTATTAGTGAGTCTTGATCGTATCTAAGTTGAAAATAATAAATCGTGGTTGCTGTCAAATTAGATGAAAGGATTAGGGAGTGACTAATTCATCAATCAGTAAATTTAAAAAGGAATTACTCAAGTATCCACTTAGATAAACTAGGTAGCTATTTTTAACTTTTGATGCACGATAACGACAATAAAATTATTCGACAGCTAAATTCCAAAAACGTTTGGTATCTTCATGATGGAACCTTGGGAAGCGATGTAGAAACTGTTTTAAATGACCTACAATTCTTACAAAATGAACTTCATTCCATAGGCCTTGATCTCTTCTCAACCTTTCTAAATGTAAACTATACCTAGCGGATAGTACGTAGGTACTAACAGACATCTGATACTTGTACTGATATACTGATAACAGCGCAATCTGGGACCCTCATGAGAAAGTGTATACACTGATCATCGAAAAGATTCAGGTCTTTTGTCCGCCACTTGTACCTAAACTTTATGGTTATTACCCGCACATGTACCCATCGCCATTTGTGCTTGTTAAGGTGGGGTATTAAAATTTTGAATTAAGGAGAAATCTCAGCCTGGTAAAATATTTCATCCGCCTAATTCGTGGTACACCCATCCCATTTAAATTTTCCCTTACTTCAGTCCATCTCCTTCAACATCCCACTAGCCATTAGACACACACTTCGGCCTCGCCGATATCCTCTATTCAAAATACCTCAAACCGGTACCCTGAAGACCAGTCCATTGTACCTAGCCCTCACCCCTATCAACAACATTCTGTTATAATAGGACGAGTCCTCAGATGTCTACGCGAGTACTGAATTGAGATTCCTGAACACTGCTACTCGATACCTGGAGTCCATTGCCACTCCTTGGAGTAAATAAATAAAATAAAATAGTTACTTCTTATCAATAATTTTGTTCCAATTTCTCCTAATTCCATCTACTTTTGTCTAATTCTAACTTATTTTATCTAGGTAATACTATCTAATTTTTATTTAGTTTTAACCAATTTTGTCTCATTTATTTTAATTTCATGTTTCCGGTTTTATTATGCGATTCACGGGGCTTACATGACCTAAAGCGCGTTCACTGTCGGACTGCATAGAAAAGAAAGAGAAGCGCGATGACACAACGCTGGTAATTTATTGCAAAATATGAAGCAAATAAACTTTCCAAGCTTCAGAAATCAAACTTATTGAAAAAAGCTCTCTTCGTTTACAACATTTGAGATTTCCTTTCCCGTTATTATTGAGACAAAAAAACAATGATGTTTCGGAAAGGTTGTTCTAATTTTATTAACATGCATTCGGTACATAACGTTAATTCGTTATTGCTGTTTTGGCCTTAAAATAACATATTTCCTTCGCGCTTCCCAATTATGGAAGCACACTCACCTTTTAGGCAAAATGGACAAAATTGTCCGTCATACAATATCTTCGATTTAAATGTGACCATGAACGACCGAGCTTTGACACCTTCACCCACTCTTCCCATTCGTATGAGAGGTCTCTGAGTCCGCAAATTTCAAGTATATCGGCTTTCATATCCTCGTCTCGGTTCAGGGCATTGAGAAATTAATCAGGAAAATCCCAGCCTCCACACTGTTTTATTTTGATGTGATTAATCTTAATTACTTAATCGAGACTATGGATGCCTGGGGACTCGGTTGCCAGAATTCAGATCCACCCGACAATCCATCTTCCCAAAGGCGGTGGGATGAGCCGCTCTGCAGAGTAGTACAGCACAATTTACTTGACACGTCTACTACTACTGCGGAGCGAGCTCGCCTGCTGGCTGTGAGTGAGTGGGAGTCGGGTCTTTGGCTTCATGCATTACCGTCGTCGAACATAGGCACTTCGTCCGACGACACTACTTTCCGGCTCGCTGCTTCTCTGCGGACTTGGAGCTCCTTGGTGTTGTCCACATCGCTGTCACTGTGTGATAGTTGTCAACAGCCTCGGACACCACGACCTGTCTTGCAGTGGAAGTGGTAAAAAAAAACTCCATAACACTTTTCCCAACCTGGGAATCGAACCCAGGACCTAGCAGCCGTGCGCGCTTGCGACCAATGTATTGTATTAGGTAAAGTTTTTAGGAAATAAATGCATGAATACTATCTTATTTTGTATTTTGAATTGAAGACTACAGTGAACATTATGTTGAAAGGTTGAACTTCTTCAGACTTCTTTGTGCAGTCTGTTATTGAGTAACAATTCAACCGGACAAAAAAAAAATGACTGAAAATTGCTTCACCAATAAGATTTGATACGATTAACTTAACGGTTAACTGTCCATTATGTTATCCTTTTATGATTGTGCCAGAGTGGCCTTTTTAGGCCCCCTGATCTACTTAATTTTTCAATATCAAATGAAAACCTTTCTGTTATTTTTGTGATGCCCAAATCAGACATGTCTATTTAATTAGGTATAACTATTGATCGAATCGAAGTAGAACATTTATAGAATAAATATGTATGCTGTCAAATTACGTATAAGATTTGGTTTCTGGAAGGATATTTTTTATTATTATCTATTCAATAGAAATTGCACATACAATTGAAGATATAATGAAGAAATAATTAATTTCACAGGAAAGCAAACTGCAACAGTACAATAATGTAATTAGTTAAGAGTCCCAGCAGAGGTATCGGTAGAGTGGCGTCTACAGTAAACATGCCACACGCTGTCATCTTACTGAAGGTCCGGTTAACTTGAAGCACGCGCTTGCACAGATGTCTGACACTTTCTGTAAGAAAATAAACAAAAATTGAGTTGGATAAGTTACAAAAAAAAATCCAATACCCCAGATTTCCCCAGATACTGATTCTGAAAGGTGGGTAAAAATAATTTAGATATTTCAGTCGAAATTGTTGTTGTACTTACTTGGACAGTTTGTATCCATTACCCGCTGCATACACGCGGACTCGGCTTCCTCCACACCAATATACAACTTCTCACAATGCCAACAAGTGATAATTACAAGTGATATTTTTTTTAGAGCATATAAGACAAAAATGACGGTCGGAGGTGGAGGCCACTGAAAGCAGCAAGTAGTAAAATATTAAGAGCTTGCTGTGCTCTGAAATGGAACACTAACTTCACTTTATTCATTGAATAAAATAAAGTTAACATTGAGTAATGGAATCAGATACCAAAAATTGAGTAGCACAATCTACAAAGTACCTAAATGTAAATAAAATTGGGCGTGCGGCATCGTAAACTATGATAAAACAAGAGCAGCTTCTTCAAAAATCAAGTAAACGACAGATTAAGTGTGAGAGACAGAGAGAGTTATATCTTTCTTCTCTCTCACTTGACTAAATGTCCCTAAACGTGACACGTGCTTGAAATTTCACTGTCAATTCTCGTCCAATAATGATCGAATCGCTGCAGATGTTTCACTTTAAAAAAATGATATTTTAATATAATGAGGGAAATTAAGGCTGCGGTAGTATAAATGCAACATTTAATCCTATAAATGATATACGTTTCAATATAAAAGTAAAACATAATGAGAAGTCACAGAATAAAAAATAAAATGTCAAACAAGAAATTTTCGAAGTATTTAAAAAACCGTTCAGAGTAATAGAAACAATATAGATAATCCATTCTCCAGATTTTTAATACCATGATACGGATGTTGAAGCTGGTTAAAAAATATCCAAGAAAACTTAACGAAATTCCTGGGCATTAACTGTTACCAAATAAAAACTTAAGATACATTATGAATATACTCACGTTGAGCGACGAATCTTGCAAATGCATTAAGTGTATCTGCACATTACATAGAATACGAATAAACGAGCTGTATGTTCGGTATAATATCTAAAAAAGACGAGAATGTCGTTGCATGAGTCAGTAGGAAGTGCATATGTAAGAATCGCAATGTAAGCAAGTGACTTACTAATACTCGGAAACATTTTATATACAGCTTGTATGCTTCTAAAATATTTTGATACGTCTTAAAAAACTTGTTACAGTACTCATCATTCTGTTCTTCATTAGTTATTGTTAGTATGTCCTTAATCCGCTCTTTCAGATACGTTGTCAACAGTGTTGTGAGGCAGATACCATACATTAAATTAATATCATATTGTGTATTTAGTACATCGCCGGTAGCTTCATAAAAACTAACTGACCTCTGTGAGACATAAAAAAAAATTGTCGGTAAATTAAAAATTCCGACTACAGTAAGAAGTGAGATCCAGTTCCAAACAATATAACTGTTAAAACTTTCGCTAATGTCAATGCTCCTATTAATTTCTTGGAGCTTCAATATAAGGGAAACGTTGCTACGGCTATGAACAATGTTGCTTATGATGAGCAAAATGAAGCCGACCAAAAATAAAGTGTGAAAACACCAAAAAATTTTAAGCCTGATACCATTTTCAAGCGATATCGCAAAATTATCTGGCTCATCGTTGAAATGGCGACAAATAGAAAAAAAAATTAAAAATAAAATAGTAAGGAACAGTAGTATGTGATACTTCTTCCCACACGGAGTGATATAACTATTTCTAATTTTGTATTTTGAAGTGAAGAATACAGAAAGCATAATGTTGAAAGGTTGAACTATTCTTCAGACGTCTTTGTCCAGTCTATTATTATTTAGTTTATTGAGTAACAATTTAACTGGACGATTTGAGTTGTTGTTCCACATGATTACTACGCAACTGTTCGATGTTATACTAGCAATAATTGGTAATTTTTCTATGTGCCAGCCCGGAAGTTTTTCTATTAGTGGGTCTTGATCGTATCTAAGTTGAAAATAATAAATCGTGGTTGGTGTCAAATTAGATAAAAGGATTAGGGAATGACTAATTCATCAATCAGTAAAAAAACCGGGCAAGAGCGAGTCGGACTCACGCACCGAGGGTTCCGTAACATCCGGGTTTATGCATAAGGTTTATGTTTATGAAATTAAATGGTTTTTAGGGTTCCGTTGCCAAATGGCAAAAAACGGAACCCTTATAGATTCGTCATGTCTGTCTGTCTGTCTGTCTGTCTGTCCTTCTGTCTGTCCGTCTGTCTGTCTGTCCGTCCGTATGTCACAGCCACTTTTCTCCGAAAGTATAAGGACTATACTGTTGAAACTTGGTAAGTAGATGTATTCTGTGAACCGCATTAAGATTTTCACACAAAAATAGAAAAAAAAACAATACATTTTGGGGTTCCCCATACTTAGAACTGAAACTAAAAAATTTTTTTTTCGTCAAACCTATACGTGTTATCTATGGATAGGTCTTCAAAAATGATATTGAGGTTTCTTATATCATTTTTTTTCTAAACTGAATAGTTTGCGCGAGAGACACTTCCAAAGTGGTAAAATGTGTGTCCCCCCCCCCGTAACTTCTAAAATAAGAGAATGATAAAACTAAAAAAAATATATGATGTACAATACTATGTAAACTTCCACCGAAAATTGGTTTGAACGAGATCTAGTAAGTATTTTTTTTTTTTAATACGTCATAAATCGTAAACCGCAATTTACCTTTTATTCAACCAACTAAAAAAATAAAAAAACATTTAATTTCATAAACATAAACCTTATGCATGAACCTGGATGTTACGGAATCCTCGGTGAGCGAGTCCGACTCGCTCTTGCCCGGTTTTTTTTTATTTTTGAGTTGATTGAATGAATGGTAAATTGTAGTTTACGATTTTTGACGAATTAAAAAAAACTACTTACTAGATCTCGTTCAAACCAAATTTTGCTGGTAGTTTACATGGTAATGTACATCATATATTTTTTTCAATATTATCATTCTCTTATTTTAGATGTTACAGGGGGGGGGACACACATTTTATCACTTTGGAAGTGTCTCTCGCGCAAACTATTCAGTTTAGAAAAAAATGATATTAGAAACCTCAATATCATTTTTGAAGACCTACCCATAGATACCCCACACTTATGGGTTTGATGAAAAAAAAAATTTTGAGTTTCGGTTCTAAGTATGGGGAACCCTAAAAAATTGTTTTTTTTTCTATTTTTGTGTGAAAATCTTAATGCGGTTCACAGAATACATCTACTTACTAAGTTTCAACAGTATAGTTCTTATAGTGTCGGAGAAAAGTGGCTGTGACATACGGACGGACAGACAGACAGACAGACGGACAGACAGACAGACAGACAGACATGACGAATCTATAAGGGTTCCGTTTTTGCCATTTGGCTACGGAACCCTAATAAAAAAGGAATTACTTAAGTATCCACTTAGATAAACTAGGTAGCTATTTTTAACTTTTGGTGGACGGTAACGACAGTAAAATTATTCGACAGCTAAATTCCAAAAATGTTTGGTATCTTCATGATGGAACCTTCGGAAGCAACGTAGAAATTGTTTTAAATGACCTACAATTCCTATAAAATGAACTTCATTCCATAGGCCTTGATCTCTTCTCAACCTTTCTTAATGTAAACTATATTTAGCGGACAATACGTAGGTACTGACAGACATCTGATACTTATACTGATGTACTGATAACAGCGCAATCTGGAACCCTCATGAAAAAGTGTATATATCGAAAAGATTCAGAAGTCTTTTGTCCGCTACTTGTACCTGAAACTTTATGGTTATTACCCGTACATGTAACCATTGCCATTTGTGCTAGTTAAGGTGGGGTGCCAAAGTTTTGAATTAAAGAGAAATCTCAGCATGGGAAAATATTTCATCCGCCTAATTCGTGGTACACCCATTTCAATTCCTCCTTACTTCAGTCCATCTCCTTTAACATCCCACTAGCCATTAGACACACACTTCGCCCTCGCCGACGTCCTCTATTCAAAATACCTCAAACCGGTACCCTCACCCTTATCAACAACATGTTATTATATGGTGAGTCTCTCAGATGTCTTCGCGAGTACTGAACTGAGATTCCTAAACACTGGTACCTACTCGATACCTGGAAATCCACTCCCAGTACACTCCTTGGAGTAAATAAATAAAAAAAAAGTTAATTCTATTCCAATTTACCCTAATTCTACCTAAATTTGTCTAATTTTATCTTATTTTATCTAATAATATCAAATTTTTATCTAATTTTGACCAATTTTGTTTCATTTAATTTAATTTCATGTTTCCAGTTTTATTAAGCGATTTAACCTTATTATTTTTATGATTTTATGACATGTGTAATTAGTAACATTGAATAATAACTTGTATGTGTGGTGCAAACTGTTAATACAAAATATAAATTTTCTATTAATAAATTAGGGTCAAAACAGCAATAACGGATTAACGTTATAGCCCAATGCATGTTAATTTAGAACTACCTTTCCGAAATAAATTGTTTTTTTTTTTTATCTCAGTGAGAACGGGAAAGGAATTCTCAAATCTTGAAGACGAAGAGAGGTTTTTCCAAGAGTTTTGATTTATGGAGCTTGTAAAGTTTATTATTTTATTATTTACTAACAGCGCCCCACGGTTTCACCCGCATAAGTGTGGATCCCGTGGGAATATCGGGATAAAAACTGTTTTATGTCCCGGGACTCAAAGTGTCTCTACATAAAATTTCATCTAAATCGGTTCAGCGGTTTAAGAGTGAAGAGGTAACAGACAGACAGACTCACTTTCGCTATATTATAAATTAAAGTATACGACGCAAAAGGAGTATGTAAGGATCGTAGTAGGAAGCGTTCTGTAGTTTCTGCCTACCCCCATTGAAAGAAAGCGTGAGTTTTGGTATATTATTATGTATGTATGATAGGGGGCTTACATGACCTAAAGCGCGCTCACTGTCGGACTGCATAGAAAAGAAAGAGAAGCGCTATGACACAACGCTGGTAATTTATTGCAAATTATGAAGCAATTATTTAATTACAAAAATACTATTGTTTGGACTATAAAATTAAAACACTAGTATTTTAGTAAGTTGCTTGCAGAATAATCTGACAAAAATACAGAATGATTTATGGCTTTTATTGTAAACAGAAAGTTTTAGAGGTATCATGATTTTTTTTCTATAGCATCAAATTAATTGTATTATGTTTTCAACACACTATCAACCTAGCATATATCCTGAGAAATATCATATATTTTTCTGATTTTGTTTACTGTAGTCAATCAAATATTATATACTTTTACTGTTTCTACGTTTAGGTCCTGTAAGCCCCTTAAGGCTAAATTCTAGGCGTTAACATATACTTTTATTGTTTCTAACACTTGCGTTTTTTGCGTTTAGGTCCTGTAAGCCCCTTATGGTATTAATTTTAAGTTTATTAACCACGTAACTCTTAGTAATAAGTTTGCAATTTTAATTACTTACAACATTAATTAAGCTTTTTAACGATTATATTGTTTACTTTCATAAGGTAAAGTGTTCAGTACCTAACCCTTATTGCACTTGGCGGGAACGAACAGGTAAACAAAATGGCGCTTAAACACACAACACGTGAAGTAGCGTGGCTATACATGTGGCCAAAATGCAAACGCGGGCGCAGGTCGGGCGCGGCGCGGCGTACTTAAACATCTTAAACTTTTAGCTTAGTTACTAATCACACTTAATTCTATTTTTGACCATCACACAAACTATCAATATTTTTTTTCTTAAAATTAGTTTGGGACAGGAAGAAGTAATCAGAAAGACAGAAAGATAATAAGATGACCAAATCTGAAATGCCTGTTTAATTTAAGTACCTATTGATCGAATCGAAATTAAACAAATGGTATAAATATCTAGCTGTCAAATTACATAAAAGGCTTAAGTTCTGGAACGATACTTTTAATTTTTGTCTATTGAATATAAATTGTACATATAAGATAATTGAAGAAATAATTAATTTCACAGGAAAGCAAACTGCAACAGTACAATAATGTAATTAGCTAAGAGTCCCAGCAGAGGTATCGGTAGAGTGGCGTCTACAGTAAACAGTCCACACGCTGTCATCTTACTGAAGGTCCGGTTAACTTGTAGCACGCACTTGCACAAATGTCTGACACTTTCTGTAAGAAAATTAACAAAAGATAAGAGAGAGGGTAAGTTACAATAAAAAAACAATTCCCCAGATTTCGATATTGATTATGAAAGGTGGGTTAAAATAATTTAGATTCGGAATTGTTGTTGTTCTTACTTGGACAGTTTGTATCCATCACTCGCTGCATACACGCGGACTCGACTTCCTCTACACCAATATACAACTTCTCACAATGCCAACAAGTGATAATTACAAGTGACATTTTTTTTACAGTCCATAAGATCATAGTGACGGTTGAAGCTGGAAACACCTGAAAGCAGCAAGTAGCAAAATATTAAGAGCTAGCTGTGCTCTAAAATGGAACAGTTTTACTTTATTCATTCTATAAAATAAAGTTAATATTGAGTAATGGAATCAGATACCAAAAATTGATTACCACGATCTACATAGTACATAAATGAAAATATAATTGGGCGTGCGGCATTGTAAACGATGATAAAACAAAATAAGCTTCTTAAAAAATATAAAAAAAGCTTTAGCTTCTTAAAAGCTTTTTAAAAAGTAAACGAGAGATTTAGTGTGAGAGACAGAGAGAGTTATATCTTTCTTCTCTCTCATTTAACTAAGTGTACCTAAACGTGACACATGCTTGAAATTTCACTCTCAATTCTGGTCCAATATTTATCGAATCGCTGCTTAAAATGTTTCACTTTAAAAAAGTTTTTTTTAGATTTAGGTAATGAAGGAAATTAAGACTCAGTCAGTACAAATGCAGCATTAAATCCTTTATATGATATACCATTCGATATAAAAGTAAAACATAATGGGATCTTCCTAGAGAAGTTACAGAATAAAAAATGAAAATGTCAAAGATGAAATGTTCGAAGTATTTAAAAAACCATCCAGACAGTTTAAGAAAGAATATAGATAATTCATTCTCCAGATTTTTAATAATTATCATGTTTAAGGATGTTGAAGCTGGTTAAAAAATATCCAAGAAAAGTTAACAAAATTCCTGGGGATTACCTGTTACCAAATGAAAACTTAAGATACATTACGCATATACTCACATTGGGCGACGACTCTTGCAAATGCATTAAGTGTCCCTGCACAGTACACAGAACACGAATAAACGAGCTGTATGTTCGGTATAATATCTAAAAAAGACGAGAATATCGTCGCATGAGTCAGTGGGAAGTGAAATATTATGAAACAATTGCAATGTAAGCAAGTGACTTACTAATAATCGGAAACATTTTATATACAGTTTGTATGTTTCTAAAATATTTTGGTACAACTTAAAAAACTTGTTACAGTATTCATCATTCTGTTCTTCATTATTTATTGTTAGTATGTCCTTAATCCATTCTTTCAGATACGTTGTCAACAGTGTTGTGAGGCAGATACCATACATTAAATTAAGATTATATTGTGTATTTAGTACATCGCCGGTAGCTTAAAAAAAATGAACTGACCCTTTTAAGACATAAAAACAAATTGAGGGTAAATTAAAAATTCCGATTATAGTTATAAGTGAGATCCAGTTCCAAACAATATGATTGCGGACACTTTTGCTAATGTCAATGCTCCTATTAATGTCTTGGAGCTTCAATATAAGGCCGCTTTCACATATGGGCGACTTTAGCAGCGCGACAGTCGCGCGACCGTCACCGAAAATAAAGGGTGAAAACACCAAAAAATTGTAAGCCTGATACCAGTTTTATGCGATTTCGCAAAAATAAAGGGCTCATCGTTGAACTGGCGACACATAGAAACAACATGGAAAAATGAAATAGTAAAGAACGGTATTATGTAAAAAAATGAAAATGTTTAATGAAAATGTTTATTTGTCTCAAAACAGTTACTACATGGATTATAAATGAGACATCCCCAGTAAGTAATTGATAATACTTGTGTTGGGGCTATCCCGCTCTTTCCCTTAATTATTACATCATTGAGACGTTTTTTACAAAAGGTGACTAAAAATAAAAATAAAAAATTTAGGAATAAATGCAAATGACTTATAAACTAGTTAACAGCTCTTTGTGTAACTGTACTTGTATGCCAGATGTGAAACTATGTATATGTGCGTCTTATTTTGAAACAGCGTTTGTGATGTTGTGGGTGAGGGTGGGTGTGTGGGTGTGTAAGGGTGTGTGTGTATGAGGGTGTATGTGTTAGAGGGTGTGTGTGTGTGTGTGTGTGTGAGGGTGTGGGGGGTGTGTGTGTGTGAGTGTGTGTGTGGGGGGGTGTGTGTGTGTGTATGTATGTAAGTATTCTTTGAAGTCTTTGAAGTGCCGATGTGTTCGTCGCGCGATTTATAGGTTAAGCTCGGTGGTTACCTACTTAGGTACATTATTGATAAGAAAGCAATAAAATGAAATTGTCTAAGCAAGTCTAGCTAAAACTTGTTCAGTTTCCTCGTATGTTAAGGTTTTTAGCCACTCGGTTATTACCTTTTTGGCTACGTGTGAGATTTCCTGGTGGAACCTTAATTTTGCATTTATTTTATTATATATGTAGGCTGATTGGGTTGCATACTGACGCCGTGCAAAAGCGGTTCGAACCCTCGGGGAGTAAGCCACTATGTCCTTACGTCTTTTCTACTGACTGTCTTGGTTAAATGGAATAGATTTTTGTAAGTACCTATAGGGTCGTTCTTAAAAAATATAGTTTTCTTACCGAGAGTAAGCCACTGATTCTATAAAGATCGACTGTGGGGTATCTGTATGGTTTATAGTACATAACTTTTATAAGTGACCTTTGGGCTCTTTCTAACTCAAGAAATTTAGTTTTAGTGGCTCCCCCCCAGACTGGTAAACAGTATGTAATAACTGATTGCGCGAGTGCAATGTAGATGCTGTTTAGTGTCTTCGGAGGCATCACATACCTTAGATTTCTAAAAATCCATATAAATTTCCGCACCCGTGACGTGACAATTTCAATATGCGAATGCCAAGTTAAGCACTCGTCAACTATTACTCCCAGGTATCTTGTGGACGCAACATGTTTAATGGCTTGACAATTACAATTTCGGTTCAAAGGGTCCGCGCACGTGTGGATTTGAATTTTAAAATTAGGGCCTGGTTTAGACCTTATACTAGGAGAAAAACAAATGTAGTTTGTTTTAGGAACACTAAGGGTTAGTAGATTGGCTTTGAGACACCTGTCTATATCAACTAATCCTTGCTCGGCATTCTTGCACGCAGCTTCCCACGTGTCCCCAAAGTAAACAATCGCCGTGTCGTCCGCGTAGGAGAAGATTTGACCCCCACCGCTTCGTAGATTGCAGAGTTCATTAATATACACCAGGAACAGCGGTGGGCCAAGAACAGATCCCTGGGGAACACCAAACACAATGTTTTCCACCTCACCATGTGAGTTACCTATTTTAACCTGCTGTCTCCTACCTCGGAGATAACTATCAAAGAGGGAGAGAGCCTTACCTCTTATCCCTATATCCTCAAGTCTCTGCACAAGGATGGGGACAGATACGGTGTCAAACGCCTTCTTCAGGTCTAGGAACACCGTAACGCATTTGTAACCCTTGTCCACCTTGTCATTGATTTCAGATGTCAACGCAATGACCGCATCCTGCGTTGACCGTCCCTGCCTAAACCCGTATTGAGAATCGGAAAGAATGTTGTATTTATTTAAATAACTTACTAATCTTTTGTTTATTATTTTCGAAAGGGACGTCAAGACAGATATCGGCCGATAGTTGTTGACATCGCTCTTGTCCCCCTCCTTGTGCACAGGAGTAATTATAGAACGTTTTAGCGCGTCAGGAAAAATGCCCGTTTCGAAACACATATTAGTTAACTTGCTGATAAGAGGAACAACAAGTTCTCGAGATAATTTGAGGAAGGCAACAGGTATGCAGTCCCACCCCGAAGCACTTCCTGAGTCAAGTGTACCAAGTATACTATCCACTTCGGCCGGATCTATCTCCAGCAACACGAGTGAATTAATTTGAGATAGGAAACTTAAGTTAGTGACAGGTCTCGGCGCTTGTCCAGTTAGGGTTATTATTTCTTCGGCAAGTGTTTTTCCAATAGTTACGAAGAATTGGTTTACACGGTTTAATGAGTTGAGAGGACATGGTGTGATGTGCAGTAGGTGTGTACTAGACGCCTTGGGTTTTTTATAATGGGTGATGTCATTAATTTCTCGCCAGAGTAGTTTAGGATTTTTTAGAGAATTTGATATCTGCTTTTTATGATATTGTCGTTTAAGTTTATTTATAAGATTAGAACAATATGTGCGAAAACGCCTGTAAGTTATGATCAAGATAACGTTAAAAGGGTCTTTCCTCTTTTGCAGCTGTAATTTATTTCTAAACCTGATACATCTTAGGGCCCCCATAGATATCCAGGGCTTTAAGGTTCGCTTGGAGCTGGACACTGAGACAACTTTAGTATTTTGGAGGAGAGATGTCCTAATCACGTCTATCATCGCGTTAGCTAAAATGTTAGGGTCTCTAAGTGCGCCAAGAAAAGATATATCTGTGTCAACAAAATGCTTATGGGCATTCTCCCAGTTTGATATTGTTTTATATTTGACACAAGTCTTGCTTTGGTATGTGTGGGATATATTTAATAACACCATTGCATGATCCGTAACAGACGTGTTTAGGACTGCTACAAACGCCGAGTTTTTTAATTTGTCTAACTTAAGGAGCATGTGATCGAGGCAGTTCTCCTCCCTAGTAGGCAAGCAGTGTCCTGGGAGAAAACCATGGATAGCCGTCATATTCAAATAGGCTAATCTGGCAGTTCTTATTTGTGCTGATTCTGACGGCTTTCTTATTAAGTTAATATTTATGTCTCCAGTAATTATAGTGTTTCTATGTGTTTGAATACTTTGGAGGTGTTGATCAAGTGAATTAATAAAACTATCTGTAGATACATTCGACGGAGACCGATAGATACCAATAATAGTGAAATTTGAAATACTTATTTGCAAGGCTGAAGCATGTGTTAAGTTAATTTCAGTTGCCTGGGGTAAGTGAGAGTTTTTTATATAGACTACTACGCCATCATTTTGGTTCAGTTGTCTAAACGTATTAAACGAGGTATAGTTATTTAACATTGGTAGTGGTTTATTAACGTTTAATCTGCATTCTGTTAGGATTAGCACATCTACCTCAATTCCGATTTGAGACAGAGTTATTTGAAAGTCATCGAAGTTACTGTATATGCTTCTTTTATTTTGTGTCAAGACAGTCAAGTTATTAGAATCTTGTTGTAGGTATGTATGTAGGTGTGCAACATCAAGAATAGCTGACTTAGTTATCTCAGCGGTATCCAATTCCTGTAAACTACCTTAAGCTACTATCCATTATTGTTTAGAGTAAACAAATGGTGTTTATTGCAGTTTGAACCATAATTTAGTAGTAATCTGAAGACTATTTCTGTACTAATTATAGTATGCAAATAAGCTGGGACATCAAGACTTATTATATTCGGCACTGTGCTGAGTGAGTGTGAGTGTATTGAGTGAGTTAATTGTTTTTGTTTTGTGATAAGGAATGTACGAAACATTGAGTTTGGGTGTGTAACTACGAGCTGGGCATGGAACAGTAGTATGTGATACTTCTTCTCACACGGAGTGATATAAGTATTTCTAATTTTGTATTTTGAATTGAAAAATACAGAGAGCATAATGTTGGAAGGTTGAACTATTCTTCGGACATCTTTGTCCAGTCTATTATTATTTAGTTTATTGCGTAACAATTTAACTGGACGATTTGTGTTGTTGTTCCACATGATTACTACGCAACTGTTCGTTGTTATACTAGAAATAATCCGTAATTTTTCTATGTGCCAGTCTGGAAATTTTTCTATTAGTGGGTCTTGATCGTATCTAAGTTGAAAATAATAAATCGTAGTTGCTGTCAAATTAGATGAAAGGATTAGGGAGTGACCAATTCATCAATCAGTAAATTTAAAAAGGAATTACTCAAGTATCCACTTACACAAACTAGGTAGCTATTTTTAACTTTTGGTGCACGATAACGACAATTAAAACACGACAGCTAAATTCCAAAAACGTTTGGTATCTTCATGATGGAACCTTGGGAAGCGATGTGTTTTAAATGACCTACAATTCTTAAAAACTGAACTTCATTCCATTGGCCTTGATCTCTTCTCAATCTTTCGAAAAGTAAACTGTACTTAGGTAACCGATAGTACGTAGATACTGACAAACATCTGATACTGATATACTGATAACAGCGCAATCTGGAACCCTCATGAAAAAGTGTATACACTGATATCGAAAAGATTCAGAAGTCTTTTGTCCGCTACTTGTACCTAAAAGTTTATGGTTATTACCCGTATATGTACCCAACGCCATTTGTGCTAGTTAAGGTGGGGTACCAAAGTTTTGAATGAAAGAGAAATCTCAGCCTGGTAAAATATTTCATCCGCCTAATTGAACTATTCTTCAGACTTCTTTGTCCAGTTTGTTATTGAGTCACAATTCAACCGGACGACTTGAGTTATTTTGCGTGATTACAGATCTACTTAATTTTTCAGGGTCAAATGAAAACTTTTCTATCATTTTTATGATGTTTTTGTTTTTATTTTATTTATTTGAGAAAAACAAACAATTGTACAAAACTAGAAAAAAAATATAAAAGAAAAAGTAATTTCAGTAAAAAAATTATTGATAGTTTGTGTGATGGTCACAAACAGTATTAAGTGTGATTAGTAACTAAGCTAAAATTTTCAGATACCTACTTAGCATTGAAATGTAATTTCTACTTACCTATTGTTACAAATTTTAATTTGTTGCCTCTGATGGCCACCTATGCAGGTGGTTTGGTGTTGGAGGTAGAGTGAAACAACAAACTATCTCAAACACTTTATAATTTAATAGTTAAAAGTATCTTTAGAACTAACTTATGTTAATAAAATAAATACTAGAAAATTTACTTAATGTAACCCGATTAATGCCAGCCAGCTAAAACTTCAGCAGAAAGAGCTATGGGCGTGGGGAGTTGGTGATAAACCCAGTACCTACTGTTCCGTTTAACTAAGTTAATTTAAATAAAATATTATTTATCTCAAATTAAAGATTTTAAATAAGTAACCTTCCAGTTATTAATAAGATTAAACAGTAAATGGGCGCCAGGGACAATAAAGGTCCCGGATCCTGGAGCCGACGAAGGTGTCCAATATTCTTCCGGAGGAACAAATAATGTCGAACCCAAGATCCTCAATTAAATTAGGTTGAAGACCGGTTTCAAGTGAAGAAAACCGAACTAGGGTAACTAACCGGTGCTTATAGAAACCGTATTAAAAATTAAATAAATATTCTTAGGAATATAAAAAAAAACCGTCCCGCCTGCGCTATCGCAAGACGGACTCAGCCAGCCGCACAGTCGTCTCCGCAGGAGGCTTCGAGCGTGCTCGAGGAACGGGTCTCGCGTCCAGGCCCCAGACGTTCCGCTAGATCCTGGCGGCGAGACGAATCTCTCGAGGTGCCTCTCCTGGAAACGACAATACAGAGACCCAATGATATACAACATAAACTAATTAACATTCCTTGAGGTGACCGAGCTTGGAAATCTAGAAGGCTAAAACATTAGCCGGTTAACATGGCCTTCTGACACTAGGAATCTGGATTACCCACGTGGCGTTCATCAACTCCGCGACAAGGGCTCGTTCCCTCAAACAATAATTGAATACCGTGGTTAACACTGAGGAATCTATGATCAATAGTCAGCGGATGAAATACTCACGGTTGAATTATGGAGAAAGCACTTGACTGCAAGTTCCTTGGCCGGCTGTAAAGTAGTCTGCGTATGCGCAAATTGGAATCCTGTAATTAATATTCAGGGATCACGACAATATCCTTTTAACAACCAGGGGAGGCTCACAGACCACTTCCAAACACCATTTCCACAAAATCCTTACCTTTTAAAACACGATACAAGCTAAGTGTTTTCACTCCTGCGTGTCAAGGGCGAAAGGGACGCTAACATGATTCCTTATTATTGTCATCGATTGCAGACCGGAACTCGACGGAGCATTTCGAAAACCTCCCGTAATGCAGGTAAAATGATTATAAGATCACGGAAGATAAACATTACACCAAGATACTTTAATTCTTGAAAATCACTAATAACTACACAACGTGACGTTCAAACGCTGAAACTATAAGAATCATCATGATCCAGACCAACAAACAAATTATTTGTAATATCTAATCCTAAATCTAGTTTAATTTGGGGTAATTATCTTGGAATAGCTAATCGGGAATTTTCTAATCTATCACCTGGCCACATTATGTCAAAGACTATGCACAGATTAAAATCGGATTCCTAGACAAAGAAGTTTCTAGAAATAAGTCCCTAATGAAAAAATACTTTCATTTCCGTTTACGGTTATTTAGTTTATTATGAATTTTTACTGAAAGCTGAAAATAATGAAATATTGCTCCATACGATATTATTTCGATGGTTATAAATCAATATATTAAAATATCGATTAGACTACAACTCTTAATCGGCGACCACCAGATGTCGCACTAACTGTCAGAAACTGACGTTCGACTGAATGACACTTGAAGTGTAAATAAACAATATTTGTTCTAATTTGTTATGAAAACCTATTTAATATGTTTTAGAATAGTACTTTATTGTGACAGTGGTTACTAAAAAGTCCAGTGACAAAATACAGTTTAAGGAATGAGTTCTTCTATCAAGTGCAGTACAAAGTCAAACTACAATGAAATATATTACTCGGTAACCTCAAAATGTTCTACAATATGTTTTCAGGTAAATGCTACTTTACTTATTAGTAACGTAGCTGTATAGGTACAAAAAAACAACGTAACAGTACCTCCCCAACCACCAGAGATTTGACCCTCTGGGGCAAATCTCGAAGCTGGCCCTCCAGCGTCAAAACAGACTCCAAAGGACTAAGTACGCTTACAAAAATCTACAACGTTCATGCCTGAAAACAGGAACAAAGAAAGAAAAACAAAAAAAATATAAAAAAAATATGGAAGCCGGTGTACGATTTCTATTTTTATACATAAATAATACTATAAAGGTAGTTAAGGTATATACATAAACAATACAGAATTCTTGTTACACTTCAAATATAGAGTAACAGACCGCTCTATTTAGGCGACATTGCAGTAGGCTTTGTTTGTCGGGTCTGCAATTCCGCCCGTGTTTTATGGCTTATTTATAATTATCCATGTAACCTATATAAAATATACTAATTTGGGTTTCCATTATATACTACATAAACCTACGACCTAAAAGGATTCTGGTCACACTTCAAGTATAGAGTAACAACCCGCTCTATCAGGCGTCATTGTAGTAGGCTTTTGTTAACGAGTCTACAATTCCGCCCGTGTTTTATGGCTTATTTTTAGTCATCCATGTGACCTGTGTAATATATACTATTCCTCCTGGAACGAGTCTAATCCATTTACGAACATGTAAAAGACAAGCTCCAAAGAGAGTATAAATGTATAAATAACTAATATCCTAGTCTGACCTACTATATTTATATAGGAGAGACCACCCTACTCCATCGTACACCACCTTTCACATCCTAAATGAGTAGACAGCCGATAATAATGCTGATCTAGAAAAAAAAAATCACTAAAAGAAATTAAAAACTACAAACTAGTGAAAATTGGCTAACCGTCTACAATAAAAGGAATGTGACGGTTATTCAGCCCCTAAAAAAAAAATACCATCTTAAACGAATTCCATCAATGCAGCCTACACGCCCGCCATTATGGCCTCCAATCTCAGGACTATTATTATGCTGCCTTACCAGCAATCCGGAGGTTTATACACCCCACAGGGGTGTCAATCCTGCAACAACCACAGACTACCAACAACTTTTAAACCATCGCCTTCCCTTAACCTAAATATAGTTCACAAATGTGAACACAGTTAGAACCTGTGTATCACTACGAACCGCTTAAACAGTGTTAAATATCTTTAATCACTGTATACTAGCACCGTGCATATACAGCAACCAATGCTAAAATAAAAACCAGCAACCATAAGGCATATACAGCCCTCAAATGTCACTGCGACCAACAATCACTATTAGCGAATTTAAATTTTAGTTTAAATTAAAGTAAAACACAAAAATACAAAAAAATTATTCCTCGCCACATGGTGATTTAAAATCCTTGATATGCCATGTGCCAAGGTTTTTACCGGAACTACAGCCTTCTAATTCATACACTAAGGGTGAAAGTTTTTTCCTAACTATACATCTCTCATACTTAGGAGCTAATTTGTCCATAAAGAATTTGGAGGCGTCACTCTGGGGATATGTTTTCTTCCACACAGTGTCGCCTACCTCAAACTCCGCGTGCCTCCGACTACTATTATAATAACGTGCACTACGTTTATGTGACTTGATAAGCGCGTCCTTTACTTTATCGAAGATATTACCCAAAGCCTCTAGCTTATTGGCATATGAACTGCGGGAAGCGCAAGCTAGAGTGGGCTGTCCAACGGTATCATTGCCGAAGACATCACCACTACTAACCGCCTCTCTGCCATGTACTAAGAAGAACGGGGTAAAACGAGTAACTTCATTTGTGGAGGTGTTCATTGCGAATTGGATCTTTGAGATGTTCACATCCCAGGATCGATGATCATCCTCCACGAGAATTGATACCGCGGTCATTATGGTACGGTTATAGCGTTCCACGGTGTTCACGCTTGGGCAGTAACGAGGTGTGAAGTGAACTTGAGGTATTTTGTACCTCTCCAGTAGTGAACGAATCTCGTTACCCGTAAATTGCGTCCCGTTGTCTGCTATAACCGTACGGGGTATACCGTGTACCAGGAAAACGCCGTCTTCTAGTTTCTGTGCTATAGATTTACCAACAGCTCTACGTAAAGGAAACAGTAAACAGTACTTCGTAAAACAGCACACAACAACTAAGAGATATGTGAATCCCGCTCTAGACCGTGGCAACGGACCTACCAAGTCAATGCTTATGGTTTCAAATGGCTTGGAACAGTCCTTCGCATCACCTAAGAGACCGGGAGGAGGCAATTGTGAGTGTTTATATGCGGCGCACTTATCACATTTACTAACGTAGCTAGCCACATCTTTATACATGTTGGGCCAGTAGTATCGGAGTGCAAGTCTCTTATAGGTTTTAAACACCCCGAAATGTGGCGATAATTCGCCACTATGGTGACTCTTTAACAATTCTAGTCGATTGCCCTCCGGTACTACCTGCTTCCAATCATTGTCACTAGCTACCCCGAATTTATTTTTTGAATATCGGTAAAGTTGATCCCCCTTAATAATAAAGTTAGGACACGATCTAGGCGTACTAACACATTTGTCCCACAGCCCTTTAAACCAAGTGTCAGTATCGGACACTTTAATTTCCAGCACCGGAACGCCACGAGACAAGGCATCTGGAACCACATTGTCCCTGCCTTTGCGGTGTTCAATGGTAAAGTTATAAGGTGATAACCGACAACCCCAACGGGCTAATCGACCAGAGGGATTGGTTAAATTAAAGAACCATTTTAAGCTCGAGTGGTCGGTTATCACTTTAAACGCAGGACCGCCTTCCACATAAGGACGATAGTGTTCTACAGCGAGGGCCTCACGCTCCGTTGCTGAATAATTGCGCTCCGCCGGATTAAGCGAACGACTGCAGTAGGCTATTGGGTGCTCCTCTCCATTTATGACCTGAGTCAGAGTGCCCGCTATCCCAAAACTGGATGCGTCACAATGAATCTCAAAAGGTTGGGAGAAATCTGGACAAGCCAATACCGGAGCAGACACCAATGCCTCTTTCAAGGTTGTGAACGCGGTTTCTGTCTCAGCCGTCCACTCAAAAGGCGGCGCTTTTTTGCTAGTACTCGTTAGCGCGTTTAAAGGGGCTGCTATCGAGCTAAAGTTTTTAATAAAACGTCTATAGTAAGAGGCCGTTCCAAGAAACATTTTCACTTCCTTACGAGTTTTAGGGGTTGGAAAGTCGACAATTGACTGAACTTTCGACGGATCAGTGTGTAAGCCATGCTCGTCCACTCTGTAACCTAGATATTTTAGTTCTCGACGAAAGAAACAGGACTTAGGTAAATTAATTGTCAAATTAGCCTGCCTTAATTTGTCTAAAACCCGTTTTAGAAGTGAAATGTGCTCCTCGAAGGTTGATGAGCAAATAATTATGTTATCTAAGTAGACGAAGACCTTATTACCGAACTCCGGGCCGAAAAGTCTGTCCATTAATCGCTGTTGGGTGGCTGGTGCTCCTGTCAACCCAAAGCACATAACTTTAAATTGAAACAAACCTCGCCCGGGAACCGTGAACGCGGTTTTTTCTTTGGATGAAGCGGAGTCCAATTCTATTTGCCAAAATGCAGATTTCAAATCAATCGACGACAGGTAACGCGCGTCCCGCAACTGGTCTAAGATGTGAGAGACGTAGGGTAGTGGATACGCATCTTGCTTGCTGACCGCATTCAGCTTTCGGCTATCCAGGCAAAATCGCCATTCCCCATTGGGTTTTGGAGCCAGTAGAACCGGGTTATTCCACGCGCTATTGCTAGGTTCCACTACTCCCATCTCCAACATCTCATCCAGCTGACGGTTAAGTTCCTTGAGGCGTTCAGGTGACAAAGGATAATACCGCTGTTTAATAGGAGGAACTTCTCCTGTGTCTATTTTATGACGCAACAGATGGGTACGACCTAATCCTTTAGCCTCAAAGGAAACCTTTCTAAAATCTTTAATTAATAACTCCGCTTCATTCTTTTGATCCAGTGTTAATTCGTCAAACGGCTGTAGGTGCCTAACCTCCGAGATGCATGTATGACCTCTATTGTTTTTTAAATATTGTATAGGTAATGTATTAAAAAATTTTGGCGCCAAATTAAAAGCCTTCCAAAAATCAACACCAAAAATCACCGGTGTGGTAATGTTTGGAATAATATAGAACTTAATAACCTTAGTCACTCCCATGAGAGTCACTGGTAAAAATAAATAACCCTCCACGGATGCCCGCGAATCATTGGCAGTTACGATGCTACCCAACTGTCCATCGGCGTGAAGAGTAGCACCAGCCCTTATAAATTGTTGGCCAGCATCGGAACCCAACACCGAAATGCAAGAACCCGAGTCGAGTAAACCGTAATAATATTCATCGTATATAGAGACTGTTAAATGTGGACGACTATCGTCCGTAGTCTTATAATGTACTGTATCTACCCTTAGTGTATTAAAAAATAGTTTTAAAAATTTTAAATAATTGTCCCAATCGGACTTGTCAAAATTTTGGCTGTAGTTCCGTAAAATTAGTTTTTTGAAGTGCAGGTTGGACAGGACTGAGCAACCTTCTGCTTTTTACTGCACGTAGGGCACGATGGTGCACGCACGCCCTTCTTGCCGCAACGGTAACACACAATTTCCTTAGATTTGCATTGTGATAACGAATGCCCCTTAACCCTACAACGAACACAGAACAACGAACCAGAATCCGTTTGCACGGCTTCAATCCTGTGAGAACCTTTTGGGGGTTGGTATGCCAAGTCTGCTGCTACAAAAGAAGAAGTTGGTTTGGGCGGCTCATGGAACTGGGCCCTGCTATGGAAACCTAGCTCCAGTTGTCTACACTTCTCTTTTAACTCGTCCAGCGTGTTGACTGTCATTATTGACAACCCCGACGTGTATTCCGGTCTCATGTTGTACTTGATCCGTGCTAAACGATCGCGTTCCGGAACCCTGTAAGAAAGCCTATTAAAAAGATTCTCCATGACCGCTATATATATACACGACAGCTCAGTCGACCCTTGCGTTCTGTTCGTTATTTCAGAAAAGAGACGCATATCGTAATCTGGCGGAGCGAAAGCTGTGAGTAACTCCTTCTTCAGCTCCGCCCAATCATTAACCGAAGCTTTTATTCCCCTGTACCACAATAAGGCTCCATCCGAGAAAAGGTCTAGAGCAGATTGATGTAAGGAGGCTTCGCTAATTCCTCTGGCCTCGCAAAGCTCCTCAAGACGCTCAATAAACGCTTTCACGCAACCTGTACCGTCGAATTTATGACCCAGGGTTTTAACAGTGTCTTTCCTGCAGGAAACGATGACGTCTTTGGTCAGTAAATTCGACAGTACATTCGGTGTCTCCTCGGCGGAAGTAAATGACTGATGGAAGCTCGCGTTAACCGAATCAATTTTTAATAAATAACCGCTAAGCTGTTTGTCAACGGCTGCATAATCGGCACTAAGATCAGTTGTGGGAGTAATCCTACTGAAACGATGATACAGATGGAAACCTAAAGCCTTAGCGCGATTAAATTTTTTGAAACTGGAGGGGTACCTATCTAGTACTTCACCAATTTCTGGTAGTTTGGCCTTAATGGCTTGTAATTCGGCTTTAGGGTCCATGTATGTTTCCACAATATCATCGGAACACACCAATTTACTGAGATCCCTAATTTGAACCCGTAGTTCCTCTACGGTTGAAGCGGGTTTCGCGTCTCGGACCAGTACTTCATATACAAGCTCGTCTTTGCGTAGTAAATTAAATGAGATGGGTCGTTCCATTGTGTGAAATTTAAAAAAAAAATTGAAACTGAACTGAAGTCAAAACTGGCTGTCTCAATTTACAATCTTGAGCAATGTGTAATTATTATGTATAATAAACGTCGTTACAATTAGCAGTCTTATAGAGTAAGTATGTATTTTAATACCAGGCTTTTATTTGCATAGGCAATCGTCCTGGAGTTTTATTTTGGGACACAGATAAAATAAAATTGTAAAATGTAAATAGCAGCAAGAAGTGTAAAACGTGTAAAAAGCGTAAAAGTAAATAACAGTGTATATAACAATACAAATAAAAACATGAACACAAAAAACAAAGGATTCCGCGCGACGGTTTTTTTTTCTTAAGATTAAAATAACTGGAAGGTTGTAGAAACAGCAGTCTGGGTTGTAAGGTACAGCAATTGACGTAACCTCTATCTCCAACTAATACACACGTTGGTCGCCACTGTTACAAATTTTAATTTGTTGCCTCTGATGGCCGCCAGATTCGACCAATGTTGGGGCTGTGACCCCGTCCCTTTTTGATGTGCTCAGGATAGTGTGCGGAGATAAATTATACTTGTTCTTGTCGGTATTTACTTCTATATTTAAAGATAGAATATAATAAAGTTACAAGAAAACGAATGGTCGGACCGCGACGCGACAATAATGAAATCGCACCCGCTCTTAGCGGCTACTACGGTCGAATTGGTGCGGCGCGCGCCGCGCCGGCCGGCCGGCGGCGCTTGCGCGCGTGTGTGAAGTGACGATGTGAGACGCCGTGGCGGGAACAGCTATCCCTCTCCTCCCGCGTCCCGCTCATGCATGGTTGGGGCGCGTGTGCGCGCCAACAGGCTCCCCCCGTTGGAACTTGTTCCAAAGTCCGAAGTGGGCAGCAGGCAGAGCCTATTGTAGGCTCGTCGAAGCACTCCCGATGCTGTCCTGACGTCAGCAACGCGTGTGATGCCGTCGGAGCCAGGGTGAAGATGTATGATGCGGCCGAGTCGCCAATGGTTTGGTGGGAGGCGGTCATCCTTGACCACGACCAGGTCTCCCAGCTGCAGCAGCTCCTGCTCATGGCGCTGCCATTTTGCACGTTTCTGTAATTCTGAAAGATATTCTGTCTGATATCGGTTCCAAAAATGAGCCGCCAAGGCTTGTACCCTTTTATAACGAGGCAAGGTACTGATCCGTGTCTCTCTCTCTGTGTCCACCTGAGTAGGCAACATCGTGATAGTTCGTCCAATTAAAAAATGAGAGGGAGTCAGTGGAGTCATATCGTTGGGATCAGAAGATAATGGAGTAAGAGGGCGTGAATTTAAAATCCCTTCAATTTGAATTAAAACTGTGTTTAACTCTTCGTAAGTTAAATGGGCTAGGGATAGAATTCTTTTAAGAAGGAGTTTAACGGACTTGACTGAGCCTTCAGCTAAGCCGTTGAAATGTGGGCTATAGGCAGGAGTGAATTTGAAATTAATTGCCTGCTCTGCTGCACTGAAACTAATGTCATTACACCTTGATTTTAGGAAGGTTGAGAGTTCATTGTAGGCTCCTACAAAGTTTGTACCGTTATCCGAATATATGTTAACAGGCCGCCCTCTGCGAGCGATAAATCTATTCAATGCAGCTATAAATGCTTCAGTAGTCAGATCAGTGACTAGTTCAACATGAACTGCCCTCACTGCCAAGCACACAAATATACAAATGTACGATTTTATAAGTTGGCTGCCCCTACCCTTTCTGTTGGCAATTAGAATAGGCCCAGCATAATCGACAGCTGTGTTACTGAATGGATGCTCACTATGAACGCGTTCTTTGGGCAGATCCGCCATGATTGGCTGAATCGTTCTGCCGGCGAATCTACAACACTTATGACACTCATGTGTGACCTTTCTGGCAAGACTGCGACCGCCTATTACCCAGAATCTTTGTCTCAATGTAGCAAGCAGTAATTGAGGTCCTGCATGCATTAATAGTGTATGATAATGTCTGAATAAGATTTGGGTAACATAGTGAGAAGCATGAATTAGAATAGGATGTTTAACATCATAGGTATAATTTGAATTTGATAATCTACCTCCAACTCTTATTACATTTTCATGTGACATGAATGGGTTGAGATTAAGTAACTGTGACCTTTGTAAGGACTGGCCTTTCTTTAATGTAGTGTATTCATCTGAAAACTTATCTAGTTGAATAAGTTTACATAAAAGTAATGTGGCTGAAGTTAATTCAGGAATAGTCAGGAATTCAGTAGGTTTATTGAGAGGATGCCTACAGTTGTTTATGAAGCGTAATATGTAAGCGGTGACACGTTGCAATTTACTAAATCTTGAAAACTTATAAATAAATTTGTTTTCCTCACAAACAAGATTACACAGAACTTTTGTTTCTGGTAGGTTAATGGGTATGGCATGGGTTTGAGTTGGCCATTCTGGTGACTGTTTTAAAGGAATTTTAACAACAAAGTGGCCATCTTTCTCACGAGTTGTTGTTTTTATAAAGTTTTGTTCACACTCAAACAGCAACGAGGCAACATAGGTGGCCATCAGAGGCAACAAATTAAAATTTGTAACAGTGGCGCCCAACGTGGGGCCCGGCTAGCTCAGTCGGTAGAGCATGAGACTCTTAATCTCAGGGTCGTGGGTTCGGGCCCCACGTTGGGCGCCACTGTTACAAATTTTAATTTGTTGCCTCTGATGGCCACCTATGCAGGTGGTTTGGTGTTGGAGGTAGAGTGAAACAACAAACTATCTCAAACACTTTATAATTTAATAGTTAAAAGTATCTTTAGAACTAACTTATGTTAATAAAATAAATACTAGAAAATTTACTTAATGTAACCCGATTAATGCCAGCCAGCTAAAACTTCAGCAGAAAGAGCTATGGGCGTGGGGAGTTGGTGATAAACCCAGTACCTACTGTTCCGTTTAACTAAGTTAATTTAAATAAAATATTATTTATCTCAAATTAAAGATTTTAAATAAGTAACCTTCCAGTTATTAATAAGATTAAACAGTAAATGGGCGCCAGGGACAATAAAGGTCCCGGATCCTGGAGCCGACGAAGGTGTCCAATATTCTTCCGGAGGAACAAATAATGTCGAACCCAAGATCCTCAATTAAATTAGGTTGAAGACCGGTTTCAAGTGAAGAAAACCGAACTAGGGTAACTAACCGGTGCTTATAGAAACCGTATTAAAAATTAAATAAATATTCTTAGGAATATAAAAAAAAACCGTCCCGCCTGCGCTATCGCAAGACGGACTCAGCCAGCCGCACAGTCGTCTCCGCAGGAGGCTTCGAGCGTGCTCGAGGAACGGGTCTCGCGTCCAGGCCCCAGACGTTCCGCTAGATCCTGGCGGCGAGACGAATCTCTCGAGGTGCCTCTCCTGGAAACGACAATACAGAGACCCAATGATATACAACATAAACTAATTAACATTCCTTGAGGTGACCGAGCTTGGAAATCTAGAAGGCTAAAACATTAGCCGGTTAACATGGCCTTCTGACACTAGGAATCTGGATTACCCACGTGGCGTTCATCAACTCCGCGACAAGGGCTCGTTCCCTCAAACAATAATTGAATACCGTGGTTAACACTGAGGAATCTATGATCAATAGTCAGCGGATGAAATACTCACGGTTGAATTATGGAGAAAGCACTTGACTGCAAGTTCCTTGGCCGGCTGTAAAGTAGTCTGCGTATGCGCAAATTGGAATCCTGTAATTAATATTCAGGGATCACGACAATATCCTTTTAACAACCAGGGGAGGCTCACAGACCACTTCCAAACACCATTTCCACAAAATCCTTACCTTTTAAAACACGATACAAGCTAAGTGTTTTCACTCCTGCGTGTCAAGGGCGAAAGGGACGCTAACATGATTCCTTATTATTGTCATCGATTGCAGACCGGAACTCGACGGAGCATTTCGAAAACCTCCCGTAATGCAGGTAAAATGATTATAAGATCACGGAAGATAAACATTACACCAAGATACTTTAATTCTTGAAAATCACTAATAACTACACAACGTGACGTTCAAACGCTGAAACTATAAGAATCATCATGATCCAGACCAACAAACAAATTATTTGTAATATCTAATCCTAAATCTAGTTTAATTTGGGGTAATTATCTTGGAATAGCTAATCGGGAATTTTCTAATCTATCACCTGGCCACATTATGTCAAAGACTATGCACAGATTAAAATCGGATTCCTAGACAAAGAAGTTTCTAGAAATAAGTCCCTAATGAAAAAATACTTTCATTTCCGTTTACGGTTATTTAGTTTATTATGAATTTTTACTGAAAGCTGAAAATAATGAAATATTGCTCCATACGATATTATTTCGATGGTTATAAATCAATATATTAAAATATCGATTAGACTACAACTCTTAATCGGCGACCACCAGATGTCGCACTAACTGTCAGAAACTGACGTTCGACTGAATGACACTTGAAGTGTAAATAAACAATATTTGTTCTAATTTGTTATGAAAACCTATTTAATATGTTTTAGAATAGTACTTTATTGTGACAGTGGTTACTAAAAAGTCCAGTGACAAAATACAGTTTAAGGAATGAGTTCTTCTATCAAGTGCAGTACAAAGTCAAACTACAATGAAATATATTACTCGGTAACCTCAAAATGTTCTACAATATGTTTTCAGGTAAATGCTACTTTACTTATTAGTAACGTAGCTGTATAGGTACAAAAAAACAACGTAACACTATCTAATTAATAATGTACACTAGTAATCTGTTTCCACAGATTAGGTATCTTAAACTTTTAGCTTAGTTACTAATCACACTTAATTCTGTTTTTGACCATCACTTGTGTGATGGTCAAAAACAGAATTAAGTGTGTGTGGGTGTGTGTGTGTGTGGGGGTGTGTGTGTGTGTGTGTGAGAGAGTGTGTATAGTGTGTGTGTAGTTTGTACTATCAATAATTTTTTTTTGAAGTTACTTTGAGACAGAAAGAAGATATCAGAAAGACAGAAAGATAATTGTAATGACCAAATCAGGTATGTCTGTTTAATTTAGGTACCTATTGATCGAATCGAAGTTGAACAATTAATAGTATAAATATGTATGCTGTCAAATTACATAAAAGGCTTAGGTTCAGGAAGGATACTTTTAATTTTTATGTATTGTATATAAATTGTACATAAAATCATTACAATTGAAGATATAATGAAGAAATAATCAATTTCACGGGAAAGCAAACTGCAAGAGTACAATAATGTAACTAGTTAAGAGTCCCATCAGAGGTATCGGTAGAGTGGCGTCTACAGTAAACAGTCCACACGCTGTCATCTTACTGAAGGTCCGGTTAACTTGTAGCACGCGCTTGCACAGATGTCTGACACTTTCTGTAAGAAAATTAACTAAAGATATCAGAGAGAGGGTAAGTTACAAAGAAAAAAACAATTCCCCAGATTTCGATATTGATTCTCAAAGGTGGGTAAAAATAATTTAGATTCGGAATTGTTATTGTTCTTACTTGGACAGTTTGTATCCATCACCCGCTGCATACACGCAGACTCGGCTTCCTCCACACCAATATGCAACTTCTGACAATGCCAACAAGTGATAATTACAAGTGACAATTTTTTTACAGTCCAAAAGATTATAGTGACGGTTGAAGCTGGAGGCAACTGAAAGCAGCAAATAGAAAAATATTAAGAGCTAGCTGTGCTCTAAAATGGAACAGTAAATTTACTTTATTCATTCTATAAAATAAAGTTATATTGAGTAATGGAATCAGATACCAAAAATTGAGTAGCACAATCTACAATCTACATAGGACCTAAATGAAAATAAAATTAGGCGTGCGGCATCGTAAACGATGATAAAACAAGAGAAGCTTCTTAAAAATAAAGTAAACGAGAGATTCAGTGTGAGAGTCAGAGAGAGTTATATCTTTCTTCTCTCCCACTTAACTAAATGTACCTAAACGTGACAGGTGCTTGAAATTTCACTCACAATTCTCGTCCAATAATTATAATCGAATCGCCGCTTAAGATGTTTCACTTTAAAAAATGATATTTTGATATAATGAAGGAAATTAAGACTGAGTCAGTACAAATGCAGCATGTAATCCTTTATATGATATACCATTCGATATAAAAGTAAAACATAATGGGATCTTGCTAGAGAAGTAACAGAATAAAAAATTAAAATGTCAAAGATGAAATGTTCGAAGTATTTAAAAAAACACCCAGAGTTTAAGAAATAATATAGATAATTCATTCTCCAGATTTTTAATAATTGTCAAGATATGGATGTTAAAGCTAGTTAAAAAATATCCAAGAAAACTTAACAAAATTCCTGGGCATTACATGTCACCAAATAAAAACTTAAGATACATTATGAATATACTCACTTTGGGAGACGAATCTTGCAAATCCATTGAGTGTATCTGCACAGAACATAGAACATGAATTAACAAGCTGTATGTTCGGTATAATATCTAAAAAAGACGAGAATGTCGTTGCATGAGTCAGTGGGAAGTGAAATATATGTAACAATCGCAATGTACCTAAGCAAGTGACTTACTAATACACGGAAACATTTTATATACAGTTTGTATGCTTCTAAAATATTTTGATACGTCTTAAAAAACTTGTTACAGTATTCATCATTCTGTTCTTCGTTATTTATTGTTAGTATGTCCTTAATCCACTCTTTCAGATACGTTATCAACAGTGTTGTGAGGCAGATACCATACATTAAATTAATATCATATTGTGTATTTAGGACATCGCTGGTAGCTTCAAAAAAACTAACTGACCTCTTTGAGACATAAAAATAAATTGTCGGTAAATTAAGAATTCCGACTGTAGTAATAAGTGCGATCCAGTTCCAAACAATACAGGATAAATTTTTAACCACTGCGTAAATTTTTTTTGGTGGCTCAGTGTAAGCAATAGAACACATTTCCATTTTTAGTTTATGACTTTTTTTTTTTCATTTTTCCACTTTGTCCCAATTTGAAATAAGCAAGACATGGATATAATTTAATAGTAATACTATGAATGAGCATGAATGAAAACGCGAAGGCCGCAGGCCGCTGGGACCACGCCTAGCGCACGAGACGGGGGTGCGGGGGCATGCGGCGCCGGCGCGGCGTTTGATAAACAAAACGCGTGCACATGCAGTACGTCACTTGCGGAAGCGGAGGTCGGATGTTCGTCGCGCCCTTCGCCGTCCCTGCGCGTTGTGCCGCGTACTAGACTAGCGTAGTGACAATGTCTCATTTTACTCACCGCGAGTATTATGAAATGGTGCGAGTGTATTTGTTAAGCAATGAAAATTTACGAGCAGCACGAAGAAGATACGAAAGGGAGAGCGTACCTCGTATGCGAGCCCAAGGGTGAAATGCCGGGTGTATGTAGAAGAGGCTCAGAGCCTAGATGACTTGAAAGAAAAAATAATTAACGCTTTCAATGAAGTAAAAAGTGGTGTTAGTGTCCTAAACAAACTATGTCTATGTCTATGTTATGGGTTTGGTTTCCGCACTTAGTCATAAGTCATTTATTAATTTGTTGAACATAGGTACAATAATGATGTTATACAAAGATAGAATAGTGCGCTATGTTAAGCCAGAGGGCGTACAAATATTTGTGATTAATCAAGCCACCCAAGTCTCGACAAAAAAGAATAAAACAAAAGTAAGCCTGGACAATAAAAAATAATTATAAAGAATGACACACTTTGACAAATTAATTAATAATAAATAGCAATGGAAATCAATGTCAAAAAACAGAAAAAAATTAGATACAAAATAAAATGAAAACTAATAATAAAACTATGTCAATATACAATACAGATGTCAAAAATATAATACTAATGATGTCAATATACAGATGTCAAAAATACAATACTAATGATGTCAATATACAGATGTCAACATTAATCCTAATGTCAGTATACAAAAAAAACAAAAAAATATATAATTTATTAGCATGTCAACATTCTGTCATTAGATTTTTGTCTGTTAGAAACTCCGAAATCCTGTAATATGCTTTGTTCACAAGTAAGGATTTTAGCCGTTTCTTAAATAAGTTCACATTCAATTCTTTGATTGACGACGGTAAGCGATTATATATAACTGGCGCCATGCAAAATACACTTTTATACATTAGTGCTGTGTGAGACCTTCTTACACATAAGCTATTATTATCCCGTCGACTTCTTGTATTAATGTCCGACTTTTTTTTAAACCACCCTGGATTGGTCTTTACAAATACAGCAACCTCAAAAATGTATAAAAATGGAAGAGTCAAAATTTTAAACTTAATAAACAATGGTTTGCATGTATCTGTTACCTGCAATCCAAACATTGTCCTAATACACTTTTTTTGGGCTTTAAAGATAATTTCCCTATTAGTTGAATTCCCCCAAAAAATAACACCATATCTTAACACAGAACCCACCAAGCCATGATATGCTATGACTAAAGCGTCCTTCAGTGGACCATTGTGCGTGGGCCCTAAACAAACTAAATGCTTACTTATTTAAACGTGCACGTTTATGCCTTGAAAAAGGAGGAGGTCACTTCCAACAATACCTAAAATATTGTGATTAATAAAATGTAGAGGTAAGAAGAAATTATAATAAACAATCTTAGAGTGTTAGGTTCTCTTTGATTAGACATTGTTGTAAGATAGTTGATTCCAATTTTTTAAATACGCCAAAATGCAATTGTTTCAATCTAAATTGTATCATGTCTAAGTACCTATCATACCTAAATGTTTTATTTTGAATGGACTAAAACGTATTACTTTCTTACTTATTATGATTTATTTTCTGCATTTTGATGGTCCTAAGCCCATGAAGGTATGAAGGATAAATTGGAATTTACGAAAAATTACGTTTACAAATAACTTTACACAGTCTACACTTAAAAAATTGTAGCGCTAAACTGGGGTCAATAATCCGCCGTCGCATAGAGCGAGCGCGCGTGAGTACTTCTGATAGCAGCTGGCGCGTCAGGCGACCGGTCGACGCGCGGCGTGAATCGGGCGACCGGTCGCCGGACTGGCAAGTGACGTCCATAAAATAAATTTCTGAGTAAACAAGTCTCGTAAGCGTTAACTTAATTTTTTACTATTGAAACATATCAAAACAAAAAATACGTGTTTAGTAAAATACATTCAAGTTTATTATGTCAAAATTTGCGCACTGGTTAAAAACTTTTCCTGTATAACTGCGAAAACTTTTTCTAATGTCAATGCTCCTATTCATTTCTTGGAGCTTCAATATAAGGGAAACGTTGCTACGGCTATGAACAATGTTGCTAATGATGAGAAAAATGAAGCCGACCAAAAATAAAGTGTGAAAACACCAAAAAATTGTAAGCCTGATACCATTTTCAAGCGATGTCGCGAAATTATAGGGCTCATCGTTGAAATGGCGACAAATAGAAAAAAAGATTGAAAAATAAAATAGCAAGGAACAGTAGTATGTGATACTTCTTCCCACACGGAGTGATATAACTATTTTTAATTTTGTATTTTGAAGTGAAGAATACAGAAAGCATAATGTTGAAAGGTTGAACTATTCTTCGGACGTCTTTGTCCAGTCTATTATTATTTAGTTTATTGAGTAACAATTTAACTGGACGATTTGAGTTCCACATGATTACTACGCAACTGTTCGATGTTATACTAGCAATAATTGGTCATTTTTCTATGTGCCAGTCCGGAAGTTTTTCTATTAGTGGGTCTTGATCGTATCTAAGTTGAAAATAATAAATCGTGGTTGCTGTCAATTTAAAAAAAAAAGGATTAGGGAATGACTAATTCATCAATTAGTCAATTAAAAAAGGAATTACTCAAGTATCCACTTAGATAAAGTAGGTAGATAGCTATTTTTAACTTTTGCTGCACGGTAACGACATTAAATTTATTCGACAGCTAAATTCCAAAAACGTTTGGTATCTTCGTGATGGAACCTTGGGAAGCGATGTAGAAACTGTTTTAAATGACCTACAATTCTTAAAAAATGAACTTCATTCCAGAGGCCTCGATCTCTTCTCAACCTTTCTTAATGTAAACTATATTTAGCGGACAGTACGTAGGTACTGACAGACATCTGATACTTACATTGATATACTGATAACAGCGCAATCTGGAACCGTCATGAAAAAGTGTACACACTGGTCATCGAAAAGATTCAGAAGTCTTTTGTCCGCTACTTGTACCTGAAACTTTATGGTTATTACCCGCACATGTACCCATCGCCATTTGTGCTTGTTAAGGTGGGGTATTAAAATTTTGAATTAAGGAGAAATCTCAGCCTGGTAAAATATTTCATCCGACTAATTCGTGGTACACCCATCCCATTTAAATTTTCCCTTACTTCAGTCCATCTCCTTTAACATCCCACTAGCCATTAGACACACACTTCGGCCTCGCCGATATCCTCTATTCAAAATACCTCCAACCGGTACCCTGAAGACCAGTCCATTGTACCTAGTCCTCACCCCTATCAACAACATTCTGTTATAATATGACGAGTCCTCAGATGTCTACCCGAGTACTGAACTGAGATTCCTGAACACTGCTACTCGATACCGGGAGTCCATTGCCACTCCTTGGAGTAAATAAATAAAATAAAATAGTTACTTCTTATCAATAATTTTGTTCCAATTTCTCCTAATTCTATCTACTTTTGTCTAATTCTAACTTATTTTGTCTAGGTAATACTATGTAATGTTTATTAAGTTTTAACCAATTTTGTCTCATTTATTTTAATTTCATGTTTCCGGTTTTATTATGCGATTCACGGGGCTTACATGACCTAAAGCGCGTTCACTGTCGGACTGCATAGAAAAGAAAGAGAAGCGCGGTGACACAATGCTGGTAATTTATTACAAAATATGAAGCAATTATTGTTTACTGTAGTCGAGCGAATACTTATATTTAAAACTTGCGTTGTTTGCGTTTAGGTCCTGTAAGCCCCTTAACCTAATTTTATGATTGTATGACATGTGTAATTACTAATAGTGACTAATAACTTGTATGTGTTGTGCAAACTGTTATTATAAGTTGGTTATTAATAAATAAATAATAAAATAATAAACTTTCCAAGCTTCAGAAATCAAACTTATTGAAAAAAGCTCTCTTCGCTTACAACATTTGAGATTTCCTTTCCCGTTCTTATTGAGACAAAAGAAAACAATGATGTTTCGGAAAGGTTGTTCTAAATTTTATTAACATGCATTCGGTACATAACGTTAATTCGTTATTGCTATTTTGGCCCTAAAATAACATATTTCCTTCGCGCTTCCCTATTATGGAAGCACACTCACCTTTTAGGCAAAATGGACAAAATTTTCCGTCATACAATATCTTCGATTTAAATGTGACCATGAACGATCGAGCTTTGATACCTTCACTCACTCTTCCCATTCGTATGAGAGGCCTCGGAGTCCGCAAATTTCAAGTATTAGTGTACCGGCTTTCATATCCTCGTCTCGGTTCAGGGTATTGAGAAATTAATCAGGAAAATCCCAGCCTCCACACTGTTTTATTTTGATATGCTTAATCTTAATTAGTTAATCGAGACTATGGATGCCTGGGGACTCGGTTGCCAGAATTCAGATCCACCCGACAATCTATCTTCCCAAAGACGGTGGGATGAGCCGTTCTGCAGAGTAGTACAGAACAATTTACTTGACACGTCTGCTACTACTGCGGAGCGAGCTCGCCTGCTGGCTGTGAGTGAGTGGGAGTCGGGTCTTTGGCTGCATGCACTACCATCGTCCAACATAGGCACTTCGTCCCACGACACTATGGGCTCGCTGCTTCTCTGCGACTTGGAGCTCCTTGTTGTTGTCCACATCGCTGTCACTGTGGCAAAGTTGCCAACAGCCTCGGACACCACGACCTGTCTTGCAGTGGAAATGGTAAAAGAAACTCCATAACACTTTTCCCAACCTGGGAATCGAACCCAGGACCCCACGCTCAGCAGCCGTGCGCGCTTGCGACCAATGTATTGTATTAGGTAAAGTTTTTAAAAAATAAATGTATGAATAATATCTTATTTTGTATTTTGGTCAGAAGACTACAGTGAACATTATGTTGAAAGGTTGAACTATTCTTCAGACTTTTTTGTGCAGTCTGTTATTGAGTAACAATTCAACCGGACGATTTGAGTTATTTTTGTGATGCCCAAATCAGAAATGTCTATTTAATTAGGTATAACTATTGATCGAATCGAACTTGAACATTAATAGTATAAATATGTATGCTGTCAAATTACGTATAAGACTTAGGTTCTGGAAGGATATTTTTTATTATTATCTATTCAATAGAAATTGTACATAAAATCATTGCAATTGAAGATATAATGAAGAAATAATTAATTTCACAAGAAAGCGAACTGCAACAGTACAATAATGTAATTAGTTAAGAGTTTCATCAGAGGTATCGGTAGAGTGGCATCTACAGTAAACAATCCACACGCTGTCATCTTACTGAAGGTCCGGTTAACTTGTAGCACGCGCTTGCACAGATGTCGGACACTTTCTGTAAGAAAATAAACAAAAATTGAGTTGGATAAGTTACAAAAAAAAATCCAATTCCCCAGATTTCCCCAGATACTGATTTTGAAAGGTGGGTAAAAAGAATTAAGATATTTTAGTCGAAATTGTTGTTGTTCTTACTTGGACAGTTTGTATCCATTACCCGCTGCATACACGCGGACTCGGCTTCCTCCACACCAATATACAACTTCTCACAATGCCAACAAGTGAAAATTACAAGTGAAATTTTTTGTAGAGCATATAAGACAAGAATGACGGTCGGAGGTGGAGGCCACTGAAAGCAGCAAGTAATAAAATATTAAGAGCTGGCTGTGCTCTGAAATGGAACAATAACTTCACTTTATTCATGGAATAAAATAAAGTTAACATTGAGTAATGGAATCAGATACCAAAAATTGAGTAGCACAATCTACAAAGTAAATGTAAATAAAATTGGGCGTGCGGCATCGTAAACGATGATAAAACAAGAGCAGCTTCTTCAAAAATAAAGTAAACGACAGATTAAGTGTGAGAGACAGAGAGAGTTATATCTTTCTTCTCTCTCACTTGACTAAATGTCCCTAAACGTGACACGTGCTTGAAATTTCACTCTCAATTCTCGTCCAATAATGATCGAATCGCTGCAGATGTTTCACTTAAAAAAATGATATTTCAATATAATGAGGGAAATTAAGGCTGAGGCAGTTTAGATGCAACATTTAATCCTATAAATGATATACCTTTCAATATAAAAGTAAAACATAATGAGAATTCACAGAATAAAAAATTAAAATGTCAAACAAGAAATTTTCGAAGTATTTAAAAAACCATTCAGAGTAATAGAAACAATATAGATAATCCATTCTCCAGATTTTTAATACCATGATATGGATGTTGAAGCTGGTTAAAAAATATCCAAGAAAACTTAACGAAATACCTGGGCATATACTTATGAATATACTCACTTTGGGCGACGAATCTTGCAAATGCATTAAGTGTATCTGCACATTACATAGAATACGAATAAACGAGCTGTATGTTCGGTATAATATCTAAAAAAGACGAGAATGTCGTTGCATGAGTCAGTGGGAAGTATATATGTAACAATCGCAATGTAAGCAAGTGACTTACTAATACTCGGAAACATTTTATATACAGCTTATATGCTTCTAAAATATTTTGATACGTCTTAAAAAACTTGTTACAGTATTCATCATTCTGTTCTTCATTATTTATTGTTAGTATGTCCTTAATCCACTCTTTCAGATACGTTGTCAACAGTGTTGTGAGGCAGATACCATACATTAAATTAATATCATATTGTGTATTTAGTACATCGCCTGTAGCTTCAAAAAAACTAATTGACCCTTTTAAGACAAAAAAATAAATTGTCGGTAAATTAAAAATTCCGACTATAGTAATAAGTGCGATCCAGTTCCAAACAATATAACTGCGAAAACTTTTGCTAATGTCAATACTCCTATTAATTTCTTGGAGCTTCAATATAAGGGAAACGTTGCTACGGCTATGAACAATGTTGCTAATGATGAGAAAAATGAAGCCGACCAAAACTAAAGTGTGAAAACACCAAAAAATTGTAAGCCTGATACCATTTTCAAGCGATGTCGCAAAATTATAGTGCTCATCGTTGAAATGGCGACAAATAGAAAGACTATTGAAAAATAAAATAGTAAGGAACAGTAGTATGTGATACTTCTTCTCACACGGAGTGATATAACTATTTCTAATTTTGTATTTTGAAGTGAAGAATACAGAAAGCATAATGTTGAAAGGTTGAACTATTCTTCGGACGTCTTTGTCCAGTCTATTATTATTTAGTTTATTGAGTAACAATTTAACTGGATGATTTGAGTTGTTGTTCCACATGATTACTACGCAACTGTTCGATGTTACACTAGAAATAATCCGTAATTTTTCTATGTGCCAGTCTGAAAGTTTTTCTATTAGTGGGCCTTGATCGTATCTAAGTTGAAAATAATAAATCGTGGTTGCTGTCAAATTAAATAAAAGGATTAGGGAATGACTAATTCATCAATCAGTAAACTTAAAAAGGTAGCTATTTTTAACTTTTACTGCACGGTAACGACATTAAAATTATTCGACAGCTAAATTCCAATAACGTTTGGTATCTTCATGATGGAACCTTGGGAAGCGATGTAGAAACTGTTTTAAATGACCTACAATTCTTAAAAAATGAACTTCATTCCATAGGCCTTGATCTCTTCTCAACCTTTCTGAATGTAAACTATACCATATACCTATACCATATACCTAGCGGACAGCACGTAGGTACCGACAGACATCTGCTACTTATACTGATATACTGATAACAGCGCAATCTGGAACCCTCATGAAAAAGTGTATACACTGGTCATCGAAAAGATTCAGAAGTCTTTTGTCCGCTACTAATTGTAGAGTGTAGTAAACTTTTACGGTCATTACCCGCACATGTACCCATCGCCATTTGTGCTAGTTAAGGTGGGGTATCAAAAATTTGAATTAAGGAGAAATCTCAGCCTGGTAAAATATTTCATCCGCCTAATTCGTGGTACACCCATTTAAATTTTCCCTTACTTCAGTCCATCTCCTTTAACATCCCACTAGCCATTAGACACACACTTCGGCCTCGCCGATATCCTCTATTCAAAATACCTCAAACCGGTACCCTGAAGACCAGTCCATTGTACTGTAGAGGTCTGCACTGGACCTCTACAGTTCCTCGTTTATAATTAAAAGACTGTAGAATTGGAACTATTGTATTGTTAAAAGAACCACACAGCTTTACAGAAAATATATGAATTATGACGTCTTATAACAAAAACACAATGTTATCTTCTTTGTCAATGCAGTTTGAATCTTTGAACGGAATATTACATACAGCTAGACCTTTCTGCTAAAGGCCGGAACACACAAGACACTACATGAGCTACGCCCACCCTTGAATAAAAGTATCTGCATAACTCAAACACCAAACAAGACTTTTATTCATACCATTCGAACATTCAAACTCTTCCTGCCTATCCCTATACAGAAAAATTACCTAACGTTGGAAATAGACAAGGTGAGACCATCTCCTGCAAGAGAAAGGTTAAAGTCAGGACGAACGAACCGCATATCTGACTCTTCGACAAGTGTCAGGTAAATTTACAATTTACAAGTGCCAATGTGCACTTAAACAAACCAACGTCGTCATGCCTGAACCTCGTCCCAACAAAACCAACGGAAAAGATGCGACTAGGCCTCCTAGGAAAACAATTGATTTGAAAGTTCACATCGGCCTAGATGAGGCTTAAAAAAAATTAAATGATCTTAACATCAAACTCTTTTACCCCATCGGACGGTATGAGCCAGAGGGAGGGAAAAGTTTAAGAGGCCAGGGTTCATCTAAAAAGTCTAACACATGCCCATACTCCAGAGGGAAAATTCAAGATTCACTCTATCATCGTCTAATAATAACTCAATGAAACATCAACAACAAAACTGTTGGTGCTCAAACATAAGCTGAACCAATTGTGTCAACTCAACACACTTTGCAAAGGCTATGCCCCGTTAGCAAAATTGGTTTCAACTTAAGGTTTTTTAAACAGTTTTCTAAACCATTATCCTCCCATAACTCGCATCATAATTATCTGGAGCATGTTCATTCTATCCCGGCCTATTCGAATTTGGAAAACATTGACGACGACGATATGTTCACACCCTCAGGCTTCTTGGGGTTGAGAGGTAATGCACCTCACACTCCCGGCCGCTTAGAGGTGGTGGCATTGCACCTCACAGGCCTCTGAGAGCTGTGAGGTATGGCACCTCACACTCCCGGCCGCGTCCGATATTCTCTTCCCAGCATATGAAACATACACAAGAAAACATGTTAATAAAATGTAGTATATTAGTAACTAAAATGATGTCATAATAATGTTTACATCTAACTGACAAATTATTATTTACAATGACATGACAAGTGTCAACAAAAAAAGTCAAAGTCTATGTAATATCAAGAACAGTTTTTAATCAATTTAAAAATGTTTTTATCTTTAAACTTCCATTTAATAAATTTATGCTCTAAAAATGAAAACTTCATTATAAAATGATAATTATTTTTACCCGACTGCGTTAGAAGGAGGGTTATGTTGTTAGAAGATGTTTTTATAAATTTACCAATAGTTGAAAAACATTTTGGAATAGAGTTTTTAGTTCTAGCTTTTTTGATAAAAGGGATTCTTTTCTTAATGCGTATTTTTCTTGCAAATGGGATTCTTTTCTTAATTCGTGCTTTTCTTATATCGATTGTTGCACATTGTGAAATACTATTATTATTATTAATGACAAAATCTCTAATATTGAAGACTGCAACTCCATCTGTAGAAAAATTAAATGAGTCTAAAAGTTGCACAGAATTGTCTTTCCCCTCTATGTCTTCATCTCCGACTGCATCCAACTTTAAATCACCTTCAACTAACCCCATTACACTATCCACCTTACTATTGTCAACTGACAAAACGATGTTTTGTGCCTTGTCCATTGTAGTCGAAAAATCGAAATGGTCATCCTCCTTTATTTTGGAATTATTAAACGAAAAATTATTCTCAGTAAATTGATCAAAAGCGATGTTATTTGTATTGATTTGTACATCGTGATCATGATGCTCTTCCTGCGGCTCTGAAACATAACTAGATATATCAATAACTGGAATGGACTGACCCGATTCGTTACTTTCTTCCTCGTGTTCATTCTCGAACACTTCCATCAGCTCCTTCTCATCCTCTGCATGGATGCTCTCTTGCCTGCTGCGCTCGTCATCATCTTCTCCATCTCCATCAACTTCCACGCTGCTTTCTAGGCAGCTTTGCTCGTCATGTAGTGGGTCATCTTCTCTTCCACTAAATAATAAAGAAGCATCATCATCTACATATATAACATCATTTTGTCCGTATTCTTTTAAAATCTCTTCTTTGTGCATCTTATAAAATGCTCTGTGACATCTGCACGGAAGCTCCTCCCGAAAGACATCGCACATATCATCAAAAGTAGTACCTTCGTGGTACTTAAAATTGTATAACGCTAAGGCTGCATCCTGAAGAAATACTCTCATTATCAGTGCCCAATCACTCTCACGCCATTTATTGTAGGCGGCAACTACCTTATACTGTGTAATAAATTCTTCTAGGCAACAGTTGAAGCCCGTGAAAAATTGAGCCATCTCTCACTCTCTTTACAACAAAAAAAAATATATTTAAACACTTAGCTTTGATTCTCCGGCGACGATTCTGCGCCCGTTCTATACTCACTTACACTGCTTTTACTGCTTGGCTTTGCGAGAGGTCTCGCTTTTTATATCATCCGTGCGACTTGGCGCTTTTCATTAAAAATATGCTGAAACAGATTTCGTACGACTTGGGGCGCGTACTTCGTTTAGGCGCTTATTTAAATTAGGAGTTCGGGCCTCCACCAATTGTAGAGGTCTGCACTGGACCTCTACAGTTCCTCGTTTATAATTAAAAGACCGTAGAATTGGAACTATTGTATTGTTAAAAGAACCACACAGCTTTACAGAAAATATATGAATTATGACGTCTTATAACAAAAACACAATGTTATCTTCTTTGTCAATGCAGTTTGAATCTTTGAATGGAATATTACATACAGCCAGACCTTTCTGCTAAAGGCCGGAACACACAAGACACTACAGTACCTAGCTCTCACCCCTATCAACAACATTCTGTTATAATATGACGAGTCCTCAGATGTCTACGCGAGTACTGAACTGAGATTCCTGAACACTGCTACTCAATACCTGGAGTCCATTGTCACTGCTTGGAGTAAATAAATAAAATAAAATAGTTACTTCTTATCAATAATTCTGTTCCAATTTCTCCTAATTCTATCTACTTTTGTCTATATCTAACTTATTTTGTCTAGGTAATACTATCTAATTTTTATTTAGTTTTAACCAATTTGGTCTCATTTATTTTAATTTCATGTTTCCGGTTTTATTATGCGATTCACGGGGCTTACATGACCTAAAGCGCGTTCACTGTCGGACTGCATAGAAAAGAAAGAGAAGCGCGGTGACACAATGCTGGTAATTTATTACAAAATATGAAGCAATTATTGTTTACTGTAGTCGAGCGAATACTTATATTTAAAACTTGCGTTGTTTGCGTTTAGGTCCTGTAAGCCCCTTAACCTAATTTTATGATTGTATGACATGTGTAATTACTAATAGTGACTAATAACTTGTATGTGTTGTGCAAACTGTTATTATAAGTTGGTTATTAATAAATAAATAATAAAATAATAAACTTTCCAAGCTTCAGAAATCAAACTTATTGAAAAAAGCTCTCTTCGCTTACAACATTTGAGATTTCCTTTCCCGTTCTTATTGAGACAAAAAAAACAATGATGTTTCGGAAAGGTTGTTCTAAATTTTATTAACATGCATTCGGTACATAACGTTAATTCGTTATTGCTGTTTTGGCCCTAAAATAACATATTTCCTTCGCGCTTCCCAATTATGGAAGCACACTCACCTTTTAGGCAAAATGGACAAAATTGTCCGTCATACAATATCTTCGATTTAAATGTGACCATGAACGACCGAGCTTTGACACCTTCACCCACTCTTCCCATTCGTATGAGAGGTCTCTGAGTCCGCAAATTTCAAGTATATCGGCTTTGTATCGGCTTTCATATCCTCGTCTCGGTTCAGGGCATTGAAAAATTAATCAGGAAAATCCCAGCCTCCACACTGTTTTATTTTGATGTGATTAATCTTAATTACTTAACCAAGACTATGGATGCCTGGGGACCCGGTTGCCAGAATTAAGATCCACACGTCAATCCATCTTCCCAAAGACGGTGGGATGAGCCGCTCTGCAGAGTAGTACAGAACAATTTAATTGTCACGTCTGCTATAACTGCGGAGCGAGCTCGCCTGCTGGCTGTGAGTGAGTGGGAGTCGGGTCTTTGGCTTCATGCACTACCGTCGTCGAACATAGGCACTTCGTCCGACGACACTACTTTCCGGCTCGCTGCTTCTCTGCGACTTGGAGCTCATTGGTGTTGTCCATATCGCTGTCACTGTGTCATAGTTGTCAACAGCCTCGGACACCACGACCTGTCTTGCAGTGGAAGTGGTAAAAAAAACTCCATAACACTTTTCCCAACCTGGGAATCGAACCCAGGACCCCACGCCCAGCAGCCGTGCGCGCTTGCGACCAATGTATTGTATTTAGGTGTTTGAGCCTCGCTTGACCTACTGTGAGATTACCCTCGAACTTTACGCGGTTGCAGTGTGTATCTACCCTCAATATTGATGATAAATTGATCAAACGTCATGTAACGTTGCACCTTGCAAGTTACAATTTAAAAGAGCTTAGTCTAAGTATCCTTAATAATAACTAACTTATGTACACTTAAAACTATACTATTTACACATAAACTTTAAAAAATAACCTAGTATAATATTTATAAGTAAACCTAACACTTAAATACTACATTAAAACTAAATAATATTATACGGAACCTTCGAGCGATTATTAACTTAAAGGGTCTTCGTTCTATGCGCTCGCGCATCTCTAAAACGATCATTACCGAGCGTCGCCGAGGAGTGGCGATTTGGTTGGGGTCGGTAAGGACGATGACTAGTCAATTGAAAGCGCTTGAGGTGAAGGCTGTGTCGTTCGCTCCGAAGTTACTTAGATAATTTTTCTAAATACGTCGCGAAATCCCTCTAGGGTAAGTTTCCATGTATCCTACTAAAGGTGCTAACTCTAAGGTGTTCTGGAACTTCTTAAAACTAGCTTTCTGCTGTATTTCTTCCTACCTTCCTATCTGGGACACTGTGACCTTTGGACCTACGAAAAGTGGTTCCGGCAGCTTGCTTACGCTTCCGTTCTGTCTGGATTTCCAGGATTTTTAGTCTACCCTTCAACCCTTTCGCCACGTCGTGGTGCCGGCGTCAAGGAGGACGCTTGGGAAGATCCACTGCTGCAGACTGATTATAGTCTACCCTACGCTGAAGTCGTTCCTACAGAACCGGGAGCTGGAGCCGTCAGTTGCGTGCAAGCCTGAGACTGGACCACCATCATCTGAAGACGGTTCAGGCCAGTGTTCCCTACCCCATTTCTACTCTCTGTAATCAGGACTTGAGGCGGCCACGGAAGTTTAGGCAATAAATAATAAGTGTACCTAATCTTCGAGTTCATTATTATTAGCGAACCCCTACATACCTACCTGCTGGCAACTCCCCTAAGGGAAAGTGTCACAGTGGCGCCCTTTACGTGTGTTTCCAGTGGCCTAATCATGTCCTGATTCTTCTTTTTCCGTAATACAGCTGTTAGGTCAATCTACCTACATTGTTGCTGTGAACGTGAAGGTGACAATCTACTGCAAAGCGAACTGGTACGTACTTTTCTTATAATATCAGTTTTCTCTTAATAATTTCTATTTCTATGCCTATTAGTGTCTGGTTATTGTAAGCTGTTACGTATTAGTACTATTAATTGTGACGGAGTTAAAACTAAGGAATTTATAGCTCGTCCACTACCTACCTACACTAATTAAGAACTTAGAAAACGTTTAAATAGCGATTTTGTTATACGTAACAGTTCGCACAGCTAAATACTCCATGTTTTTACATAACTTATTACTTTAATTTCTTTCATTTCCATTATTATCTTTTATTTCTCTCATTTCCTCTTGTCACCTATCGTAAAAGGTAGCTAGATACTTGCATATTTGTAAAGAACACCAGTATATCTTTTGATAATCTATTCTAACATTGTATTTATTCTTTAATATCTCTCATTCTTCTGGGAAACATGGAAACCTACCCTATTAAATTTTTTGTTCTCAACAAAAACGAATTAACATATGAAGTGCTCATTAGAGGCGAAGAACCAGCATCTACCGTACTCGAACTTCGAAAACAAATAAATAAACTAACACCTATTATACCTACTACTGATATTTGTGAGTCTGGAATCGAACCAGATGTTGATATTTCTGGCGTTGGTGTTTCTATGATCGAACTTACATCTCGAGTGAAAACTTTGGAGGATAAGTTTGACACCAATCTTTTCGAACGAACTAGAGCTTTATGCAATCATTTGTATCACCGAATAAGAAGAATTGATTGTTCTGATTCCAAACACTCTGAAAAAGTAAAAACTCTGTCAAAAGGTTTAACATCCTTAATGAATAAATTAGATACATTTAATAAACCTGCTAACCCTACCAGTGAGCCTGTAGTGAGTGTTCAAACATCTGTGGATGCCGTGACTAACGTATCGATGTATTGTGACCGCTCGCACATTGGAGAACTACAGAAAATAAAATATGACGGTAAATCTTGTGTACACGCTTTCGTGCAGAGAGTAAACGAGTACAGTACTGCGCGTAATATACCCTCTAATAAATTGTTATTGTACATTACAGAAATATTCACAGGCGATGCGTTACATTGGTACCGTAGTATTAAGGATTCTGTTACTACTTGGGATGAGCTGAAAGCCTTACTAATAGAGGATTTTAGTCAGTTTGATTACGACTACCGTTTATTGTCCGAGATACGTAATAGAACACAGGGTGATACGGAGAACATAACTATTTATTTTGCCAAAATGTCAGAGTTGTTTTCTAGATTAACTAAAAATTTATCAGAACAGGAGAAACTAGACATCTTAATGCATAACATCAGACCTTGTTATTCTAGTGTATTGGCCTCAAATACGTCATCAATCGATACTATGGAAAACTTAAAAACACTATGTAGGAACTTTGAGAAAATACAGTCTCTGTCTTCTCAATTTAGAGAACCACCAAGAGTGTCGTCTGATACTTTGGCCCCTGACTTAGCATTTTCTAAATCTTCTGAACAGGGTACTACTAAATCTAATAATTACAATCAACATAGGTACAATAATAACTCTAAACATAATTCAAATTTTTCTTATAAGTCTAAAGATAAGCCAGATGTAGTTGCTATTACCACATCCAAATCTAACACTAAACCGGTCTACTGTCCTCGCTGTCGTAATTCTGAACATTCCCTGAAACGGTGTAAAGCGGATAGGTTTTTAATTTGCTTTAAGTGTGGAACAAAGGATGTCAAATACCCTAATTGCCCTAAATGCCAATCAAAGTCAAGGAAAAAAACTAGCTAGTGAAGATTGCTGTAATGAAAAGGCTGTAAAACCTAATATTAATACTACAGATTATAATAAAATTAATAACTTTGATGAAAAGGATTGGAAGGACTGGCTTTTGACGGTCAAAACTTTCTTTTCTAGCTATTTCATTACAACAATCTTCGATAAAAAACCTAAGGATGATCTACGTCCGTACGCGACTATACAAGTACGTGACACAAATATCTGTGGTTTACTTGATTCTGGTTCTACAGTAACTATTTTAGGTAATAATTCTCATTTACATTTTGTTTCATTGGGTCTAGAACTTCATAAGGACGCTGCTAAAACTTTTACAGCAGCCGGTGGACAAAATTTAGCATCTATTGGATTCATTAATCTACCCGTAAAATTCGAAAAGCAATTCCATATATTGAAGGCTTACGTCGTACCTTCGGTAAAAACAACTTTAATACTAGGCATTGACTTTTGGACTAAATTTGAACTATTTCCTAAGTTTTATAATTCTATTTCTATTCATGATGCCGCAAACAATATTAGTGCAGTATCAACAGTGTCTGAAACTGCTACCGTAGTACATTCCTATAATGAATTAACTGAAGCGCAGCGTGTAACTGCTGACAACATTATAGAACAGTTTAAAAATATTTCAACTGAAAAACGCGGCTTAGGTAGAACTAATTTAGTAACGCACCATATTGATACTGGGGATGCCGTACCTATTAGGCAAAGATACTACAGGGTTTCTCCAGAGAAACAACGCATTTTATCTGAGCAACTAGACGAAATGTTATCTTTGGGCGTTGTTGAAGATTGTGAGAGTCCATGGTCGTCACCTGTCCTATTGACGCCTAAAAAGGACGGTAAACTTAGATTCTGTCTAGACAGTCGTAAACTGAATTCAGTTACTAAAAAGGACGCCTACAAGTTGCCTTATATATCTGAGATTTTGGATAACTTAAGTAATGCTAAATATCTAAGTAGCATCGATTTATCGAAAGCTTTCTGGCAAATTCCGATTTCAGAAAACGATAGAAACAAGACTGCTTTCTATATTCCATATCGCGGTACATTCAGATTTGTCACTATGCCCTTCGGGTTGACGAATTCACCTGCTACTCAACAGAGGCTCGTCGATTCATTATTCTATGGCCCCGAGTTTGAAAATTCTGTCTTCGTCTACATCGATGACATTGTTATAATAAGCTCGAATTTCGAAGATCATATTTCTCTTCTTCTAAAAGTCCACAAGAAATTATCTATGGCTAATCTAACCATAAACTTCGAAAAATCTGTTTTCTTTCGTAATCAACTTAAATATCTAGGTTACGTCATTGACTCTAAAGGTCTTCATGTCGATTCCGATAAAATCGATACTATTTTAAATTACCCTACACCTGCAAATAAAAAAGACGTAAAGAGATTTCTTGGAATCGCGTCCTGGTATCGTAAGTTTGTACCTAAATTTAGCTCCATTGCTGGTCCTTTAAACAAACTTACCTCCACTGGTAAAAAATCTAATCCCTTCCTTTGGTCTACAGAAGCTGAGGAATCTTTTACGAAACTAAAAGAACTCCTTGTCTCTGCTCCGATTCTTTCATGTCCTAACTTTGACCTACCGTTTGAAGTCCACACCGACGCTAGTGATTATGGTGTTGGAGGTCTATTAACTCAGACTATAGACGGAGTCGAGCATCCTATAGCCTACACAAGTAGAACCTTGACTGGTTCAGAAAGGAATTACAGCATCACTGAAAGAGAAGCTCTCGCTGTATTAGTAGCCTTAGAACACTGGAGATGCTACCTTGATAATGGGAAAAAGTTTATCGTTTACACAGACCATTCGGCTCTCAAGTGGTTCCTTAACCTAAACAACCCTACTGGACGCCTAGCTCGTTGGGGTGTTCGTCTCTCAGCGTTCAATTTTGAAATTAAACACCGTCGTGGCGTGGATAATGTCATTCCTGATGCACTGTCTCGTGCATGCCAAGTTTCTGTTATAGACACTAATCCTAACACTGCGGTCTCATCTGATCAATGGTACTTAAATATTTATAACGGCTGCCAGAATTCTCCTACATCTTTTCCTAATTATTTCGTAAAAAATAATCGCTTATTCCGTTACATGCAAACCAAACATCCCCTTAATAAAGAGTTCGAGTGGAAGGAGGTGATTCCAGCTGAGTCTAGAACAGAAATCATCTTGAAAAACCACTCTGAACCAACCGCTGGTCACTTTGGTATATTTAAAACCTATAAGCGGGTAAGTCTCAGGTACTACTGGCCTGGAATGCATGCTGATGTCGTGAAAGCGGTTACGTCATGTGATATCTGTATTGCACATAAGCATCAAACACATGCCCCCCTAGGTGAAATGGGTAGACCCAAGCAATGTTCTAGACCTTTTCAAATTATTAGCGTAGATCTAGTAGGACCACTACCGACTACTAGAAAACAAAACTCCTACATCCTAGTCGTGACTTGTTGCTTTAGTAAGTACTGCTTATTATTTCCAATAAAGCGCGCGACAGCCGAAATTGTTACTAAGATCTTAGAGGAACAAGTAATTCTAATACATGGCATACCTTCTACAGTGATACTTGATAATGGTAAACAATTCGTAAGTGCTACGCTAAGACAAATGTTCGACAAATATAAGGTACCTAAATTACATTTTACTCCTAAATATTCACCACATGTTAATACAGTCGAGCGTTTTAACAAAACAATAATGACCGCTATCTCAACGTTTATAACTACCGATCAACGTGTTTGGGATCAGCTGGTACCTAAAATACAATTCGCCGTGAATAGTTCTGTTAACGAAGTAACCGGTTTTACACCATCGTTTCTAGTGTACGGGCGTGAAATAATTACTTGTGGATCACACTACGTTGATACGGAAAACGATGAAGACATTGTTTTTCAGCCTCGTGATTCCTACGCCGAGAACTTAGGAGTGTTGTCTGGTATATTTAATAAGGTTCAGGCACTATTACTGCAGGCTCATAGTAGGAATTGTCAACATTATAATTTACGCAGACGACCTGCTGAATTTAATATTGGTGATGTTGTATGGAGAAGGACTTTTTATCAGAGTGATAAGGACAAATATTTTAATAAAAAATTAGCTGCAAAATTCATAAAATGTACAGTTATTGGTAAAAAGTCCCCACTTGTTTATGAACTCGCTGATATGTCTGGAAAACCACTAGGGTCTTGGCATATCAAAGATATCAAACTTAATAACTATAAAGACTAAACTCATTACTTAACTTATCATAGTACCTTACCTAGCCTTAATTAATACTAAAACCTACTACTTAAACTCTAATGTGTTAAAAATAATGATTATTTTAATACACTTAAACTTGCTAATTGAGTATAATTATTTAAATTTAGTTATTACTCTGTTGATATGGTCACAAGTCTTTATTCATAGACTGGATGATTTTATGGAAGGTGATTATTTGCGTGAGGTATGAAAGTAAAGTCTGCACGTATTAGTCAGTTTAGTTTAGTAGTGCTAGTCGGATTTTGCATCTAGTACGCAAAATCCTTCGCTTTCTGGCGGGGTACTGTAACGTTGCACCTTGCAAGTTACAATTTAAAAGAGCTTAGTCTAAGTATCCTTAATAATAACTAACTTATGTACACTTAAAACTATACTATTTACACATAAACTTTAAAAAATAACCTAGTATAATATTTATAAGTAAACCTAACACTTAAATACTACATTAAAACTAAATAATATTATACGGAACCTTCGAGCGATTATTAACTTAAAGGGTCTTCGTTCTATGCGCTCGCGCATCTCTAAAACGATCATTACCGAGCGTCGCCGAGGAGTGGCGATTTGGTTGGGGTCGGTAAGGACGATGACTAGTCAATTGAAAGCGCTTGAGGTGAAGGCTGTGTCGTTCGCTCCGAAGTTACTTAGATAATTTTTCTAAATACGTCGCGAAATCCCTCTAGGGTAAGTTTCCATGTATCCTACTAAAGGTGCTAACTGTAAGGTGTTCTGGAACTTCTTAAAACTAGCTTTCTGCTGTATTTCTTCCTACCTTCCTATCTGGGACACTGTGACCTTTGGACCTACGAAAAGTGGTTCCGGCAGCTTGCTTACGCTTCCGTTCTGTCTGGATTTCCAGGATTTTTAGTCTACCCTTCAACCCTTTCGCCACGTCGTGGTGCCGGCGTCAAGGAGGACGCTTGGGAAGATCCACTGCTGCAGACTGATTATAGTCTACCCTACGCTGAAGTCGTTCCTACAGAACCGGGAGCTGGAGCCGTCAGTTGCGTGCAAGCCTGAGACTGGACCACCATCATCTGAAGACGGTTCAGGCCAGTGTTCCCTACCCCATTTCTACTCTCTGTAATCAGGACTTGAGGCGGCCACGGAAGTTTAGGCAATAAATAATAAGTGTACCTAATCTTCGAGTTCATTATTATTAGCGAACCCCTACATACCTACCTGCTGGCAACTCCCCTAAGGGAAAGTGTCACAGTCAGTTGAATCACAAACCACACGGTGGCGACATCGCCGTCTGTCATTTGAATTATCAGTACGTCTTGAACTTTCGCAGTGAGCAGTGTTTGTTAGTTTGAACAAATTTATAGTGAAATTTAAACAAAGAAATTGGAAAATATACTCAGCTTCACGTGATCATCATTCTGTAAGTATTTAATCTTTAGTAACATGTGGTGTATAAATATTAGACGAGAGATCCCTATGGTTTCTGCTCGATAGGTGAATGCCCGCTCTCTGGACGGCAGACTCACCTTTTCTCTTGGGTAAGCCCCAAATAACGAAACTTCACACCCATGATAGTAACGGCAACTTGGCCAAAACCTAGCAGTGGAAGGCTGTGCAGTCTAACACAACAGACCCCGTGAGTCGGCTAGTCAGACGACCGAGGTCGGCTGATCGGACGTCCGAGGTCGGCTAATCGGACGACCAGGTCGGCTGGTTGGACGACTGAGTCGGCTAATCGGACGACCAAGGTCGGCTGATCAAAAGACCCAAGTCGGCTAACCAGATGACGCAGCCGGCTATTCAAGTGACCTGAGTCGGCTGTCCAGTCAACTAGACGGCTTACCAGCCGACCAAGGGGATTTCGATTAGACTGCTTAAAAGATATTGCCCAGGGCACGCTCTAATTACCCGTAATGATTTCAGATCATGGAACGGCGCATCACTCTTGGGGAACTAACCATTTTTGAAGTTCCACCAGAGGAAGAAACAGTCTATAACAAATTCATCAGTATTTTAGATGAATTTTACCCAGACGATTGGAGAGCATGGGAGGTAAATGATCTAACCTTTGAAGACCTATTTGGGCCGCAAATATCATCGGACGATGAAAATCGGATACGCTTTGCAATTCCGACGGTGCAACTTGCACAAGCTTTTAGCAGCGGGACTCCTGGCACACTGGGTGAAAAGACATACAGGAAAATAAAGCGGACCCTCCTGAAGTGGCCTATTGCCAGAGCAGTTATATATACACCATCGAACACGATGAAGAAAATTCACTCGCTTGAGGGTTTTAACAGATTTTCAGAAGTAGTAAACCAGCTCAAGCCCAAACTAATATCTAGATCAGATGCTTCCTCATTCTTAAAGTCACGTTCTAACGTTGGCGCTGAAACTCACGCATCGCCTGCTAGTTCAGCGATGTCTTCTAGTAGTAGAAAGCGATCCCATAGTCCAACAGGCTCAGAGGAAGCCGGTGGTAAAATAATGAGAGAGCCTGAAGATAGTTTGATGGCCAAATTCATGAATCAACAAAACATGCTACTTGGAAAAATTTTTGAACTCTCCCATGATCAGAACCAACAACTTAAAGCAATAAAAAACCACTTGGCAGACCAACCGGCGCGTTCACCTACCCGGGAATACAACGATCAGTCTGAGGAAGAAAGCTGGCAAGCTCCAGATATTATTAATTCGGACACGGATGACGAACCTGAACAGACTGATGAACCATTACTGGACTTTGATCCAGAAACAAAGGAGTCAGAAGCAAAGATAAGTGCAGCTGAAGAAGACCTAGCTAAACAGGGTATTCACTGTCAGAGATTAGGTAATGATGGATGGCACAATATTCGCTACGCGGATGTCCAAAAGAAATTTCAAGCAGCACCTGTTTTCACCAACCTAAAAGTAAATAGTACTTTGGCTACAGTAACTCCATCATGGCAACTAGTAACCATTTTAGAAAAAATGGATTTATGTTTAGGTGCCATAACGCATGGACTTCTACAGCAGCGAAAGGAATTTCAAAGCATCTATCATAAGGCATCACTGGAAGTCAAATCTCATATCAGCAAAAATTTTTTATCTCAAGAATCAGCTTTTCGTAAAACATCGGATGCATTATTGCAGTATACGTGTGGAAAGCGTGCCGAAGTAATTCAACATAGGAGAAACCTATACAAACCTCCTAATAAAACGCTTAATGAATTGCTGCAATCCATTCCACCCTCACCAACTCACCTCTTCGCTGAACCACAGTTGGCAGATTTGGTGAAGGAACAAGGTGGCACAAATAAATTTTTTCCCGCCGCAAATAGAAAATCAACCTATAAATACAAGGCTACAAATGATTAGCAACAAAACAAGGAAAGGACCAAACCATTCGGTTCGTTTAAAAGACCGTCATTCAAAGCACCAGAACGTACGACCACTCGTACAACAGGAAGAGACAAGAGACCCTTTCACGGGAAACAGAAAAGCGGAAAATCAAGATACGAAGGGAGGAAACACCAAGTTTAAAGCGGGACAGGTCAGTCTAAAAGTACGAAACTGGGAGCAGTTGGGAGCGCCGAAATGTATTTTGAATATACTCGCAGGATGTAGAATATCTTTCAATCGCAAACCTCCCCTGTGTAAATTCAACAAAGAATCCTGCTCTCACTACCAAGTAAAACCATCGCCAGCAATGGCTTTAGAAATCAAGAAGCTAATTGACTGTGGAGCAGCAGTAGAAAGCAATCATAGGTCAGGTTTCTTGTCTCCGTTATTTCTGAGACAAAAAGCAGATGGCTCAAATCGCCCTATCCTGAACCTAAAACATTTAAATAATTTCCTTACTCCTCCCAAGTTTCACCTAATAAATCATAACAAGATTCCTAATTGTTTAAACCCTTTAGATTACATGATCAAATTAGACTTGTCACAAGCCTATTTTCACCTCTCAATTACTAACTCCCATCGCAGGTTTTTGGCCTTTGCATATGATGACAAAATTTTTGAGATGACTTGTAATATAAAGTAAGAAAAATATAAGGAGCGGTTGCTAATCCAAAGGGTAAGCCTTTGGATTAGCAACCGCTCCTTATATTTTTTCAAAAGTGACTAATTGGATTGCTAATTATTTCAGAGAACTGGGAATCAGATCAATTGTGTATCTCGACGATTTTTTGATTATTCATTCCAATCCAAATACGCTGCATCGACAAAGTCAAATTGTTTTACAAACTCTGGAGCATCTAGGCTGGTGCATAAATTATCAGAAATCAACCCTGCGCCCAACTCAATGTCTAGAATATCTCGGAATTATCTGGAATACCAGATGCAACGTCAAGAGTCTTCCTGAGCAACAAATCCTAAAGAATATCAACCTACTAAGTCAGACATTAAAAAACCAACATTGGACATGGTGCTCAGCAAAAGTGCTACTCGGGAATATAAATTTTGCCTCTTTCACCGTACCTCTGGGCAGGCTCCACTGCCGACACATTCAAATAGCAGCAAAGCATCTCCCGAAAGAGAACCGTCACAAGAAGTTTTATCTACCTCCGATGGTAAGAGCAGAAATACTATGGTGGATAAGAAACATCAGGCGCACCTCGCCGATTCATCAAGAAAGTGCAACTACCTTTATAACTACAGATGCAGCCAAAAACGGGTGGGGGGCAACGATCAACGGCCGACCCTTGAGTGGGCGATGGACAAAGAAACAAGTGGAGTGGCACAGCAATCTAAAAGAGTTATGGACTGTTTTGAAAACACTCCAAATTGCTGGTCACAAACTACTAAACAAAACTGTCATGTTACAAACGGACAACAAATCGGTGGTTGCTTACATAACGAAAGAAGGAGGAACCAGATCCCTCAGACTGTTAGAAGCAACTCGAAAGATACTGGAGCTGGCAAGAACATACAACATAAGATTAATTGCTCGATACTTACCGGGGAAATACAATCTCTCGGCAGACAGCCTTTCGCGATCAAACAGGATGCCCGAGTGGTCCCTGAGCACGGAAATACTACATGTAATATTCAAGAGATGGGGAACCCCGTCAGTGGATCTATTTGCCAGTGCAGCGTCAGCAGTAGTCGACACATATGTGAGCGAGGATGCTACAGACACATACTGCCTGTTTGTGGACGCCTTCAGCAGGCCATGGCATTTTCAACTAGGTTGGATATTTCCTCCTCCAGCGATGATACGGGTACTCCGTCACCTAACGATAAGTTCGGGCACATACCTACTGGTGGCACCGAAGTGGGAAAGAACGTTCTGGAAAGCAGATTTGAAACAAAGAGCCCTGAGTGCCCCGATGATAATACGCAACCTGTCACAACACCTGATAGACCTACGGTCTCTGAGGCCACCGCCATTAGTGGAGCAACTTTGTTTGCCGGTTTGGAAGATTCGGGCTGGTCCCATCTAATTCGGGACTGGCCTACAAAAAGTAAAGAACAGCTAGAGGCATCGTGGCGTAAGTCTACACTAAAAACATATCGACCAGCCTGGCAACGCTGGAAAAAATGGTCACAGGATAATAGTAGTTCTTTAAATAACCCTAGACCTGAGGATCTTGCCAGATTTTTGTACTTCCTACATGAAGATAAAAAATTAGCTCCTAGTACTATCGCTGTACATAAGTCGGTAGTCACCACGTTTGCCAATCCTGAAAATACAGAAAAACTAAGCAATCATCCCCTCGTAAAGCAAATGCTTAAATCTATAATGCTTACCAAACCACCTTCTAATAAAAAGTTGAGTTGGAACGTAGGTCAACTAATAGACTACCTCCAAAGTTACGAAGTTGATGAGAAGAGCCTATTTCAAGTGTCGCGCCACACCGCAGCACTCTTGCTCCTGATGTCAGGTCGTCGAATTCATGACCTAACCCTGTTATCTATTGATCCATCCTCCTGTGAACTCTCTGATGATAAAGTTATATTCTGGCCCAAATTCGGATCTAAAACTGATTCCAGTACATATAGACAGTCGGGTTGGAAAATCTTACAAAATGAGAACTCAAAATTAAACGCTGTGTTGTGGATAACAAAATTGATTTCCATATCCGAACAAAGAAGAGCGGCGAACAAAACTCTCTCAAACCTATTTATCACAACCAGGAGTAAAGTGAAATCAGCTTCTCGATCAGTAATCGGGGGATGGATTCGAACTCTATTTAAAGAGGGCAACATTCAAGGTTCTCCAGGAAGCTGTAGGGCAGCTGTGAATTCTGATATTTGGATAAATAAAAGATTTAATTTAGATGATTTGATGAAAAGAGGTAACTGGAGGTCACCAGATACCTTCATAAAATATTATTTTAAAGAGGTAGCCTCTTATAATCACAATAGTAACAGAAGTATATCTCAGTTGTTTTGTCCTGTTTAGTTTATTAAAGCTTATATGATTTAATTGGTTTACAAATTTACTACCTTTCCTTATGCATAGTCTGTTCAACCACACAGTACGTCTCGCCATCGCCGGCAGAATGTAAACATATCTCACAGTAGGTCAAGCGAGGCTCAAACACCTAAATAGGACCGTTTTCCCCCTGAAGGGAAGAAAACGGATATTTAGGTTTTAGCCGAAGCTTGACCTACTAAACTTGCCGGTCTAGCCGGCGGTGAGTACTGATAATTCAAATGACAGACGGCGATGTCGCCACCGTGTGGTTTGTGATTCAACTGACGTTTGATCAATTTATCATCAATATTGAGGGTAGATACACACTGCGACCGCGTAAAGTTCGAGGGTAATCTCACAGTAGGTCAAGCTTCGGCTAAAACCTAAATATCCGTTTTCTTCCCTTCAGGGGGAAAACGGTCCTATTAGGTAAAGTTTTTAGGAAATAAATGCATGAATACTATCTTATTTTGTATTTTGAATTAAATTAATCGTATCGGGGGCGTCGGACACAGGTGCGTCGACCACTGGGGGCCTAAGCCCCGTGGCTTAGGCCCCCAGTGAACCTTTCAACATAATGTTCACTGTGGGTCCGTACCCACAGTGAACATTATGTTGAAAGGTTGAACTATTCTTCAGACTTCTTTGTGCAGTCTGTTATTGAGTAACAATTCAACCGGACAAAAAAAAAAATAACTGAAAAATGCTTCACCAATAAGATTTGATACGATTAATTTAACGGTTAACTGTCCATTATGTTATCCTTTTATGATTCTGCCAGAGTGGCCTTTTTAGGCCCCCTGATCTACTTAATTTTTCAATATCAAATGAAAACTTTTCTGTTATTTTTGTGATGCCCAAATCAGACATGTCTATTTAATTAGGTATAACTATTGATCGAATCGAAGTTGAACATTTATAGAATAAATATGTATGCTGTCAAATTACGTATAAGATTTGGGTTCTGGAAGGATATTTTTTATTATTATCTATTCAATAGAAATTGTACATAAAATTGAAGATATAATGAAGAAATAATTAATTTCACAGGAAAGCAAACTGCAACAGTACAATAATGTAATTAGTTAAGAGTCCCAGCAGAGGTATCGGTAGAGTGGCGTCTACAGTAAACATGCCACACGCTGTCATCTTACTGAAGGTCCGGTTAACTTGAAGCACGCGCTTGCACAGATGTCTGACACTTTCTGTAAGAAAATAAAAAAAAATTGAGTTGCATAAGTTACAAAAAAAAAATCCAATACCCCAGATTTCCCCAGATACTGATTCTGAATGGTGGGTAAAAAGAATTTAGATATTTCAGTCGAAATTGTTGTTGTTCTTACTTGGACAGTTTGTATCCATTACCCGCTGCATACACGCGGACTCGGCTTCCTCCACACCAATATACAACTTCTCACAATGCTAACAAGTGATAATTACAAGTGATATTTTTTTTAGAGCATATAAGACAAAAATGACGGTCGGAGGTGGAGGCCACTGAAAGCAGCAAGTAGTAAAATATTAAGAGCTTGCTGTGCTCTGAAACGGAACACTTACTTCACTTTATTCATTGAATAAAATAAAGTTAACATTCAGTAATGGAATCAGATACTAAAAATTGAGTAGCACAATCTACAAAGTACCTAAATGTAAATAAAATTGGGCGTGCGGCATCGTAAACGATGATAAAACAAGAGCAGCTTCTTCAAAAATCAAGTAAACGACAGATTAAGTGTGAGAGACAGAGAGAGTTATATTTTTCTTCTCTCTCACTTGACTAAATGTCCCTAAACGTGACACGTGCTTGAAATTTCACTCTCAATTCTCGTCCAATAATGATCGAATCGCTGCAGATGTTTCACTTTAAAAAAATTATATTTTAATATAATGAGGGAAATTAAGGCTGCGGCAGTATAAATGCAACATTTAATCCTATAAATGATATACGTTTCAATATAAAAGTAAAACATAATGAGAAGTCACAGAATAAAAAATTAAAATGTCAAACAAGAAATTTTCGAAGTATTTAAAAAACCGTTCAGAGTAATAGAAACAATATAAATAATCCATTCTCCAGATTTTTCATACCATGATACGGATGTTGAAGCTGGTTAAAAAATATCCAAGAAAACTTAACGAAATTCCTGGGCATTAACTGTTACCAAATGAAAACTTAAGATACATTATGCATATACTCACGTTGAGCGACGAATCTTGCAAATGCATTAAGTGTATCTGCATATTACATAGAATACGAATAAACGAGCTGTATGTTCGGTATAATATCTAAAAAAGACGAGAATGTCGTTGCATGAGTCAGTAGGAAGTGCATATGTAACAATCGCAATGTAAGCAAGTGACTTACTAATACTCGGAAACATTTTATATACAGCTTGTATGCTTCTAATACATTTTGATACGTCTTAAAAAACTTGTTACAGTATTCATCATTCTGTTCTTCATTATTTATTGTCAGTATGTCCTTAATCCACTCTTTTAGATACGTTGTCAACAGTGTTGTGAGGCAGATACCATACATTAAATTAATATCATATTGTGTATTTAGTACATCGCCGGTAGCTTCATAAAAACTAACTGACCTCTGTGAGACATAAAAAAAAATTGTCGGTAAATTAAAAATTCCGACTACAGTAAGAAGTGAGATCCAGTTCCAAACAATATAACTGTTAAAACTTTCGCTAATGTCAATGCTCCTATTAATTTCTTGGAGCTTCAATATAAGGGAAACGTTGCTACGGCTATGAACATGTTGCTTATGATGAGCAAAATGAAGCCGACCAAAAATAAAGTGTGAAAACACCAAAAAATTGTAAGCCTGATACCATTTTCAAGCGATATCGCAAAATTATCTGGCTCATCGTTGAAATGGCGACAAATAGAAAAAAAATTGAAAAATAAAATAGTAAGGAACAGTAGTATGTGATACTTCTTCCCACACGGAGTGATATAACTATTTCTTATTTTGTATTTTGAAGTGAAGAATACAGAAAGCATAATGTTGAAAGGTTGAACTATTCTTAGGACGTCTTTGTCCAGTCTATTATTATTTAGTTTATTGAGTAACAATTTAACTGGACGATTTGAGTTGTTGTTCCCTACGCAACTGTTCGATGTTATACTAGCAATAATTGGTAATTTTTCTATGTGCCAGTGTCAGTGGGTCTGGATCGTATCTAAGTTGAAAATAATAAATTGTGGTTGGTGTCAAATTAGATAAAAGGATTAGGGAATGACTAATTCATCAATCAGTAAAATAAAAAAGGAATTACTTAAGTATCCACTTAGATAAACTAGGTAGCTATTTTTAACTTTTGGTGGACGGTAACGACAGTAAAATTATTCGCCATCTAAATTCCAAAAATGTTTGGTATCTTCATGATGGAACCTTCAGAAGCGACGTAGAAATTGTTTTAAATGACCTACAACTCCTATAAAATGAACTTCATTCCATAGGCCTTGATCTCTTCTCAACCTTTCTTAATGTAAACTATATTTAGCGGACAATACGTAGGTACTGACAGACATCTGATACTTATACTGATGTACAGTCGGTGGCCAACATTATCTGACCCACTTGAGTGATAGCGAATTTGAACCTTATCGTGAACATTTGGAATACCCCGTGCAAGCATTTCGATAAATAATGTTGTTAAGCGATTTTAATAATTATGTTGTTGTTGTTAAGGTTGAAAGGCTAATGAGTTTCACGACTACTAAAAAAAAAAACCAAGGTGAGGTTGGATGAATAAAAAAAAATATCGCGCATCAGTAACATTTTAAAGTTGTCTACGGTTAATAGCTAAATTCCGTGATTCATTTTAATAGCTGGTTGTGATTTTGCGATAATGAACTTAATGAAAATATACGATATGGTTCAAATTCTTTAGAATATTGCTTCTATCATCCCAACTAAGGTCAAATTTCAAATCATATTACTACAGTTGAAGTTTAATTATTGTAATTGTTTTTAAAACTGATTAAAGACTAGTGTTTAGTCGTTTCGTTTATTTTTTTTTAAATAAAATTATTATCAACCGCCATTATCAGAAGTGGGATAGGCTCCGTTGCCTATCTTATCTATCTGTGTTGTGCGAAAAGTTTTTGAATCATGTCCGAACGAGCTACTATTCGTAATAGAGGTAGAACTAGGCGTGATCAAAACAGTGATGCAATTGACCTCCAAGAAACTCTTGGAGCTATTCTGGCGCGCCTGACAGCGCTAGAAAATACCAGCCTGCCCGCAACTACTACCGTGTCGGCGACAACTACTCCGGATGCACGTGCTGTTATGGCGCCTGGGCAGATCATCGCGTCTTTGCCGCAGGAGCCACAACCAGCGGTGCCCGAGTCGAACACCAGCATTGTTGGAGAATCGCTTGCAAGTACCTCGACGTCACTGGATGCTACAGATCGCCTCATTGGAGCGTTAAGTGCGTTAACAAAGGTCAGATCCAACCATTATTATATTTCAAACTTTGATCCCAGCATACATGATATCGATTCTTGGTGTGAAGAAGTTGAAAGGGCACGTGAAATTAATAGATGGGATGACAACGAGTGTTTATCCCGGATTGCTAACTGCCTGAAGGGAGATGCTCGTAGTTGGTTAAACGATTGGGTCACAAAAGACCGCACCTGGTCTAACTTTAAGATCGAATTTAAACCACGTTGCGCACGAAGAATCGATGTTGCAAATATATTATTTGACGTCATGTGTACTAATTCCGACAAATATTCCACGTACGCAGAATATGCTAGGCGCTCCGTCCTGAGACTAAATATTGTTAAAGGGTTAAGCGATGACTTAATGGTCGCGATTGTCATACGTGGTGTAACTGACACACAAGTACGTGCCGCTGCGACTAACGCCCATTTAACGGCCAAAGATCTTGTTGAATTCTTTTCTATTTATACCAAACCGAATCCTAACTCATCAGTAACCTCGGTGAAACCTTCTCAAAGTAAACAGTCTGACCGAAACTTTCGAAAACGTCCACAAAATAATAAAAATCGCGAAACATCGTGTTTTTCTTGTGGTAGTGTGGGTCATGTGCAGCGCCTGTGCCCTAAACAATCGAAAACAGATAAATCCGATGAATCGAAGGAAACAGATAATAAGAAACCGAACGGGCCGTGTTCATTCTGTAAAAAGCCAGGCCACGACGTCTCTGTCTGTTTCGCTAAACAAAGATCTGAAGCGCGTAATAAAAACAACGTTAATTTTTGTTTCGAGTTGAAAGGTGCGTCAACCGACAGTGACGTCACAACGGCCGTAATACAGGGTATACCTACGGACGTGCTGATAGACAGCGGATCACGCGTTTCACTTATTTCGGAATCGGTGCTAAAATATTTTAAGTGTACCCGACTACCCACATATCAGGTATTACGTGGTATAGGTGATCAAAATATTGAGTGTAATAGTCGCGTAACATTAGTTATAGAATTTAGCGAAATTTCATTACAGGTAGATCTCTTTGTAGTTCCCTCGAAATGCTTAAACGTGCCAGTACTAATAGGTACAGATGTTTTGAACCGCGATGGGGTAACGTACATTCGCGCAAACAATGAGCAACGTATTACTCGAATTCCTAGTTCGGTTGGTCAAAATGTATTACTCATCAACTCAAGTAATCAGTTTTCAGTTATACACCGCTTGAAGGTAGCGATCGTGAAAAATTAATGTCAGTCGTAAATCAGTTTAAGGAATTCTTTATTATTGGGACTGCTTTAACAACAGTCACAACTGGTAATATGCGCATTGAGTTGACGAGTGAAACACCGATTTGTTATAGGCCGTATAGACTTTCATACGACGAAAAATTGAAAGTGCGTGATATTGTAAAAGACTTGTTAGACAAGAAAATAATCCGCGAGTCCAACTCTCCATACGCAAGTCCGATTATTCTTGTCAAGAAAAAGGACGGCAAAGATCGTATGTGCGTTGATTACCGCGCGTTGAACGCGGTTACCGTGAAAGGTCGCTATCCATTACCCTTGATAGAAGATCATATTGATCGCCTTGGTAAGAGCAAGTTCTTCAGCTGTTTAGACATGGCGACAGGCTTCTACCAAATTATGTTGGATAGCGACTCTGTAGCGAAGACCGCCTTCGTGACGCCAGAAGGTCATTTCGAATTTCTGAAAATGCCGTTTGGTCTCGCGAACGCGCCGGTCGTATATCAACGAATAATCACAAATACGCTTAAATCACAAATAGAGTCCGGTAAAGTCCTCATTTTTATCGATGACGTGTTATTATTGTCATCATCTGTCGATGAAGCAATCGAAAACGTACGCGAGGTCTTAAAAACATTAACTTCTGCGGGGTTCTCTATTAACTTAAAGAAAAGTACATTTGTGGCTACAGAGGTTGAGTATTTAGGTCGAACTATCTCTGAGGGTCAGGTTAGACCGAGCGAACAAAAAATTAAGGTTTTAATTGACTCCCCTGTGCCCACAAATGTAAAACAGGTTCGACAGCTACTCGGATTGGTAGAGTATTTTCGTCGCTATATACCCGGTTATGTATCTAAGACAGCGCCCATTGCTAGTTTAACAGGACGAATACGTTAATAGGGATCGAAAGGTCAAACGTAAATTTAACATTAATGATAATGTGTTTGTAATAAAAACCTCTCAAGTTACAGGCAAGCTGGACTCAGGGATGCGAGGGCCATATCGTGTTGCGAAAATCCTTCCCCACGATCGATACGAGCTACAGCTGCTAACTGGTTCGTATGGCAAAGTTACTCAGGCTGCCGCCGAGCACATGGTTGCTTGGCGAGGAGAGTGGACTCCCGAGTCGTGTGCCACGTTTTTTGATAGTAAGTAGATTTTTGTATTTACTATCTAAATTGTATCAAATGTGCTTGATTAGATATTTTTGACCATCACACAAACTATCAATATTTTTTTTCTTGACATTACTTTGAGACAGAAAGAAGATAGGTATCAGGAAGAAAGAAAGATAATATATGATGACTAAATCAGAAATGTCTGTTTAATTGAGGTACCTATTGGTCGAATCGAAGTTGAACAAATAGTATAAATATGTATGCTGTCAAATTACATAAAAGGCTTAGGTTCTGGAAGGATACTATTAATTTTTATCTATACAATCATTGCAATAGAAGATATAATGAAGAAATAATTAATTTCACAGGAAAGCAAACTGCATCAGTACAATAATGTAATTAGCTAAGAGTCCCATCAGAGGTATCGGTAGAGTGGCGTCTACAGTAAACAGTCCACACGCTGTCATCTTACTGAAAGTCCGGTTAACTTGTAGCACGCGCTTGCATAGATGTCTGACACTTTCTGTAAGAAAATTATCAAAAGTTGAGAGAGAGGGTTAGTTACAATAAAAAAACAATTCCCCCGATTTCGATATTGATTCTTAAAGGTGGGTAAAAATAATTTAGATATTTCAGTCGAAATTGTTGTTGTTCTTACTTGGACAGTTTGTATCCATCACGCGCTGCATACACGCAGACTCGGCTTTCTCCACACCAATATACAACTTCTCACAATACCAACAAGTGATAATTATAAGTGACAATTTTTTTACAGTCCATATGATTAAAGAGACGGTTGAAGGTGGAGGCCACTGAAAGCAGTAAGTAGCAAAATATTAAGAGCTGGCTGTGCTCTGAAATGGAACACTAATTTGACTTTATTCATTGAATAAAATAAAGTTAATATTGAGTAATGGAATCAGATACCAAAAATTGAGTAGCACAATCTACATAGTACCTAATTGAAAATCAAATTGGGCGTGCGGCATCGTAAACGATGATGAAACCAGAGAAGCTTCTTAAAAAATAAAGTAAACAAGAGATTTAGTGTGAGAGACAGAGAGAGTTATATCTTTCTTCTCTCTTATATAACTAAATGTGCCTAAACGTGGCACGTGCTTGAAATTTCACCCTCAATTCTCGTCCAATTATCGAATATCGATGTTTCACTTTAAAAAATGATATTTTAGTATCATGAAGGAAATTAAGGCTGAGGCAGTACAAATGCAGAATTTAGTCCTACAAATGATATACCATTCAATATAAAAGTAAAACATAATGGGATCATGCTAGAGAAGTCGCAGTATATAAAATGAAAATGACCAGGAAAAAATGATCGAAGTATTTAAAAGATCACTTAGAGTAATAGAAACAACATAGATGATTCATTCTCCAAATTTTAAATATCATGATATGGATGTTGAAGCTGGTTAAAAAATATCCAAGAAAAGTTTACAAAGTTTCTGGGCATTACCAAATGAAAACTTAAGATACATTATGCATATACTTACTTGGAGAGACGACTCTTGCAAATGCATTAAGTGTCCCTGCACAGAACATAGAACACGAATAAACGAGTTATATGTTCGGTATAATATCTAAAAAAGAAGGGAAAGTCGTGCATGAATCAGTAGGAAGTGAAATATATGTAACAGTCGCAATGTAAGCAAGTACCGACTTACTAATACTCGAAAACATTTTGTATACAGTTTGTATGCTTCTAAAATATTTTGATACGTCTTAAAAAACTTGTTACAGTATTCATCATTCTGCTCTTCATTATTTATTGTTAGTATGTCCTTATTCCATTCTTCCAGATACGTTGTCAATAGTCTTGTGAGGCAGATACCATACATTCAATGAATGTCATATTGTGTATTTAGTACATCGATGATAGCTTCAATAAATTTAATTGACCCCTTTGAAATATAAAAATAAATTGTCGGTAAATTAAAAATTCCGACTACAACAATAAGTGAGATGTAGTTCCAAAAAATATGACTGCGGAAACTTTTGCTAATGTCAATGCTCCTATTAATGTCTTGGAGCTTCAATATAAGGGAAACGTTGCTCCGGCTATGAACAATGTTACAAATGATGAGCAAAATGGAGCCGACGAAAGATAAAATGTTAAAACACCAAACAATTATAAGCATTATACCAATTTTATGCGATTTCGCAAAATAATTGGGCTCATCGTTGGACTGGTGACACATACAAAAAATACTCAAAAATGAAAAAGTAGAGAGCAGTAATATGTGATACTTTTTCTCACACGGAATGATATAACTATTTTTAATTTTGTATTTTGAAGTGAAGAATACAGAAAGCATAATGTTGAAAGGTTGAACTATTCTTCGGACATCTTTGTCCAGTCTATTATTATTTAGTTTATTGAGTAACAATTTAACTGGACGATTTGAGTTGTTGTTCGCAGTACGCAACTGTTCGATGTTATACTAGCAATAATTGGTAATTTTTCTATGTGCCAGTCTGGAAGTTTTTCTATTAGTGGGTCTTGATCGTATCTAAGTTGAAAATAATAAATCGTGGTTGCTGTCAATTTAAAAAAAAAGGATTAGGGAATGACTAATTCATCAATTAGTCAATTAAAAAAGGAATTACTCAAGGAACTCAAAGGAACCTTGGGAAGCGATGTAGAAACTGTTTTAAATGACCTACAATTCTTAAAAATTGAACTTCATTCCATAGGCCTTGATCTCTTCTCAACCTTTCTAAATGTAAACTATACCTTGCGGACAGTACGTAGGTACTGAGAGACATCTGATACTTGTAAATAGAGGATAGTGAGAAGGAAGTCGAGAATGTCGTTTTCAAAAATACAAGCTTAAAACAGGAGCTAGTAGACCTTCATCAAAAATACCTGGTTGTTGTCGATGAACGGGACAAATTGCGGTTGGTCACAGATGGTTTCAATAACTGTAGTAACTTATATGAGGAGGCATTGTGTAAGGTTAGGGACCTAGAAGAGGAATTAATTCATGCAAATGTACGTATTACTAAGTTACAGAAACTAAAAGAACATACTCAGGCTCGGGAAAGTAATAACTTGTATACTGAATTATTTAATACAAATTGCAACCCTCAATCCTTAATAACAATAGACCTTACTGAAGATTCTATATCGAAATATAATAATAATAGTTATAAAGTAAGTAAAAATAAAATTAAAAAATATGCAAAACTAAATAAAATTATAAATAGATGCAATAAGTTTAGGAAACAACAAAAACACAATTCCAATAATATTAAACTAAGGAAGGAACGTGTTTTTCTAATAAATAAATTAAAAAACTATGAAATCAAATTAGAAGATAGTAAAAACATTTATCATATTGACACTCAGCGATTACAGTCTGAAATTGAGGTACTTGAAGAGTCCCTACATTTACATTATAATAAGTATGTGAGCTCTCAAAAACAAATAAAGGAACACATCCTTGCTGCAAACGAGTTGGTGGAAATGTGTAACAAGGAGGCAGGTAGAGGGGACCCGATGACTCTGAGCACACATCAATGTTCTTGTCAAAGGGAATCAAACCTTGAGGCTATCCAACCTGAGGCAACGGAGGACCCGTCCCAGTCTGGAGGAGCTCAGGAATGTATCCCCCCCAATCAAGATACACCACATGTTGTACAAGGTTCATCTCAAGTATCACAGACAGAGACTTATGCTGTCACTTCTTCTAGTAATGTCAGTTCTTGTTCTGTTATGTTTTCAGATAGTTTAGGGAGAGGGTTAGGTAAATTATTGAGTAACAACCTGAGTCAATCAGCTGTTAATTACTGTATGCCTAGGAAATCCTACAAAGAAATAATGTCATCAATAAGTTGCAATAAATATAATCCAAATGCCATTATTTCTGTATTTGTAGGTAATAGTGGGAATGTAAAAATAGATGACATCACTGAGAGTGTCACTGAAATCCTAAAGATTAATTGTCAAAAAATAATATTATGTGCTTTCCCATACTTTGAGCACTTATCAAGTAGGCAAAATCATTATATACATATGCTAAATAATCATATGCATTTATTAGTTAATCACTATAGTGACAAACTTATATTTTTTGACACCAACACTTTTGTTGAGTATTTAAAATCGACTAGGGGTACAGCGTATCTGCCTATTAGTTTTAGACGTCAAATAGCATGGCTATTAGCTTTTATTATTAACTCAGACATAAGTAGTATGTCGAAGTCGGATGTAATTAGCACCACAAAAATTAGTAATAATACTAATAATAAGGTGGTCAGCCACAATAATTTAAACTAGTCAGTAAGACAACAGAAGGTACCAATAATAATATTATTAATCTCACCTACAACAAGGTATCTTCTAGCACTCAATTAGTAAATTGTAAAAAAGGGGCTAAGCAGAATTCCTTGAAATTGTTTCATCAAAACATTCAAGGTTTTTCTTCCAAAATATTAGAAATTGAATTGTTTTTAGAAAAAACAATGTTTGATATTATTTGTATTACTGAACATTGGTTGAAAGATTATGAAATGATGATTAATTATGAGAACTATAGTGTAGGCAGTTGCTTTAACCGAAAATCCATGCTGCGTGGTGGATCATTAATATTAATCAAAAATTGTGTAAAATACAAGACTCGTAAAGACATAGTGGAACTATCGGTGGAACATAGCATCGAACTGTCCTGTGTTGAGCTAGATAAGCATTTTATAGTGTGCGTTTACAGACCTCCAAACTATCAAAACTACTCTATATTTGAGTCAGTAATGGAAGATGTCTTAGGAAAACTTGCAACTGGTAATAAATCAGTAATTATTTGTGGTGACTTTAATGTTAATATTTTGGAAAATAATTCAAATAGCAGTAGATTGTTAAGCCTCTTCAAATCATTCAATCTGTCAAATATATTTTTGGAACCAACGCGAATAACTACGGCTACTGCTACATGTATTGATAATGTTTTTTGTTGCTGTGAATATTTAGATAAAGCCATTGTAAATTATCTCCCTTCGGATCACAGTGGTCAAACCGTGTCTTTTGAGTGCAACACACCGATACAAAAAGTGCAGATTCAAACTAGACCAATAACATCGGGTAATTTGAATAAGTTTAATAACACTTTAATTAGCAAGTTAAATGCTCAGGGCCTAAGTATGACGAATGGTAATATTTTGTATAAAGAATTCTTTTCATTAGTGCAAACAGAGTTCAATAATTCCTTTAAGAAGAAATCTAAAACTATTTGCCCTAAGTTTTTATTCAGTGATTGGGCAACTAAAGGAATCAGGAAAAGTAGGGAAAGATTATTTGAACTGTATGGCCTTAAGCCGTATATAAACACGGATACTTTTAATAAGTATGTTGCTACTTATTCTAAAATTTTTAAAAATATCTGCAAAGCAGCTAAAGCTTCTTTCATTAGTAACAAAGTTAAATCCGCAGACAATAAAATAAAGACAGTTTGGAAAATTATAAACAATGAAACGAACAGGAACAAAAAACATAATACTGATTACACACTGAACACTTCCCGCGGTCTCATTAGCGATAACATCGATGTTGCTCAGGAATTTGCAACTTTCTTTACCAATATCCCAATTAAAACTACAGAAACTTTAAATTCCTCGCCCGCACTAGCTATTGAATTATTAAGAGCGAATGTCTCAGCCTGTCCTGTGGAATTTAAATTTAAACATATAAACCCCATAGTCATTATAAAGGCATTTAAGCAACTTAAGATCAAAATTACCGAAGATCTGTGGGGCATGTCCACTAAAGTTTGTCAATCCTTTATTGAGACAATTGCACCCTATTTAGCTTTAATATTTAATTTGTGTGTAGATCAAGGGGTTTTCCCGGATTTAATGAAGTTCAGTAAAGTTATTCCACTTTTCAAATCTGGGGACAGCAAAGACACTAATAATTATAGACCCGTATCGGTTTTGCCGGTTTTTAGCAAGGTGTTCGAAAAAGTAATGTTAAATCAAATGCTCAATCATTTTAATCGTAATAACATCTTACACGATCAACAGTATGGTTTCACCAAAGGACGTTGTACAACCGACGCCGGTGTCACCTTATTAAAACACATCTTTAACGCATGGGAAGAGGCACAAGATGCTATAGGCATTTTTTGTGACCTATCCAAGGCATTTGATTGCGTGAATTACGAAACACTGCTCTTGAAACTTGAGCATTACGGACTAGGTAAACTTGCTCTTAGCTTAATAGAATCATATTTAAATGATAGATTTCAGCAAGTTCAAATTAACGGTGTGAATTCATCGGGCTTAAAAGTCAAAATGGGAGTACCGCAGGGCTCAATATTGGGGCCATTCCTATTTTTAGTATATATAAATGATTTACCTCATTTACTGAAAAACCAACCACAAATGGTGTTATTTGCTGATGACACATCACTGATTTTTAAAGTAAGCAGACGTGCACAAGAGCTTGACGACGTAAATAACGCTATGCATGTGGTCCATAATTGGTTTACTGTGAATAATTTGGTATTAAATGAGAAAAAAACTAAATGCATTAGATTCGCTTTACCGAATGTTAGAAGTAATGAATGTCATGTTGTATTGAATAGGGAGACACTTGAATTCGTCGAAAATACGGTTTTTCTGGGGATCGCGCTTGACTCAAAGCTACAGTGGGGTCCGCACTTAACATCACTTGCAGGGCGGCTAAGTTCAGCCGCTTACGCTGTTTGGAAAATTCGCCAATTAACAGACGTGGATACCGCGAGACTGGTCTATTTTAGTTACTTTCATAGCATCATGTCTTACGGTATTTTGTTGTGGGGACGGGCTGCAGATATTGATTCTATCTTCATTCTGCAAAAGAGGGCTGTCAGAGCCATCTACAAGCTCAGCAGACGCGATTCTCTACGAGAACTGTTTAAAGAAATTAACATCATGACGGTTCCTTGTCAATATATATATGAAAACATTATGTACGTTCGAAAAAATCTACATCTTTTTAGTAAGATAAGTGATAGGCATAATTTTAACACTAGAAATAGGGACAAATTAGATCAACCGCGTTTCAGATTGTCTAAAGTAAAAACTTCTTTTATGGGTTACTGTGTAAAATGTTATAATAAAATACCATTCGATATTCTTCAATTAAATGAGAAGAAATTTAAAACATGCATTAAACGCACACTATGTAGACAAGCATATTACAAGTTGGATGATTATATCGTAGATAAAAATGCTTGGCTTGATGCTGGTCCTGCTCCACAGGCACTTGGGCTCACTAGTTAAAATTTCAATATTTGGAAGAGGTGCTTCCCTTTTTCTTTTTCAATATTTCTGACATTACGAACATAACTTTTTTAATTTATTCAATCCAGTTTTAATTGTTGAATACTGCAATATTAGATACCTCTTCCTGTTTGGTAGTAAATTATATTAACATCTTAAATAAATTGCAAACTATAGTTTTGTATAATTTAGAAGCATTTTTTTTAAATTTTGTAAATGTAAGAACCATGTTTCCGTTTATTATGATTTTTTTTTTCTGTTGTTGACTTGAAAGAGCATGGCAGTTGAGAACGTGTCATGCTCACTTAAATGTCTCACCGATGGTGGCGCGTGTGTTGGATTATTCGGTTCCCTACAAAATGGTTGAGCTGGATGGTGCTGATCCACGCGTCATGTTCGTGAACGGGTGCCGTCGGTTGAGACTGGTCATCTCTTAACTGCCAAGGCTTATTTTTAATCTTATATTTTGAATTGTTTCTTCATTTGTCTTTTTCTTTTTACATTGTTCTCACATATAGAAGCAACAAGAATAATGTACCCAGGATTTTGTAATAACTTGATTTAAAAGAGTGTCCATGGAGTTTCTTGCCCGTTCTTCTCCATAGAGATCTACGTTTTGGAATGGGCAACTAGCTTCAACTTTCTGACTAACTGACAGACTATTTAATTTTGACAATTCAAAAGTGCCTGTACAAGGTTTAATTGAAATAAATGCTTTGAGTTTGAGTTTGAGTTTGTACTGATATACTGATAACAGCGCAATCTGGAACCCTCATGAAAAAGTGTATACACTGGTCATCGAAAAGATTCAGAAGTCTTTTGTCCGCCACTTGTACCTAAACTTTTATGGTTATTAACCGGACGCCCACGACCGAAGTATACGAAAAAGCCAAAGTACTTAGCGTCCGCAAGTTCTTTTCTTACGAATGTCTGCGTAGATACCACCGATACGCCATCCCGAGTTTGCCTAGCCCTCACCCCTTTCAACAACATTCTGTTATAATATGACGAGTCTTCAGATGTCATCGCGAGTACTGAATTGAGATTCCTGAACACTGCTACTCGATACCTGGAGTCCATTGCCACTCCTTGGAGTAAATAAATAAAATAAAATAGTTACTTCTTATCAATTATTCTGTTCCAATTTCTCCTAATTCTATCTACTTTTGTCTAATTCTAACTTATTTTGTCTAGGTAATACTATCTAATTTTTATTTAGTTTTAACCAATTTTGTCTCATTTATTTTAATTTCATGTTTCCGGTTTTATTATGCGATTCACGGGGCTTACATGACCTAAAGCGCGTTCACTGTCGGACTGCATAGAAAAGAAAGAGAAGCGCGATGACACAACGCTGGTAATTTATTGCTAAATATGAAGCAATTATTGTTTACTGTAGTCTGTGTGGTGCCGGACTAGTCTGTGTGGTGCCGGACTTAAAGAATAACACCTCCCCTTACTTCCTGTGGGTGTCGTAAAGGCGACTAAGGGTCGTACCGGAGAATGGGCAGCAGCGTTCTCTATGTATTCCACCACCATACCATACTGCGATCGCCAACCCGCCTGCCAAGCGTGGCGATTATGGCAAACCCTCCCAAAATTGGGGGAGGCCTGTGTCCAGCAGTGGACGTCTATCGGCTGAAACGATGATTGTTTACTGTAGTCGAGCGAATACTTATATTTAAAACTTGTGTTGTTTGCGTTTAGGTCCTGTAAGCCCCTTAACCTAATTTTATGATTGTATGACATGTGTAATTACTAATAGTGACTAATAACTTGTATGTGTTGTGCAAACTGTTATTATAAGTTGGTTATTAATAAATAAATAATAAAATAATAAACTTTCGAAGCTTCAGAAATCAAACTTATTGAAAAAAGCTCTCTTCGTTTACAACATTTGAGATTTCCTTTCCCGTTCTTATTGAGACAAAAAAAAACAATGATGTTTCGGAAAGGTTGTTCTAAATTTTATTAACATGCATTCGGTGCATAACGTTAATTCGTTATTGCTGTTTTGGCCCTAAAATAACATATTTCCTTCGCGCTTCCCAATTATGGAAGCACACTCATCTTTTAGGCAAAATGGACAAAATTGTCCGTCATACAATCTTCGATTTAAATGTGACCATGAACGACCGAGCTTTGACACCTTCACCACCACTCTTCCCATTCGTATGAGAGGTCTCTGAGTCCGCAAATTTCAAGTATTAGTGTATCGGCTTTCATATCCTCGTCTCGGTTCAGGGCATTGAGAAATTAATCAGGAAAATCACAGCCTCCACACTGTTTTATTTTGATGTGATTAATCTTAATTACTTAATCGAGACTATGGATGCCTGGGGACTCGGTTGCCAGAATTCAGATCCACCCGACAATCCATCTTCCCAAAGGCGGTGGGATGAGCCGCTCTGCAGAGTAGTACAGAACAATTTACATGACACGTCTACTACTACTGCGGAGCGACCTGCTGGCTGTGAGTGAGTGGGAGTCGGGTCTTTGGCTTCATGCACTACCGTCGTCGAACATAGGCACTTCGTCCGACGACACTACTTTCCGGCTCGCTGCTTCTCTGCGGACTTGGAGCTCATTGGTGTTGTCCACATCGCTGTCACTGTGTCATAGTTGTCAACAGCCTCGGACACCACGACCTGTCTTGCAGTGGAAGTGGTAAAAAAAACTCTATAACACTTTTCCCAACCTGGGAATCGAACCCAGGACCGTGGGGTCCTGGGTTCGATTCCCAGGTTGGGAAAAGTGTTATGGAGTTTTTCTATTAGTTAGTTTTTCTAGCAGCCGTGCGCGCTTGCGACCAATGTATTGTATTAGGTAAAATTTTTAGGAAATAAATGCATGAATACTATCTTATTTTGTATTTTGAATTGAAGACTACAGTGAACATTATGTTGAAAGGTTGAACTATTCTTCAGATTTTTTTGTGCAGTCTGTTATTGAGTAACAATTCAACCTGACAAAAAAAAAATACTGAAAAATGCTTCACCAATAAGATTGGATACGATTAACTTAACGGTTAACTGTCCATTATGTTATCCTTTTATGATTCTGCCAGAGTGGCCTTTTTAGGCCCCCTGATCTACTTAATTTTTCAATATCAAATGAAAACTTTTCTGTTATTTTTGTGATACCCAAATCAGAAATGTCTGTTTAATGAGATGTAGGTACCTATTGATCGAATCGAAGTTGAACATTTATAGAATAAATATGTATGCTGTCAAATTACGTATAAGATTTGGGTTCTGGAAGGATATTTTTTATTATTATCTATTCAATAGAAATTGTACATAAAATTGAAGATATAATGAAGAAATAATTAATTTCACAGGAAAGCAAACTGCAACAGTACAATAATGTAATTAGTTAAGAGTCCCAGCAGAGGTATCGGTAGAGTGGCGTCTACAGTAAACATGCCACACGCTGTCATCTTACTGAAGGTCCGGTTAACTTGAAGCACGCGCTTGCACAGATGTCTGACACTTTCTGTAAGAAAATAAACAAAAATTGAGTTGGATAAGTTACAAAAAAAAAAATCCAATACCCCAGATTTCCCCAGATACTGATTCTGAAAGGTGGGTAAAAAGAATTTAGATATTTCAGTCGAAATTGTTGTTGTTCTTACTTGGACAGTTTGTATCCATTACCCGCTGCATACACGCGGACTCGGCTACCTCCACACCAATATACAACTTCTCACAATGCCAACAAGTGATAATTACAAGTGATATTTTTTTTAGAGCATATAAGACAAAAATGACGGTCGGAGGTGGAGGCCACTGAAAGCAGCAAGTAGTAAAATATTAAGAGCTTGCTGTGCTCTGAAACGGAACACTAACTTCACTTTATTCATTGAATAAAATAAAGTTAACATTGAGTAATGGAATCAGATACCAAAAATTGAGTAGCACAATCTACAAAGTACCTAAATGTAAATAAAATTGGGCGTGCGGCATCGTAAACTATGATAAAACAAGAGCAGCTTCTTCAAAAATCAAGTAAACGACAGATTAAGTGTGAGAGACAGAGAGAGTTATATCTTTCTTCTCTCTCACTTGACTAAATGTCCCTAAACGTGACACGTGCTTGAAATTTCACTCTCAATTCTCGTCCAATAATGATCGAATCGCTGCAGATGTTTCACTTTAAAAAAATGATATTTTAATATAATGAGGGAAATTAAGGCTGCGGCAGTGTAAATGCAACATTTAATCCTATAAATGATATACCTTTCAATATAAAAGTAAAACATAATGAGAAGTCACAGAATAAAAAATTAAAATATCAAACAAGAAATTTTCGAAGTATTTAAAAAACCGTTCAGAGTAATAGAAACAATATAGATAATCCATTCTCCAGATTTTTAATACCATGATACGGATGTTGAAGCTGGTTAAAAAATATCCAAGAAAACTTAACGAAATTCCTGGGCATTAAGTGTTACCAAATGAAAACTTAAGATACATTATGAATATACTCACGTTGAGCGACGAATCTTGCAAATGCATTAAGTGTATCTGCACATTACATAGAATACGAATAAACGAGCTGTATGTTCGGTATAATATCTAAAAAAGACGAGAATGTCGTTGCATGAGTCAGTGGGAAGTATATATTATGTTACAATCGCAATGTAAGCAAGTGACTTACTAATACTCGGAAACATTTTATATACAGCTTGTATGCTTCTAAAATATTTTGATACGTCTTAAAAAACTTGTTACAGTACTCATCATTCTGTTCTTCATTATTTATTGTTAGTATGTCCTTAATCCACTCTTTCAGATACGTTGTCAACAGTGTTGTGAGGCAGATACCATACATTAAATTAATATCATATTGTGTATTTAGTACATCGCCGGTAGCTTCATAAAAACTAACTGACCTCTGTGAGACATAAAAAAAAATTGTCGGTATATTAAAAATTCCGACTACAGTAAGAAGTGAGATCCAGTTCCAAACAATATAACTGTTAAAACTTTCGCTAATGTCAATGCTCCTATTAATTTCTTGGAGCTTCAATATAAGGGAAACGTTGCTACGGCTATGAACAATGTTGCTAATGATGAGCAAAATGAAGCCGACCAAAAATAAAGTGTGAAAACACCAAAAAATTGTAAGCCTGATACCATTTTCAAGCGATATCGCAAAATTATCTGGCTCATCGTTGAAATGGCGACAAATAGAAAAAAAATTGAAAAATAAAATAGTAAGGAACAGTAGTATGTGATACTTCTTCCCACACGGAGTGATATAACTATTTCTAATTTTGTATTTTGAAGTGAAGAATACAGAAAGCATAATGTTGAAAGGTTGAACTATTCTTAGGACGTCTTTGTCCAGTCTATTATTATTTAGTTTATTGAGTAACAATTTAACTGGACGATTTGAGTTGTTGTTCCACATGATTACTACGCAACTGTTCGATGTTATACTAGCAATAATTGGTAATTTTTCTATGTGCCAGTTTCAGTGGGTCTGGATCGTATCTAAGTTGAAAATAATAAATTGTGGTTGGTGTCAAATTAGATAAAAGGATTAGGGAATGACTAATTCATCAATCAGTAAAATAAAAAAGGAATTACTTAAGTATCCACTTAGATAAACTAGGTAGCTATTTTTAACTTTTGGTGGACGGTAACGACAGTAAAATTATTCGACATCTAAATTCCAAAAATGTTTGGTATCTTCATGATGGAACCTTCAGAAGCGACGTAGAAATTGTTTTAAATGACCTACAATTCCTATAAAATGAACTTCATTCCATAGGCCTTGATCTCTTCTCAACCTTTCTTAATGTAAACTATATTTAGCGGACAATACGTAGGTACTGACAGACATCTGATACTTATACTGATGTACAGTCGGTGGCCGACATTATCTGACCCACTTGAGTGATAGCGAATTTGAACCTTATCGTGAACATTTGGAATACCCCGTGCAAGCATTTCGATAAATAATGTTGTTAAGCGATTTTAATAATTATGTTGTTGTTGTTAAGGTTGAAAGGCTAATGAGTTTCACGACTACTAAAAAAAAAAACCAAGGCGAGGGTGGATGAATAAAAAAAAATATCGCGCATCAGTAACATTTTAAAGTTGTCTACGGTTAATAGCTAAATTCCGTGATTCATTTTAATAGCTGGTTGTGATTTTGCGATAATGAACTTAATGAAAATATACGATATGGTTCAAATTCTTTAGAATATTGCTTCTATCATCCCAACTAAGGTCAAATTTCAAATCATATTACTACAGTTGAAGTTTAATTATTGTAATTGTTTTTAAAACTGATTAAAGACTAGTGTTTAGTCGTTTCGTTTATTTTTTTTTTAATAAAATTATTATCAACCGCCATTATCAGAAGTGGGATAGGCTCCATTGCCTATCTTATCTATCTGTGTTGTGCGAAAAGTTTTTGAATCATGTCCGAACGAGCTACTATTCGTAATAGAGGTAGAACTAGGCGTGATCAAAACAGTGATGCAATTTACCTCCAAGAAACTCTTGGAGCTATTCTGGCGCGCCTGACAGCGCTAGAAAACACCAGCCTGCCCGCAACTACTACCGTGTCGGCGACAACTACTCCGGATGCACGTGCTGTTATGGCGCCTGGGCAGATCATCGCGTCTTTGCCGCAGGAGCTACAACCAGCGGTGCCCGAGTCGAACACCAGCATTGTTGGAGAATCGCTTGCAAGTACCGCGACGTCACTGGATGCTACAGATCGCCTCATTGGAGCGTTAAGTGCGTTAACAAAGGTCAGATCCAACCATTATTATATTTCAAACTTTGATCCCAGCATACATGATATCGATTCTTGGTGTGAAGAAGTTGAAAGCGCACGTGAAATTAATAGATGGGATGACAACGAGTGTTTATCCCGGATTGCTAACTGCCTGAAGGGAGATGCTCGTAGTTGGTTAAACGATTGGGTCACAAAAGACCGCACCTGGTCTAACTTTAAGATCGAATTTAAACCACTTTGCGCACGAAGAATCGATGTTGCAAATATATTATTTGACGTCATGTGTACTAATTCCGACAAATATTCCACGTACGCAGAATATGCTAGGCGCTCCGTCCTGAGACTAAATATTGTTAAAGGGTTAAGCGATGACTTAATGGTCGCGATTGTCATACGTGGTGTAACTGACACACAAGTACGTGCCGCTGCGACTAACGCCCATTTAACGGCCAAAGATCTTGTTGAATTCTTTTCTATTTATACCAAACCGAATCCTAACTCATCAGTAACCTCGGTGAAACCTTCTCAAAGTAAACAGTCTGACCGAAACTTTCGAAAACGTCCACAAAATAATAAAAATCGCGAAACATCGTGTTTTTCTTGTGGTAGTGTGGGTCATGTGCAGCGCCTGTGCCCTAAACAATCGAAAACAGAGAAATCCGATGAATCGAAGGAAACAGATAATAAGAAACCGAACGGGCCGTGTTCATTCTGTAAAAAGCCAGGCCACGACATCTCTGTCTGTTTCGCTAAACAAAGATCTGAAGCGCGTAATAAAAACAACGTTAATTTTTGTTTCGAGTTGAAAGGTGCGTCAACCGACAGTGACGTCACAACGGCCGTAATACAGGGTATACCTACGGACGTGCTGATAGACAGCGGATCACGCGTTTCACTTATTTCGGAATCGGTGCTAAAATATTTTAAGTGTACCCGACTACCCACATATCAGGTATTACGTGGTATAGGTGATCAAAATATTGAGTGTAATAGTCGCGTAACATTAGTTATAGAATTTAGCGAAATTTCATTACAGGTAGATCTCTTTGTAGTTCCCTCGAATTGCTTAAACGCGCCAGTACTAATAGGTACAGATGTTTTGAACCGCGATGGGGTAACGTACATTCGCGCAAACAATGAGCAACGTATTAATCGAATTCCTAGTTCGGTTGGTCAAAATGTATTACTCATCAACTCAAGTAATCAGTTTTCAGTTAATACACCGCTTGAAGGTAGCGATCGTGAAAAATTAATGTCAGTCGTAAATCAGTTTAAGGAATTCTTTATTATTGGGACTGCTTTAACAACAGTCACAACTGGTAATATGCGCATTGAGTTGACGAGTGAAACACCGATTTGTTATAGGCCGTATAGACTTTCATACGACGAAAAATTGAAAGTGCGTGATATTGTAAAATACTTGTTAGACAAGAAAATAATCCGCGAGTCCAACTCTCCATACGCAAGTCCGATTATTCTTGTCAAGAAAAAGGACGGCAAAGATCGTATGTGCGTTGATTACCGCGCGTTGAACGCGGTTACCGTGAAAGGTCGCTATCCATTACCCTTGATAGAAGATCATATTGATCGCCTTGGTAAGAGCAAGTTCTTCAGCTGTTTAGACATGGCGACAGGCTTCTACCAAATTATGTTGGATAGCGACTCTGTAGCGAAGACCGCCTTCGTGACGCCAGAAGGTCATTTCGAATTTCTGAAAATGCCGTTTGGTCTCGCGAACGCGCCGGTCGTATATCAACGAATAATCACAAATACGCTTAAATCACAAATAGAGTCCGGTAAAGTCCTCATTTTTATCGATGACGTGTTATTATTGTCATCATCTGTCGATGAAGCAATCGAAAACGTACGCGAGGTCTTAAAAACATTAACTTCTGCGGGGTTCTCTATTAACTTAAAGAAAAGTACATTTGTGGCTACAGAGGTTGAGTATTTAGGTCGAACTATCTCTGAGGGTCAGGTTAGACCGAGCGAACAAAAAATTAAGGTTTTAATTGACTCCCCTGTGTCCACAAATGTAAAACAGGTTCGACAGCTACTCGGATTGGTAGAGTATTTTCGTCGCTATATACCCGGTTATGCATCTAAGACAGCGCCCATTGCTAGTTTAACAGGACGAATACGTTAATAGGGATCGAAAGGTCAAACGTAAATTTAACATTAATGATAATGTGTTTGCAGGGGCCCGTGGCTAAATTATAACAGCCGCACAGGTCAATCGATCAGGTTAAGCTACGCTTGCCGCGGTTGGTCTGTGGATGGGTGACCATCTTTACATACCGAGACCCCTCCGTGCCTCGGAAAGCACGTTAAGCCGTTGGTCCCGGCTGTCATTCGTGGATCTTTGACAGTCGTTACGGGTAGTCAGAAGCCCGAAAGTCTGACAACCAGTCTTACCAAGGGGTACCATATTACCCAGTAGCTGGGTTGTGGAGGTCAGATAGGCAGTCGCTCCATGTAAAATACTGGTATTCAGCTGCATCCGGTTAGACTGGAAGCCGACCCCAACATAGTTGGGAAAAGGCTAGGCAGATGATGATGATGATGATAATGTGTTTGTAATAAAAACCTCTCAAGGTACAGGCAAGCTGGACTCAGGGATGCGAGGGCCATATCGTGTTGCGAAAATCCTTCCCCACGATCGATACGAGCTACAGCTGCTAACTGGTTCGTATGGCAAAGTTACTCAGGCTGCCGCCGAGCACATGGTTGCTTGGCGAGGAGAGTGGACTCCCGAGTCGTGTGCCACGTTTTTTGATAGTAAGTAGATTTTTGTATTTACTATCTAAATTGTATCAAATGTGCTTGATTAGATATTTTTGACCATCACACAAACTATCAATATTTTTTTTCTTGAAATTACTTTGAGACAGAAAGAAGATAGGTATCAGGAAGAAAGAAAGATAATATATGATGACTAAATCAGAAATGTCTGTTTAATTGAGGTACCTATTGGTCGAATCGAAGTTGAACAAATAGTATAAATATGTATGCTGTCAAATTACATAAAAGGCTTAGGTTCTGGAAGGGTACTATTAATTTTTATCTATACAATCATTGCAATAGAAGATATAATGAAGAAATAATTAATTTCACAGGAAAGCAAACTGCAACAGTACAATAATGTAATTAGCTAAGAGTCCCATCAGAGGTATCGGTAGAGTGGCGTCTACAGTAAACAGTCCACACGCTGTCATCTTACTGAAAGTCCGGTTAACTTGTAGCACGCGCTTGCATAGATGTCTGACACTTTCTGTAAGAAAATTATCAAAAGTTGAGAGAGAGGGTTAGTTACAATAAAAAAACAATTCCCCCGATTTCGATATTGATTCTTAAAGGTGGGTAAAAATAATTTAGATATTTCAGTCGAAATTGTTGTTGTTCTTACTTGGACAGTTTGTATCCATCACGCGCTGCATACACGCAGACTCGGCTTTCTCCACACCAATATACAACTTCTCACAATACCAACAAGTGATAATTATAAGTGACAATTTTTTTACAGTCCATATGATTAAAGAGACGGTTGAAGGTGGAGGCCACTGAAAGCAGTAAGCAGCAAAATATTAAGAGCTGGCTGTGCTCTGAAATGGAACACTAATTTGACTTTATTCATTGAATAAAATAAAGTTAATATTGAGTAATGGAATCAGATACCAAAAATTGAGTAGCACAATCTACATAGTACCTAAATGAAAATAAAATTGGGCATGCGGCATCGTAAACGATGATGAAACAAGAGAAGCTTCTTAAAAAATAAAGTAAACAAGAGATTTAGTGTGAGAGACAGAGAGAGTTATATCTTTCTTCTCTCTTATATAACTAAGTGTGCCTAAACGTGGCACGTGCTTGAAATTTCAGCCTCAATTCTCGTCCAATTATCGAATATCGATGTTTCACTTTAAAAAATGATATTTTAGTATCATGAAGGAAATTAAGGCTGAGGCAGTACAAATGCAGAATTTAGTCCTACAAATGATATACCATTCAATATAAAAGTAAAACATAATGGGATCTTGCTAGAGAAGTCACAGTATATAAAATGAAAATGACCAGGAAAAAATGTTCGAAGTATTTAAAAGATCACTTAGAGTAATAGAAACAACATAGATGATTCATTCTCCAAATTTTAAATATCATGATATGGATGTTGAAGCTGGTTAAAAAATATCAAAGAAAAGTTTACATAGTTTCTGGGCATTACCAAATGAAAACTTAAGATACATTATGCATATACTCACTTGGGGCGACGACTCTTGCAAATGCATTAAGTGTCCCTGCACAGAACATAGAACACGAATAAACGAGTTATATGTTCGATATAATATCTAAAAAAGAAGGGAAAGTCGTGCATGAATCAGTGGGAAGTGAAATATATGTAACAGTCGCAATGTAAGCAAGTATCGACTTACTAATACTCGAAAACATTTTGTATACAGTTTGTATGCTTCTAAAATATTTTGATACGTCTTAAAAAACTTGTTACAGTATTCATCATTCTGCTCTTCATTATTTATTGTTAGTATGTCCTTATTCCATTCTTCCAGATACGTTGTCAATAGTCTTGTGACGCAGATACCATACATTAAATGAATATCATATTGTGTATTTAGTACATCGATGATAGCTTCAATAAATTTAATTGACCCCTTTGAGACATAAAAATAAATTGTCGGTAAATTAAAAATTCCGACTACAACAATAAGTGAGGTGTAGTTCCAAAAAATATGACTGCGGAAACTTTTGCTAATGTCAATGCTCCTATTAATGTCTTGGAGCTTCAATATAAGGGAAACGTTGCTCCGGCTATGAACAATGTTACAAATGATGAGCAAAATGGAGCCAACGAAAGATAAAATGTTAAAACACCAAACAATTATAAGCATTATACCAATTTTATGCGATTTCGCAAAATAATTGGGCTCATCGTTGGACTGGTGACACATACAAAAAATACTCAAAAATGAAAAAGTAGAGAGCAGTAATATGTGATACTTCTTCTCACTCGGAGTGATATAACTATTCCTAATCTTGTATTTTGAAGTGAAGAATACAGTGTGTATAATGTTCAAAGGTTGAACTATTCTTTGGAAATCTTTGTCTAGCCTATTATTATTTAGTTTATTGAATAACAATTTCACTGGACGATTTGAGTTGTTGTTCCACATGATTACTACGCAACTAGTCGATGTTATGTGAACAATAATCTGTCATTTTTATAAGGAACAGTCTTGAAGTTTTTCTATTAGTGTCGCTTGATCGTATCTACGTTGAAGATTAATCGTGCCTGCTGTCAAATTACATGAAATATGCCTTTTTTGTGTATTTGGAAACCAACGTCTTTTATTTAATTCAAAATTAATTATCGGGTCTAGTCTTTGTCTAGTTTATTTATTAACTTATATAATTGTTACCAAATTGATGATTTGAGTTTTTCCGCATCATTAGTTTTTGACGTTTTTTATTAATAATGATAATAATTATGACAAATTCAGTACCTACATAAATAAATTATAGTCGTTAAATTTATTTATTTTTATTATTAATCGTGATTCCTGTCAAATTAGTTAAATGATTTAGGTAGTATTTTGAATTTGAATAAAATGCAAAAAGGCAGTTAAAATCAAACGCGTGAAAGCAAAATGGCTTCAGCAACGAAAGACCGTGTTAAAAAAAATGTTGGTGTTTACTAGAAACTACGTCACCTCATTTATTTTTTACTTTCATTGGAAAGAAAATTAAGAGAGTTACTGAGTTCTTGTTTTCCAATTTTTTATTGTTTTTCGAACACCTTCCGTTTGTAACAAGTGTTTGAGCTGTCAACTGTCAATAGATCTAGTAAAGTACCGTTGAGTGCGTCCCGAGTGCGTCCGTGATGCATCGGTTGACGAGGGCATGGGACGAACGTGCCCGATCGTGATTTGAATTTTGAATTCACTTGAAAAGTGATTTCGTTCGGGCACATATCCAATTTGTGATGCACTTACCTTCCTACTTTGGGTAGGTACGACTGTGTGAGTTAATGTAAATATGTTTGAAGTACTCGCCACCTTGCTGAATTTTCATATCTATTTTGTTATGATAATTATTTACTGGTATTATTTACTGGTCTGTGTGGTGCCTGACTTAAAGAATAGCACCACCCCATACTTCCCGTGGGTGTCGTAAAAGATGACTAAGGGTCGTACCGGAGAATGGGCAGCAGCGTTCTCTATGCATTCCACCACCATACTATACTGCGATCGCCAACCCGCCTGCCAAGCGTGGCGATTATGGCAAATCCCCCCATTTTGGGGGAGGCCTATGTCCAGCAGTGGACGTCTTTCGGCTGAAATGATGATGATGAATCATTTACTTACTGCCATCGCCACGCTAAGATAATAGCAAAAAAACTTTTCCAAATAAAAAAACAAACGACGTCCAAAAAATAACACAACTTGCTATGCTCAGTGACAGGAAGTTATTAAAACATCATCAATATAAATTCAGTGGAAAAAAATGGTATCATTGAAGCTAACTCAAAAACTTCCCAAGTAAAGTTAATACAATTTATATGTGACCACTCCTGAGGCATACCTTATCTATTAAGAATTTTCAAATCCATCTATATGTGACGGATTTATGCCTGAGAACACATATAAACCAAAAAAAACACCCAAATTGAGAACCTCCTCCTTTTTTGAACTCAGTTAAAAATAAAAACAAATAACTATATCTTACAAATTAAGTTAATTAAATAATGTTTAATTAATTAATTAATTTATTTAACCACTCACGCGCAAGTACCCCGCGGTAACGCCTTCCTATACGCAAGTATGTTTTTAGCACATTTTTTTCGACGCGCCGCGGAGCGCCCTCGCCACTTATACACGACTCGTACAGAAAAAAATTCTATGGACCGCTGTTAAACTAATGGCTGTTTCTTCAAGTGGATAGACAAGTGTAGATAACAAAACTTGTTCCGTAACTTTAAGAGACTTTGATTTTTTTAAATAATTGTTTATTTTTAATGTTTGTTTACATTACGACAATTAAAAATTAAAATAATATTATTTCAAAATCGAAAGCGATGACCCTATTTTTTTATTTACCTAAAAAATAGCCCCATTCATATTGAATCGAATGACATATAATACATACCATTGTTGTTCCAAAGTTTTGATATACAATAACAATAACATCACGCGAGTATCAAATTACGCATGCGTCATCGCCGTCTCATTTGTTTATTTAAAGATTTTCAACTACAGATAACTTATTTCGTAATGCCGATATAACCACACGGCCTTTGGCACAAATGTACTTCATCTAACCACTCGACTAAAGAACCTGGAACATGAGCAATACTCCCATACACAAAATTACTAAAAATAAAATACTGCGGTGTGGAAAATGCTTGCTGTCGCAGTTTTATCAATGGCCGATCGTGGCTTTCGAGCGAGTGTAACATTTTCCTCAATACCTGCTCGTGGTTATGGCCGCGTGAGTGGTTAGACCTTTCGCACAAAAAGGTACAAAGGCGGACTTAATGCCTTTGGCATTCTCTACCAGTCAACCAAGGGTGGTGAAGAGATTGGAGGGCAGGTGCTTTATATACACATACATACTATTTACTATAATATATACTTATAATATATAATATCTACATACAAATTCAAGGGAGAGAGGTGTTGAGATGACTCTACGCTATTTGATTTGAAAATAAATGTCATAGCACACTTAAACGACTCTGCTCCGACACCGCTCCCACCCAACACCGCCCTAAACTAAGACGACTGCTCGCAGTCCACGCGGCGACAGCTAGCAGGCACCCAGCAGTCCACGCGGCGACAGCTAGCAGGCACCCAGCAGTCCACGCGGCGACAGCTAGCAGGCATCCAGCAGTCCACGCGGCGACAGCTAGCACGCACCCAGCTGTCCACGCGGCTACAGCTAGACTGGCATCATACAGATAGGCATATCTTTGCACTTCTTCCATAAGTTTTTCTTTGTGCATAATGGAATGGATGTTCAATACCTGCGAAAACACTGGGAAAGGGATCGAGCGTGCAGATTGCTTGGTAGATACTGACCGACTGAGCGACGACGGCGCGGCGACTGCTAGCAGTGAGCGCGCAGACACCCGCCGACCGGCGCGGTGTCCGCGCGCTCACTGCTCGTCTACAACGTGCGGCCAGCGTGGCGTCAACTACCAAGCAGTCTGACGGCAGTAAGCTCGATGACAGCGAGCTGTCTACTAATTTATGATGCCAATGTAAAATATATCTAAAGAGCAATATTTAAAGCCCATATTTCAAATATATTCTTTTTGCCGGGTGGGAGCAGAGTCTTGTAAGTGGGCTATGACCTTAACTCTGCAATTTTCGCTTAAATGCATACCGACTGGTGGCCATTCTGATATCAAGAGGAAGTGCATTCCAAAGAAGAATAGACTGAATACGAAAGGAAGAATGAACAAAGTCAGAAGTATAAGAAGGACAGAGTAGGAGAAGATTGTTAAAAGAACGCAGATTCTTAGCGTGAGAAGAACATAGATATTGGAAGTGAGACATGAGATAAGAAGGAGGAGCCTCGCCAGACACAACACTCGTATGGTCAGAGCATCCTTCCTTTTCTATGGAGGATGAATGAACTTCACACCCTGTTCCTCATACCTCTATACTGGTCACCCCGGATATGAACGTCAGCGCAGCCTTCGTGCACCTACTTCAACGAGACGTCATCATCACTCCCGCAAACTGTGTTACCCAGCCAGCCAGCACCCACGGCTTCAACGGGTATCATGACCACCAGCATGCAGCGACCGTGCATACCTGGTAATCACTCTTAGCCTCATCAGCAACCTCGGCACAGCATACTGCACTTTCAGCCGGCCTATAAACAGAGCCTTAAAAACCCTCTCCTGGTCGACGCAAGCAGTCAGCCTCAACTCGGCGCTGCACACATCCACCGTACTGGGGCATAACGCAGCACCATCTTGACTCACTGGGGCATCTTCGTAGACAGTTCCAACTCACCGTGAACTATGCGGTAACCGGTTCCAACTCACTGTAGCCTCAGCTGGCCTGGCACGCATTGCAAGATACAAGACTCCTTAGCCCACTATCGACCTCCGGTCTCCGGAGGGGGTTGATGTAGCGGTATCTACAACGCCAAAAATGAGAACTACGCGTCATACTGACCTCACGCAAAATTCTGCATCTGGCAAGCAGAGTTTACCGCGCAACTAGCGTATATACAACGGCCCGACATGAATCAGTGGCCAGACACAACACCCGACTGGTTGGAGGATCCTCCCTTTTCCAAGGAGGATGAGTGAATTCACACCCTGCTCCTCATACTTCTATAGTGTTATCCATTAAAACACCTGCATTAATTAACAATATAGACTTGATTATGTAAGTTTCTTGTAAGTATGTATCTTCTATAACTTCTAATATCTTCTTACACAATGTCTCCGGTCTTGGACTAGCGATATTCTAGGTGATTACTACTTATATAGCAACTATTCTAGTATACAAATACACTAGGGTCCAATCCACTTCCCCGCTATTTGGCTGCCATTTTCCTTTTATTGTTGAGATATTCTGTACGTGTGTAAAAAGTTATCTCTCAAAATTTTGGACGTCAGCTGAGATAAAAGTAGGCTTATTCGGAGGGCAACAATATCGTCTGTCGTTTACATTATGATCCCATTGGTTCACTTTTTTGTATCTTAAAAAAAAACATTAAAACTCTTTATAGAATATCAAAAAATTATGCCAATCAACAAATTATTGTAAATTACTGCAAGAACAGCCCCTATGACCCTTTTTAGGATTAGAATAGAATAGAATAATTATTTATTTGCATAGAAAGTAGGTACAAAAAAATACAGATGTTTTTATAATTAGAGATCCTTATACATTCTACCTTAAATTAGGCATGCAAACATTTAGCACAAGTGCTTATTAGTCTAAAATACTGTCAATATGAAAATTCTTATAATATGGTCAATAAAATTAAAAGAATGTCAGGAATATCAAGATGTCAGGATTAATTAGGTAACTATAAAGTTTTATCATTTAGAAATTCACAAATAGAGTAATAACATTTATCAATTAATAAGACTGACAATTTCTTTTTAAACAGTGGAATGGACTCGTTTTTTATTCCATCAGGTATTTTATTAAAGATAATAGGGCACATACATATAACACTTTTCCTTAATAATGCAGTGTTATGACTACTAACACATAGCATGTTTGTATACTGCCTTCTAATTGGTCGTGTTCTATTGTCAGACGATTTATTAAAAAGATGCATATTTGATTTCACAAAAACAGCTATTTCGAAATGTAAAGTGATGGGAATGTTAGCAAATTTAGGGACTTGAATACAGGTACGCAACTATCTGTTACTTTCATGTTACACAATGCTCTTATGCATCGTTTTTGAGCCTTGAATACCTGTTCTCTCAGACTACAATTTCCTCAAAATATTGTCCCAAATCTCAGAATTGACGCAACCAAACCATGGTAAGCAACTAATCTGGTGGGCATATTCACTTTTCTGGATAAGTTAAAAAGTATATATATACGCTGCTGTACTTAGTCTTTTGCATACTTCTTCTGCATGTGGCTTCCAGGTTAGTTGGCTATCTATCATTAAACCTAAAAATTTTGCAACTTGCACTTGGTCTATTTTTTGTCCATTGTAATTTAAATTTAAAGTTTGCGGTGGTATACGTTGATAAAAATGCGTAACATTAGTCTTAGGTATATTAATCATTAAATTGTTTTGGTCAAGCCAGTGTATAATGTCCGATAAAGTATTATTTATGTCATGTTCATACGTTTTTAGGTCTGTACATTTAATCAAGGCAGTACTATCGTCAGCGAATAAGACCATAGGATGTTTTATGCGTCGTGGCAAGTCGTTAATATAAATAAAAAAAGGCCCCACCACAGTGCCCTGCGGCACGCCATACCTAATAATTCTGTGATCCGATAAGTATTTTTTCTGACGCTTAGTCTTTAAACATATTTTGGAAATTTCCGAAGATACCGTACCTCAAATGGAAAAAACGGAACCCTTAAAGGATCACTTTATCGTCCGTCCGTCCGTCCGCTCGTTTATCTGTCAAGACCCTTTATCTCGGGAACGCGTAGAGTTATCAAGTTGAAATTAAAACCATATACTCAAGTCTACAGTCCCTTGAAGCTGTGAAAAAATCAAATACCTAAGTTAACGTAAAAAAAAACGGCCGTTTATGCCGAAAAAAACGCATATTTCGACACTCTCAAGGGAATCAAAATTTATAGGTTAAGTACTTCCCGATGGCTTAGAATCATGAGATTTGGCAAGAAGCAAGATCATGTAGCACAAGTAAAGGGAAAAATCCGGAACAGCAAATTTGTATGTACATTAAAAAAAATGTCGTGATAAACTTTTTACATACCTACACAGTTCGGAACCCTCGGTGCGCGAATCCGACTCGCACTTGACCGGTTTTATTATTATTCAAAATTAAAATCAAAATCAAAATGTTTTATTTCACATAAACCTACATGGGCACTTATGAAACGTCAGAAACTAGGTGCAGGGTTCCAATTAGTCGTTTCCTATGGAGAAGAACAGGCAAGAAACTCCACGGTTACTCTTTTTAAAAATAATTGGCTTTTACAATGTTTCCAGATTACAGTAGATATGGGAGGACAGCGAAGCCTGTTAACAAGTACCAAGTACTTGATAAAATAGAAAATGGTCTACAGATCTAGTCTATGAGGCCTTTAAAGTCAAAGAATATTAATCTAATAGTTTGACATATTTTCTATACAAAAGCTGTCAAATCACAATATTTATTCCTCAGTTATATCTAGTTATATGTTATCTGACTATTGAAAAATCAGCCCTAAGTATTAAGTGTAAAGTTTGTAATGTTATGTTTTTCTAAACTACCGTAGAGGAGAGAGAGGGAGGGAGATTGGGAGTGTCAAAGATTTTATGGAAGAATTTTAACGCGCGGTCCAATAATCTCGAAACTCATAATATGTAATATGTATACTTAAGACCAAAATAAATAATAAATTGTAACAGGGTTTTTCGAAAATCTACCCCTAACGGGGTGAAGAGGGGGTAGTCAATTTCGCAGGGAAGTATTTTATTGCGTGGCTTGATTAACTGGAAAATTGTATTAATAATCTTTGATTCAAGTTATGGAACATGCCAATCGATTTTTTAGAATTCTACCTCTGTGGGGTGAAAAGGCGGGATACTGTTAATATGAAAAATCTTATTCTGTTGGTTAAGAAACTTGAAACTTTGCAACATTTTTCTCCTTCCTCATTAAATAACAAAGATTGTCACTTTTGGTTTTCAAAAAAACCCCTCACAGAGGATTTAGGGGGCGACAAAGTTAATAGGTAAGAAAAAAAATTAATCAGCTGTCGGAATAACTTGAAACTCGGTACTAATACTTAAAATAAAAAAGTGTGTTAATGTTAAAGTATGTTAGTAGGTTGTTTTAGGGTTTTTCAAAAATCGACTCCTACCGGCGCGGCGTGGAAAAGGGTTATAAAGCAGTAAAATCTACCACTTAGGTAGATTTTACTGCTTGCTTCCGTTAACTCAAAACTGGGTATAAATAATCTTTAAATCATACAATGGAAACGTATCAAACGCTATTTTAAAAACAAGCCCTGTCGTGGTGAAAATGGAGGTCAGTTTATTTAAAAAATCTTAGTAAATTATAAATATCGTAAACATTAATTTTCAAAAACTACCTTTCAAATGGAGGTGGAGAGGATGTTAAAATTTTTTGAGGAAAGCACGAGTCGGACGAAGTCGCGGGCACATCATTACCGCAAGACTTTATACACCTAAAATTAGAGTTTCAAGTTAGATTATTAATAAAATGACCAAAAATATTATTTTTTTAAACTAACTCTTATTATTTCCTTTATTATACTAAATACATATAAATTATATTTTTAAATATTAGCATAAAAAAAAAAAAAAAAAAAATAGTAGCCCACTGGTATCGGGAACAGGGTCCAAGCTACCGGCGGTCAGGGCTCCAGAGAGAGGAACCTCCTAACAATGCGGGCCGTGTCCAGAAGTACCGCTTTCTTGGATCCAGCTGCCCAACGAGAGCCTCCTCAGGTGTTGGTCGAGGCTTTTGACTATTAGTCCATTGGCTGTCACGACTATCGATCACACAATGATCGCTGAGTCCACATCCCACATATCGACAACCTCGCGAGCCAAGTCAAGATACTTGACTTATTTATCTTTCTCGGATTTCACGAGGTTCTCATCATGCGGGACGGTTATGTCAACAATAATTGCGCGCCGCTCTGATGGATCCACTACCACTATATCAGGCTTATTGGTAACAACAGTTCTGTCAGTGATGATGGGTCGATTCCAATATCATCATCATCATCTGCCTAGCCTTTTCCCAACTACGTTGGGGTCGGCTTCCAGTCTAACCGGATGCAGCTGAATACCAGTATTTTACATGGAGCGACTGCCTATCTGACCTCCACAACCCAGTTACTGGGTAATACGATACCCCTTGGTAAGACTGGTTGTCAGACTTTCGGGCTTCTGACTACCCGTAACGACTGTCAAAGATCCACAAATGACAGCCGGGACCAACGGCTTAACGTGCTTTCCGAGGCACGGAGGGGTCTCGGTATGTAAAGATGGTCACCCATCCACAGACCAACCGCGGCAAGCGTAGCTTAACCTGATCGATTCCAATATAATATGATATATTACCATTTCACGAGAACTGTAGCGGCACTTCCAATTCCACAAGGCTGTATTTCAGAGCAAGTTGCTGATGGATTATCCTGGCTACAAGGTTGTGTCAATGCAAGTACCTATTCGCCGTTAGCTAGACGAGAACATCCGGAGATAATATAACATAACTATTAAGTATTATTACGAAAATCGTGTTGCCACAAAGCATTACTGTATGCATTTAAAATTGAGTCTTTTACCCTTTATATAAGACTTAATTTTCTTTGCCTCATTCGGCGGTTAGTATGGCAAAATACATATATGATTCTAGGGCATACCGGTTACCACACGAGATTATCCTTCACAGTTTTTAGAGCAGTGGAGTGGTGATGAATTAATTTACACACAGTAAAGCGCCTGTCTGGGTTCGAACCTATGAAACTTAGTCTTGTAAGCCGCGGCCACTGCTGCAAAAAACCATTATCAAAGCAATTTCATAAACACTTTAAAATATTCACACAGATGAATGTCCCACAAATAGCACAGCTCATGAACAACTGATATTTCTTGATTAACTCACAACTCTATGATTGAAAATAACACAAATAAATTGAAAACACTTCAAATTGCCCGTTGCCGCTGTCACCGCACGGTTGATCAATGCGTAAAACACAAACGTGAACAATTAAGTTTAAAATCATCCTCATTAACATAATCAGATAATGTTCTGTTCTGTGATATGTATGTATAGGTACATATTATATAAAGCATCGATATTGGTGACATTATGTACAGGTGAATAGACAGAAGTTTTGATTTAAAAATAAATTTGTAGGGCTAAGATATGGTCAAATCCCCCACGGTGGGTTCCCGCATCGTCGAGGTGGGGGGGCTCAGTAGCCGTGGCTTGATCAAGCGAAGAGGAACCCGAGGAGGGGCCACTCGTCAGGGCTTTTGCCGGTAAGCTGACGACCGTAGCGGCGAACAAGTAGGTTGCGGTGCCGCTTGGGCGACATCGCAACTGAGGCGCGCAGCGATGTCGTAAGGGAGGCATCGCGGCTGAGGGTTGGAGGCCGCGGCGGGAGAGGAGTGCCGGTATTGCGGTGCGTCGCTCTCCCTACCTTCCGCGGCCTTGACAGGCTTGCCACCGTCTGATGGCGGACGCGGTGGAGCCGCAGGGGAGGAAGAGTGTTGGTATGACATTGGCTACTCTCCCTATCCTCTGCGGCCGAAAATTGGCAGGCGGTGGGGCCAATGACCTGACTCATCGCAGGGGGACCAAGGGTGCCCAGACACGGTGTCGTCTGGCGCCCATATGCTGGTTTGGTCCCTGGGGTGGTCACGGCGTGATGTGTTCTGGTGCGCCGGTGATGGGGAGCCCAGAGGTGAGTCTGGTGACGGATAGCCACAGCGGGTTCACGGATGAGTGCTAATGCGTGCCCGTGTTTTCGCCGTAAGCGGCAGAGGAGGACACCGTGGAGTTTTAGTGGGTTAGAGTCCCACATAACTGCACTATCTCCCTGTGGTAATGCAGAATGCATGAGAACTTCTATACGATAAAAAAAAAGTGTGGTCAAATTATAGTGACCTCCAAAAGTTAGTTGCCATTTCTCCACTTTACCTGTGATACAACACTAGGATTTAAAATTCTAGTGATCCAAATGTTTGAACTGTTTTATCGTTGTTATTGACTGATTCAGCTACATTTTACCTAACAAAAATATCAAGTAATTCCTTAGGAGTACTTACCTGATTTTTTTTTTAATAAATAATATTGTGGCATCACAGCTAAAGTGGAAAAATGTCAACTGGCTTTTGGAGGTCACTATATGTACACTAAGGGTCAGACACAGGGCGACGTGACGCAGCACGCCAGTTTTCAAGATAGCAATACAATTAAAGTCCTTATCTACTACACAAAAAGATACACAATGCATTGAGGTGGGCCGCACAGCGCCGCGCGGCGTAGCTCGACGTAGTAGACACCACCTCACTGAATTGTGTACCGTTTGCTGTAGTAGATAAGGTCTACAATTGTATTGCTATCTTGAAAAGTGCACGCCGCGTCGCGTCGCGGTGTGAAAAGGTAGGTAAGCAACTGTCAAGTACACTTATTTTCCACCATCAATTTCTCGAAACGTCATTTTCATAATCTTAACTAACATTATAAAGAAAAAAGTTTTTTTTTTAAGCCTTGCCCCACACTAGGAATTTCTCCTGTATTGTGGGTGCGCTCACAAACTTTTAGACTCACATACACAAACAGCCAGACCCGGAACAACTACTTGTAGGTCATACAAATATGTGTTCCGTGCGGGAATCGAACCTGCCGCGTCACGCAGCGCAGCAGTCAATCGTTTAAACACTGCCGTTTGTTTGTTACGCTTTCATGCGAAAATGGCTGAACGGATTTGGGTGAGATTTGGCACATGATCTGGATTAGGACATAGGATAGGTTTTATCCCGATGTTCGGGGATTGAGGCTTATGCGAGTGAAACCGCGGGGCGGGGCTAGTCTAATGACTAAAGTAAGCTAGGCTAAGAGATATCTAATGATATCAAATATTAACACCATCATCATCATCATCCACTGCTGGACATAGACCTCCCCCAAAAGGGGGGGTTTGCCATAATCGCCACGCTTGGCAGGCGGGTTGGCGATCGCAGTATGGTATGATGGTGGAATGCATAGAGAACGCTGCTGCCCATTCTCCGGTACGCCCCTTAGTCGCCACTTACGACACCCACGGGAAGTATGGGGTGGTGCTATTCTTTAAGTCCGGCACCACACAGACAAATTAATATACAGACGAAATATTAACACATAATTGGAATAATAACAAGGGTTTCTGTATGGTGCCAATTAAAATTAATTCAAAGTCCTCATGCTTAGTTTCAGAAGAGTCACTGAGAGAAAAATTCCAACATCTTTGGGTTAGTTTTTACTTATATATAGGGGAGATCATACCACGTTACGTAGCTCTCAAATTACGATATTTATTTTTTACATATTTCTTTGACATAATCTTTTTATTATTTGAAATTTTAAACAGACAATTCTAATTTTTCCCCTCTTTATTAGTGGTTGTAATGGCAATCATGTAACTTGGTTTTAGTAGGTTTTATATTTCATTTTTTATTCATCCTTTTGATAGATTGTTATTTTGTAAATGTGAGGACTTTGTGGCCTTGTAGACATTAGATCTGTAGACCACATTTTATTTTATCATGTACCAGCAGTGCGATTCTGTAACCATCTCACCGTGAAAACTTAGGTGAAGTGAGCGTGGAGTGAGCTGACAATTGTGTCAATTCCTAGCAAAAACAAACTCACTTCACCTAAGTTTTCACGATGAAATTTTTACAGAATCGACCGGCTGGTACTTGTTAACAGGCCTACGCTGTCCTCCGATAGGTACCTACTGTAATTTGAAAACATTGTAAAAGCCAACCATTTTAAAAAGAGTAACCGTGGAGTTTCTTGCCGGCTCTTCTCTGCTTCTGACGTTTCATAGGTGCCCATGTAGGTTTATGTGAAATAAAATATTTTGATTTTGAACTATAGGTAGTGTTTCTCGAACCTGGAAGCATCGGCATGAGCTCAATATATGCATATGCATGTACCTATAATGCTCCCAATATATCGAAGTGAAACTTCTGCCAAAGCTCCCAATACCGGGCAGGGTCCGCATAATCAGATTACCAGCTCGCAGATGACGCCGAACGATTCCGATTTGCATGCGTAATGCAGCTAAGTGCACTTTCAGTCGCCGACATTTTGTACTCATTATCAGAAATTCGATTATCTGTTAGGTGTGAATGGAGAATTTTATTTGCTTCTATGAATATTTTTAAGTGGAAAGGGATTTTCGGATTATCGGAATGGTTCATTTGTTTTTGTTGACTCTCATGATCCTTTGTGTTTTTATTCCTTGTAATTAAGGGGCATCTGTCCACTCATAAGAATTATATAATCCGAAATTTCTTCTTGTTTTATGAGATTTTTTCGAGTTATTCCGGTCTGATCCCCTGAACCCCCCCTCCACCCCCCCCCCCCCACCTCGATCCCGAGCAGCAAAGTTTATGCTATGTGTGCTATGTCGATCACTGTATGAGCTTGGCCAGACTTCGAGCGCGGACACGGGGCGGGCGCGGCGCGCGGCATACTCAAACATAAGAACTTCATTTGAGTGTCCATAGTCGGCACGCGGGCGCGGTCTGCTCGGCGCGGGGACCGCGTGGGCAACTCACGCCATTGCTCGTTCATACAAGTAGCCGCAGTGGTTGGCCGTGGGCGGCCCGCGCGGGGACCGGGGTTTTCAAACTAGTTCGAGCTTTTTTCTAGTAAAAATAAGTCTTCTTCATCCATATTGTTATTATATTTTGACAAACACTGGACACGACAACACGCAGAACGCAGCCGCGCTCGACTGCGGACAGGCAGATCGTGCGCGTACCCGCGTCGCTGCCCGCTCCCCGCTGCCAGTTTGGCTGAGCACTAGTTAGCTCTGGCGTCCAAGCTCACGCCTCACCTCTTCACATTTTAGTCCTTACAATATTATTATAGTAAGTCCACTCCCGGCTTGTGGGTAAGTCATAACAGCAGCACGGGTCTCGATCGATCAGGTTAAACTACGCTTACGCTTGCCGCATTTGGTCCATGAATGTGTGTCCACCTTTACATACACACAACTTATACATTACATAATATAAAACCAAAACTCAAATGAGATTAATCAGTTAAATGGCGATTTAAATAATGATAATATTGAATGTTTTCGATTTACGAGTATCAAAATGATTAATGGCCGCATTCCATGTTTGAATATTTTAAAATTAATTCCCGCGCTGACACTGACATGTTCCGATTTGACATTTCGCGGTTAAAGTTCGGAAACGCGGTTGTTAAATTGAATTTATGTTTTTGAAATTGATTGCAATTAAAACACTTTTCAATGATTTATTATTAATGCGGGGATGGTTGTTTGTTGGTTCGCTTATTATAGTTAAATTATTAAGTAATTAATTAATTATGATAAATTGTCGATGAGAATGCAGGTTTATTTCAGTAATAGTAGTTAAACGATTTTTGATCGTTACTCGGTGCATTCGAAGTATCGTAACTTAGCCACACTACAAGCCGTTTTACTAAGATAGAAACCCGAAACGTTCGGAAACATTCACACACATGACACCAAAGTTGCCAGCCCATAAAAATACACCAACAACAGCGCGGTAATAATAAAATCAGTGTAACAGACCGTTTAAAAAATATAATTTAAAAAAAAATGCAATTCATTCCATCCCGAGTCTCATCCCCCATCCTTGAAGGGTCATTACGCCACGAACGTGTGGATAATGTCTTCCACAGTGCTTTGAGTGCTTTGGAACGATCGTTTAACAAAACGGTAACAGCAGTTAAATTTCGTTCCAGTTTTTACTGCGGTATCTTAAGCGTGTGTCGGCCTAATGATCGGACTGTTTGAGAGCGTGACTTTACATCAGCGTTGTATTATGTGGTTATAGTACAGATGCCAGCACATTAAGTTACTACAATCTGTCAAATTTCTTTAATAGATTCTCAACTTTATCGCCAAAGCAAAGGTTCAAAGTCGATTGGGAAAATTTGACAGTTTCGGGTAACTTGATGTGCTTGGCGTCTGTACATAGCACTGACCTCTATAGTACAAGTACATTATAGAGGTCAGTGGTACATAGTGTCGTGATTTCATTGATTTAATTTTACACTATCAAAGTACAAATTATTAATATTGTAACAAACTTTTAAATGTATTTCCGCTATGGCAACTAAATGTATTATTTTACTTTGGCAACACTTGGAAATAACGGTGATGATATTACTGAGCGTTATTTCTGGGTGGGGCAAATGTCGTTTTAAAATGGTAAAATGTAGTGCAAAGGCAGTCGTTGTGGGATTGTGAAAGAGTACAGTTGTGCGATTAAAACAGTATTAGTAAGAAAAGGGTCTATTTCATTTTAATTCAGAAGTGCTATGGACCACGAGCCATGTCTCGGCAAAATCGTAAGTAGTCTTATGAATTCTTTACCTTACTTCATTGTTTTAGTCCCAGATAAGTTCAGTGAGCGGTAAGTGTGGTTGTTACGTAGTTTTTGATTCGGTAGCAATCATTGTGGCGTATTTCCCTGACGGTTAATATTTAAATCATAGTTAATAGTAATTGGGCCGATGCACGTGCTACCTTTGGTCGAGGCAACTCCTCGATAGGGTTATCGTTGCGTTGGACTAATTATAATAATATAATAAGTAAATAGTTAGCCCGACGCACGTGCTGCCTTTGGTCGAGGCAACTCCTCGATAGGGTTGTAGCTGTGTTGGCATAATTATATAAGTAAATGGTTGGGCCGATGCACATGGTACCTTTGGTCGAGGCAACTCCTCGATAGGGTTATCGTGGCCTTGGACTAATTATAAACGATAAGTCAATAGTTGAGCCAGTGCACGTGTTACTCTTGGTCGGGGCAACTCCTCGATAGAGTTATCATTGCATTGGACAACTTGAAGTAAATGTTGGGAATTTCGCTACAAGATTCACTCTGAACAATGATATTTTAGAGGTCTGTACCGTTCATTGGATTTTCTGAGCAGGTATATAGTTTGATAGCTAAGCTAAAAGTTTGATCATGTTGGTTGCGGTAATGTCTAATGACTGTATGAGCATGCATATGTATAGTAAAATGTATAGTTTAGACCTCCGACTTTGGCCTTTGACTTTAACCTCTATCTATGCGGCGTGCACTCGGGTCCAGCCACGAGGTGAGCTGTTCAGAGATGTACGAGTATAGTTTAGACCTATATGCGGCGTGCACCCGGGTCCAGCCACAAGGTGAGCTGTTCAGAGATGTACGAGTATAGTGACTTTGACCTTTGACCTCTATCTATGCGGCGTGCACTCGGGTCCAGCCACGAGGTGAGCTGTTCAGAGATGTACGAGTATAGTTTAGACCTCTATGCGGCGTGCACTCGGGTCCAGCCACGAGGTGAGCTGTTCAGAGATGTACGAGTATAGTGACTTTGACCTTTATCTATGCGGCGTGCACTCGGGTCCAGCCACGAGGTGAGCTGTTCAGAGATGTACGAGTATAGTTAAGACCTCTATGCGGCGTGCACTCGGGTCCAGCCACGAGGTGAGCTGTTCAGAGATGTACGAGTATAGTGACTTTGACCTTTATCTATGCGGCGTGCACTCGGGTCCAGCCACGAGGTGAGCTGTTCAGAGATGTACGAGTATAGTTTAGACCTCTATGCGGCGTGCACTCGGGTCCAGCCACGAGGTGAGCTGTTCAGAGATGTACGAGTATAGTTTAGACCTCTATGCGGCGTGCACTCGGGTCCAGCCACGAGGTGAGCTGTTCAGAGATGTACGAGTATAGTTAAGACCTCTATGCGGCGTGCACTCGGGTCCAGCCACGAGGTGAGCTGTTCAGAGATGTACGAGTATAGTGACTTTGACCTTTATCTATGCGGCGTGCACTCGGGTCCAGCCACGAGGTGAGCTGTTCAGAGATGTACGAGTATAGTTTAGACCTCTATGCGGCGTGCACTCGGGTCCAGCCACGAGGTGAGCTGTTCAGAGATGCACGAGTATAGTTTAGACCTCTATGCGGCGTGCACTCGGGTCCAGCCACGAGGTGAGCTGTTCAGAGATGTACGAGTATAGTGACTTTGACCTTTATCTGTGCGGCGTGCACTCGGGTTCATGTGCGTGTGGTGTGAGGGCCACTTTGTTAAAACTCTTTGAAAATGTGCTTAGGATTTAGTGAACATTCCCAAAGAATTGTGAAAGTTGGTATCAGATTTTGTGAAAGCCTAATAACCAAGTTATAGACTGTAAAGTTGGGCCCTCAGTTCTCACATAGAGGATTGAGGGCCCACTTGAAACTGATAAACTATGGACACTACAGAAAAAGTCTTTATGCCAAAATCTAAGCAAATGCCAAACAAAATTTGTGAAAACAAGATATTATCTCAAAACACTGTCCTACTTTGTATATATTCGTACAAAATGGGCCCTCAATTCTCATACACGTAAAAGATTATAACGCAATTATAATGAAATCATTAACTTACTGCTACTGTTTGAAATCCTACATGCTACTAAATAAATTGTGAAAATTTATAAAAGCAAGAACAGGTCACCACTTTTTGTTGTTTAAAAGTTATCCCTCAGTCCTCCATTTCTTTTGTTTTCGATTTATTACGCTTATCGTATGAAAGATAAGACAAATACAAAATTGTCTCTTTTTGTGTCAAAATTGTGCAACAAATTCGATACCAGAAAGAAATTAAAAGACCCTTTATTATATAAGAAAATCGAGTTTTATTTTTATTATCTGAATTTGCAAATAGGGTGACCACAATTTCTTTTAGATTGCAGTAAAGATTAGTAAATGTAGAGTATAAGTTTTAATAAACAAAATAAGTTTAAAATAAAATAAGTTTTCTCTCTTGTTTAAAATCAAACGTCAGCAGCTAGTTACTGACAATGTAAATAACGCCCTTGCAAAAGTAGTTAACTGGTTTAATGTCAATAACCTACTTCTTAACCGAAAAAAAACAAAATGTATTAAGTTTACGATACCCCACGTTAGACAAGTAGAAACTAGTGTTCTCATTAAGGATGAAGAGTTAAAACCCGAAGATACCACAGTATTCTTAGGCATAACGTTGGATGCCAAGCTTCAATGGGGCCCCCATATAGATAAATTGTCAAAAAAGCTTAGCTCTGCAGCATACGCCGTTAGGAAAATTCGTGATTTGACTGATTTAGAGACAGCCCGTTTAGTTTACTTTAGTTATTTTCATAGTGTGATGTCGTACGGTATTCTGTTGTGGAGAAATGCCGCCGATATTCAGACAATTTTTATTTTACAAAAAAGGGCAATTCGTTCTATTTATAAATTAAGTCCTAGACACTCCCTCAGAGACAAATTTAAAGAGATTAATATAATGACTGTGCCTTCTCAGTACATTTATGATAATCTTTTGTATGCACATAAAAATATTAATCTGTTTAAAAAATACAGTGATATCCATAACATAAATACTAGGAACAAACACAAATTTGTTGTTCCTACAACAAGGCTCAAGAAAATAGGTGGCTCGTTTAGATGCCAATGTATACATTTTTATAATAAACTTCCTAGCCACATTCAAGAACTAAGCCTAAATAAATTCAAAGCTTTTATAAAGCGAAAACTATGCCAGAAAGCCTATTATACTGTAAAAGACTATATTGAGGACAAAAAGGCTTGGGATTGAGCTGCTCCAATAGGTTTAGACAGTGAATGTTATTTTGCAATTTTTACACTTTAATATTTTCTTTTTTTTTTTTTTAAGTATCATTTACTTACACAATGACATGTACATTTACTGTATTATATTATTTTAATTATTGTGAATGTGAGGACTATGTGGGTCATTGTTTACATTTTAATCGTGGTCTGGCAGTTTGAGTAGTTTATGCGGCCTACCCAAATGTCCTGTCTTTGGTATTGTTCGTCGAATCGTTGAGCTCCTGAAGTTCTGAGTTGAGCTGCACGGTTACTGACAAATGCGTGCACTGACTGGACAGGTCCACTCAATCTGTGTGGTTCTTTCCTCAAAAGATCTTTTCAGACACTAATCTACATGGTCCTCAAAGATTATGTCCGGATTTTTATATACACATTGACATTGATGAATTTTATTTAGACAATGACATGAATATTTACTTTGTAAAGTATTTTTTATTTTATTTTATTTTATTTTTTTTTTCTCATTTAATTATTGTGAATGTGAGGACTATGTGGGTCATATTTTTTTTTCTGTTTTCCTTCTTAGTTTTAATCATGATCTGGCAGTTTGAGTAATTTACGCGGCCTACCCAAATGTCCTTTCTTTGGTATTGTTCGTCGAATCGTTGAGCTCCTCATTTCTGAGTCGAGCTGCACGATTTTTGACAAATGCGTGCACTGATTGGACAGGTCCGCTCAATCTGTGTGGTTCTTTCCTCAAAAGACCATTTCAGACATCAATCTACATGGTCTTCACACGATCTGACCAAGATTTTGTCTGGACTTTAAAAGAGACTGTGACCTCTGAGTTTGTTTCGACCTTTCTTCTCAGAGTAGTCAGATAGGAAACGCCGACCACATCTAGTTTTAAAAAATATGATGACGTGTAAAAGTGTTTGTAAAAACCTACTTACAGAAAATAAATCATTTATCATTTATCATTTATCAAACTTTCTTCGACTTTTCGCTTATTATCGTCATAGCATTTGTACTCAAGTTTCGTGATAAAAAAAAATATTTCGGAATTCGAATGATCACAAAAAAAAAATACTGTTACCCAAATCATTTTTGCTTGAAATATCGTTCGTTCTGATGACAATAATCTAATAATTTATTTATTATTTTTATAAAGGCTTTTGCCCAGCCATGGGACAATGTAGGCTAAATATAATCCTAACTAATATTATAAATAAAACTGACATAATCTATTTTATTAAGAATTTCAATTACAATGTTACTATTTTACAATTTAACACTAAAATATACATATTATACAATTTTTGTTTATATAAAATACAAATACAAATTATTGTTTACATAGTATATGCACAATAGTTGTAATATTCAGTGTAGTTACTAAACAATAGTTTATGATAGTGCAGCGGAAGTTGTAGGTAATAAAGCATTAAGGCGAGTTTTATGAAACAGTTGTAGTGAAGAATAAAAATAATAATAATTTTTTAATACGCAAACACATCTTCGGTCAAGACACTCAATCATCTTCGGTCAAGATATCAAACATTCAAGGTAAGTTTGTTTTGATACCTAGGTACTCATAATTTTATAAGTTCGTAATATTTTACTAAATAGGACTTAGATAGTCACTCTAAGAATTGTTTAGGTAATTCAATTTCACCTATTTATAAATTGTAAAATTTTTAAAATAAAATATAATTATTTCATACTCCAGAAAACATCTTTATTATTGTGCAAGTACCTACCTAGGAATAAAAAAAAAATCCAGGAACGCACTGCTTTATTAGCCCGCGACTTCGTCCGCGTGAAATTCGAAAGTCATATGGCTCCATCTATTATCATAATAACGTTATTATTGTTTTCCTCGGGAACAGCACTTTTTTCGGGATGAAAGGTACAGTGGTTTAGGCGTGAAAAGCTAACAAAGAAACTTACTTTCGCATTTATAATATTAGTTAGGATTATATTTAGCCTACATTGTCCCATTGCTGGGCAAAAGCCTTTATAAAAATAATAAATAAATTATTTCATTATAGTTATTAGTTTTTTCGGAACGAACGATTTTTCAAGCAAAAATGATTAGGGGAACAGTATTTTTCTATGTGATCGTTCAATTTCCGAAATTATTTTTTTTTTATCACGAAACTTGATTACAAATGCTATGACGATAATAAGCGAAAAATCGAAGAAAGTTTATTAAAACCTATGACTCTACATTTACTAATCTAGTTACTGCAATCTAAAAGAAATTGTGGTCACCCTATTTCCTAATACAGAGAATAAAAATAAAACTCGATTTACTTATACAATAAATGGTCTTTTAATTTCTTTCTGGTATCGCATTTGTTGCACAATTTTTTTCACATAAAGAGACAATTTTGTATTTGTCTTATCTTTCATACGATAAGCGTAATAAATCGAAAACAAAATAAAATGGAGGACTGAGGGCCCGAATTTTATCAAGGTCATAACTTTTAAACAACAATTGGTGGTGACCTGTTCTTGCTTTCATAAATTTTCACAATTTATTTAGTAGCATATAGGATTTCAAACAGTAGCTGTAAGTTAATGATTTCATTATAATTGCGTAATAAACTTTTACGTGTATGAGAATTGAGGGCCCATTTTGTACGAAGATATACAAAGTAGGACAGTGTTTTGCGATAATATCTTGTTTTCACAAATTTTGTTTGGCATTAGCTTAGATTTTGGCATTAAGACTTTTTCTGTAGTGTCCATAGTTTATCAGTTTTAGGTGGGCCCTCAATCCTCTATGTGAGAACTGAGGGCCCAACTTTACAGTCTATAACTCGGTTATTAGACTTTCACAAAATCTGATACCAACTTTCACAATTCTTTGGGAATGTTCACTAAATCCTAAGCACATTTTCAAAGAGTTTTAACAAAGTGGCCCTCACACCACACGCACATTCGGGTTCAGCCACGAGGTGAGCTGTTCAGAGATGTACGAGTATAGTTTAGACCTCTATGCGGCGTGCACTCGGGTCCAGCCACGAGGTGAGCTGTTCAGAGATGTACGAGTATAGTTTAGACCTCTATGCGGCGTGCACTCGGGTCCAGCCACGAGGTGAGCTGTTCAGAGATGTACGAGTATAGTTTAGATTTCTATGCTTCTTACACTCTAGTTTAGCCATGTTATTGAGCTTTATGGGGATGTATGCGTATAGTTTATTGCAGCCATGTAGGCCAGCTGTAGTTCAGATTTAAAGACGAAGATGTACGAGTATAGTTTAGAGTTCTATGCGGCTTACACTCTATTTCAGCCATGTGAGTGAGCTTTATGGAGATGTATGCGTATAGTTTATTGCAGCCATGTAGGCCAGCTATAGTTCAGATTTAAAAATGAAGATGTACGAGTATAGTTTAGAATTCTATGCGGCTTACACTCTATTTCAGCCATCTAAGTGAGCTTTATGGAGATGTATGCGTATAGTTTATTGCAGCCATGTAGGCCAGCTATAGTTCAGATTTAAAAATGAAGATGTACGAGTATAGTTTAGAGTTCTATGCGGCTTACACTCTAGTTCAGCCATGCAAGTGAGCTTTATGGAGATGTATGCGTATAGTTTATAGCAGCCACATAAGCGAGCTGTAGTTCAGATTTTAAAAATAAAGATAATGATATAGGAAAATAGTTTAGAGTTCTATGCGGCTTACACTCTAGTTCAATCATTGGTGATGTATGCGTATAGTTTGTTGCAACCATGTGAGTGAGCCGGTAGTTCGGAGTTCAACGTCGGTACTTATGTGATCTTATGCAGCCATGTAGGTGAGCTGCAGTTCAAAGTTTAACGTAGGTACTTATGTGATCTTATGCAGCCATGTAGGTGAGCTGCAGTTCAAAGTTTAACGTAGGTACTTATGTGATCTTATGCAGCCATGTAGGTGAGCTGCAGTTCAAAGTTTAACGTAGGTACTTATGTGATCTTATGCAGCCATGTAGGTGAGCTGCAGTTCAAAGTTTAACGTAGGTACTTATGTGATCTTATGCAGCCATGTAGGTGAGCTGCAGTTCAAAGTTTAACGTAGGTACTTATGTGATCTTATGCAGCCATGTAGGTGAGCTGCAGTTCAAAGTTTAACGTAGGTACTTATGTGATCTTATGCAGCCATGTAGGGGAGCTGCGGTTCAAAGTTTAACGAAGGTACTTATGTGATCTTATGCAGCCATGTAGGTGAGCTGCGGTTCAAAGTTTAACGAAGGTACTTATATGATCTTATGCAACCATGTAGGTCAGCTGCACTTCAAAGTTTAACGTAGGTACCTATGTGATCTTATGCAGCCATGTAGGTGAGCTGCCCTTCAAAGTTTAACGTAGGTACTTATGTGATCTTGCGCAGCCATGTAGGTGAGCTGCAGTTCAAAGCTTAACGTAGGTACTTATGTGATCTTGCGCAGCCATGTAGGTGAGCTGCAGTTCAAAGCTTAACGTAGGTACTTATGTGATCTTGCGCAGCCATGTAAGTGAGCTGTAGTTCAAAACTGTAGTTCTGAGTTTAACGTAGGCGCTAATGTGATCTTATGCAACCATGTAGGTGTGCTGTTAGTACGCCATTTGTGTGCTGTTAATAAGCCATGTAGATATGCTGCAATGAGTCCCAGATTTTGACCCTGATAGTAGATTCCAAGATATTGAGCGATAGCTAAGATAGTTAATACGCCAATGTTTGATTGGAATGAAAACAAATAAAACACTATGCCCTTTAAAAAGTTTTTGGATTGGCCAAAAAGCGGTATGAAACTTTGCTAACGCTCAATTACTCGTGGAAATAAATGGTATTGATGAAAATTTCAGAAAACTTTTAGAGATGCTTAAATGAAAGTCCTGTATGGATGAAACTTTTGGACTATTTTTATGATAAGTTAGCATTGCACAGTAGGTGTGAAATTGATGGCCGAATGGCAGTAGGTTGTGACTTAATGGGATCAATGATAATTCTAATAGAAACAGTGCGCAGGCACATACAGATGGTTAGTTAAATTATTTAGCTTCACAGCAAACCAGCATATCAAAATAAATTTCCAATATTGTTGCTATTTTATATATTGCCTCAGTGGTCGTGATTGGCGCGTGCTTCGGAGTTAGCACGCCGTCGGATGGCCGAGTTGTCGTGATTTCATTGATTTAATTTTACACTATCAAAGTACAAATTATTAATATTGTAACAAACTTTTAAATGTATTTCCGCTATGGCAACTAAATGTATTATTTTACTTTGGCAACACTTGGAAATAACGGTGATGATATTACTGAGCGTTATTTCTGGGTGGGGCAAATGTCGTTTTAAAATGGTAAAATGTAGTGCAAAGGCAGTCGTTGTGGGATTGTGAAAGAGTACAGTTGTGCGATTAAAACAGTATTAGTAAGAAAAGGGTCTATTTCATTTTAATAGTAATGACGAAAGAGGCTGTACCACAGAGCATGTAACACTTGCTACGACGGATATCAGCAGCCCAAATGCGTCGCACACTCACGATCTCTTTCGGTGTTACAATTCAACAATATTCAGTGCAAAATAGACTTGCAAAAGGAGCTTACATGACCTAACGCGCGGTCACTGTCGGACTGCATAAGAAATAGAAGCGCGATGACACAACGCTTGTAATTTATTGCAAAATATGAAGAAATTATTTAGTTACAAAAATCTATTGTTTGGACAAAAAAAATAACAGTGTTTTAGTATGTTGCTTGCAGAATAATCTGACAAAAGAACAGAATGATTGTATGTTTTTATTGTAAAAAGAAAGTTTTTTTTTAGAGGTATCTTCATGATTTTTTTCTATCCTATTAAATTAGTTGTATTATGTTTTCAACCTAGCATATATCCTGAAGAATATCATATATTTTTCTGAATTTGTTTACTGTAGTCGATCATATAGTTTTATTGTTTCTAAAATTTGCGGTTTTCGCGTTTAGGTCTTGTAAGCCCCTTAAAAATGTATATTAAAATAGCTTCTGCCCGCGACTTCTGTCCGCGTGAAATTTGTTGTTCCCCCGACCCCCCCATCGCATCGTAACGCATCGTCTACACGCGCTATTACTTTGCTTTCGCTTAGCGTTCTTTGTGACTTGTTTTGTTTTTGTTAGGCACTCTAAGAGTCGTAGCTTGATGTTAAATAGCGTACAGCCTTCCTCGAGAATTGGGCTATGAAATGCTAAAATAATTTTTACATCCGACTGGTAGTTCCAGAGATTAGCGCGTTCAAACAAACAAACTCTTCCGTTTTATTAGGGTTCCGTACCCAAAGGGTAAAAACGGGACCCTATTACTAAGACTTCGCTGTCTGTCCGTCTGTCCATCTGTCCGTCTGTCTGTCACCAGGGTGTATCTCAAGAACCGCAATAGCTAGACAGTTGAAATTTTCACAAATTATGTATTTCTGTTGCCGCTACAACAACAAATACTAAAAACAAAATAAAATAAAATGAATATTTAAGGCAGGAAGGTGTTTTTTTTGGCGTTTTCGCCTTGTGGTACGGAACCCTTCGTGTGCAAGTCCCCCTCGTACTTGGCCAGTTTTATTAGTACAGATTTATTATTAGTATAGATTAATTGCATTCGTGTTAGGTATGCCCCTAACCCTGAAGTTTTTGTATTCAATACGTAGAATACTAAAGACCTAATCCAAATAAACACGCTTTGCAAAATCCCTTGTACAGAATAAACCTGCAAAGAATTCAGTCACACATAATATACGAGTATGTAGATACAAAGGAAAACCGTAACTTTATCCTCCCATAAGGGAAAATAGCCTTTACAATACCAACATACGATGCTCGTAAACTCTTAGCAGAAAGGGGGGACCGTCTAAAAACAGTAATAATTAACCGGCTCGAGCCACTTAATGACACAGCCAAGTACAAAACTTCACTTTCAGAACTTGTAGGCGCTAAAATAACACTCCACCTAATGGGGCTTTTTAGTAGGGCTGCAAGAAGTTAAAATAATAAAATTGGAAAGCATAAAAAATTTTAAAAAGTGAGATTTGATTTAAACTTTTATTCTTTAACAAGCTATTCCCGAAGGGGTTTCCTATCGGCAAAAATAACATTCATAGCTTATAGAACCCATTTAGAGGATGAATTGCAGTGCAAAATGTCATGCTTTTAGACCACAGTTTTATCCAGCGGTTAAGTCTGTGGTCGACCAATGAAATAATATAGGATATTATTTTCCAATCTATCACACTAATATTATAAAGGCGAAAGTCTGTGAGTGTGTGTGTGTGCGTGTGTGTGTTTATATGTTTGTTTATATATTTGTTACGTATTCACGCTCAAACGGCTGAACCAATTTTGACAAAAAAAAAATTATGAAGGTAGCTGACACCCTAGATTAACATATAGGCTACTTTTTATTCCTATATTCCCGCAGGATCGACACTTATGCGGGTGAAACCGCAGGGCGCAGCTAGTTCTATAAATATAAATAAAACAAAGTTGGTTTAGTTACACCATTTATAACTCAAGAATTTTTGTGATACTTAATTTGTTGGATTTGACTATCACCCCGAATAGCAGAATAACTATTAAACACAGGAAAAAAAATTATGAAGATAATTAATTTTCAACTGGATTTAATTCAGCTAATAAGTTAACACAACATTTATTGATTCTGAGGCGGACGAAGTTCGCAGGGTCAGCTTGTAAAATATAAAAGTCAATCACATGGCAATGAAAAGAGAGTTCAAGGCAATATGAGTAGAAAGGTATAGAATATAATGGTCAAAATCAAAATGTAACTTTCGAGTCATCGCCAAGAGGTTGGTCGACTCTTCACGTGGCCGGAGTGGCAGTACAACGTGGCAATGCTGCCAGCTTTTTGGGCACTATTCCTATTGACAGCGATGCGGACGAATTTTTTGATGCCCTTTGATTATTTCCCCTCCTTTTTATATACATGCACAATTGCACATATTACTAATATTAATAAAAAAATAAAAATAAATAAACGTAAATATTACTGATGAATGTAAACTAGTTTTTCACGAAACCATCAAGCGATCTGTCTCAACTTAAATCTAATTTAAAATCAAGTTAGGATTGACTTAAAGTTAGCATCGTAATAGTCTCGAATCATCATCACACATCTGCCTAGCCGCTAGTTGTTTTCCAACTATATTATGGTCGGCTTCCAGTCTTACCGGATGCAGCTTCGTTCCAGTATTTTACACAGAGTGACTGCCTATCTGACCTCCACAACCCAGTTTCTATATGGTAGGTCTCGTAATAGTCTCGAATAAGGACCTCAAATCATAAATACAAACCCAAAAAGGCTACGGTACTTTTCTGTCTCAAATCTAGCCATGAGTGGTCGATATAAAAATAAAATATTCAAACCCAAGGTGCAGAGTGGGACAGCCCTGCCTTAGGGACGATTCTCCGAGGGGCGCAAACAAAATAACGTTAATGCATATTCAAATCTGTACTTGCTTTTTTATTATTAAACATACAGAGAAATGTTAAAGGTTACGGAGCTTTAGTTCAAGGGTCCCTTTTAACTCAGAATTTAGCTAGGGGGAGCTTTCACCCTCCATGTGTAATATTTTAGATGCTGAGATAAATTTTGACTGGTAAATTGAGTTTACTAGGGGATGTGGGTGAACCTGATGTGTGGCGGTGATACTGTAGTTTATGAAGTCAGTTTGATTTTTGAAGAATGTGAAGTTTTCCAGGGACTAATATAAATGACAGAGAAGGTATAGTGTGTCTCGTTATTATCAGTCATATTTAAACTATGTGTGGGCTACTGTGGGTAAGTGTTGGATAAGCGCAATAGAAAAACGGTTTTCAGTTCAAATGAGATTATAATTTCACAAACAATTTAATCACGCTAGCAAATTACACACTAGGTACACGACACAACCAGATACGGCACGCGGGACAGTTTCTAAGCACATGTTGTTCGTACGATGTCCAATGTCCAAGAGAGCTCCACATCGTTCTTGTCGCGCTGTCGTAGAGCGTCGACCCCCCACGAACTCAGGCTAGACTCTATCAAGCGCCACCAGATGGCGCTGGCGTTCCGAATGGTCACAGCACTTCTGCCTCGTTGTCAAGTCAGCTCCCGTACTAATGATGTCTCCGACATAAATAAATAAAATAAAATAAATAAAACTTTATTTCAGACTAGGTCCATAATATTGTTAGTTTGTTGTTAAATTGAACACTCAGGACGTTGTAGGCTCGGCGCGTGTATGACACCCACAGGCCACTCATATAAAACGATTGACAGAACGCCTTAATAAAAAAAGTTATTTAAAAAAATCAAAAAACCCGACTGCGGTAAAAAACTTAAGTTAAAAGAAACTGAAAAGCTAAAAACAAGCCCATTTTAAATTAAATAAAAGTTGGAAGCAGGCGGGTCCCACATAATTTTTATTGTATTTTCAAATTCAAATGGGTCCCGCCTGCTTCTAACTTTTTAGTAGGTGTCTTTTTTGGTAGGTGTTTTTTTACGATTTGTCACTTCGAATTGCTTTTTGAAAGATTTCGCAGACGATTTAGTTCTTGGTCGGTGTTTTTTTGCGATTTGTCACTTCGAATTGCTTTTAGGTATATATGTTGTATATATTTTTGTAATCACCTTTTAAAACCCTTTATTTTGATACCCCACTCGATAGGTTTTGAAAAAAATAAATAAAAAAATAATATTTAATATGGCGTCCAGTAGTCGCCATATTGAATTTTCACTAACGTCGTGTCTTTAGTGACACTCGCCGGACTAAGAGGAATCGATTAACGTGTGAATCATAAAAATCGGCACAGGAGTTTGGTCTGTATAGTTCTTCAAAGGAACATATAAACATACATACATACATACATAGGCTGATGAACACATTACCACTCCTTTGCGTCGCGCAGTCGGGTAAAAAGGATAACTTTGACGTCTGTTGTACAACGGGCGAACCTGCGGGCAAGCATATTGCTCCCACAGACAACGCCCTAAGCTCCCTCTCTATGTCTGTAATATTTATTGTATCTATTATTATAGGTACCTACATCATTTAGTATTTGGTTCCCAGCAAGTAATATTCTTCTCTTCTACAAGTTGAGAAGAAGAAGAAACAAGTAAAGGCAAGATTTTCTCTTCTTTAATCGCATTAATATTATAAAGGCGAAAGTTTGTGAGTGTTTATATGTTTGTTACTTCTTCACGCTCAAACGGGTTCACCTATTTTGATAAAATTTTGTATGGAGGTAGCTGACACCCTGGATTAACATATAGGCTACTTTTTATCCTGATATTCCCACGGGGTCGACACTTACGCGGGTGAAACCGCGGGGTGCAGCTAGTTATATATAAGGTTACAAAAGTATGATAAGGTTTACAAGAAGAAAAATAAGTTGCAAAGTCCTCTAAAACTTATTGCAATAACTGAGGGCTTATTCACGTAATAAAACACGTTCCAAATCTAGTCACAATCTCATCTAAGCGACAAATAATGTCAAAATCCCCATACGATTTTTGACAGATTGAGACTAAGATTAGAATCAAGCATCAAAATCAAAATGTTTTATTTCACATAAACCTACATGGGCACTTATGAAACGTCAGAAGCTAGGTGCACGGTTCCAATTGGTCGTTTCCTAAGGAGAAGAACCGGCAAGAAACTCCACGGTTACTCTTTTTAAAAATAATTGGCTTTTACAATGTTTCCAGATTACAGTAGGTACGGGAGGACAGCGCAGGCCTGTCAACAAGTACCAAGTACTTGATAAAAATAGAAAATGGTCTACAGATCTATAGTCTATAAGGCCTACAAAGTCCTCACATTTACAAAATAAGAATCTATCAACAGGATAAATAAAAATAAAAAAAACCTACTAAAACCAAGTATTATGATTCCCATTAAAACCACTAATATCTTCTGGGTAAGCTCGTTCCATCATGGACCTCATCCATCGCTTTCCATCTGGCGTGATCGAGGTCAAGAGCATGCCCATCATCATCATCATCTGCCTAGCCTTGTCCCAACCATGTTGGGGTTGGCTTCCAGTCTAACCGGATGCAGCTGTATACCAGTAGTTTACATGGAGCGACTGCCTATCTGACCTCCACAACCCAGTTACTGGTTACGATACCCTTTGGTAAGACTGGCTTTCGGGCTTCTGACGACCCGTAACGACTGTCAAAGATTCACAAATGACAGCCGGGACCAACGCCTTAACGTGCTTTCCGAGGCACGGAGGGGTCTTGGTATGTAAAGATGGTCACCCATCCACGGACCAACCGCGGCAATTGTAGCTTAACCTGATCGATCAACCCGTGCGGCTGTTATTACTTAGCCACAAGCCCTTGCAAGAGCATGCCCATATAAATAAAAAAAAAAGAATGTGAACGTTCTTAAAAATATGGAAATTGTCCCTCTAATCTACAATTACCCAGCTTTGTGTGTGTTCCTAAAATTTATTTGTTTTACTACGCTTTGTTGACAAAGACAACCAACAATGTGGTCAGGCTAACCACAATGTAGGTTTAAAAAAAAATCTCACTGTGAAAACTTAGATGACAACCTCAAAAAGTCTGATCTTAGTCTCAATCTGTCAAAAATACCTCTAATTCCCTACATTTTAACAAGTTTTTGACTTAGATTGTTGCTGAGATGAGATTGAGACTAGATTTTGAACTTTTTTCATCATCATCATCATCATTTCAGCCGAAAGACGTCCACTGCCGGACATAGGCCTCCCCCAAAAGAGGGGGGTTTGCCATAATCGCCACGCTTGGCAGGCGGGTTGGCGATCGCAGTATGGTATGGTGGTGGAATGCATAGAGAACGCTGCTGCCCATTTTCCGGTACGCCCCTTAGTCGCCTTTTACGACACCCACGGGAAGTATTGGTTGGTGCTATTCTTTAAGTCCGGCACCACACAGACCTTTTTAACTTTTTTAATTACTAGAATTGACATTCTGATGTTAATTATGATTACCACTTTTGACAGGTCGTATTGTATACGAGTAACGGGCTTGCGTCCGCAACACGTCCGTGTGCGTATTTCAAGATTCACTTCACCTAAACTTTCTTGGTGAGGTTTTTACAGAACAGACGAGCTGTTCTAGCTGCCGAAAGCATAAGAACCAACACTAATACCTAAATAAAGATATTACAACACATTACCAATACCACAAGTTCCCAATGGCGAAGGCTCCATACAACTCGATTCTTACCAGTTTCTCTGTGAAAAATGGCACATACCTACTGACTATTCTATAGACAAATAATTTAATCATATTAAAGATATCTACTCCGGCTTACTTCTTACAAAAATTGACCCTTCGCTACTGCAAGTTCTCCCTAGGTATTGAACAAGCTGTAGCAATAGAAGACGAGTTAGTTTCCATTGAAGTCACGCGCCATATGTACGGATGTAAATAATGACGGGAAGGTTTTCATTTATGAGTAGTATGCTCATTGCCCAGGAGACCGTTTAGCGCAAGATGGCCACCGCCAGGTGGAGATCGATGAAGCCAGATGTAATTTGAGATAAAAGCAAATAGAAATAGTTTAACCATATATTTTTGTAGACCTTTTTTTATTGCTGAATGGGGGGCGCTCTAGACCTCGATCACGCCTGACTTTTCATCATCATCTGCCTAGCCGTTTCCCAACTATATTGGAACTATGTTGGGGTCACCTTCCAGTCTAACCGGATGCAGATGAATAGCAGTATTTTAGATGGAGCGACTGCCTATCTGACCTCCACAACCCAGTTACTGGGTAATACGATACCCCTTGGTAAGAATGGTTGTCAGATTTTCGGGCTTCTGACGACCTGTAACGACTGTCAAAGATCCACGAATGACAGCCGGGACCAACGGCTTAACGTGCTCTCTGAGGCACGGAGGGGTCACGGTAGGTAAAGACGGTCACCCATCCACAGGCCAACCGCGGCAAGCGTAGCTTAACCTGATCGATCGACCTGTGCGGCTGTTGATATTTAGCCACGGACCCCTCTTACCTTTACTTCTCTTCTCTTTACTGTTAAATGTATGTAATGATAAAATTAGGATTTGAAATTCATATTTCAGCTTTATTTTTTTCTAGTTTAGTCTAAGAAATTATATAGATTCTAAATAGGCCCAATAAAAATAAATATTCAACCCTACCTTTACCCGACGTAGAAACTTTAAGCAATGTTCACTTTTAACGATTTTAAAGTATTATTAAGCCGGCCAGGGTATTAGCACATTTTATAAAGCGTTTTACCTCTAGTCTCATTTTCAATGCAAATCCATTGAGCTTTTGGCCAGTTTTCAGCGAGTTTCCACCCATGGACAATGTGATCAAAAAAAGTTTTGCAACGCTAGTAAGTACAATGATTTATGGGTCTGGCAGAAACTAATAATATAATAATAATAATAATTCCATTTATTTCGGACAGAGTCCATATATTTGCGACGCACTGCAGTGCCGCGGCAACTCCAACAGCATTCTGAACGCATTATTATACTGAATACGCAGGACGTTGTAGGCTGGTTGCGTATACCGAACCCACAGATAATGCAAAAAAAAAAACATTTTGGTTTTCATACATTGGCAATGTCATCATCATCATCATTTCAGCCGAAAGACGTCCACTGCTGGACATAGGCCTCCCCCAAAAGGGGGGGGGTTTGCCATAATCGCCACGCTTGGCAGGCGGGTTGGCGATCGCAGTATGGTATGGTGGTGGAATGCATAGAGAACGCTGCTGCCCATTCTCCGGTACGCCACTTAGTCGCCTTTTACGACACCCACGGGAAGTAAGGGGTGGTGCTATTCTTTAAGTCCGGCACCACACAGACATTGGCAATGTCAATCCATATGAAAATCACAACTTTTTTTTTTGCCATGAGATTCTGGTAGACCTATACCTACCAACTTGATCCAGCAGTAGCGAAGGGTAAATTTTTGTAAGAGGTAAGCCGGAGTAGATAAAAAATAAATAAAAAATAAAATAAATAAATGTTTTAATCAGTATGAAAATTGGTAAAACGATTACATAAAGTCTTACAAATAATTTACAAAGGTATAATAATGTTAGATATCTTCCTCAAGTTCTGAGTTGAACTGCACGATGCGACAAATGCATGCACTCGTTGGACAGATCCGCTCAATCTGTGTGGTTCTTTCCTCAAAAGACCACTACAGACACCAATCTACATGGTCTTCACACGATCTGACCAAGATTTTGTCTGGACTTTAAAAGAGACTGTGACCTCTGAGTTTGTTTCGGCCTTTCTTCTCAGAATAGTCAGATAGGAAACGCCGACCTCATTTAGTTTAAAAAAATATAATTGACGTATAAAAGTGTTTGTACAAACCTACTTACAGAAAAAAAAAAACATTTATCATTTAATAATTATGATGATATTACCTATTTGTCTATAGAATACTGACTGTGCCATTTTTCAAAGGGAAGCCGGTAGGAATCGTGTTGTATGGAACCTTCGCCACTGTGATACAGCACATTTTTTCTCTAAACTACCCTTTAGGTTCTGTGAGATAAATACAGACAGTCTTTGTATTATTCACGAGACACAAGAGTCTATTCTTGCATCATGTCTTTGAACTGCTTAGCTTATTGAGCGAATATTTATGAAGTGAAAACTTCTTTAGGCGCATTTTTGAGATGGGAAAATCTAATGAGCTCGCGCCACTGTTACCGTAACCGACACCGCTTCGGATGTGTTCGGCAGTCCTCGGGATGTACTCGGTTTTAATGTATACCTACCCGGTATGTCAATGAGTGATGGAAAGTATTGTGTTTTGTTTTCACTTTTGTCGGCAATCCTGGGGTGCCACTTTTATTTTTTACTAGCTGCGCGCCGTGGTTTCACCCGCGTAAATGTTGATCCCGTGGGAATATCGGGATAAAAAATAGCCTATATGTTAATCCAGGGTATCAGCTACCTCCATACAAAATTTTATCAAAATTGGTCCAGCCGTTTGAGCGTGAAGAAGTAACAAACATATAAACACACACACACACACTCACAAACTTTCGCCTTTATAATATTAGTGTGGTCAAAGTCACAGTAAAAAAATACAAACAGTGCAAAGACCGAAGAGTGACAAAAAAAAAATCGTGAGTAAACCCGTAGTAGTTTGAGAGGTCATAATTGCTCGTTTCATCATCATTCATCGTTCATCACAAACCATTACATCTTCAACTTAAACTTCCCGATTATTTCCAAGAATTTAACGAAACCACTGTTGTTTTGTCCTTTCATAATCCCAAAGAGGATACATGAAAGCGGTTTCCCTCCGTAAGACGATATCGCGATGTATTATAGGCCAGAACCCATAACAGATAGGTATACAATAGCCGTAGTTACACTACCGGGACCCGCCCTTGTGACATAGAATAGATTTTGACAGATGTGACAGATTTGACGTGACCTCTCAAGCTCTGCTAATGAGACACAATTGATTTTCTATTGTATCGTATTACCAAGAAGCTTATAGATAAAAGTGGAGGCAACACTCTAAATACCTGAGTGAAAACTACTGTGGTCGGACACTCTCTTTCTAAATACATACATATGACAAAGAAAACACATATCACTGTCTCGTTCTTATGTGTGTATTTAGAAAGAGAGTGTCCGACCACAGTCGTCTTCACTTAGGCATTTAGAGTGTTGCCTCCACTTTTATCTATAAGCTTCTTGCGTATTACATAGGATACGCGCGGAGCTTGACAGTTTAGGTATTGTTGTGTTTTTATGTATTTACAGAATTAAAATCATAATAAAAAACCGGTCAAGTGCGAGTCGGACTCCCGCACCGAGGGTTCCGTACTTTGTAGATAACTACAAATTTACGGTTTTCGGATTTTTTCCTTTACTTGTTCTTCATGACATTGCTTCTTGCCAAGTTTTATGATTCTTGCTCAACGGGAAGTACTCTATAGGTTTTGATTCCCTTGCGAGTGTCAAAATATGTAGCATAAACGGAACGTAAACGCCCGTAAAAAACAAACTTCTAAGTTAAACGCAATCAAAAGATGATTGGGTTTGACATACTTAAAAGTTTAATTTTTTCATTGCTTCAAGGGACTAACTTGATAACTCCACGCGGCCCTGGGAAAAAGGGTCTGGACAGACGGATAACGAAGTCATCTATGGGAACGGAACTCTAAAAAGAAAAGAAAAAATAAATAAAATAGGATAGTCAGTCAATAGAGTTTTATGAAATCAGAGGGTTTATTGATGATTTTAGTGATTTATGCCTAATTCTGCAAATACATATTTGTTACGGTCGCAAATCATATTTTGTTCAACAAACGTAAGAAAATTTGAATTTTGCGGGCTAAGTGTGTAGTGGGAGAAAAGGAGTGTAACTTATGCAGTAGGTTAATTTTCGCCCATGTGCTCGAACTTTTAGCGTAAAGGCTCCTACGAATAGGCGCGATACAAAGGCACCGCTCGTTGCGTGACTTTGTCACATGTCGCGCCTGTTTGAAGGAGCCTTAATACGTGGACGAAAAAAGTTGTACAGCCATAAGAACGCGTATTTGCTCGTGCGTCTAAAACCCATCTATACTACCTACATACATAAAAATAAATTAAATTGTAGTGTCTGTTGCAATGTCAAAATAACAGTTTTTTTCTAAATGTATAATAATATACAGTTTTTATAACAAAAATAAACATTTTTTTTGTCTGTTTGTCCCGGCTAATCTCTAAACTTCACTGGCAGATAGCTGATGTTCTTCTATTTCAGATTTGAGGACTGTGGAAAGTCTATAGCCCCTGCCCGACCAATCACACTAATATTATAAAGGCGAAAGTTTGTGAGTGTGTGAGAGGGGGTGTGTGTGTATTTATATGTTTGTTACTTCTTCACGCTCAAATGGCTGGACCAATTTTGATAAAATTTTGTATGGAGGTTGCTGACACTCTGGATTAACATATAGGCTACTTATTATCCTGATATTCCCACGGAATCGACATTTAAACCGCGGGGCGCTGCTAGTAATACATAATATTACAGTCATACCAGGACAACACCCAGAGAATGGTAACCAGACAATCTACCTTAGTTAGGATAGCCGATCCCGATATGGTAAGTTCTTTATTACAGTACACAAAAACTGAATACATATCCCACTTCCTACTTCCTACTCATCATCTGCCTAGCCTTTTCCCAACTATGTTGGGGTCGGCTTCCAGTCTAACCGGATTCAGCTGAATACTAGTATTTTACATGGAGCGTCTGCCTATCTGACCTCTACAACCCAGTTACTGGGTAATTCGATACCCCTTGGCTTACCAAGGGGTATCGAATTACCCAGTAACTGGGTGACTGGTTGGCAGACTTTCGGGCTTCTGGCTACCCGTGACGATAGTCAAAGATCCGCAAATGACAGCCGGGACCAAAGGCTTAACGTGCTTTCCGAGGCACGGAGGGGTCACGGTATGTAAAGATGGTCACCCATCCACAGACCAACCGCGGCAAGCTTAGCTTAACCTGATCGATCGACCTGTGCGGCTGTTATTATTTAGCCACGGGCCCCTCCTACTTCCTACTATCCTACTAATATTATAAAACTAATATTATAAACGCGAAAGTTTGTGAGGATGGATGGATGTTTGTTACCCTTTCCCGCAAAAACTACTAAACAGATTTGGATGAAATTTTGCACACAGATAGTTTATAACCTGGATTAACACATAGGGTACTTTTAATCCCGGTAGTATGTTCCACACGGGCGAAGCCGCTGGAATAAGCCAGTTGTTAAATAAATACCCCACACATCCATACCGAGTTCCATAACCAAATCTTAGATGTGTGCACATTTTTCACACTTCAAGACTTTCTTGCTTCGGAGAGCACGTGAACCCATCTCGATCCGATCACTTAGCCTCAGGCGAAAACTTCAAAGCTAATATTCTCAGACATTGAAGCCGTTTTCCTTCTTTTAAGTAAACACGTGGAGAGTTTTATTTTTAGTTTCACGTTTTTAAAAACGCCTTTCAAAATAGTAACCTACTTTGAGTGTTTGATCATCGTCATCTTAATTTTAGCTGAAAGACGTCAACTGTTGTACAAGTACAATAAATACGTATATGTACAGACGCCAGCACATCAAGCTACCCGAAACTGTCAAATTTTCTCAATTAACTTTGAACAAACTCAAACTCAAACTCAAAGCATTTATTTCAATTAAACCTTGTACAGTCAACAGCAAAAGTAGATGATCAAAATCAGAAATTCAATACTAATGAACGGAGTTCGCGTCAGAACTGTGTGGCGTCGAAGTGATTCAAACCACTCAACGCCACATCAACGCCACACAGAAATCACTTGACTCCACAAAGTTCTGACGCGAACTCCGTTAATTAGTATTGAATTTCTGATTTTGATCATCTACTTTTGCTGTTGACTGTACCTACAGGCACTTTTGAATTGTCAAAATTAAATAATCTGTCAGTTAGTCAGAAAGTTGAAGCTAGTGTCCAATAGAACCTTATGCTTTAGCGATAAAGTTGAAAATCTATTAAAGAATTTTGACAGATTGTAGCAGCTTGGTGTGCTGGCGTCTGTACCAATTTTAATAGCTTCGTTTATTTAGTTAATTTAATTCAAAATTTTGCCTGCGTTTTTAGCGAATTGTTTTAGAACAACCCGACCATCTGTAATGTGTTTGTTCATAAACAAATAAATTATTTTCATTTAAATTTCATTTCTTTTTAAAATTTATTTGCGGTTCATTTCATTTCGCTTACATAGACCTCTACTAAGCGTCGCCATATTGATCGGTCCTTCGCATAAAACAGATTTCTGCGACCTCCACCAGCCGGTCGATTCTGTAAAAATCTCACAGTGAAAACTTAGGTGAAGTGAGTTTGTTTTTGCTAGGAATTGACACTATTGACGCTCACTTCACCTAATAATAATAAATAAATAAATACATTTTATTGAAATAATAATAAGTTTACAAAAAGTGTACATGTGGTTCATTAGTACATATTAATCTAGGCCTATAATAGGATTATAATAATCTGGATACAGACTATGGTATGTGAAATATGTGATTACAGTCTAAAATATAACTCTGAAGGTAATGTAGTGCGTTGCCTGATCTAGGTTTATTTAAACCTGTGTTTCAGGCCATCTCCCTACAAAAGTATTTTGTTAAATAGGACAGTCAGTGAATTAAATTAACATATATTTTCAGTATCTAAGCAGAGACAATATTTTGCGCAGCCTTATTATAAACTATTTATATCTATAACTAAAATTATTATGAAATAATACTAGGTTAGGCAATTACAGTTAAGTCAGCTAGTTTAGTTCAGCACCTCTAGTAGTTTTTCCGTGTCCGAGTAATTTAGTTTTGCTAAATAATCGACAAGCATTATAGTAGTATAATGCTAGTCGATTATTTAGCAAAACTAAATTACTCGGACACGGAAAAACTACTGCATACTACTACATTTAAATTTAACAAGTAATAAGTGTAGACTTATTATAACTTACGTTATATATCTTAAGCAATTTGTTAAATTTAAATGTCCTAGAAATAAATAAAATCTTTTTGAGAAAGCATGTTTAGTCTGAGCGTTCGTGAAAACCAGATCCTTTCTTCTCTTGTCTGAAGGTACAGGTCTAAAATCTACTTCAGTGTGCTGCAGTAAAACTGTTTTTAAAACAAAAAGTTGTCGAACTGTTAGCACCTTGCATGCCATATAAAGCTGGTGTGTGGGAAATCTGAAAGGACCTAAGTTTTCACGGTGAGATTTTTACAGAATAGCACCGCAGGTCATCGTTCCACCTTCCACCTTCTAGGAGGGAGACCCACGTTACGCCTTCCAGTACGAGGCATTCTGACGGTGGGATGAAAATTAATGAATGTCGTGGAGAGTGTCTTTGCGCAAATAATTTCATCACCAATACTCTCAAAACATGTCCTAATACCAATACAGCGAAGCGTGACATCTACCAGCCCGCACCCTGACACTATCATTGTACGGTGCACATTCTGCAATTCAGCAGTTCACATTAATTTCAACTCATATTAGTTCAGTTCGCGTTGGGCTATCAAGTCTCTCATCTCACTCATCATTATGAACAACTTTTACTATGGGACCAAACCCGAAATCGCGAAAAAAAAACCTGCTGTTCCCTACATTTTGACGAGATAAACGAACATAAATGTAGGGAGCAGCTGATTTTTTTTTCGCGATTTCAGGTTTGGTCCCATAGTAAAAGTTGTTCATAATGATGAGTACAATGACCTCTTAAGAGGTTGTTAATGTTTTACCAATAACCCTGTATATAAGGTCCCATTAAAATAGATGGACAAACTTTTAGAAATCATTCAGACCACCATAATAAGGACGATGTTAAAAATATATAAGAAAAACGAATAGATACTTACAAGAAAAAATAATCAGCTAACGAAAATACACTAATGTAATTTATTATTTTAGGTCAAAATAAAATCACTTTAATCAGTGTTTTTTTTTTTGCTTGGATATCTTTGGTTAGACGAACTGAGCGCTGTGTTAAAATTTGTCCATCTATTTTAATGGGACCCTGTACAAAACTTCCCACAGCCAAACTGCCCTTCCTACAACCCAAACTGCCCTTTCTACTACCCAAACTACTCTATGCCCATTACACAAGGGACGTCCTCGTACACTTTTGAGGAGAAGGGAACTTGAAATACAACCAGCGTTTATCTGTTATGACCCGTGCAATCTGTACGGTGGTTGTTACTGTAATCTATGGCTATTGCACTGGGATGGCCACCTTTATTCGTATTTGCCATGAAAAGAAAAAAACTAGAAGGTCAAGTGAGAGAGGAAAGATTTGACTGTGTTTTGTTTTGTCAGTTGGGGTATTATGACTTGCAGTGTTTGGCAGGGGGGTCGATATTCAAGGTTAAGAAATGCTTGCCAAGGTTGGTCCGTAGATGGGTGACCAGCCTTTACTGTATCCTCCGTGCCTCGGAAAGGGATCTATTCTAGTAGATCTGACAGTCTTACGGATAGCTATGAGCCCGAAAGTATGACAACCAGTCTTACCAAGGAGAATCGTGTTACAAAGTAACTGGGTTGTGGAGGTCAGATAGGCAGTCGCTTCATGTATAATACTGGTATTCAGCTGCAGCTGGTTAGACTGGAAGCCGACCCCAACGTAGTTAGGAAACTGCTGGGCAAATATTTGGCTGGGAATATTTCTCGGCGATTGAAAACTAGGCAATTTAATTTATTAAGTATCGGTAACCTTTGATAAATCATTGACCTTTTTGGTTTGAACTTATTTTTTCCTTGAGGCTTTAATGGGAAAATAAATTTAAACAGAAAAGGTCAATCATAATAATAAAAATAATAAACCTGGTACCTTATTTAATTAAAAGCATCTAATGGGTCTCTACGAGTTGGCTTCAGACCCTCATACTCAATCCAAAGCCCCGGTATCCCAGGGTTCCAAGATAATATGTCAAATACACTCCTAATAATATCTATGTCATCATTTTTATAGATAGATGCGTCTAGAAAACGAATATTTCAAATAATTACTCCACTCAGAAGGGAATCGTAATACCACTGTGTCCTATTAAATCGGCCTAAAATGTCAAAAGGCATTCTAAATTGGACAATGTCCGTCCGAATATCACGGACTGAAGCCCCATCATTTTGCTCCCTAATTTCTGCAATATTTCCATTGGTAGACTGTATTTTGTACACTGTGGCATAGCGTGGGTCTTCTGTAAAACCCTCTATTGTGTCAAGACAGGCTGTATCATTTTACTGCTGAAGTTGACTTTTATTTGGGTAAGGACATAAGTGATTGTTTTCTTTCTTCTGTACCTACTCTTTGTTTTTGTAGATGTCTCTAAAAACCTAATCAGTCTTTGGTTTTACGAGAGTATTCATTCCAAATGTCAATGGCAAATGCATTGTCTCTCAGTTGTTTGTTTGTTTCTTAGAAAAACTTTTTTTTTTGCTATGATATTAAATTTTTCATCTTTCTAAATTTTTGTTCATTTGTAAGAATAACGATTATCGTTATTTAGTGCTGTGGTTTCTGCTTACCCGCATGTGAAGTCTATATTAGTTCTATCTCAATTAAATAATGGTGATGATTCTACATGGATCAAAGAAGGATGAAAAACTGTGATGGTAAGTTTTAGTGTGAACAACTTATGAATTACAAGCAGTGCCCCGCGGTTTCACCCGCATAAGTGTCGATCCCGTGGGAATATCGGGATAAAAACTATCCACGGGACGCAATCTATCTCTCTGCCAAATTTTATTGAAATTCGTTCAGTGGTTTAGGCGTGAAAAGGTAACAGACGGACAGAGTAACTTTAGAATTTTTAATATTAGTTTGGATTTTTTTTTTCTTCCACCTATGGCAGAAACCGCAGAACGCCACCTGCGATCCTTATACTCTTTTTCGTTTACGTGCGTACATCAGAGGGGCAATTCTCGTAATTTTAAGAACGTTTAAAATCTGATCTCAGTCTCAATCTGCCAAAAATACTTCTAATTTGTGATGACATTGATTGTCGCTGTTATTCGTGGATCTTTGACAGTCGTTACGGGTAGTCAGAAACCCGAAAGTCTGACAACCAGTCTTAACAAGGGGTATCGTATTACCCAGTAACTGGATTGTGGAGGTCAGAAAGGCAGTCGCTCCATGTAAAGTACTGGTATTCAGCTGCATCCGGTTAGACTGGCAGCCGACCCCAACGTAGATGGGAAAAGGCTAGGCAGATGATGATGATGATTGATTGTCGCTGAGGTGAGATTGCGACTAGATTTTGAACGTTTTAATTACGGGATTGTCCTTCAAAGTCAAAGTCAAAGTCAAATTATTTATTTCAATAGGCACATTAAAGTCACTTTTGAACGTCAACTTCAGCAATAAGGTCACTGTATGTTCTTCTATAACGTCCCCTCCCAAAATTTTTGTTTTTATTTTTACAACAAGACAATAAATTAATAGGGGTGCGTCCGTCTTTCATCCCCGACGCGGCCATAAAGCTTTACTTAAACATAACCGATTGCCTCCCCACCCCTATTTTGCATAATGATTTTTCTTAAAATTAGTGCGTTACGGCAAATGGAAAAATGGGAGGGGAGAGAAAAATGACGTAATTAGGCAGACATCTTGATTTCGTCCGTTTGTGCGTTCCTATCTCTGTAATGGCAGTTTTTTAAACAGCAGCCATTTTGAGAGGCTTAAATGGATGTTAATCTTCTCAGACACGAATCTGTAAGGATTCTTTTGAGGTAATCTTTGGCTTATTGTATTATTCAAAAGCATTAGGGTGAATTGTCAGTCAGCTTTGGAAAAGCCATTTGATGGCAGATATGTTGTAAATTAATAATATTTAAAACAGTGAAGGCGACTACATTACATATTTTATATATCTCTTTGGAATTTATACGTTTGAGCCGTTTGGGGTTGAAACTCTAGGGCCATGGGGCCCGAGTCACTTAGTATTTCGAGACATCGCCAAGCGGTTGGTCGACTCTTCACGTGACCAGAGGGCTGGCCTATTTTTTGGCCAAAGAATCAGCATTGCCATACCACTTGGCAATGCTGCCAGTTTTTTGGGCACGTTTCCGCGCTGCGCGCAGCGATACGGATGAAGTTTTTGATGCCCTTTGATTATTTCCCCTCCTTTTTATACACTTGTACATATTATTATTATTATTTTAATACTGTTAGCTTTGAAAATTATGTTTCTACGAATAAAAAATATTTTTTAAGATTGTAAAATTATGTTACATTTTTCTTTTAAAAAAGTGTCTCTTCTTCAATTTTGTTTTAAATGCAACGAATCGTTACGAGACCAGCATCCTAATTGCGTAACACACTATCAATCTTTATCATAATTTTGAAGGATTTTCCTAATCCATTGCTTCACAATAATATGTTCGAAAAATTTGTCTGCTCAACAACGTGAATAACGAAATTAATGTCGTTGAACTGGTAAAATGAAAGCGATTGCTACTGTTTACTTAAACATTATTCTTTTGTTTTTTTTTTCCGTGGGGAAATCCTCATGGATACCTTCCATCTGGGAAGAACGGAGCGTAATGTCGGACTCCTATCGACTAAAACCCCACTGTTTCTTCAAGTACCATGAGTCGGGGGCCGGGAGATACTAGTACTTTCGCCGCACCCCCGACTGGTATCAGCCCGCCATACCTAGCGGGCCCCATAACCAAGTGCGGCCGATCCCACGACCGCACATCCTTCCATAAAGACGCGCATACTGCGAACCACCTCTTTGAGACAAACATACCTTATGACACGAATGGTCCTACACCGTATTTCGGCTCTGACGTAAGCTAAATATTCCACCAAAATTATCCTACCTAATTTGCAAAATCTGCCTTTGAATACTCGCTTCGTTCCCACCCACATTATCTAACTAGCAGATAATCAGCTGCCAAGCTGCCATGCTGCTTCGCTGCCACGCTGCCATTCCCCGATGACTGTGACCGAACAACTGTACCGCTGTATAGTATCGGAATATTGTATAATTTGCGCCGCGCTCAGCGTTGCGCTGTGTGCGCTGCACTGAACATCCATTTGAATAATGCTGTTGCGTTTATGTGAAATATTGGGATTTGGGAAGTGGGGTAGTAGATTATAAGCTATAGATAGGCTATAGTGGCACTGGGCAGGGCGCAAAACAGATGGCCGATGCGGCCGTAAGGTTCTGGAGTGGCGACCGCGTACCGGAAGACGTAGCGTTAGAAGGCCTCCTACAAGGTGGACCGACGTCCTTGTGAAGGCCGCAGGAACTCGTTGCATGTGAAAAACACAGAACGGGTCGAAGTGGAGGTGCTTGGGGAGGTCTATGTCCAGCAGTGGACATCTTTCGGCTGAAATGATGATAGGCTATAAATATTTATCGGATCAGTGTTTGTACTTGGAGTGGTTTCAAGACGATCATAGCGCACTGGAATCAAACATATAAGATATCACACTTAATATTATAAAGGCGAAAGTTTGTGAGTGTGTGTGTGTTTATATGTTTGTTACTTCTTCACGCTCAAACGGTTGGACCATTTTTAATAAAATTTGGTATGGAGGTAGCTGACACCCTGGATTAACATATAGGCTACTTTTTATCTCGATATTCTTACGGGATGGATATTTACGCGGGTCAAACCGCGGGGCGCAGCTAGTCATATCATAAAATTCTCAGGCCAGATAGCGCCTCGCCTCATATGGTTTAAGCCCGACTGTTGAGAATGGTCCACGGCATTGAACGGTGTCATGTGAGCATTTTTTTCATTTTGCGTGGATGTGACGCATATTTTACCCAACTTGTTTTTTTTTGTGTTTGGGTTCTCTCTCTGAACTTCGAAGTTCAGTATGACAGTCTCTCTCTGCGTCATGTTTAGCGCAAATAAAAGTTCTTTCCTTCTTCTTTTCTTGTTCGAGTCCTATGTTGGAGAAACTGTTACTGAGTTTTACTATCAGGAATTTTCCAGTAGCAGTCTGGACTATGAATGCAGGCGTAGGCAATTGAATTGAATGTTGTGTTTACAATGATACGTACTAAAGTTAGATCGTTCCCAACTAGGTTGGGGTCGGCTGTCTATCCGGATGCAGCTGAATACCAGTATTTTACATGGAGCGACTGCCTATCTGACCTCCACAACCCAGTGACTGGGTAATATGATACCTTTTGGTAAGACTGGTTGTCAGACTTTCGGACTTCTGACGACCCGTAACGACTATCAAAGATCCACGAATGACAGCCAGAACGCGTTTTCTGAGGAACGGAGGGATCTTGTTATTAAAGATGGTCACCCATCCATGGACCAACCGCGACAAGCATAGCTTAACCTGACTAATCGGAACGTGCGGTTGTTATTACTGAGCCACAAGCCCCTCATCTTATTGTACCAAATAATTTCCAACAAAATACTCTTTTCCAACCTCCCTTTTCAAACACATTGTATCGCATCCGCACCGCTTGCAGTGTACAACAGCTGACAAAAGTCTCGCTGTTCAAGTTTATGACATAAACAAGTAACATCTGCTTTGTCTTATTGAGTTTGGAACTCAATATTGAGTCTCAATAGTAAATACGTACCTACAAATCAAATTTCAAGTTGCGCGGATGGCTGTACGTCGGCACAGATCAAAATTGACGAAAATATGGGCACATTTTTGTGATATGAGGTGCATTTTCTGTGTTCGGTAAATATTTCACCCTTTTCCAATCTATGACTGTCGTAGAAATACTTCAAGATATTCTCATAGAGGAGTAAAAGCATCATATTTCAGTGCTAGACCATAAGTTGCAATGGTATGCTAACACCTAAATGACAATAACATTTTTTTTTGCAGTCGCTGCATTCCAAGGTAATTACAATAAAAAACATGTAGCTGAATGATTGATATTTTTGTTTGCAGGAATTAGGTAGCTAACATAATTTCTTAAGATGGGTTTACTACATTCAGCATTTCAGCCGTGCAAATATTTAGTTTTTACATTTTGGTTATACTTACAGCATGCAGTACACATTTCAAGAACATAAAATTACTAATAATGTCGAAGTCGCATCGTTTCCTAGTTAAGTCATCGAATAAACGCTTTGTCGGAGTACAGTAGTGTCGGACTTAAGGTATTTCGAACTAAAGTATTGTCGAAATGAAGACGTGTCGGAGTTCCATATTGTCGAAATAAAATCTTGTCGTATTATGGTTTGTCGAAATTCGGTTGGTAAGTCAATAATTTCATAATTTAAATTTGGATTACAATGCACTTAATAAAATAAAATAAAATTGTATTAATTTTAAATTATAATTTATATTAAAAATAGCGATGTCAAGTGAATAAAAAATAGCAAGAGTAATGAAATGAAAGAGTAATGAAAATTTGAATGAAACTTCATAAGCATAAGCAGGATACAAAGATCTAAAAAGTTACTTAAGAACATTTTTAGAAAAATAGTGGTTCAGCCAAATTAGACCGATTTTAAATTTTCCATAATAATTCCATAAATGTACTACTGAATTCATGGAAATAGACTGTGCGTCGAAGTCCCTGTCACCCAGTACAAAAAACTTACAAAAATCTTGCCAAAAAGGTGAACGAAATAGCTAATAATACATATGTCTTAAATAACATCAATACATGTATGATACCTACACGTTATACACAAGTTTTTACAAGACTTGTCGAAAACAAGTATCACATTATGTTGGGTGCAAAACTCAGGGTTAGCAAAACCAACTCAATTTTCAGAATTTCCAATCCCATAAATAAAAACTCTCAAAGGCCATCCCGCTCTCCAATATCTTATGGACCCAAAACGATGACCTGACCTTTACTGTTCTCGATGGTCTGAGCTAAGCCAAAGTTGCTCAAGGCGTTAGGTCAGGCTAGGTCATTAGGCCAGCACCAGCTTTTAGCCGCTCAGAACTGACTATAGAAAAGGGAATTGTAATAAAGTTTATTAAACGGCTTTTAAGAGGATTTTCGTCCGTAGAAGGCTTCGGTTTAGCTTTGGGTGAAAGTTCAGCTGGATTCATTATAGATGTGCAGTATACAGGAAAAGTTTTTAACCAGTGCGCAAATTTTTTTTGGTGGCTCAGTGTAAGCAATAGAACACATTTCCATTTTTAGTTTATGACTTTTTTTTTTCATTTTTCCACTTTGTCCCAATTTGAAATAAGCAAGACATGGATATAATTTAATAGTAATACTATGAATGAGCATGAATGAAAACGCGAAGGGCGCCCGCCGGCCGCTGGACGCCCAGCGCACGAGACGGGGGTGCGGGGGCATGCGGCGCGGCGCCGGCGTTTGATAAACAAAACGCATGCACATGCAGTACGTCACTTGCGGAAGCGGAGGTCGGATGTCTCTTCGCCGTCCCTGCGCGCGTGCCGCGTACTAGACTAGCGTAGTGACAATGTCTCATTTTACTCACCGCGAGTATTATGAAATGGTGCGAGTGTATTTGTTAAGCAATGAAAATTTACGAGCAGTACGAAGAAGATACGAAAGGGAGAGCGTACCTCGTATGCGAGCCCAAAGGATCCTCAATCCCACGGTCCCTAATGAGAGGACAATTTTAGCAGCAAACCAAGGTGTATGGAAACAAGTGAAATGCCAAAATTATTGTGATTAATAAAATGTAGAGGTAAGAAGAAATTATAAACAATCTTAGTGTCTTAGGTTCTCTTTGATTAGACATTGACGCAAATTGTATCATGTCTAAGTACCTATCATACCTAAATGTTTTATTTTGAATGGACTAAAACGTATTACTTTCTTACTTATTATGATTTATTTTTTGCATTTTGATGGTCCTAAGCCCATGAAAGTATGAAGGATAAATTGGAATTTACGAAAAATTACGTTTACAAATAACTTTACACAGTCTAAACTTAAAAAATTGTAGCGCTAAACTGGGGTCAATAATCCGCGAGCGCGCGTGAGTACTTCTGATAGCAGCTGGCGCGTCAGGCGACCGGTCGACGCGCGGCGTGAATCGGGCGACCGGTCGACGGACTGGCAAGAGACGTCCATAAAATAAATTTCTGAGTAAACAAGTTTCGTAAGCGTTAACTTAATTTTTTACTATTGAAACATATCAAAATAAAAAATACGTGTTTATTAAAATATATTCAAGTTTATTATGTCAAAATTTGCGCACTGGTTAAAAACTTTTCCTGTATTGTTAAAAGCACTTACGAATTTAAGCGTTCGTGGAAGGAATTATTAAATTTTGGGTTTTGTTCTATTTCCAAGTGCAGACGCCAGTACATCAAGCTACCCAAAACTGTCAAATTTTCCCAATGAACTTTGAACCTTATGCTTTAGCGATAAAGTTGAAAATTTATAATAAATAAATTTGACAGATTGTAGTAGATTGATATGCTGGCGTCTGTACAAGTACTTTCCAAGTGGCTTCAAATCCTAGTAAGATCTTTCTTTCAATGTTCAAGATGTTTATATGAAAACAGATGGAACATTCGGGCAGTCAGACTTCGTCGAGATGTATTTGGAGTAATTACATGCCGAATATGCTTCACTGCGATACCTCGTGGTCGCGGTTTACCTCGCTACCTCGCTGTAAAACAAATGCGTGCTAATAGACACACATGCACATGCCAGGCATCGAGGTAAAGGTAAGGTTTCGCAGTGAGGTATCCTTCGGCATATGCTCAACGTGCATTTGTGTGATTTCATGGTGTCATCGAGGTATCGAGCTAAACCGCGACCGCGAGGTATCGCATACATCTTCGGCATGTACACAAACACCCTAGGAGGTATTCAGAATTATGATAAAGGAATTAAAAAAGAAAAACAATTGAACAACAACGATGATTTAAACAATGAATTATTTCACATAATTACCCAGGTATAGGCTTAACCCTAGAACTACATTATTAAACTTTTATAAAAATTACTACTGTAAAATTAAAAACAAGTTGGCGTCTTTCCCGCTTCACTGTCCTTTCCTATTTAGTTCAGTCAGTGTACCACATGCTAGGTATCATTATTGTCATTATGATCGGTTGCCATCTGAGTATTGAGTTATAGCAAGCAATAGTCCAATGTGTCCGTCAAAGCAAGAAAAATTATAGCAAAACTTGCATGAAATGCAAAAGAGCCATGTAGGGCGCACGACATGAATATAATATGTTCAAATTGTGTAGAATAAAAAATATATATACAGGGTTTTTCAATAGAGACCGGTGGGGCGATTGCGCAACAATCAATTGGTTTCATTTAGACAGTTCAACAAAATTCATTGCGTTATTAACGCATTGAGCGGACAAATTTTTCGAACTTATGAAGCAATGGATTAGCAATTTGCTTCAAAATGATTCAGATTCCTATTGATAGTGTCTTACGCAATTAGGGTGCGGGTATATTTAACTTGAAATAAACACATTGATTGTTTACAATTGGATATTATTTAATTTTTTTTAAGTAACTTTTTGGCTTACTTTTTGCCTATGTATGAAAAAACATATCATTTAAATGACCACCTTGGCTTCATAAATATGGTAGCGTGAATACGAGAGGTCTAATTTTCCATCACTTTTGACATAATGATATCTTAATCTCATTGATGACTCGTGTGAAATTACTCTTTAGGCCTTTGACAGTTCTTGGCATCTTCGCATACAGTGTGATTTCATATAACCCCACATATCGAGCGGCTTTAAGTCACATGCTCTTGGAAGCCATGTCATGTCCCGGAATCTTGAGATTATGGAACCCGTTGAATTTCTCTTTCAATGAATCTCGTTTCACGAATTGAACTACGGTTTTGATAATACTCTTTAATAATTTCAACGCGCTGTTTAACTGTATAGCAACTCATCTTGACTATTGCCGAACATGGAATGAGTCATCTGTCAAATATTCGCGCCAATAGATAATCTAATATGGACGCCATCGGTTTTCAAAGATTTTGTCCCTGATGAAAAAAACCCTTTACTATATTCATTATAATATATGATGTCTTAAACCCAAAGAATGTAACTTTAAATTCTAAAATAATTAAATTTAGAATTTAAAATTACATTCTCATTAAAATTTTTTACGAATATTTAGTAACAATGTCACCTGCCGGATAGCATAAGTAATCTAGGGTTAGCATAGTATGCGTTATGCGTTATCAAGTTACCGTGTTCGGAATATGTAGTATCGTATCGATTGGCTTCAGATGTGCCGACTAATCGAGTTACAGCGTGTCGGTTCAGTGGAGTGCCTCGGCTTTGAGTTATGTCTGTCTATACCGGCTTGAATCATATCTTGAGCATCGAGATATTGAGTGTGGTAGTCCTTAGGTATGTGGTTATGGATTGATTTGAGTTTGCAGGTATCTTGAGGTTAAATGGACTATGCTTCTGTTGATATTTATATACAAAATGGAACAGTGGCACAAGTGTTCCAATTTTCGTCGTATGTCAGTCCTTGTTTTGGAACTATTGGATTTATGTACGCACGGAACAGGGTGAAGTGGCGATGCTTGGGGTGGCCTGTGTCCAGCAGTGGACGGTTTTTAGCTGAAATTATGAGGATTCATGACACAAAAATAGAGTGCGATGACCCACTCTTTGGGATTCACGCAGGGGATAATTATGACTTGGGTGGAGGGAGATAGAAGGAAAGAAGAAGAAACTGAAAAAAGTCACGCAAACAAGTTTTTCAGTGGACTATTTGGACATAGAATAGTATTCAAGGAACTAAGACAATGTGTTGCGCTGACACCAAGTAAGAAGGGACCAAGGGCAGAAAGATGATGAGGAGGTCCGAAATTAATTATGAAAGCAAATCTAAAGACACAATTATTGGCTACACAGGCCGCTGTTACAGTGGAAAAAAAAACCGGTCAAGTGCGAGTCGGACTCGCGCACCGAGGGTTCCGTAGTTTTGTAGATATGTAAATAGTTTAATTTTTTTTTTGTAATGTAACTACATATTTACGGTTTTAGGATTTGTTCCTTTACTTGTGCTATATGACATTGCTTCTTGCCAAATTTCATGATATAAGGTCAACGGAAAGTATCCTTTAGGTTATGATTCCGGAACATAAAAGCCTGTATCTTTTGGAAGCATCGACTTAGAAGTTTGATTTTTTCTCTGATTCTAGGGATTGCAGCCTTGAGTATTTGATATTAATTTCAACTTGATAATTCCACGCGATTCTGAGAAAAAGGGTCTTGACCGACGGACAGACGGACAGTGAAGTGATCTTATAAGAGTTCCGTTTTTAACATGCTTTTATTAGGTCGACCTGTATGTAACTAACTATGTAATGGAATCTAAGGTAACTAATTTAACCATCTTCCAAGGGTCGTAGCGTAGTGAAAATTGGCAGCTGTATGTAGTTCTGATGACAATACAATAATATAGTACTGTCGAACTGATCTGATGATGGAGCCGGAAGATATAAACTGGAACTTCATGATGGAAAATCGTATCATAGCTGTTTTGGATTTTTTGTTTTTATGTGCATTTATAAAAGCTTGTTTTTCTAGTGCTTTTTAAACTATTAATTTATTCCTTTTGAGGTACGAAACCCTAAAAGTTACAAAGTCTTAAAGATCACCTGAAGGATATTGTTTTCTTGTGCAGCCAATCTACCGAAAACGAATATAATATCTAATAACGTATCTCAACAAAAGCTAGTTACTATCTACACACACAACCACAAAGGGGGTATTCTTAAAGCAATTTCCAACCGATACCGCTTAGCGCGTTTCGGTTTAATCTATTTTTAAGCTATAACTACACGGTCAAAAGGAAGCCTTTACCCGGTAGTCGGGGGAATCAGGGGGAATCGGGGGAAGACGGAGGAACTCGGGGAACCCGGGGTATTCCGAGTACCATCCACTTCAAAGAAATCTTTCAAAGGGCGAAACTGAAAATAATATGAATTTTCTTCGGAAAAACGCAGACCGATGTACAAACGCTAAGTAAGTAAATTAAGTTATAGTTTGTTGTTTATATTGTTGGTGTAGCAGAACTATTTCCATGGACGTTTGAGTTTGGGTTTGTTTTCAGTGTTCCTAAATAGTATTGTCTTTAATTAAAGATTTACACTTGCCAACGTATTTGGTTGCTTCATCTGAATCTTTAATTTGGGTTAAAGGGCTTGACCTAAAGCGCGGTCGCTGTCAGACTGCATCGAAAAGAAAGAGAAGCGCGATGACACAACACTGGTAATTTATTGCAAAATTTGAAGCAATTATTTAATCACAGCTTGGACTAAAAAATTAAAACACTAGTATTTTAGTATGTTGCATGTAGAATAATCTGACAAAAATCAGAATTATTGTATGTATATTAGTATGGTTTTTATTGTAAAAAGAAAGTTTTTAGAGGTATTTTCATGATTTTTTTCTATCGTATCAAACAAGTTGTGTTATATTTTCAATATACTATCTACCTAGCATATATCCTGCAGAATATTAGGTACCTATATATTTGTCTGATTTTGTTTACTGTAGTCGATCATATACTTTTATTGTTTCTAAACCTTGCGTTTTTGTGTTTAGGTCCTGTAAGCCACAGTTTTAATTTACAATATAAAACAACCAAGTTGAATTTGAATTGAATCGGTCAGTGTCAGCCATGACTAACATTTCTACGCCTTTCGATTACAGTCCTTTCACCATTGTCATTTTACCTCTGATTTTTCATCTCTGTCTAAGTCTCAGTGATCTTTATTCTCATTCTAATAAGGTTGATGTTGGGTTGGTGCCACTGATAAGTCTGTCAAAACCATTGTGAACTTTATTGTCTTTACAATAAGGTTGCTGTTAAGTTGCTGCTGTCAGAGGTAAAATAATTGTGAACGGACTGTAGATCAAAATTTCAAACACATACGAGGCTACGGGTACTTTGTATGTGTGTATTATATCATTTTTTTGTAATGGGTAAGTGATTAGTTTGTGCAGAATAAACAATTTTTCTTTCTATCTTTATTTTCCTACATGTGATACTGAACAGTGGTGGCCCAGTGGTAATGGCCCCGTCTCACGAGGTGTAGGTCGTGGGTTCAAGCCCAATAATTTCGTCACCACTGCTCTCAAAACGGTGAAGGGAAACATCGTGAGGAAACCGGCATGTCCTAGAACCAAAAATTCGAAGACATGTGACATCTACCAACCCGCACTGGGTCTGCGTGGTGGATTATAACCCACTCTCTCTCGAAGAGAGGAGTCCTAGCAGTGCGCAGTGGGAACATTATGAGCTGATTATGCTATGTGATATTGCCATTGTACATTTCTATGACAACCGCGACTGGCGGTTGATGCGCTTACGCCGAGACAAGAAAAATGCGGGTGGTCGTTTTTTCATAGAAACTCTCTCGCCTGTTTTCTTTCTGGTTAATGACCATAAAGCAATGATGTTTTACAGAATAATAAATATTAACTACTTGTATGTCCCTATATTTTCTTTTTTGATAATATTTTTTTTCTATAAGCACCCTAATAAAATGCCGATTTGGACCGCTGTCAACAGAAGTCTAGGCTACTTTGACTACTATTAATGAAAAAAGAGAAACATAGGGACGCCGTATATATCCTTCTTATTCAGAATATGAAAATCTTTAAATTTAGTCCAACATTGGAGCCTATAGGCGAGAGCCAAGCCTCGAATTGGAAAACGTCGTTGGTTTCGGAAGCCAGGGCGCCCTGCGGACTCTCCGTCCGCATACCGGCCCATCGTGCTGCTCGACGAGGTTGGCAAGCTCTTTGGGAGAGTGATTGCAGGCCGCCTCGTCGGGCACCTGGTGAGGACGGGGCCGGATCTTGCGGACAACCAATTTGGCTTCCGCAAGGGGCGCTCGATGGTGGACGCCATCATGCGCTTAAGAGCCCTCACGACGGGGGACGCGGTGTCCCGTGGTGGGGTCGTCGTGGCGGTGTCGCTCGACATCGCCAACGCATTCAACACCCTGTCCTGGAGCTGCATTGTGGAGGCACTCCGGTATCACCGGGTGCCGCCCTACCTCCGTCGAATAGTCGAGGCGTATCAGACAGACAGAGCCGTCGTCTACCCCGGTCGCGATGGGGAGTGGAACCGGCGAGAGATGTCGTGCGGTGTCCCGCAGGGATCGGTTGTGGGGCCGCTCCTGTGGGACATCGGCTACGACTGGATGCTGCGGGCCGACCTCCCTGATGACATCAGCGTGTTTTGCTACGCTGACGACACGCTGGTCCTGGCGCAGGGGAGATCGCATCAGGCGGCGGCCGACGCGATGACACGCGGGGTTGCGATAGTCGTGGAGAGGATCCAGCAGTTGGGTCTCGAGGTGGCATTGCACAAGTCCAAGGCCATGTCGTTTCATGGGCCCCGGAAAGTGCCACCATCGGGATCCTAACTAACGGTAGGAGGGGTTCACATCGGTGTCGAGACAACGATGAAGTACCTGGGTCTCGTCCTCGATAACCGGTGGAACTTCGTCGAGCATTTCCGACGTTTGGCTTCAAAACTGGAACGGGCCGGGGCCGCCTTCAAGCGGCTCTTGCCCAACCTGAGGAGGCCAAACGCCTCCTGCCGGAGGCTTTACGCGGGGGTCATGCGGTCCATGGCCCTATACGGGGCCCCGGTGTGGGTGCGTTCACTGCGGCGGCGAGCCGCCCACTACCTGAACGCGGCCCAGAAGGTGGTAGCCGTTAGGCTTATCCGGGGCTACCGCACGATCTCGGGCGAGGCGGCAAGCCTCCTTGCCGGACTGCTGCCATGGGATCTGGAGGCAATAGTCCTCGCGCGCTTGTATGAGTGGCGCGCGGAGGCACTACGCCGGGGGAAACTCCGCTTCCGCGGCAAATCGCTGCGGAGCGGACGGATCTCCGGCGCGATCTCATGGCGGCATGGAAAGAGCGACTGTCGCAACCCAGCGCAGGGCACGCCGCGACAGCGGCGATAAGACCCCTCTTTGAGGAGTGGCTAGAGAGGCGCCACGGCGCCCTCACCTACCGCCTGACGCAGTTCCTTACCGGACACGAAAATTTCGGGAGGTTCCTGAACATCATCAGGCGGGAGGAAATGCCCGGGTGTCACCATTGCCAGGATCGCCCAGAGGACTTGGTGGAGCACACGGTGGAGGTCTGCCCCGCTTGGGCGGAGCATCACCGTGTCCTCGTAGAGGCGATCGGCAGCGGCGGCGACCTCTCGCGCCCGGCCCTAGTGCAAGCCATGGTCCGGGGCGAGAGGGAATGGGAGGCAGTCGCCTCCTTCTGCGAGTCGTAGTCAGTAACAGTCTGACACTCCCTTCCGCTCCACCCAGAGCGGGAGGAGTCATTTGATGATTTCCCATCCGCAAAAAAATAAGCCTCGAATTATGACTTTTTACTCTGACTTTTTCAAAAGTCTCTTCGACCGCATTTCCTTTTATTAGTCCAACATCGTCAAGCACAGCTTAACCTCTCGCCTGATCCTCGAGCGAGCGTCTCATACTACATAATATTTCTAGCATAACATAACTCTAGGATTGGCAAAGTTGGCAGCGAGGAGAGACAGTTGATATTAATATAGTGCCAATAAACCATGCTTGAGATAGTTTGTGCCAGTTTAAAGTGGGCCAAATAATAACAGTATGAAATAATTATTAGACGTGTAGTTATGAAGTTTGTGGTATGGCGGATTAGGGTTAATAATTTGGGGTATAAAATGGATTTTGAGTGTTTTGTAGGTAATAAGAGGTTTTAGGGTTCATGTGTAAGATTTAAGTGCCTGATTGAATAACTTTATGAATGGACTGTGTGAATGATGATATGGTTAGAGAGGGGTAACTACTGAGATGACAACTAATAGAGAAGTATGGAAGAAAAAAACACGTCTCCAAATAAATTGGGATCAGGGTGAGCCTTGATCACAAAGTAAAGTACAAAAAAAAAAGTGAAGTTATTCAGTCATCATCATTCTCCAATGATGATGACTGAAATGGTTAGAAAGGGGTAACTACTGAGATGACGACTAATAGAGAAAAGTACGGAAGAAAAATACATGTCCCCATAAATTGGGATGAGGGCGCTCCCGCCCTGATCCCAAAGTATTAAAGTTATTTAAAAAAAAGTAAACTTATTCAGTCATCATCATTCTCCAGTAATGATGACTGAATAACTTTATGAAGCTTTTTGCTTTTCTTTTGCATCTGACTTTGACAAAAAAACAGACCGTTCTCAAAAGTTTTTTCTGTGTCGAGGAATACTGCAACTGCTTGTTCATTCTTATTTACTGACGCCGTTAGTAGGTGCCATATAGGACCCTTGTCCCCCATTGCTCGCTGTGCTCTTGTCACTGAATTTTGGGTTCTGTTTTACGTTGTAGTTTGCTCATGCCGACATATATAATCCTAAATCCATCCTAATCCTTTTAACTAATTTGATAGCAAACACGATTAATCCAGCAATAAATAAATAAAACTAATATAATTTAATTCTCTACTGAATTCATCTTCTTCGTCGTTCCCTCAATTGAGCATTGAGGACCGCGACCACATACGACGCGCCTCCAAGCTATGCGGTCTTCGGCAATGCAGACCGCTCGGATTTACCGAGCGGTCCACATTGCCGAAGACCTACTGCCTGATCTTCTGCCTCCAAAAGCCTCCTTGATCGCGTCTGACCATCTTGCCTGTGCTCTGCCTTGAGCTCGTTTTCTTTCCACCCGGAGCAGTATCATAAGAATTTCCAGATCATGCTTAGGTGAACACATAATGTGTCCGAAAAAGCTGAGGATACGCTCCGAGCATAATGTACTCGATCGATCTTACTGCTTGCGTGTCTTTTAATGAAGCACAGTTCCGTGCCATATCAAGAGATTTCAAAAACTAGAGCAAGGATCAGTCTTAATTTGGAATCCCTGTGGATGCCATGATTCTTTCAAATTTTCCCTAGACTGGTCATTGTGCTTTTGGTCATACCAACACGAATGGCGGATTTCCTTAAGGCAGCTGTCCTTATTCGTGATTAAAGAACCACGAACACGAACTAGCTGATTTTCTTATAGCCGTTGAGTAGGTTTGATCTCGGAAGCAGATGGGCACGGTCTACCACCATTAATTTTATCTTGGCAAAGTTGATCTTATTTCTAAGCTTAGCGCTCTCTGCTTCTAAACAACAACAAAAGTGTTGACTACGAATATCCCGACTTTAAGAATGAATGTTGAAATCTGATAACATTCAATTCTTTAAAATAATAATTTTAAAAATCATCTAATTATAATTATAATTTAATAATTTTGTATTTGATCGAACTCAATTTTTGTTTATTTTCTTACAGAAAGTGTCAGGCTTCTGTACAAGCGCGTGCTACAAGTTAACCGGACCTTCAATAAGATGACAGCGTGTGGCTTGTTCACAATAGACGCCACTCTACCGATACCTCTGACAGGACTCGTAAGACTGGTCATTGTGCTTTTGGTCATAGCAACACGAATGGCGGATTTCCTTAAGGCAGCTGTCCTTATTCGTGATTAAAGAACCACGAAAACAAACTAGCTGATTTTCTTATAGCCGTTGAGTAGGTTTGAGCTCGGAAGCAGATGGGCACGGTCTACCACCATTAATTTTATCTTGGCAAAGTTGATCTTATTTCTAAGCTTAGCGCTCTCTGCTTCTAAACAACAACAAAAGTGTTGACTACGAATATCCCGACTTTAAGAATGAATGTTGAAATCTGATAACATGCAATTCTTTAAAATAATAATTTTAAAAATCATCTAATTATAATTATAATTTAATAATTTTGTATTTGATCGAACTCAATTTTTGTTTATTTTCTTACAGAAAGTGTCAGGCTTCTGTGCAAGCGCGTGCTACAAGTTAACCGGACCTTCAATAAGATGACAGCGTGTGGCTTGTTCACAATAGACGCCACTCTACCGATACCTCTGACAGGACTCGTAACTAATTACATTATTGTACTGCTGCAGTTTTTTTTCCTGTGAAATTACTTGAGTAGATACAAATAAAAAAACAATCCTCCCAGAGCCTGAGCCTTTTATGTAGGTAATTTGACAGTAAATAAAAGTATACGATTGATGTTCAACTTCGATACGATCAATAGGCACTTAGGTAAAAAGACATTTCAGAATTGGTCATAATAAAAATAACAGAAAATTGTTCATTCGACACTGAACAACGAAGTAGATCATCATGGGAAATAACTCAAACACTCCGGTTGAATTGTTACTCAATAACAGACTGGACAAAGAAGTCCAGAGAATAGTTCAACCTTTTAACTTAATGTTCACTGCAGTCTTCTCATCAAAATACAAAATAAGAGATAGTTATATCATTCCGTGTGAAAAGAAATATCCCTTAATGCTGTTTTTGATTGTTACATTTTTCAATGTTTTGTGTATCTATCGTTTGGTAATCTATACACACAGTGATTTTGCAGAAAATGGTAAAAACACTATCTCACTATACATTTTTTGGTTGCTTAACACTATGTATATCCTTAGTTATATACTGTTGATCATTTGTAACATAGTGCAAAGCCTCAGCAACATTTCTCTTATTTTGACTATCCAAGAAATTCATAGAAGTATCAACATTAGTAAGAGTGTCCGAAATTATACTGTTTGTAATTGGATCTCATATTTTACGATTTTGTGTATATACATTTTTACAGCTACTTATTTTTACATGGTAAAGGGTTCGATTTATTTTAATGAAGCTTGCGTTCTTTTAATTGATATTCAATATGATTTCAATTTAATTTACGGTATTCGTCTTATATCATTGTTGACAAAGTATCTCAAAGAATGGGTTAAAAGCATTCTAATAAAAAATAATGAAGAACAAGATGATGAATATTATGACAATTTGTTTAAGTTTTATCAAAATATTTTAGATGCTTACAAACTATTTAATAAATGTTTCCGAGTTTTGGTAAGTCAGCCTTCTTATATTTTACACATAATGTATAATTATATTGATCAATAAAGTCTTTCGCTTAAGAGACATGCAATGATTTCTTTTTTAGATGTTATATCGAACATTGGTGTACCAAGCCGATGGTGGTACATTGGAGGGCAAACTCAGTTTTCGATACGTATTTTAGTTGAATGATTAACTGTGCTTGCTCGCGGGGAGACCGTTAGACCTTCCAAGCATAAAGTGCATCACTCACCTGCTAGCCTCCTGTGGCTTTTCGAGGGGATCTTGTCCTGATGTGGCACGTGGCTGGCGTTGCACGACGACCGGCCGTGGTCCGATTATCCACTCACAAATTGGTGCACCAAAGTCTGTACTGCACTATAGGAGCCTTCAGGAATCACAATCAGTCCAGATCGAAGCAGTTTAGCGACGATTAACCCTCATACCAAGGATTTTAACCGGGAGCGCGCACTTAGGCAACTCGAATTATTGCCATCTTGGAATCGACTCGTATCTCATTCGTTCGCAAGCACAGTGCGCGCATAGATAAAAAATGTATGGTTACGGAACATTCCGCCCACCAAAATGCATAGTATTTTCACTACGCTGAAAGAGCGGAACCCGAAAACAACGGACAAAAACAAATGAAGAGCTGATGTGATCGATTGACATTAACACTAATTGAATTTAACACTAACCTAAACTAAACTAGAATCTAATGAATTGAAGTTACGGTAAACGGTTTGTCTAGTCAGTCTGAGTTGGCAGAGGGCACAACTTCACAAGAGGTCTCGTAAGAAGTGATCCATTTGCCATACGCACGGTGGCCACACGTACCACGCCGTCAGGACCCGGATGTAACTCCGTGACCCGAGCAAGAGGCCAATGCAGCGGCATAGTGTTTTCGTTTTTGATGACCACGATTGAATCTACAGCTAATGGTTTGCAATGCTTAGTCCACTTTGCTCGCTGAGTCAACGATTGCAGATATTCGACCTTCCAGCGTTTCCAAAAGTCTTGTTGGAATCGCTGAATGAGTTGCCATCTTCCTAACCGAGTAAGATTAATGCCTGATAAATCTTCATCAGGGACTGAAGTAAGCGGCTCTAAAGTTAGGAAATGACCCGGAGTCAATACGTTTAAGTCATTGGGATCTGAGCTCAGCGAGTAAAGAGGGCGCGAGTTCAGCATACATTCGATTTGTACAAACAAAGTTGTCATCTCCTCGAACGTTAATGTCTGATCACCGATAATACGATAAAGATGGGATTTGACTGCCTTTATTTGTATTTCCCAGACACCGCCAAAATGACTACTAGCCGGAGCATTGAATTTAAATGTTATGTTTTCGGTATTAGATGCGTCCTTCATGTACTCATTTAGTTGGTTGCAAGCGCCTACAAAGTTGGTTCCACAATCTGAATGGATAACGCTTACACGACCCCGCCTGCCAGCAAACCGGCGAAGCGCTGCTATGAAAGCGTCCGAAGTCAAGTCCGAAGCGACCTCCAAATGGACTGCTTTCGTTGTGAAGCACACGAACAAGCAAAGGTAAGCTTTACTTATTTTAGCTCCTCGATGTCGTCCTAACTTAATGCGAAAAGGTCCGCCATAGTCAACACCGACGATTGAAAATGGCTTGACTTGGTTGATGCGAGTCGCTGGTAGGTCGCTCATAAAAGGCTCAAGCGGTGTAGGGCGCATACGGAAACATTGTAAGCACTTAGACAAACAATGACGGATTGCCCGTTTTGGTGATAATATCCAAAATTGCTGTGTCAAAAGATAATGCATTGTATTTATACCGGGATGACAGTTTTCACGATGAAGTGCTTCGATGATCATGAACGTTAGTTTAGAATCCTTAGGTAGCAGCGCAGGATGCTTATGCTCATACTCGAGCCCAGAACGTGATAGGCGACCGCCCACCCTAAGAATTCCCGATTTATCTAAGAAAGGGTTAAGTTTTTGCATAAGTTTTGAAATAGGTTTTGAGTCTTTCAAACGAGTTATTTCCTCATCGAAATGCAATGATTGTACTCTGCGTACGAAAATCAATAAAACGTTATGAAGCTCTGTTCGATTTAAATGATGGTTAGAGCTTCGCGAAGGTTTTTTACGAGCGCATTCTACAAAACGAATGCAATACGCGAGTACTCGTTGTGCTTTACGGATTGATGAGAAATTTTCGAGTAAAGAATCAATGACGTTGGTGTCGTTATGAACAAACAGAGAGACCGCGCGCTCTTCAGATAATACATCAGCTTCGTTAACATTGTCAGTGTTGTTTGGCCAAGTGTTAGAAGGTTGAGCGAGCCAACAGGGCCCCGCCCACCATAACGAATTGTTGACCAACTCAGCAGGATAAAGACCTCGAGAGGCAATGTCAGCTGGATTATCCGAGCTGGAGACATGTTTCCAGCGAGCTTCCGGAATAGTATCCTGGATATGACTCACTCGGTTGGCGACAAAAGTCTTCCAACGTGACGAGTAAGATCGAATCCACGATAACGCCACCATCGAATCTGACCACGCACAGGTGTCAGCTATGGGGAAAAACGATGAATAGGTTTCTCTGACGAACTTCAGAAGATCTGCCAGGAGGACTGCCGCGCACAATTCGAGACGAGGTAATGATATCCTTTTTACAGGTGCTACGCGAGATTTTGAACACAGAAAGAAGACAGATACACCACCATCGACGCAAGTGACACGTAAGTAGATTACAGCTCCATAACCTGACTCGGAACTATCAGCAAAGCCATGGAGCTCAAACGATTTCATATCCTTTGCAGAAATGCATCGAGGGATCTCCAAGGACTTGATGACAGGTAACTGTTCAGTATAACAACGCCATTGTTCGACGATTTCACCCGGCGGAGAATCGTCCCAATTAATACCTAACATCCACAACTTCTGAACTAAGCACTTAGCTAATAAAGTTATAGGAGTTAGGAAACCCAAGGGGTCATAAATACGTGCGAGTTCACTTAGAATCGCACGCTTTGTGCATTGGCGATCGATAGGTTTGACCTCAAACAAGAATTTGTCTCTCCTGGGACACCACTTCAGGCCTAAGATCTTCAGGGTGCTCGTCTTTTCGATGTCCATAGACACAAAGTCAGTGAGACAGTGTTCCGGAGGTATATCAGCAAGCACCTCTGGTTTATTGCTAGCCCACTTACGCAACTCAAACTGTCCTCTCTTTAAGAGTTGGATAACCTGAGTTTTGACTTGGATGGCTGTCTGGATATCAGAACTGCCACTCGCGATATCGTCAACGAATGTATCAGAAGTCATCACTTCGCGAGCGAGAGGTAAGTCAGCTTCATCTTCTACAAGTTGTTTGAGAGTGCGGCAAGCAAGAAAAGGAGACGATGATACCCCATAAGTTATGGTATTTAATCGATACTCTTGAATTGGGTCCGTTGATTTGAATCGCCAAAAAATTCTTTGGAAATCTCGATCGTCAATTGACATAGTAATATTTCTAAACATTTGACGAATATCGGCTGTAAATACAACTAAATGTGTTCGGAAGCGAAGCAGGATCTCGGCAATGTTAGCCTGCAGTTTGGGACCTACGAGTAAAGCTTCATTCAATGACACACCACGAGCGTCTTTCGCAGAAGCGTCGAAGACCACTCTTAGCTTTGTCGTTGCGCTGTCAGGTCGCAAAACGCAGTGATGAGGTATGTAATAACAACCCTGGTTGATTTCCTTTGAAGGAACTAGACTCATGTGACCACTTTGTAAATAGTCAGACATAAAGTCGCAGTATTGTTCGCATAAAGCCTCATTTGCCGCTAACTTGCGTTCTAATGATTTAAAACGATGTAAAGCAGATTCTCGCGACCCAGGAAAAGTTAGATTCTTGTCTTTATCTTTGAAAGGCAAGGTAACGGTATACCTCCCTGAAGCATCGCGGGAATGTTCGGTAACGAATTTTTGTTCACAGAGTTCCTCGTCCGGTGTTAACTTTGAAGACTGCGGAATGTTGTCCATTTCCCAGAACTTCTTAACCTGCTCATTGAGAAGATTATCGTCTGAAACGAAGAACGACTTTGGCAGTTCGTGATTATCACTGCCGCTGACCTTTCCTAGTAGGATCCAGCCGAACACAGTGTTAATTGCAGATGGTTGTTGCAATCCTCCACTAACACTACCTGGTAACAGGAGTGAAGGGAAGGCCTCAGCACCGAGAAGGACATCGATTTGACCAGGTAAGTGACAATCAGGATCCGCTAGGTTAAGATTTCGAATATGATGCCACGCAGATTTGTTCAGCTTAACGACTGGCATATTGCCGCAGATCTTAGGTAATGTTAACGCTTCAATACTAAACAAATCGTTGCCGTGGACACCTACGCTTAAGCAGATTGTACCACTAGCGGATGTTGAAGCATGACCTAGGCCGTGAATCCTACGCGTTGACTGCGTTCGTTGGAGACCCAAACGCTCAGTAGCACGTTCAGTTATGAAGTGGGCCTGACTTCCGGAATCAATCAGCGCACGAAAAGTCTGATAACGACCCGATGAATCACGAATTTCGATATTAGCCGTGGACAGCAGAATCATGGAACGATCACCGATATTGGTAAGTACACTGACCTGCGAGGTAGTGGCCTTTTCGGTATTATCGGTTTTCGAAACATCTAGATCTTGATGTAGCAAGGTGTGATGTCGTTGACGACACACTTGACACGTAAACATTGATTTACAGTTTTTGAGGCCATGTGATGGCTTCAAACAGTTGAAGCACCAATGATTGGTCTTCACATAGTCAAGTCGTTCCTGAACAGATTTGTCAGTAAACGATTTGCACTGATTAATGGGATGGGCTTCCCCACAGAACGGACATTTGTACTTTCGAGGTTCAGTTGGTGGCACAAGAGCAGTTCGTGAAGTACGCGACGATGTTGACGACGATGGTACAGTTGCGTTCGATGTGGTTAAATTCGATGATGAGGGCGCAACTGCAAGAGGTTTGTCAACTTCTGTATTCGATAGAAATGTCGAAGTATGTTTCTTACTTACGACCGTGGTGTTAGAATTCCGTGAACCACTCGGCTTATGTGGTTTTTCGTTGGCACGATTATCGCGACCACTTACGGAGAAGTGTGTGTCGCGAACCGAAGCCTCGCAACTGGTGTACAGAAATTCGTTGAGATCTTTGTACTTTGGAAACTCATGAGAAGCAGTAACTCGTTCAAAAGCACAACGCGATTTTGAATCCATTTTCGATAGTAAAAGGTAACAGATTACAAAGTCCCACTGATCCGTCGGTAGCCCTTGCCGTTTAAGAATCGATAGATTTTCGTTGAAAGAATCAAGGACACGTCGTAAATCAATGGGTGAGTTGGCTTTCAGGTTAACGTTCAAGATCTCCTTCCAGCAAGTAAAGGCAAGTTCCCGCTTGTCTTTATACCGCGCAACCAATGCAGAGTATGCTTCGTGGTAGTATAAGCCCGTCACAGGAAAGGTTCGTATAAGTGCTAACGCATCACCAGTGAGACTAGAGACGAGGTAGTGCATGCGCTCCGTATCCGAAAGTGAACCATTCTCGTGAATCAGCGAGGTGAAGATATCGAAGAATTCGGGCCACAACTTTATGTTACCACTGAATTGCGGTAAGTTAATTTTAGGTAATTTTACTTTGAGTACACTCGACGACTCATTATGAGAGTTAAATTCGTTAGGCTCATCGACCTTCGTTAAGCGTCGGTGTATCGCTAGAATCTCATAATATCGTTCGTCGAAGTCGGATCTGATACTATCTTGTTCCGCTTGTTGTTCATCTGTAAGTTCGCATATGGTAAGTATGTCATCATGGGCTTCTTCAAAGTTATTTACTATTTTAGTTACGTCTGAGTAATGTGCCAAAAATTTACTTAAATCACATTCATTATTTTCCGCTAAACGAGCGACTTCAAGCGTCTTAGATAACCTATTGAACGCTAAAGTACGTTTCCTCCGTAATACCGGTAAGTCGCGTTCAGTTGGGTATTCGACTTCAACCGATTTACCTTTACTCAATCTGCGTAATGATTTTTTAGAATAATAAGGCATTTTGTTTATTAGTTAGCAGTAATAACGTTAAAACAATCTATATTTAACAATAAGATTATATAATGAACAAATAATGGCACCGTTATGTTCAACTAAATAACAATGAAAAACGTAAACAACTGTTTCAAACTGAATAGAACGCCCAATCAGAGCACCGTACGTCAATTGTTCAATCGCAGTTCATTCATTCAATCGTTACAACGCTAAATGCTAAATCCAACAATTAATATTGTCGTTGAATAGAAAGAAAAAAGAAACTAAACAAAATCCAATTTGTCTATGGTTCAATTCAATTTCAAATCGTAGAACAAAGAACTACTCGCACTAATATGGCGGCTATGAAAAAATACACAAATAATTCAAAAATGGAAGGTAGGTCAAATAGGCGAACCAGAAGTTTACAAATGTTCTAAGTATGGTTAATTGTGGTTATTTACGTTTCGATTCGATGTTATAACAACTTGTATGACAATTTCGATAGAATATAACAACGAAATACGTGTAGCCACACGAGTTTATAGCAAATGAACAAGAATGCATAGGACACACAAAGAATTTATCGATGATAAAATTCTGAAAAGATCGATGTACGTTTGAAAATACACTTTTTTGTTTTTTAACGATTAACGAAATAAACTAGCGTAATGTATAGCAATCGACCTAAAACGAATATGTATTGCCCAAAATTGGGAAATAGTTGGGGGTAAGTGGGAAAAAAAGAATATTTTAATTTCTTTGTGTTGAATGTTGAAAATTACCTAAGACTTTACGAGAACTTTACTGTTAACGGGTAAACGAATGAATATATTATCGAATTATATCCGTTGTTCCCGGGTTTCGGCACCAAAAAATGTACCAAGCCGATGGTGGTACATTGGAGGGCAAACTCAGTTTTCGATACGTATTTTAGTTGAATGATTAACTGTGCTTGCTCGCGGGGAGACCGTTAGACCTTCCAAGCATAAAGTGCATCACTCACCTGCTAGCCTCCTGTGGCTTTTCGAGGGGATCTTGTCCTGATGTGGCACGTGGCTGGCGTTGCACGACGACCGGCCGTGGTCCGATTATCCACTCACAAATTGGTGCACCAAAGTCTGTACTGCACTATAGGAGCCTTCAGGAATCACAATCAGTCCAGATCGAAGCAGTTTAGCGACGATTAACCCTCATACCAAGGATTTTAACCGGGAGCGCGCACTTAGGCAACTCGAATTATTGCCATCTTGGAATCGACTCGTATCTCATTCGTTCGCAAGCACAGTGCGCGCATAGATAAAAAATGTATGGTTACGGAACATTTGGATTCATTTCTTCGTTGTTTATGTTTTGTGAAGATAATGTTATTACGTTCTCAACAATTACAAACATCATTGTATTATGCAGTAAGTTGTATTTTTTATCTTTTCATATTTTTTTAATTTCCACCAACTCTCAGTTATCAGTTTTATATTTGCCAGCCCTGTTTTAGTAACTCTGCTTTTTATATTTGAAGCATTTTCAATATTATGTACAGAATTATATAAATGTTCAGTCATCATTCTTGCCCTTATCCCAATTTATTATGACTGCGTCAATGAGCGTAGCTGAGTTTTGGGCCAAAGATGTTTGGCCTTTTTGTCATGGATACGCTAAGAAGAAGAATTTATTTGGGGTCTGACATGTTTTCTTCTTTCATACTTCACTATTAGTCGCCATCTTAGTAATCACCCACTCTCCAGCCATATTATCTTCCACAAAGTCCATCCCTTGTTTCTTAGGTATATCAATATTCATTTCTTACACCATTCACACATTTTTTTTTCTTTATCCATTTTTACATTATATTATTTGTTTTTTTATAGTTCGCTACGTATTTGAGTATCCCAGTAGCTGTATGGATTGTAAACTTCACGTCACTAATAATGATAACTTGTTGGCAATATGAGAAGTTCTATGTGTCTGTGGAAGAAGCCGAGTCCGCGTGTATACAGCGTGTGATGGATACGAACTGTTCAAGTAAGAACAAAAGTTTTGACTACGAATACGTACCTAATGATGGATCTAGTGACGAATGTTTTCTCATTGGATCCTGATTTCAAGATGTGGATCTACTGTTTCTGGTATCAAAGTTGATATTTGAGTAGTTTTATTTTTATTTTACTGTGCCTAAAGAAACGCATAGTGCTGCATCTGGTTACAGGAAGCCGACCCCAACATAGTTGGGAACTTCCCTAGTCGCTAGATGGCGCTGAACTTGCTAAGTTACTGCAAGGAACCAGAATCTATCGGTGTTTGATTCTGTAATGGAAGATGTGTTAAAGAAACTTAGTACTAGTAGTAAGTCAATAATCGTATGTGGAGATTTTAATATTAATTTATTGGAAAATAACTAGAATACTGTCAGATTGTTAAGTCTTTTTAGGTCATTTGATTTGTCAAATGTTTTTATTGAACCAACCCGAGTGACAGCTTCTTCTGCCACTTGTATTGATAATGTTTTTTTGTAATTGTGATTATTTACACAAAGTAATTGTAAATAAGTTGCCATCTGATCACAGTGGACAAACAATAACATTTAGCTCCTACATGCCTTTACAAAAAATTCAAATAAGGTTTAGGACAATTACATGTAAAAAGTTAGAGAAATTAAATAATTCTTTGGCCAATAAATTATGTGATCAGAATTTTAATAATATAGGTGACCCAAATGAGTCCTACGCCGAGTTCTTTTCAATATTGAACGCGCAGTTTAATAACACTTTTCCACTAAAAACTAAAAGTATTTACACTAAGTTTTTATTTAGTGACTGGGCGACTCCAGGTATTCGTAAAAGCAGGGAAAAACTTTTTGAACTCTATGGCTTAAAGCAACATATGAATAATACAAACTTTCATCAGTATGTTGCAAAATATTCAAAAACTTTTAAAAGTGTGTGTCAAATAGCTAAAGCTCTTTATATTAGCAATAAAATAAAATCAGCTGATGATAAAATAAAAACTCGTCGTTTCAGCCGATAGACGTCCACTGCTGGACACAGGCCTCCTCCAATTTTGGGAGGGTTTGGCAAATAATAAATAATGAAACAGGTAGGAAAAAACAGCGTAATACGGAATTTAATTTAGATACTGCACATGGCCCCATCAACTCAGATGTAGAAATATCTCAGGAATTTGAAAACTTTTTTCTAATATTCCCCTTAAAACTACTGAAGCTTTAAATTCATCCCCCACGCTTTCTGCTGCCTTACTTAAAAAGAATGTAAAGGCATGCCCTTTGAAGTTTAGGTTTCAGCATACAGACCCTCAGGCTGTTATAAAAGCTTTTAAAGATCTTAACATTAAATCAACAGAAGATCTCTAGGGAATGTCTGTAAAAGTATGTAGATCTTTCATCGAAACCATTGCGCCCTATTTAAAGTGTATTTCAAATAAACTTGCGATAAATGTCATTCAACCACCCTGTACCAAAAAGTCCAAATAACTTACGATAGATATCGTTCGTCATACAAAACTGTCGCTAACATTGCATCGGTTGAGTTTCATAATACCAAACACGGAGTAAGTCAATGTTTTGATCGTGTTACCGACACTACCCACACATTTTTTTCGTATGGTTTGGAAATATTGGGATACATTAGTAGAAGGAGGTGAACAAACTTTATCGCAAGTTTATTTGAAATGAACTTTAGCTTTCATATTTAACACCAGTGTTGATCAAGGAGTCTTTCCGGATCTTATGAAACAAAGTAAAGTTGTACCATTATTCAAATCCGGTGATAGTAAAGAACCTAAAAATTATAGACCTGTCTCAATTCTGCCAGTTCTCAGTAAGGTGTTTGAAAAGTTGATGCTCAATCAAATGTTACGTCACTTTAATAAAAATTCCATCTTTCATGAACACCAGTACGGTTTCACCAAAGGGCGTTGCACTACTGACGCCGGTTTTACCCTAATAAAGAACATTTTTAATGCCTGGGAAGAAGCAAAAGATGCCATTGGAATCTTTTGCGACCTCTCTAAGGCGTTCGATTGCGTAAACCATGAAACACTTCTGATGAAACTGGAGCACTATGGAATTAGAAAAACAGCACTTGATTTGCTAAGATCATACCTGAAAGATAGAAAGGTTAAAGTATACGGCGTAAACTCATTAGGGTCTGAAATGACAATGAGTGTTCCTCAAGGTTCGATATTGGGTCCATTCCTCTTTTTGGTTTACATTAATGATTTACCCCAATTACTTCAAAATCAACCGAAGATGGTGTTATTTGCAGATGATACATCATTGATCTTTAAGATAGACAGACGGGCACAAAATATTGACGATGTGAATAACTCTATTCTTCAGGTCCAAGATTGGTTCACGGTAAATAATTTGGTACTTAATGAAAAGAAAACCAAATGCATTAGATTTAAATTACCTAATGTTAGAAGTAGCGAATGTGACATCATACTTAATGGAGAAAAACTGGAATTTGTTGATCGAACTGTTTTTCTGGGAATCACGCTAGACGAGAAATTACAATGGGGACCTCACATAACATCTCTTGCGGGGCGGCTTAGCTCGGCTGCTTATGCTGTTAGAAAGATTAGACAATTAACTGCTGTAGAAACCGCGCGTTTAGTCTATTTTAGCTACTTTCACAGCTTAATGTCGTACGGCATTTTACTATGGGGTCGAGCTGCTGACATTGAATCCATCTTTACTTTGCAAAAGAGAGCTGTCAGAGCCATTTATAATCTACGTCGCCGCGAATCTCTTAGGGAACTTTTTAAAAAGATTAATATTATGACGGTACCTTGCCAATTTATTTATGAAAATATTATGTATGTAAGAAAAAATCTACATCTTTTTAATAAAATAAGCGATAGACATAATTTTAATACTAGAAATAAAGATAAAATACATCAACCATTTTTTAGATTAGCCAAAGTAAATACATCTTTTATGGGGTACTGTGTTAAATGTTACAATAAAATACCTTGTGATATATTGCAATTAAATGAAAGAAAATTTAAAACTCACATTAAACGTACACTTTGTAAACAAGCATACTATAAATTAGAAGATTATATCCAAGATAAGAACGCTTGGAAACATGCTGGTCCTGCTCCATAGGACAATCTAGAGTCTAGACAAAATCAAACTGGTTGCTAATTTAATTGTAAAATTGATTCTTTCTTCTTTTTTTTGACGTTGATTTATATTCTGTAATTACTTAAGCTCACACCCTGACTTATTACTTGTAATTTTTTATTTAAATGAAAATAGTTTATTTTTACCATGTTTGTAAATATGTGAGCACCATGTATCTATTAGATAATTAATTTATGTCATGTTTTCATTTTTAATTCTTTTACCTATTTTGGTATAGTAATTTTATTTTATTTTAGGTGCATCGTCTTCACATATTATTATATAATTAATGTATACAAAATATTGTAAAACATTTTAAAAGAGTAACGGTGGAGTTTCTTGCCCATTCTTCTCCATACGAAAAATACCTTTTGGAATGGGCGACTAGAATCAATTTAATTTTTCGTAATTTTGACGTTCAAAAGTGCCTTTTAAGTGCCTACTTGAAATAAATGTTTTGACTTTGACTTTCAACGGAACGTCACATCATATTTTTTTGATTATTTCACTTGGATGTAATTTTGAGATCGTAAAACGAATCGTACATAAAAAAGTAATTAATTAATGACGCAATATTTTTTTTCCCAAGCGTTTTGGCTTTGGCACCTAGTAACGTAATCAGATCAACGCCATCTACAGAGTTCTTGGAAACTATGTTTTTTATAATACCAAAAAAAACCTCTCATTATTAATTCATGGAAATCCTGAACAAAGTAAAATTCCTAATACACACATCAAAAGTGTCTAGGGATCAAGCATTTTTATGCGGATTTCTTAAGATTGACATGTGGCTTTGTAATAAATTTATGATTTTATAAATTTATATGGATCCTTTTTGGTGCATTTCATAATTTGAATCAGGAACTGTGAATCAAATTCGAGTAAAAGATGAAAATCAGCTGTCAATATTTTCCCTATAAAAACATACAACGCATTGAAGACATTATTAGTGCTACTGTTTCCCTACTACTGATTAAAACCAACGTTATTATGGAGCGGCGACGTCATTTAAGCAGGGAAGAAATGCTCAGAGCCGTGGGAATGATAGAAGCTGGTTCCCGGCAACGTACTGTGGCTTTAGCTCTGAATACAAGTCAGAGTGTTATCAGTCGACTTTGGACACGTTACCGAAGCACTGGTACCGTGGCTGAGCGCCATGGAGGACGGTATCGCTGCACCACACGGAGACAAGACCGATACATTCAAATCTTAACTCGAAGAGCTCCAACAATAACCGCCATGATGTTAGCCGTGAGGCTTCATCACTCTTCAGGGAACTTAATTAGCGACCAAACAGTCAGAAACCGCTTGCATGAAGTGAACCTTCATTCCCGAAGACCGCTACGGGTACCACCTATAGCAATGCACAATCGTAGGATTCGATATCAATGGGCTCTTGAACACAGAAATTGGGCAGAAGAACAATGGCGTTTCGTGTGCTTTTCTGATGAGTCTCGTTTTGGTATGAGACCGGATACAAGACGTATACGACACTGGAGAACCCCTGGACGCCAACAGCGATTAAAATCCTGCCAGGAAGTCCATCCTTATAGTGGTGGAACCATCATGGTATGGGCGGGTATTTGGATCGGCGGAAGAACTGAGTTGATTTGGATCAGAGGCAACCTCAACGCTCAAATTTATGCTGAGACGATTGTATCAGACGTCATCGTTCCTCTACAAGTGCAAATCGGTCCCTTATTTCAGTTAATGCATGATAATGCACGACCGCACACCGCAAGAGTTGTAAGACAGACTCTCGCCGCAGCTAACATCAATGTCCTGCCCTGGCCTGCTCAGTCGCCAGACTTGAACCCGATTGAGCATGCATGGGATATGCTACAGAGAAGAGCTCTGCCGAATATGGAGGGTATCCAGTCGCAAGAAGACCTTTTTTTGTTGTTGCAACGAACATGGGCGGCCATTCCACAGCGTGATTTGGATGAACTCATTTTGAGTATGCCAAACCGATGTTCTTGTGTTGTTAGTGTTCGCGGTAGAAACACGGATTATTAATTGTTTAAGTTACCCAATAAAATTTTAAAGAAAACTGTTATTTCAGTCTTTTTTTCGAACTTTTGTGTTAGTGGTTCAAATGTCAAAAATCCCTTTATTAGGAAAATGGCAAATTTCTTTATTAATGCAAAGGTGACTTGGTTTATCGTTACTGTGACAAACGAAAACACTTTATTTGATGAATCCTTAAAGAAAATTTTAATTAATATCAATCAGGAGAAAAGTTATTGCAAAAATATATGTTGATCCCTAGACACTTTTGATGTGTGTAGTTCGTTTCATCCTTTGCTTCTTTACAGAGAGTGCGAAACATCTGTGCAAGCGCGTGCTACAAGTGAACCGGACCTTCAGTAAGATGACAGCGTGTGGAATGTTCACTATAGACGCCACTCTAGCGATACCTCTGATAGGACTCATGACTGAGTACACTATTGTACTGCTTCAATTTAATTTTCCATATAGTATTGCTATTAGTGAGGAGTAAAATTAAATGTTTTCCAGACCCACCTCGTCGCATTGTATCGCCCACCCGCAATAGTACTATTCGTTTTCGCTTAGAGTTCTTTCTGACTTTTTAACCAACGAAAAATCGGAGCAGGTTCTCAAGTTGACGCGTATATTTTGTTTTATTTTTTTCGGCTCCTAAGGGTCGTAGCGTGATGTTAATGAGCCCTTAACCTTCATCAAGAATTGGGCTATAAAATGTAAATGTTTTTTTTTTCAAAATCCTACAGATAGTTCTAGAGGCTAGCGCGCTCAAACAAAAAAAAACACACAGTATTATATTATTTATGTCGGAGTTGGAACTCAATTATTACAATAATTGTGGGTAGTCAACAAAGTTTGTTATGATTTGTTGTTCTTATTATGAATTTATAAGTGATTTTACTATGTTTTTATTTATAAGTGATTTTACTATCAATTACTGTTTAAGAAATTGGAACATAATTTGGTTGAGTACTAGATGTATGCACTAATGGATTTTGGTACCGTATCTTGGTAATTGTAAGCGATGGTTTTGTTCAAAACAATTGATGTTAGGTTATTGTCATTTTAAAATGATTTACATTGTGAAATCTCTATTGTATATTTACGACAATTATTTTTGTATTATGTGATTACTTATAATGTAAGTCTTATTAGATTTATCACATTTTAGTGTTTTGTATCAACTCTAGTAAACACGTTGACGTACTTCCGTGCGTCATCGGACAGAGTTGTTGTGGGGCGAATGCGTGGTGGGGACAAACGCTTTATAACTGAGCGCATTCGTTTGTGCTGGCAGAGACGGTCTTCGGACTCGACTCCTTACAGAGCACTAGCTCCTGACAAACCTGTCGGTTTACTAAAGTTCAGCCTTATACCTGTATTCTAAATACTACTCTGTCACTTTACGAACCGTAATCGATTCTACGATTTGTTCGCAATTACTTTGTTACTGTACATAATTATTCTACTCTGTATCTAGTTGTGTTATTTACCTATAGTGTGTGATTTGCTAGTGTGATTAATTGTTCATGAAATTAAAATCTGATTTGAACTGCAAACCGTTTTTCTATTGCACACTAACCAACACTACCCACAGTACGCCCACAGTAATTAACATAGGCCTGATAATAACCACAGACACGAAATCCTCCCTTCTCCGATATATACTTATAGGTTGGTGTCGATAAATAAATAAGTAAGAATTATTATTTATTATGAATCTGCCAAACGTTGTTTTTTTTTTAAAAAAAAAATCTTAAATGTATACCTACCTAATTATTATTTACGATTGTTCCTGAGTAAAGTCTCTAAAGAATAAAATGGCTTCTTTACAGGAGAGCGATTTCAAGTTTTGTTTCGTAATTTCTCGAGAATGTTATATCAACTCACATACTGCAAATCGATAACGCCACAAAATGGGTTAGTCATAACCAAATTACGGTAACAAACGTCGGTGGAATGCATAGATCGATCCGTGGTGCAACGACTCCCTGAAATCACAGACAGTATCTAACATCACTGAATACTCCAATACTCACTTTATACACAAACATTTGAATACAAAAACAGAAAATCAACACTCCATCGCAACTTTTACATACAATCGAAACTTTCGGGATGGAATGTAAATTCAGGCAATTTTTTTCCTGACATAAAAAAAGCAAAGTGACCCATACATCCCCGATGCGAGGGTATCGTACGTGGGATAGTCCGGGTGCTAAGCAGTAAATTGTCCAATGGGAGGCCCCGTACGTGTTTACACAGCCCTTGCTGAATTGGATTATGCACGGTATAAAAATGGAGATAACTTGACACGTGCTCAACTCAAATTATTGTGCAATTAGCGATAATTTTTCGCTTTGAATAACAAAATTTATAAAAGAGTGGAGTTTGGTAATGTTTTTTTCATGTTTATGCTTATGGCTAAGTAATGACAGCCATACGGGTCGATAAGATTTGCCGCGGTTGGTCCGTGGATGGATTACTTTATATTCCAAGACTCTCGGAAAGCACGCCGCAAGCCGTTGGTCCCGGCTATCATTCGTGGATCTTTGACAATCGTTACGGGTCGTCAGAAGCCCGAAAGTCTGACAACCAGTGTTACAAATGGATTTCGTATTATCCAGTAGGTAACTGGGTTGTGGAGGTCAGATAGGCAGTCACTCCATGTAAAATACTGGGACTCAGCTGCATCCGGTTAGACTGAAAGCCGACACCAACATAGTTTGGAAAAGGCTAGGCAGATGATGATGTTTTACACATGTTTTCCCTTAGCGGGTTGTAAACTTGGTTGCATGATGAGTTGGTACACTGGACAGGATGCAGTACAGTCCGTTCACCGTTATTTTACCTCTGACAGCAGCAACCTTATTGTAACGACAATAAAGATCACAATAATTTTGACACACCTGTCAGTGGCAGCAACTCAACAGAAACCTTATTATAATGACAATAAAGATCACAATGATTTTGACAATCCAGTCAGTGGCAGCAACTCAACAGACACCTTATTATAATAACAATAAAGATCACAATGATTTTGACAAACCTTTCAGTGGCAGAAACTTAACAGAAACCTTATTATAATGACAATAGAGATCACTGTAACGTTGACAATAATGCAAAATCAGTAAAATAACAGTGAAAGGACTGTACACGTTATACGATACTAAAATACGAAACGATAATTATGAATTATTTATTCAAAATTTCCTTCGAAAACTTTTCAATAACGCGCATTAAATAAAACAAACAAACAAACAACAAGCTTTTAATTAAGGTAAAAGTCTCCGATAGCGGCCATATTGGATCTTCACCAAATATATAATTATGTTGAAGTTAGTAAACATACAACACACAAAATAATATTTTTAACACCTGTATTTACATTTTACCCGACACACCACACACCCCTACGCCACACTATTAAAGTTAAACCTTTCCCACATTAAAGTTAAGAAGTTCAAAGACGTCTGCTGCCGACAGCCGCTAACTATACTATAACTACACTCTAACTACTTTTAATTGTTCACGAAAATAGCTATCACCGGATATTGCCTCCGTGTTTCACACACACTTGGTAAACTTATGAGGACTTGGCTTCAAGTGCAGTGCAAGACTTGGAGAAAATTGAAAACATGTGTTCGGAATTTATAGAATTTCAAACACAAGTGTTTTCGGTACGATTTTGTCGTATTATTGAGTTCCTATGTGAAGTCAGTTACAGTACTAAGGTGATGTATTGCGACATGGGCTTCACGTTGCGATGGCATGGAGGTTAAGGGAACCGCTTCTCGAGAATGAGGTTGTAGATTCGAATCTGACAAAACTAATGGTGAGATTTTTAATTTCATAATGTGGGTTGGATGTCTAAGGCGCTACGGTTGTTCTGTTCTGTCTTCTATACAAATAAATAAAATTAAACTGTCTGTTTGTAATGTCAAAATAACCGCTTTTTACTAAATGCTTAAGAAAGTAAACGATATCTTATTTACAAAAAAACAAAACTTTTTTTTATATATTTGTCTGCTGTTTCTGCCGGCTAATCTTTGAAATGGCTAAGCCGATTTTGAAAAGGCTTTCACTGGCAGATAGCTGATATTATAACTAAGTCTACTTTCCGACGTCCACGCGGGCTGAGCCGCGGGCCGAACGTACTCGAATATTTAATTATTAGTAATTGTTCCGGGTCGGCTTTGTTGCTTTACAAATACTGCTGAATCGAATGTGAATGACCCGAACAGCTACGTAGCCCGTTTTATTACATATAAATTAGGTAGGTTACTATAGTTATATCTTATTATTGCCAGCCAGCTAAAATTTCAGCAGAAAGAGCTATGGTCGTAGGGAGTTCTAGATAAACCTAGTACTGTTCCGTTTAAAAGTTTAAATTAAATATTATAAATCTACCAAGCGGGCCCAGTGTGGATTGGTAGATGGCATATGTCTTTGAATTTTTGGCCCGTATATCATAAGGCCCAAATTAAGAGTGGTAGGAAACGGCAAAAACGTGTTTCTTTTCAAAAGCAAAACAGCTATCGTGTTCAGTTTTTCTATCAACACAACTAAAGTCGTTTACGTGAAACCATTGAGAGCTAAAATCTAAGCGTGAAATAGAAATATGAAACTAGTTCAGAAATCTCTATAGAGTCTGAAATTGAATTGCTAGTGAACCAGCACTCGAACACATGAGCATATTTGTTTTTATTTTTACCTGTTTTAAGAAATAATAAAGGTGGCTAGGAAAGACTGAATGCGGAAGGCGGAGGACAGTGTTTTGATGTAGCCTGGTAGAGGCCTATGTCCAGCAGTGGACTGTGATAGGCTGAGTTGGTTGAAGACATATAGCTAAGGAATTTGGGAAGCTATTTGTGGTATACTGATAACAAAATAGGTAAAACTATGAATTGTTGTCAAGGATTCGTCCTGTGATGAAGACACAAGCCTAAGGAATTTAGGAAGCTATTTATGGTATAGTAGTGACAAAATAGCTAAAACTATGAATGGTTGTCTAGGATTCGTCCTTTAATGAAGACATATATATGGCTAAGGAATTTGGGAAGCTATTTGTGATATAGTGGTGACAAAATAGCTAAAACTATGGATTTTTGTCAAGGATTCGTCCAGTGATTTTCTCAAGTGCAGAAATGCCCAAACCTGCACCTTAATTGCATAATACACTATCAATCACAAATTCAATCATTTTAAAGGATATTGCTAATCCATTGCTTCATATGTTCGAAAAAATCGACTGTCCAGTGTCCTACCATTTGACATCAGGCAGTTCCAACCCGTACATCTCGCTGCCATCATTAGCTTAGCTTGATGGTACCATATTATTGCATTGTCACTGAACTTATATGAAAATATGCCAAGTTTCAGCTCAATCGGATACCAGCTAGTTGAAAACTGGTTTGCAAAGGAGACTGGACGAATTTGTATGAGAAGTGATGAACAAATAGTGGTGCGATATTGATATTTGTGTAGGGATACCTCATAAAAACCCTTGTGCAAGGGGTATCAAAATCTGATTCGGCAATTTTGAGAATTGAGAATCTGCTCATGAGGAATTAAATATTATTATATTTAATTCCTCATGAGCAGATTCTCAATTCACCAGATTCTGCAACTCACCAGATTCGCAACTGAACCTTATCGTTATTGGTCCATAGTCTCCTCTCAACGTACAAGTTAAATAAAAGCTTTTAAATAAACTAGAGAGCAAAAACATAGACACTATGCGCAAACCAAACTTCCCTTGAGACACAAGAAAGAAAGAAAATACCTTTCTAAAAATAATTGTGTTGACACATATAATATTCTTCAATCCTTCGGGATTATGAAAGTGGTTATGTTTTGTTTTAGATATCCACTTTCTAGGGGTTGTAGCTACGAAGTAACAGCGGCACAGGTTAATCGATCAGGTAAAGCTACTCATACCGCGGTTGGTCCGTGAATGGGTGACCATCTTTACATACCAAGACCCCACCGTGCTTCGGAAAGCACGTTGCACGTTGTCCCGGCTGTCATTGGATCTTCGATCTGTGGAACTTTCAGTCGATAGAATCCCGAAAGTCTGACAACCATTCATACCAAGTGTTATCATATTACTCAGTAACTGGGTTCTGGAGGTCAGACAAGCAGTTGCTTCATGTAAAATACTGGTATTCAGCTGCTTCCGGCTACACTTTAAGCCGACTCTAACATAGTTGGAAAGAGGCTAGGCAGATGATGATATCCACTTTCCGCAGTGTTATTCTTTACATCAATTCATTTAGGTACTTACTTATTTATTTGCGGATGAATTTTTCGACGCTATTTTTTAGTTTCTGTATAGTTTTAGTTAAGTTAGGATTTAATTTTGTTATTTTTAGTTTGAATATACATATATCTTCATTATTTCAATTAAATACACTCCTCATATCGTTCTTTACTTATAAAACAATTGAGTCATCGTCGGCGCGGAACTAGTTGGCCCCGCCATAGGTATGTGAGCGGTGGGATGGAGGGGCGGGGGCGCTTTGTCATAACTCAGTACGTTTGTTGCGAACAATAGGCAACCCTGATGCCCTCACCCCCGTCCGCATCCAAGGCTCGGCCAACTAGTTCCGCGCGGATTATAGTAAAAACTTTTTAGTATTTAAATAAAACATGCCTGTTCTCCCCAAAGGGTTCCAAGAGGTGACTTACAGTACTCCCAAGTTTCGCCAGTTATAATTAAATCCCATGTAATAGAAGGAGAGTCCTATTGCCATCGGAGAGCACTAGAGTGGTGGCACTGGTAGGCTGTATGGAGAATATTAGGGCAATAGTTAAATTTTAATTTAAAGGAGCAGCTGGCCCCGAATTGGTCGTGGCTTCGAACCCAGGCAAGCACTTTTCTTTGTGTATTTTTCTTCATCACCATTGCTCTCAAAAACGGTGAAGGAAAACATCGTGAGGAAACCGGCATGTCTGTGGCGGCATCTACATCGCCACGTAAGAACTACGCATCACAATGACGTCACGCGAAATCCTGCATCGCGCAAGCAAAGTTTACCGCGTAACTAGCATAATATACAACGTCCCGACATCAACCGTCAGGTAGTTGCCCACCAGACAAGACACACGTCTGGTTGGAGGATCCTCCCTTTCCTATGGAGGATAAGAGAACTTTAAACCCTATTCCTCTTGCCTTTGTATGTCTTAGGACTAAAAATTTGAAGACAATTGTGATGAAAATTTGTGACATCTACCCGCACTGGGCCGCTCGAACGGCGTGGTGGATTACGGTCCATTCCCTCTTACAGAGAGAAAGCCTGTATCCCAGCAGTGGGAACGTTACAGGATGATCATGCTTATGCTATTCTGCCATCATAAAGAAAAAGGGCACAACTAGAATCATACTTGTTTCGAAAAACTAGACTTACCCGATTTACGGTGGGACGTCATTACGTCATTCGAGAGGTAGTTGCTGAAAATCAGCGCTGTACGATAGGTTCGTCCGAAGTCACAGCATTTTGCTGAGCAACGACCTGTTCTTGCACAGATACGACGCACGGCTTAAATTGTCCTTAATATTGTTTGTTTGTGTACTTTTGTAAGTAGTTAATTTTCCACTCTGCAATTGGCATTTTGTTTTTGTTTGATTGTTATTGTTTTCACGTTTTGTTGTCCTATTGCCAGAGTCGCGGGCGCATCACGGATTGATTTGTTTTGTCAATGTCAATGTCAAATATGTCAATTATTATTGTGTGTTGTCTTGTCTTTGGTGCCTGGTTCTGACATCAAGCAATGAACAAAATTGTCAACATTTTTTAAGCTTGAGTACGAGTCTTTTTACTACGTTGTGTGTGTATATTTAGTCTTTTTTTATATTTTTTGTTTGCAATGTGCGTTTTGTTTGTGCAGAATAAACAATTTTTCTTTCTTTCTTTCTAGGTAATGTTTTTTTTTTAAATTGAGTTACATACATATTTGAAATCAGAAAAAAAGGCGCTTATGCCAGTTTTTTTTTACTCAATTTTTAGAAAAAATGTTAGTTGTGCCCTTTTTCTTTATGACGGCAGTATTGCCAACTGAAAAAATATTTCGAACGCGTTTTTACTCAAACGCCCTATATTCAAAAAACAGAACGCTCATACATTCACGAGCTCACCTGCGATGTTTGCAGATGAAGTTTACATGTAGCCCCGTTAAAACCTGCCCCACATACGAGTAGGTGCAGGTCATAAATAAAACACGTGCACGTTATTTTCAGTGGCGATACTGTAAATCATAGGTGGACACGGTGCGATGCGTTGGACATAGAGCATGGAAACTATAGAGTTAATGCAATCATAAATTCTCAAGCACTAAGGAAACAGACTTGTTGTCATCAAGCAAGCAATAATAACAGCAAAGAGACATGTATTAGTACCCACATTTTGCCAATAGAAGGCGAGCCGATTCCATCAACTTGAACCTCGGAGTGCTATTGACAAAGAAGGATGCCCATTTTTCACCTGACAATGTATAGAAATGAAATAAATATTAAAATTCAGCTAATTTTATTGTATATTCATTACGCTAATCACAATTTTAAAAGAAGGCCAGGAAAAAAATATTTATAAATTTTTCTATATGCTAACTCTATGTCTTATTACCTTATTTTGAACGCATCTCAATTACCCTGAACGCATCCATCATCATCTGCCTAGCCTTTTCCCAACTATGTTGGGGTCGGCTTCCAGTCTAACCGGATGCAGCTGAATACCAGTATTTTACATGGAGCGACTGCCTATCTGACCTCCACAACCCAGTTACTGGGTAATACGATACCCTTGGTAAGACTGGTTGTCAGACTTTCGGGCTATATATATATATATCCTGAACGCATCCAACTACTCATTTTTTACAATGTTCCGTTTTGCACACTGCTTCTTGACTTTATTCAACTCTTTTTCTGAGTTTTATATATTATTTTAAGTTTTATTTAATCAATAACTATTTTTTATTAGTCTGTGCATAATACAGATCAATTCAAAATAACATGATAATTAAATAAATGAATTATGCAGATTATAATTGAGTTCGAACGAGTGAAACGGATTTTTTAGATATTTTGACAGTTCTGCGACTTCGTTGTTGCGCTTGCGTCTCGTTGTGTATTGTGCCATTTTGTGTGTGTAACTACTGAGATGGGCTAGGTTTCAAGACAATATCCCTGCTCCAGCAGAATTTCTGGATGACGTAGTAGGTAGGTATATATGTACTGCGGTCAACGAAATGGGTAGGCAAGTGATCCCTTTTGACAATACAATAGCAAAGTTAGACTTTTTATATGTACACAAACTATCGTAAAGGCAAATCCTAACCTAAAAATTAACATTAATATTTTTTGGCTTTTGTAGACTTTAAATCGTAAAAATGACTATATGACATTATTTTCTAATCTTACAGGTACTCTTTCTACTATACCTTATAACTATACATTAACTTTCATTATCAGGTTTTTAAATGTTTGGAAAGTGGGCATTGTTCTTTCAGATGGAGAAACCCAATAAAACTTCGACACCGAGCGTTCAACACCGATGTTTTATGGAAACTCAAGAATTAGAAAATTCCGATCTTCATCTTCCAGGACTTCTATACAGAGCGTTAGGTTAAACGAGGGACATACTTTGAGGGGAGTTAGTACTCATGAAAATTAACAACTTTTAATATGGGAATAACCCTGAAATCGCGAAAAAAAAATCTGCAGTTTCCTACATTTATGTTCGCATAGCTCGTCAAAATGTACTGAACAGCTGATTTTTTTTTGCGACTTCAGGTTCGGCCCCTTAGTAAAAGTTGCTCATTTTCATGAGTACTAACTCCAGCCAGCAATCCCGACGACGCAGCTGTACGTGTCCAGACTGCATCACTCCACGAAGGTTGAGGAGATTGTGGAGTACTTGCGTGTCGGACCAACTGGACTTTGAGGGTCGAGAAGTTGGAGTCGCGTCACAACACGAACTTCAAGTCGTTCGTGGTGCGTGTTCCGACACATCATCTCGAGAAGTTCCTCAAAGAAGAGTTCTGGCCGAAGGGTGTTGTGTACCGCCGGTTTCGTGGCCGGCTACATGACACCAGTCAGCGAAACACGACGCAGACACTTCGTGTGCATTAGTTTTTAGTTGTTAGTTTTTTAGCGTAAATATAATGTTGTATGTATTTATAGTATTTTTAAGTTATATTAATATTGTATTGTATGTGTTTATATGGGCCTTGATGCCTGAAATAAATGGATAAATAAATAAATGTCAGTACCAAAGAATGACATTCAGATCTTTTCTAAGTTTCAGTCCAGTACTAACCCCACAAGACCAACTAAGTATATCTTCGATGATTATTATCGTCCTACTTATAATTTTTTTTTTATTTACAACAATGTACGCTTGCTTTTCCAAATCTCTTTAGAGATTCGCAGAATGGTCGACAACGGCTTTGCTTGCCGTCATTTAAAAACATAGAATAGAACCGAATTAAAAATATATCACTGACAGACTCTAGCACTAAATTGAATAAAAATATTATAAATATTTATACTACACATAATAATATGGCCAGGCCATTAAAAAGGTTTTTGGTTGATGTCAACTTGACAGTGGTCAAAGGAGTTTGCTATCTTTGTTATCAAGTAATTAAATTAGAGTTTTCTGTACAACAGTCTGCTCAGCTTCAAAAGGAGTTATGTGTCCTCACTTGAATAAGGAAAGAATTTGAATACTGACGATGATATAAAAGATTATACTATATACAGGATGAATTTTACAAGTGGGCGTGGATGGCGAAATTCGAAACTGTGAGGAATGGCGAAAAGTACTCAAAGGAGTCGTGGGCTCGATTTTGATGAAAACTAAAACTGCATCATTGGATTTTTGAAAAATCAATGTTTCTAGCCAAGAATCGAACCCGTTGATATTGAAAAAAAAAACACACACACACAGAGTATTATTACACCATTCGATAGCGTCGCTGATATGGATCGAATTCTGGGAAGTAATGACATACGGGAAACTAATGAAAACAGCTCATTTTTAACAAAATCCTTTCTCTATTTTTCTTATGTTACCTACCTATTAAACCTTAACTGATTAACTGTTTAAAATGATGACCATTGTTTTCAAAACATAGCTGGATTCGACGTCTCAAGGATTGTACCACAAAATACAAATAGTAATTGTACTGCATTCAAAATTTGAATTTAGAACATAATGTTGTGAAGGTGACTGCGCTGTGGTTGTATTGAACATCATTTCGATCAAGGTACAGGTAATGTCGGTACGAATACTTTAAAATAACAAGCAGTTTATTAAAATCCAATATTTTCCTTAAGTTTACCGTATGTCATTACTTCCCAGAATTTGATCCTTATTAGGGCACTATCGAGTGGTGTAATACAATGTGTGTTTTTTTATCAAAATCAACGGGTGCGATTCCTGACTAGAAATATTGATCTTTCAAAAATCCAATGATGCAGTTTCAGTTTTCAACAAAATCGAGCACGCGACTCCTTTGAGTACTTTTCGCTATTCCTCATAATTTCGGATTTGGCCATCTACGCCCAATTGAAAAATTCACCCTGTATAGGTAGTGGTGCTCTTACTTTCGGATACCGAAGTGTGAAGAGTGGGGCTGATAAGACGTTGAAATTAGTATCTTGTATACGAAGTGTCTTTTGTTTTAACACTACAAGCCAACTCAAAGCATTCATCCTAACTAATATTATATGTGCGAAAGTAAGTTTGTCACCTTTTCACGCCTAAACCACTGAACCGATCATCCAAAATTTTGCATATACGTTGTCAGGTGTACAGAAACGCACATAGGGATCTTTCATCCCGAAAAAAAGTGCTGTTACTGAGGAAAACAGCAATAACGTTATTATGATAATACTTAGATGACGCCACGTGTCTTCATATTTGTGTTTAAAAAATTCGTCTGATCGACAACTTAAATAACACAATAAGTATTGCTGAGTTATCAAAATGAGAGGCATTGCCATTGGAAGTGTATTACACAAGTACCCCAGGTTATGTCAAACAGTCACATGACAAAGAAGTATTTCCAATTGACATTTCTATTTATTTGAGCAGTCTGTGGTAAAACCTATCGACTGTAGCACTGTGTAATAGACTGTGTTTCTAATGCCTTTTGATTTATTGCCTTGATAACTACGAGTACCCACCTACATGTTGGTACTTCTAATTATACATGTTGCTCTATCGGTTGGTGTGTGTGCTGGAATTAATCAAACATTTACACGATGTTGTATATTGTTATAGAAACCCTAAAATATTTCTACAGAATAGAAGAAACCTACCAACCAACCGGTTTTCATGAAATACTAGCTCATGCCTGCGACTTCGTCTACGATCCAGGTTGAAAAGTAGCCTATGTCCTTCTCCGGGTCATGGTCTACTCATGTGCCAAATAATAAGTTTACAAAAAGTGTATATATGGTTCAGTAGTATATATTAAGTGATGCTGTGATGAGCTAGTATCTATCATATACTCAACTCAAACTCAAAAACTTAAACTCAAAGCATTTATTTCAATTAAACCATTTACAGGCACTTTTTAATTGTCAAATAGTCTGTCAGTTAGAAAGTTGAAGCTAGATCCAAAACGTAGAACTCTATGCATAAAATCGGGAAAGATACGATCGAGTCAGTGTGTTTACGGAAACGTAAACTAAAACTATAAAGCTACCGTCTTCAGTTTCATTTTATTTTTCTTCGGCTACTTACTGCTGATGGTCTAGAACACCGTTCATAGCGACAGCAAAATTTCTCTTATTCTACGAATCCAAGAAATTCATAGAAAAATTTACATAAATGCCCGAAGATATATCACTAGGAGTTGGAGCTCATCTTCCATTGTACCCTTGAATTTTATTTTGATGAATCTAATTTATTATTCAATCCGAAAATCAATTTATTTTGCTGACATTAGCAGCGAATTGTTTTCACTTGCAGTTGACTTTAATATAGTATATAATTTTCGACTCATGGCATTGTTGACAAAATGGTTATCGCTACTTGCGGAACTCTAAAGTCTTAAGAAAACGACTAACACCGCATTGCGCTCTTCACCGTGAGATTCGCCTTCTCAGCAATCCAATGGCGTGAGACCGAAGATTGTGCATTAGCAGTGACTAACCTTTTGGCCGACACAGTCATGTTATGTACTATCTTTCTAACTATCTTAAAAGACAGAGAGCTGTGTCGCTATCATATTTTTTTTCAATTTCAGCCAAACATTTGTCTAAACAAATTGCTCCTATTGAGCAATGCAATGACTTTTTAAAGTATTCTGCCAATAATTTGGTCAAAATTAATGACATTAATCATCATTTAAATTAGACATTAAGACAATAGAGGCAACCTCTTGCAAAAATGTAACTAAGGCAAATAATAAGTCAAATGAAAGTGTAAAAAAATTAAATAGTATCAATCTGGTGCATCAAAATATTCAAGGATTTTTAAACAAAGACCTATAAGTAGAATTATTCCTGAATTGTAACAATATAGATATTCTTTGTTTGACAGAACATTGGCTTAAAAGCCACCAGTTCATGTTCAATTTTAGTATTCACCAGGTTGGTAGTTCATTCAGCAGAGTAAATGCTATACATGGTGGCTCATTAATTTTAATAAATAACCAGCTTAAGTTTAAGGACCGAAAGGATATCGTGAGCCTTTCTGTTGAGCGAACAATGAGGGATTTTCTTTTTCTTTTTTTTTAACGCTTCCCTAGTCGCTGGATAGATGGCGCTGAACTTGGTAAGTTACTGCAAGGAACGGAAGTTACATAATTTTTTTATTAATTCACTTGGATGTAATTTTAAGATCGTAAAACGAAAGCAAACGAAACTGTCACTCACCGAGCGTATATGACGTGACGCAATGTTTTTTTTCCAAGCGTTTTGACTTTGGCATCTAGTAACATAGTCAGTTCAACGCCATCTTCAGGGTTCTTGGGAACTATTTTTTTTTTTAAATACTGAAAAGAAAAACCTCTCATTGAAATAGCCTGTATAGAATTGGAGCAGTTTATTATATTAAGTGAATACAGACCACCTTCAGGATTGTATGATTGTTTTGAAAAAGTTATGGATGAAGTGTTGCACAAAATCTGTAATACAAAGAAGTCTATCATCACTTGTGGTGATTTTAATGTTAATTTGATAGAAAATTCTGGGTTAAGTACTAAAATTATAAGTTTGTTTCTGTCATACAATCTTGCTAACCAATTTTTAGAGCCCACTAGAATAACTCCTACTAGTGCCACATGCCTAGATAACATTTATACAGATGTTATACCGACCCACAAAGAAATTATTAACCTAATAGACTCAGATCATTGCGGACAATTGATCAGTATTCCAAATCACAACAAAAAAGTTACTAAAAAAGATATCACTGTTAACCCAAAAACAACTAATCGCTTGGAAACATTTAAAACTAAACTCTTGGGTAAATTACCACTTTTGTTCACTAATGATGACCCTAATCAACAATATAATGATTTTTTTAATATGTATTGCACACAATTTGATAACACTTTTATTCCAAAAACATTATCGGTTAATAGTAACGCTTCCTTCAGTGACTGGGCCACCATTGGTATACATAAAAGTAGAAAACGAATTTATGAATTATATGAAGAACGGATTTGTATAAACACTGCTGAATTTAATTTATATGTTAAGAATTATTCTAAAATATTTAAAAAAGTTTGTAGTATTGCCAAGTCACGTTATTTGAGTTCAAAAATTAAAAATAGTAGCAACATTATTAAAACGACTTGGAATGTCATTAATAGCGAAACGGGAAGGTCATGCACCCGAAGTAGTGACTACAGCCTTGCTATTGATGACAATATAATTAAATCAGATTCTCAAGTCGCCGCGGCCTTCTTGCCTTCTTGAAAGTTTCTTTGCAGAGATTCCAGTATCAACTACTAAATCTCTTAACTCATCACCCGCTGCCGCAGAGTCTTTACTTAAAGAAAACGTTTCAGTTTGTGATTCTGAATTTCACTTTGAATATGTAACCTGTAACGATATAATTACAACCTTTCACACGTTAAATGTTAAAAAGACCGCAGATCTATGGGGTAATTCTGTGGATGTTGCTAAGTCGATTATAAACATTGTAGTACCTACTTTAGCTGTTATATTTAACAATTGTATTGACCGTGGCGAGTTTCCTGATCTTATGAAAAACAGTAAAATAATACCTTTTTTTAAATCGGGTAGTACATCAGACCCTACTAATTATCGACCTATTTCAGTACTACCTTCCTTTAGTAAAATTTTTGAAAAACTTATTTTGAATCAATTGCAAATATTTTTTAATAAAAATAAATTACTGCATAATAAACAGTTCGGTTTTACAAGGGGTCGTTCGACTACCGATGCAGGAGTTGAACTTTTAGGACATATTTATAATGCATGGGAGGACAAATGCGATGCCTTGGGCGTCTTTTGCGATTTGTCCAAGGCATTCGATTGTGTTCTTCATGAAACATTAATCAGGAAACTGCACCACTACGGAATCCGGAACGCGTCTCTGGATCTTCTTACTTCTTACTTGAGTGATAGGATTCAGAGAGTTGATGTTAACGGAAAAAGGTCACCCGGATCTGTAGTAAGAATGGGGGTCCCCCAGGGCTTAATTCTTGGTCCTTTCTTGTTCCTTATTTATATCAATGACTTGCCGTACCTCATAAAGAATAATCATGATATAGTGTTGTTTGCAGATGACACTTCTCTTTTGTTTAAAATCAAACTTCAGCAGCTGGTTACTGACAATGTAAATAACGCCCTTGCAAAAGTAGTTAACTGGTTTAATGTCAATAACCTACTTCTTAACGGAAAAAAAACGAAATGTATTAAGTTTACGATACCCCACGTTAGACAAGTAGAAACTAGTGTTCTCATTAAGAATGAAGAGTTACCACAGTATTCTTAGGCATAACGTTGGATGCCAAGCTTCAATGGGGCCCCATATAGATAAATTGTCAAAAAAGCTTAGCTCTGCAGCATACGCCGTTAGGAAAATTCGTGATTTGACTGATTTAGAGACAGCCCGTTTAGTTTACTTTAGTTATTTTCATAGTGTGATGTCGTACGGTATTCTGTTGTGGGGAAATGCCGCCGATATTCAGACAATTTTTATTTTACAAAAAAGGGCAATTCGTTCTATTTATAAATTAAGTCCCAGACACTCCCTCAGAGACAAATTTAAAGAGATTAATATAATGACTGTGCCTTCTCAGTACATTTATGATAATCTTTATCTTTTTTATATGCACATAAAAATATTAAACTGTTTAAAAAATACAGTGATATCCTGTCCAAGTTACGTGTCCTGTCACAATAAAAAAAAAAGAAATACTGTCTTAAACTTATTTAGTGTCTTAGCACACTAACAAAACAAAATCGTAATTGTCAGCGCGCGAATTCTACAAAACAATAGCGGGGCGGCGCGGCCGCGCAAGCTTCCGTGTCGCATGACGTTCCCGAAAGGGTAGCGTCTGCGCACTGACAAAACAAGTTTTTTATCAAATTCGCAAGGATCTAAGATGCAATAGCACTGACCTATTTCTATTTCTTTTACGCGCGGGATGTTTTGTTGTGATTGTCACTCTCGTAATGAAAGTGCAAGTCAGCAAGTGTATGTGTACTTATTGCTTCCTTTTTAGTGAAATATTTGGTTGTAGGTACTTGTGACTTGGGTCAGAGCGGCAACAACGTATCTTAGATTCTACTCAGATTATCGTTTTAAGGTGCATGACCTATGCGTATAGACATAATCAGCTGTTAGGAAAGATACAGCGTGTTCAAACGGGCCAAAAATTTAAAAAATCATTTGCCACTAAACTACTGCTCCTATTTAATTTATTTTTGGTACAGAGCTTGAAAATGGTACCTAGTATAGGCAGTTTAAAGGAAAGCCCCTCTGTCGTATCAACATTGTATGTAATTGATAAAACATGTCGTTATTTCAATAGGCTATTTCTGGAGAGCCCAAACGGTTTTTGAGAGTAAATAAAAAAAAACCGGGCAAGAGCGAGTTGGTCTTGTGCACCGAGAGTTCCGTAACATCCGGGTTTATGCATAAGGTTTGTGTTTATGAACTTAAATGTTTTTTTTTATATTTGAGTTGATTGAATGAAAGGTGAATTGCGGTTTACCATTTATGACGTATTAAAAAAAAACTACTACTAGATCTCGTTCAAACCAATTTTCGGTGGAAGTTTACATGGTAATGTACATCATATATTTTTTTTAGTTTTATCATTCCCTTATGTTAGAAGTTACGGGGGACACACATTTTACCACTTTGAAAGTGTCTCTCGCGCAAACTATTCAGTTTAGAAAAAAATTATATTAGAAACCTCAATATCGTTTTTGTAGACCTATCCATAGATACCCCACACGTATGGGTTCGATGAAAAAAAAGTTTTTGAGTTTCAGTTCTAAGCATGGGGAATTGGGGAACCCTCAAAATTTATTGTTTTTTTCTATTTTTGTGTAAAAATCTTAATGCGGTTCACAGAATACATCTACTTACCAAGTTTCAACAGTATAGTTCTTAAAGTTTCGGAAAAAAGTGGCTGTGACATACAGACGGACAGACAGACATGACGAATCCAAAGGTTCTGTTTTTTGCCATTTGGCTACGGAACCCTAAAAAAGTATAGGTACTAAATTGATCATTATTTTTTATATTCATTTTATGAATTTTATTTAACTACTTTATTTCTATAGTAACTATATAGATAGAGTAAAAAAAGTAATCCTTTTACGTCATTGGACAATAAATAAAATTAATGTTCAACAATCAACTAAAAATATATCATAGATTTCCTATCGATTTTAGGAATTGTACACAATATTTCCTGGGAATTTTATAGAATGACGGATTGCACACTTTTCCGTTAACATACACACTCCTACAAAATTACAGCTTTCTAGTACAGTCGGTGACCAACATTATCTGACCCACCCAACATTGCCTGACTCACCCGGCATATCTTGTTAAGCCATTTTAATCATTATCTTCTTGTCGTTAAAGTTGAAAAGCTTTTAAGTAACACGGCAATACTAACTTACTACACAATCTTTAATTTCGCGTATTCTCAACAAGTCATTGTGGCTTCGCGGTTCGATGCTGGATTGGCGACGAATAACATGTGGGTTCGAAAACACAATCCATCTATTATCAATTTCTTTTTTATTTGTTTTCATTTATGATTTCTACAATACTTATTTCTTGCATTATTAAAGAACGACCAATATGATTTTTGCCTAACAACTTGTCTGGAAAACAAGTGGGTAAATTAAAAAAACAAATGAGTAGGTGGGGTAGATGGATACTAAATTGATCTAAGTGACATAAGTCAGTCTACCTACGCCTAAACAGTGACTGCGCACAAACATTAATTTCTAAAACGTTTGGCGTAAATCGTGAAAAGTATTTTTAATGAATTTGGTGTAATCATAGATATCCGGTGGAGTCATGTCGCAAAATAATGACTATACTTATAAAACATTGCTGGCTGAATGTCGTCTATGGGAGCTGATGAATTGGTAGAAGTTGGTGAACGATTTAATAGTATTCAGTATTTGGAGATTCTGCGTGACGTCCTGGTTGCCGACTGTGCGAATTGCCTACCTATCCAAATACAGATATTTACTTCGTGCAAGATAACTGCTCCATCCACCGCGCAGGCATTGTGAAGAATTGGTTAGCTGCTAAAGAAGGTGTAACTGTTATTTACTGGCCATCTAAAACTCCCGATTTGAACCCTATAGAAAATCTATGGGGTCAAATGATTTTAAATTGGGACACATCCAAAGTGCGAAATAAAAACAATTTGGCTGAGATCGTATCATCGACATAGGAGCACATGAGAGGAAAAGAAGTGTGTTGGAACATGGTTTGCGGTATGCGTAGCCACTTACAGCAAGTTATAGAAGGAGACGGTGCGCCACTCCGCTACTAACTAATCTACTTATAAGTATTTTGAAACACATTATGTAAGTAAATTCTCAATTGAATGAATGCTAAACGATTAAAAGTTGCAGATTCTGTGGTGATGTTATTGTTATAAATGGAAATGCATTTTTCTATTTAAATAACATGTTGATTCACTACATAATTATACTTACCTATAAATCTGTAAAACATTTCACAAATTCGTTCATTTTCTTGCATTTATACATAAATGTTTTCTCGATAATAAACTTCCAAGGATTAGCATGACTTTTTTAAATGTTTATAAATGGTTAGGTTTGAATATGATATTATAAAATGTAATAATTTTGAACTATGAGCATTTACTTACTTTATCTGACTTATGTATATTTTAATGAAATAATAAACATTTTTATTACTTGCAATGATTTTGTTTCATTCCTATACAAACTGCCCATTTAAAAAGATATTTCTCGATTTCGTTCGTTAAAAAAAGTGAAAAAAGATAATAATTAAAAACAAAACATTGCTACAAAAAGCTTAGTTAGATTTTTCCTGGTTTCGAACGCAGACACCGACGACTATCGACCTGCCTAATTGACCACGAGACCAAGTAAACTGTAGTAATATGTTTTGAAAATTGACCTTAGTTGGGATGATAGAAGCAATATTCTAAAGAATTTGAACCATATCGTATATTTTCATAAAGTTCATTATCGCACAATCACAACCAGCTATTAAAATGAATCACGAAATTTAGCTAGCCGTAATGTTACTGATGTGCGATATTTTATTTTTATCCATCCACCCTCGCCTTGGTTTTTTTTTTAGTAGTCGTGAAACTTATTAGTCTTTCAACCTTAACAACAACAACATAATTATTAAAATCGCTTAACAACATTATTTATCGAAATGCTTGCACGGGGTATTCCAAATGTTCACGATAAGGTTCAAATTCGCTATCACTCTCAAGTGGGTCAGATAATGTTGGCCACCGACTGTACTAACGGTGTCTTAGCAATACCTCGGACAGACAGACAGACAGACAGACGGACATGACGAAACTATAAGGGTTCCTTGTCAGAACTACGGAACCCTAAAAAGTAATCCATTTAAAACGTGATTAGGCAGGAAATAAAAATAATGTTCAACAATCAACATTAACAGTAATTGCTTTGGTCAAAATACAAAATTAAATATCCTAATCAAATTCATTTTTAGTCCAACAACAGAATAAAACACAATCATGTGGAAACCTTCAGTGACTCCAGTTCAATTGTTACACAGTAATAAACTTGACAAAGATGTTAAAAAATTTTTTCAACCTTTCAACATTATGCTCTCTATATTATTTTTACCCAAATACAAAATAAAAGATAGTAATATCACTCCGCGTGAGAATAAGTATTCTATATTGCTGTTCTTCATTATTTTATTTTTTAATGCGTTGAGTGCTTATCGTTTTTTGACTGATCCCGCTGAAATGCAAAATGTTTTGATGTATACCATAGTTTTTTTTTTATTAATTTTCTCTGTGGTCGGGCACATACTACTGATCATTTGTAGCACTGTCCATAGTCGTAGCCATATTTCCCTTATTATGAGTATCCAAGGAATTCATCGGAGCTTTGATATGAGTGTCCGAACTTATGTCATGTGGAATTGGATCTCAGTTCTGTCTCTATTTAGTTTTTGTATTTTCACGGCAACCTTTTTTGATGTGGTACTGAAGTCAATTCATTTCTTTGATATTACCAGAGATTTAGTGATCCTTGCATTTGATTTAAATCTAGTTTATAGTATTCGTCTTGTGTCATTACTAAAAATGTATCTCAAAGAATGGGTTAAAAATATATTGGTAGACATTGAAGAAGAAAATGATAAATATTGTGAGAAGTTGTTCAAGATTTATCTAAATATTTTGGAAGCATTTTCATTGTATAAAACTTGTTTCCGAACATTGGTAAGTGCTAAAATTTAATACATACCGGCTAACTTTATTTAGCGTCTGGACAGCAATAGGGGATAAAATGTGAACAGAAGCATAATATGGCAAAATTTATTTTTAGAAAAAAAATAATTAAAAGTTTTTTTTTGTAAGTTCAAGGATTATCAATGAATTCGTAGTGACATGAACTACGAATTCATTGATAATTTCCGCGCGCGCCTTTAAGTTGAGATTTGATATTATTCGTCGAATTACTAGTATTTTTTTTCTTTTTTAAGAAAAGAAAATAAAATTCCTGATTTTGTCCAGTCGGTATAAAAGTCAGTAGGTGTATTCAATTGTTGATTTCTCCTTGTTGCTTTCTTTCTAATGATCATTTTATATTTTTAGATAATATGGCGAACAATCGACTCATTTTTTCGTGGTTTAATATATTTCGGGAATCATTTAGTAGTTTTGCAAAAACGGGCGGCGTCTGAACACGAGGTAAGTACAATGTTGTTTTTAATGCGTTGAGTGCTTATGGTTTGTTGACTGATGATGTACTTAAGTACAATGTGTGTGTCACCGGGAGCCGCCCCACCTCCATCGAATAGTCGAGACATATCTGACGGACAGAGCCGTCATCTACCCCGGTCGCGATGGGGAGTGGAACCGGCGAGAGATCCGGCAGTTGGGTCTCGAGGTGGCATTGCACAAGTCCGAGGCCATGTCGTTTCATGGGCCCCGGAACACGCCACCATCGGGATCTCAACTAACGGTAGGAGGGGTTCACATCGGCGTCGAGACAACGATGAAGTACCTGGATCTCGTTCTCGGCAGCCGGTGGAACTTCGTCGAGCATTTCCGACGTTTGGCCCCCAAACTGGAACGGGCTGGGGCCGACTTCAAGCGGCTCTTGGCTAACCTGATGGGGCCAAACGTCTCCTGCCGGAGGCTTTACGCGGGGGTCGTGCAGTGCAGGGCCCTATATCGGGCCCCGGTGTGGGTGCGTTCCCTGCGGCGGCGAGCCGCCCACTATTTGAACGCGCCACAGAAGGTGGTAGCCGTAAGGTTTGTCCGGGGCTACCGCACGATCTCTGCCGCCATGGGATCTGGAGGCGATAGTCCTCGCGCGCCTGTATGAATGGCACGCCGTGGCACTCCGCCGGGGGGAAACTCCGCTTCCGCGGCAAATCGCGGCGGAGCGGATGGACCTCCGGCGCGATTTTATGGCTGCATGGAAAGAGAGACTGTCGCAACCCAGCGCAAGGCAGGTGGCTAGAGAGGCGCCACGGCGCCCTCACCTACCGCCTGACGCAGATCCTCACCGGACACGGCCGCCGCAGAGAACGCGCCCACACCGGGGCCCCATATAGGGACATGGACCGGTTGTGGATGGCTTGACTGACTGACTATGTTTGCTCCAACTACCATTGGTAAGGACGAAGTGAAGTAGTGTACCGGGCATGTCTCTCAACTATGACACACTGTGACAAGAGCTGATGAGCTCTTCTAAGAACAAACACCGTTACGATTTTTTACGTATTACATATTTCAGTGAACGTGTTTACATTTCCTCGATTAAAATATCACTGTTTTATTCTAAACAAAAAAAACCTAACGCAAAATATTTGATACCTCGTTCTTAACTTGTTTGACTGTTCGAATGCGACCAGAGCTGATTTATTGCCAGCCTGCACTACATAAGATCGACTTTAGCGGAAAACCTTTACAGTACGGACGGTACACTTTTTCTTTTTGTTTTTTTTTTACCTAATGAAATCTCTTGACCTCGATCACGCCTGATGGAAAGTCTTTCTTTTCTTGTGTTCATTTGTGTCATTCGGTTTTTCCAGCCTGACGTGCCCATTTTACTCCTGACCGGTTTAATAGTCGCATTGATTATAAAGGATATGGCACTTATAGTTACAACAAGCTTGCAATGTGAGGAATTTTATGTAACTGTGGAGGAAGCTGGGGTGGCGTGTATACAGCGCGTAATGAATACGAACTGTCCAAGTAAGAACTATGTTTTTTAAGACTTGAATATTTATTGCAGCTGTCAATGGATTCAAAACTATGAAAACTACATCGTTGTCGATATATTAATAAAAATAAACTAAAAACAAATAAAGTACAAACGCCAGCACATCAAGCAATCTGTCACATTTCTTTAATAGATTTTCAACTTTATCGCTAAAGCATAAGATTTAAAGTTTATTGGGGAAAGAACAATGACAGCCACCCATACATTAATTTAGCTGAGATTAAATTCTCGCGTCTTTAAATGAAAAATATCTTCTTTAATTCGGCGTCAAATTCTGAATTAGTTTGTGCAAGAATTTTTGTTCGAGAAGGCCGAGAATAATAGAAATTCAGTCATGAACTTTTGTAGGTTATGTCTATGGTAATTCCAATTCGAGGAAGTAAAAGGGCAATATTGCTAAATCACATTTTTTTCTCCTGTCCCTTATATGACCGTTCATCCTTCCTTCAGGGGAATATCTATGTATTAGTATGTAGTCTTGTATTTTATAATCATTTGACATTTCATATGTTGCACCTACCATGTTTTGTCTCTGCTTCACCCTAAGGTTGACTGGTAGAAAATGCCTCAGGCATTAAGTCCGCCTTTGTACAGTATTTCTTTTACTTGTGCATAAAGTTTTAATAAATAAATAAATAAAATAAAAAATATCACTGTCCATAAGCAGTCCGGGTCAAGTTAAAATTAAAGAAAACGGAAAACAATCGAGAGCAGCGCAAAGCACAAAGCGCAAGCATAGTGTGATGTCGTGTGACATGAGTATCACTACCACAGATCACTACAACGGTACAACCTATTATTTTTTTAGATTTGGGATAATAGCCTTCTTGCCAGACATTAATTGGTAAAATAATTCATTATTTTAACACTACAATATTTTTACTTCCTTGCAAGGAATACTTCCACTTAGAAATAACAGTATTGTTAATTAATTTACTCCGTTTAATTACAATAACAAACTAAAACTGAATACAATACATTAATGATGTACACTTGGCAGAATATATATAAAATGGCAACACTAATAGCTTAGTCAATGAAAAAATCAAATAACTTTTCATTTAAAATATTTTTTTTTATCCGGCCTTAACTAGTTAATGTGATACTTTGAAAAAACGTAGAAAAATAATGTAACTACCTTCGTATATAAGTCACTTGTAGACGCTTAAATTAAATTCAGCTAAGATTTCGCCATTGTTCTTTGATAGTTTCGGGTAGCTTGATGTGCTGGCGTCTGTACAACAAAAAAACCTACTACTACTATTGTCCTATAGTCCGTCTGTAACTAGAACTTAGCTGGCGAATTGTGGGTGTACTTTTCAAAGTATACACCCACGGTCACCAACCCTTAGGAGGCATACAGGCGTTTACTTTGTAAAACTTTAATGATTTATTCAGGATTTACCCTAGGAACTTTACATTTTTCTTTTCAGAGAGTGTGAAACATCTGTGCAAGCGCGTGCTACAAGTGAACCGGACCTTCAATAAGATTACAGCGTGTGGACTGTTTACTGTAGACGCCACTCTACCGATACCTCTGATAGCACTCATGACTGAGTACATTATTGTACTGCTACAGTTTACTTATCTGTAAAATTCCTTTTGAGGACAAATTCTCCACAATGATTTATGCATAGATATTCATTTATTGAAACAATGTATATGGTCAAATAACGTGTGTAAAAAGACACTTACCTAAGCCGAGAGGCACTTGACTGGACCATATTGGGAACCTTCTGGGTATGGAGATACTGAAGGTCAAAATTACAACTGTTACTAACCGTTATAACACTTTTTTAATAACCCCTGTACCGTTTCATGCACCCATAACCACTATGTTTGCGTGCGTTACATTGCGCACTACCGTAAACAGCAAATTTTCACAAGAAAATAAAAAGTCCTTCCCAGCAATTTTTTTTTTTGTGCATGTTGCTTAGTTTGATGTACAGAATGTGTAGTTAACGGTTATGTGATGTATCTTATTACACCCTGTATAATTATGATTTTTTAACAATTTTCGTTTGTGTTAGCCTCTCATACGTTTGCCCGCCTACCTGTCGAAACAGCCCACGCGTCGGAGTAGTTGAATGGGCGCAGTAAAGTCATTGTTTTAAAAATGACAATGATAATAGAACAACGACACTGTTGTGTACACTTGGTGTACCGTTGCGTGTTGACGTTTCGAGCACTTTCTCTTATGTACACTTGGTGAACACTTGACGCTTGAGGGGTTAAAATACCAGCTCTAGTCAATCAACTCAAAAATATACTATATATACTTAATCATAATGATGTCGGGACGTGGCATAGGTAATTGATGAGACGTGTGGATAAACAAAAGAAAATTAGAATTCATTATTTGATTAAAGAGAAACAATATTTTTTTACTTATGTTGAAGTCAAACGTGACAAATGATTAAATATACAATTTATTGATTGGTTATTCAATATTTCTTTTGAATTGGACATAACTACCTATTATTTTATTATGTGGTGACATAATAAAATAATAGGTAGTTATGAATAATGAATGTTGTGTAATATGTAGTAATGTTGTGTGGTGTTAGTAATAGGTGTTAATAAACATCACAAATAAATATTATTCTAGGTTTAGAATAATATTTATTTGTGATGTTTATTTTAGAAGTATGTATGTTTATTTGTATGCATATATATGTAAGTATATAAGTACCTACTCTTATTATTTGTTTTATTTCATTAAATGAAATTGTTATTGATGGTTTGTTTTTATTTTCTCTAATTAAAACCAAGGCAAGTACAAAATGAAAGATAGTTATATCACTCCATGTGAAAAGAAGTATCACATATGCATGAAGAAGCCTCCTCGTGTAGCGCAGTCTGTTCCGCCAGTTACCCAACTGAACCGAGCGGATCGCGAATCCTGGACAGTCACACCCAACACCTTATTTGAATGGCCAATTCTGCCCTTGCGGGTTAATACCCGCCTGGTTTGCGACCGGGACCCTCCCACAGGAGTCCGACGTCAAGCAGCCTGCTGTGTTTCGTCGATGCGTGGGAGTTCCAGTGCCTTAGGCATCTTCTGGCCATGCTCGTTCCATCATAGACCTCATCCATCAGACGTGATTGAGGTCACGAGCGAAACAGAGAATATTCAGCAATAAAAAAAATTAACTTACGTTTACTAGCCAATTATTTCCAAAGAAGCTGCTTTGTAAGGACACTTTGTCACCTGAACAAGAAATTGAGATGTATACTTATCTTTTAGTCTCATGTCTCGATACCTTCCACTATATGCACTCTATAAACATCGATTTTCTAAGGAATTCTAGTAGATACTCGATCGGTCTGGCTTCAACCGCCCATAACCGGTTCAGACCGGTTTACGGCGGTCCGTCCATAACCGGTTCAGACCGGTTTACGGCGGTCCGTCCATCGTATCAAAACGAAAACGATGGGTTCCGTACCACAAGGCAAAAACGCCGAAAAAGCACGTTTGTGGGGGCCCCCCTTAAATATTTGTTTATTCTGTTTTTAGTATTTCTTGTTATAGCGCCAACAGATATACAACATCTGTGAAAATTTCAACTGTCTAGCTATCACGGTTCATGAGATATAGCCTGGTGACAGGCAGACGGACGGACAGACGGACGGACAGACAGCGAAGTCATATGTAATAGGGTCCCGTTTTTACCCCTCGGGTAAGGAACCCTAAAAATAGAATAGAATAAGGCAATTCTCGTAATTTTAAGAACGTTCAAAGTCTGATCTGAGTCTCAATCTGTCAAAATTACCTCTAACGTCCCTACATTTTGACAAGTTTTTGACATTTGTTTTCGCCGAGATGAGACTGCGACTAGATTTTGATCGTTTTAAATTACGAAAACTTTAAATTACGAGAACTGGAAAAAAACTGGGAAAGGATCAAAACGATCTTCCCTACATGTCAGACCGAATTAAAAATGGACACAATGCCACACTCGCAAAATGACATATTGGAATTTCGCAACATGTAATTTTCTCAAATTGTCATATTCTGAAAACGCCACATCGCAAAACGTCACATTAGCAAAATGCCATTATCGCATAATGTCAAATTCTCGAAATGTCACTTCGGACCAAAGAGAATATACAACGTGTTCCGGACGATATACTACTTCGACCAGGGGGCCTAAAAAGTCCACTTTAGCAGAATTCTAAAAGGATAATATTATCAATCATAATATGGCGAAGACAGTATATGTCACTGACAGACTCTGGCATTAAGTTAAATAAAAATATTTATATGGCCAGGCCATTAAAAAGGTTTTTGGTTGATGTCAACTTGACATTGGTCAAAGGAGTTTGCTATTTTGATCTTTGTTATTAAATTAAATTAGATTAGAGTAAAAGTAATTAAATTAGAGTTTTCAGTACAACAGTCTGCTCAGTGCCGTAGCTTCAAAAGGAGTTATGTGTCCTCACTTGATTAAGGAAAGAAATTGAATACTGACGATGATATAAAAGATTATACTATACACAGGGTGAATTTTACAAGTGGGCGTGGATGGCGAAATTCGAAACTATGAGGAATAGCGAAAAGTACTCAAAGGAGTCGTGGGTTCGATTTTGATGAAAACTAAAACTGAATCATTGGATTTTTGAAAAATCAATGTTTCTAGCCAGGAATCGAACCCGTTGATATTGAAAAAAAACACACACACACACACTGTATTAATACACCATTCGATAGCGTCACTGATATGGATCGAATTCTGGGAAGTAATGATATACGGGAAACTAATGAAAACAGCTCGTCATTTCAGTCGACAGACGTCCACTGCTGGACATAGGCCTCCCCCAATTTTGGGGGGGGTTTGCCATAATCGCCACGCTTGGCAGGCGGGTTGGCGATCGCAGTATGGTATGATGGTGGAATAAATAGAGAACGCTGCTGCCCATTCTCCGGTAAGACCCTTAGTCGCCTTTTACGACACCCACGGGTGGTGCAATTCTTTAAGTCCGGCACCACACTGACAACAGCTCATTTTTAACAAAATCCTTTCTTTATTTTTCTTATGTTACCTACCTATTAAACCTTAACTGATTAATTGTTTAAAATGATGACCATTGTTTTCAAAACATAGCTGGATTCGACGTCTCCAGGATTGTACCACAAAATACAGATAGTAATTGTACTGCATTCAAAATTTGAATTTAGAACATAATGTTATGAAGGTGACTGCGCTGCGGGTATATTGAGCATCATTTCGATCAAGGTACAGGTAATGTCGGTATGAATACTTTAAAATAACAAGCAGTTTATTAAAATCCAACATTTTCCTTAAGTTTGCCGTATGTCATTACTTCCCAGAATTTGATCCTTATATCCTTATATCCTTAACCGCACTATCCAGTGGTGTAATACAATGTGTGTTTTTTTTATCAAAATCAACGGGTTCGATTCCTGACTAGCAATATTGATCTTTCAAAAATCCAATGATGTAGTTTTAGTTTTCAACAAAATCGAGCACGCGACTCCTTTGAGTACTTTTCGCTATTCCTCATAGTTTCGGATTTGGCCATCCACGCCCACTTGAAAAATTCACCCTGTATAGGTAGTGGTGCTCTTACTTTCGGATACCGAGTGGGGCTGCTAAGACGTTGAATTTAGTATGTTGTATACGAAGTGTCTTTTGTTTTAACACTACAAGCCAACTCAAAGCATTCATCCTAACTAATATTATAAATGCGAAAGTAAGTTTGTCACCTTTTCACGCCTAAACCACTGAACCCATCATCCTGAAATTTTGCTTAAACGTTGTCAGGTGTACAGAAACGCAGATAGGAACCTCTCATCCCGAAAAAAAGTGCTGTTCCTGAGGAAAGCAGCAATAACGTTATTATGATAATAGATGACGCCACATGTCTTCATATTTATGTTTAAAAAATTCGTCTGATCGACAACGTAAATAACGCAATAAGTATTGCTGCATTAACAAAATGAGAGGCATTGCCATTGGAAGTGTATTACACAAGTACCCCAGGTTAAAGAAGTATTTCCAATTGACATTTCTATTTATTTGAGCAGTCTGTGGTAAAACCTATCGACTGTAGCACTGTGTAATAGACTGTGTTTCTAATGCCTTTTGATTTATTGCCTTGATAACTACGAGTACCCACCTACATGTTGGTACTCCTAATTATACATGTTGCTCTATCGGTTGGTGTGTGTGTTGGAATTAATCAAACATTTAAACGATGTTGTATATTGTTATAGAAACCCCAAAATATTTCTACAGAATAGAAGAAACCTACCAACCAACCGATTTTCATGAAATACTAGCTGTTGCCCGCGACTTCGTCTACGATCCAGGTTGAAAAGTAGCCTATGTCCTTCTTCGGGTCATGGTCTACTCATGTGCCAAATTTCGTTCAAATCCGCTCAGCCGTCTTAGCGTGAAAGCGTAAGAACAATCAAACTTACTTTCGCATTTACAATATTAGCTGCGCCCCATGGTTTCACTCGCATATGTTTCGAACCCGTGGGAATATCGAGATAAAAAGTATCCTATGTGTTAATCCAGGGTATCAGCTACCTCCATACCAACTTTATAAAAATTGGTCCAGCCGTGAAGAAGTAACAAACACACTCACAATCTTTCGCCTTTATAATACTAGTGTGATTAGTTAGGATTCCACTTACAGCATCGATTTGAACGTTTGGCTGAAAAGCATCTAAGCTGTATTGATAACTATGGTAATAATATTCAAACAGCTTTTGAAATTAAAGGTAACTTATTCATTGCTAATATTGCATTACAATCAGCTTATTACCATTTTTTTTTTTCATTTATATTACAAGGCGAGAATGTTATTTAAATTTAGACAAGTGACTAAGAATATAAACAAATTAATTTAAAAATTTGTCTTTCTATTCACACTAGGTACTAAATTAAATGACTCACTAAATCCTAACTAATATTATAAATGCGAAAGTAAAATTGTTTCTTACCTTTTCACGCCTAAACCACTGAACCGATCATCCTGAAATTTTGCATTTACGTCGTCAGGTGTACGGACTTAGAGTACCATTCATCCCGAAAAAAAGTGCTGTTTCCGAGGAAAATAACAATAACGATATTATGATAATAGATGGCGCCACGTGTCTTTCGAACCAAAAATATGACAACGTCTGTCGGGTCAGCTAGTATACAAATAAATACAATAACAAGGACACTTTAAGTGTCGCAGTAGTCAGCATGTCGCTGTCATCCGGAAACGTGCAAAGAAGACTGGCGGCATTGCCACGTTGAATAGCAATGCTCATTCTTTGGCCAAAGAACGATACTTAATAACAAGGTAACTTAATAATTTTATAGACTAAGATTGATCCATGATAAAATTGGACATGAAAAGCATATGTTCGCATTTAGAAATAGGTTTCCAGGAGAGCAAAAATTAAATTAAAAAAACATTTTTGCCAATATTTATTATTAAAACAATGAAATTGAACTGTTTTTTTTAAACATATTTATGGTAACCATTTTTACTATTTATTTATTAATAATTATACTAATCTTAACCTCAATTACAATGTTAAATTATTATATTTTCGCATATATCCCACTTTGTCTGATATAATCTAGATTATGATAGACTCTGCGAATATTATAATATATTCATACGACTTAATGTTGCCCATTCCAAAGCGTACGTACAGACGCCAGCACATCAAGCTACCAAAAACTGTAAAATTTTGCCAATCAACTTTGAACCCTATGCTAAGGCGATAAAGTTGAAAATGTATTAAATAAATTTGACAGATTGTAGTAGCTTGATGCGCTGGCGTCTGGACCTATGGAGAAGAACGGGCAAGAAACTCAATGGACACTCTTTTAAATTATATTTTTACAAAAATATTAGTTACATCATCAGGTCATATATTGATGTCTGCAACTGTCAACACTGTTTCACGTTTCGTCCTGAGTTAAATATTACCGAAAAGTGTTAAAATCATTGGAAAACCCTAACTTTTTACTTCAGTGGGCTAATCAACAGCGCAAGAAGCCCACCAATTGTTATTTTCAAGAAGTACGACCGCTTTCAGGACAAATTATAGCCGCAAGTACTGCATTTTTATACCCACAAATTTTAAAAGTGTCAAATTTCGAAAGTACCCACTTCAAGATAACATTATTTTCTGTCAACTTCAAATGACAGCTGTCTTTCAGACACAGTGTCATTGACATATTAAGTCATCTGTTAAATAAAAGGGTTGCCAGAATTATCAAATCTCCATACATATATGGGAAAAACCGGCACATGTAAGGAAGGGGGGCTAACCTAACCTAACATAACTCTATAACAACTGTTCTTCGTTACATATAGTTATTTTGTTATCCTCGAACAAATATGAATGAGTTGTCTGACCAACCGAAGCTGTGGGGATGTTGTGAAAAAGGAGAGGAAGGACGTTTCTTGGTACGCACCAAATGTTGTAACAACTACCACTACGATTGCTTGTCTGGAAGTGTTGAATGGAAGTGTTCTGCATGTATAATCACTGCACCAAAGTCAAATAAGAAGGAGAACACTCCTACCCGCAATGTGTGTGCAACGAGAGGAAACAAGAGACAGGCTTTAAACTCTCCCCCGCAAGTGTCGTCGGAATCAGCCCTAAATCCAGATTGTATCCGTAAAATTATCGAAGAAACAATGTCTAGCAAAATGGATGAATTGCTTTCCAAAATTAATGTATCGATTACGAATACAATCAACAAAGGATTAGCACCACTTAAACTTGAATTGTTATTAATTATTGATGGCGAATTCCTTAGACTTTCTTAGCAATAGTTACGAGGACGTTGCCAGGGAAAACGAAGAGTCCAAGTGGGCTATAAAAGATCTCTGTAAGGAAAACTTAACACTGAAAAGTTGCGTTAACAATCTGACGTCTCGTCTTAACCAACTGGAGCAACATGCGCGATCTAGTAACGTAGAATTACAGTGCGTACCAGAGAAAAATAAAGAAAAAACCGGGCAAGAGCGAGTCGGACTCGCTCACCGAGGGTTCCGTAACATCCGGGTTTATGCATAAGGTTTATGTTTATGAAATTAAATGTTTATTTTTATTTTTGAGTTGATTGAATGAATGGTAAATTGCGGTTTACGATTTATGACGTATTAAAAAAAAAACTACTTACTAGATCTCGTCCCAACCAATTTTCGGTGGTAGTTTACATGGTAATGTACATCATATATTTTTTTTAGTTTTATCATTCTCTTATTTTAGAAGTTACAGGGGGGGGACACACATTTTACCACTTTGGAAGTGTCTCTCGCGCAAACTATTCAGTTTAGAAAAAAATGATATTAGAAACCTCAATATCATTTTTGAAGACCTACCCATAGATACCCCACACGTATGGGTTTGATGAAAAAAAAATTTTGAGTTTCGGTTCTAAGTATGGGGAACCCTAAAATTTATTGTTTTTTTTCTATTTTTGTGTGAAAATCTTAATGCGGTTCACAGAATACATCTACTTACCAAGTTTCAACAGTATAGTTCTTATAGTTTCAGAGAAAAGTGGCTGTGACATACGGACGGACAGACAGACAGACGGACAGACAGACAGACAGACAGACAGACAGACAGACAGACATGACGAATCTATAAGGGTTCCGTTTTTGCCATTTGGCTACGGAACCCTAAAAACGAGAATCTCCTGCATATCGTCACTAAACTGGGCACTGTGGTAGGCTGCGATATCCAAGCAAAGGATATTCTGAATTGTACGCGTATAGCCAAACAAGAGAGTACTAGCTCACGACCACGTTCCATAATCATACAACTAAGTTCACCAAGAATTAGAGACCAGCTCCTTGCATCAACGATTAACTACCACAAGGCGAATCCTGACTATAAACTAAATAATTTAACGTTTGGATTCTCTGGCGAAAAACAACCAATTTTTGTTACTGAGCATTTATCTCCGGCCAACAAATCGCTCCATGCAGCAGCTAGACTAAAAGCTAAAGAAAAAGGTTATCGCTATGTGTGGGTAAGGAATGGGAAAATCTTCATGAGGAAGCTTGAAGGCCACGAATACATCTTAATTAAAAGTAAGGCGGCTTTAGATAAATTACCTTAAACATTAAGTTTTCGCTATGTAACACTTTTTTTTTCTTTGCATATTTTACTTTAATATACTTTTCCTTCTTTTTTTTTAGTAATTGTAGTAGTAATCTAGTAAATCAATAAATTCTCTCATTTAAACATATACTACCAAAACACTCGTGGGTTACGTACAAAAACCCATGACTTTTACCAACAATTATGTTGTGCTAGCTACGATGTCATTATCCTAACAGAGACATGGCTTAATAGTAATGTTTTGAGCAGTGAGCTGTTCGACGACAGGTACAATGTTTACAGAAGGGATAGGGAGGACTCTGGTTTTCACTACGCGAAGGACGGGGGTGGTGTGTTAATAGCTGTTGCTAAGAAAATTAAATCGGAACGTATGAGTAAGTGGGACAGTAAGTGTGAAGATCTTTGGGTAATTATGGATGTATCAATGTCTAGTACCTGGCGCCGAGTAGCTCTCTGTGCAATCTATATGCCGCCTCCAGTGCAACGATCTGTATTGGAATATTTTTTGGATAACTGTAATATTATAATTGAACGTTCTGACATGTATACCTGTATAGTTGGCGATTTTAATCAGGGTGGTGTGGATTGGAACCGACTGAATGAGCCCTCTAGTGTTTGCTTGATTCCTGCTATGGGTCAGACCTTGATCGATTTTATGAATTTGAATGAATTGGCCCAACATAATTATGTGACTAATAAATCTGGACGTATACTCGACCTAGTAGTCACCAACTTACCATCCTGTAACGTGAATGAGGCTTCTGGTGCTCTTAGTACAATTGACAGGCTTCATCCTCCTCTTGAAATACATATTCCAGTTTTAGACGAAGTGAAACTTTCTTATAACACTAATAACGTAAAATACAACTTTCATAAAGCAGATTATGACCAAATCCACAAATATCTTTCAGACCTGGACTGGACCAACATTTTTGATGGTTTAAGTAATGTTAACGAAATGCTTAACATTTTCTATCGTTATATTAGATTAGCCATTGAACGCTTCGTACCTAAAAGCGCCAAAAAACGTAGCCAATTTCCTCCTTGGTTTGATCACAGTCTTATAAAAATGTTAAAGGAAAAATATAAGCTTAGGGTACGTTGCAGAAGATATAATAATCCTATGGATGATATCGAATTAAAACTAGTGAGTAAGCGCTGTTCAAACATGGCTAACGTGTGTTATGTGTTGTGTATGTGATGAATTTGGGGGAAAAGATAACAAATAACCCCAAGTTTTTCTGGTCCTATGTTAAGACAAAACGAGGGAGACTGAGCTCATATCCAACAGCAATGACCGATGGCACTACAACAACCTCAATAGGGTCAAATATTTGCGAAATGTTTGCCTCATATTTTTCATCGGTATATACACAGAATGACAATGTAAGCTCTAACGTAACGAATCATTCTGACTTTTTAAAGAACTTGGATATGTATAGCCTCAACATAACATCACCTGTCATAGAGCATGATAAACTACTGTCAAAACTGGAGACATTGGATTGTGCTAAGGGCGCAGGACCCGACGGAGTTCCACCAGCATTTATATCTGCCTGTGCAAAATTTTTGGTTGTACCTCTCTTGACAATTTATAATGAGTCTTTAAAGACAGGAATCTTTCCACAGGAATGGAAGGTTGCTAAAGTTGTTCCTATCCACAAAGGTGAAAGCGATGCTGTAGTAAGCAACTATAGGCCAATCTCAATCTTGTCATCTTTTGCTAAAATCTTCGAGTCATTAGTGTGCCCTTACATACAAACCCACATCAGGAAGTATCTCAGTGAGAGCCAACACGGATTTGTCAAAGCAAGATCAACTTGCACCAACCTGGTTGCTTTCACTGAACTTGTTACTGAGGCCTTAGACTCAGGCAGACAATTCGATGTAATATACACGGACTTTAGTAAGGCCTTCGACCGAGTTTCACATAAAATACTCTTACAAAAGTTATCAGCATATGGCATCGCCGGTACCTTGCTACTTTGGCTAAAATCTTACCTCGAAGAACGTACTTTTTTTGTTGTGGTGAATGGTTTTAAATCTGGTGCTCGAAGTATTACGTCTGGTGTGCCGCAGGGTTCGCATGTCGGCCCGGTGCTTTTTAATGTTTTTAATAACGCAGACGACTTGAAGCTTGGAAGGGTCATAAACTCGATCAACGATACCGTGTCTCTGCAAAGCGATCTCAACAGTTTGACTGAGTGGTGTGAGCGTAACGGCATCCACTTAAATGGAAAAAAATGCTTCCACATCAAATTCTCAAGAAGAATTCACTCAATTGAAGGTGTATACCGTATTGGCAATGAAAAGATTGAAACAGTAGACCAAATAAAGGACCTAGGCGTAATAATTGATCGTAAGCTCACCTTCCTCCCTCACATTGAGAGTATCATCAAAAAGGCCTCTAGAATGTTGGGCTTCGTCATTCGGAATGCAAAAATCTTTCGCAATAGCAGGCCCAAAATAGTGCTGTTTAACAGCTTGGTTAGGAGTACTTTGGACTATTGCAGCGTGGTATGGAGGCCACATTATGCGACACATTCACTTCGGCTGGAAAGGATTCAGAAACGGTTCATGTGGCACTTGGCATATACTTCTGGTGGAGTAAAGAAAAAGGCATCTTACATGGATAAACTGTCGAAATTTGGCATGACTTCCTTGTCCAGCCGAAGAGAATTGTCGGATTGTATATTCATGTATAAAATTTTGAACAATATGATAGACTGTCCTAAGTTCCTGAGTTGGATTAATTTCAGGGTCCCTGCTAGATATCCCCGCATCCGTATCACCCCTTTCTATCCCCCGCGCCGAAGAACCGTATACGGAGCAAATTCCCCGCTGCCTAGAATGTGTAGGCTCATGAACGAGTGCAGTGATCTTGTAGATGTGCATGTGGACTCACTTGGTCGGTTCCGATCTAAACTTCTCGATCATTTGTCTCGCAGTCGCAGGTAATAATAATGTCAGTGCGCTCATTTTTTTTTCTTTACCTCTTACTTTTTTTTTTTTAAGTTTTTCACTTAGTAGGTAATAATTTGGAAAATGCTGTATTTGCCTATAATTGTTTGTTACATTTGGTTCTGTATTGTCTGTTGTTTTCAGTAATTTCTGTGGTATACAAACGTTGGTGAATCTAAATAAATAAATAAATACAAATACAACTATTGTTGTCTTCGTATATTATAATAGGCTCTTTTATTTGGATTGAAATGTTATTTAGTAACGATTTAATCCAGACTGCTTCTCTTACAGCCTCAAATAAAGCCATATTACTCAGCTTCCGTTGAAGAGACGGCGACAGTATTTTGTTTTCGTGTGTTCCACGAAATCGTACAATTATCAAAAGCTTTGAATAAATAGCCTGTTGGTACTTTTTCTGTCGTTTTCATCGCCTCCCCAATCAGAATCTGCATAGCCAGTTATTAATTGCTTATAATCACTTTTATGATAAGTCAATTTTATACCGACTGTACCTTTTATGTATCGCAAAAGATGTTTTAAACATTTCCACAATTCCTCATTATTTTTAGATTGGTATCTACTCAATATACTTATAGGAGCACAAATATCTGGCCGTGTACAAAGCATTGCATACATAAGGCACCCAATTGCATTTCTACAGGGTGCTTCAAAGTATGTGTCAGAATTTAAAGTCAAATAATTTAATTTACAAGGTAAAGGTGATTTAGAAGGGTTGCAATCACTCATAGAAAATCTATTTAAGACATTTTGAAGGTATGTAGATTGATCTAAAGTGATAGTATTATTTGATCTTTCGATTCTGATCCCAAGGAATAACTTTATTTCTTTTAAATCAGTCATTTCAAATTTTTGCATAAGACTGTTTTTATAAACTTGTAATGTGTTAATACTTTTAGTGGAAATTATTAAATCATCGACGTACAATACTATATACACATTTTTATCTATACCATTTTTATCTAACACATAGAGACAAGGATCTACTTCCGAATTTTTAAAACCCATATCTTTAAGAACGAGATCTAAACGTTCGAACCAACATCTGGATGACTGCTTTAGGCCATACAATGTTTTGTTTAGTTTACACACCTGATTATCTTTAGCTAAAATGCCTTCAGGTACCTCCATATAAATGTTTTCTTTTAGTATTCCATTAAGGAATGCCGTTTTTACATCCATATGGCGTACATGTAAATCAAATTGATTAGCTAAAGCTAAAATGAATCTAAATGTAGTTATTCGAGCTACTGGTGCAAACGTTTCATTATAATCCTGCAAGTACTCTTGAGTAAAACCTCGAGCAACCAAGCGAGCCTTATAACGTACGGGATCACCTAATTCATTGTTTTTAATAGTAAATACCCATTTGCAACTTATTATGTTGACATCTTTAGGTTTTTCTACTAAAGTCCACGTTTGGTTGCTTCGAAGGGACTCAATTTCACTCTGTACAGCTTTTAACCATTTGTCAGAATCATGTCTATCAAATATATTCTTAAATGACGATGGCAATGATTGCACAGTAATTAACGACAAAAATAGATCAGGATCATGCATCTGTTGATAATTTTTCGGGGGTAAATTGAGAATTCTTTCACTTCGCCTTAAATTATTAGGTTGACTTCCTAATGACGAATTTCCGTTCAAAGAATCTTGAGGTTGACTTTCTATTAGTTTTGCCGAATCATTGTCAGGCTTACTAATTTTTGAGGGAATCACAATGTGGTCACTACTGCTACGTGTTGGACGCGATTGTGTAAAATTTAACTCATCAAATATGACATCACGAGCTATGAACACTTCGTTATTTTCTACATTAAATAATCTACAACCATTTGCATCGTAGCCAACTAATATTGATTTAATAGATTTTTGATCAAATTTAGTTTTTCTAGTTTTATTATGAACGTATGCAGTAGCGCCAAACATTTTTAAGTGATTTATTTTCGGTTTTTTACCATGCCACATTTCGTATGGTGTTTTATTTATCAGAGCTTTAGTGGGTAAAATATTAGTCAAATAAGTAGCTGTTAAAACAGGTTCACCCCAAAATATTTTTTCTAATTTCGCACTTGTAACCAATGTTCGAGCCATTTCGGTTAACGTACGATTCATCCTCTCTGATACACCATTTTGCTGTGGAGTGTAAGGTACCGTTAGATGATACATTATCCCCTTTTCAACACAAAATTCTTTGAACTCGTTAGAAAGATATTCTCGGCCATTATCGCAGTATAGATTAACAACCTCAGAATTAAATAAGTTTTCACTCTTAGCCACAAAATCATTAAAACATTTGAATACCTCTGACTTAGAATGCATTAAATATGTGACTGTATAATGAGTAAAATCATCAACGAAAATAGTAAAATAATTTTTATCATCAAATGTGGGTGGTGTTATAGGACCGCAAACATCAGAGTGAACAATAAAAAGTGGTCTGTTGTTATTGGATCTCACTTTTGACTTAGCGAAGGGTAGTCGTGATTGTTTTCCAAGTATACAAGATTCACACAACTCATCACTAGGAATTACATCATTGATAATATGATTATCCTGAATTAGGTTTTTTAAAATATTAAATTTTTGTCTATTCAAATGACCGAGGCGTTTGTGCCATAAATCATAAGGTATAGAAGTCTCAGATAAATTTAAATTACAATGAGATCGCAGTACTTTAAAATGTAACTTAAACAGGTTATTATTACTTACACCGGACACTAAGCATTTGTTGTTTTTGTAAATATGAACTTTATTATTGTTAAAAATAACCGACATACCTACTTCTTGAATACGATTTACCGATAATAAATTATATGGCACATCTGGTGAATATAGAATGTTATCGATTGATCCTTGAAAACCTAGATTACTAGTAACATTTATTTGTCCTTTACCAAAAGCGGGAATGTTAGTGCTGTTTTTAGCTACCCCAATTTTTAACGGAGTGGGTAACTCTAAGTATGAAGAGAAAAAATCCTTTGTATGCACAATGTGGTCAGTTGCGCCCGAATCTAAAATAAAAGAAATTGTATCATTAGTAGACTTAGACTGCAAATGAAATGACTTACATGTTGTAAACATAAAAGCGAAACTGTCCTCATCATGGCCGGAAATCTGCGTTGTATTTGCAGTTGGAGCCTGGTGACTTCTGCCGCTATCTTGTTGAATTTTCTTGTAGAAATGGCAATCCTTCTTGACATGATTTCTTCGGCCGCAATGATCACAATATAACTTCGAAATCTTATGCATTGAGTTTCCAGGACGTGGCTTCTTCTTATTATCGTGGAACTTTTTCTTGACAAATCCAGATCTTGATGTAAACTTCTTTGTAGATGCATGTAATACTTTCAGTTCGGTTGTAGTATCAGCTTTTAATTTCACTTCGTGATCTAAAAGACGTGTCTTAACAAACGCTAGATTTAACTGTTCTTCTCCTAATGTTTCTAATGCCGTTATAACGCCGTCGTAGGAAGTAGGTAAGGTTAACAATAAATGTGACACTTTGTCCATCTCATCTAATTTTGCACCAGCTGAAATTAGTTCCGTAATTATATTGTCGAAATTATTGAAGTGCTGGAATAACGTCACATCCGGTTGCAATTTTAAACTTAGTAATTGTTTTCGCAGTGCCAACTGTGTAGCTAAACTCCTCCTTTCGTAAATTTTATCCAAATCATCCATCACGGATTTTGCCGTAGCTGAACCTTTTGCAAAATTCAAAAATGCGTCGCCTAAATATTCCACTATGGTACCTTTTGCCAGCATATTTTTCTTTTTCCATTCCTCATCTGGGTTTGATGGCGGTAGTTCATCAATCACACTCAACACTTGCAATTCTCCTAAAAGTGATCTAACGCGAAATTTCCACGTGCTGTAGCGTTCACCGTTAAATTGTTGAATGTTTCTTTTACTTCGCGACTCCATTTTAAAATTATTTTTATAGAACTAACAGCTGATTATTTTTGAACACTAATATAATCTTAACACTGTATTACTTCGTAACCTGGGCCCATAACCTGTGGAAAATAGGTCGCAGGAGGAAAGAAAAGACGTGTGTACTGTTCAACGGTCCGATTTATATTAAACAGAAAAACATTTGAATAACCGACATCAACGAATGATCGAAAGAGTGAATGATCTAATCGAGTGATTTAATCGACTAATAATTTTAATCAGATAACACTGGGATTTTTGTAATATTCCAACATATACAATCATTGCAATAGAAGATATAATGAAGAAATAATTAATTTCACAGGAAAGCAAACTGCAACAGTACAATTATGTAATTAGTTAGGAGTCCAATCAGAGGTATCGGTAGAGTGGCGTCTACAGTAAACATGCCACACGCTGTCATCTTACTGAAGATCCGGTTAACTTGTAGCACGCGCTTGCACAGATGTCTGACCCTTTCTGTAAGAAAATTAACAAAAGATAAGAGAGGGGGTAAGTTACAAATAAAAAAATAATTCCCCAGATTTCGATATTGATTCTCAAAGGTGGGTAAAAATAATTTAGATTTGGAATTGTTGTTGTTCTTACTTGGACAATTTGTATCCATCACCCGCTGCATACACGCAGACTCGGCTTCCTCCACACCAATATACAACTTCTGACAATGCCAACAAGTGATAATTACAAGTGACAATTTTTTTACAGTCCAAAAGATTATAATGACGGTTGAAACTGGAGGCAACTGAAAGCAGCAAGTAGCAAAATATTAAGAGCTAGCTGTGTTCTAAAATGGAACAGTAAATACACTTTATTCATTCTATAAAATGAAGTTAATATTGAGTAATGGAATCAGATACCAAAAATTGAGTAGCACAATCTACATAGTACCTAAATGAAAATAAAATTGGGCGTGCGGCATCGTAAACGATGATAAAACAAGAGAAGCTTCTTAAAAATAAAGTAAACGAGAGATTCCGTGTGAGAGCCAGAGAGAGTTATATCTTTCTTCTCACTCATTTAACTAAATGTACCTAAACGTGACACGTGCTTGAAATTTCACTCACAATTCTCGTCCAATAATTATTATCGAATCGCCGCTTAAGATGTTACACTTTAAAAAATGATATTTTGATATAATGAAGGAAATAAAAACTGCGTCAGTACAAATGCAGCATGTAATCCTTTATATGATATACCTTTCGATATAAAAGTAAAACATAATGGGATCTTGCTAGAGAAGTCACAGAATAAAAAATGAAAATGTCAAAGATGAAATGTTCGAAGTATTTAAAAAGACACCCAGAATTTAAGAAATAATATAGATAATACATTCTCCAGATTTTTATTAATTGTCAAGATATGGATGTTGAAGCTAGTTAAAAAATATCCAAGAAAACTTAACAAAATTCCTGGGCATTACCTGTTACCAAATGAAAACTTAAGATACATTATGAATATACTCACTTTGGGAGACGAATTAAGTTAGAACATTAAGTGTATCTGCACAGAACATAGAACACGAATAAACAAGCTGTATGTTCGGTATAATATCTAAAAAAGACGAGAATGTCGTTGCATGAGTCAGTGGGAAGTGAAATATATGTAACAATCGCAATGTACCTAAGCAAGTGACTTACTAATACACGGAAACATTTTATATACAGTTTGTATGCTTCTAAAATATTTTGATACGTCTTAAAAAACCTGTTACAGTATTCATCATTCTGTTCTTCATTATTTATTGTTAGTATGTCCTTATTCCACTCTTTCAGATACGTTGTCAACAGTGTTGTGAGGCAGATACCATACATTAAATTAATATCATATTGTGTATTTAGTACATCGCCGGTAGCTTCAAAAAAACTAACTGACCTCTTTGAGGCATAAAAATAAATTGTCGGTAAATTAAAAATTCCGACTATAGTAATAAGTGCGATCCAGTTCCAAACGATATAACTGCGAAAACTTTTTCTAATGTCAATACTCCTATTAATTTCTTGGAGCTTCAATATAAGGGAAACGTTGCTACGGCTATGAACAATGTTGTTAATGATGAGCAAAATGAAGCCGACCAAAAATAAAGTGTGAAAACACCAAAAAATTGTAAGCCTGATACCATTTTCAAGCGATGTCGCAAAATTATAGGGCTCATCGTTGAAATGGCGACAAATAGAAAAAATATTGAAAAATAAAATAGTAAGGAACAGTAGTATGTGATACTTCTTCTCACACGGAGTGATACAACTATTTCTAATTTTGTATTTTGAAGTGAAGAATACAGAAAGCATAATGTTGAAAGGTTGAACTATTTTTCGGACGTCTTTGTCCAGTCTATTATTATTTAGTTTATTGAGTAACAATTTAACTGGACGATTTGAGTTGTTGTTCCACATGATTACTACGCAACTGTTCGATGTTATACTAGCAATAATTGGTAATTTTTTTATGTGCCAGTCCGGAAGCTTTTCTATTAGTGGGTCTTGATCGTATCTAAGTTGAAAATAATAAATCGTGGTTACTGTCAAATTAGATAAAAGGATTAAGGAATGATTAATTCATCAATCAGTAAACTAAAAAAGGAATTACTCAAGTATCCACTTAGATAAAGTAGGTAGGTAGCTATTTTTAGGGTTCCGTTGCCAAATGGCAAAAAATGGAACCCTTATAGATTCGTCATGTCTGTCTGTCTGTCTGTCTGTCCGTCTGTCTGTCCGTCCGTATGTCACAGCCACTTTTCTCCGAAACTATAAGAGCTATACTGTTGAAACTTGGTAAGTAGATGTATTCTGTGAACCGCATTAAGATTTTCACACAAAAATAGAAAAAAAAAACAATAAATTTTGGGGTTCCCCATACTTAGAACTGAAACTAAAAATTTTTTTTTTCGTCAAACCCATACGTGTGAGGTATCTATGGATAGTTCTTCAAAAATGATATTGAGGTTTCTTATATAATTTTTATCTAAACTGAATAGTTTGCGCGAGAGACACTTCCAAAGTGGTAAAATGTGTCCCCCCCCCCTGTAACTTCTAAAATTAGAAAATGATAAAACTAAAAAAAATATATGATGTACAATACCATGTAAACTTTCACCGAAAATTGGTTTGAACGAGATCTAGTAAGTAGTTTTTTTTTTAATACTTCATAAATCGTAAACCGCAATTTACCTTTTATTCAACCAACTCAAATATAAAAAAATATAAAAAAAACATTTAATTTCATAACCATAAACCTTATACATAATTCCGGATGTTACGGAACCCTCGGTGAGCGAGTCCGACTCGCTCTTGTCCGGTTTTTTTACTTTTACTGCACGGTAACGACAATAAAATTATTCGACAGTTAAATTCCAAAAACGTTTGATGTATTCATGATGGAACCTTGGGAAGCGATGTATAAACTGTTTTAAATGACTTTTTTTTTTTTTTTTTTTTTTTTTGCGGATGGGAAATCATCAAATGACTCCTCCAGCTCTGGGTGGAGCGGATGGGAGTGTCAGACTCTTACTGACTAAAACCCACCCGTGTTCCTTCCTTAGCCCGTTATGTTCCGGGCCAGCGGTAACCCTTTCGGACAATCCCGCTGACCCGGCAGGCTTCGGCCCTAAGGGGCCCCTCCCCGATGCTGACATCTCTTTGAGGCGCGCGTGGAACACGTACGCGCCGTCCGGCACGGGCCTGGTCCTGATCGGGCGGTGAGCTACCCATTACTCTCCGCCCGCAGGCCCGCGCCTACGGTGGCCGGGAGTCGTCATGCGGCTCCCGACGCCCGGAGCGTCTCCCGCGGCGGCTGGGACGGGAGGCTCTCTCCCTGAGCCGTTCCGCCACCTCCTTCGCTAGCATGACTGCTTCGCAGAAGGAGGTGACTGCCTCCCACTCCCTCTCGCCCCGGACCATGGCAGACCTCCACCGTGTGCTCCACCGTGTCCTCTGGGCGATCCTGACAATGGTGACACCCGGGCGTTTCCTCCCGCCTGATGATGTGCAGGAACCTCCCGAAACTTCCGTGTCCGGTGAGGACCTGCGTCAGGCGGTAGGTGACGGCGCCGTGGCGCCTCTCTAGCCACTCCTCAAAGAGGGGTCTTATCGCCGCTATCGCGGCGTGCCCTGCGCTGGGTTGCGACAGTCGCTCTTTCCATGCCGCCATGAGATCGCGCCGGAGATCCGTCCGCTCCGCAGCGATTTGCCGCGGAAGCGGATCTTCCCCCCGGCGTAGTGCCTCCGCACGCCACTCATACAGGCGCGCGAGGACCATCGCCTCCAGATCCCATGGCGGCAGTCCGGCAAGGAGTAGCCCCGGATAGCCCTTATGGCTACCACCTTCTGGGGCGCGTTCAGGTAGTGGGCGGCTCGCCGCCGCAGTGAACGCGCCCACACCGGGGCCCCGTATATGGCCATAGACCGCACGACCCCCGCGTAAAGCCTCCGGCAGGAGGCTCTTGGCCCCCTCAGGTTGGGCAAGAGCCGCTTGAAGGCGGCCCCGGCCCGTTCCAGTTTGGGGGCCAAACGTCGGAAATGCTCCACGAAGTTCCACCGGCTGTCGAGGACGAGACCCAGGTATTTCATCGTCATCCCGACGCCGATGTGAACCCCTCCTACCGTTAGTTGGGATCCCGATGGCGGCGCGTTCCGGGGCCCGTGAAACGACATGGCCTCGGACTTGTGCAATGCCACCTCGAGACCCAACTGCCGGATCCTCTCCACGACTATCGCAACCCCGCGTGTCATCGCGTCGGCCGCCGCCTGATGCGACCTCCCCTGCGCCAGGACCAGCGTGTCGTCAGCGTAGCAAACCACGCTGACGCCATCAGGGAGGTCGGCGCGCAGCACCCAGTCGTACCCGATGTTCCACAGAGGCGGCCCCAGGACCGATCCCTGTGGGACACCGCACGACATCTCTCGCCGGTTCCACTCCCCATCGCGACCGGGGTAGCTGACGGCTCTTTCCGTCAGATACGCCTCGACTATTCGACGGAGGTAGGGCGGCACCCGGTGATACCGGAGTGCCTCCACAATGGTGCTCCAGGGGAGGGTGTTGAACGCGTTGGCGATGTCGAGTGACACCGCCACGACGACCCCACCCCGGGACACCGCGTCCCCCGTCGTGAGGGCTCTCACGCGCATGATGGCGTCCACCGTCGAGCGCCCCTTGCGGAAACCAAACTGGCTGTCCGCAAGGTCCGGCCCCGTCCTCACCAGGTGCCCGACGAGGCGGCCCGCAATCACTCTCTCAAAGAGCTTGCCGATCTCGTCGAGCAGCACGATGGGCCGGTATGCGGACGGAGAGTCCGCAGGGCGCCCTGGCTTCCGAATGAGGACCAGCTTCCCCGTCTTCCAACGGCGTGGAAACTGGCCTCTCTCCAAACATGCGCTTAAGAACGCCTCCAGTCGAGGCCCGAGAGCCCTCGAGGCCAGGACCCAGGCTTTACCTGGCAAGCCGTCGGGTCCTGGGGCGGTTTTAAATGACCTACAATTCTTAAAAATGAACTTCATTCTAGAGGCCTTGATCTCTTCTCAACCTTTCTAAATGTGAACTATACCTAGCCGACAGTACGTAGGTACTGACAGACATCTGATACTTGTACTGATATACTGATAACAGCGCAATCTGGAACCCTCATGAAAAAGTGTATACACTGGTCATCAAAAAGATTCAGAAGTCTTTTGTCCGCTACTTGTACCTAAACTTTTATGGTTATTAACCGCACATGTACCCATCGCCATTTGTGCTAGTTAAGGTGGGGTATCAAAATTTTGACTTAAGGAGAAATCTCAGCCTGGTAAAACATTTCATCCGCCTAATTCGTGGTACACCCATTTAAATTTTCCCTTACTTCAGTCCATCTCCTTTAACATCCCACTAGCCATTAGATACACACTTCGGCCTCGCCGATATCCTCTATTCAAAATACCTCAAACCGGTACCCTGAAGACCAGTCCATTGTACCTAGCCCTCACCCCTATCAACAACATTCTGTTAAATATGACGAATCCTCAGATGTCTACGCGAGTACTGAATTGAGATTCCTGAACACTGCTACTCGATACCTGGAGTCCATTGCCACTCCTTGGAGTAAATAAATAAAATAAAATATTTACTTCTTATCAATAATTCTGTTCCAATTTCTCCTAATTCTATCTACTTTTGTCTAATTCTAACTTATTTTGTCTAGGTAATACTATCTAATTTTTATTTAGTTTTAACCAATTTGTCTCATTTATTTTAATTTCATGTTTCCGGTTTTATTATGCGATTCACGGGGCTTACATGACCTAAAGCGCGTTCACTGTCGGACTACATAGAAAAGAAAGAGAAGAGCGATGACACAACGCTGGTAATATATTGCAAAATATGAAGCAATTATTGTTTACTGTAGTCGAGCGAATACTTATATTTAAAACTTGCGTTGTTTGCGTTTAGGTCCTGTAAGTGCCCCTTAACCTAATTTTATGATTGTATGACATGTGTAATTACTAATAGTGACTAATAACTTGTATGTGTTGTGCAAACTGTTATTATAAGTTGGTTATTAATAAATAAATAATAAAATAATAAACTTTCCAAGCTTCAGAAATCAAACTTATTGAAAAAAGCTCCCTTCGTTTACAACATTTGAGATTTCCTTTCCCGTTCTTATTGAGACAAAAAAAACAATGATGTTTCGGAAAGGTTGTTCTAAATTTTATTAACATGCATTCGGTACATAACGTTAATTCGTTATTGCTGTTTTGGCCCTAAAATAACATATTTCCTTCGCGCTTCCCAATTATGGAAGCACACTCACCATTTAGGCAAAATGGACAAAATTGACCGTCATACAATATCTTCGATTTAAATGTGACCATGAACGACCGAGCTTTGACACCTTCACCCACTCTTCCCATTCGTATGAGAGGCCTCGGAGTCCGCAAATTTCAAGTATTAGTGTATCGGCTTTCATATCCTCGTCTCGGTTCAGGGTATTGAGAAATTAATCAGGAAAATCCCAGCCTCCACACTGTTTTATTTTGATATGCTTAATTAGTTAATCGAGATTATGGATGCCTGGGGACTCGGTTGTCAGAATTCAGATCCACCCGGCAATCCATCTTCCCAAAGACGGTGGGATGAGCCGCTCTGCAGAGTAGTACAGAACAATTTACTTGACACGTCTACTACTACTGCGGAGCGAGCTCGCATGCTGGCTGTGAGTGAGTGGGAGTCGTGTATTTGGCTTCATGCACTACTGTCGTCGAACATAGGCACTTCGTCCGACGACACTACTTTCCGGCTCGCTGCTTCTCTGCGGACTTGGAGCTCCTTGGTGTTGTCCACATCGCTGTCACTGTGTCATAGTTGTCAACAGCCTCGGACACCACGACCTGTCTTGCAGTGGAAGTGGTAAAAAAAACTCCATAACACTTTTCCCAACCTGGGAATCGAACCCAGGACCCCACGCCTAGCAGCCGTGCGCGCTTGCGACCAATGTATTGTATTAGGTAAAGTTTTTAGGAAATAAATGCATGAATACTACCTTATTTTGTATTTTGAACTGAAGACTGCAGTGAACATTATGTTGAAAGGTTGAACTATTCTTCAGACTTCTTTGTGTAGTCTGTTATTGAGTACCAATTCAATCAACTCAGCCTATCGCAGTCCACTGCTGGACATAGGCCTCTCCCAGACTGCGCCACAGCACCCTGTCCTCCGCCTTCCGCATCCAGTCTACCCCAGCCACCTTCTTTAGGTCGTCCGTCCATCTAGCTGGGGGGCGTCCCACACTACGCTTGCCGATACGCGGTCTCCACTCCAGGACTCGTCTGCTCCACCGGCCATCGGTCCTTCGACAGACATGGCCAGCCCACTGCCACTTCAGTTTGCTTACTCTGCAAGCTATGTCGGTAACTCCGGTTCTTTTCCGTACCAATTCAACCGGACAAAAAAAAAATGACTGAAAAATGCTTCACCAATAAGATTTGATACGATTAACTTATCGGTTAACTGTCCATTTTGTTATCCTTTTATGATTCTGCCAGAGTGGCCTTTTTAGGCCCCCAGATCTACTTAATTTTTCAATATCAAATGAAAACTTTTCTGTTATTTTTGTGATGCCCAAATCAGACATGTCTATTTAATTAGGTATAACTATTGATCACATCGAAGTTGAACATTTATATAATAAATATGTATGCTGTCAAATTACGTATAAGATTTGGGTTCTGGAGGGATATTTTTTATTATTATCTATTCAATAGAAATTGTACATAAAATTGAAGATATAATGAAAAAATAATTAATTTCACAGGAAAGCAAACTGCAACAGTACAATAATGTAATTAGTTAAGAGTCCCAGCAGAGGTATCGGTAGAGTGGCGTCTACAGTAAACATGCCACACGCTGTCATCTTACTGAAGGTCCGGTTAACTTGAAGCACGCGCTTGCACAGATGTCTGACACTTTCTGTAAGAAAATAAACAAAAATTGAGTTGGATAAGTTACAAAAAAAAATCCAATACCCCAGATTTCCCCAGATACTGATTCTGAAAGGTGGGTAAAAAGAATTTAGATATTTCAGTCGAAATTGTTGTTGTTCTTACTTGGACAGTTTGTATCCATTACCCGCTGCATATACGCGGACTCGGCTTCCTCCACACCAATATACAACTTCTCACAATGCCAACAAGTGATAATTACAAGTGATATTTTTTTTAGAGCATATAAGACAAAAATGACGGTCGGAGGTGGAGGCCACTGAAAGCAGAAAGTAGTAGAATATTAAGAGCTTGCTGTGCTCTGAAACGGAACACTAACTTCACTTTATTCATTGAATAAAATAAAGTTAACATTGAGTAATGGAATCAGATTCCAAAAATTGAGTAGCACAATCTACAAAGTACCTAAATGTAAATAAAATTGGGCGTGCGGCATCGTAAACTATGATAAAACAAGAGCAGCTTCTTCAAAAATCAAGTAAACGACAAATTAAGTATGAGAGACAGAGAGAGTTTTATCTTTCTTCTCTCTCACTTGTCTAAATGTCCCTAAACGTGACACGTGCTTGAAATTTCACTCTCAATTCTCGTCCAATAATGATCGAATCGCTGCAGATGTTTCACTTTAAAACAATGATATTTTAATATAATGAGGGAAATTAAGGCTGCGGCAGTATAAATGCAACATTTAATCCTATAAATGATATACCTTTCAATATAAAAGTAAAACATAATGAGAAGTCACAGAATAAAAATTTAAAATGTCAAACAAGAAATTTTCGAAGTATTTAAAAAACCGTTCAGAGTAATAGAAACAATATAGATAATCCATTCTCCAGATTATTCATACCATGATACGGATGTTGAAGCTGGTTAAAAAATATCCAAGAAAACTTAACGAAATTCCTGGGCATTAACTGTTACCAAATGAAAACTTAAGATACATTATGAATATACTCACGTTGAGCGACGAATCTTGCAAATGCATCAAGTGTATCTGCATATTACATAGAATACGAATAAACGAGCTGTATGTTCGGTATAATATCTAAAAAAGACGAGAATGTCGTTGAATGAGTCAGTAGGAAGTGCATATGTAACAATCGCAATGTAAGCAAGTGACTTACTAATACTCGGAAACATTTTATATACAATTTGTATGCTTCTAATAATATTTTGATACGTCTTAAAAAACTTGTTACAGTATTCATCATTCTGTTCTTCATTATTTATTGTCAGTATGTCCTTAATCCACTCTTTCAGATACGTTGTCAACAGTGTTGTGAGGCAGATACCATACATTAAATTAATATCATATTGTGTATTTAGTACATCGCCGGTAGCTTCATAAAAACTAACTGACCTCTGTGAGACATAAAAAAAAATTGTCGGTAAATTAAAAATTCCGACTACAGTAAGAAGTGAGATCCAGTTCCAAACAATATAACTGTTAAAACTTTCGCTAATGTCAATGCTCCTATTAATTTCTTGGAGATTCAATATAAGGGAAACGTTGCTACGGCTATGAACAATGTTGCTTATGATGAGCAAAATGAAGCCGACCAAAAATAAAGTGTGAAAACACCAAAAAATTGTAAGCCTGATACCATTTTCAAGCGATATCGCAAAATTATCTGGCTCATCGATGAAATGGCGACAAATAGAAAAAATATTGAAAAATAAAATAGTAAGGAACAGTAGTATGTGATACTTCTTCCCACACGGAGTGATATAACTATTTCTAATTTTGTATTTGGAAGTGAAGAATACAGAAAGCATAATGTTGAAAGGTTGAACTATTCTTCGGACGTCTTTGTCCAGTCTATTTATTATTTAGTTTATTGAGTAACAATTTAACTGGACGATTTGAGTTGTTGTTCCACATGATTACTACGCAACTGTTCGATGTTATACTAGCAATAATTGGTAATTTTTCTATGTGCCAGTCCGGAAGTTTTTCTATAAGTGGGTCTTGATCGTATCTAAGTTGAAAATAATAAATCGTGGTTGGTGTCAAATTAGATAAAAGGATTAGGGAATGACTAATTCATCAATCAGTAAAATAAAAAAGGAATTACTTAAGTGTCCACTTAGATAAACTAGGTAGCTATTTTTAACTTTTGGTGGACGGTAACGACAGTAAAAGTATTCGACAGCTAAATTCCAAAAATATTTGGTATCTTCATGATGGAACCTTCGGAAGCAACGTAGAAATTGTTTTAAATGACCTACAATTCCTATAAAATGAACTTCATTCCATAGGCCTTGATCTCTTCTCAACCTTTCTTAATGTAAACTATATTTAGCGGACAATACGTAGGTACTGACAGACATCTGATACTTATACTGATGTACTGATAACAGCGCAATCTGGAACCCTCATGAAAAAGTGTATACACCGAAGTGTATACATCGAAAAGATTCAGAAGTCTTTTGTCCGCTACTTGTACCTGAAACTTTATGGTTATTACCCGTACATGTAACCATTGCCATTTGTGCTAGTTAAGGTGGGGTGCTAAAGTTCCCCCGGGTGAAACCGCGGGTGAAACCGCGGGGCGCTGTTAGTAAATAATAAAATAATAAACTTTACAAGCTCCAGAAATCAAAACTCTTGGAAAAATCTCTCTTCGTCTTCAAGATTTGAGAATTCCTTTCCCGTTCTCATTGAGATAAAAAAAACAATTTGTTTCGAAAAGGTAGTTCTAAATTAACATGCATTGGGCCATAACGTTAATCCGTTATTGCTGTTTTGACCCTAATGTATTAATAGCCAATTTATATTTTATATTAACAGTTTGCACCACACATACAAGTTATTATTCAATGTTACTAATTACACATGTCATAAAGGCATAAAATAAGGTTAAATCGCTTAATAAAACTGGAAACATGAAATTAAATTAAATGAAACAAAATTGGTAAAAATTAGATATTATTAGATAAAATAAGACAAAATGTAGAATTAGGGTAAACTGGAATAGAATTAACATTTATTTTTATTTTTTACTCCAAGGAGTGTACTGGGAGTGGATTTCCAGGTATCGAGTGTTACTGGTACCTCCAGTGTTTAGGAATCTCAGTTCAGTACTCGCGAAGACATCTGAGAGACTCACCATATAATAACATGTTGTTGATAAGGGTGAGGACTAGGTACAATGGACGGATCTTAAGGGTTATGGTACGGGGTGCCAGGACAGAAAACCTCCACGTGTGCCCGGGGACTGGGGTTCCTTTCTGGATACGTCCGGGGGGAAGACCAGTGGTCGGGCCGGTCCTGGGGTGCGGGCAGCGATTTCCCATTGGGGTTATTTCCCAGTGGGATTTCGCTGTCCGTATGCTAATGTTCTGCCAAGAGAATCGCCCCACACAGGACCGGCCCGGTCACTGCAGGGATGTCGTAGTCGTCCGCGTGGTCCGCTTCGGGCACCGCAATTGGCAAAGCCATGGGCGGGGTAGTGTGCTCCCCCCGTGAAGGGAACAGAGCGCTCACCACCTCCTCCACCAGCTGGGGGCGGAGACTCTGCGTCAGCGGGGCGGCCCAGGTGCGGAGTTTATTCCACACCATTTTATAAGGGCGCCCCCACGGATCTCTGTTCAGAGTCTGCACCATCTCCTCGCGGGCCACATCCTTGGCCCGCTGGACAGCCTCTTGGAGGGCGGTCGGCGGCTTCCCGGTCCAGCTGCTTCAGCGCCCACCGCGGACCACTCGGGGCCTGTTGGACCAGCGCGCTAGAGGTCTGGGCGGAGACGTCGAACCGGATATACCGGTGATCGGAGTAGGTCTCCACCCCCTCCATGACGCGCCAGTCAATGACACGCTGTGACAGAGCGGGGCTGGCGAACGAGATGTCCACCACGGACTCACCCCGCATCCACACACACGTGGGAACAGAACCCCGATTTAGGACGACCAGGCCTGTTTCCAGAGCCCAGTCCTCCACCATCCTGCCCCGCACATCCGTGTAACGGGAACCCCAGGCCAAATTCTTGGCATTGAAGTCCCCGAGCACTAGCACGGGGAAGGGATGGTTTCCGGCGACGACGACACTCAACTCTGTTAAAGAGTTGTGGAACTCGGCGAGATTTCGGCTCGGAGAGAAGTACACCCCGACTACTACTATCTCTCCGAACCGTGCTGCTACGCACCCCTGTCCCTTCGTGACGCATTCGAGGGACGGGGTACCTGCGGCGCCCGACGAGAGTATGGCCACTGAGCCGCTCAGGTCCTCCACCCAGTCATCTCTGGGCGAGACAAAGTAGGGCTCAGCGACCACGGCGATGTTAATTGACCACTGCGCCACGCTCTGGAGCAACACGTCCTGAGCGCAGGAGGAGGCGTAGAGGAGCCATTACTCCTCCATTTCAGCCCTCTCCCGGGCCCCTTCTGAGGGCCCTTCGACGATGACGGCGGCGGCAGCGGCGGCGGCAGCGGCAGCGGCGGCGGTGACGGTGGTGGTGGGGGCGGTGGCGGAGGGCCTGCCTTTCCTCCTGGTTCCGGCGGGTGGAGCGCAGGACTTGCTCCCCGCCCGGTGATCGGCCGGCTTGGCCGACGCCGGTTTGGCCGACGCCGGTTTGGCCGACGCCGGTTTGGGCGACGCCAGTTTGGCCGGCGCCGGTTTGGCCGACGCCGGCTTAGCCGGCGCCTGGGCCCGGCCAGACGGCCCGGGTTTGGGGGCGACAGCTGCCGTAGCGGCCGCGTATGTGGCCGCCTTCGGCCCCGGGGCCGTCCCTCCCGCCAGGGGGGGGCGCAGGACTATGCCCTCCAGGACGGAGAACCGCGCCTGGAATGCCGCCAGCTCCTTCCGAACCAGGTTCAGGACCTGGTTCTCTACCGGGACCGGCTGGCTTTTAGTTTGCGCTTCCGCGCCGCCGGCGGCCCTTAGGCCGGCCAGGTCCGCTCGGAGCCTCTCGTTTTCCTCTTGGAGAAGCCCCATGGCGGCCGTCAGGCGGGCTACCTCCGCCCGCAGTTCGGCCACTTTGCCGGCAGAAGGCCCGGTGTAGCTGGCCGCCTCTGCTGCCGCCATGATGGAGGCCGTTGCCGAGACTATGGCCTTGTTTTTGGAAGCTTGAAGCTTTTTCAACGACAGTTCTCGGATCGCGGCCTCTACGACCGCCGCAAACCTGATCTTGCGGTCCGCATCGGGGCCGCTACCCGCACCCGCCTCGTCACTCGAGGGCCCCGAAGTGACCGCGCGACCGTCCTCCTTTGCGGACTCCTCCGCTCTTTCCGCTGCCTCCCGGGCAGTGAGCCCCCTCCCCTTGCCTCGATCCCAGACTCCACCCCGCCTGCTTGTGGGGATCTTTCGGGCCGAGACCAGCTCCCCGTCGGAGGACGACCCCTGGCTGTCCTCTGATTTTGGCCGCTTGCTGTACTTCTTCGCAGCGGCCACCTCCTTGGCACGACACCCCCTCCCTGAGCTTCCCGTGCGCGCGCCTTCAGATACGGCGTCGGACTCCAAACCCCATCACTCCTCACCACTTCTGTTTGGTTTTTTGTTTTTTAAATCTTTATCCATATCTGTTCCCACGAGTATATTTCAAGTTTTACTGGCTCAAAAAGTATCGGTTCGCACTAGCGACTAAATCAAGCTACCCATTAGCCAAGCTTACAACCTTCCTCACGGTGCGCCGCCGCTTGGAGATTTGGGAATTTTTTTACAGAGGTTAATTTTCCTCGCGGCCCGGGCGGTTAAGCCAAGACCCTCGACCCCCTTCAACAGCCAAAGACATGACCTTAACTGTCTCCAGGGCTACGAGATTAGTGGTGGCAGAAGGGTTGCCCCTCCTGCCTGCCCGGCGGCAGGGTAAGTGCACACCGGGCCCACTATGACCGCCACAATTGTCGCTCTGCTACTCAGAGCGGTCCTGTGTGGGGCGATCCTCTTGGAAGAACATTAGCATGCGGACAGCGAAATCCCACTGGGAAATAACCCCAATGGGAAATCGCTGCCCGCACCCCAGGACCGGCCCGACTACTGGTCTTCCCCCCGGACGTATCCAGAAAGGAACCCCAGTCCCCGGGCACACGTGGAGGTTTTCTGCCCTGGCACCCCGTACCATAACCCTTAAGATCCGTCCATTGTACCTAGCCCTCACCCTTATCAACAACATGTTATTATATGGTGAGTCTCTCAGATGTCTTCGCGAGTACTGAACTGAGATTCCTAAACACTGGAGGTACCAGTAACACTCGATACCTGGAAATCCACTCCCAGTACACTCCTTGGAAAAAAAAAAAAAAAAGTTAATTCTATTCCAGTTTACCATAATTCTACATTTTGTCTTATTTTATCTAATAATATCTAATTATTATCTAACTTTTACCAATATTGTTTCATTTAATTTAATTTCATGTTTCCAGTTTTATTAAGCGATTTAACCTTATTTTATGCTTTTATGACATGTGTAATTAGTAACATTGAATAATAACTTGTATGTGTGGTGCAAACTGTTAATATAAAATATAAATTGGCTATTAATAAATTAGGGTCAAAACAGCAATAACGGATTAACGTTATGGCCCAATGCATGTTAATTTAGAACTACCTTTTCGAAATAAATTGTTTTTTTTATCTCAATGAGAACGGGAAAGGAATTCTCAAGTCTTGAAGACGAAGAGAGATTTTTCCAAGAGTTTTGATTTCTGGAGCTTGTAAAGTTTATTATTTACTAACAGCGCCCCGCGGTTTCACCCGCATAAGTGTTGATCCCGTGGGAATATCGGGATAAAAACTATATCTCTACATACAATTTCATCTAAATCGGTTCAGCGGTTTAAAAGTGAAGAGGTAACAGACAGACAGACTCACTTTCGCTATATTATAAATTAAAGTATACGACGCAAAAGGAGTATGTAAGGATCGTAGTAGGAAGCGTTCTGTGGTTTCTGCCTACCCCCATTGAAAGAAAGCGTGAGTTTTGGTATTATGTATGTATGATAGGGGGCTTACATGACCTAAAGCGCGCTCACTGTCGGACTGCATAGAAAAGAAAGAGAAGCGCTATGACACAACGCTGGTAATTTATTGCAAATTATGAAGCAATTATTTAATTACAAAAATACTATTGTTTGGACTATAAAATTAAAACACTAGTATTTTAGTAAGTTGCTTGCAGAATAATCTGACAAAAATACAGAATGATTTATGGCTTTTATTGTAAACAGAAAGTTTTAGAGGTATCATGATTTTTTTTCTATAGCATCAAATTAATTGTATTATGTTTTCAACACACTATCAACCTAGCATATATCCTGAGAAATATCATATATTTTTCTGATTTTGTTTACTGTAGTCAATCAAATATTATATACTTTTACTGTTTCTACGTTTAGGTCCTGTAAGCCCCTTAAGGCTAAATTCTAGGCGTTAACATATACTTTTATTGTTTCTAACACTTGCGTTTTTTGCGTTTAGGTCCTGTAAGCCCCTTATGGTATTAATTTTAAGTTTATTAACCACGTAACTCTTAGTAATAAGTTTGCAATTTTAATTACTTACAACATTAATTAAGCTTTTTAACGATTATATTGTTTACTTTCATAAGGTAAAGTGTTCAGTACCTAACCCTTATTGCACTTAGCGGGAACGAACAGGTAAACAAAATGGCGCTTAAACACACAACACGTGAAGTAGCGTGGCTATACATGTGGCCAAAATGCAAACGCGGGCGCAGGGCGGGCGCGGCGCGGCGTACTTAAACATCTTAAACTTTTAGCTTAGTTACTAATCACACTTAATTCTATTTTTGACCATCACACAAACTATCAATATTTTTTTCTTAAAATTAGTTTGGGACAGAAAGAAGTAATCAGAAAGACAGAAAGATAATAAGATGACCAAATCTGAAATGCCTGTTTAATTTAAGTACCTATTGTTCGAATCGAAATTAAACAAATGGTATAAATATCTAGCTGTCAAATTACATAAAAGGCTTAAGTTCTGGAACGATACTTTTAATTTTTGTCTATTGAATATAAATTGTACATATAAGATAATTGAAGAAATAATTAATTTCACAGGAAAGCAAACTGCAACAGTACAATAATGTAATTAGCTAAGAGTCCCATCAGAGGTATCGGTAGAGTGGCGTCTACAGTAAACAGTCCACACGCTGTCATCTTACTGAAGGTCCGGTTAACTTGTAGCACGCGCTTGCACAAATGTCTGACACTTTCTGTAAGAAAATTAACAAAAGATAAGAGAGATGGTAAGTTACAATAAAAAAACAATTCCCCAGATTTCGATATTGATTATGAAAGGTGGGTTAAAATAATTTAGATTCGGAATTGTTGTTGTTCTTACTTGGACAGTTTGTATCCATCACTCGCTGCATACACGCAGACTCGACTTCCTCCACACCAATATACAACTTCTCACAATGCCAACAAGTGATAATTACAAGTGACATTTTTTTTACAGTCCATAAGATCATAGTGACGGTTGAAGCTGGAAACACCTGAAAGCAGCAAGTAGCAAAATATTAAGAGCTAGCTGTGCTCTAAAATGGAACAGTTTTACTTTATTCATTCTATAAAATAAAGTTAATATTGAGTAATGGAATCAGATACCAAAAATTGATTACCACGATCTACATCGTACATAAATGAAAATATAATTGGGCGTGCGGCATTGTAAACGATGATAAAACAAAATAAGCTTCTTAAAAAATATAAAAAAAGCTTTAGCTTCTTAAAAGCTTTTTAAAAAGTAAACGAGAGATTTAGTGTGAGAGACAGAGAGAGTTATATCTTTCTTCTCTCTCATTTAACTAAGTGTACCTAAACGTGACACATGCTTGAAATTTCACTCTCAATTCTGGTCCAATATTTATCGAATCGCTGCTTAAAATGTTTCACTTTAAAAAAGTTTTTTTTAGATTTAGGTAATGAAGGAAATTAAGACTCAGTCAGTACAAATGCAGCATTAAATCCTTTATATGATATACCATTCGATATAAAAGTAAAACATAATGGGATCTTCCTAGAGAAGTTACAGAATAAAAAATGAAAATGTCAAAGATGAAATGTTCGAAGTATTTAAAAAACCATCCAGACAGTTTAAGAAAGAATATAGATAATTCATTCTCCAGATTTTTAATAATTATCATGTTTAAGGATGTTGAAGCTGGTTAAAAAATATCCAAGAAAAGTTAACAAAATTCCTGGGGATTACCTGTTACCAAATGAAAACTTAAGATACATTACGCATATACTCACATTGGGCGACGACTCTTGCAAATGCATTAAGTGTCCCTGCACAGTACACAGAACACGAATAAACGAGCTGTATGTTCGGTATAATATCTAAAAAAGACGAGAATATCGTCGCATAAGTCAGTGGGAAGTGAAATATTATGAAACAATTGCAATGTACGCAAGTGACTTACTAATAATCGGAAACATTTTATATACAGTTTGTATGTTTCTAAAATATTTTGGTACAACTTAAAAAACTTGTTACAGTATTCATCATTCTGTTCTTCATTATTTATTGTTAGTATGTCCTTAATCCATTCTTTCAGATACGTTGTCAACAGTGTTGTGAGGCAGATACCATACATTAAATTAAGATTATATTGTGTATTTAGTACATCGCCGGTAGCTTAAAAAAAATGAACTGACCCTTTTAAGACATAAAAACAAATTGAGGGTAAATTAAAAATTCCGATTATAGTTATAAGTGAGATCCAGTTCCAAACAATATGATTGCGGACACTTTTGCTAATGTCAATGCTCCTATTAATGTCTTGGAGCTTCAATATAAGGGAAACGTTGCTACGGCTATGAACAATGCTGCTAATGATGAGCAAAATATACCCAAAGAAAAATAAAGGGTGAAAACACCAAAAAATTGTAAGCCTGATACCAGTTTTATGCGATTTCGCAAAAATAAAGGGCTCATCGTTGAACTGGCGACACATAGAAACAACATGGAAAAATGAAATAGTAAAGAACGGTATTATGTAAAAAAATGAAAATGTTTAATGAAAATGTTTATTTGTCTCAAAACAGTTACTACATGGATTATAAATGAGACATCCCCAGTAAGTAATTGATAATACTTGTGTTGGGGCTATCCCGCTCTTTCCCTTAATTATTACAAAATTGAGACGTTTTTTACAAAAGGTGACTAAAAATAAAAATAAAAAATTTAGGAATAAATGCAAATGACTTATAAACTAGTTAACAGCTCTTTGTGTAACTGTACTTGTATGCCAGATGTGAAACTATGTATATGTGCGTCTTATTTTGAAACAGCGTTTGTGATGTTGTGGGTGAGGGTGGGTGTGTGGGTGTGTAAGGGTGTGTGTGTATGAGGGTGTATGTGTGTGAGGGTGTGTGTGTGTGTGTGTGTGTGGGTGTGTGTGTGTGAGGGTGTGGGGGTGTGTGTGTGTGAGTGTGTGTGTGGGGGGGGTGTGTGTGTGTGTATGTATGTAAGTATTCTTTGAAGTCTTTGAAGTGCCGATGTGTTCGTCGCGCGATTTATAGGTTAAACTCGGTGGTTACCTACTTAGGTACATTATTGATAAGAAAGCAATAAAATGAAATTGTCTAAGCAAGTCTAGCTAAAACTTGTTCAGTTTCCTCGTATGTTAAGGTTTTTAGCCACTCGGTTATTACCTTTTTGGCTACGTGTGAGATTTCCTGGTGGAACCTTAATTTTGCATTTATTTTATTATATACTAGCTGTGCCCGCGACTTCGTCCGCGTGGAATAGTGACTTTTCGGGCAGCATATTTTGAATTACATATACCGTCTACAGACCGGGCATTTGCTGTCCGAACCCTCTGAGAACTCAGGCGAATTTCAGTGAAAGTCTAAGACTCTAGTGCTTGAGCTTCACGATCGGCAGTGAGACGTATTTCTCGTTCTTCCTGTGTTTCCTGAGACCGAACATTTGCTGTCCGAATCCTCTGAGAACTCAGACGAATTTCCCTATCAGGGAAAGTCTCAGACTCACGCGACAGTGTATGAGCTTCACGATCGGCAGTGAGACGTATTTCCCGTTCGTCCTGTGTCTCCTGGAATCGAGCATTTGTTGCCCGTACTCTCTGGGAGCTCAGGCGGGTTTCCCTGACAGCAAAAGTCTCAGACTCACGCGATAGCGCGTGAGCTTCGCGATCGACAGATAAACGTGCCTTTCGTTGTTCCCCGTTTTCCCTATTTCGAGTTGTCATCATTCGAGAACGATTTGAACTCAGTCGAGATTCTCGCTGAGTCGAAGTTTCTGCAGCACGAAACCTAGCCTGGTGCAGAGAGCCTTTTGCCTCACGACCTTCCTCAGATTCCTGTGATCGAACTAATCTCATCCTTTTAGCATTTCTGCTACATTGGGAGAGGTTGGATCTTCTTCGAGGCATTCTTACCTACAATAAAATAGTACTTACTACTTAACACACAGTTATTTAGTAAACACGTACTATCGTAAACAATTAAATTATAAATACTTACAGATTATTATACAGTCTAAAATTATCACAGTTTAAGTAATAAGTGTTAAGACGTGTAAACCAAACGTCATTAGCATCATCATTTCAGCCGATAGACGTCCACTGCTGGACATAGGCCTGCCCCAATTTTGGGGGGGTTTGCCATAATCGCCACGCTTGGCAGGCGGGTTGGCGATCGCAGTATGGTATGGTGGTGGAATGCATAGAGAACGCTGCTGCCCATTCTCCGGTGAGACCCTTAGTCGCCTTTTACGACACCCACGGGAAGTAAGGGGTGGTGCTATTCTTCTACACAGACAAACGTACTAACTTTATAAAACAAAAGAATTGCTAGAAAAAATAATTACTAACCTAACCACTCACGCGGCCATAACCACGAGCAGGTATTGAGGAAAATGTTACACGCGCTCGAAAGCCACGATCGGCCATTGATAAAACTGCGACAGCAAGCATTTTCCACACCGCAGTATTTTATTTTTAGTAATTTTGTGTATGGGAGTATTGCTCATGTTCCAGGTTCTTTAGTCGAGTGGTTAGATGAAGTACATTTGTGCCAAAGGCCGTGTGGTTATATCGGCATTACGAAATAAGTTATCTGTAGTTGAAAATCTTTAAATAAACAAATGAGACGGCGATGACGCATGCGTAATTTGATACTCGCGTGATGTTATTGTTATTGTATATCAAAACTTTGGAACAACAATGGTTTGTATTATATGTCATTCGATTCAGTATGAATGGGGCTATTTTTTAGGTAAATAAAAAAATAGGGTCATCGCTTTCGATTTTGAAATAATATTATTTTAATTTTTAATTGTCGTAATGTAAACAAACATTAAAAATAAACAATTATTAAAAAAAATCAAAGTCTCTTAAAGTTACGGAACAAGTTTTGTTATCTACACTTGTCTATCCACTTGAAGAAACAGCCATTAGTTTAACAGCGGTCCATAGAATTTTTTTCTGTACGAGTCGTGTATAAGTGGCGAGGGCCCTCCGCGGCGCGTCGAAAAAAATGTGCTAAAAACATACTTGCGTATAGGAAGGCGTTACCGCGGGGTACTTGCGCGTGAGTGGCTAAGCTAATGAACTTATACTTAATAAAGAAAATCAAGAAAAGAAATGCCTAACCTATACCAAATACTTATAATATTTATATACAAACCCTAAATACAAATTAAGATAAGTATACCGAAAATCAGGGAAAGAAATGCCTAACCAATAATAAATGCTTACAATATTTATTTACAAAACCCTAAATAAAAATTAAGATAAGTAAACACCCAATAATCAAGGAAAGAACCGCCTAACCTATACCAAATACTTACAAAATTTTAAAGAAAATTAAGAAAAAGAACACCTACAAACCCTAAAATATAAATAAATGAAATATGCAAACAGTCAGTATTCAAGTGAATCGCAATAATCGAATCCAACTATTCGCCTATACTCTCCAGGATACGTGCGTTCGCTACGAATAACTGAATCCTTATGGCAGCGGCGCGTTTTCTTTTGAAATCGTCATCTCGCAGTTCAACCTGAGGGGTTGTCGACTGCTTAACCTGGCTTTTCTGTGGATGCCTCAATAAATTAAGGCCTCCAGCCAGGGCATAATACACAACTTAACTGCACAATATAAACTTAAAAACTAAGCGACTACACGCTAAGGGCACCCCCTGTGGGGTACGGACCTCGGCTTAGGGCATCGCTGGGAGAGGGCAGCAAGGGACAGGCTGGATCGGAATTATGGCAGCGGCGCGGCTCTCAGCGCGCTTTATACAAGGTGTAACGGAAAGGGGGTATCAACCCTGAAGGAGGTGAATGTGCTCATGAAACTGAACAAATTTCCCCAAAGAACATAGGTCGAAATATGAAAAAAAATTTGGACCTCCCATAGTAATAGTAAATCATTGATGTGCTATTACTACGGGAGGTCCAATTTTTTTTTTTCATCTTCATTCACCTCCTTCAGGGTTGATACCCCCTTTCCGTTACACCTTGTATATATAGCCACGGACGCGCAGGCGCGAGGCGTTTACGTACTCTGATAGAATACCTTAACAAATGTTCGCCGTGATTCTTTAAATTGACATAACTTTTTTATTTATGAACCGATTGACATGAAATAAACACTAAATGTTAAGTGAAGCTTACTACAATATATTAGTGAAAACCGCATCTAAATCGAATAAGCCGTTTCTGATATTAGCGTGCACAAACACAGCAGACAAACATACAAACAGACAAACAGACAAACAGACAAACAGACAAACAGACAAAAAAAAATTTAATTACATTTTCGGGTTCGGCATCGATATAATAACAACCCCTGCTACTTTTTTTTAATATATTTCCATTGTACAGACACCACTTTTCTACAATTTTATTATATGTATATAGATGTAGGCTGATTGGGTTGCATACTGACGCCGTGCAAAAGCGGTTCGAACCCTCGGGGAGTAAGCCACTATGTCCTTACGTCTTTTCTACTGACTGTCTTGGTTAAATGGAATAGATTTTTGTAAGTACCTATAGGGTCGTTCTTAAAAAATATAGTTTTCTTACCGAGAGTAAGCCACTGATTCTATAAAGATCGACTGTGGGGTATCTGTATGGTTTATAGTACATAACTTTTATAAGTGACCTTTGGACTCTTTCTAACTCAAGAAATTTAGTTTTAGTGGCTCCCCCCCAGACTGGTAAACAGTATGTAATAACTGATTGCGCGAGTGCAATGTAGATGCTGTTTAGTGTCTTCGGAGGCATCACATACCTTAGATTTTTAAAAATCCATATAAATTTCCGCACCCGTGACGTGACAATTTCAATATGCGAATGCCAAGTTAAGCACTCGTCAACTATTACTCCCAGGTATCTTGTGGACGCAACATGTTTAATGGCTTGACAATTACAATTTCGGTTCAAAGGGTCCGCGCACGTGTGGATTTGAATTTTAAAATTAGGGCCTGGTTTAGACCTTATACTAGGAGAAAAACAAATGTAGTTTGTTTTAGGAACACTAAGGGTTAGTAGATTGGCTTTGAGACACCTGTCTATATCAACTAATCCTTGCTCGGCATTCTTGCACGCAGCTTCCCACGTGTCCCCAAAGTAAACAATCGCCGTGTCGTCCGCGTAGGAGAAGATTTGACCCCCACCGCTTCGTAGATTGCAGAGTTCATTAATATACACCAGGAACAGCGGTGGGCCAAGAACAGATCCCTGGGGAACACCAAACACAATGTTTTCCACCTCACTATGTGAGTTACCTATTTTAACCTGCTGTCTCCTACCTCGGAGATAACTATCAAAGAGGGAGAGAGCCTTACCTCTTATCCCTATATCCTCAAGTCTCTGCACAAGGATGGGGACAGATACGGTGTCAAACGCCTTCTTCAGGTCTAGGAACACCGTAACGCATTTGTAACCCTTGTCCACCTTGTCATTGATTTCAGATGTCAACGCAATGACCGCATCCTGCGTTGACCGTCCCTGCCTAAACCCGTATTGAGAATCGGAAAGAATGTTGTATTTATTTAAATAACTTACTAATCTTTTGTTTATTATTTTTTCTATTATTTTCGAAAGGGACGTCAAGACAGATATCGGCCGATAGTTGTTGACATCGCTCTTGTCCCCCTCCTTGTGCACAGGAGTAATTATAGAACGTTTTAGCGCGTCAGGAAAAATGCCCGTTTCGAAACACATATTAGTTAACTTGCTGATAAGAGGAACAACAAGTTCTCGAGATAATTTGAGGAAGGCAACAGGTATGCAGTCCCACCCCGAAGCACTTCCTGAGTCAAGTGTACCAAGTATACTATCCACTTCGGCCGGATCTGTCTCCAGCAACACGAGTGAATTAATTTGAGATAGGAAACTTAAGTTAGTGACAGGTCTCGGCGCTTGTCCAGTTAGGGTTATTATTTCTTCGGCAAGTGTTTTTCCAATAGTTACGAAGAATTGGTTTACACGGTTTAATGAGTTGAGAGGACATGGTGTGATGTGCAGTAGGTGTGTACTAGACGCCTTGGGTTTTTTATAATGGGTGATGTCATTAATTTCTCGCCAGAGTAGTTTAGGATTTTTTAGAGAATTTGATATCTGGTTTTTATGATATTGTCGTTTAAGTTTATTTATAAGATTAGAACAATATGTGCGAAAACGCCTGTAAGTTATGATCAAGATAACGTTAAAAGGGTCTTTCCTCTTTTGTAGCTGTAATTTATTTCTAAACCTGATACATCTTAGGGCCCCCATAGATATCCAGGGCTTTAAGGTTCGCTTGGAGCTGGACACTGAGACAACTTTAGTATTTTGGAGGAGAGATGTCCTAATCACGTCTATCATCGCGTTAGCTAAAATGTTAGGGTCTCTAAGTGCGCCAAGAAAAGATATATCTGTGTCCACAAAATGCTTATGGGCATTCTCCCAGTTTGTTATTGTTTTATATTTGACACAAGTCTTGCTTTGGTATGTGTGGGATATATTTAATAACACCATTGCATGATCCGTAACACACGTGTTTAGGACTGCTACAAACGCCGAGTTTTTTAATTTGTCTAACTTAAGGAGCATGTGATCGAGGCAGTTCTCCTCCCTAGTAGGCAAGCAGTGTCCTGGGAGAAAACCATGGATAGCCGTCATATTCAAATAGGCTAATCTGGCAGTTCTTATTTGTGCTGATTCTGACGGCTTTCTTATTAAGTTAATATTTATGTCTCCAGTAATTATAGTGTTTCTATGTGTTTGAATACTTTGGAGGTGTTGATCAAGTGAATTAATAAAACTATCTGTAGATACATTCGACGGAGACCGATAGATACCAATAATAGTGAAATTTGAAATACTTATTTGCAAGGCTGAAGCATGTGTTAAGTTAATTTCAGTTGCCTGGGGTAAGTGAGAGTTTTTTATATAGACTACTACGCCATCATTTTGGTTCAGTTGTCTAAACGTATTAAACGAGGTATAGTTATTTAACATTGGTAGTGGTTTATTAACGTTTAATCTGCATTCTGTTAGGATTAGCACATCTACCTCAATTCCGATTTGAGACAGAGTTATTTGAAAGTCATCGAAGTTACTGTATATGCTTCTTTTATTTTGTGTCAAGACAGTCAAGTTATTAGATTCTTGTTGTAGGTATGTATGTAGGTGTGCAACATCAAGAATAGCTGACTTAGCTATCTCAGCGGTATCCAATTCCTGTAAACTACATAAGCTACTATCCATTATTGTTTAGTGAGTTGTGATTATATTGAGTGAGTTAATTGTTTTTGTTTTGTGATAAGGAATGTACGAAACATTGAGTTTGGGTGTGTAACTACGAGCTGGGCATGGAACAGTAGTATGTGATACTTCTTCTCACACGGAGTGATATAAGTATTTCTAATTTTGTATTTTGAATTGAAAAATACAGAGAGCATAATGTTGGAAGGTTGAACTATTCTTCGGACATCTTTGTCCAGTCTATTATTATTTAGTTTATTGCGTAACAATTTAACTGGACGATTTGTGTTATTGTTCCACATGATTACTACGCAACTGTTCGTTGTTATACTAGAAATAATCCGTAATTTTTCTATGTGCCAGTCTGGAAATTTTTCTATTAGTGGGTCTTGATCGTATCTAAGTTGAAAATAATAAATCGTGGTTGCTGTCAAATTAGATGAAAGGATTAGGGAGTGACCAATTCATCAATCAGTAAATTTAAAAAGGAATTACTCAAGTATCCACTTACACAAACTAGGTAGCTATTTTTAACTTTTGGTGCACGATAACGACAATTAAAACACGACAGCTAAATTCCAAAAACGTTTGGTATCTTCATGATGGAACCTTGGGAAGCGATGTATAATCTGTTTTAAATGACCTACAATTCTTAAAAACTGAACTTCATTCCATTGGCCTTGATCTCTTCTCAATCTTTCGAAAAGTAAACTGTACTTAACCGACAGTACGTAGATACTGACAAACATCTGATACTGATATACTGATAACAGCGCAATCTGGAACCCTCATGAAAAAGTGTATACACTGATATCGAAAAGATTCAGAAGTCTTTTGTCCGCTACTTGTACCAAAAAGTTTATGGTTATTACCCGTATATGTACCCAACGCCATTTGTGCTAGTTAAGGTGGGGTACCAAAGTTTTGAATGAAAGAGAAATCTCAGCCTGGTAAAATATTTCATCCGCCTAATTGAACTATTCTTCAGACTTCTTTGTCCAGTTTGTTATTGAGTCACAATTCAACCGGACGACTTGAGTTATTTTGCGTGATTACTGATCTACTTAATTTTTCAGGGTCAAATGAAAACTTTTCTATCATTTTTATGATGTTTTTGTTTTTATTTTATTTATTTGAGAAAAACAAACAATTGTACAAAACTAGAAAAAAAATATAAAAGAAAAAGTAATTTCAGTAAAAAAAATATTGATAGTTTGTGTGATGGTCACAAACAGTATTAAGTGTGATTAGTAACTAAGCTAAAATTTTCAGATACCTACTTAGCATTGAAATGTAATTTCTACTTACCTATCTAATTAATAATGTACACTAGTAATCTGTTTCCACAGATTAGGTATCTTAAACTTTTAGCTTAGTTACTAATCACACTTAATTCTGTTTTTGACCATCACTTGTGTGATGGTCAAAAACAGAATTAAGTGTGTGTGGGTGTGTGTGTGTGTGGGGGTGTGTGTGTGTGTGTGAGAGAGTGTGTATAGTGTGTGTGTAGTTTATACTATCAATAATTTTTTTTTGAAGTTACTTTGAGACAGAAAGAAGATATCAGAAAGACAGAAAGATAATTGTAATGACCAAATCAGGTATGTCTGTTTAATTTAGGTACCTATTGATCGAATCGAAGTTGAACAATTAATAGTATAAATATGTATGCTGTCAAATTACATAAAAGGCTTAGGTTCAGGAAGGATACTTTTAATTTTTATGTATTGTATATAAATTGTACATAAAATCATTGCAATTGAAGATATAATGAAGAAATAATCAATTTCACGGGAAAGCAAACTGCAAGAGTACAATAATGTAACTAGTTAAGAGTCCCATCAGAGGTATCGGTAGAGTGGCGTCTACAGTAAACAGTCCACACGCTGTCATCTTACTGAAGGTCCGGTTAACTTGTAGCACGCGCTTGCACAGATGTCTGACACTTTCTGTAAGAAAATTAACTAAAGATATCAGAGAGAGGGTAAGTTACAAAGAAAAAAACAATTCCCCAGATTTCGATATTGATTCTCAAAGGTGGGTAAAAATAATTTAGATTCGGAATTGTTATTGTTCTTACTTGGACAGTTTGTATCCATCACCCGCTGCATACACGCAGACTCGGCTTCCTCCACACCAATATGCAACTTCTGACAATGCCAACAAGTGATAATTACAAGTGACAATTTTTTTACAGTCCAAAAGATTATAGTGACGGTTGAAGCTGGAGGCAACTGAAAGCAGCAAATAGAAAAATATTAAGAGCTAGCTGTGCTCTAAAATGGAACAGTAAAGGAGATCAGCAAAAGCCCATACAACTTTGCCCAAACATGTACTTCGAGGTACACGTGCACCAAATCGTAGAGAAAAAATAGGGGAATTCGAAAATAATTGTGTTTTTATCCATAAATAATTTAAAACTACATAATAAATTATTTAAAGTTTTAATAACCTGTAACACAATTAAATCATGTGGCAACTTTGCATGTACGAGTTGACATTAAGAGTATACGTAATACGTGTTCTGTGGACATCACATTATTTCGTGGGTAAATGTTATTCCGTTCGTTTCTGCATAGATTAATATATAAATGTTTCTGCGTTTCGGGATACTCGTCTGTGTTGTGTATTTTGTTTAATAACTTGGCTATTCTTTCTGGTATTCCGTTTGTCACCTCACGATTTGGTTCCTGTCCTGACGGATTGGGTATTCATAATGGACATTACGATTTGGATACTCAGGCTTTTGGTTTGAGCGTCGCGTAAGTATCCTGTTCACGTTTTATCATTATGAAGAGAATAAAATACTTAAGATTTTAACAAATCTATTGCTTTCAGGCTAGTACTTACAAACATGAGGTGCGTTTCTTGTCAAAGAGTACAGGATGATAACATACAGTCTTACAATATCGCCCATGTAATATATCTAACAAGACCGGCAAGGCACATCACCAAGATAGTGATAGCCAACATATGGGTTGGGCTCGGCATCAAGAAAATATAACAGCGCCTGCCACTTTCCTTGATAATATTTTAGTGAGAGATGAAATTGAAAATGAAGAATGCTAATAAAAAAACAAAAATATTTATTGTTTTATTCCATACAACTAACTCGATAAGTCTATTTATTCCAATGTTGTTGGTAGATATTACTGGAAATATGACTTCCAGGTTTTAATTGATTCGAGTGCCGCTCGGGCTCCGGGGCCCGATAATAATAGGAAATGCTTTTGAATTCCATGAAGTGGGCTACTCAGTATCGAATCTCAAATTCAACTTCCACCCCTTATGCATATCACAATAAAGGCAGAGTAATCATAAAAAAGGGTGTTTTATGTAAGTATTCGATGGTTCTTGGCCTAATGTTTTATTTATTTCAAGAAATCAAGATGAAGTCAATAAAAGGCTTTATTTAAATGCAACTTCTATTCACTGAAACTTGATGATCTGGCTTAGGTATGTTAAGCTTGCTTGAAACCCTTGTACGTCGACGCTAAGGAACTCATTTATTTATCGAGTTTGTTAATCGCTCTGATAGACTTCTAACACTGCTTCTAATATTATGTACTGGTCATCAACATCCACAGCTTCTATTCAGCTACTTTTGGGTATAAGCATCCTTTCTTATGTTAGGTAGGTACATAAAGTTGCCTAACGATAATCGAATAGACAATGAGAGTTATTATTTAATTTAGATTGAATTATAATATAAAAATATTTGAAATGAAACAAAAACAACAGCAGCTGAAGCCGACAGCAGACAACTGTCAAACTGTCAACTTCACGTAGTAGTACTTTTTGATAGACTGAAACGTCAACTTGACAGTTTTTTCTTTTATTAGGTAAGGTAATGGACCAAGGTAGTATAATTGTGCCTAAAATGGCGAGCTTTTTATTACGATAAAAGTTATTTTATTCTCGTCCCCGGGTAACCATAAGAAAAATATATAAATGCAACATTATTCAGTGTAATCTAGTGTATTTTATGCCACTAAGTGTACCACGGTACTTCGTTTGGGCAGATTGTGGTGACATCCTTTACTTTATTCATTCTATAAAATAAAGTTATATTGAGTAATGGAATCAGATACCAAAAATTGAGTAGCACAATCTACAATCTACAGAGGACCTAAATGAAAATAAAATTAGGCGTGCGGCATCGTAAACGATGATAAAACAAGAGAAGCTTCTTAAAAATAAAGTAAACGAGAGATTCAGTGTGAGAGTCAGAGAGAGTTATATCTTTCTTCTCTCCCACTTAACTAAATGTACCTAAACGTGACAGGTGCTTGAAATTTCACTCACAATTCTCGTCCAATAATTATAATCGAATCGCCGCTTAAGATGTTTCACTTTAAAAAATGATATTTTGATATAATGAAGGAAATTAAGACTGAGTCAGTACAAATGCAGCATGTAATCCTTTATATGATATACCATTCGATATAAAAGTAAAACATAATGGGATCTTGCTAGAGAAGTAACAGAATAAAAAATTAAAATGTCAAAGATGAAATGTTCGAAGTATTTAAAAAAACACCCAGAGTTTAAGAAATAATATAGATAATTCATTCTCCAGATTTTTAATAATTGTCAAGATATGGATGTTAAAGCTAGTTAAAAAATATCCAAGAAAACTTAACAAAATTCCTGGGCATTACATGTCACCAAATAAAAACTTAAGATACATTATGAATATACTCACTTTGGGAGACGAATCTTGCAAATCCATTGAGTGTATCTGCACAGAACATAGAACATGAATTAACAAGCTGTATGTTCGGTATAATATCTAAAAAAGACTCTCATGTCGTTGCATGAGTCAGTGGGAAGTGACTTACTAATACACGGAAACATTTTATATACAGTTTGTATGCTTCTAAAATATTTTGATACGTCTTAAAAAACTTGTTACAGTATTCATCATTCTGTTCTTCGTTATTTATTGTTAGTATGTCCTTAATCCACTCTTTCAGATACGTTATCAACAGTGTTGTGAGGCAGATACCATACATTAAATTAATATCATATTGTGTATTTAGGACATCGCCGGTAGCTTCAAAAAAACTAACTGACCTCTTTGAGACATAAAAATAAATTGTCGGTAAATTAAGAATTCCGACTGTAGTAATAAGTGCGATCCAGTTCCAAACAATACAGGATAAATTTTTAACCACTGCGTAAATTTTTTTTGGTGGCTCAGTGTAAGCAATAGAACACATTTCCATTTTTAGTTTGACTTTTTTTTTTTCATTTTTCCACTTTGTCCCAATTTGAAATAAGCAAGACATGGATATAATTTAATAGTAATACTATGAATGAGCATGAATGAAAACGCGAAGGCCGCCGGCCGCTGGGACCACGCCTAGCGCACGAGACGGGGGTGCGGGGGCATGCGGCGCCGGCGCGGCGTTTGATAAACAAAACGCGTGCACATGCAGTACGTCACTTGCGAAAGCGGAGGTCGGATGTTCGTCGCGCCCTTCGCCGTCCCTGCGCGTTGTGCCGCGTACTAGACTAGCGTAGTGACAATGTCTCATTTTACTCACCGCGAGTATTATGAAATGGTGCGAGTGTATTTGTTAAGCAATGAAAATTTACGAGCAGCACCAAGAAGATACGGAAGGGAGAGCGTACCTCGTATGCGAGCCCAAGGGTGAAATGCCGGGTGTATGTAGAAGAGGCTCAGAGCCTAGATGACTTGAAAGAAAAAATAATTAACGCTTTCAATGAAGTAAAAAGTGGTGTTAGTGTCCTAAACAAACTATGTCTATGTCTATGTTATGGGTTTGGTTTCCGCACTTAGTCCTTCAGTGGACCATTGTGCGTGGGCCCTAAACAAACTAAATGCTTACTTATTTAAACGTGCACGTTTATGCCTTGAAAAAGGAGGAGGTCACTTAACAATACCTAAAATATTGTGATTAATAAAATGTAGAGGTAAGAAGAAATTATAAACAATCTTAGAGTGTTAGGTTCTCTTTGATTAGACATTGTTGTAAGATAGTTGATTCCAATTTTTTAAATACGCCAAAATGCAATTGTTTCAATCTAAATTGTATCATGTCTAAGTACCTATCATACCTAAATGTTTTATTTTGAATGGACTAAAACGTATTACTTTCTTACTTATTATGATTTATTTTCTGCATTTTGATGGTCCTAAGCCCATGAAGGTATGAAGGATAAATTGGAATTTACGAAAAATTACGTTTACAAATAACTTTACACAGTCTACACTTAAAAAATTGTAGCGCTAAACTGGGGTCAATAATCCGCCGTCGCATAGAGCGAGCGCGCGTGAGTACTTCTGATAGCAGCTGGCGCGTCAGGCGACCGGTCGACGCGCGGCGTGAATCGGGCGACCGGTCGCCGGACTGGCAAGTGACGTCCATAAAATAAATTTCTGAGTAAACAAGTCTCGTAAGCGTTAACTTAATTTTTTACTATTGAAACATATCAAAACAAAAAATACGTGTTTAGTAAAATACATTCAAGTTTATTATGTCAAAATTTGCGCACTGGTTAAAAACTTTTCCTGTATAACTGCGAAAACTTTTTCTAATGTCAATGCTCCTATTCATTTCTTGGAGCTTCAATATAAGGGAAACGTTGCTACGGCTATGAACAATGTTGCTAATGATGAGAAAAATGAAGCCGACCAAAAATAAAGTGTGAAAACACCAAAAAATTGTAAGCCTGATACCATTTTCAAGCGATGTCGCGAAATTATAGGGCTCATCGTTGAAATGGCGACAAATAGAAAAAAATATTGAAAAATAAAATAGCAAGGAACAGTAGTATGTGATACTTCTTCCCACACGGAGTGATATAACTATTTTTAATTTTGTATTTTGAAGTGAAGAATACAGAAAGCATAATGTTGAAAGGTTGAACTATTCTTCGGACGTCTTTGTCCAGTCTATTATTATTTAGTTTATTGAGTAACAATTTAACTGGACGATTTGAGTTCCACATGATTACTACGCAACTGTTCGATGTTATACTAGCAATGATTGGTCATTTTTCTATGTGCCAGTCCGGAAGTTTTTCTATTAGTGGGTCTTGATCGTATCTAAGTTGAAAATAATAAATCGTGGTTGCTGTCAATTTAAAAAAAAAGGATTAGGGAATGACTAATTCATCAATTAGTCAATTAAAAAAGGAATTACTCAAGTATCCACTTAGATAAAGTAGGTAGATAGCTATTTTTAACTTTTGCTGCACGGTAACGACATAAAATTTATTCGACAGCTAAATTCCAAAAACGTTTGGTATCTTCGTGATGGAACCTTGGGAAGCGATGTAGAAACTGTTTTAAATGACCTACAATTCTTAAAAAATGAACTCATTCCATAGGCCTCGATCTCTTCTCAACCTTTCTTAATGTAAACTATATTTAGCGGACAGTACGTAGGTACTGACAGACATCTGATACTTACACTGATATACTGATAACAGCGCAATCTGGAACCGTCATGAAAAAGTGTACACACTGGTCATCGAAAAGATTCAGAAGTCTTTTGTCCGCTACTTGTACCTGAAACTTTATGGTTATTACCCGCACATGTACCCATCGCCATTTGTGCTTGTTAAGGTGGGGTATTAAAATTTTGAATTAAGGAGAAATCTCAGCCTGGTAAAATATTTCATCCGCCTAATTCGTGGTACACCCATCCCATTTAAATTTTCCCTTACTTCAGTCCATCTCCTTTAACATCCCACTAGCCATTAGACACACACTTCGGCCTCGCCGATATCCTCTATTCAAAATACCTCAAACCGGTACCCTGAAGACCAGTCCATTGTACCTAGTCCTCACCCCTATCAACAACATTCTGTTATAATATGACGAGTCCTCAGATGTCTACGCGAGTACTGAACTGAGATTCCTGAACACTGCTACTCGATACCGGGAGTCCATTGCCACTCCTTGGAGTAAATAAATAAAATAAAATAGTTACTTCTTATCAATAATTTTGTTCCAATTTCTCCTAATTCTATCTACTTTTGTCTAATTCTAACTTATTTTGTCTAGGTAATACTATGTAATTTTTATTAAGTTTTAACCAATTTTGTCTCATTTATTTTAATTTCATGTTTCCGGTTTTATTATGCGATTCACGGGGCTTACATGACCTAAAGCGCGTTCACTGTCGGACTGCATAGAAAAGAAAGAGAAGCGCGGTGACACAATGCTGGTAATTTATTACAAAATATGAAGCAATTATTGTTTACTGTAGTCGAGCGAATACTTATATTTAAAACTTGCGTTGTTTGCGTTTAGGTCCTGTAAGCCCCTTAACCTAATTTTATGATTGTATGACATGTGTAATTACTAATAGTGACTAATAACTTGTATGTGTTGTGCAAACCGTTATTATAAGTTGGTTATTAATAAATAAATAATAAAATATAAACTTTCCAAGCTTCAGAAATCAAACTTATTGAAAAAAGCTCTCTTCGCTTACAACATTTGAGATTTCCTTTCCCGTTCTTATTGAGATAAAAAAAAAACAATGATGTTTCGGAAAGGTTGTTCTAAATTTTATTAACATGCATTCGGTACATAACGTTAATTCGTTATTGCTGTTTTGGCCCTAAAATAACATATTTCCTTCGCGCTTCCCAATTATGGAAGCACACTCACCTTTTAGGCAAAATGGACAAAATTTTCCGTCATACAATATCTTCGATTTAAATGTGACCATGAACGATCGAGCTTTGATACCTTCACTCACTCTTCCCATTCGTATGAGAGGCCTCGGAGTCCGCAAATTTCAAGTATTAGTGTATCGGCTTTCATATCCTCGTCTCGGTTCAGGGTATTGAGAAATTAATCAGGAAAATCCCAGCCTCCACACTGTTTTATTTTGATGTGATTAATCTTAATTACTTAATCGAGACTATGGATGCCTGGGGACTCGGTTGCCAGAATTCAGATCCACCCGACAATCCATCTTCCCAAAGACGGTGGGATGAGCCGTTCTGCAGAGTAGTACAGAACAATTTACTTGACACGTCTGCTACTACTGCGGAGCGAGCTCGCCTGCTGGCTGTGAGTGAGTGGGAGTCGGGTCTTTGGCTGCATGCACTACCGTCGTCCAACATAGGCACTTCGTCCTACGACACTACGGGCTCGCTGCTTCTCTGCGACTTGGAGCTCCTTGTTGTTGTCCACATCGCTGTCACTGTGGCAAAGTTGCCAACAGCCTCGGACACCACGACCTGTCTTGCAGTGGAAATGGTAAAAGAAACTCCATAACACTTTTCCCAACCTGGGAATCGAACCCAGGACCCCACGCTCAGCAGCCGTGCGCGCTTGCGACCAATGTATTGTATTAGGTAAAGTTTTTAGGAAATAAATGTATGAATAATATCTTATTTTGTATTTTGATCAGAAGACTACAGTGAACATTATGTTGAAAGGTTGAACTATTCTTCAGACTTTTTTGTGCAGTCTGTTATTGAGTAACAATTCAACCGGACGATTTGAGTTATTTTTGTGATGCCCAAATCAGAAATGTCTATTTAATTAGGTATAACTATTGATCGAATCGAAGTTGAACATTAATAGTATAAATATGTATGCTGTCAAATTACGTATAAGACTTAGGTTCTGGAAGGATATTTTTTATTATTATCTATTCAATAGAAATTGTACATAAAATCATTGCAATTGAAGATATAATGAAGAAATAATTAATTTCACAAGAAAGCAAACTGCAACAGTACAATAATGTAATTAGTTAAGAGTTTCATCAGAGGTATCGGTAGAGTGGCATCTACAGTAAACAATCCACACGCTGTCATCTTACTGAAGGTCCGGTTAACTTGTAGCACGCGCTTGCACAGATGTCGGACACTTTCTGTAAGAAAATAAACAAAAATTGAGTTGGATAAGTTACAAAAAAAAAATCCAATTCCCCAGATTTCCCCAGATACTGATTTTGAAAGGTGGGTAAAAAGAATTAAGATATTTCAGTCGAAATTGTTGTTGTTCTTACTTGGACAGTTTGTATCCATTACCCGCTGCATACACGCGGACTCGGCTTCCTCCACACCAATATACAACTTCTCACAATGCCAACAAGTGAAAATTACAAGTGAAATTTTTTGTAGAGCATATAAGACAAGAATGACGGTCGGAGGTGGAGGCCACTGAAAGCAGCAAGTAATAAAATATTAAGAGCTGGCTGTGCTCTGAAATGGAACAATAACTTCACTTTATTCATGGAATAAAATAAAGTTAACATTGAGTAATGGAATCAGATACCAAAAATTGAGTAGCACAATCTACAAAGTAAATGTAAATAAAATTGGGCGTGCGGCATCGTAAACGATGATAAAACAAGAGCAGCTTCTTCAAAAATAAAGTAAACGACAGATTAAGTGTGAGAGACAGAGAGAGTTATATCTTTCTTCTCTCTCACTTGACTAAATGTCCCTAAACGTGACACGTGCTTGAAATTTCACTCTCAATTCTCGTCCAATAATGATCGAATCGCTGCAGATGTTTCACTTAAAAAAATGATATTTCAATATAATGAGGTAAATTAAGGCTGAGGCAGTTTAGATGCAACATTTAATCCTATAAATGATATACCTTTCAATATAAAAGTAAAACATAATGAGAATTCACAGAATAAAAAATTAAAATGTCAAACAAGAAATTTTCGAAGTATTTAAAAAACCATTCAGAGTAATAGAAACAATATAGATAATCCATTCTCCAGATTTTTAATACCATGATATGGATGTTGAAGCTGGTAAAAAAATATCCAAGAAAACTTAACGAAATACCTGGGCATATACTTATGAATATACTCACTTTGGGCGACGAATCTTGCAAATGCATTAAGTGTATCTGCACATTACATAGAATACGAATAAACGAGCTGTATGTTCGGTATAATATCTAAAAAAGACGAGAATGTCGTTGCATGAGTCAGTGGGAAGTATATATGTAACAATCGCAATGTAAGCAAGTGACTTACTAATACTCGGAAACATTTTATATACAGCTTATATGCTTCTAAAATATTTTGATACGTCTTAAAAAACTTGTTACAGTATTCATCATTCTGTTCTTCATTATTTATTGTTAGTATGTCCTTAATCCACTCTTTCAGATACGTTGTCAACAGTGTTGTGAGGCAGATACCATACATTAAATTAATATCATATTGTGTATTTAGTACATCGCCTGTAGCTTCAAAAAAACTAATTGACCCTTTTAAGACAAAAAAATAAATTGTCGGTAAATTAAAAATTCCGACTATAGTAATAAGTGCGATCCAGTTCCAAACAATATAACTGCGAAAACTTTTGCTAATGTCAATACTCCTATTAATTTCTTGGAGCTTCAATATAAGGGAAACGTTGCTACGGCTATGAACAATGTTGCTAATGATGAGAAAAATGAAGCCGACCAAAACTAAAGTGTGAAAACACCAAAAAATTGTAAGCCTGATACCATTTTCAAGCGATGTCGCAAAATTATAGTGCTCATCGTTGAAATGGCGACAAATAGAAAGACTATTGAAAAATAAAATAGTAAGGAACAGTAGTATGTGATACTTCTTCTCACACGGAGTGATATAACTATTTCTAATTTTGTATTTTGAAGTGAAGAATACAGAAAGCATAATGTTGAAAGGTTGAACTATTCTTCGGACGTCTTTGTCCAGTCTATTATTATTTAGTTTATTGAGTAACAATTTAACTGGATGATTTGAGTTGTTGTTCCACATGATTACTACGCAACTGTTCGATGTTACACTAGAAATAATCCGTAATTTTTCTATGTGCCAGTCTGAAAGTTTTTCTATTAGTGGGCCTTGATCGTATCTAAGTTGAAAATAATAAATCGTGGTTGCTGTCAAATTAGATAAAAGGATTAGGGAATGACTAATTCATCAATCAGTAAACTTAATAAAAAGGTAGCCATTTTTAACTTTTACTGCACGGTAACGACATTAAAATTATTCGACAGCTAAATTCCAATAACGTTTGGTATCTTCATGATGGAACCTTGGGAAGCGATGTAGAAACTGTTTTAAATGACCTACAATTCTTAAAAAATGAACTTCATTCCATAGGCCTTGATCTCTTCTCAACCTTTCTGAATGTAAACTATACCATATACCTATACCATATACCTAGCGGACAGCACGTAGGTACCGACAGACATCTGCTACTTATACTGATATACTGATAACAGCGCAATCTGGAACCCTCATGAAAAAGTGTATACACTGGTCATCGAAAAGATTCAGAAGTCTTTTGTCCGCTACTAATTGTAGAGTGTAGTAAACTTTTACGGTCATTACCCGCACATGTACCCATCGCCATTTGTGCTAGTTAAGGTGGGGTATCAAAAATTTGAATTAAGGAGAAATCTCAGCCTGGTAAAATATTTCATCCGCCTAATTCGTGGTACACCCATTTAAATTTTCCCTTACTTCAGTCCATCTCCTTTAACATCCCACTAGCCATTAGACACACACTTCGGCCTCGCCGATATCCTCTATTCAAAATACCTCAAACCGGTACCCTGAAGACCAGTCCATTGTACTGTAGAGGTCTGCACTGGACCTCTACAGTTCCTCGTTTATAATTAAAAGACTGTAGAATTGGAACTATTGTATTGTTAAAAGAACCACACAGCTTTACAGAAAATATATGAATTATGACGTCTTATAACAAAAACACAATGTTATCTTCTTTGTCAATGCAGTTTGAATCTTTGAACGGAATATTACATACAGCTAGACCTTTCTGCTAAAGGCCGGAACACACAAGACACTACATGAGCTACGCCCACCCTTGAATAAAAGTATCTGCATAACTCAAACACCAAACAAGACTTTTATTCATACCATTCGAACATTCAAACTCTTCCTGCCTATCCCTATACAGAAAAATTACCTAACGTTGGAAATAGACAAGGTGAGACCATCTCCTGCAAGAGAAAGGTTAAAGTCAGGACGAACGAACCGCGTATCTGACTCTTCGACAAGTGTCAGGTAAATTTACAATTTACAAGTGCCAATGTGCACTTAAACAAACCAACGTCGTCATGCCTGAACCTCGTCACAACAAAACCAACGGAAAAGATGCGACTAGGCCTCCTAGGAAAACAATTGATTTGAAAGTTCACATCGGCCTAGATGAGGCTTAAAAAAAAATAAATGATCTTAACATCAAACTCTTTTACCCCATCGGACGGTATGAGCCAGAGGGAGGGAAAAGTTTAAGAGGCCAGGGTTCATCTAAAAAGTCTAACACATGCCCATACTCCAGAGGGAAAATTCAAGATTCACTCTATCATCGTCTAATAATAACTCAATGAAACATCAACAACAAAACTGTTGGTGCTCAAACATAAGCTGAACCAATTGTGTCAACTCAACACACTTTGCAAAGGCTATGCCCCGTTAGCAAAATTGGTTTCAACTTAAGGTGAGTGTCTGTCACCCCCCCTGTAGGAGTGACCACAGTTTTCTAAACCATTATCCTCCCATAACTCGCATCATAATTATCTGGAGCATGTTCATTCTATCCCGGCCTATTCGAATTTGGAAAACATTGACGACGACGATATGTTCACACCCTCAGGCTTCTTGGGGTTGAGAGGTAATGCACCTCACACTCCCGGCCGCTTAGAGGTGGAGGCATTGCACCTCACAGGCCTCTGAGAGCTGTGAGGTATGGCACCTCACACTCCCGGCCGCGTCCGATATTCTCTTCCCAGCATATGAAACATACACAAGAAAACATGTTAATAAAATGTAGTATATTAGTAACTAAAATGATGTCATAATAATGTTTACATCTAACTGACAAATTATTATTTACAATGACATGACAAGTGTCAACAAAAAAAGTCAAAGTCTATGTAATATCAAGAACAGTTTTTAATCAATTTAAAAATGTTTTTATCTTTAAACTTCCATTTAATAAATTTATGCTCTAAAAATGAAAACTTCATTATAAAATGATAATTATTTTTACCCGACTGCGTTAGAAGGAGGGTTATGTTTTTAGAAGATGTTTTTATAAATTTACCAATAGTTGAAAAACATTTTGGAATAGAGTTTTTAGTTCTAACTTTTTTGATAAAAGGGATTCTTTTCTTAATGCGTATTTTTCTTGCAAATGGGATTCTTTTCTTAATTCGTGCTTTTCTTATATCGATTGTTGCACATTGTGAAATACTATTATTATTATTAATGACAAAATCTCTAATATTGAAGACTGCAACTCCATCTGTAGAAAAATTAAATGAGTCTAAAAGTTGCACAGAATTGTCTTTCCCCTCTATGTCTTCATCTCCGACTGCATCCAACTTTAAATCACCTTCAACTAACTCCATTACACTATCCACCTTACTATTGTCAACTGACAAAACGATGTTTTGTGCCTTGTCCATTGTAGTCGAAAAATCGAAATGGTCATCCTCCTTTATTTTGGAATTATTAAACGAAAAATTATTCTCAGTAAATTGATCAATAGCGATGTTATTTGTATTGATTTGTACATCGTGATCATGATGCTCTTCCTGCGGCTCTGAAACATAACTAGATATATCAATAACTGGAATGGACTGACCCGATTCGTTACTTTCTTCCTCGTGTTCATTCTCGAACACTTCCATCAGCTCCTTCTCATCCTCTGCATGGATGCTCTCTTGCCTGCTGCGCTCGTCATCATCTTCTCCATCTCCATCAACTTCCACGCTGCTTTCTAGGCAGCTTTGCTCGTCATGTAGTAGGTCATCTTCTCTTCCACTAAATAATAAAGAAGCATCATCATCTACATATATAACATCATTTTGTCCGTATTCTTTTAAAATCTCTTCTTTCTGCATCTTATAAAATGCTCTGTGACATCTGCACGGAAGCTCCTCCCGAAAGACATCGCACATATCATCAAAAGTAGTACCTTCGTGGTACTTAAAATTGTATAACGCTAAGGCTGCATCCTGAAGAAATACTCTCATTATCAGTGCCCAATCACTCTCACGCCATTTATTGTAGGCGGCAACTACCTTATACTGTGTAATAAATTCTTCTAGGCAACAGTTGAAACCCGTGAAAAATTGAGCCATCTCTCACTCTCTTTACAACAAAAAAAAATATATTTAAACACTTAGCTTTGATTCTCCGGCGACGATTCTGCGCCCGTTCTATACTCACTTACACTGCTTTTACTGCTTGGCTTTGCGAGAGGTCTCGCTTTTTATATCATCCGTGCGACTTGGCGCTTTTCATTAAAAATATGCTGAAACAGATTTCGTACGACTTGGGGCGCGTACTTCGTTTAGGTGCTTATTTAAATTAGGAGTTCGGGCCTCCACCAATTGTAGAGGTCTGCACTGGACCTCTACAGTTCCTCGTTTATAATTAAAAGACCGTAGAATTGGAACTATTGTATTGTTAAAAGAACCACACAGCTTTACAGAAAATATATGAATTATGACGTCTTATAACAAAAACACAATGTTAACTTCTTTGTCAATGCAGTTTGAATCTTTGAATGGAATATTACATAGAGCCAGACCTTTCTGCTAAAGGCCGGAACACACAAGACACTACAGTACCTAGCTCTCACCCCTTTCAACAACATTCTGTTATAATATGACGAGTCCTCAGATGTCTACGCGAGTACTGAACTGAGATTCCTGAACACTGCTACTCGATACCTGGAGTCCATTGTCACTGCTTGGAGTAAATAAATAAAATAAAATAGTTACTTCTTATCAATAATTCTGTTCCAATTTCTCCTAATTCTATCTACTTTTGTCTTATTCTAACTTATTTTGTCTAGGTAATACTATCTAATTTTTATTTAGTTTTAACCAATTTGGTCTCATTTATTTTAATTTCATGTTTCCGGTTTTATTATGCGATTCACGGGGCTTACATGACCTAAAGCGCGTTCACTGTCGGACTGCATAGAAAAGAAAGAGAAGCGCGGTGACACAATGCTGGTAATTTATTACAAAATATGAAGCAATTATTGTTTACTGTAGTCGAGCGAATACTTATATTTAAAACTTGCGTTGTTTGCGTTTAGGTCCTGTAAGCCCCTTAACCTAATTTTATGATTGTATGACATGTGTAATTACTAATAGTGACTAATAACTTGTATGTGTTGTGCAAACTGTTATTATAAGTTGGTTATTAATAAATAAATAATAAAATAATAAACTTTCCAAGCTTCAGAAATCAAACTTATTGAAAAAAGCTCTCTTCGCTTACAACATTTGAGATTTCCTTTCCCGTTCTTATTGAGACAAAAAAAACAATGATGTTTCGGAAAGGTTGTTCTAAATTTTATTAACATGCATTCGGTACATAACGTTAATTCGTTATTGCTGTTTTGGCCCTAAAATAACATATTTCCTTCGCGCTTCCCAATTATGGAAGCACACTCACCTTTTAAAAAAAACTTGTGCCGGACTTAAAGAATACCACCACCCCTTACTTCCCGTGGGTGTCGTAAAAGGCGACTAAGGATCGTACCGGAGAATGGGCAGCAGCGTTCTCTATGTATTCCACCATCATACCATACTGCGATCGCCAACCCGCCTGCCAAGCGTGGCGATTATGGCAAACCCTCCCAAAATTGGGGGAGGCCTATGTCCAGCAGTGGACTTCTATCGGCTGAAACGACGACTCACCTTTTAGGCAAAATGGACAAAATTGTCCGTCATACAATATCTTCGATTTAAATGTGACCATGAACGACTGAGCTTTGACACCTTCACCCACTCTTCCCATTCGTATGAGAGGTCTCTGAGTCCGCAAATTTCAAGTATATAGGCTTTGTATCGGCTTTCATATTCTCGTCTCGGTTCAGGGCATTGAGAAATTAATCAGGAAAATCCCAGCCTCCACACTGTTTTATTTTGATGTGATTAATCTTAATTACTTAATCGAGACTATGGATGCCTGGGGACTCGGTTGCCAGAATTAAGATCCACCCGACAATCCATCTTCCCAAAGGCGGTGGGATGAGCCGCTCTGCAGAGTAGTACAGAACAATTTACTTGACACGTCTACTACTACTGCGGAGCGAGCTCGCCTGCTGGCTGTGAGTGAGTGGGAGTCGGGTCTTTGGCTTCATGCACTACCATCGTCGAACATAGGCACTTCGTCCGACGACACTACTTTCCGGCTCGCTGCTTCTCTGCGGACTTGGAGCTCCTTGGTGTTGTCCACATCGCTGTCACTGTGTCATAGTTGTCAACAGCCTCGGACACCACGACCTGTCTTGCAGTGGAAGTGGTAAAAAAAACTCCATAACACTTTTCCCAATCTGGGAATCGAACCCAGGACCCCACGCCTAGCAGCCGTGCGCGCTTGCGACCAATGTATTGTATTAGGTAAAGTTTTTAGGAAATAAATGCATGAATACTATCTTATTTTGTATTTTGAATTGAAGACTACAGTGAACATTATGTTGAAATGTTGAACTATTCTTCAGATTTTTTTGTGCAGTCTGTTATGGAGTAACAATTCAACCGGACAAAAAAAAAAATAACTGAAAAATGCTTCACCAATAAGATTGGATACGATTAACTTAACGTTTAACTGTCCATTATGTTATCCTTTTATGATTCTGCCAGAGTGGCCTTTTTAGGCCCCCTGATCTACTTAATTTTTCAATATCAAATGAAAACTTTTCTGTTATTTTTGTGATACCCAAATCAGAAATGTCTGTTTAATGAGATGTAGGTACCTATTGATCGAATCGAAGTTGAACATTTATAGAATAAATATGTATGCTGTCAAATTACGTATAAGATTTGGGTTCTGGAAGGATATTTTTTATTATTATCTATTCAATAGAAATTGTACATAAAATTGAAGATATAATGAAGAAATAATTAATTTCACAAGAAAGCAAACTGCAACAGTACAATAATGTAATTAGTTAAGAGTCCCAGCAGAGGTATCGGTAGAGTGGCGTCTACAGTAAACATGCCACACGCTGTCATCTTACTGAAAGTCCGGTTAACTTGAAGCACGCGCTTGCACAGATGTGTGACACTTTCTGTATGAAAATAAACAAAAATTGAGTTGGATAAGTTACAAAAAAAAATCCAATACCCCAGATAAAATTAAAATCTTTTTACCCACCTTTCAGAATCAGTATCTGGGGAATACTGATTCTGAAAGGTGGGTAAAAAGAATTTAGATATTTCAGTCGAAATTGTTGTTGTTCTTACTTGGACAGTTTGTATCCATTACCCGCTGCATACACGCGGACTCGGCTTCCTCCACACCAATATACAACTTCTCACAATGCCAACAAGTGATAATTACAAGTGAAATTTTTTTTAGAGCATATAAGACAAAAATGACGGTCGGAGGTGGAGGCCACTGAAAGCAGCAAGTAGTAAAATATTAAGAGCTTGCTGTGCTCTGAAACGGAACATTAACTTCACTTTATTCATTGAATAAAATAAAGTTAACATTGAGTAATGGAATCAGATACCAAAAATTGAGTAGCACAATCTACAAAGTACCTAAATGTAAATAAAATTGGGCGTGCGGCATCGTAAACTATGATAAAACAAGAGCAGCTTCTTCAAAAATCAAGTAAACGACAGATTAAGTGTGAGAGACAGAGAGAGTTATATCTTTCTTCTCTCTCACTTGACTAAATGCCCCTAAACGTGACACGTGCTTGAAATTTCACTTTCAATTCTCGTCCAATAATGATCGAATCGCTGCAGATGTTTCACTTTAAAAAAATGATATTTTAATATAATGAGGGAAATTAAGGCTGCGGCAGTGTAAATGCAACATTTAATCCTATAAATGATATACCTTTCAATATAAAAGTAAAACATAATGAGAAGTCACAGAATAAAAAATTAAAATGTCAAACAAGAAATTTTCGAAGTATTTAAAAAACCGTTCAGAGTAATAGAAACAATATAGATAATCCATTCTCCAGATTTTTAATACCATGATACGGATGTTGAAGCTGGTTAAAAAATATCCAAGAAAACTTAACGAAATTCCTGGGCATTAACTGTTACCAAATGAAAACTTAAGATACATTATGAATATACTCACGTTGAGCGACGAATCTTGCAAATGCATTAAGTGTATCTGCACATTACATATAATACGAATAAACGAGCTGTATGTTCGGTATAATATCTAAAAAAGACGAGAATGTCGTTGCATGAGTCAGTGGGAAGTATATATTATGTTACAATCGCAATGTAAGCAAGTGACTTACTAATACTCGGAAACATTTTATATACAGCTTGTATGCTTCTAAAATATTTTGATACGTCTTAAAAAACTTGTTACAGTACTCATCATTCTGTTCTTCATTATTTATTGTTAGTATGTCCTTAATCCACTCTTTCAGATACGTTGTCAACAGTGTTGTGAGGCAGATACCATACATTAAATTAATATCATATTGTGTATTTAGTACATCGCCGGTAGCTTCATAAAAACTAACTGACCTCTGTGAGACATAAAAAAAAATTGTCGGTATATTAAAAATTCCGACTACAGTAAGAAGTGAGATCCAGTTCCAAACAATATAACTGTTAAAACTTTCGCTAATGTCAATGCTCCTATTAATTTCTTGGAGCTTCAATATAAGGGAAACGTTGCTACGGCTATGAACAATGTTGCTAATGATGAGCAAAATGAAGCCGACCAAAAATAAAGTGTGAAAACACCAAAAAATTGTAAGCCTGATACCATTTTCAAGCGATATCGCAAAATTATCTGGCTCATCGTTGAAATGGCGACAAATAGAAAAAAAATTGAAAAATAAAATAGTAAGGAACAGTAGTAAGTGATACTTCTTCCCACACGGAGTGATATAACTATTTCTAATTTTGTATTTTGAAGTGAAGAATACAGAAAGCATAATGTTGAAAGGTTGAACTATTCTTCGGACGTCTTTGTCCAGTCTATTATTATTTTGTTTATTGAGTAACAATTTAAATGGACGATTTGAGTTGTTGTTCCACATGATTACTACGCAACTGTTCGATGTTATACTAGCAAAAATTGGTAATTTTTCTATGTGCCAGTCTGGAAGTTTTTCTATTAGTGGGCCTTGATCGTATCTAAGTTGAAAATAATAAATCGTGGTTGGTGTCAAATTAGATAAAAGGATTAGGGAATGACTTATTCATCAATCAGTAAAATAAAAAGGAATTACTTAAGTATCCACTTAGATAAACTAGGTAGCTATTTTTAACTTTTGGTGGACGGTAACGATAGTAAAATTATTCGACAGCTAAATTCCAAAAATGTTTGTTATCTTCATGATGGAACCTTCGGAAGCAACGTAGAAATTGTTTTAAATGACCTACAATTCCTATAAAATGAACTTCATTCCATAGGCCTTGATCTCTTCTCAACCTTTCTTAATGTAAACTATATTTAGCGGACAATACGTAGGTACTGACAGAAATCTGACACTTATACTGATGTACTGATAACAGCGCAATCTGGAACCCTCATGAAAAAGTGTGTACACCGAAGTGTATACATCGAAAAGATTCAGAAGTCTTTTGTCCGCTACTTGTACCTGAAACTTTATGGTTATTACCCGCACATGTACCCATCGCCATTTGTGCTAGTTAAGGTGGGGTATCAAAGTTCCCCCGGGTGAAACCGCGGGTGAAACCGCGGGGCGCTGTTAGTAAATAATAAAATAATAAACTTTACAAGCTCCAGAAATCAAAACTCTTGGAAAAATCTCTCTTCGTCTTCAAGATTTGAGAATTCCTTTCCCGTTCTCATTGAGATAAAAAAAACAATTTGTTTCGAAAAGGTAGTTCTAAATTAACATGCATTGGGCCATAACGTTAATCCGTTATTGCTGTTTTGACCCTAATTTATTAATAGCCAATTTATATTTTATATTAACAGTTTGCACCACACATACAAGTTATTATTCAATGTTACTAATTACACATGTCATAAAAGCATAAAACAAGGTTAAATCGCTTAATAAAACTGGAAACATGAAATTAAATTAAATGAAACAAAATTGGTAAAAATTAGATAATAATTAGATATTATTAGATAAAATAAGACAAAATGTAGAATTAGGGTAAACTGGAATAGAATTAACTTTTATTTTTATTTTTTACTCCAAGGAGTGTACTGGGAGTGGATTTCCAGGTATCGAGTGTTACTGGTACCTCCAGTGTTTAGGAATCTCAGTTCAGTACTCGCGAAGACATCTGAGAGACTCACCATATAATAACATATTGTTGATAAGGGTGAGGGCTAGGTACAATGGACGGATCTTAAGGGTTATGGTACGGGGTGCCAGGGCAGAAAACCTCCACGTGTGCCCGGGGACTGGGGTTCCTTTCTGGATACGTCCGGGGGGAAGACCAGTGGTCGGGCCGGTCCTGGGGTGCGGGCAGCGATTTCCCATTGGGGTTATTTCCCAGTGGGATTTCTGCCAAGAGGATCGCCCCACACAGGACCGGCCCGGTCACTGCAGGGATGTCGTAGTCGTCCGCGTGGTCCGCTTCGGGCACCGCAATTGGCGGAGCCATGGGCGGGGTAGTGTGCTCCCCCCGTGAAGGGAACAGAGCGCTCACCACCTCCTCCACCAGCTGGGGGCGGAGACTCTGTGTCAGCGGGGGGGCCCAGTTTATTCCGCACCATTTTATAAGGGCGCCCCCACGGATCTCTGTTCAGAGTCTGCACCATCTCCTCGCGGGCCACATCCTTGGCCCGCTGGACAACCTCTTGGAGGGCGGTCTTCGCCGCTCTGTACCCCTCGTACAGCTCCGCCTCCGTGGCTTCCGCATCCGGAGGGCGGATGCGGAGCCTGCGGTGCCTGGTGTACAGGTGTCGCGCATCGACGCACGCCTTTCGTAGCGTCTCCAGCTCCTGCGACCACCAGTACAACTGACTCGGGCGCGTCCTGGCCGGACTCGGGGCATTGCACGTCACAGATCTCGGACATGGCCTCCCGGAACCACTCCGCCTCATCGTCGATATCTGCAGGCCTGTCCGGTGATGACCCCCAGGCCTGCACGATCGAGGCTTCCAAGAGGAACTCCCGGTCCAGCTGCTTCAGCGCCCACCGCGGACCACTCGGGGCCTATTGGACCAGCGAGCTGGAGGTCTGGGCGGAGACGCCGAACCGGATATACCGGTGATCGGAGTAGGTCTCCACCTCCTCCATGACGCGCCAGTCAAGGACACGCTGTGACAGAGCGGGGCTGGCGAACGAGATGTCCACCACGGACTCACCCCGCATCCGCACACACGTGGGAACAGAACCCCGATTTAGGACGACCAGGCCTTTTTCCAGAGCCCAGTCCTCCACCATGCTGCCCCGCACATCCGTGTAACGGGAACCCCAGGTCAAATTCTTGGCATTGAAGTCCCCGAGCACTAGCACGGGGAAGGAATGGTTTCCGGCGGCGACGACACTCAACTCTGTTAAAGAGTTGTGGAACTCGGCGAGATTTCGGCTCGGAGAGAAGTACACCCCCACTACTACTATCTCTCCGAACCGTGCTGCTACGCACCCCTGTCCCTTCGTGACGCATTCGAGGGACGGGGTACCTGCGGCGCCCGACGAGAGTATGGCCACTGAGCCGCTCAGGTCCTCCACCCAGTCATCTCTGGGCGGGACAAAGTAGGGCTCAGCGACCACGGCGATGTTAATCGACCACTGCGCCACGCTCTGGAGCAACAGGTCCTGAGCGCAGGAGGAGGCGTAGAGGAGCCATTACTCCTCCATTTCAGCCCTCTCCCGGGCGCCTTGTGAGGGCCTCTCGACGATGGCGGCGGCGGCAGCGGCGGCGGCAGCGGCAGCGGCGGCGGTGACGGTGGTGGTGGCGGCGGTGGCGGAGGGCCTGCCTTTCCTCCTGGTTCCGGCGGGTGGAGCGCAGGACTTGCTCCCCGCCCGGTGATCGGCCGGCTTGGCCGACGCCGGTTTGGCCGACGCCGGTTTGGCCGACGCCGGTTTGGCCGACGCCGGTTTGGGCGACGCCAGTTTGGCCGGCGCCGGTTTGGCCGACGCCGGCTTAGCCAGCGCCTGGGCCCGGCCAGACGGCCCGGGTTTGGGGGCGGCAGCTGCCGTAGCGGCCGCGTATGTGGCCGCCTTCGGCCCCGCGGCCTTCCCTCCCGCCAGGGGGGGGGGCCGCAGGACTATGCCCTCTAGGACGGAGAACCGCGCCTGGAATGCCGCCAGCTCCTTGCGAACCAGGTTCAGGACCTGGTTCTCTACCGGGACCGGCTGGCTTTTAGTTTGCGCCTTCGCGCCGCCGGCGGCCCTTAGGCCGGCCAGGTCCGCTCGGAGCCTCTCGTTTTCCTCTTGGAGAAGCCCCATGGCGGCCGTCAGGCGGGCTACCTCCGCCCGCAGTTCGGCCACTTTGCCGGCAGAAGGCCCGGTGTAGCTGGCCGCCTCTGCTGCCGCCATGATGGAGGCCGTTGCCGAGACTATGGCCTTGTTTTTGGAAGCTTGAAGCTTTTTCAACGACACGTCTCGGATCGCGGCCTCCACGACCGCCGCAAACCTGATCTTGCGGTCCGCATCGGGGCCGCTACCCGCACCCGCCTCGTCACTCGAGGGCCCCGAACCGACCGCGCGACCGTCCTCCTTTGCGGGCTCCTCCGCTCTTTCCGCTGCCTCCCGGGCAGTGAGCCCCCTCCCCTTGCCTCGCTCCCAGACTCCACCCCGCCTGCTTGTGGGGATCTTTCGGGCCGAGACCAGCTCCCCGTCGGAGGACGACCCCTGGCTGTCCTCTGATTTTGGCCGCTTGCTGTACTTCTTCGCAGCGGCCACCTCCTTGGCACGACAGGGGCTCCCTGAGCCTCCCGTGCTCGCGCCTCCAGATACGGCGTCGGACTCCAACCGCCCATCACTCCTCACCACTTCTGTTTGGTTTTTGTTTTTTAAATCTTTATCCATATCTGTTCCCACGAGTATATTTCAAGTTTTACTGGCTCAAAAAATATCGGTTCGCACTAGCGACTAAATCAAGCTACCCATTAGCCAAGCTTACAACCTTCCTCACGGTGCGCCGCCGCTTGGAGATTTGGGAATTTTTTTATAGAGGTTAATTTTCCTTGCGGTCCGGGCGGTTAAGCCAAGACCCTCGACCCCCTTCAACAGCCAGAGACATGACCTTAACTGTCTCCAGGGCTACGAGATTAGCGGTGGCAGAAGGGTTGCCCCTCCTGCCTGCCCGGCGGCAGGGTAAGTGCACACCGGGCCCACTATGACCCCCCACAATTGTCGCTCTGCTACTCAGAGCGGTCCTGTGTGGGGCGATCCTCTTGGCAGAACATTAGCATGCGGACAGCGAAATCCCACTGGGAAATAACCCCAATGGGAAATCGCTGCCCGCACCCCAGGACCGGCCCGACCACTGGTCTTCCCCCCGGACGTATCCAGAAAGGAACCCCAGCCCCCGGGCACACGTGGAGGTTTTCTGCCCTGGCACCCTGTACCATAACCCTTAAGATCCGTCCATTGTACCTAGCCCTCACCCTTATCAACAACATGTTATTATATGGTGAGTCTCTCAGATGTCTTCGCGAGTACTGAACTGAGATTCCTAAACACTGGAGGTACCAGTAACACTCGATACCTGGAAATCCACTCCCAGTACACTCCTTGGAGTAAAAAATAAAAAAAAGTTAATTCTATTCCAGTTTACCCTAATTCTACATTTCGTCTTATTTTATCTAATAATATCTAATTATTATCTAATTTTTACCAATTTTGTTTCATTTAATTTAATTTCATGTTTCCAGTTTTATTAAGCGATTTAACCTTATTTTATGCTTTTATGACATGTGTAATTAGTAACATTGAATAATAATATAATAATAATAATAATAATTTTATTATCAGGCAACTATAAGGCCCATAAATAAAATACACAAAATAATCTTATAAAATAATAAACTAATACATATTAAAAAACCTTAAAACTATTAACTATACACGTAACGTTGACGGCGTCGTGTTTCGCTGCGTGGTGTCGCGTAACCGTCCTCGGAAACGTCGATATACGACACCTTTCGGCCAAAAGTCCTCTTTCAGACAGGTCTGTAGATGTTGGGTTGGAACTCGTACCACGAATGACTTAAAGTTGATGTTGTGGCGCGATTCCAACCTTTCGACCCTCAGAGTCCAGTTGGTCTTCACCTTCAAATACTGCACGACTTCCTCAGTTGTCGTGGAGTGATGCAGACGCGAAAGGTACAGCTGCGTCGTAGGCACAGCAGGGCGCAGCAGCATGTTGGGTCCACTCGGTGCGGTGCCACACAGGTTACGAGAACAGGGCTTCTTCTTCTTCCTTTCTACTTTCGTGAAACCCTCCTCATCAACTTGTCTGGCTCTTGGCAAAGAGCAACGGACCGCAGTCCGGGCAGGTTGAGCACCCTTTACCAGTTTTTCCCCTTTTCTGGTTTGTCGGTTAGGCTGCGACGCATCTGATTTGCCGCTGGTGACAATAGCAGCGTAGGCACGTTTAGGGGTCGACGTACCTACGCGTGACGTTTCCGCAGCCGGTGTTGTGGCGCGGGCGACGGCGGCGGCGGGCGGCGCTTGCTCAGCGTTATCGGCAGCTGGTGACGCACTTGTCCGCCGAAACTGCCGATGGATGCATTTTGCGCCCCTCGCCGTGTGTTCACCTTTGAGGCCTCAGGTGACCCAATTACCGAACCAACGTTGCGCAATGATGCTATTTCTGCACGTAGTTCGGTATTGGTTTTTTCTGATGCCTCCATTCTGGACTGCATCTTGGTCATCTCCGCCTTCAAGGAAGTGATGTCCTTTAGCAGCCGCGTAACGTCGACGTGATCGAACGTGACGGGGGGCAGTTTACTTAGCTCCCTCGCCACGAAATCTGGCACGTCGTCCGGGTCAGTCTTCTTCAACATATCGACGATATCTTGAACGCTCTTCTCGGTTCCATCTCTGCGGCGAGACGGCATCTGGTCGAGTTTCCCAAGTGACTGGAACAGTAACCGTTTTCCGCTGCTGATCTCGTCTTCCTTGTAATTCGACCGGCATATTTGCAGGATGCTCACCTCGTCCATGTAGTCGATAGCATGGACCAGGAATGCCAGCAATTCATTGACTATGAGTTGTTTGGAACTCATAGTGTTTCCGGGCAGCGGCTATGGCCGCGCAACACGCGAATAAAATTCGTGCCGTGCACAGTGGAAACACGTCCGTGTTCGAGCGCGCATCGCACTGCACTGTATGTGTGGTGCAAACTGTTAATATAAAATATAAATTGGTTATTAATAAATTAGGGTCAAAACAGCAATAACGGATTAACGTTATGGCCCAATGCATGTTAATTTAGAACTACCTTTTCGAAACAAATTGTTTTTTTTTATCTCAATGAGAACGGGAAAGGAATTCTCGAATCTTGAAGACGAAGAGAGATTTTTCCAAGAGTTTTGATTTCTGGAGCTTGTAAAGTTTATTATTTACTAACAGCGCCCCGCGGTTTCACCCGCATAAGTCTGGATCCCGTGGGAATATCGGGATAAAAACTGCTTTATGTCCCGGGATTCAAAGTATCTCTACATAAAATTTCATCTAAACCGGTTCAGCGGTTTAAAAGTGAAGAGGTAACAGACAGACAGACTCACTTTCGCTATATTATAAATTAAAGTATACGACACAAAAGCAGTATGTAAGGATCGTAGTAGGAAGCGTTCTGTGGTTTCTGCCTACCCCCATTGAAAGAAAGCGTGAGTTTTTGGTATATGTATGTATGATAGGGGGCTTACATGACCTAAAGCACGCTCACTGTCGGACTGCATAGAAAAGAAAGAGAAGCGCTATGACACAACGCTAGTAATTTATTGCAAATTACGAAGCAATTATTTAATTACAAAAATACTATTGTTTGGACTATAAAATTAAAACACTAGTATTTTAGTAAGTGATGAGCTGGACTCCTTCAACAAGAACTGGTCCTTAGCAGCTTTGAACAGAGAGAAGTGGAAAGAGAGTAGGGAGGCCTTTGCCCTGCAGTGGGACATCACAGGCTAATAATAATAATAATTTTAGTAAGTTGCTTGCAGAATAATCTGACAAAAATACAGAATGATTGTATGTATGTTAGTATGGCTTTTATTGTAAACAGAAAGTTTTTAGAAGTATCTTCATGATTTTTTTCTATAGCATCAAATTAGTTGTATTATGTTTTCAACACACTATCAACCTAGCATATACCCTGAGAAATATCATATATTTTTCTGATTTTGTTTACTGTAGTCAATCATATATTATATACTTTTACTGTTTGTACGTTTAGGTCCTGTAAGTCCCTTAAGGCTAAATTCTAGGCGTTAACATATACTTTTATTGTTTATAAAACTTGCGTTTTTTGCGTTTAGGTCCTGTAAGCCCCTTAAGGTATTCATTTTAAGTTTATTAACCACGTAACTCTTAGTAATAAGTTTGTAATTTTAATTACCTACAACATTAATTAAGCTTTTTAACGATTATATTGTTTACTTTCATAAGGTAAAGTGTTCGAACAGGTAAACAAAATGGCGCCTAAACACACAACATGTGAAGTAGCGTGGCTATACATGTGATATATTTATGTGTTAATTCATTTTTGTTGTTTAAGTGCTTGGCCAAAATGCAAACGCGGGCGCAGGGCGGGCGCGGCGCGGCGTACTTAAACATCTTAAACTTTTAGCTTAGTTACTAATCACACTTAATTCTATTTTTGACCATCACACAAACTATCAATAATTTTTTTCTTAAAATTAGTTTGGGACAGAAAGAAGTTATCAGAAAGACAGAAAGATAATAAGATGACCAAATTTGAAATGCCTGTTTAATTAAGTACCTATTGATCGAATCGAAATTAAACAAATGGTATAAATATCTAGCTGTCAAATTACATAAAAGGCTTGAGTTCTGGAACGATACTTTTAATTTTTGTCTATTGAATATAAATGTACATATATGATAATAGAAGAAATAATTAATTTCACAGGAAAGCAAACTGTAACAGTACAATAATGTAATTAGCTAAGAGTCCCATCAGAGGTATCGGTAGAGTGGCGTCTACAGTAAACAGTCCACACGCTGTCATCTTACTGAAGGTCCGGTTAACTTGTAGCACGCGCTTGCACAAATGTCTGACACTTTCTGTAAGAAAATTAACAAAAGATAAGAGAGAGGGTAAGTTACAATAAAAAAACAATTCCCCAGATTTCGATATTGATTATGAAAGGTGGGTTAAGATAATTTAGATTCGGAATTGTTGTTGTTCTTACTTGGACAGTTTGTATCCATCACTCGCTGCATACACGCAGACTCGACTTCCTCCACACCAATAAACAACTTCTCACAATGCCAACAAGTGATAATTACAAGTGACATTTTTTTTACAGTCCATAAGATCATAGTGACGGTTGAAGCTGGAAACACCTGAAAGCAGCAAGTAGCAAAATATTAAGAGCTAGCTGTGCTTTAAAATGGAACAGTAAATTTACTTTATTCATTCTATAAAATAAAGTTAATATTGAGTAATGGAATCAGATACCAAAAATTGAGTAGCACGATCTACATAGTACATAAATGAAAATAAAATTGGGCGTGCGCCATTGTAAACGATGATAAAACAAAATAAGCTTCTTAAAAAATATAAAAAAAAGCTTCTTAAAAACTTTTTAAAAAGTAAACGAGAGATTTAGTGTGAGAGACAGAGAGAGTTATATCTTTCTTCTCTCTCATTTAACTAAGTGTACCTAAACGTGACACGTGCTTGAAATTTCAGTCTCGATTCTGGTCCAATATTTATCGAATCGCTGCTTAAAATGTTTCACTTTAAAAAATGATATTTTGATACAGGTAATGAAGGAAATTAAGACTCAGTCAGTACAAATGCAGCATTAAATCCTTTATATGATATACTATTCGATATAAAAGTAAAACATAACGGGATCTTCCTAGAGAAGTTACAGAATAAAAAATGAAAATGTCAAAGATGAAATGTTCGAAGTATAAAAACCACCCAGACAGTTTAAGAAAGAATATAGATAATTCATTCTCCAGATCTATATCTATACATATAATAAATCTGTAGAAGGGTCAATTCTGTACATTGAAAATATTGAAAAAATAAATAGCGGGGGGTGTTGCTGGATCGATACCAAACCCAAATATGTGATTAAAAAAATTTTTGTCTGTCTGTCTGTCTGTCTGTCTGTCTGTCTGTATATGCAGGCATCACGTGAAAACTAACGGTCCGATTTCGATGAAACTTGGTATAATTATACCTTATTATCCTGGGCATAAAATAGGATACTTTTTATCCTGGAAAAATACGTAGAAAAAAAAAAATTTATTTTTCGGTTTTATTCATAGACGTTGTTCTGTAGAACCGCGAACACACGTTGCATTACCCGTAGTGGATAATTTTCCATTTCAATTTAAGAGAATACAGTTTCCTGTAGCTTTGTGTTACGCCATGACAATAAATAAGGCTCAAGGTCAGACCCTAGGAGTTGCTGGCGTAGATCTTACCGCGAGTTGTTTTTCACACGGGCAACTTTACGTAGCTCTTTCCCGTGTGAGCAGTCCAAGAAATCTTCATGTTCATATTCCGGACGAGCTCACTAACAATGTTGTGTATGCTGAAGCTCTCAATTAACTTTTTGTCGCATTGTCACGATCACTTTTTTATTATTGCAAACTTTTCGTCACTGTCAGTAATTTACTGCTACATGCTACTTATCAAGGTCGGAATTACTATGGAAAAAATACTTACTATAGAACGCGAGCTCAACAGCAGTAGCTCAATAGAGGGATCTCCTTAATTATTATAGGCTTAGCCGTATTTGGGTCCAATAGATATTTATAAGATGTCATTGTCAGAGTTACTCAAAATGGAGAAATAAACCATCCACGCGAAGACCGACATCCGCGCGGACGGAGTCGCGGGCGGAAGCTAGTACATATAATAAATCTGTAGAAGGGTCAATTCTGTACATTGAAAATATTGAAAAAATAAATAGCGGGGGGTGTTGCTGGATCGATACCAAACCCAAATATGTGATTAAAAAAATTTTTGTCTGTCTGTCTGTCTGTCTGTCTGTCTGTCTGTCTGTATATGCAGGCATCACGTGAAAACTAACGGTTCGATTTCGATGAAACTTGGTATAATTATACCTTATTATCCTGGGCATAAAATAGGATACTTTTTATCCTGGAAAAATACGTAGGAAAAAAAAATCTTATTTTTCGGTTTTATTCATAGACGTTGTTCTGTAGAACCGCGAACACACGTTGCATTACCCGTAGTGGATAATTTTCCATTTCAATTTAAGAGAATACAGTTTCCTGTAGCTTTGTGTTACGCCATGACAATAAATAAGGCTCAAGGTCAGACCCTAGGAGTTGCTGGCGTAGATCTTACCGCGAGTTGTTTTTCACACGGGCAACTTTACGTAGCTCTTTCCCGTGTGAGCAGTCCAAGAAATCTTCATGTTCATATTCCGGACGAGCTCACTAACAATGTTGTGTATGCTGAAGCTCTCAATTAACTTTCTGTCGCATTGTCACGATCACTTTTTTATTATTGCAAACTTTTCGTCATTGTCAGTAATTTACTGCTACATGCTACTTATCAAGGTCGGAATTACTATGAAAAAAATACTTACTACAGAACGCGAGCTCAACAGTAGTAGCTCAATAGAGGGATCTCCTTAATTATTATAGGCTTAGCCGTATTTGGGTCCAATAGATATTTATAAGATGTCATTGTCAGAGTTACTCAAAATGGAGAAATAAACCATCCACGCGAAGACCGACATCCGCGCGGACGGAGTCGCGGGTGGAAGCTAGTTTTTAATAATTATCATGTTAAGGATGTTGAAGCAGGTTAAAAAATATCCAATAAAAGTTAACAAAATTCCTGGGCATTACCTGTTACCAAATGAAAACTTAAGATACATTATGCATATACTCACATTGGGCGACTCTTGCAAATTCATTAAGTGTCCCTGCACAGTACATAGAACACGAATAAACGAGCTGTATGTTCGGTATAATATCTAAAAAAGACAAGAATGTCGTCGCATGAGTCAGTGGGAAGTGAAATATTATGTAACAATTGCAATGTAAGCAAGTGACTTACTAATAATCGGAAACATTTTGTATACAGTTTGTATGCTTCTAAAATATTTTGATAGACCTTAAAAAACTTGTTACAGTATTCATCATTCTGTTCTTCATTATTTATTGTTAGTATGTCCTTAATCCATTCTTTCAGATACGTTTTCAACAGTGTTGTGAGGCAGATACCATAAATTAAATTAAGATTATATTGTGTATTAAGTACATCGCCGGTAGCTTCAAAAAAATGAACTGACCCTTTTAAGACATAAAAACAAATTGACGGTAAATTTAAAATTCCGACTATAGTTATAAGTGAGATCCAGTTCCAAACAATATAACTGCGGACTCTTTTGCTAATGTCAATGCTCCTATTAATGTCTTGGAGCTTCAATATAAGGGAAACGTTGCTACGGCTATGAACAATGCTGCTAATGATGAGCAAAATATACCCAACGAAAAATAAAGTGTGAAAACACCAAAAAATTGTAAGCCTGATACCAGTTTTATGCGATTTCGCAAAAATAAAGGGCTCATCGTTGAACTGGCGACACATAGAAAAAACATGGAAAAATGAAATAGTAAAGAACGGTATTATGTGATACTTCTTCTCACACGGAGTGATATAACCATTTCTAATTTTGTATTTTGAATTGAAGAATACAGAGAGCATAATGTTGAATGGTTGAACTATTCTTCGGACGTCTTTGTCCAGTCTATTATTATTTAGTTTATTGAGTAACAATTTAACTGGACGATTTGTGTTGTTGTTCCACATGATTACTACGCGACTGTTCGATGTTATACTACAAATAATCCGTAATTTTTCTTTGTGCCAGTTCGGAAGTTTTTCTATTAGTGAGTCTTGATCGTATCTAAGTTGAAAATAATAAATCGTGGTTGCTGTCAAATTAGATAAAAGGATTAGGGAGTGACTAATTCATCAATCAGTAAAATAAAAAAGGAATTACTTAAGTATCCACTTAGATAAACTAGGTAGCTATTTTTAACTTTTGTTGGACGGTAACGACAGTAAAATTATTCGACAGCTAAATTCCAAAAACGTTTGGTGTCTTCATGATGGAACCTTCGGAAGCGACGTAGAAACTATTTTAAATGACCTACAATTCTTTTAAAATCAACTTCATTCTATAGGCCTTGATCTCTTCTCAACCTTTCTTAATGTAAACTATATATAGCGGACAGTACGTAGGTACTGACAGACATCTGATACTTACTCTGATATATTGGTAACAGCGCAATCTGGAACCCTCATGAAAAAGTGTATACACTGGTCATCGAAAAGATTCAGAAGTCTTTTTTCCGCTACTTGTACAGTATGCCTCAATACTGCTTAGGCTCGCTATGGTTGAAATTTCTGTGAACATGCTTCGCGCCGTCCCCGCGCCCGCGCCGCAGGCCCGTATTTACATCTGTGTGTGTACACTTGCTAACGTCAAGCGAAACAAAACATATCGTCATCGCTTTTTCACACGCGCGGCGTAATTACGTATGACCTTGGTTGGTTCATACCACTGCTAAAATTCACAACTTCATAACAAGTACTGCTAGCGGATAACATAGCGTATAGGATTAGTAAACACGCAGGCCTGGGTTCGAATCTCGAGATGGAACTTTGATTTACCTTTTCAACAATAATCTTATCTTTTTTTATTATTCGATAAATTAATACACGAGAATAATAATGTAATATTTGTTTTATTTGTATTATTATATTGTTATTGAAATATGCGGGGTAAAAATAAAAAAAAATTAAGTGATTTCAAAAATTTTATTCGTTATAATTTGATAAATAAACTTTAAAAACAGTTTATTTTCTCATAAAGAACAATTTATTGAAGTAAAGCAGGTAATCAGTGAGCTACGACCATTAGACTTAAAATATTGTAACTATCTTAGTAATAAAATAATATTGTGCTTTAATTGCGGATATAGCTTAAGTATTCATTTTCAAAATTCATTTTGAAAAGAAGATTGAAACTATAAATCTCAAAATAATCCTTATTACGGATATGACACAATAATATTTTAATATTACTAAAATCAATTTGTAATTTATAACTTAATACGTTGTATAACCCCCATTATTATCCATGCTATCAAGTAAACGCTGGCGTATGGATCCTGTAATGTTTAAACATATATCTTCATATTTCCTTGCAATGCAACTTCATCTGGTAGGTAACTGGTTGGTTAAAACCACTTGTTTCTTATTCACTGACTATACTCTTCCTTATATCTTTTGACCCTCCGACTCACAGTAGGTAATTTCTCTAAAACAAAAAAGGAATATTGTAAGGCTACTAGCAAAATTATAAAATATTAAGTAGATACTTATTACTTTTTTAAACAAAATTATTTTGAAAATAATTCAAATGTTACAAAATTATTATATTATAATTTATACATAATGCTATATTCATCATTCAAAAGTAAATAAATAAACTCTTGGAAATATTATTTTTTTCTTCTATTTAGACCCTATGGTAAATATAAAACGTTTAATAAAATAACTACAAGGATCAGCAGTTAAACTTTAATTAGCTAAATGTTAGATAAAATAATTAAATCATAATACTCACAGTCAGTCCGGTTTCATCAATTATTTGTGATATAATATTAAGTCCACTTTTACGCTGCGCGATAATATCCGCTTTCATCTCAAAGCTTACATTTCAAAATGAACTATTACACAGCTATTATAATAGATTAAACACACGTCACTAACCCCCATTATCAAAAACCAACCAAGAACGAACAACATTCTATTAGACGCGGTGAATGAGCCGTAAGTTACCTGCATCTGTCTACCATACCTAATTTATTTATTTAGATTTCTGTGGGTATACTCATAAAGTTTTACGAATTATGTGAACAAGACGAACATGACACGGAACTATATTCAAAAGCGTGATTATTCGAGTAATATGCGGGTGTGTGTGTCAAATTACTCATTAAAAGAAGGTCGTAAGTCAAACTAAACGTTAAGCAATTAGTTTTAAAGTTGCCTATGGACTTTTGGCGTGGATAGTACCTGAAACTTTATAGTTATTACCCGTACATGTAACCATCGCCATTTGTGCTAGTTAAGGTGGGGTGCCAAAGTTTTGAATTAAAGAGAAATCTCAGCATGGGAAAATATTTCATCCGCCTAATTCGTGGTACACCCATTTCAATTCCTCCTTACTTAAGTCCATCTCCTTTAACATTCCACTAGCCATTAGACACACACTTCGCCCTCGCCGACGTCCTCTATTCAAAATACCTCAAACCGGTACCATAACCCTTAAGATCAGTCCATTGTACAGTATCCAGCAATTTTGCTTAGGCACGCTATGGTTGAAATTTCTGTGAACATGCTTTGCGCCGTCCCCGCGCCCGCCGCGCCGCAGGCCCGTATTTACATCTGTGTGTGTACACTGGCTAACGTCGAACGAAACAAAAACATACCGTCGTCGCTTTTTCACACGCGCGGCGTAATTCCTTACCTTCGTTGGTTCATACCACTGCTAAAATTCACGACTTTATAACAAGTACCGCTAGCGGATAACGTATCATATAGGATTAGTAAACACGCAGGCCTGGGTTCCAATCTCGAGATGAAACTGATTTATCTTTTCAACAATAATCTTACCTTTTTTTATTATTCGATAAATTAATACACGAGAATAATAATGTAATATTTATTTTATTTGTATTATTATAGTGTTTTGAAATATGGGGTTAAAAATAAAAAAGTTTTTAAGTTTTTTTTTTTTTTTTTTTTTTTCCCTTAGTTATCTGCGATCAGTCCCAAGACTATGAGCAGATTTGTTGTAGGTGTATGTGGGCGTTTGGCGGGTTCTTTCCAGTGGCAGAACCCGTCGTATTTTTACCATCGCGCCTCCAAATCTTGGATATTGTGGCGCTTAAGTCGTCTGGGATAGGTAATATGCATTAGTACAGAAGCGAGTTCATTTGGGTGGTTTTCAAGCCGGGTTCTGTAGTTGGAGGCAGCCAATGCCACCTCTTCCTTTACCGTTCTAATGTTCAGTGCCTCGTGCAGTTCAGCATTAGTTACAAACCATGGTACGTTTGAAATTGTTCGCAGTATGCCATTTTGTAGCCTTTGAACAATTGATATGCTTGTGTTACATGCGCTTCCCCACAATTGAATGCCATATGTCCATATTGGTTTCAGTATGGTTTTGTAGATGAGGAGCTTGTTGTCTAGTGAGAGTTTGGAGTTACGTTTCATCAGCCAGTGCATATTCCTGTACCGAATGTTCAGTTCATCTCGTTTAGTTTTGATGTGTTTCTTCCAGGTCAATCTCCTATCCAGGTGCAGTCCAAGATACCGGATTGTGTCATTGTGGGGGAGGGTGTTATCTCCTAATTTTACTGGGGGACAGTTCCCTTTCCTGAGAGTGAAGGTAATGTGCACTGACTTAGAGGCACTTGCTTTAATACGCCACTTTCGGAGCCATTCGTCTACCTCGCACAGACTCGTTTGCAGAATGTTTGAGGCTATTTGTGGATCTGTGTTACTTGCCATTATTGCGGTATCATCGGCAAACGTAGCTGTGGTGACCCCAGGCATTTCTGGAAGGTCAGCGGTGAAAATACAGTACAGGACTGGCCCAAGGACAGAACCTTGTGGCACCCCCGCCATTGTTTCGCAGATTTTTGAAGTGTCTCCATCTTCCCGAACTTGGAAAATACGGTCAGATAAGTATGATGCCAACAGGAGGTAAAAACTATGAGGCAGTGCCTTTTTTATTTTGCACAATAGGCCCTTGTGCCAGACCTTGTCGAATGCTTGCTGTACATCCAGGAACACTGCTGAGCAATACTCTTTTGTTTCCAGGGAATTGCGTATTTTTTCACACACACGATGCACCTGCTCGATGGTCGAGTGTTGTTGCCTAAAACCAAATTGATGCCGGGGGATGACTCCATTCTCAGTCAGTATTGGTGTGATTCTGCTTAAGAGTATCTTTTCAAATGCTTTAGACAGAGTTGGAAGTAGGCTAATCGGTCTGTAGGATGTGACGTCTTCCGGAGGCTTCCCAGCTTTATGTATCATAGTGGTAACTGACACTTTCCAGCTGCTCGGGTAATGCTGCACTCGAAGTATACCATTAAATAGGGTGGTAAGAAACACTATGGCTTTCCTGGGAAGTTCAATAAGAACCTCTTTGGTAATTAGGTCGAAGCCTGGGGCTTTTTTATTTTGAAGCCTTTTTATGGTTTTAGTTAGCTCGCTCACACTTACTGGTTTAGGCGGTGGTGATAATTGAAGGTCTTGCTTTAAGATTTTGTCGATTTCGTTTTCGAACTCTGCACAAGTGCTTTCATTAGGTCGGAAAACGTTCGCTAAGTGATTTGCAAAAGCATCAGCTTTTTCTTTGCCAGTTTTGGCCCATCCACTGCCAGTGGTTCTTATTGCGGCCTTGAATGGCTGAGGTCTATTGAGAGCTTTTGTGTATTTCCATAGGGAGTATTCCGTTGATGCTGTTGCGGTTAGTCCTTCTAGCTTGGTCTGAAGTGTAACATTCTCTGCATCATCCAACATGTCTTTTAGGTCTTTTATAGCTTTGTTTAAGGCAGTTTTGTCGCTTCTATTTCTCGACTGGTGCCATACTCTTCTTAGTCTTCTCTTTTCTAGTACCTTGAGTTTTATTTCAAGGGGCATGTTTCTACTATTATACTGTTCCTTTTCGTCTGGAGTGTTAACCCAGCAAGCATTTTGTATGAGGTTCGTTATGTACTTGGTAGCATCTTCTATCTCTTGGGGTGTTTTTAGAGAGGTACACAACCTAATATTCTCTTCAATGTAGTCTCTAAAGCCCTCCCAGTCTGTGTGCTTATTATATAGAGCTTCTGCCTTTTCATAGCAAAGTACAGTTGTGCTTATGGTAAGTAGGACGGGGGTGTGATCTGAGTTGCTGTCAAGACAGGATTCGACTCTAAGGTATTGTTTTGATAAACCTTTTGTGATAAAAAAGTCTATAAGGTCGGGTTTTTTACTAGGGTCTGTAGGCCAATATGTTGGTTCGCCAGTTGAAATCGAATTGAGGTTATTAGCATCAAGGCTTAATTTAAGCTGTCTGCCTCTCGTTGTTATCAGTCTCGACCCGCAGTACGTGTGCTTGGCATTCCAGTCGCCGCCCGCCACAAATCGAGCTCCCAGTGTCAGTAGATACTGGGTAAATTTTGTAGTGTCAATTGTGTGCTTTGGTGGACAGTAGACTGCCGATAAGTTTATACTTCCACCCTTACTCTCTACTGCTATGGTGGTCGCCTGGATGTGGCTTGTTTTATATTCAGTTGTGGCTTGTTTTTAAGTGATTTCAAAATTTTTATTCGTTATAATTTGATAAATAAACTTTTAAAACAGTTTATTTTCTCATAAAGAACAATTTATTGAAGTAAATCAGTGAACTACGACCATTAGATTTAAAATATTGTAACTATCTTAGTAATAAAATAATATTGTGCATTAATTGCGGATATAGCTTTTTTTTTTTTGCGGATGGGAAATCATCAAATGACTGCTCCCGCTCTGGGTGGAGCGGAAGGGAGTGTCAGACTCTTACTGACTAAAACCCACCCGTGTTCCTTCCTTAGCCCTTTATGTTCCGGGCCAGCGGTAACCCTTTCGGACAATCCCGCTGACCCGGCAGGCTTCGGCCCTAAGGGGCCCCTCCTCGATGCTGACATCTCTTTGAGGCGCGCGTGGAACACGTACGCGCCGTCCGGCACGGGCCTGGTCCTGATCGGACGGTGAGCTACCCATTAGGCGGCATCCTAATTGGCAACGATCGTACGAGCAAACGATGCGTTCTCGTCGCACGACGAGATTAAACACACTAATTTCTTTAGTGTGTCCTAATAGAGCTTGCAAGTGATCGCGCGAGAACAGTGAAATGCTTGAAAACGATCGTACGATGGGTTTGATCGTGCGATCGTGCAATCAAAGCTACAAATCCCTTTTGAGTGTCCTGATTGGTCACGCGTCATCGCGCGAGCAGCGCGAGGATCTATATGGTCTACGTTTTCTTTCTTCAATGTCACTTGCAATTTTCAAAGCAATATTGCCCGATAGAAAAAAATGTGCATCTCTGTAAACAGCCATTATTAAAATGGCACCGCGCCGCTGCGGTGAAGGCGATGAACGCATCGTTTGCTCGTACGATCGATCGTTGCCAATTAGGACACCAGTTGGACCATCGTACGATCATTTTCATCGCACGACGATGAACGCATCGTTTGCTCGTACGATCGCTGCCAATTAGGACGCCGCCTTACTCTCCGCCCGCAGGCCCGCGCCTACGGTGGCCGGGAGTCGTCACGCGGCTCCCGACGCCTGGGGCGTCCCCCGCGGCGGCTGAGACGGGAGGCTCTCTCCCTGAACCGTCCCGCCACCTCCTTCGCTCGCATGACTGCTTCGCGGATATAGCTTAAGCATTTCAAAATTCATTTTGAAAAGAAGATTGAAACTATAAACCTCAAAATAATCCTTATTACGGATATGACACAATAATATTTTAATATTACTAAAATCAATTTGTAATTTATAACCTAATACGTTGTATAACCCCCATTATTATCCATGCTATCAAGTAAACGCGGGCGTATGGATCCTATAATGTTTAAACATATATCTTCATATTTCCTTGCAATGCAACTTCATCTGGTTGGTAACTGGTTGGTTAAAACCACTTGTTTCTTATTCACTGACTATACTCTTCCTTATATCTTTTGACCGTCCGACTCACAGTAGGTAATTTCTCTAAAACAAAAAAGTAATATTGTAAGGCTACTAGCAAAATTATAAAATATTAAGTATTACTTTTTGAAACAAAATTATTTTGAAAATAGTTCAAATGTTACAAAATGATTATATTATAATTTATACATAATGCTATATTCATCATTCCAAAAGTAAATAAATAAACTCTTGGAAATATTATTTTTTTCTTCTATTTAGACCTATGGTAAATATAAAACGTTTAATAAAATAACTACAAGGATCAGCAGTTATACTTCAATTAAATAAATGTTCGATAAAATAATTATATCATAATACTCACAGTCAGTCCGGTTTCATCAAATATTTGTGATATAATATTAAGTCCACTTTTACGCAGCGTGATAATAACCGCTTTCATCTCAATATTTTAATTTGCTTGCATTTCAAAATGAACAACACCGCTAATAGATTAAACACACTTCACTAACCCACAATATGAAATTATTATCAACCAACAAAGAACCACAGCATTCTAAGTATTTAGCCGCGGTGAATGGTGCATCTGTCCACCTTATAATTTATTTATTTAGATTTCTGCGGGTATAACCATAAAGTTTTGCACAAGACGAACATGACACGGAACTATAATATTCAATAGCGTGATTATTCGAGTAATATGCGGGTGTGTGTGTCAAACTACTCATTATAAGAAGGTCGTAAGTCAAAATAAAGGTTCTAGCTATTGCTTCGTAACTTTGATTATGGACTTCTGCAGCCTACCGTACCTAGCCCTCACCCTTATCAACAACATGTTATTATATGGTGAGTCTCTCAGATGTCTTCGCGAGTACTGAACTGAGATTCCTAAGCACTGGTACCTACTCGATACCTGGAAATCCACTCCCAGTACACTCCTTGGAGTAAAAAAAAAAAAGTTAATTCTATCCAATTTACATTACTCCTACCTAAATTTGTCTAATTTTATCTTATTTTATCTAATATTCAGGGTTTGGATCAAGTGCTGCCCAGAATGACCACATAGTGCATTTTGTTCCGTATGTCATTACTAACATATAAACTGAAGCGCTCCAAATTCTGTCCAGGGAGTTGAGAGAAAAACAAGTTTTTGGATGTGAATTATTTATTGACCAAAAATGAACTAAAACAAATAAATGGGCTACTTTTAATCATTATTGATAAAACTCTATTAATAAAATAGCTGTTATTGATGATTTTTAATCATCACTGACAATAAACTATTCTGCCGTCATAAATAACATTTTTTTCAAAATTGAGTTATATGTATACATATTTGGAATCAAAAAAAAAATAGGCGGATATGACAGTTTGTTTACTCAATTTTGGAAAAAATGTTAGTTGTGCCCTTTTTCTTTATGACGGCAATATTAGTAATCACTGTAATCTATTAATACTAACTAAACTGTAAACTGGTAGTGTGTTATGTTAGTCATTATTAGGGATAGGGTAAGGTAGGTATAGCAAACAAGCCAACGTTCGGGCAGGCCAACATCTGCCGGGTCTACTAGTGTACAATAAAAAAAAAAGTTATTTAAAAAAATAAAAAACCCGACTGCGGTAAAAAACTGAAAAGCTAAAAACAAGCCCATTTTAAATTAAATAAAAGTTGGAAGCAGGCGGGACCCATTTGAATTTGAAAATATGATAAAAATGATATGGGTCCGGCCTTTTTTTTTTTTTTTTTTTTTTTGCGGATGGGAAATCATCAAATGACTCCTCCCGCTCTCCGCCCATTTGAATTTCAAAATACAATAAAAATTATGTGGGTCCCGCCTGCTTCCAACTTTTATTTAATTTAAAATGGGCTTGTTTTTAGCTTTTCAGTTTTTTACCGCAGTCGGGTTTTTTATTTTTTTAAATAACTTTTTTTATTTCCAGCTTTTTAGTTTACAAAATAAATATGAAAGATTTCGCAGACGATTTAGTTCTTGGTACGTGTTTTTTTACGATTTTTCACTTTGAATTACTTTTAACCGTATAAGTTGTATATATTTTTGTATTCACCTTTTAAAACCCTTTATTTTGATACCCCACTCGATAGGTTTTGAGAAAAAAATTTTTTTGAAGACATAATATTGCGCAATAAAACGGCCATTTTAATTTTTTTTTTTCAATTTTTATATACCCAGTGTCACTCACAATTAAGACGAATCTAACGGCACCTCTCAAGCTGAAATCGATCAAGCCGTTTAGGCTACAGAGCGTGCCAAAGAAATATACATACATACATACACTCGAAAAACATAACCCTCCTTCTGACGCAGTCGGGTAATAAAAAAAAGTAATTTAAAAAATAAACAAACCCGACTGCGAAACTCAAAAGCTACAAACAAGCCCATTTTAAATTAAATAAAAGTTGGAAGCAGGCGGGACCCATACCATTTTTATTATATTTTCAAATTCAAATGGGTCCCGCCTGCTTCCAACTTTTATTTAATTTAAAATGGGCTTGTTTGTAGCTTTTGAGTTTCGCAGTCGGGTTTGTTTATTTTTTAAATTACTTTTTTTTATTTTACGATTTTTCACTTCGAATTACTTTTAACCGTATAAGTTGTATATATTTTTGTAATCATCTTTTAAAACCCTTTATTTTGATACCCCACTCGATAGGTTTTGAGAAAAAAAATTTTTTGAACACATAATATTACGCAAAAAATCGGCCATTTTAATTTTTTTTCAATTTTGATATACCCAGTGTCACTCTCACAATTACGACAAATCTAACGGCACCTCTCAAGCTGAAATCGATCAAGCCGTTTAGGCTACAACGCGTGCCAAAGAAATATACATACATACATACATACATACATACACTCGAAAAACATAACCCTCCTTCTGACGCAGTCGGGTAAAAAGGAAAGTAGTTTAATCATTTTCATCGTTATCTAATATAATTGTGTCAAGGAATGACGCAGGGCGTTGCCTTATAGCCCATCCTAAAAACCAAACTAGATATATGTATCTAATGAATGAAAGCGTGAGTTTTTGGTATATGTATGTATGATAGGGGGCTTACATGACCTAAAGCGCGCTCACTGTCGGACTGCATAGAAAAGAAAGAGAAGCGCTATGACACAACGCTGGTAATTTATTGCAAATTATGAAGCAATTATTTAATTACAAAAATACTATTGTTTGGACTATAAAATTAAAAACACTAGTATTTTAGTAAGTTGCTTGCAGAATAATCTGACAAAAATACAAAATGATTGTATAATATAGATACAATAATAGAATATTATAATAATAGAATTTGTAACGCGCCAACCAAAACAACGCGACAGCACTACTCATGCGTCGGCCGAGTCATCGAGCGCGGCCCCACCACCGCGTCCCCGCCGTGGCCGCGAGCGCCTATAAAAGGCCCTGCAGAGGCTAGGAACGCCAGTGCACAGCTGACTGCTCCCGTCCCAAGGACCGCACCCTGTGCACTGAGCCACCGAGCTGCGTCCTTTGCGGCCAATCCGGGCACCCGGCTAACTACCGGGGATGCCCCAAAGCCCCTAAAGCCTCCTCCTCTAAACTGGCCAAGCGCGCAAGCGAACGCCAGCAAAGAGAGTGCCCTTCCTTAAAGGTCCCATCTCCTCAATTGCCCGTTCGGCTTAGTCCTCAGAGACCCTCTCCCTGGGCTAGCCTGTTCCACCAACAAGCTCCCGCAGCTTCGGTGCCTTCCCAACCCCAGCCCCCCCCAGCGCTGATGGCAATCACCATCCCACAGCCATCAGCAGCCCCCTCAGCTCCATCAGTCCCGTTGGCCCCAGCTGCCTCCCCGGTAGCCCAACCCACCATCATTGCCCCAGGACCCAGTAGGTCTCCCCAACCCCCCGTCTCCGGCCCTCAGCCCAGCAGCATGGAGGTTATAATCGGTGCTTACGCATCATTTATCGCCCCCGCTAACGCTATGGCAGCGGAAATTCAAGCCTGCAATGGCAATCCTCGGCGCATTGCCGAGATTTTCAATGCGTATCCAGAAATTACGCAAGTCCTCCAAACCCTAAAATTCTAAGTGAACCATTATGGATCAACAAAGAATAATAGGAGTAACCAAACCCCGATCCCTCAAGCTAGGTTTCTTCAATGCCAACGGCATTTCTGGACAGCGTGATGAGATCGCTACTTTCCTACGCGACCATCAGCTGGACGTCCTTTTAGTTCAGGAAACCTTCCTGAAGCCCCACCATCGCAACCCGAACATTGCCAACTATAAACTAGTTCGCAATGATAGGGCTCGATGTCACAAGGGTGGTACCCTCATCTACTTCCGAAAATCCCTTCATTGCTCCCCAATGGACCCTCCTCCTCTCCTCTCTCACCTGGAGGTCTCTATCTGTCGGCTTGGCATGACTGGGCATCAATCGATACTTATCATCTCTGCTTACATCCCGCCCAGTTCTGGTGGTGAAGATCCCATCTCTCTCACCAACGACTTCACCGCCCTCTTCGGTATGAGTGACTCCGTCATCATGGCGGGGGATCTCAATGCCAAACATCCCGCCTGGAACAGTAACACTACCTCCACCCGAGGTAGATTCCTGTTCAACCTAGGCCCCACCCTTAACTTCGACGTCATCGCGCCGATGCACCCCACCCACTATCCTAATGATCCCACCCTGAATCCTGACGTGCTCGATGTTGCGCTGCTCAAGAATGTAAACCTCCGTTTGCAATCTATCGAGACGCATCAAGAGCTTAATTCCGACCACCGCCCGGTCACGATCCAACTAGTTCCCTATTCGGGCCCCCGCGACCCCAACCAGCCCCCTCAGACCAAAATAGTCACTGACTGGGGGAAAGTAAGCGAAAAGCTGAAATCCACCACGTCACCCCACCTGGACGCCATTCCCGACCAAATTGTCTCAGTCGCAGACACGACGGGCGCGATCGCCTCGTTTACAGAACACGTTCAATCCGTATTGACGGATTGCTCACGGGAAGTTCCAGTGATGGAAGACCATCGCTGGAAATTACCGGCTGACGTACGTGATCTGATAACCGAGAAGAACGCGTCCATCCGTGCCTATGACTCTTTTCCCTGTGACGCGAACAAAGCCCACATGCGCCATTTACAGCGTGCTGTAAAGAAACGCATAACAAAGCTGCGTTCCGAGGGATGGGACAAGTTGCTCGGCGAACTGGAACCCAACCACCAAGCCTTCTGGCAGCTTCAGAGGAAGCTTCGCTCCCCCGAAGAGGCCTCCGTGCCCCCTCTCGTACGCCCCGACAAGACCATAGCCTTCGACAACTCTGAAAAGGCCGAATGCCTCGCCGTCAGTCTAGAGTCCCAATGCACTCCCAGCTCTCAACCAGTAGATCAAGCGCACCTCGACAAGGTGAACGCTGAGGTCGAACGTAGAGCCTCCCTCCCGCCAGTTGAAGACCCTGATGATCCTCTGCCTCCCGTCACGTCTGACGAAGTGCAAGACATCATTAAAGGGTTCGAAACTCGTAAAGCCCCCGGTTCGGATGGTATCACCAATAAGGTGTACAAACTCCTCCCCGCCCACCTCATTCTGCTCATGACCGCCATCTTCAATGGCGCTCTGAGCAATAACATCTTCCCCCAAGCGTGGAAACAAGCCACGGTCATCGGTATCCCAAAGCCAGGCAAGCCCAAGTCTGAGCCCTCCAGCTACCGTCCCATCAGTCTGCTCAATGTTTTCGGCAAAATCTATGAGAGGCTTATTTATAGGCGTCTCAGGGACTTTGCCGAAGCAAAGAGCCTTATCCCAAATGAGCAGTTTGGTTTTCGAACTAAACACTCGTGCATCCACCAAGTCCACCGCATCGTCGAGCACATCAGCGCTGGTTTCCAACGCGGTGCTTCGACAGGCGCTTTGTTCTTCGACATAGCGAAAGCCTTCGACAAGGTCTGGCACAATGGCTTATTATATAAGCTCTACCTCCTAGGTGTGCCAGACCGTCTCGTGCTCATCTTACGAGACTTTCTGTCGGATCGTACTTTCCGCTACCGCATCGAGGGCGCTCTCTCCCCCCCACACCCGATCCGTGCCGGAGTTCCCCAGGGTTCCGTCATATCCCCCCTCATATTCACCCTGTTCACCAGTGACATCCCCAAAAGTAAATCGGCTCAGTTGGCTCTCTTCGCCGACGACACGGCCATTTACTGTTCAGGGAACAGTCAGGACTCCATCGCCCGTAATCTCCAAACCTCCGCAAACGCCTTAGGCGATTGGTTCCGGAAATGGAGAATCGAGGTCAACCCCGATAAAAGTCAGGCGGTACTCTTCTCAAAACCGCGCCGATTCACCCCCCCTCTCCCCACCCCGATCTCTATGTATGGCAAGCCGATCCCTTGGGCTAAGCAAGCCAAATACTTAGGGGTCATTCTCGATCACCGACTCAATTTCAAAGAGCACATAAAGACGGCGCGTTCGCGCGCCGCTTTCGCTCTCGGTAGGCTCCACTCTTTACTGACTGCCCGCAGCAAATTGTCACTTAAGTGCAAATTGCGCCTTTACACCGCGGTCATCCGTCCAATCATGACCTATGCTTGTGTAGTCTTCGCCCACGCCAATCCCCGCTACCTGCACAAAATGCAGACCCTCCAAAACCGTCTCCTCAGGAAGGTCACGGGAGCCCCCTTCTACGTCCGAAACGTGAACCTCCACGTTGATCTCAAACTCCCCACCGTCCAGCAGTTCATGAAGCGCCTCTCCAAGCGCTTCTTCGACTCTGCTATTAAGCACCCCAATCCCCTGATTGTGGCGGCCTCCACTTACACTCCCTCCCGCATAAGCTCGATTCGCCGACCAAGGCATACCCTCACCACCCCCGACGACGACACTACTCTCCTCCAGGAGAGTAGCAAGACCACCAGTACTCTCAAGAAGTACAAGCCCCGTCATCCGTCCTTCCGCCCTCGCCGTCGAGGCCCGTCGCGACGCCCCGTAACATGCCCGCCCCGACCCTTGCTCGAGCCAGCCCGCGCCGCTGAGCCTGTAGTTCTAAATCAGTCCCCAAATAATACCGATCCAGCCTGTCCCTTGCTGCCCTCTCCCAGCGACGCCCTAAGCCGAGGTCCGAACCCCACCGGGGGGTGCCCTTAGCGTGTAGTCGCTTAGTTTTTAGTTTTAGTTTTTAAGCCCTGGCTGGAGGCCTCAATTTATTGTGGCATCCACAGGAAAGTCCGGTTAAGTAGTGACGACCTCTCAAGGTCAACTACGAGATGCCATGTCCCAAAAAAAAAAAAAAATAGGAACGCCAGTCTCAGGTCGGCACGCTCCGGTTGTACGCTCCGCATCGACTTAGGTCGGTCACGCCTACTCCGCCTCTTGCCGCATCTGGGACTCCAGTCGTGTATCGTATGATTGTTGTGTCAGTATCGCTAGCGGTCTGCGCAACTTTCTTACGATATACGACGCCCGTAGGGATTACGTAGCTAGCCGATATAGTTCAATTATAAATTATTATTCACTTCTTGTTATTTTGTTAATTTAGTCTTAGTGTTTTATGTAACTTTCCTTCAGAAACAAATAAAAGTCTTTGTTTATTTGCCTATTGTGAGTTTGGTCTCATCTCCACACACAAACCCTCTTACAATTGGCGGCCCAACTTAGGGGCTTTCTATGTTAGTTTAATATTATTTAGATTTTTTTTTTTTTCCTTCTACCCACTTTTGCTATTATAATTTTTTTAACTTAGTTTTTATTTTACCCTTTGTTATTTCGTTTGGGTACCTTTATAGCTTTAGTCTTTTGTTTATTACCTTTCCATTGTTAAGTTACCTTCGGGATAGGCAGATTTTACTTTGATAGCTTCATTAATTTTTAAAAATTGAGTTTTATAATATTTTACCTAGGCGTAGTCGTAGGAATATAACAAATATGGCAAACGTCAGCTTTTCTGATGATCAGTTCCGTGAACTCCTGAAGACCTTAGCCAATCGAGATAGTTCCCGAGTCACTCAAAAGTCAGGCAGTTTCGCAGCATGCACTGCTCGCTACGACGGTTCTCGCAATACCGCGGTAGTCGAAGCATTTATATCGACTGTCTGCACTTATAAAAAAATTGAGATAATCAATGATGATAACGCCATAGAAGGGCTAACATTGTTGCTAGTCGGGGATGCATCTACCTGGTGGTTAGGTGTAAAAGAGAGCATTCATGATTGGAATCAGGCCGTGTCCTTATTAAGGACGACGTTTGCGCCAAAGAGGCCTGCTTATTTTGTTTACGATGAGATTGTTGGTGATAAGCAGAAGAGTCCCGCAAGCACAGAATTGTTTGTTGCCAAGAAGCGAGCTCTCATGGCAGAGTTGCCGAAACCTGCTATTACTCCATCGCAAGGACTGGACCTCCTGTATACATCCCTACACATAAAAATAAGGGACAGGATACCTAGGGATTCGGTTACGACTTTTGATGAGTTCCTGACAAAAGTTCGTCAAATTGAAGAGTCAGTCGCGGCACAATCAGGAGCCGACACATCCGCCACTCCCGAAGGCAAACGATCACGGTGTACCTTTTGCCGTGCATTTGGCCACAATGAAGAGGAGTGCCGCAAGAAATCAGCTATGAAAGACAGGACCAAAGCCGGAAATAAAACGACGGAAACTCCAACAAGGCCCGCACCAACGCCGAGTCATAAGATTACCTGTTATGGTTGCGGTGAGCCCGGCGTTGTTAGAAGTAAATGTTCAAAGTGCAACAAGGCTAAAGTTGGCGCAGTGGAGGTTGGATTTTACTCACTCGATTCAGTCGTAGCGGCGGCATCGCGACTTAGGCCAACTGTTAAGATTTGCATCGCTGGTGTTGATGGTCAAGCTCATGTTGACTCCGGAGCAAAGTTGAGTGTGGCATCAACTTCACTGTATGAAGTTTTAAAGCGCAAAGGAGTTGAATTCAAAGTTGAAAATGCAACGGTTACCCTTGCAGATGGCTTACGGCGGAGACAACCAGTTAAGGCGGCTGTAGTACCAGTCACACTGTGTGGTCGGACCATCCCCACAAGTTTTATCGTGTTGCCGGAATCCCACGATAACCGAACTCTCCTAGGGGTAGACTTCATCCAGGACGCGGGTATAGTGCTTAACCTACCGCAGTTGTTGTTCCACTTTTTGGATGAACCCGGCAAGGAATATGAGCTCTATAACGAGGAGGAATGTGATGCATCCGTGTCCACGGTGCAAACGGGACCTGAAGAGACCGAGTCAGTGTTTTCTAAGTTAGCCAGAATCACTTCTCTGGAGACAATGATCAGCCCGATGCTCATGACTCCGTCGCCACGTTCACAAATGATCAATGAAAATGACACGGCTGTTTCGTACGGACCACCTCCATTGATTGAGTTCCAGACGCCACCAGCCTCGCCTTCACGAGAAGAACCCGTGTTCACAGGCTACTCTCCGAGGTTTGTAGGATCCCTGTTCCGTGATACGCAATCAGCTGTGAATAACGCTGAAGTAGCCCTCTCGCCACACAGCAAACAATTGTTTGGCCCAAATGTTGATATTGCTATGATCGGGGTTACAAATACTGAAGAGGTTACACAGTTGAATAACATACTGGAACGTAATGCTACAGTATTTAGTGGTAATGGAAAACCAGCCAGCCTAGTGGAGCATAACATAGAAACAGGAAGTCACAAACCGATTGCTGTACCTCCATACCGTATGTCTCCACAGCGTAAAGAAATTTTACGAGAAGAGGTTAACCAAATGCTGAAAGAGGGCATTATCACGCCATCGAAATCTCCATGGGCAGCACCTGTCGTAATGGTCCCCAAGAAGAATGGCGACATAAGAGTCTGTATAGATTACCGCCAGTTAAATAAAGTAACTGTAGCTGACGCGTATCCCTTACCCAGAATAGATGACTTGCTACATGAAGCGAAACCAACGCCTTACATGTCATCCCTGGACCTTAGAGCAGGATATTGGAAAATTAAAGTACGTGATGAGGATCAAGAGAAAACGGCTTTCGTCACACCTTTTGGGTTGTACCAATTCACACGAATGCCATTTGGACTGCGTAACGCTCCGGCAACATTCCAGCGCTTTATTGACAGACTGAAGTTGCAACTAGATGGTGTAAAGCTGCTCGCTTATCTGGACGACCTCATCCTGTTTTCTCCCTCATTTGAACAGCACCTTCAAGACCTGGATAGGATTTTCCAACTGTTGCAGGAAAATAATGTTGTCGTCAACAAGCAAAAGTGTCGATTTTGCGACGAAAAGATACCCTATCTAGGACATATAATCACGAAAACAGGTTTATGTACAGACCCTGCAAAAATATCGGCTATACTAGATTTACCTGCGCCGAAGAATGTTAAACAGGTACAATCATTCCTTCAGACTTGTTCTTGGTACCGTCGGTTTGTACCAAATTTCGCAAAAATTTCGGAACCACTGTCCCGTTTGACGAAAAAGAACACATGTTGGGAGTGGGGATCTAATCAAGAAGATGCCTTTAGTGAACTCAAGCGATGCCTAACCAGTGCACCAATCCTACGTCAAGCAGATATGAGTAAACCATATATAATCAAAACGGACGCTAGTGATTACGCCATCGGTGCTGTCTTGGTGCAGGGGGAGGGCACAGCCGAGCATCCCGTGGAATATGCCAGCCGTTTATTGAACAAGGCAGAAAGGAACTATTCCACTACGGAGCGGGAGGCATTAGCGGTCATATGGGCTGTATCAAAGTTTAGAGGCTACATCGAAGGTTCTTCTGTAGTAATTGCCACCGACCATCAAGCATTAAAGTGGCTAATGTCCATCAAAACTCCTACGGGTCGACTTGCTAGATGGGCATTACAACTTCAACCATATAATATATCGGTCGAATATATCCCAGGTAAAACTAACGTAATTGCTGATGCCCTTTCAAGACCCCCGTGCACTGAACTTCAGGAGAATTATGGAGTGTGTATCGTGTCCATAGATATGCCTCGCCGTTCTGCAGCCGAGATACGACAACAACAATTGAAAGATAGCTGTTTAAATACTATCATTACTGCACTGGAGAAACCCGTTCGAGATGAAGATGCTGTGTACTGGTCAGGAAAAGGTTACATCATGAACAGTGGAATGCTTCATCGCTATATACAAGATAGCGACAACGATAATGCTCAATTGGTCATACCTCAGCATGAAACCAGTACTATACTTACGCAATATCACGATGATCCCTCTGCTGGTCACTATGGAGCTGACAAAACCTTTCGACGTATAGCTGGTAGATATTATTGGAAAGGAATGCGAAGGGAAATCGAAAATTACGTCAAGGATTGTATCAAATGTCAACGTTATAAACCTAGTAATCTGAAGCCAGCAGGGCTATTACAGACTACTGTAATGAATCAAAGGTTTGAAATAATAGCTTTTGACTTATTTGGGCCTCTTCCTCCAACGGCGGATAATAAAACCTGGATCTTTATTGTAGAAGATGTCGCTACACGTTGGATTGAATTATTTGCCCTAGAACAAGCTACAGCAGAAGCTTGTGCGACCATTCTCCTGAATGAAGTTTTTTTGCGTTATGGGGTCCCTCGAAGATTATTAAGCGACAACGGAACGCAATTTGTTAGCTCAGTAATGCAGAAACTTGCTTACTGTCTGGATATTCAACATGCATTTACGCCGGTCTACCACCCAGAAGCAAACCCAGTTGAAAGAAAGAACCGAGACCTAAAAACACAGCTCGCTATTTTGGTGGACGGCGATCATCGCTCCTGGGCAGAGAGACTGCCAAGCATCAGATATGCTATGAATACATCAAACTGCATTAGCACAGGGCACACGCCAGCATATCTCACCTTTGGCAGGGAGTTAAGGACGTATGATGATGTAAAACACGATCTTCGACAGATAGTTTCATCAGAAAACTTTATACCCGAAATAACCCCTAAACTCATTTTACTAGCAGATACCATGAAGAGAGCCAGAGAAGTGCAAGAAAATCAAGAAGAAACAAGAAAGAGGTCGACGGATGAGTGTCGACGCCCTGCTCCTGCCTATCAACCGGGTGACCATGTCTTGGTAGCGGCCAATGTCCTGAGCAACGCAGCGCGCTACCACACGGCGAAGCTGGCACCACGTCGTGACGGGCCGTACATCATCCTGCGACGGCACGGGCCTTGCTCCTACGAAGTGGCCCATCCGTCAGAGCCGAAATGCGGCTTGGGTATTTATCATTCCTCTGCGCTGAGCCCATATCAGGGCCCAGCTTTAAATTTACCTAACCCCGAAAGACCCTTGCGCAGACGCGGCAGACCAAAGAAGCAGGCAGACATCAGAACAGCAACTGGTCTCCTCGCCGGGACGTCTTCGGGACCAGAGGGGGAGTCTGTAACGCGCCAACCAAAACAACGCGACAGCACTACTCATGCGTCGGCCGAGTCATCGAGCGCGGCCCCACCACCGCGTCCCCGCCGTGGCCGCGAGCGCCTATAAAAGGCCCTGCAGAGGCTAGGAACGCCAGTCTCAGGTCGGCACGCTCCGGTTGTACGCTCCGCATCGACTTAGGTCGGTCACGCCTACTCCGCCTCTTGCCGCATCTGGGACTCCAGTCGTGTATCGTATGATTGTTGTGTCAGTATCGCTAGCGGTCTGCGCAACTTTCTTACGATATACGACGCCCGTAGGGATTACGTAGCTAGCCGATATAGTTCAATTATAAATTATTATTCACTTCTTGTTATTTTGTTAATTTAGTCTTAGTGTTTTATGTAACTTTCCTTCAGAAACAAATAAAAGTCTTTGTTTATTTGCCTATTGTGAGTTTGGTCTCATCTCCACACACAAACCCTCTTACAAATTTTATTAGATAGTATGGCTTTTATTGTAAAAAGAAAGTTTTTAGAGGTATATTCATGATTTTTTTCTATAGTATCAAATTAGTTGTATTATGTTTTCAACACACTATTAACCTAGCATATATCCTGAGAAATATCATATATTTTTCTGATTTTGTTTACTGTAGTCGATCATTATATACATACTTACAACATTAATTAAGCTTTTTAACGATTATATTGTTTACTTTCATAAAGTAAAGTGTTCACTAACCTAACCTAACCCTTATTGCACTTGGCGGGAACGAACAGGTAAACAAGATGGCGCCTATACACACAACACGTGAAGTAGTGTGGCTATAAATAGGATATAATTATGTGTTAATGGATTTTTATTGTTAAGTTCTTGACCTGAATGCAAACGCGGGCGCGAGGCGGCCGCGGCGCGGCGTACTCAAACATAAGAACTTCATTTGAGCGTCCACAGTGGGCACGCGGGCGCGGTAAGCATATCCTCCCCTCGATTTACGGCACTGAGAAATTAATCAGGAAAATCCCTGCCACCACACTATTGTATTTTGATGTGCCGTACCTACTTAACCAAGACTATGGATGCCTGGGGACTCGGTTGCCAGAATTAAGATCCACCCGTCAATCCATCTTCCCAAAGACGGTGGGATGAGCCGCTCTGCAGAGTAGTACAGAACAATTTAATTGTCACGTCTGCTATAACTGCGGAGCGAGCTCGCCTGATGGCTGTGAGTCAGTGGGAGTCGGGTCTTTGGCTTCATGCACTACCATCGTCGAACATGGGCACTTCGTCCGACGACACTACTTTCCGGCTCGCTGCTTCTGTGCGACTTGGAGCTCTTTGTTGTTGTTTTGCTCGCTCTCGCTGTAGCAAAGTTGTCAACAGGCTCGGACATCATGACCTGTTTTGCAGCGGAAGTAAAAAAAAAACTCCATAACACTTTTCCCACGCTCAGCAGCCGTGCGCGCTTGCGACCAATGTATCGTGACCGATGATGTCACCGAGGAAATGGACAGAGATAAAAACAAAAAAATGGTTATCCAGATAGTCATCATCATCTGATGAATATCTGAATAACCATTTCTTTGTTTGGTTATTCAGATAGTGTTTCTACTATATTTCGCAAAATCACTAATAATAATATCGATAACTATTTCTTTTTCAATGTTCTGTGCACACAAAGTTAAACAATCAAGAGCAGCAATATTTAATATTTATTTTCACACGAAGTGACATGTCTAATTATATTAATATATGTATGTAATATGTACCTATAAATTAATTATCTTTAGAAACCTATTATTGTAGTAATTCATATTTTTTAATTTCTATGACCGGCTCGCCAGCACACGGATATAAACCCTGAGAGGTTTTCGTTGTGTGGCTTAAACCAAACTGTATTAGGTAAATTTTTTTTAGAAAAATAAAATAAATAATTTAATAACATAGAAACTTAACAAAATTCCTGGGCATTAACTGTTACCAAATGAAAACTTAAGATACATTATGACTATACTCACTTTGGGCGACGACTCTTCCAAATGCATTAAGTGTATCTGCACATTACATAGAATACGAATAAACGAGCTGTATGTTCGGTATAATATCTAAAAAAGACGAGAATGTATGACATGAGTCAGTGGGAAGTATATATGTAAAAATCGCAATGTAAGCAAGTGACTTACTAATACTCGGAAACATTTTATATACAGCTTGTATGCTTCTAAAATATTTTGATACGTCTTAAAAAACTTGTTACAGTATTCATCATTCTGTTCTTCATTATTTATTGTTAGTATGTCCTTAATCCACTCTTTCAGATACGTTGTCAACAGTGTTGTGAGGCAGATACCATACATTAAATTAATATCATATTGTGTATTTAGTACATCGGCGGTAGCTTCAAAAAAACTAACTGACCTCTTTGAGACATAAAAAAAAATTGTCGGTAAATTAAAAATTCCGACTGTAGTAATAAGTGCGATCCAGTTCCAAACAATATAACTGCGAAAACTTTTTCTAATGTCAATGCTCCTATTAATTTCCTGAAGCTTCAATATAAGGGAAACGTTGCTACGGCTATGAACAATGTTGCTAATGATGAGCAAAATGAAGCCGACCAAAAATAAAGTGTGAAAACACCAAAAAATTGTAAGCCTGATACCATTTTCAAGCGATAACGCAAAATTATAGGGCTCATCGTTGAACTGGCGACACAAAGAAAAAACATGGAAAAATGAAATAGTAAAGAACAGTATTATGTGATACTTCTTCTCACACGGAGTGATATAACTATTTCTAATTTTGTATTTTGAATTGAAGAATACAGAGAGCATAATGTTGAAAGGTTGAACTATTCTTCGGACGTCTTTGTCCAGTCTATTATTATTTAGTTTATTGAGTAACAATTTAACTGGACGATTTGAGTTGTTGTTCCACATGATTACTACGCAACTGTTCGATGTTACACTAGAAATAATCCGTAATTTTTCTATGTGCCAGTCTGGAAGTTTTTCTATTAGTGAGTCTTGATCGTATCTAAGTTGAAAATAATAAATCGTGGTTGCTGTCAAAATAGATGAAAGGATTAGGGAGTGACTAATTCATCAATCAGTAAATTTAAAAAGGAATTACTCAAGTATCCACTTAGATAAACTAGGTAGCTATTTTTAACTTTTGGTGCACGGTAACGACATTAAAATTATTCGACAGCTAAATTCCAAAAAACGTTTGGTATCTTCATGATGGAACCTTGGGAAGCGATGTAGAAATTGTTTTAAATGACCTACAATTCTTAAAAAATGAACTTCATTCCATAGGCCTTGATCTCTTCTCAACCTTTCTAAATGTAAACTATACCTTGCGGACAATACGTAGGTACTGACAGACATCTGATACTTGTACTGATATACTAATAACAGCGCAATCTGGAACCCTCATAAGAAAGTGTATACACTGGTCATCGAAAAGATTCAGAAGTCTTTTGTCCGCCACTTGTACCTAAACTTTTATGGTTATTACCCGCACATGTACCCATCGCCATTTGTGCTAGTTAAGGTGGGGTATCAAAGTTTTGAATTAAGGAGAAATCTCAGCCTGGTAAAATATTTCATCCGCCTAATTCGTGGTACACCAATCCCATTTAAATTTTCCCTTACTTTAGTCCATCTCCTTTAACATCCCACTAGCCATTAGACACACACTTCGGCCTCGCCGATATCCTCTATTCAAAATACCTCAAACCGGTACCCTGAAGACCAGTCCATTCTACCTAGCCCTCACCCCTATCAACAACATTCTGTTATAATATGACGAGTCCTCAGATGTCTACGCGAGTACTGAACTGAGATTCCTGAACACTGCTACTCGATACCTGGAGCCCATTGCCACTCCTTGGAGTAAATAAATAAAATAGTTACTTCTTATCAAGAATTCTGTTCCAATTTCTCTTAATTCATTTAATTAAAACTTGCGTTGATGATGTTTCGGAAAGGTTGTTCTAAATTTTATTAACTTGCATTCGGTACATAACGTTAATTCGTTATTGCTGTTTTGGCCCTAAAATAACATATTTCCTTCGCGCTTCCCGATTATGGAAGCACACTCACCTTTTAGGCAAAATAGACAAAATTGTCCGTCATACAACATCTTCGATTTTAATGGGGTGTGTAATGTTTGGTATAACAACGGATAGTCTAATTTCATTTGACATACCTTTCATATGATATAATTTTCATATCCTATAAAAACCTTTAACTCATTTCATATGATCTCATAATTAAATAATTTCATATGATCTAATGTTATATTTGATATAATTTTCTTTTTCACTTCTTTTATTTAGTACTAGCTTCTGCCCGCGACTTCGTCAGCGTGAAATTCGTACTTTCCTCTTATAATTTCGAAAATGTATGTTTATGATTTTTATCATTTACTTAGATATAAATAAGTATTCGGGCCAAAGTTTAGTTTATAGCTCAAAGGGATCAGATTTTTCAAATAAACTGTATCCCAGCTTTTAACCCCCCAGGAGAGTAATTTTGAAAAATCGTTTGGGATGTTCATAACTTGACTCAAAGACCCATACCCATTTTCGAGTTAATGGAAGTAAGCAGTAGAATTTTCCACCTTCGTAGGAGTCAATTTTTGAAAAACCCTAAATCACTTTTTTAAGTATTTTTTGTTTTAGTAGTACCGAGTTTCGAGTTAATCCGACAGCGGGTTAAATATTTTTCTAATCCATCAACTTTGTCACCCCCCAAATCCTCTGTGAGGGATTTTTTAAACTAAAAGTGACAATCTTTATTATTTACTGACCCAAATATTGCCAAGTTTCTAATTTATTAACCAAATGAATAAGATTTTTCATATAAACTGTATCCCCTCTTTCTATCCCCATAGGGGTGGAATTTTGAAACATAATCTAGATTATTTACACCAATTTTCAAGTTAATCAAGCCTCGTAATAAAATTCTGCACTGTGAAATTGACTCTCTCGTCACCCCATTAGCGGTAGATTTTCGAAAAACCCTGAACCACTTTTATTATTTATTTTGGTCTTAGATAGGTACTGAGTTTCGAGTTAATGGGACCGCGCATTAAAAAATTTCCATACTAAATTTGACACCCCCAATCTCCCCTTTGGGTTAGTTTAGAATTCCAAACAAATTCGAACTTTATAATTATTTGTGCCAAGTTTCAAGTCCAAATTTATTTGTACCATTTTTTTTTGAGTTTATCAAGGCACTCATTAAAATCCCCTTATAAATCGAATTACCACTTTTTGTCCCGTCAGGGGTCAATAATTTTCGAAAACCCCATACACTTACTATTGATTCTTCATCTGCCTAGCCTTTTCCAAACTATGTTGAGGTCGGCTTCCAGTCCAACGGGATGCAGCTGAGTATTTTAGTATTTTACATGGAGCGACTGCCTATCTGACCTCCACAACCCAAATACGATACCCCTTGATAAGACTGGTTGTCAAACTTTCGGGCTTCTGATCACCCCTAGCGACTGTCAAAGATCCACGAATGACCAACGGCTTAGCGTGCTTTCCGAGGCACGGAGAGGTCACGGTATGTAAAGATGGACACCTATCCACAGACCAACCGCGGCAAGCGTAGCCTGCGTAACCTGATCGATCGATCTGTGCGGCTGTTATTATTTTCTGTCAAAAGTATTAATACAGAGTTCCGAGTAAATCGGACCGCGCGTTAAAATTCTTCCACACAAACTTTAACACCCCAACACAAGGGGTGTTGGGGTGTTTTGATAAACGAATAATGATAAACTTTATTACTTGCTTAGGCAAGTATTCTTGCCAAGTTTATTAACCAAATGAATAAGATTTTTCTTATAAACTATATCCCTGTTTTCACCCCCACAGGGGTGGAATTTCGTAAAATTGTTTGGGATGTGTTCGGGATGTGTTCATTACTCGACTCAACCATTGTTTATACCAATTTTCGAGTTAATCAAGCCACGCAGTAAAGTCTTCCCCTATAAAATTAACTTTTCGAAAAACGATGATACACGTTCTTTATTTTCGTTCTTAAGTATAAATACTGAGTTTCGAGTTAATCGGACCACGCGTTAAAATTCTTCCATACAAACTTTGACACTTCCCAGTCCCCCTTCAGGGGGTAGTTTAGAAAAAAAAGCCAAACTTCATAATTTATTCAGATAATTATTCGTGCCAAGTTTCATGGTTATTAACTCAAGGAATAAGATTTTTCAAACAAACAAAATCCCCTCTTTTCACCCCTTAAAGGTTAAATTTCCAAAAACCCCTTCTTAGTGGATATCTACTCTTCACAAAGAACACACCTTCCAAAATTAATTTCTCTACCCAGCGGTATCGACCAGCGTTTTAGGCTGTGCGTTGATATATCAGTCAGTCAGGACAAAATTTCATCCCCCTTTTTACCCCCTTGATGGATTAAATTCTAACAACACCGTTGTGTTAGCTTCCAATCATAAGCCTAGATAATAAATTTTGTGATTTTTACGTCGAAAATTAATGACTATATTCTATACACAACTTGATCCCACTTTTTAACCCTTCTGGGGTGGAATTATCAAAAACGCTGAGACACGTATAAATTAATTTTCAATTGTCAGCCTAAATACAAAATTAGAAGATCCTAACTTCAAAACTGTCGGACTTTCATATAAACTCCCATCCCCTATTTTAACCCTTTAGGGGTTGAATTCCCAAAAATCCTTTCTTAGTGGATACTTACTCTTCACAAAGAACACACCTTCTAAGTTTCAAGTCTCTAGGTCCAGCGGTTTGGGCTGTGCGTTGATATATCAGTCAGTCAATCAGTCAGTCAGGACTTTGAATTTTATATATATAGATAACGTTCATTTCATATAATTTTCATATTGTATAATGCTCCCTTTTTTTTTTTTGCGGATGGGAAATCATCAGATGACTCCTCCCGCTCTGGGTGAAGCGGAAGGGAGTGTCAGACTCTTACTGACTAAAACCCACCCGTGTTCCTTCCTTGGCCCTTTATGTTCCGGGCCAGCGGTAACCCTTTCGGACAATCCCGCTGACCCGGCAGGCTTCGGCCCTAAGGGGCCCCTCCCCGATAATGCTCCCTTTATATAATGTTCATTTGACCTAACATTCATATTAACTAATTTTCTGCCCTTCGCTCGCTCTTGCATTCTATGTCGACGGACCCCGTTTCGCGGCGCCCCTATTTCTGTGTACAGGGCTTAAAGTAACCTAACCAAACCTAACCTTGGGGTGCTCTTTGCTCGCTCTTGCATTGTATGTCGACGAAGCTCCGCTTCGCGGGGTATTTCAGTGTACAGGGTTTGGAACCATTGTACTTCTACACCCGGCGCTTTTTAATAGTAGCTATTTTTCTTAAATAGAATAGACCCTTTTTAGTGTAAATTTGAAAACCGCAAAGTTCGCAAAACGGGGGTGACGATCCCCTTCGAACCTAACCTGTCCGAGTCGGGGTGCCCCAAGTCCCGAGCTCGCTTCGCTCGCTTTTGCATCCTAAGTTGTCATTACAAATGTGTTACTTTTGTATATTACGTTGGTTTAGTGTGAAGTGTAATCGGAAAGACAATAATAATTTAAAGCGACGAATGACAACTGTCAAACGTCAACGTCCCTCACTTACATTCGATTACGCACAAAAGTGACAGGCGTTTAAAATCTAATCAATTTTTGCAAAAATAAAAGTAGACATTTCCTAATTATATTAAACGTTACTTATAGATTTTGAATATTATAGCAACTGAATATTATATTATGTGAATATTATCTCAAATGTTCATTATATAAACTGTTCATTATATCATATGAAATTAGGTAAAATGAAATTATGTGAATAATTCATTATATCATTTGATCGTTATAGTAAAAAAAATACATATTAAATGAAATTAGGTCTTTTGATCGTTAGAACTTTTGTTATTATATCAAACGTTACACACCCATTTTAATGTGACCACGAACGACCGAGCTTTGACACCTTCACCCACTCTTCCCATTCGTATGGGAGGCCTCGGAGTCCGCAAATTTCAAGTATTAGTGTATCGGCTTTCATATCCTCGTCTCGGTTCAGGGCATTGAGAAATTTATCAGGACAATCCCAGCCTCCACACTGTTTTATTTTGATGTGCTTACTCTTAATTACTTAATCGAGACTATAGATGCCTGGAGACTCGGTTAACAGAATTCAGATCCCAACCCAGGACTCCACGCCCAGCAGCCGTGCGCGCTTGCGACCAATGTATTGTATTAGGTAAAGGTTTTAGGAAATAAATGCATGAATACTATCTTATTTTGTATTTTGAATTGAAGACGACAGTGAACATTACTTTGAAAGGTTGAATTATTCTGCAGCCTTCTTTGTGCAGTCTGTTATTGAGTAATAATTCAACCGGACGATTTGAGTTATTTTGCATGATTACTGATCTACTATATTTTTCAATGTCAAATGAAAACTTCTCTGTTATTTTTGTGATGCCCAAATCAGAAATGTCTGTTTAATGAGATGTACCTACCTATTGATCGCATCAAAGTTGAACATTAATAGTATAAGTATGGATACTGTCCAATTACGTATAAGACTTAGGTTCTGGTAGGATATTTTTTATTATTATCTATTCAATAGAAATGGTACATAAAATCATTACAATTAAAGATAAAATTAAGAAATAATAAATTTCACAGGAAAGCAAACTGCAACAGTACAACAGCCCATAAGCTGTCATCTTACTGAAGGTCCGGTTAACTTGTAGCACGCGCTTGCACAGATATCTGACACATTCTGTAAGTATTTAAAAAAACACCCAGAGTTTAAGAAAAAATATAGTTAATTCATTCTCCAGATTTTTAATACCATGATATGGATGTTGAAGCTGGTAAAAAAATATCCAAGAAAACTTAACAAAATTCCTGGGCATTAACTGTTACCAAGTGAAAACTTAAGATACATTATGAATATAGGTACTCACTTTGGACGACGACTCTTCCAATGCATTAAGTGTATCTGCACATTACATAGAATACGAATAAACGAGCTGTATGTTCGGTATAATATCTAAAAAAGACGAGAATGTCGTTGCATAAGTCAGTGGGAAGTATATATGTAACAATCGCAATGTAAGCAACAATCGCAATGTGAGCAAGTGACTTACTAATACTCGGAAACATTTTATATTCAGCTTGTATGCTTCTAAAATATTTTGATACGTCTTAAAAAACTTGTTACAGTATTCATCATTCTGTTTTTTATTATTTATTGTTAGTATGTCCTTAATCCACACTTTCAGATACGTTGTCAACAGTGTTGTGAGGCAGATACCATACATTAAATTAATATCATATTGTGTATTTAGTACATCGGCGGTAGCTTCAAATAAACTAACTGACCTCTGTGAGACATAAAAAAAAAATTGTCGGTAAATTAAAAATTCCGACTATTAGTAATAAGTGAGATCCAGTTCCAAACAATATAACTGCGAAAACTTTTGCTAATGTCAATGCTCCTATTAATTTCTTGGAACTTCAATATAAGGGAAACGTTGCTACGGCTATGAACAATGTTGCTAATGATGAGCAAAATGAAGCCGATCAAAAATAAAGTGTGAAAACACCAAAAAATTGTACGCTTGATACCAGTTTCAAGCGATTTCGCTAAATTATAGGGCTCATCGTTGAAATGGCGACACATAGAAAAATGAAATAGTAAGGAACAGTAGTATCTGATACTTCTTTTCACACGGAGTGATATAACTATTTCCAGTATAATACATAGAGCATAATGTTGAAAGGTTGAACTATTCTTCGGACGTCTTTGTCCAGTCTATTATTATTTAGTTTATTGAGTAACAATTTAACTGGACGATTTGAGTTGTTGTTCCACATTATTACTACGCAACTGGTCGATATTATATGAACAATAATCTGTAATTTTTATAAGGGGCAATCTGGAAGTTTTCTTTTAGTGTCGCTTGATCGTATCTGCGTTGAAGATTAATCGTGCCTGCTGTCAAATTACATTAAATATGCCTGTTTTGTTTTTTTGAAAACCAACCTCTTTTATTTAATTCAAAATTAATTATCGGGTCTAGTCTTTGTCTAGTTTATTTATTAACTTATATAATTGTTACCAAATTGATGATTTGAGTTTTCCCGTATCATTAATTTTTGAAGTTTTTTATTAATAATGATAATAATTATGACAAATTCAGTACATAAATTAATTATAGTCGTTAAATTTGTTTATTATTATCATTAATCGTGATTCCTGTCAAATTAGTTAAATGATTTAGGTAGTATTTTGAATTTGAATAAAATGCAAAAAAGGCAAATAAAATCAAACGCGAGAAAGCAAAATGGCATCAGCAAAAAAAAGCCCGTGTTAAAAAAAATGTGGCGTTTACTAGAAACTTTAAGTCACCTCATTTATTTTTCACTTTCAATGGAAAGAAAATTAGGACAGTTGCCAAGTTCTTGTTTTTTCCAATTTTTAATTGTTTTTCGAACCCCTTCCGTTTGTAACAAGGGTTTGAGCTGTCAATTGTCAATTGATCTAGTAAAGCACTCGGGACGGACTCGGCGAAAACATCGGTTGACGAGGGCATGAGACGAACGTGCGCCCGATCGTGATTTGAATTTCGAATTCACTTGAAAACTGATTTCGTTCGGGCACATATCCAATTTGTGCAATATTATTGAGGTTCCCCACTTGGTTGAGGAGCTGGTAACACTCGTATATTAGCCCAGAGTCAGCTGTGTAACTGTTCAGCGCTTGCAGAACAGCCATGTTGTCTGGGAGTATGCGGATTGAGTGTTCCTTTACTTTCCTGGCCATAATGGCTGAAGCGGCTAGAGAGATGCCTAAGCATTCGACCTGGAACACTATGTTGTGGACCCCCAATGGTGTGGCTATATGTATGTTGAAGTCCTCCGAGAAGATTCCAGCTCCTGTGCCACTACCGGTTTTGGATCCATCCGGAAAGATACGCAGCTCTGTAGGGCACAATCCCTTGCATCGGCGATCCTCGTGAAGCTAGATCTTGTATTTTTTACCAAACATAAATTGTTTAGGCACCCGGTCGTTTATGGCTTTCGTAATGGGGAACTCCTTATGGAGTCCCTCAAGCAGCGTGGTGTGTGGTGAACTCTTACCCCAGAGATTTAGTGTGTTAAGACGTACTACCGCCATCGTCGCTTCCTGCTGTATGAAAAGGTGGAGCGGTGGGATTCCAAGGATGGCTTCTACTGCTGCAGTCGGAGTAGTCCTCACGCAGCCCGTATTCGCCATGCACGCTAGTCTTTGCATGCGTTGCAGTTTGTTGGAGGTTGTTACTAGCTTGGTGCGGGGCTTGCTGAGTGAGGTTGCTTATCGTGCCCGTTACCTTCCCCGAAACCAGGATTGCGAGGCCGTCGGCATAACCTACTGTGTAATAGCGGTTGGCGTTGAGTTTGGTGATGAGGTCATTAATCACCAAATTCCATAGAAGGGGGGACAGGACCCCACTCTGGGGGCAGCCTATGACTATCATGGCCAGCTGCTGCTCGCCTTCAAGGCGAATCACTCGTTTACATAGCATGTTTGTGATCCAGTCCGTTAGTACCTGTTCTACTCCATCTCTGGAGAGGGCGCTGTTGATACTGGAGAAGTTTTTTTGTGGAAGGCTCCTTCGATGTCTATGAAAGTGCCCAGACAAGTGCTTTTCTGATGAATCGCTTCCTCTATCTGGCTGACTACCAAATGAAGGGCAGATTCAGTCGACTTACCTGAGCTGTATGCGTGTTGGTTACCGTGTAACGGTATGGTCTTCAGAGCACCTTCCCTCAGTTCCCTATCGCACAGCCTTTCCAAAGCGTGTGTTGGTGGCCCGATCCGTGTTGCGCGGATTACGCCGAGGTTGTGTGGACACAGACCTGGATGTCGAAGCGGATCCACCTATGATCAGAGCAGGAGGCCTCCTTGTAGACATGTCACCCAGTGATAGCTTCCGCCGCTCCTCTCTCATAAAGATCGGGGAAGCTACACTCGAAGTCGTGGACTAGTATGTTTACCTGGGACAAACTGTCCAGTTAGTTAGGACTAACTTCGAGAAAGAGGTCAATCGTCGAATCCGACTCGGCTGGGCAGCGTTCGGGAAGCTACGCAATATATTCTCGTCTCGCATACCGCAGTGTCTCAAGACGAAAGTCTTGCGTGCGCTCCAGTGCGTGTTGCCAGTGATGATACTGGTACTGAAACGTGGTCGCTCACAATGGGCCTTATAAGAAGGCTAAAAGTCAAGGGCAATGAAGAGGGCTATGCTTGGAGTTTCCCTGCGTGATCGAATCAGGAATAAGGAGATCAAAGGTAACCGAGAACCAAGGTAACCGACATAACCCGAAGAATTGCCAAAGCTTTTTCTGCGAGCAATGTCAAAATGCAAATGCATATCGAGCAAATGCCCACTGCCATTGAGTGGCAGTGGGCAGGGCACATTGCTCGCAGAACAGATGGCCGATGGGGCCGAAAGGTTCTGGAGTGGCAACCGAAAAGGTGGTCCGACGACCTTGTGAAGACCGCAGGAACCCGTTATATATATACGTATTTGCTGTCAAACCACATGAAAGGCTTAGGATTTTTTCAAAATCAAAATCAAAATGTTTTATTTCACATAAACCTACACGGGCACTTATGAAACGTCAGAAGCTAGGTGCACGGTTCCAATTGGTCGTTTCCTATGGAGAAGAACCGGCAAGAAACTCCATGGTTACTCTTTTTAAAAATAATTGGCTTTTACAATGTTTCCAGATTACAGTAGGTATGGGAGGACAGCGCAGGCCTGTCAACAAGTACCAGGTACTTGATAAAATAAAAAATGGTCTACACATCTAAAGACTACAAGGCCTACAAAGTCCTCACATTTACAAAATAAGAATCTATCAAAAGGATAGATAATAAAAAAAAGAAAAATAATAATAAAAACCTACTAAAACCAAGTGTTATGATTCTCATTAAAACCACTAATAAAGAGGTGAAAAATTTCAAGTGTCTGTATATAATGTCAATAATAAAGAAATTATGTCAAAAAGTATATAATGTCAAATAATAAAGAAATTATGTCAAAAAGTATAAAAATAAATAAATAATAATAATTAAATAAAAATTAAACATCGTAATTTGAGAGCAGTTAATAGACATTTACATAGTTATGCCGTTAATGAGAAGCCAGGGAAGCCACATGTGCAGAAGGAATTATTGCCAGACTAGCTTGTCTTCAACGTAGTCTTTAATCTTATAATATGCTTTTTTGATAAGGACACGTTTGATGAGAGTTTTGAACTTTCCATCGCTAAGTTCTGTAACCGGCTTTGGCAACTTGTTATAAAAACGGATGCTGTTTACAAGAAATGACTTGCTAGTTTTAGTTAATCTAAATTTAGGTAACACAATTTCATTTTTACTACGTGTATTTATATTATGGAAATCGCTTCTTATTTTGAAGAGTCCTAAGTTTTTGCGAACATACAAAATACACTCTAAAATATAAAGAGAAGGCAGAGTTAGTATATCAATTTCTTTGAATTTGTTTCTAAGGGACTCGCGAGGACCCATTGTATAGATTGCGTGGATTGCCCTCTTCTGTAAAATGAATATTGAATCTACGTTAGCTGCCGATCCCCACAGCAGAACACCATAAGACATAATACTGTGGAAATAAGCAAAGTATACTAACCTAGCTGTGGCTATATCTGTCAACTGCCTTATTTTTCTTACTGCATATCCAGCTGAACTTAATCTACTTGAGAGAGCTCTAATGTGTGCGCCCCATTGTAATTTTGAATCTAAAGTAATTCCTAGAAATACAGTTTCCGTAACAGCATCTAGTCTTTTGCCATCAAGTTCCAAATTCAGACCCACTTGAGGTACATTTGGTAATGAAAACTTAAGACATTTAGTTTTGTTCGCATTAAGTAAAAGATTATTAGCTGCAAACCATTTCGAGAGAACAGCCAGACTATCGTTAACATGTAAGACATCCGTATCTTTTCTATCTATTTTAAAAATAAGGGAAGTGTCATCAGCGAATAAAATGATATCCGACAAATTAGCCATCATGTAAGGAAGGTCATTAATATAAACTAGAAATAGGAAAGGGCCAAGAATTGAGCCTTGAGGCACGCCCATCTTAACTAGAGACCCCGAAGACGTCGCCCCGTTAACGTTTACTTTTTGCTGGCGCTTTGACAGATAGGAAAGAACAAGATCAGCAGCTTGTCCACGAATTCCGTAGTGGTATAATTTACAGATCAGTGTATTATGGTCAACGCAGTCAAACGCTTTTGAGAGGTCACAAAAAATGCCAATTGCATCCTGGGACTTCTCCCAGGATTCCAAAATGTGACTGATGAGTTTTACTCCCGCGTCTGTCGTCGACCTACCTTTCGTGAAACCAAACTGGCGACTATGTAAAATCCCATTTGAATTAAAATGTGACAACATCTGGTCCAGCATGATTTTTTCATAGATTTTGCTCAATGCTGGTAGCACAGATCTAGGTCTATAATTGGAGGGATCAAACTTACTACCCGATTTGAAAATTGGTACTACTTTACTATGTTTCATTAAGTCAGGAAACGTACCGCTGTCTAAACATTGATTAAATATGCCTGTTAGGGCAGGGGCAATTGTGTCAATAATATCTCCAAGAACCTTAACAGAAATCCCCCATAAGTCTTCAGTGTTTTTTATGTTAAGACTTTTAAATGCTTTTTTTAATTGTGTCAACAGAAATAGGCTTGAATTCAAAGCTTGGAATTTCCTTATTAAAATTTTCCTTAAGAAGGGCTTCAGCTAATATAGGTGATGAGGGGAGAGACATTGTAACCTCTATTGGGATGTTGGTAAAGAAATTTTCTAGTGTCTCAGCAACTTTTAACTTATCTGAAATGGTTTCATTATCAATTTTTAGGGACAACTCATTCTGATCTTTCAGCGCAGACTCTTTTGAATATTTTAGAATAGTTCCTTACATAATTATGAAGGGCCTGATCAGAAGTTAATGATTTTTCGTGATACAGATTTTATAAAATATCTCTGCTTTTTCTAATGCCAGCAGTGGCCCATTCACTAAATTTTGGTTTAGTATTTACAGTAACTTTTTTTACAGGACATTCTTTATTGAATTCTTGGCATACTGTAGAAAATAATGTACCATAGTTTATGTTGGGGTCTTGTGAATCAAAACTAGCTGTGGAAAGATTGCTAAGAACATTATTATTAAACATGTTCAATTTATTTTTAGTTAGAGGTCTTAATTGAATGGATTTATCTATCTGTAATCTTTTACCTAAGTCAAATGATACAAGTTGACCAGTATGGTCAGACGTGACGCCAGTAATTAAGGACGAGTCTTTTATTTTACAGTTAGTAAATACATTGTCGATGCATGAAGCTGAAGTTGCTGTTATTCTAGTCGCTTCATTAAATATACATTTTAAATTAAATGATTTAAACAATGATAGTAGCTTACATTTTTCTGGTGAATTAACTAATAGATCAATATTTAGGTCACTACAAACAAAAACAAATTTACTATCTTTAAAAAGTTTACTTAGTATTTCTTCCATTATGATCAAAAATTATGACAAATTTGAGGCTGGTGGTCTATAAACACATAAGAAAGTATGGCCTTTAACTTCTGCGCATGCTACCTCACATAAGCGATCAACAGAGCAAGCAGTGATATCCTTTCTTTCTTTATACATAATATCAAAGTACCACCCCCTATTGAGGACCTGTTGTGCGCACTGGCAACTGAAAAATTATTGACATTAAACAGCATTCTATCCGGTTTTAACCAGGTTTCACAAAAACATAAGATATCCATATGATATTTATCTATTAACATTTCCACGTCTAGGATTTTGCCAGAAAAGCGATTTATATTTTGGTGATATAGTAAAATATTCTTATTGTGCTTCTCTCTTTTCGAGTCTAAAAGTTTAAAGAATGAATTACAGTATTATTAGAAGTACTAGATAATACTGTTTCGTCACTTAACCTAGTCTCAGTTAAATTATCAATAACTGATTGTATATTGTAAGCTAACAAAGTAGCCAGTACATGTTGACTTTTCTTGGGAAGAAACATATGTTCCTGCACAACTACAGGTGAAATTGTTGGTCAGCGACTCGTACCTCTCTGCATTGTACTTGACTAGGTCCACCAACTCACAGGCCTCTTGCAAGCGCTCGCTTAGCATAAGTTGACTAGACTCATACTTACAGGATATTTCCTTAAGTGCATTTTCCCTGCTCAGTAATTCCTTTTGAAGGTTTTGTATGTCCACATAATACATTTGTCTGCTATTTTCCAACTTATTATTACATACATTTAGTTGGCTTTGTAAGTTAATACGCGTTCAAGAGTTTCTTGTACCTTCTAATGTTTTTACTAATTTTAATATATTTCTTAATTTTATTATGACTAGTTGGAGTTGGACATCTAGTTAAGGTATCGTTCCCAGTCAGGTCTATGGTGATGGTGGGCTTCTCATACTCCAGTCCAGGTACACTACCAACCAGCTCGTTGGAAAGGTTATTGGTGTTGGCAACCTGTTCGCTGGCCTGACCTGTTCGTTGAGGATAGTAATTATTATTGGGCTAAATAATTTCCACTAAGAATGTTAAGGACATGAGATTAGAAGTACACAAACTTTAATCATAGGTTCTAAGTTTGTTTTTCAAACTATAGTACTTATATTAATTAAGTGTAGCAATTTAAATTAATTCCATTAAAATAAATATGTGTAGTAAAGTTTGTAGTGTAAGTTTATGTCTGAAGCAAGTGTTTTCGTCGTCGATTCTGCTTACACAATTTGTCAAGCAAAAGGAGACATAAACGGTGCCGGTGTGTACTGGACGTTGCTCATAACTCTGAGCAGTGTTTACAGATGATGTACAGTGTGTAAATACAACTACAAATAATGATTAACATAAAACAAAATACTCCCCGGGTTCGATGAATTCAAATACGCAATCCAAACGTTGACAGCCGGTAGATGATTTTTCGTAATATCGATTATTGTGAATTATCACGACAAAAAACAAGGCACAAACACTGCGTGATACACTTTATATTAAGATTCTACGATAAACAATAGTTTTAAAACAAAATAAACACAATTTATTAATATTCTAAAATAATTTAACTAAGAGGTCGTTTTTTCACGACTTGTCAACAGTCTTATTTGTATTTACTCAATAATAATAATATTACATAAAATCATTTCAATTGAAGATATTTATGAAATAAGTAATTTCCCTGAAAAGCAAATTGCAGCAGTACACTAATGTAATTATAGTTAAGAGTCCTGTCAGAGGTATCGGTAGAGTGGCGTTTATTGTGAACAAGCCACACCCGGTTATCAAGTCTGTGTTACGCACGCGCTTTCACTTTCTGTAAGAAAATAAGCAAACATTGAGTTTAATTATTTATTGAGCAAGAAACGGCGACGACATATTAATATAATGACAAGGATAATAATAGGTACCTAATTACGAATCTTTATAACTGTGTAAATACATTACATATAGGCTTGCACAACATTCATATTCTTATGGCAGTCGGTGACCTCTTAGAATAAAAGGTGTTCCATAGAACGGCCCCCGACTTCCATATTAATTTATCTGTTTTAGTCTCATTACCTAGATTCTTTAAGTCGGGGGTTTTTAAATTATTTTATGCTTTTCCAATTACATTTAATTTTATTATTATTTTGTGTCGGGTGTTTTTTAAATTTTTAATTAAATTTTTTATTTCATGCTTTTTGCAGGGACTCCTTGATTTTTGTATCTCATTTTTTTTGCGTTTTAAGATTTAAGATAGAAGAGATTAAGATTCATGTAATTTGGTGTTTAATCAGGTTTTTATCCGTCAAAAATTAATTATTAATTTATAGTTGAAGAATAATTTTTAAGACTATTTCCAAAATAGTCCGAATACAGTGGAGTAATATTCATGGGAACTCCATCAATACACGCTTTATATTGGAACAGAATTATAATGTGAAAAGATGTCAATAAGTAATGGAAGCTTCTTGTTCAGCCAATAGTTGGAACCAGTAACTAGTGAAAGATTTGGTAGTGATTTTAGAGTTTTATTGTTACGAAAAGATTTTGCTTTTAACATAAATTTGCTAGCTAAGTATCTCCGACGAATATGAAGTGGGGGAAGGCATAACTCGCTTTCCATGACATGTATCGGGGTACTCCTTATAAATCCGCCGACAACACGTAATGCCTGGTTTTGGACCTTATCTAGTTTAATTAGTTTAGAATTACAACTACAGTCAAACAAGAAACTGGCATAATCAATTCTACTTCTAATTAAAGAAATATATAAACGTCTTAGGTGTTTTTGATGGAGTCCCCATCCCGGACCAGATAAAACTTTAAGTAAATTCATGAATTTCATTACCTTCTGTGAGGTTTCATTAATATGGTTACCCCATCTCAAAGAGCTCTCCAGCCACAGACCCAAATATTTCACATTATTGACGACTTCTATTGAAACACCATCAAAAACAAAGTCGACAGACCTCCTAAAGCAACATTTTTTAAAAACACATATCTTAGTTTTATTTGAAGACATAGTTAAACCCAGCTTATCAATCAACACTTTGGTATACCGTAAAGCAGACCGAAGTTCTTCAAACGCTGTAGCTAAATTATTTTTTGTAGAATATAACACAAAGGTATCAGCAGAATATTTTAGATGTTACTCCATTAAGTGTTAGACTTCTCAATCTGTTTAGGTATTATAATTTAATTAACTTGTTTTTTGAACCTACCAGGATCACGGCATCTTCGTCAACTTGTCTTGATGACTTAACGTCCGACCACTGTGGTTTATTAGCTAGCTTCCCCATGCCATTAAATAAAAAGCCGCATAAACTTGAATGCAGGCCATATCCACTCACGCGGCCATAACCACGAGCAGGTATTGAGGAAAATGTTACACTCGCTCGAAAGCCACGATCGGCCATTGATAAAACTGCGACAGCAAGCATTTTCCACACCGCAGTATTTTATTTTTAGTAATTTTGTGTATGGGAGTATTGCTCATGTTCCAGGTTCTTTAGTCGAGTGGTTAGATGAAGTACATTTGTGCCAAAGGCCGTGTGGTTATATCGGCATTACGAAATAAGTTATCTGTAGTTGAAAATCTTTAAATAAACAAATGAGACGGCGATGACGCATGCGTAATTTGATACTCGCGTGATGTTATTGTTATTGTATATCAAAACTTTGGAACAACAATGGTATGTATTATATGTCATTCGATTCAGTATGAATGGGGCTATTTTTTAGGTAAATAAAAAAATAGGGTCATCGCTTTCGATTTTAAATAATATTATTTTAATTTTTAATTGTCGTAATGTAAACAAACATTAAAAATAAACAATTATTAAAAAAAATCAAAGTCTCTTAAAGTTACGGAACAAGTTTTGTTATCTACACTTGTCTATCCACTAAAAGAAACAGCCATTAGTTTAACAGCGGTCCATAGAATTTTTTTCTGTACGAGTCGTGTATAAGTGGCTAGGGCGCTCCGCGGCGCGTCGAAAAAAATGTGCTAAAAACATACTTGCGTATAGGAAGGCGTTACCGCGGGGTACTTGCGCGTGAGTGGTTATACAGCTAGTCGTTGCAAAATGTTTAAAAATAATATAGCTCACAGAATTACACCATCTATAGTAGAACAAGAGGATCCTAATGAAGTTTATGGTGCCCTTTTTGATGTTGTGCAAAAAGAGTACCAATCTACTTTCAAGACCAAAACCACTAACATTAATGGCTCCTCGGTTGGCTTTAACCAATGGGCTACTCCAGGTATTTATAAAAGTAGAGCGAGACTATACGAGTTATATGGTTTGAAAAAATACAGGTTTGATACTCCTTTCCTAGATTATGTTAAAAATGATTCAAAATGATTCAAAAAGATTAGTGCTTTTGCTAAATCAAAATTTTTAAGCGATACAATTAAAAATTCTAATAATAAAGTAAAAACAACTTGGAAAATGATTAAAAATGAAACTGGTAAATCGGTTAAACAAGAAAAACAACTTGAGATTATGGTCGACAACAAATTAGTTAACAAAGCAGCTGACGTAGCTGAGGCATTTAATGAGTTTTTTGCCAACATACCTATAACTACGACTCGCTCCTTAAATTCCTCCCCGTCTAAAGCTGAAAACCTTTTGCATAGCAGTGTACCTAAATGTAGTCGCTTATTTAGCTTCGAACATGTAACCCCGCGTGCTGTAGTTAATGTTTTTAACACACTTAAGTCTAAAAACACCGGTGCTTACTGGGGCATCTCCATTAAACTTTTAAGTAATATAATAGACATCGTAGCCCCTTATCTAGCTGTTACTTTTAATAAATGTGTTGATTTAGGAACTTTTCCTGACCTCATGAAGAGTCATACCATTATCGTCGTTGTCAAACCAAAATCTGCTATGTGCCGTTTTTTGAGGTTTCGAGATTTTGACCACAGCTTATAGGTCACAGCCTTATTTCTCATATAAAAGAAGTGCTATGTGCTTATGACCACTAGTTGTGGAACTATGGCCTCAGAATAAAATGGGCTATGTGCAGCAGCTAAAACTTTATCAAAACTTCTTTTGTCAATATCTCTAAAGTATACTTTTTGCACATAGCAGGTTTTGGTTTGACAACGACGTTATTTAAATCAGGTAATAAAAATGACGTTGGCAATTTCAGGCCTATTTCCATCTTACCTGCATTTAGCAAAATATTTGAAAAATTAATACTCAAGCAGTTGCTAAGACATTTTAATTTAAATAGCCTCCTTCATAATGAACAATATGGCTTTACAAAAGGTCGTTCGACTACAGATGCGGGTGTTGCTTTGCTGAAACACATATATAATGCATGGGAGAATTTGAAAAATGCTATTGGAGTTTTCTGTGATCTCTCCAAAGCCTTTGATTGCGTGCACCATGACACGCTTTTACGTAAACTACGTCATTACGGTGTCCAAAACGAAGCTCTCAACGTAATAAATTCTTATTTACATAATAGGTTCCAATGTGTGGATGTTAATGGTGTGAAATCTTCCGGGCTACCAGTTCAGTTAGGTGTACCGCAAGGCTCAATACTAGGTCCTTTCTTGTTCCTAGTATATATCAATGATTTACCATTCCATTTAAAGGGCATCTGTGACGTTGTACTGTTTGCAGATGATACCTTTCTTATTTTAAAGTAGACAGGAATAGACAAGATTTTGACTACGTAAACAGTGCGCTCTCAATAGTTACGAATTGGTTTACGTCAAATAACCTAGTTCTCAATGCCAAGAAGACGAAATGTGTAAAGTTCGCCTTACCGAATGTTAGAAATCTAGGACCCAACATCGTCTTAGATAAAGAGGTGCTTGAAACTGTGGACTCGGCAGTTTTTCTGGGAATAACAGTAGACGCCAAACTTCAGTGGAGACCACATATATCAAGTCTAGCAGGAAGGCTCAGTTCGGCTGCCTACGCCGTCAGGAAAGTAAGACAATACACTGACGTTGATACAGCTCGTTTAGTCTATTTTATTTATTTTCACAGCGTTATGTCCTACGGTATTCTGCTGTGGGGCAAAGCCGCTGATATACAAAATATATTTGTCCTGCAAAAACGAGCTGTTCGAGCAATATACCAGTTAGGTGCCAGAGTTTCTCTAAGAGATTTTTTTAAAGATATTGGAATTCTTACGGTTGCATCACAGTTCATCTTTGCCAACATTTTATATATTAGGCAAAATATACACTTGTATACTAAAAACAGTGATATTCACAATGTTAACACTAGAAATAAGGACAAACTACGCGCTCCCTTTCACCGGCTTCATAAGGTTCATAACTCATTTGTTGGGCTTGGTATAACCTTTTATAACAAGCTACCTTTTTCATTACTAGATTTGCCTTTTAATACATTTAAAGCTCAAATAAAATCCAACTTTTGTTCAAAGGCATACTATTCCATCAACGATTACTTAAACGATAAGAATAGTTGGTCTCCCTGATTAACTCAAGACAATGTTTATGTTCTTTCTCCAGAATTAGTTTACTGACAAGTTATATGAGTTCATATAATTGTTTTTTTTTATTTTTTTAAATTCTATTAACCTCTTAAATAAATTGCAAACTATAGTTTTGTATAATTTAGAAGCATTTTTTAATTTTGTAAATGTAAGAACCATGTTTCCGTTTATTATGATTTTTTTTTTTGATGTTGACTTGAAAGAGCATGGCAGTTGAGAACTTGTCATGCTCACTTAAATGTCTCACCGATGGTGGCGCGTGTGTTGGATCATTCAGTTCCCTACAAACTGGTTGAGCTGGATGGTGCTGATCCACGTGTCATGTTCGTGAACGGGCGCCGTCGGTTGAAACTGGTCTTCTCTTAACTGCCAATGCTTATTTTTATTCTTATATTTTGAATTGTTTCTTCTTTGTCTTTTTTTTTTACATTGTTCTCACATATAGAAGCAACAAGAATAATGTACCCAGGATTTTGTAATATCTTGATTTAAAAGAGTGTCCATGGAGTTTCTTGTCCGTTCTTCTACGTTTTGGAATGGGCAACTAGCTTCAACTTTCGGACTAACTGACAGACTATTTAATTTTGACAATTCAAAAGTGCCTGTACAAGGTCTAATTGAAATAAATGCTTTGAATTTGAATTTGAGCATTTTGAGATATATTAACCTGGCCAACGTTCTTACATATGTGTAGTGTTAAAATATTAAATAAAAGTGGAGCCAATGGATCTCCTTGAGCTAGCCCACGGCCAGTAACTCTAACAATCTCACAATCGTACGTTGCCACTTGCAGATGTCTATTTGATAAAAAGGACCACAAATAAGTACAGATCTTTGATTTAACCCCAAACTGATCCAAAACACGTAACAGGCAAGGAATATCAACATTGTTATAAGCGCTTTCTATGTCTATAAAACACGCCGCTGTAACCAAGTTTTTTGAGAATCCTAGTTGAATTTCAGAAACCAACCTTGTAAGATTATCCAGACAAGATCGTGCCTTATGAAAACCTACCACGTCCTCAGGAAAAAGACATTGTTTTTCAAAGAACCATTCTATACGTTTGCCCAAAATAGCATGAAAGATTTTACAAATACAAGATATCAGGGAAATAGGGCGTAAAGATGAAAAAGAACTACTATGCTTAGGAATTGGAACTATTTTGATTTGACGCCATTGTAAGGGAACAAAACCGACAGAAAAACATTGATTATAATATATTAAAAGTAACACATGTTTACCGGAAGACGGAAGGTGTTTAATCATAGAAAAGGAAATTTGATCTGAACCAGGAGCTGTGTCGGTGGTTTTAATACAGTTGACTAATTCTGGCATTGAAATTGGCGACTCCAGCATTGCATTATTAGAATTAAAAGTAGGCTGCGAGAGACAGACAAAATCTGGAGTGAGGTCGCTAAGTAGGCGCTCAGCTTTTTTTTTACCCACACAGGCGTTAGAAATTTGCCGACCTTTAAACCACCTCATCTTGTGCCACATTTCGGGTGTGGAGGAGGTTTCATCTACAGATGAACAAAACTGCTGAAAAGATTTACATCTAGCCCTGCGAATAAGCCTTTGAGCAGTGCTAATTTTTTCCTGGAGAATATCTAAATTCCTTGGAGAGGGGCAACCTCTCAGATTTGCAAGAGCTAAGCGCCGCTCCGCAACAGCCTTGGACAACTCTGAAGACCAATATGGTTTTGGTTTAAATGTGTTGCAGATGTTTTGAGTGATTTTAATGTAGGGAATATACTTATCCGCAGCTTTTTACATTATATTATATAGGAGGTCATATAATTCCTGAGGATCGTGGGGAGTTATGCAATTTTGTAAATAATCGTCTATAAATGCGGCATATGAAGTCCAATCAGATTTTTTTAAATTTCTTCTGTTTAATATTAAGAACACAGTTTAATTTAATAATTAAATGATCACTTCCGAGTGATTCGTTTGTTGGTTTCCACATAAATAATAAAGACAGATCTGAAGAAACAAAAGAAATATCAGGGCTAGATTGCTGGAGAACTCCATCAACCATTCTGATTCTAGTGAAGCTACCATCATTCAAATGAATGAAATTATAATCCAACATGGAGTCAAATATTTCGGAGCCACGCCTATCAGTTCTTTGAGACCAATTAGAATGATGCGCGTTAAAGTCTCCCAAGATAAGAGTTTTACTGTTTCCAATAGAAAAGATCGCGTCCGAATCGCTTTGAGTGGTATATACTGTAGAAGGGCAATAAACAGAAATTATATTCTCAATATGCTGACAATTCAGAATTGTAATATGTAACAATTCAATACCAGGATTGCGACTTTGCGTTCTACAAACAACAGACTTTACAGATCGATGAGTCATAATGGCAACACCACCGTAACCATCTTCTCTGTCCAATCTAAATGTGTTATATTCACTAATTTAAAAAAAACTCTCGGGTTCCAACCAAGTTTCGCTCAACACAGCAATGTGGATTTTTTCTTGACTTAAGTGTAATTCAAGGGAGCGAGATTTGGGCCTTATACTTTGGCAATTCCATTGTATAATATTTAAGTTCATACAATCATGATTATCAGCCATTTCCAACAAATAAATCGAATAACGAATCAATAGATAAGCTACTTACAATTTTATGTGTCAGCCACTCTGAAAATATACAAATTGATTGCTGGATTTTATTATGAAGGGATTCTTTACTTTTTATAATATTTATAATTTTTCTAAATAAATGCCAAAAGTTTAGATTATGGGAAGACTTATTATCAGAATGATTATTTTTCTCTAAACAAGGTGCGTTATATTTTTCTGAAGAATCTGAAGATTCGGATACTTGATGCCATATTATGTCCTCGGCAGGCATAGGGGTCCCTGGTCGACGATTTTGCTTCTTTAAATTACGTTTAGGCATAGGCTTAAGTCGTTGATTTGCTGTCGATGTACCTGTGCAGTCCACTTGGGAGGCTTGGACGTTCTCGTCAATCGGAAGTTGTATTGATACTATACGATAAACCGCTAAACTGGAATCCTCAAACTGTAAATATAGACATAAGGCGGAAGAGAAGATCCTTTAAATCCTAGCCGGATCGTTTCACTCGGAGTCCAGCCGTTATCATCAGGGTTCTCCGAACTTCGTTTATTGAACCTCTTAATAGATGTTATTTCAGCACTGCTCGATAAATTAGATTTAAGATCTTCATCAGATATATCCAAATCCATAGCTTTAATAAGGCCGTACGACACACCTACTTCGGATGTTTTTTGACAAGACCAGCCCATGTCAGTAAACACTGAACAGCTTATAAATTCATCTGCGCCGACATCGTTATCAAACGTAATCAACATTTTATTTTGATGCACGTATTTAATTCCATAAATCTTGCCACTGGCAATGTTATGCGTCTTAAATAACCGTGATAAAGCGAATTGTTTCGGCAAAGGTTCTTTACAAGTCACACATACCTGTATCCTCTCCTCTTTTTCCTTCTCACCTTGGTCTCCTCTACAACATACCAGTTTGTTTCGTCCTCTATTCATTACGGTCCATCCTTCTTCAGAGGAGTTTTGCCTTGTCCTTTTTGCTCCAATCGAATCATTCATTTGTGTATTGTCCTCTAATTCCATATTTGTACCGTGCTCGAATTCGTCAGCGCTCGACAGTGAATTGATGTTTACATTACTTGGATCTGATTCACACATGTGAACAAAGCAACAGCTGCAGGGACCGATCGGAAAAAACCGGTAGGCCCGCGCGTAAACAAGATAAAAAATACGCACTCAATAAACTGAGACAACGATTAATAAGCGTCCGCTCACAAGGATGGCTCGCGCGGAATGTAGATTATTTTGTTTTATTATAACCTTTTACTAGTTCTTCCTTTAGTTATTCAATTTTCGTACAAGTATTTCATAGCTATTAGATATCTTAGGTATATAAACTAGATCTAAAGATCTAGTTTGTAAAATGGGACTGCGACACTATCTAAAGTAGAAATACGTAATAAAAAAGGTCAAACTCAGTGGTCGTAGGTACCAGTTATCACTCCACTTTCTTCATCAATCTGGGGCATTGATCAACGTAAAAAAAATCCAAGTTTTTACTTTACATTACGTTAGTTAATATTCCTCATTCCGTTTCAATATAGTGTACATTATTCTACTTGTCAAGCCCTTGCATTTGATACCTATACATATTGAAGGAGTTGTGAAAAATAAATGTAATTTGCCATTTTGTGATAGCGGCCATCTTGGATTTGAGATTTGTAATAGTGTATAGTATTCTACTATTCAAGCCCTTTCATTTGATATCCATATTGAGGGAGTTGTGAACAAATATGTAATCCGCCATTTTGTGGCGGCGACCATCTTGAACCGATTTTCATCAAATATAGCTAAGAACACTCCTGACTAATTCACCTTTCAAAAAAAAAACCAAAATTTAAATCGGTTTATCCGTTCGGAAGCTACGATGCCACAGGCAGACACACACACAGACACGTCAAACTTATAACACCCCGTCGTTTTTGCGTCGGGGGTTAAAAATAATAAAAACAGATTTTAATTTCTCGGATTTCAAAATTGTTTTTTAAAACCCATCTTCTAGAATTAGTGTTGAAATCAGGGGCATTAAAATTGTGGATATTTATAATATGTTTAAAGAATTAAGATATTCGTTTTCGAAGCTTTGGTCCAACCTGCGGTGCTATTCTGTAAAAATCTCACCGTGAAAACTTCAGTGAAGTGAGCTGTCAATAGTGTCAATTCCAAGCAAAAACAAACTCACTTTACCTAAGTTTTCACGGTGAGATTTTTACAGAATCGACCAGCTGGACTGTATAAACATCACAATCCATCACACGCTGTATACACGCTGACTCAGCTTCTTCCACAGATATGTAGAACTTTTCACATTGCCAACAAATTACCGTTACAAGTGACAAGAATTTTACAATCCATATGATTACAAGAACGCTCGAGATAGAGGCAACTGAAAGCAACAGCAGCAAAATTGTATTAAGAGCCAGCAGTCACCGAGAAATCTATATACATATAATAAAATTGTAGAAAAGTGGTGTCTGTACAATGGAAATATATAAAAAAAAAGTAGCAGGGGTTGTTATTATATCGATGCCGAACCCAAAATTGTAATTAAATTTTTTTTTGTCTGTTTGTCTGTTTATCTGTTTGTCTGTTTGTCTGTACGTTTGTGCACGCTAATATCAGAAACGGCTTATTAGATTTAGATGCGGTTTTCACTAATATATTGTAGTAAGCTTCACTTAACATTTAGTGTTTATTTCATGTCAAGCTGACAGGGAAACCCGCCTGAGCTCCCAGAGAGTACGGACAACAAATGCTCGATCCCAGGAGACACAGGACGAACGGGAAATACGTCTGACTGCCGATCGTGAAGCTCATGCACTATCGCGTGAGTCTGAGACTTTCACTGATAGGGAAATTCGTCTGAGTTCTCAGAGGGTTCGGACAGCAAATACTCGGTCTAAGGAAACACAGGAAGAATGAGAAATATGTCTCACTGCCGATGTTAAAGCTCAAGCACTATCGAGTGAGTCTAAGACTTTCACTGATAGGAAAATTCGCCTGAGTTCTCAGAGGGTTCGGACAGCAAATGCCCGGTCTGTAGACGGTATATGTAATTCAAAATATGCTGCCCAAAAAGTCACTATTCCACGCGAACGAAGTCGCGGGCACAGCTAGTTTATTTAATAAAATTAAATTAAGATTGTAGTAAGTGAATTAGATACCAAAAATTTAATAGCACAATCAACATAGTACCTAAATGAAAATTAAATCTAAGGTTATGCATATACTCACTTCGTGCGGCGACGCTTGCAAATGTATTAAGTATGCCTGCATATAACATAGAGTACAAATAAACGAGCTGTAAAAAAACGTCTTAAAAAAACTTGTTACAGTATTCATATTTTCGTACATAAAAAGAGTATTCTATTCTATTCATCATTCTGTTCTTCATTATTTATTGTTAGTATGTCCTTAATCCATTATTTCAGATACGTTGTCAACAATGTTGTAAGGCGGATACCATAAATTACATAAATAATTTAGATCATTTATTGTGTAATCAGTATATCGCGGGAAGCTTCAATAAAATTTAACTGACGCCTTTGTGACATATAAAATGTAGCCGGCAGAATATAAATATCGAGTACAGTAACGTGAGATCCAGTTCCAAATAATATAACTACGGACATTTTTGCTAATGTCAATGCTCCTATGAATGTCTTGGGTCTTTAATATAAAGGAAACGTTGCTACGGCTATAAACAATGTCCCAAACGATGAACAAAATGTAGCCGACGAAAGACATAATGTTAGCTATCCAAAAAATTTCAGGCTTGGTACCCGTTTCATGCAATTTAATGAAATTATTGTGTTTATCGCTACACAGACGACAGATACAATAAACATTTAAAAATGAAACAGTAAAGAGCACATTAACTTTGATTTTTAATGTCATCATGGACGATCGAGTTTTGACACAAGCTACTCTTCCCATTTGTATGGGAGGCCTCGGAGTCCGCAAATTTCAAGTATTAGTTTAACTGCTTTCATGTCCTCGCCTTGGCTCAATGCTCTGATAAATTAATCGGGAAAATCCTAGCCTCCACAATTATTAACGTTGATGTGTCGTGCTTAACCGAGACTATGGATGCCTGGGGACTCGGTTGCCAGAATTCAGATCCACCCGACAATCCATCTTCCCAAAGACGGTGGGATGAGCCGCTCTGCAGAGTAGTACATAACAGTTTACTGGACACGTCTGCTACTACTGCGGAGCGAGCTGGCCTGCTGGCTGTGAGTGAGTGGGAGTTGGGTCTTTGGCTTCATGCACTACCGTCGTCGAACATAGGCACTTCGTCCGATGACATTACTTTCCGACTCGCTGCTTCTCTGTGACTTGGAGCTCCTTGTTGCTGTCCACATTGCTGTCACTGTGCAAAGTTGTCAACAACCTCGGACCTGTCTTGCAGCGGAAGTGGAAAAAAAAACTCCATAACACTTTTCCCAACCTGGGAATTGAACCCAGGACGCCACGCTCAGCAGCCGTGCGCGCTTGGGACCAATGTATTGTATTAGGTAAAGTTTCCGGAAATAAATGAATGAATAATATCCTATTATGTATTTTGAACTGATGACTACAGTGAACATTATGTTGAAAGGTTTCACTACTTCAGACTTCTTTGTGCAGTCTGTTATTGAGTAACAATTGAACCGGACGATTTGAGTTATTTTGCATGATTACTGATCTACTTCATTTTTCAGTGTCAAATGAAAACTTTTCTGTTATTTTTGTGATGCCCAAATCAGAAATGTCTATTTAATTAGATGTACAGTAGCGTTCAAAAGTATCTGAGCACCTTACGAGTCATATTGCTCTGATCACGCGGTACAACGTACATCTGTATGTGTAAACAGCACGGTACACACACCAACTACCTACTTCACACACTGCCATAAAGCGTCACGTACTCGTCGCACCACACGAAATAAAAAAATATAATTATGTTCCGTCCCTTTTGTTAGACGCGGTTAATAGCATAGCGTTGCTAAAATTCAAATGATTATAGTATGTGTTCATAGCAGTAATCGTCAAGCAGTGGACTGTCATGCAACTGGCTTAGGTTCGAATCTCACGAAGCGCAGTGTGGTTTTTGGTAATATTTATTTTTGTTTGCAATAATAATATTCACAAAATTGCTGCCTTTTTATTAATGTTGTTTTTATTGCAATAAAGGGTTTAGAATGCGTAATAAGTGATAAGTATAACAAAAATAAAAAATATTTATTTGTCACATTTATTTTGTTTACATAAAATTAACAAACCGCTACATTTATTTATTACTAGCTGTGCCCGCGACTTCGTCCGCGTGGAATAGTGACTTTTCGGGCAGCATATTTTGAATTACATATACCGTCTACAGACCGGGCATTTGCTGTCCGAACCCTCTGAGAACTCAGGCGAATTTCAGTGAAAGTCTCAGACTCTAGTGCTTGAGCTTCACGATCGGCAGTGAGACGTATTTCTCGTTCTTCCTGTGTTTCCTGAGACCGAACATTTGCTGTCCGAACCCTCTGAGAATTCAGACGAATTTCCCTATCAGTGAAAGTCTCAGACTCACGCGATAGCGCGTGAGCTTCGCGATCGACAGATAAACGTGCCTTTCGTTGTTCCCCGTTTTCCCTATTTCGAGTTGTCATCATTCGAGAACGATTTGAACTCAGGAGAGATTCTCGCTGAGTCGAAGTTTCTGCAGCACGAAAGCTAGCCTGGTGCAGAGAGCCTTTTGCCTCACGACCTTCCTCAGATTCCTGTGATCGAACTAATCTCATCCTTTTAGCATTTCTGCTACATTGGGAGAGGTTGGATCTTCTTCGAGGCATTCTTACAATAAAATAGTACTTACTACTTAACACACAGTTATTTAGTAAACACGTACTATCGTAAACAATTAAATTATAAATACTTACAGATTATTATACAGTCTAAAATTATCACAGTTTAAGTAATAAGTGTTAAGACGTGTAAACCAAACGTCATTATCATCATCATTTCAGCCGATAGACGTCCACTGCTGGACATAGGCCTCCCCCAATTTTGGGGGGGTTTGCCATAATCGCCACGCTTGGCAGGCGGGTTGGCGATCGCAGTATGGTATGGTGGTGGAATGCATAGAGAACGCTGCTGCCCATTCTCCGGTGAGACCCTTAGTCGCCTTTTACGACACCCACGGGAAGTAAGGGGTGGTGCTATTCTTCTACACAGACAAACGTACTAACTTTATAAAACAAAAGAATTGCTAGAAAAAATAATTACCTACTAACCTAAGCTAATGAACTTATACTTAATAAAGAAAATCAAGAAAAGAAATGCCTAACCTATACCAAATACTTATAATATTTATATACAAACCCTAAATACAAATTAAGATAAGTATACCGAAAATCAGGGAAAGAAATGCCTAACCAATAATAAATGCTTACAATATTTATTTACAAAACCCTAAATAAAAATTAAGATAAGTAAATACGCAATAATCAAGGAAAGAACCGCCTAACCTATACTGTGCCTATACCAAATACTTACAAAATTTTAAAGAAAATTAAGAAAAAGAACCTAACCTACAAACCCTAAAATATAAATAAATGAAATATGCAAACAGTCAGTATTCAAGTGAATCGCAATAATCGAATCCAACTATTCGCCTATACTCTCCAGGATACGTGCGTTCGCTACGAATAACTGAATCCTTATGGCAGCGGCGCGTTTTCTTTTGAAATGGGCATCTCGCAGTTCAACCTGAGGGGTTGTCGACTGCTTAACCTGGCTTTCCTGTGGATGCCTCAATAAATTAAGGCCTCCAGCCAGGGCATAATACACAACTTAACTAGACAATATAAACTTAAAAACTAAGCGACTACACGCTAAGGGCACCCCCTGTGGGGTACGGACCTCGGCTTAGGGCGTCGCTGGGAGAGGGCAGCAAGGGACAGGCTGGATCGGAATTATGGCAGCGGCGCGGCTCTCAGCGCGCTTTATACAAGGTGTAACGGAAAGGGGGTATCAACCCTGAAGGAGGTGAATGTGCTCATGAAACTGAACAAATTTCCCCAAAGAACATAGGCCGAAATATGAAAAAAAATTTGGACCTCCCATAGTAATAGTAAATCATTGATGTGCTATTACTATGGGAGGTCCAAATTTTTTTTTTCATCTTCATTCACATCCTTCAGGGTTGATACCCCCTTTCCGTTACACCTTGTATATATAGCCACGGACGCGCAGGTGCGAGGCGTTTACGTACTCTGATAGAATACCTTAACAAATGTTCGCCGTGATTCTTTAAATTGACATAACTTTTTATTTATGAACCGATTGACATGAAATAAACACTAAATGTTAAGTGAAGCTTACTACAATATATTAGTGAAAACCGCATCTAAATCGAATAAGCCGTTTCTGATATTAGCGTGCACAAACACAGCAGACAAACAGACAAACAGATAAACAGACAAAACAAAATTAATTACATTTTCGGGTTCGGCATCGATATAATAACAACCCCTGCTACTTTTTTTAAATATATTTCCATTGTACAGACACCACTTTTCTACAATTTTATTATATGTATAGATGACGTGATTGAGGTTATAGCTTAAGTATTCATTTTCTTTACGAAAAGATGATTGAAACTAATCCTCAAATTATGGAATAATATACAGGTGGGTTCTTGTAGATAGACCGAAAATGTTTACATTATTTTAGTAGGTTATTTTATTATTTATTTAGGTAGGAACGACAACGTCTTCGATGATGCAAGCCTTCAGCATGGAGTGCACGGCGAACGGTTAATAAAGATGTGTTGAATGACTCAGCAAAATGTCGCGATATTATGGAACCATTTGTTTTATATTCATTCACCATGAGCCGACGCTAATCTTCCCGGCGCCTTCTCGGCGCTTCTCGGTTCCTTGCAAGGCTAAGGTAGCCTAACTTTCACAGTATTTCTCTAGAACAAAGAACGGAATACTGTTAGAAATCTATAAGCAAGATATTAAAATTGTTTACTTTACTATTAATAATTACCTAACACTTCGACGACTACGGAAACAAAAATATTACTCATCATTCACCAATCTAAATAAATTGAGTAGATATCTTTTATTTAAACCTCATAATAAATTTAAAACTTTATTTAGTAAGGCATCTTCCGAGTAAAACGATTAACAATGCTTTTGATTTAAGTAGATTTATATTTAGTAAATTAGGAAATATTTAAATGATACTCACACTTAGTCCGGTTTCATTCACTATTTGGGTTTTGTTATAATCAATTTTATGCTGCGCAATAATATTAGCCCTCAATTCAATATTTATGTTTGACTGCATTTTGAAAATAATAACTACAACACCGCTAATAGATTTAAACACCTCGTCACTAACCAACAATATCCTTGAACCAACAATGTTCTTTAAAGGTGAGTAGTAACGAACAGCAGAAACGAAATAATTTTGTTGGTTTTCTGCGGTCTACCTACTAACTTTATTATTTGTGTGAACAAGACGAACGAGACAAAAAACTAATGATTATTTATCGAACTAAAGTGAGTGTATGTGCGTGTCTATAGTATAGAAACAACTTATAGAATAAGGTCGTAAGTCGAACCGAACCGTCAATGTATTGCTTTGTCAGATCGCTAATCCACTTATGTACCTATTGATCGAATCGAAGTTGAACATTCATAGTATAAATATGTATGCTGTCAAATTACGTATAAGACTAAGGTTCTGGAAGGATATTTTTAACTAGCTGTGCCCGCGACTTCGTCCGCGTGGAATAGTGACTTTTCGGGCAGCATATTTTGAATTACATATACCGTCTACAGACCGGGCATTTGCTATCCGAACCCTCTGAGAACTCAGGCGAATTTCCCTATCAGTGAAAGTCTCAGACTCACGCAATAGTGCTTGAGCTTCACGATCGGCAGTGAGACGTATTTCTCGTTCTTCCTGTGTTTCCTGAGACCAAGAATTTGCTGTCCGAACCCTCTGAGAACTCAGACTAATTTCCCTATCAGTGAAAGTCTCAGACTCACGCGCCTAAAATATAAATAAATGAAATATGCAAACAGTCAGTATTCAAGTGAATCGCAATAACCCAAAGCAACTATTCGCCTATACTCTCCAGGATACGTGCGTTCGCTACGAATAACTGAATCCTTATGGCAGCGGCGCGTTTTTTTTTTTTTGACTATGGCATTTCGTACCGCCTGACGCAGGTCCTCACCGGACACGGAAGTTTTAGGAGGTTCCTGCACATCATCAGGCGGGAGGAAACGCCCGGGTGTCACCATTGCCAGGATCGCCCAGAGGACACGGTGGAGCACACGGTGGAGTTCTGCCCCGCTTGGGTGGAGCACTGCGGGCGGAGAGTAATGGGTAGCTCACCGTCCGATCAGGACCAGGCCCGTGCCGGACGGTGCGTACGTGTTCCACGCGCGCCTCAAAGAGATGTCAGCAACAGAGAAGGGGCCCGACAGGGCCGATGCCTGCCGGGGCAGCGGGATTGTCTGAAAGGGTTACCGCTACCCCGGAACAAAAAGGGCTAAGGAAGGAACATGGGTGTGTTTTAGTCAGTAAGAAACTGACACTCCCTTCCGCTCCACCCAGAGCGGGAGGAGTCATTTGATCATTTCCCCACCCGAAAAAAAAAAGCCTCCAGCCAGGGGCAATTATCTACTTATACTAAGCGATTACACGCTAAGGGCACCCCCTGTGGGGTACGAACCTCGGCTTAGGGCGTCGCTGGGAGAGGGCAGCCAGATGGGACAGGCTGGATCAGATTATTATTATTATTTAAGCTTGATGAGATCGGCTTTTCCTATCTGGCCGAAACAAACTCAGGCGCGCTTTATATAGCCACGGACGCGCAGGCGCGAGGCGTGTACGTACTCTGATAGAATACCTTAACAAATATTCGCCGTGATTCTTTAAATTGACATAACTTTTTTACTTATAAACCGATTGACATGAAAAAAACACTAAATGTTAAGTGAAGCTTACTACAATATATTAGTGAAAACCGCATCTAAATCGAATAAGCCGTTTCTGATATTAGCGTGCACAAACATACAGACAAACAGATAAACAGACAAACAGACAAAAAAAAATTTAATTACAATTTCGGGTTCGGCATCGATATAATAACAACCCCTGCTACTTTTTTTTTTATATATTTCCATTGTACAGACACCGCTTTTCTACAATTTTATTATATGTATAGATTATTATCTATTCAATAGAAATTGTACACGAAATCATTGCAATTGAAGATACAATAAAGAAATAATTAATTTCACAGGAAAGCAAACTGCAACAGTACAATAATGTAATTGGCTAAGAGTCCCATCAGAGGTATCGGTAGAGTGGCGTCTACAGTAAACAGTCCACACGCTGTCATCTTACTGAAGGTCCGGTTAACTTGTAGCACGCGCTTGCACAGATGTCGGACACTTTCTGTAAGAAAATAAACAAAAATTGAGTTGGATAAGTTACAAAAAAAATCCGATTCCCCAGATTTCCCGAGATACTGATTCTGAAAGGTGGGTAAAAAGAATTTAGATATTTCAGTCGAAATTGTTGTTGTTCTTACTTGGACAGTTTGTATCCATTACCCGCTGCATACACGCGGACTCGGCTTCCTCCACACCAATATACAACTTCTCACAATGCCAACAAGTGATAATTACAAGTGAAATTTTTTGTAGAGCATATAAGACAAAAATGACGATCGGAGGTGGAGGCCACTGAAAGCAGCAAGTAGTAAAATTTAAGAGCTGTCTGTACTCTGAAATGGAACACTAACTTCACTTTATTCATTGAATAAAATAAAGTTAACATTGAGCAATGGAATCAGATACCAAAAATTGAGTAGCACAATCTACATAGTACCTAACTGAAAATAAAATTGGGCGTGCGGCATCGTAAACGATGATAAAACAAGAGCAGCTTCTTCAAAAATAAAGTAAACGACAGATTTAGTGTGAGAGATACAGAGAGGTATATCTTTCTTCTCTCTCATTTGACTAAATGTACTTAAACGTGACACGTGCTTGAAATTTCACTCTCAATTCTCGTCCAATAATGATCGAATCGCTGCAGATGTTTCACTTTATAAAAATTATATTTTAATTTAATGAGGGAAATTAAGGCTGAGGGAGTACGAATGCAACATTTAATCCTTTCAATACAAAAGTAAAACATAATGAGAATTCACAGAATAAAAAATTAAAATGTCAAACAAGACATTTACGAAGTATTTAAAAAACCATTCAGAGTAATAGAAATAATATAGATAATTCGTTCTCCAGATTTTTAATACCATGATATGGATGTTGAAGATGGTTAAAAAATATCCAAGAAAACTGAACAAAATTCTTGGGCATTAACTGTTACCAAATGAAAACTTAAGATACATTATGACTATACTCACTTTGGGCGACGACTCTTCCAAATGCATTAAGTGTATCTGCACATTACATAGAATACGAATAAACGAGCTGTATGTTCGGTATAATATCTAAAAAAGACGAGAATGTCGTTGCATGAGTCAGTGGGAAGTATATATGTAACAATCGCAATGTAAGCAAGTGACTTACTAATACTCGGAAACATTTTATATACAGCTTGTATGCTTCTAAAATATTTTGATACGTCTTAAAAAACTTGTTACAGTATTCATCATTGTGTTCTTCATTATTTATTGTTAGTATGTCCTTAATCCACTCCTTCAGATACGTTGTCAACAGTGTTGTGAGGCAGATACCATACATTAAATTAATATCATATTGTGTATTTAGTACATCGGCGGTAGCTTCAAAAAAACTAACTGACCTCTTTGAGACATAAAAAAAAATTGTCGGTAAATTAAAAATTCCGACTATAGTAATAAGTGCGATCCAGTTCCAAACAATATAACTGCGAAAACTTTTTCTAATGTCAATGCTCCTATTAATTTCCTGAAGCTTCAATATAAGGGAAACGTTGCTACGGCTATGAACAATGTTGCTAATGATGAGCAAAATGAAGCCGACCAAAAACAAAGTGTGAAAACACCAAAAAATTGTAAGCCTGATACCATTTTCAAGCGATAACGCAAAATTATAGGGCTCATCGTTGAACTGGCGACACAAAGAAAAAACATGGAAAAATGAAATAGTAAAGAACAGTATTATGTGATACTTCTTCTCACAAGGAGTGATATAACTATGTCTAATTTTGTATTTTGAATTGAAGAATACAGAGAGCATAATGTTGAAAGGTTGAACTATTCTTCGGACGTCTTTGTCCAGTCTATTATTATTTAGTTTATTGAGTAACAATTTAACTGGACGATTTGAGTTGTTGTTCCACATGATTACTACGCAACTGTTCGATGTTACACTAGAAATAATCCGTAATTTTTCTATGTGCCAGTCTGAAAGTTTTTCTATTAGTGAGTCTTGATCGTATCTAAGTTGAAAAGAATAAATCGTGGTTGCTGTCAAATTAGATGAAAGGATTAGGGAGTGACTAATTCATCAATCAGTAAATTTAAAAAGGAATTACTCAAGTATCCACTTAGATAAAGTAGGTAGCTATTTTTAACTTTTGGTGCACGATAACGACATTAAAATTATTTGACAGCTAAATTCCAAAAAACGTTTGGTATCTTCATGATGGAACCTTGGGAAGCGATGTAATCTGTTTTAAATGACCTACAATTCCTAAAAACTGAACTTCATTCCATTGGCCTTGATCTTTTCTCAACCTTTCGAAATGTAAACTGTACTTAACCGACAGTACGTAGATACTGACAAACATCTGATACTGATATACTGACAACAGCGCAATCTGGAACCTTCATGAAAAAGTGTATACACTGATATCGAAAAGATTCAGAAGTCTTTTGTCCGCTACTTGTACCTAAACTTTTATGGTTATTACCCGCACATGTACCCATCGCCATTTGTGCTTGTTAAGGTGGGGTATTAAAATTTTGAATTAAGGAGAAATCTCAGCCTGGTAAAATATTTCATCCGTCTAATTCGTGGTACACCCCCATCCCATTTAAATTTTCCCTTACTTCAGTCCATCTCCTTTAACATCCCACTAGCCATTAGACACACACTTCGGCCTCGCCGATATCCTCTATTCAAAATACCTCAAACCGGTACCCTGAAGACCAGTCCATTGTACCTAGCCCTCACCCCTATCATTAACATTCTGTTATAATATGACGAGTCCTCAGATGTCTACGCGAGTACTGAATTGAGATTCCTGAACACTGCTACTCGATACCTGGAGTCCATTGCCACTCCTTGGAGTAAATAAATAAAATAAAATAGTTAGGTACTTCTTATCAATAATTCTGTTCCAATTTCTCCTAATTCTATCTACTTTTGTCTAATTCTAACTTATTTTATCTAGGTAATACTATCTAATTTTTATTTAGTTTTAACCAATTTTGTCTCATTTATTTTAATTTAATGTTTCCGGTTTCACGCGTTCACTGTCGGACTGCATAGAAAAGAAAGAGAAGCGCGATGACACAACGCTTGTAATTTATTGCAAAATATGAAGCAATTATTGTTTACTGTAGTCGAGCGAATACTTATATTTAAAACTTGTTTTGTTCGCGTTTAGGTCCTGTAAGCCCCTTAACCTAATTTTATGATTGTATGACATGTGTAATTACTAATAGTGACTAATAACTTTTATGTGTTGTGCAAACTGTTATTATAAGTTGGTTATTAATAAATAAATAATAAAATAATAAACTTTCCAAGCTTCAGAAATCAAACTTATTGAAAAAAGCTCTCTTCGTTTACAACATTTGAGATTTCCTTTCCCGTTCTTATTGAGACAAAAAAAACAATGATGTTTCGGAAAGGTTGTTCTAAATTTTATTAACTTGCATTCGGTACATAACGTCAATTCGTTATTGCTGTTTTGGCCCTAAAATAACATATTTCCTTCGCGCTTCCCGATTATGGAAGCACACTCACCTTTTAGGCAAAATAGACAAAATTGTCCGTCATACAATATCTTCGATTTTAATGGGGTGTGTAACAACGGATACTCTAATTTCATTTGGCATACCTTTCATATGAAATAATTTTCATGTCCTATAAAAACCTTTAACCTAATTTCATATGATCTCATAATTAAATAATTTCATATGATCTAATGTTATATTTGATATAATTTTCTTTTTCACTAATTTCATTTAGTATAACGTTCATTTCATATAATTTTCGAAAATGTAACCCCGCATGATGTAGTTAATGTTTTTAACACACTTAAGTCTAAAAACACCGGTGATTACTGGGGCATCTCCATTAAACTTTTAAGTAATATAATAGACATCGTGGCCCCCTATCTAGCTGTTACTTTTAATGTGTTGATTTAGGAACTTTTCCTGACCTGATTCAGTTGAATGAAAAAAAAAATGAAGTTAAACACTGCTAATAGTTGTTCTATGAAACTTGGCATATGAGTCAAAATGCACGTCGACAAGATCGCTGCAACTATTTAACAATTTGCAAAGACGAGGAACAACAGAGTTTGCACCAAGTACTGTTCTGCGGAGTGGAGGGTGTAAAGGAGTAATAGGAACACGAGGGAGTCTAGCAGGAGCCCGAAACTGGAACTTGGATAGTAATAGAGGACAATCAATTTTGCCTCGTAGTAGTTTGTATACAAAGTTGGAATCAATTATTATTCTACGTTTCTCAAGTGAGTCCATCTTAAAATAAGATAGTCGGGCATCATATGATCGTATCCTTTTTGCATTTCCACTGGCATAGGCTAGATGCCAGAGGAATCTCTTTTGTATTCGCTCCAGTCGGAGGATGTGCATGGAGTAATGAGGTCTCCAAATTGTACTGCAGTATTCTAAGATACTACGAACGATACAGTTGTACAACAAGATCTTTGTCCGATTGCGTTTAAAACCAGAAACATTCCTTATTACAAATCCCAGCATTCTAGAAGCCTTTTTGACAACGCCCTCAACATGAGGTACAAAAGTCAGGGCTTTGTCAAAAACAACTCCTAAATCTCTTATCTGATCCACCTCCCGGATAACATTTGGGCCCACATTATATACACTAGTCGTCAATTTCTTTTTCCGGGTGTATTTTACGTGGTAGCACTTTTTTACGTTTAAGCTCATTCCATTATCGTTACACCAATCAACTAACGAGTCAACGTGCCTCTGAAGTAATGTTATATCATTTTGAGATTCGATTATTCTAGAGAATTTAAGGTCGTCTGCGTACATATAACATTCTGAAAATTTTAAGTAGTGCGGGATATCGTTAACGAAAACATTAAATAGAACAGGCCCAACATGTGAGCCCTGGAGAACCCCTGAGGACGTCTTGTAGGTTCCAGATTGGAACCCATTAACTGCTACAAAGAAAAAACGATTGTCGAGATAAGATTTTAACCAATTGTAGAGTGTACCGGTGATTCCACATGCAGATAACTTCGACAGAAGTATATGGTGGGGCACGCGGTCAAAGGCTTTGCTAAAGTCTGTGTAAATCACGTCAATCTGCTTGCCACGGTCAATGGCATCCGATAGCATTTCTGTAAAAGTCGCCAGATTAGTGCAAGTAGACCTAGAGCCTACGAAACCATGTTGTGAAAGGCTTAAATAAAGTTTGAAGTGTGCCTGAAAGTATGGACAAACTAAGGATTCGAAGACCTTGGCAAAAGTTGACAAGATAGAAATAGGTCTATAATTTTTGACGTTGTCCTTTTCATCACTCTTATAAATTGGGATAACCTTTGCTTTTTTCCATAAGTCAGGGAAAATACTTGAGCTAAGGGATTTATTAAAGATCAGTGTTAAAGGTGATACCAACGCGGGGGGGGCACACTTATAAATAAATATTGGTGGAATACCGTCAGGGCCAGCGCCTTTACGGAGATCCAATAGTTTGAGCTTGTTCAGCACGCTATCGCGATCAATCACAGGTGCCGTTAGTGGAAGACTGTTGTTCTTCATATTATGAAGAAAATCGGACTCCGGTTCACTGTTGGTCGCTTTCGCATCGCTAAACGCGGAGGAAAAATTTGACGCAAACATTTCGCATATTGGTGGACCATCAGATGTAAATACGGTTCCGTTAGTCATAGTGGCAGGAAAAGAGCTAGAGCCACCTTTTTTATTATTTATGTATGCCCAGAAGCGGTTCGGATTTTTGGGGATTTCATTTTCTATATTTTTTATGTAATTATTATAACAGTCAGTAGCCAATCTGGAACAACGTTTGCCTAATATTTTGAGTTCGAGTTCTTCCCTAGGGTTCTTATAGATTTTGTAACGAGATCTTATTTTTTCCTTTTCTTTCAAAGCTCTTATTAAGCTTTTATTGAACCAAGGAGGATATTTTTTTATATTTATGAGTAGGTTTGGGTGGCTCGTGCGTATGTATAATATTTAGAAGCCTGTCATAGAACATAAGAAGCATTTCATTAACGTCAGCCTTGTCCTCAAATATTTGATCCCAGTTTACATCATATAAACTCTCACAAATTTTTTTGTAATCAAGTTTATAATAATTCGTTCTTAACGTCAGAGGGTTGTATGGAAGTCGGGATTCTTCACTCGCTTTAAGGAGAATTTCGATTGGGGGGTGGTGGACATCGATATTGCTGAGGGAGTTTAGGGCCGCAGTAACGCTACAAGAAGTCAAATCAGATAAAACAAGGTCTAATATTCGTCCAGACACGTTCATAATGCCATTAAGTTGTGTCAACTTATGCATGTGAGTAAAGTCTATCAGTACATTACTAAAGCCAGGAGGAGTATAATTATTCACTGAGTCATAAACCAAGTTCCATTTTATGTTACCTAGATTAAAATCACCGACAATACAGGCGTGCAAGTCTGTCTGTTCAAGAACCACATTACAACACTCCAAAAAACTTTCCAAGGTACGTAATACAAGGGGCGGTGGCAAATAGACTGCACACAGAGCTATTCGACGGAAAGATTTCATAAACGGTACCTCAATAGTTATCCAAAGATCCTCACATTGGCTTTCCCAGTGAGCCATTCGTTTTGAATTAATTTTCTTTGATACGGCGATTAATACACCACCTCCATCCTTTTTCCTACCATCTCTATCTCTTCTGTAAACTACACACATCAAAAGTGTCTAGGGATCAAGCATTTTTATGCGGATTTCTTGAGATTGAGATGTGGCTTTGTAATAAATTTATGATTTTATAAATTTATATGGATCCTTTTTGGTGCATTTCATAATTTGAATCAGGAACTGTGAATCAAATTCGAGTAAAAGATGAAAATCAGCTGTCAATATTTTCCCTATAAAAACATACAACGCATTGAAGACATTATTAGTGCTACTGTTTCCCTACTACTGATTAAAACCAACGTTATTATGGAGCGGCGACGTCATTTAAGCAGGGAAGAAATGCTCAGAGCCGTGGGAATGATAGAAGCTGGTTCCCGGCAACGTACTGTGGCTTTAGCTCTGAATACAAGTCAGAGTGTTATCAGTCGACTTTGGACACGTTACCGAAGCACTGGTACCGTGGCTGAGCGCCATGGAGGACGGTATCGCTGCACCACACGGAGACAAGACCGATACATTCAAATCTTAACTCGAAGAGCTCCAACAATAACCGCCATGATGTTAGCCGTGAGGCTTCATCACTCTTCAGGGAACTTAATTAGCGACCAAACAGTCAGAAACCGCTTGCATGAAGTGAACCTTCATTCCCGAAGACCGCTACGGGTACCACCTATAGCAATGCACAATCGTAGGATTCGATATCAATGGGCTCTTGAACACAGAAATTGGGCAGAAAAACAATGGCGTTTCGTGTGCTTTTCTGATGAGTCTCGTTTTGGTATGAGACCGGATACAAGACGTATACGACACTGGAGAACCCCTGGACGCCAACAGCGATTAAAATCCTGCCAGGAAGTCCATCCTTATAGTGGTGGAACCATCATGGTATGGGCGGGTATTTGGATCGGCGGAAGAACTGAGTTGATTTGGATCAGAGGCAACCTCAACGCTCAAATTTATGCTGAGACGATTGTATCAGACGTCATCGTTCCTCTACAAGTGCAAATCGGTCCCTTATTTCAGTTAATGCATGATAATGCACGACCGCACACCGCAAGAGTTGTAAGACAGACTCTCGCCGCAGCTAACATCAATGTCCTGCCCTGGCCTGCTCAGTCGCCAGACTTGAACCCGATTGAGCATGCATGGGATATGCTACAGAGAAGAGCTCTGCCGAATATGGAGGGTATCCAGTCGCAAGAAGACCTTTTTTTGTTGTTGCAACGAACATGGGCGGCCATTCCACAGCGTGATTTGGATGAACTCATTTTGAGTATGCCAAACCGATGTTCTTGTGTTGTTAGTGTTCGCGGTAGAAACACGGATTATTAATTGTTTAAGTTACCCAATAAAATTTTAAAGAAAACTGTTATTTCAGTCTTTTTTTCGAACTTTTGTGTTAGTGGTTCAAATGTCAAAAATCCCTTTATTAGGAAAATGGCAAATTTCTTTATTAATGCAAAGGTGACTTGGTTTATCGTTACTGTGACAAACGAAAACACTTTATTTGATGAATCCTTAAAGAAAATTTTAATTAATATCAATCAGGACAAAAGTTATTGCAAAAATATATGTTGATCCCTAGACACTTTTGATGTGTGTATATATCTATCGTCAAAAAGCTTTGCGCTCAGAATACTACCATTCAGCCATGTTTCAGTCAATACAACAATATCATAGTTCTCTAAAGATAATTGACGACAAAAATAATGATTTTTCGTGCGTAGACCCCTAGTGTTTTGGTAGTAAATATTAATATTAAGAGCCGAGAATTTTATCTATGATTAATGCCAATGCTGCGATTACAATAAATAATAATGAAAATTAAGTTAACTTATTCAAAGTGTCCATGTTTCTAACCATGATGTGTTCCGATTCTTGGTCTTTACGCATAAAAATTCTACCACCTCGGATCCACACAAATTTATAACCAAGTTCTCTGGCTTTGATCCTCGCGGCAGCGTGCAGGGCCCTATATGTTGGGGACAGATGTTCAGTCACGAAAATTGCTGTTTTTGGCCCAGAGTAGCCGAGATGCACGCTGTTCAGTTTATTGTCCTTATTTTGTTTATTAAAATTAATAATGGACGCCAGGAATTGATCACGAAGTCGAGGGGAAGCCGGAGGGGAAGCTGTACTACTATTGACCGTGGTCTGATATTATTAGGGTTGAGTTTGGCAACCCTGGTACAGTGCAAAATATCTCTGTTTTCCACTACACTTCCAGCTTCTTTAGAGATTTCTGACACAATATTAAATACATTTTCGTGTTTATTCTCAGGTAAACATTGAATTTCAATATTGTTGGATCGAGTTTGCTGCTCCAGCTGATCGAGCGCAATTAGCGAATTCATGTTATTGCTAATTCAAGATGCTCCTTCTGCAGTTTTAAGACCGTCTCCTTAGATGAAGCGTGTTCCTTTAGTAGGTCCTTGTACTGACTGTTCATAAATAGCATAGTCATCCATGGCAGCTATTTTCGCATTGATGGGCTGCAACTCTCTATTTAGTATTGCAATCATGGTTTCATTAAGTTTAGACAACATTATCGATAATTCAGTCTTCATTACTTCCTGGATAATTTCGCGAACATCATCTCGTGATAATATATTTTCCGTAGTCGCTTGAGGTGGCGATCCAAGAGCTTGCCTTTTGTTCCCTCTGGTGGTCGATACATTACGCAGAGGAGCTTTTTCGTGCTTATTTGTGGGAGATGTGTCGTCATCAGCCATCTTTAATTATTGTTGGTAAATAAAGCGCAAAATTACAAACTACGCTTATATGGCAGAAAGTAAAGCAATTGTTTCAAAAGAATGAAACATAAACAAAAAGGCAAGCAACAAAAAGATTTAAAAAAATAAAAATACAAAAAGAAAGTTTGCTTCTCAGATTCGAACCCGAGCACCAGTCAATACGGTGTCGTTCCAAACTCCAACTAGCTATTTCGACATGTAGGTTGTTGGCGAAATTAGCAATCAGTATTTCGTACCTGTCTTAATGAGCGTGGCAATTGTGGATTTGTGACCATATATGGTAGCGCACCGAGCCGTATCGTATGTTCTGACTCACCACCAACCGGCGAATAGGAGCAGCTCGCGCAGGTGTGACTCACTGTTGTTTGGTGTTATGTTGAATCTTATGAGTTTTAAACTGCTTATTTCCCTGCATTTGATGAAGAATTCGTAGATATTATTTCACCAGAACATGTAGTTACTTATGCACTATATTTTAAGTGTCACAATGTATTATTATAGCTTATAAAGAAACAGAAGATATTTATTTTTAACAGAGTGACTTGCAACACGTCTTACTGTTAGCGCGCGCGCGAACGGATCTGGATGATGTTTATGGGCGAACAGCATTGACGGGTATATAATCGTGTTATTGTTTGTTTTTAATCTGCCTAAAGTTACTACTGAATTTACGATTTGGAGACCAAAAAGGCATTGTTTATCTTACCTGCATTTAGCAAAATATTTGAAAAATTAATACTCAAGCAGTTGCTAAGACATTTTAATTTAAATAGCCTCCTTCATAATGAACAATATGGCTTTACAAAAGGTCGTTCGACTACAGATGCGGGTGTTGCTTTGCTGAAACACATATATAATGCATGGGAGAATTCGAAAAATGCTATTGGAGTTTTCTGTGATCTCTCCAAAGCCTTTGATTGCGTGCACCGTGACACGCTTTTACGTAAACTACGTCATTACGGTGTCCAAAACGAAGCTCTCAACGTAATAAATTCTTATTTACATAATAGGTTCCAATGTGTGGATGTTAATGGTGTGAAATCTTCCGGGCTACCAGTTCAGTTAGGTGTACCGCAAGGCTCAATACTAGGTCCTTTCTTGTTCCTAGTATATATCAATGATTTACCATTCCATTTAAGGGTGAATCTTGAGAGGCTCAATTTATGATGTCCGGAGGTATAAAGTACCCGCAATATTGAAATAAAGACCTAAAGTATTTTTTTACGTCTTATCACTATGGTATCTAATTGATGCACAATAGTGACTCTTTTTAATTTGGGTGTAATTATCGAAAAAAAAAAAAACAAAACGTCACAAAAATTGATAACCCTGGCGCGTCCTTTACACATTTTTTAATGAAAACTACCCGAAGTCGCCAATTTATAAATGTAAAATGATCAATCTAAGTAGTTTTTCAACAACTAGATTAGTATGTGTTGAAAATAAAAATATACAGTTTTTATTTTATCCCATAGTTTTACATAGAAATAGATTTAAAGTTTTGTCCAGAGCTAAACAGTGATTCCTGTGGCGCGCTACATAACTAGACATAGATCGCTAGTGGAGCGGTCGCGAAACGCAGTTATTCGTTCTCGTGCGAGCTCTAGTCGCGCTTAAAACGCCGTGGTGGAAGGTTGCGTCTCACTTTGCCCGTGGACGAAATTACGAAGGTAAATATTTGATTCCCCTGGTTTTGTTTCACTAGGTCATTGATTACCCTGACGGCATAAAAAATTGTATAAGTTTTTTCTCGGATATATCTTTACTAATCTTGTTATTATTGATTTAATAATCTTATTATTATTGCTTAGAACTTTTTACGTAATCGATAAAAAACAAATTTTTATTGATTACCTTGGTGTTGATTCCCTTGGCGTTTTTGCCAGGGTAATCAATATTTTCTAGTCAGTCTAGCACATTTATTTGTTCATTCCAAATTGCACGGTCTGCTCAGACAGTGTTGAGTGTTTTGTTTTGCCTGATTATCTAAGTATTTATTCAAATAAGTTATAATCCGTTTGTATCGTATCTTTATGCGATTTATACCTATTGCACGCAGAGATTACCAGAAAGGACCTACGTGTACCCTCCGATGATAGCTTCTGGGCAGAAGTTCCTTCAATAAATGAAAATCTGTCAGCTTCTACAACTAACGCTGTATTGACAGCTCTTCACGGCGAACATTCCAGTGCTAGTGATTCTGATTTTGACTTAAATATTCTTTAGACAATAGGTAATAAAACATGATTGTGATTCTGATCTGATTACTATATTTTTTTAAATTGTGTCATCCAAAGAAAGGTTCCTAATTTTTGTTAAAATTTTTGATTATGTTTAAAAAGAAAAGTTTTAGTTTCTATTTTTATTATTTAGTATGTACATTTTATCATTATTAGGTACTTATGAATAAAGTGATTGATAATTAGGTGTAAAAGTGCCAATAACTGAGAACAAGAGACTGATTATTAAATAAATAGTGTTTTATTACTTACCTTGGTTTTAATTTTGATTCCCTTGTCATCGTATTTTGATTCCCCTGGCCCAAAAAATATGTTTTCAAATATCTTTGTAATGCGTCGTTCAAAACTGACCCCTATTTGATAAATGTGTTTATAATTCGGCTTAAAATCATACTAAACCATAATTAGTAAAAAAAAAAAATAATAAAAATGCGCCACGGGAATCAACTGAATATTCTCAATCTCAAGATTTACCCTTAAAGGGCATCTGTGACGTTGTACTGTTTGCAGATGATACCTTTCTTATTTTAAAGTAGACAGGAATAGACAAGATTTTGACGACGTAAACAGTGCGCTCTCAATAATTACGAATTGGTTTACGTCAAATAATCTAGTTCTCAATGCCAAGAAGACGAAATGTGTAAAGTTCGCCTTACCGAATGTTAGAAATCTAGGACCCAACATCGTCTTAGATAAAGAGGTGCTTGAAACTGTGGACTCGGCAGTTTTTCTGGGAATAACAGTAGACGCCAAACTTCAGTGGAGACCACATATATCAAGTCTAGCAGGAAGGCTCAGTTCGGCTGCCTACGCCGTCAGGAAAGTAAGACAATACACTGACGTTGATACAGCTCGTTTAGTCTATTTCAGTTATTTTCACAGCGTTATGTCCTACGGTATTCTGCTGTGGGGCAAAGCCGCTGATATACAAAATATATTTGTCCTGCAAAAACGAGCTGTTCGAGCAATATACCAGTTAGGTGCCAGAGTTTCTCTAAGAGATTTTTTTAAAGATATTGGAATTCTTACGGTTGCATCACAGTTCATCTTTGCCAACATTTTATATATTAGGCAAAATATACACTTGTATACTAAAAACAGTGATATTCACAATGTTAACACTAGAAATAAGGACAAACTACGCGCTCCCTTTCACCGGCTTCATAAGGTTCATAACTCATTTGTTGGGCTTGGTATAACCTTTTATAACAAGCTACCTTTTTCATTACTAGATTTGCCTTTTAATACATTTAAAGCTCAAATAAAATCCAACCTTTGTTCAAAGGCATACTATTCCATCAACGATTACTTAAACGATAAGAATAGTTGGTCGCCCTGATTAACTCGAGACAATGTTTATGTTCTTTCTCCAGAATTAGTTTACTGACAAGTTATACCAGTTCATATAATTGTTTTTATTATTTTTTTAAATTCTATTAACCTCTTCAATAAATTGCAAACTATAGTTTTGTATAATTTAGAAGCATTTTTTAATTTTGTAAATGTACGAACCATGTTTCCGTTTATTATGATTTTTTTTTTGATGTTGACTTGAAAGAGCATGGCAGTTGAGATCTTGTCATGCTCACTTAAATGTCTCACCGATGGTGGCGCGTGTGTTGGATCATTCAGTTCCCTACAAACTGGTTGAGCTGGATGATGCTGATCCACGCGTCATGTTCGTGAACGGGCGCCGTCGGTTGAAACTGGTCATCTCTTAACTGCCAATGCTTATTTTTAATCTTATATTTTGAATTGTTTCTTCTGTGTCTTTTTTTTTACATTGTTCTCACATATTGAAGCAACAAGTATAATGTACCCAGGATTTTGTAATATCTTGATTTAAAAGAGTGTCCATGGAGTTTCTTGCCCGTTTTTCTACGTTTTGGAATGGGCAACTAGCTTCAACTTTCGGACTAACTGACAGACTATTTAATTTTGACAATTCAAAAGTGCCTGTACAAGGTCTAATTGAAATAAATGCTTTGAATTTGATCCTTTTGGGTTTTATTAACCTGGCCAACGTTCTTACATATGTGTAGTGTTAAAATATTAAATAAAAGTGGAGCCAATGGATCTCCTTGAGCTAGCCTACGGCCAGTAACTCTAACAATCTCACAATCGTACGTCGCCACTTGCAGATGTCTATTTGATAAAAAGGACCACAAATAAGTACAGATCTTTGATCCAACCCCAAACTGATCCAAAACACGTAACAGGCAAGGAATATCAACATTGTTATAAGCGCTTTCTATGTCTATAAAACACGCCGCTGTAACCAAGTTTTTTGAGAATCCTAGTTGAATTTCAGAAAACAACCTTGTAAGATTATCCAGACAAGATCGTGCCTTATGAAAACCTACCACGTCCTCAGGAAAAAGACATTGTTTTTCAAAGAACCATTCTATACGTTTGCCCAAAATAGCATGAAAGATTTTACAAATACAAGATATCAGGGAAATAGGGCGTAAAGATGAAGAAGAACTACTATGCTTGGGAATTGGAACTATTTTGATTTGACGCCATTGTAAGGGAACAAAACCGACAGAAAAACATTGATTATATATTAAAAGTAACACATGTTTACCGGAAGGTGTTTAATCATAGAAAAGGAAATTTGATCTGAACCAGGAGCTGTGTCGGTGGTTTTAATACAGTTGACTAATTCTGGCATTGAAATTGGCGACTCCAGCATTGCATTATTAGAATTAAAAGTAGGCTGCGAGAAACAGACAAAATCTGGAGTAAGGTCGCTTAGTAGGCGCTCAGCTTTTTCTTTACCCACACAGACGTTAGAAATTTGCCGACCTTTAAACCACCTCATCTTGCGCCACATTTCGGATGTGGAGGAGGTTTCATCTACAGATGAACAAAACTGCTGAAAAGATTTACATCTAGCCCTGCGAATAAGCCTTTGAGCACTGCTAATTTTTTCCTGGAGAGTATCTAAATTCCTTGGAGAGGGGCAACCTCCTCTGAAGACCAATATGGTTTTGGTTTAAATGTGTTGCACATGTTTTGAGGGATTTTAATGTAGGGAATATACTTATCAGCAGCTTTTTGCATTATATTCATATAATTCCTGAGGATCGTGGGGAGTTATGCAATTTTGTAAATAATCGTCTATAAATGCGGCATATAAAGTCCAATCAGATTTTTTTATATTTCTTCTGTTTTGGTATGCACGGTTAATATTAAGAACACAGTTTAATTTAATAATTAAATGATCACTTCCGAGTGATTCGTTTGTTGGTTTCCACATAAATATTATTATTTATGTGGAAACCAACAAACCAGATCCAGATCCAGATCTGTCTTTATAGACAGATCTGAAGAAACAAAAGAAATATCAGGGCTAGATTGCTGGAGAACTCCATCAACCATTCTGATTCTAGTGAAGCTACCATCATTCAAATGAATGAAATTATAATCCAACATGGAGTCAAATATTTCGGAGCCACGCCTATCAGTTCTTTGAGACCAAAAACAGATGGCGCTGTCGACAAGCGAACATCAAAGTAAATGAGCTCCGTATTTTATTTTTGTTAAAAAAGATTAAAGTGTTAATTTGTAATTAAGTCTACTTAAATCTATACAGTACGACATTAACTATAAGATCAAGTGTTATCTCCTGTGAAAGAAGTGAACTTTTTGGACAAAATCACTCTGCTTTTTCCATGGATAAAAAACCTTTACAAAGTGGATCAAACAACTAATAAATAAGGTGAACATTACAGTGTTAAAAACATTAAAGTGACAATTGTTAAGGTGCTAAAACAGTTGTAATAAAAGGGACCAATCAATCTTTAATTGTAGCAAAATAGCAAAAAATAAACAATAACAATATTCATAAACTTCTCTCTTCAATAAACTTGAGTGTGTATTGGAATGGTGAAAAGTGTAATTTGAAACAAAATAGTGGAGTCATTCTGAACACAACCGTGACAAAAAAAACAGTTTATGTGAAAAAAAGTGCAAAAATAACTATTGCATGAATCATCACAACGTCTTTTTAAAATTTTAAATTCATACGATGAATGTGGATCACTATTTCGCCTTAACTTGTAACTGCACGATTGGTCTCGCGGCCGCGGTCGCGCCTGCAATATTGTGTAGACGACGTGTCGCGAGTTCGAGCCCCAGAGAAATCAATACACTTTTTTAATTTATTTCGAACTTTGCCACTATCGTGTGATAATCTAACATGAATTTCCTGGATAATATCACATTCCGCCGTACGAGGACAAAGTCGGATTCAATATTAAATGAGAGTGAGGTAATAACTGCTACACCAACATTGAATGAGACCGTTACCAGTGTACCAGAAATGTCCGATGATGAAGACGATTTAGTTAAGAAACTACGTGAACAAATTACTCATCTTACATTAGAACTACAGAGCGCTCACTCGGAAATTGAATCTTTGTCTTTAGAAAATACTAATCTCAAGTCTTTAAACGAAAAATTAAGTAAAAATAATTATCTTTATAAGAAAGTAACTTTAACACCCGCCAAACTGAAGTCGTCCAGCACTAAAAAGAACAAAAGTAATAACAATAAAAACAATAAGCAAACTCAAACAGAAACACCGAAAACGAAGATAAATAATACTAATGAACCAACACGGCAAAGAGAGAATACAGTTGAAAATGATTCAAAACGCAACAAAATATGTATTATAAGCACCGACAACAAAAATAACTTGCTTTATATTGCGGAAAACATTTTTGAGAAATGTGACCTCTGTCACTACATTACACCCCATGGTAGTATGCAAGTTCTACTGAAAGGTATTAAAGAAAAGTTAGCGAATTTCACCTCACTGGACTTCTGCATTATTCTACTTGGTGAGGAGGACTTTAAAGTTACAAATAGATATTTTGATAGTATATTGGAGATAAGACAAGTCCTGCAAGAAATTACAAACACTAACATAATTATCTGCACCCCTACGTACAAATTTTTTACAAATAACTACTTGTTCAATTCAAGAGTAGAAACTTTTAATAATTTATTATATTTGGATACAATTACTCATGAACACGCATACTTTTTGGACAGCAACGAGAATTTGAGATATGACGACACGATGTTCGACAGACGCACTGGCTCGATAAATAGTTTCGGAATGCAGTCATTGTTCAAGGATGTTTATAGAATAATTGTTTATATAGAATCATCCATCACTTCAGAACCATCCAGTTGTAAATATGGAGTTGACCTAAACAAGGAAATGTCACCGAGTCAAAATAACACCCCAAAACCTACTCCGCAAAAGCTTTTTCGGTCATAAATATATCACCATACTGCACCAAAATATTGCAGGTTTGAGGAGCAAGTCGGATGCATTAACAGTATGCTTACAAGAATTATCGGATAGTAATACTGACATTGATGTTATTTGTTTGACTGAACATTTTATGACGTCGGGGCATGAAGATACATGTGTAATACCCAATTTTTGCATAGCTGCCTACTTTAGCAGAAGCAATTCTAACAGAGGTGGGTCGTGTATCTACGTGAAGAAAGGTCATCATTGGAAAGCGATTCCAAAGTCGGTGTTATTCACTGAGTGCTCAACTTTTGAATGCTCTGCCATTGAACTAATAGACTACAAAGTAATTATTATCTGTTTGTATAGGGTTCCGGTTGCTAGTAACCTAAGTAGTTTCTTCGAAAGATTAGACAAGATGTTCAAGTATATAAATAGAACCTATAATAAGCATAATATTGTGATTGCTGGGGATTTTAATATTAATATTTTAAAACAAAATAATATTACATCTGAATTTGAATGTTTACTTCTTAATTATAACTTAAGGCTTAAGATAACCGAACCTACCAGAAAAATCAGCAAAACATGTATAGATAATTTTGCTCACAACTACCACAATAAGTGTAGAGCAGAAGTTATTGACTTTGCATTATCTGATCACACAGCTCAGATATTGAGGTGTCAGGTCAAAAAGGTGTGCCTGATAAAAAGTTGGAAAATTAAACGTAGAGATTGTTGTGAGGAAAATCTTAAGAAGTTTAGAACTTGTATAGAGAAATTGTCTTTTTCTGAAATGTACTCAGCCTCTGATCCGAATATAGCCTACAATGCTTTCATTGATCTGTTCAAGTTATTTTATGATCTTTGCTTTCCATTTAAATATATCACCATTAATACACATCGTAAAGCTAACTGGATAACGCGAGGGATCAAGGCCTGTAGTATCAAAAAACGTGATCTTTTATGGCAATACAGAAAAAAACCCAGCCAGGTAAATAAAACTAAACTGACACAATTTTCAAAAAGATATAAAAAAGTAATAAAATTAACCCAGCGCGCACAAAATAATCGTATAATTAACGTCTCGGATAATAAAAGTAGATGGCATGGAAAATTATAAACGAACCTAAACAAAATCTACCAAATGATACTATAACTAGCATTAAAATAAATGACAAAACAATAACTGACCCTTGTGAAATATCTAATGCTTTTAATAATTATTTCATCGATAAAATAGTACCTAAGGATGATTCACTCGACATGCAGTATAAATTTTATATGTCGTCTAAGCAAAAGTCTATGTTTTTAAAACCATGCTTGCCATATGATGTATTGCAGATTATCAGGAGTTTAAAAAATACGAATAGTGTGGGTTATGATGGCATATCAACTAAAGTCTTGAAATACATAGCTATGAATATTTCTGCTCATCTTTCCTTTCTGATAAATCTATGTATTGAAGCTGGAATCTACCCTGACAAATTAAAAACTTCCATCATAAAACCAATTTTCAAAAAAGATAATAGAGAATGTCTAGAAAACTATAGACCTATTGCCTTAGTTCCAGTTATTTCCAAAATATTTGAAAAATATATTTATAAAGAACTTGATAACTATTTAGAAAATAACAATATTTTAGCAAAAGAACAAAAAGGTTTTAGACACAATAAATCTATAAATATGGCCATATATGACTTTCTGGACTTTGTTATGGTTAATGTTGACAAAAGGATACCTGTCTGCTCTATCTTTATGGATATGACACAGACTTTTGATTATGTTGAGCATGATATATTGGTTGGCAAACTTAATGAATATGGAATAAGAGGTAATGTTTTGAAATTATTTGAATCATTCCTCAAAGGCCGTCACCAATACACTGAATTGACTAGAGTGGATATCCTAACAAAAAAAGAAGAAACCTTTAGATCATGTGAACGTCAAGTAAACTACGGTGTTCCTCAAGGAACCGTTTTGGGGCCACCACTTTTTATATTGTACATCAATGACTTACCCAATGCCACAGATAATCCTATAGCTCTTTTTGCGGATGACAGTACAGTAACGATAAAATGTAAAGATATAAATACTTTTGAAGATGACATAAATAACACATTGGGGTCTGTTATGAATTGGCTTAATATTAATTATCTGAAAGCCAACTTAAGCAAAACTAAATTAATGTACTTTAGACAGCGTTTACCAGCACCAAATAACCTAAATGTAAATTTTAACATGCAAACAATAGAGGAAGTAGACAATTGTAAATTTTTAGGCTTATATATTGATGACAAAATGACCTGGAAACCGCATATTCAACAACTATGCAAGCGAGTTAGTAAATCTGCCTATGCCTTACATACACTTGCAAGCAAAATAAACTCCAGTGCCCTTTTAATTGCGTATCATGGGCTAGTGGCATCTGTTCTCAGATATGGCATAATTTTTTGGGGGAATTCCACCGACAAAGATCTTGTTTTTAAGGCACAGAAACGATGCATTCGGGCTATGTTTGGTTTAAAATCAACGGAGAGCTGTGTGCCTTTTTTCAAAAAGCATAGTATCCTTCCATTACCGTCACTTTATATATTTGAAGTAGCGGCTTTCGTTAAACAAAATCCTCATTTATTTACTTTAGCATCTACAGCTTTCAATCGGATCCAAAGGGACGAAAGTCGTCTATGCGTTCCAAAAACGAATACTGCCTTGATGTATAAAAGTGTCTTTCACATGGCAACAGTCCTATTTAATAAATTGCCAAAAGAGCTAAAAAATCTACATATCAACTTATTTAAACCAAAACTGAGAAGTTTGCTGTGTCAAAAATGTTATTATAGTGTATCGGATTTTTTATCAGATAAATTTTGACATTTGTAATGTACCTAATGTAATTTGCTTCTTTGACTATATTGTAATTAATTATCTAAATCTGAACTATTTTTGACATTTACCTAACAAATTATCTTGACACTTAAGTACTTACCTAACAAATTATTTTGACGTTTCTAACAAATTATTTTGACATTTACCTAACAAGTTATTTTGACTTCTATTCCTATAGTAATCAAACAATGCAATCATTTATGTAGTTAATTTGTAGCTTAGTACGAGTAAGCTCTTTATTTGCATGTAAAAATTGTAATTAATTCTTTTTGTATGCCTATAATAGGCTGATCATAGCGCACATTAACCTAAAACATGTCCAACCACTGTACCTACCTATGTATCACAAATAAAATATTTCTGATTTCTGATTTCTGACCAATTAGAATGATGCGCGTTAAAGTCTCCCAAGATAAGAGTTTTACTGTTTCCAATAGAAAAGATCGCGTCCGAATCGCTTTGAGTGGTATATACTGTAGAAGGGGAATAAACAGAAATTATATTCTCAATATGCTGACAATTCAGAATTCTAATATGTAACAATTCAATACCAGGATTGCGACTTTGCGTTCTACAAACAACAGACTTTACAGATTGATGAGTCATAATGGCAACACCACCGTAATCATCTTTTCTGTCTAATCTAAATGTGTTATATTCACAAATTTAAAAAAAAACTCTCGGGTTCCAACCAAGTTTCGCTCAACACAGCAATGTGGATTTTTTCTTGACTTAGGTGTAATTCAAGGGAGCGAGATTTGGGCCTAAAACTTTGGCAATTCCATTGTATAATATTTAAGTTCATACAATCATGATTATCAGCCATTTCCAACAAATAAATCGAATAACGAATCAATAGATAAGCTACTTACAATTTTATGTGTCAGCAACTCTGAAAATATGCAAATTGATTGCTGGATTTTATTATGAAGGGATTCTTTACTTTTTATAATATTTCTAATTTTTCTAAATAAATGCCAAGAGTTTAGATTATGGGAAGACTTATTATCAGAATGATTATTTTTCTCTAAACAAGGTGCGTTATATATTTTTCTGAAGATTCTGAAGATTCGGATACTTGATGCCATATTATGTCCTCGGCAGGCGTAGGGGTCCCTGGTCGACGATTTTGCTTCTTTAAATTACGTTTAGGCATAGGCTTAACTCGATTCGATTTGCTGTCGATGTACTTGAGCAGTCCACTTGGGAGGCTCGGACGTTCTCGTCAATCGGAAGTTGTATTTATACCGAAATGATATTTGTGGCAGTCACTGTAGAAGTCTGTTCTAATCCAGGCATTGGTTCAGAAACCACATGTGGAACATAATTAGGGGAGGGAGGAAAGTACATTGTAAGGGCTTTTCTGTATGTGCAGTTAAATTCTGACATTAAATCCCTCAGCTTTTTTTCTTTCTTATAATATGTACATATTTTATCAAACGCCATATGACGACCTGAACAATTCACACAAGTGTATGATGTAATTGTAGGTACAATTTTCGTATTTTTGAGAGCATTTGGGACAAATAGGTTTCTTTAATGGACATCTTATTTTTAAATGGCCGAATTTCCAACAGTTAGCACATTGAGTGACCGGGAATATAAACCGCTAAACTGGAATCCTCAAACTGTAAATATAGACATAAGGCGGAAGAGAAGATCCTTTAAATCCTAGTCGGATCGTTTCACTCGGAGTCCAGCCGTTACCATCAGGGTCCTCCGAACTTCGTTTATTGACCCTCTTAATAGATGTTATTTCAGCACTGCTCGATAAATTAGATTTTTTGACCTTCATCAGATATATCCAAATCCATAGCTTTAATAAGGCCGTACGACACACCTACTTCGGATTTTTTTTGACAAGACCAGCCCATGTCAGTAAACACTAAACAGCTTATAAATCCATCTGCGCCGACATCGTTATCAAACGTAATCAACATTTTATTTTGATGCTCGTATTTAATTCTATAAATCTTGCCACTGGCAATGTTATGCGTCTTAAATAACCGTGCTAAAGCGAATTGTTTCGGCAAAGGTTCTTTACAAGTCACACATACCTGTATCCTCTCCTCTTTCTCCTTCTCACCTTGGTCTCCTCTATAACATACCAGTTTGTTTCGTCCTCTATTCATTACGGTCCATCCTTCTTCAGAGGAGTTTTCCTCCCTTGTCCTTTTCGCTCCAATCGAATCATTCATTTGTGTATTGTCCTCTAATTCCATATTTGTACCGTGCTCGAATTCGTCAGCGCTCGACAGTGAATTGATGTTTACATTACTTGGATCTGATTCACACATGTGAACAAAGCAACAGCTGCAGGGACCGACCGGAAAAAACCGGTAGGCCCGCGCGTAAACAAGATCAAAAATACGCACTCAATAAACTGAGACAACGATTAATAAGCGTCCGCTCACAAGGATGGCTCGTGCGGAATGTAGATTATTTTGTTTTATTATAACCTTTTACTAGTTCTTCCTTTAGTTATTCAACTTTCGTACAAGTATTTCATAGCTATTAGATATCTTAGGTATATAAACTAGATCTAAAGATCTAGTTTGTAAAATGGGACTGCGACACGATCTAAAGTAGAAATACGTAATAAAAAAGGTCAAACTCAGTGGTCGTAGGTACCAGTTATCACTCCACTTTCTTCATCAATCTAGGGCATTGATCAAACAAAAAAAAAATACAAGTTTTTAGTTTACATTTCGTTAGTTAATATTCCTCATTCCGTTTCAATATAGTGTACATTATTCTACTTGTCAAGCCCTTGCATTTGATATCCATATTGAGGGAGTTGTGAACAAATATGTAATCCGCCATTTTGTGGCGGCGGCCATCTTGAACCGATTTTCATCAAACATAGCTAAGAACACTCCTGACTAATTCACCTTTCAAACAAATCCGTTCGGAAGCTACGATGCCACAGGCAGACACACACACAGACACGTCAAACTTATAACACCCCGTCGTTTTTGCGTCGGGGGTTAAAAATAATAAAAACAGATTTTAATTTCCCGGATTTCAAAATTGTTTTTTAAAACCCATCTTCTAGAATCAGTATTGAAATCAGGGGCAATAAAATTGTGGATATTTATAATATGTTTAAAGAATTAAGATATTCGTTTTCGAAGTTTTGGTCCAACCTGCGGTGCTATTCTGTAAAAATCTCACCGTGAAAACTTCAGTGAAGTGAGCTGTCAATAGTGTCAATTCCAAGCAAAAACAAACTCACTTCACCTAAGTTTTCACGGTGAGATTTTTACAGAATCGACCAGCTGGACTGTATAAACATCACAATCCATCACACGCTGTATACACGCTGACTCAGCTTCTTCCACAGAAATGTAGAACTTTTCACATTGCCAACAAATTACCGTTACAAGTGACAAGAATTTTACAATCCATATGATTACAAGAACGCTCGAGATAGAGGCAACTGAAAGCAACAGTAGCAAAATTGTATTAAGAGCCAGCAGTCACCGAGAAATTTATTTAATAAAATTAAGTTAAGATTGTAATAAGTGAATTAGATACCAAAAATTGAATAGCACAATCAACATAGTACCTAAATGAAAATTAAATCTAAGGTTATGCATATACTCACTTCGTGCGGCGACGCTTGCAAATGTATTAAGTATGCCTGCACATAACATAGAGTACAAATAAACGAGCTGTAAAAAAACGTCTTAAAAAAACTTGTTACAGTATTCATATTTTCGTACATAATAAAGAGTATTCTATTCTATTCATCATTCTGTTCTTCATTATTTATTGTTAGTATGTCCTTAATCCATTATTTCTGATACGTTGTCGTTTCGGATACCATAAATTACATAAATAATTTAGATCATTTATTGTGTAATCAGTATATCGCGGGAAGCTTCAATAAAATTTAACTGACGCCTTTGTGACATAAAAAATGTAGCCGGCAGAATATAAATATCCAGTACAGTAACGTGAGATCCAGTTCCAAATATTATAACTACGAACATTTTTGCTAATGTCAATGCTCCTATGAATGTCTTGGGTCTTTAATATAAAGGAAACGTTGCTACGGCTATAAACAATGTTCCAAACGATGAACAAAATGTAGCCGACGAAAGACATAATGTTAGCAATCCAAAAAATTTCAGGCTTGGTACCCGATTCATGCAATTTAATGAAATTATTGTGTTTATCGCTACACAGACGACAGATACAATAAACATTTGAAAATGAAATAGTAAAGAGTACATTAACTTTGATTTTTAATGTCATCATGGACGATCGAGTTTTGACACAAGCTACTCTTCCCATTTGTATGGGAGGCCTCAGAGTCCGCAAATTTCAAGTATTAGTTTAACTGCTTTCATGTCCTCGCCTTGGCTCAATGCTCTGATAAATTAATCGGGAAAATCCTAGCCTCCACAATTATTAACGTTGATGTGTCGGCTTAACCGAGACTATGGATGCCTGGGGACTCGGTTGCCAGAATTCAGATCCACCCGACAATCCATCTTCCCAAAGACGGTGGGATGAGCCGCTCTGCAGAGTAGTACATAACAGTTTACTTGACACGTCTGCTACTACTGCGGAGCGAGCTGGCCTGCTGGCTGTGAGTGAGTGGGAGTCGGGTCTTTGGCTTCATGCACTACCGTCGTCGAACATAGGTACTTCGTCCGACAACATTACTTTCCGGCTCGCTGCTTCTCTGCGACTTGGAGCTCCTTGTTGTTGTCCACATTGCTGTCGCTGTGCAAAGTTGTCAACAACCTCGGACCTGTCTTGCAGCGGAAGTGGTAAAAAAAACTCCATAACACTTTTCCCAACCTGGGAATTGAACCCAGGACGCCACGCTCAGCCGCCGTGCGCGCTTGGGACCAATGTATTGTATTAGGTAAAATTTCCGGAAATAAATGAATAAATAATATCCTATTTTGAACTGATGACTACAGTGAACATTATGTTGAAAGGTTGAACTACTTCAGACTTCTTTGTGCAGTCTGTTATTGAGTAACAATTCAACCGGACAATTTGAGTTATTTTGCATGATTACTGATCTACTTCATTTTTCAGTGTCAAATGAAATCTTTTCTGTTATTTTTGTGATGCCCAAATCAGAAATGTCTATTTAATTAGATGTACAGTAGCGTTCAAAAGTATCTGAGCACCTTACGAGTCATATTGCTCACGCGGTACAACGTACATCTGTATGTGTAAACAGCACGGTACACACACCAACTACCTACTTCACACACTGCCATAAAGCGTCACGTACTCGTCGCACCACACGAAATAAAAAAATATAATTATGTTCCGTCCCTTTTGTTAGACATGGTTAATAGCATAGCGTTGCTAAAATTCAAACGATTATAGTATCTGTTCATAGCAGTAATCGTCAAGCAGTGGACTGTCATGCAACTGGCTTAGGTTTGAATCTCACGAAGCGCAGTGTGGTTTTTAGTAATATTTATTTTTGTTTGCAATAATAATATTCACAAAATTGCTGCCTTTTTATTAATGTTGTTTTTATTGCAATAAAGGGTTTAGAATGCGTAATAAGTGATAAGTATAACAAAAATAAAAAATATTTATTTGTCACATTTATTTTGTTTACATAAAGTTAACAAACCGCTACATTTATTTATTACTAGCTTCCGCCCGCGACTCCGTCCGCGCGGATGTCGGTCTTCGCGTGGATGGTTTATTTCTCCATTTTAGTAACTCTGACAATGACATCTTATAAATATCTATTGGACCCAAATACGGCTAAGCCTATAATAATTAAGGAGATCCCTCTATTGAGCTACTACTGTTGAGCTCGCGTTCTGTAGTAAGTATTTTTTTCATAGTAATTCCGACCTTGATAAGTAGCATGTAGCAGTAAATTTCTGACAATGACGAAAAGTTTGCAATAATAAAAAAGTGATCGTGACAATGCGACAGAAAGTTAATTGAGAGCTTCAGCATACACAACATTGTTAGTGAGCTCGTCCGGAATATGAACATGAAGATTTCTTGGACTGCTCACATGGGAAAGAGCTACGTAAAGTTGCCCGTGTGAAAAACAACTCGCGGTAAGATCTACGCCAGCAACTCCTAGGGTCTGACCTTGAGCCTTATTTATTGTCATGGCGTAACACAAAGCTACAGGAAACTGTATTCTCTTAAATTGAAATGGAAAATTATCCACTACGGGTAATGCAACGTGTGTTCGCGGTTCTACAGAACAACGTCTATGAATAAAACCGAAAAATAAGATTTTTTTTTCTACGTATTTTTCCAGGATAAAAAGTATCCTATTTTATGCCCAGGATAATAAGGTATAATTATACCAAGTTTCATCGAAATCGAACCGTTAGTTTTCACGTGATGCCTGCATATACAGACAGACAGACAGACAGACAGACAGACAGACAGACAAAAATTTTTTTAATCACATATTTGGGTTTGGTATCGATCCAGCAACACCCCCCGCTATTTATTTTTTCAATATTTTCAATGTACAGAATTGACCCTTCTACAGATTTATTATATGTATAGATAACGTGATTGAGGTTATAGCTTAAGTATTCATTTTCTTTACGAAAAGAAGATTGAAACTAAACCTCAAATTATGGAATAATATACAGGTGGGTTCTTGTAGATAGACCGAAAATGTTTACATTATTTTAGTAGGTTATTTTATTATTTATTTAACTAGGTAGGAACGACAACGTCTTCGATGATGCAAGCCTTCAGCATGGAGTGCACTTACTTTCACAGTATTTGTCTAGAACAAAGAACGGAATACTAATCAAAACATTCAAGGTTTTTCTTCCAAAATATTAGAAATTGAATTGTTTTTGGAAAAAACAATGTTTGATATTATTTGTATTACTGAACATTGGTTGAAAGATTATGAAATGATGATTAATTATGAGAACTATAGTGTAGGCAGTTGCTTTAACCGAAAATCCATGCTGCGTGGTGGATCATTAATATTAATTAAAAATTGTGTAAAATACAAGACTCGTAAAGACATAGTGGAACTATCGGTGGAACATAGCATCGAACTGTCCTGTGTTGAGCTAGATAAGCATTTTATAGTGTGCGTTTACAGACCTCCAAACTATCAAAACTACTCTATATTTGAGTCAGTAATGGAAGATGTCTTAGGAAAACTTACAACTGGTAATAAATCAGTAATTATTCGTGGTGACTTTAATGTTAATATTTTGGAAAATAATTCAAATAGCAGTAGATTGTTAAGCCTCTTCAAATCATTCAATCTGTCAAATGTATTTTTGGAACCAACGCGAATAACTACGGCTTTTTAAAAATATCTGCAAAGCAGCTAAAGCTTCTTTCATTAGTAACAAAGTTAAATCCGCAGACAATAAAATAAAGACAGTTTGGAAAATTATAAACAATGAAACGAACAGGAACAAAAAACATAATACTGATTACACACTGGACACTTCCCGCGGTCTCATTAGCGATAACATCGATGTTGCTCAGGAATTTGCAACTTTCTTTACCAATATCCCAATTAAAACTACAGAAACTTTAAATTCCTCGCCCGCACTAGCTATTGAATTATTAAGAGCGAATGTCTCAGCCTGTCCTGTGGAATTTAAATTTAAACATATAAACCCCATAGTCATTATAAAGGCATTTAAGCAACTTAAGATCAAAATTACCGAAGATCTGTGGGGCATGTCCACTAAAGTTTGTCAATCCTTTATTGAGACAATTGCACCCTATTTAGCTTTAATATTTAATTTGTGTGTAGGTATTTATTTTTTCTTTTATGGAGGTCAGATAGGCAGTCGCTCCATGTAAAATACTGGTATTCAGCTGCATCCGGTTAGACTGGAAGCCGACCCCAACGTAGTTGGGAAAAGGCTAGGCAGATGATGATGATTTAATTTGTGTGTAGATCAAGGGGTTTTCCCGGATTTAATGAAGTTCAGTAAAGTCATTCCACTTTTCAAATCTGGGAACAGCAAAGACACTAATAATTATAGACCCGTATCGGTTTTGCCGGTTTTTAGCAAGGTGTTCGAAAAAGTAATGTTAAATCAAATGCTCAATCATTTTAATCGTAATAACATCTTACACGATCAACAGTATGGTTTCACCAAAGGACGTTGTACAACCGACGCCGGTGTCACCTTATTAAAACACATCTTTAACGCATGGGAAGAGGCACAAGATGCTATAGGCATTTTTTGTGACCTATCCAAGGCATTTGATTGCGTGAATTACGAAACACTGCTATTGAAACTTGAGCATTACGGACTAGGTAAACTTGCTATTATTTAAATGATAGATTTCAGCAAGTTAAAATTAACGGTGTGAATTCATCGGGCTTAAAAGTCAAAATGGGAGTACCGCAGGGCTCAATATTGGGGCCATTCCTATTTTTAGTATATATAAATGATTTACCTCATTTACTGAAAAACCAACCACAAGTGGTGTTATTTGCTGATGACACATCACTGATTTTTAAAGTAAGCAGACGTGCACAGGAGCTTGACGACGTAAATAACGCTATGCGTGTGGTCCATAATTGGTTTACTGTGAATAATTTGGTATTAAATGAGAAAAAAACTAAAAGCATTAGATTCGCTTTACCGAATGTTAGAAGTAATGAATGTCATGTTGTATTGAATAGGGAGACACTTGAATTCGTCGAAAATACGGTTTTTCTGGGGATCGCGCTTGACTCAAAGCTACAGTGGGGTCCGCACTTAACATCACTTGCAGGGCGGCTAAGTTCGGCCGCTTACGCTGTTTGGAAAATTCGCCAATTAACAGACGTGGATACCGCGAGACTGGTCTATTTTAGTTACTTTCATAGCATCATGTCTTACGGTATTTTGTTGTGGGGACGGGCTGCAGATATTGATTCTATCTTCATTCTGCAAAAGAGGGCTGTGAGAGCCATCTACAAGCTCAGCAGACGCGATTCTCTACGAGAACTGTTTAAAGAAATTAACATCATGACGGTTCCTTGTCAATATATATATGAAAACATTATGTACGTTCGAAAAAATTTACATCTTTTTAGTAAGATAAGTGACAGGCATAATTTTAACACTAGAAATTAGATCAACAAATTAGATCAACCGCGTTTCAGATTGTCTAAAGTAAAAACTTCTTTTATGGGTTACTGTGTAAAATGTTATAATAAAATACCATTCGATATTCTTCAATTAAATGAGAAGAAATTTAAAACATGCATTAAACGCACACTATGTAGACAAGCATATTACAAGTTGGATGATTATATCGTAGATAAAAATGCTTGGCTTAATGCTGGTCCTGCTCCACAGGCACTTGGGCTCACTAGTTAAAATTTCAATATTTGGAAGAGGTGCTTCCCTTTTTCTTTTTCAATATTTCTGACATTACGAACATAACTTTTTTATTTTATTCAATCCAGTTTTAATTGTTGAATACTGCAATATTAGATACCTCTTCCTGTTTGGTAGTAAATTATATTAACATCTTAAATAAATTGCAAACTATAGTTTTGTATAATTTAGAAGCATTTTTTTTTTTTTTTTTGTAAATGTAAGAACCATGTTTCCGTTTATTATGATTTTTTTTTGTTGTTGACTTGAAAGAGCATGGCAGTTGAGAACGTGTCATGCTCACTTAAATGTCTCACCGATGGTGGCACGTGTGTTGGATTATTCGGTTCCCTACAAAATGGTTGAGCTGGATGGTGCTGATCCACGCGTCATGTTCGTGAACGGGTGCCGTCGGTTGAGACTGGTCATCTCTTAACTGCCAAGGCTTATTTTTAATCTTATATTTTGAATTGTTTCTTCATTTTTCTTTTTTTTTACATTGTTCTCACATATAGAAGCAACAAGAATAATGTACCCAGGATTTTGTAATAACTTGATTTAAAAGAGTGTCCATGGAGTTTCTTGCCCGTTCTTCTCCATAGAGATCTACGTTTTGGAATGGGCAACTAGCTTCAACTTTCTGACTAACTGACAGACTATTTAATTTTGACAATTCAAAAGTGCCTGTACAAGGTTTAATTGAAATAAATGCTTTGAGTTTGAGTTTGAGTTTTCAGATACGTTGTCAACAGTGTTGTGAGGCAGATACCATACATTAAATTAATATCATATTGTGTATTTAGTACATCGGCGGTAGCTTCAAAAAAACTAACTGACCTCTTTGAGACATAAAAAAATATTGTCAGTAAATTAAAAATTCCGACTGTAGTAATAAGTGCGATCCAATTCCAAACAATATATTAGCGAAAACTTTTTCTAATGTCAATGCTCCTATGAATTTCCTGAAGCTTCAATATAAGGGAAACATTGCTACGGCTATGAATAATGTTGCTAATGATGAGCAAAATGAAGCCGACCAAAAATAAAGTGTGAAAACACCAAAAAATTGTAAGCCTGATACCATTTTCAAGCGATGTCGCAAAATTATAGGGCTCATCGTTGAAATGGCGACAGATAGAAAAAACATGGAAAAATGAAATAGTAAAGAACAGTATTATGTGATACTTCTTCTCACACGGAGTGATATAACTATTTCTAATTTTGTATTTTGAATTGAAGAATACAGAGAGCATAATGTTGAAAGGTTGAACTATTCTTCGGACGTCTTTGTCCAGTCTATTATTATTTAGTTTATTGAGTAACAATTTAACTGGACGATTTGAGTTGTTGTTCCACAAGATTACTACGCAACTGTTCGATGTTACACTAGAAATAATCCGTAATTTTTCTATGTGCCAGTCTGGAAGTTTTTCTATTAGTAAGTCTTGATCGTATCTAAGTTGAAAAGAATAAATCGTGGTTGCTGTCAAATTAGATGAAAGGATTAGGGAGTGACTAATTCATCAATCAGTAAATTTAAAAAGGAATTACTCAAGTATCCACTTAGATAAACTAGGTAGCTATTTTTAACTTTTGGTGCACGATAACGACAATAAAATTATTCGACAGCTAAATTTCAAAAACGTTTGGTATCTTCATGATGGAACCTTGGGAAGCGATGTAATCTGTTTTAAATGACCTACAATTCCTAAAAACTGAACTTCATTCCATTGGCCTTGATCTCTTCTTAACCTTTCGAAATGTAAACTGTACTTAACCGACAGTACATAGATACTGACAAACATCTGATACTGATATACTGACAACAGCGCAATCTGGAACCCTCATGAAAAAGTGTATACACTGATATAGAAAAGATTCAGAAGTCTTTTGTCCGCTACTTTTACCTAAACTTTTATGGTTATTACCCGCACATGTACCCATCGCCATTTGTTCTAGTTAAGGTGGGGTATCAAAAATTTGAATTAAGGAGGAATCTCAGCCTGGTAAAATATTTCATCCGCCTAATTCGTGGTACACCCATTTAAATTTTCCCTTACTTCAGTCCATCTCCTTTAACATCCCACTAGCCATTAGACACACACTTCGGCCTCGCCGATATCCTCTATTCAAAATACCTCAAACCGGTACCCTGAAGACCAGTCCATTGTACCTAGCCCTCACCCCTATCAACAACATTCTGTTATAATATGACGAGTCCTCAGATGTCTACGCGAGTACTGAACTGAGATTCCTGAACACTGCTACTCGATACCTGGAGTCCATTGCCACTGCTTGGAGTAAATAAATAAAATAAAATAGTTACTTCTTATCAATAGTTCTGTTCCAATTTCTCTTAATTCTATCTACTTTTGTCTAATTCTAACTTATTTTGTCTAGGTAATACTATCTAATTTTTATTTAGTTTTAACCAATTTTGTTTCATTTATTTTAATTTCATGTTTCCGGTTTTATTATGCGATTCACGGGGCTTACATGACCTAAAGCGCGTTCACTGTCGGACTGCATAGAAAAGAAAGAGAAGCGCGGTGACACAATGCTGGTAATTTATTACAAAATATGAAGCAATTATTGTTTACTGTAGTCGAGCGAATACTTATATTTAAAACTTGCGTTGTTTGCGTTTAGGTCCTGTAAGCCCCTTAACCTAATTTTATGATTGTATGACATGTGTAATTACTAATAACTTGTATGTGTTGTGCAAACTGTTATTATAAGTTGGTTATTAATGAATAAATAATAAAATAATAAACTTTCCAAGCTTCAGAAATCAAACTTATTGAAAAAAGCTCTCTTCGCTTACAACATTTGAGATTTCCTTTCCCGTTTTATTGAGACAAAAAAACAACGATGTTTCGGAAAGGTTGTTCTAAATTTTATTAACATGCATTCGGTACATAACGTTAATTCGTTATTGCTGTTTTGGCCCTAAAATAACATATTTCCTTCGCGCTTCCCAATTATGGAAGCACACTCACCTTTTAGGCAAAATGGACAAAATTGTCCGTCATACAATATCTTCGATTTAAATGTGACCATGAACGACCGAGCTTTGACACCTTCACCCACTCTTCCCATTCGTATCAGAGGTCTCTGAGTCCGCAAATTTCAAGTATATCGACTTTGTATCGGCTTTCATATCCTCGTCTCGGTTCAGGGCATTGAGAAATTAATCAGGAAAATCCCAGCCTCCACACTGTTTTATTTTGATGAGATTAATCTTAATTACTTAATCGAGACTATGGATGCCTGGGGACTCGGTTGCCAGAATTCAGATCCACCCGACAATCCATCTTTCCAAAGGCGGTGGGATGAGCCGCTCTGCAGAGTAGTACAGAACAATTTACTTGACACGTCTACTACTACTGCGGAGCGAGCTCGCCTGCTGGCTGTGAGTGAGTGGGAGTCGGGTCTTTGGCTTCATGCACTACCGTCGTCCAACATAGGCACTTCGTCCGACGACACTACTTTCCGGCTCGCTGCTTCTCTGCGACTTGGAGCTCCTTGTTGTTGTCCACATCGCTGTCACTGTGTCATAGTTGTCAACAGCCTCGGACACCACGACCTGTCTTGCAGTGGAAGTGGTAAAAAAAACTCCATAACACTTTTCCCAACCTGGGAATCGAACCCAGGACCCCACGCCCAGCAGCCGTGCGCGCTTGCGACCAATGTATTGTATTAGGTAAAGTTTTTAGAAAATAAATGCATGAATACTATCTTATTTTGTATTTTGAATTAAATTAATCGTATCGGGGGCGTCGGACACAGGTGCGTCGACCACTGGGGGCCTAAGCCACGGACCCACAGTGAACATTATGTTGAAAGGTTGAACTATTCTTCAGACTTCTTTGTGCAGTCTGTTATTGAGTAACAATTCAACCGGACAAAAAAAAAAAAAACTGAAAAATGCTTCACCAATAAGATTTGATACGATTATCTTAACGGTTAACTGTCCATTATGTTATCCTTTTATGATTCTGCCAGAGTGGCCTTTTTAGGCCCCCTGATCTACTTAATTTTTCAATATCAAATGAAAACTTTTCTGTTATTTTTGTGATGCCCAAATCAGACATGTCTATTTAATTAGGTATAACTATTGATCGAATCGAAGTTGAACATTTATAGAATAAATATGTATGCTGTCAAATTACGTATAAGATTTGGGTTCTGGAAGGATATTTTTTATTATTATCTATTCAATAGAAATTGCACATACAATTGAAGATATAATGAAGAAATAATTAATTTCACAGGAAAGCAAACTGCAACAGTACAATAATGTAATTAGTTAAGAGTCCCAGCAGAGGTATCGGTAGAGTGGCGTCTACAGTAAACATGCCACACGCTGTCATCTTACTGAAGGTCCGGTTAACTTGAAGCACGCGCTTGCACAGATGTCTGACACTTTCTGTAAGAAAATAAACAAAAATTGAGTTGGATAAGTTACAAAAAAAAATCCAATACCCCAGATTTCCCCAGATACGGATTCTGAAAGGTGGGTAAAAAGAATTTAGATATTTCAGTCGAAATTGTTGTTGTTCTTACTTGGACAGTTTGTATCCATTACCCGCTGCATACACGCGGACTCGGCTTCCTCCACACCAATATACAAATCAAATCAAATCAAATCAAAATGTTTTATTTCACATAAACCAACATGGGCACTTATGAAACGTCAGAAGCTAGGTGCACGGTTCCAATTGGTCGTTTCCTATGGAGAAGAACCGGCAAGAAACTCCACGGTTACTCTTTTTAAAAATAATTGGCTTTTACAATGTTTCCAGATTACAGTAGGTATGGGAGGACAGCGCAGGCCTGTCAACAAGTACCAAGTACTTGATAGAATAAAAAATGGTCTACAGATCTAAAGTGTATAAGGCCTACAAAGTCCTCACATTTACAAAATAAGAATCTATCAAAATGATAAATAAATAAAATATTAATAAAAACCTACTAAAACCAAGTGTTATGATTCCCATTAAAACCACTAATAAAGAGGTGAAAATTTGAATTGTCTGTATATAATGTCAAATAGTAAAGAAATTATGTCAAAAAGTATATAATGTCAAATAATAAAGAATAATAAAGAAATTATGTCAAAGAGTATGTAAAAGAAAAATAAAAAAATAAAAATTTAACATCGTAATTTGAGAGCAGTTAATAGACATTTACATAGTTATGCCGTTAATGAGAAGCCAGGGAAGCCACATGTGCAGAAGGAATTATTGCCAGACTACCTTGTCTTCAACGTAGTCTTTAATCTTATAATATGCTTTTTTGATTAGGACACGTTTGATGAGGGTTTTGAACTTTCCATCGCTAAGTTCTGTAACCGGCTTTGTCAACTTATTATAAAAACGGATGCTGTTTACAAGAAATGACTTGCTAGTTTTAGTTAATCTAAATTTAGGTAACACAATTTCATTTTTACTACGTGTATTTATATTATGGAAATCGCTTCTTATTTTGAAGAGTCCTAAGTTTTTGCGAACATACAAAATACTTTCTAAAATATAAAGAGAAGGCAGAGTTAGTATATCAATTTCTTTGAATTTGTTTCTAAGAGACTCGCGAGGACCCATTTTATAGATTGCGCGGATTGCCCTCTTCTGTAAAATGAAAATTGAATCTACGTCAGCTGCCGATCCCCACAGCAGAACACCATAAGACATAATACTGTGGAAATAAGCAAAGTATACTAACCTAGCTGTGGCTATATCTGTCAACTGCCTTATTTTTCTTACTGCATATGCAGCTGAACTTAATCTATTTGAGAGAGCTCTAATGTGTGCGCCCCATTGTAGTTTTGAATCTAAAGTAATTCCTAGAAATACAGTTTCCGTAACAGCATCTAGTCTTTTGCCATCAAGTTCTAAATTCAGACCCACTTGAGGTACATTTGGTAATGAAAACTTAAGACATTTAGTTTTGTTCGCATTAAGTAAAACTACAACTTCTCACAATGCCAACAAGTGATAATTACAAGTGATATTTTTTTTAGAGCATATAAGACAAAAATGACGGTCGGAGGTGGAGGCCACTGAAAGCAGCAAGTAGTAAAATATTAAGAGCTTGCTGTGCTCTGAAACGGAACACTAACTTCACTTTATTCATTGAATAAAGTAAAGTTAACATTGAGTAATGGAATCAGATAACAAAAATTGAGTAGCACAATCTTCAAAGTACCTAAATGTAAATAAAATTGGGCGTGCGGCATCGTAAACTATGATAAAACAAGAGCAGCTTCTTCAAAAATCAAGTAAATGACAGATTAAGTGTGAGAGACAGAGAGAGTTATATCTTTCTTCTCTCTCACTTGACTAAATGTCCCTAAACGTGACACGTGCTTGAAATTTCACTCTCAATTCTCGTCCAATAATGATCGAATCGCTGCAGATGTTTCACTTTAAAAAAATGATATTTTAATATAATGAGGGAAATTAAGGCTGCGGCAGTATAAATGCAACATTTAATCCTATAAATGATATACCTTTCAATATAAAAGTAAAACATAATGAGAAGTCACAGAATAAAAAATTAAAATGTCAAACAAGAAATTTTCGAAGTATTTAAAAAACCGTTCAGAGTAATAGAAACAATATAGATAATCCATTCTCCAGATTTTTAATACCATGATACGGATGTTGAAGCTGGTTAAAAAATATCCAAGAAAACTTAACGAAATTCCTGGGCATTAACTGTTACCAAATGAAAACTTAAGATACATTATGAATATACTCACGTTGAGCGACGAATCTTGCAAATGCATTAAGTGTATCTGCATATTACATAGAATACGAATAAACGAGCTGTATGTTCGGTATAATATCTAAAAAAGACGAGAATGTCGTTGCATGAGTCAGTATGAAGTGCATAATTATGTAACAATCGCAATGTAAGCAAGTGACTTACTAATACTCGGAAACATTTTATATACAATTTGTATGCTTCTAATACATTTTGATACGTCTTAAAAAACTTGTTACAGTATTCATCATTCTGTTCTTCATTATTTATTGTCAGTATGTCCTTAATCCACTCTTTCAGATACGTTGTCAACAGTGTTGTGAGGCAGATACCATACATTAAATTAATATCATATTGTGTATTTAGTACATCGCCGGTAGCTTCATAAAAACTAACTGACCTCTGTGAGACATAAAAAAAAATTGTCGGTAAATTAAAAATTCCGACTACAGTAAGAAGTGAGATCCAGTTCCAAACAATATAACTGTTAAAACTTTCGCTAATGTCAATGCTCCTATTAATTTTTTGGAGCTTCAATATAAGGGAAACGTTGCTACGGCTATGAACAATGTTGCTAATGATGAGCAAAATGAAGCCGACCAAAAATAAAGTGTGAAAACACCAAAAAATTGTAAGCCTGATACCATTTTCAAGCGATATCGCAAAATTATCTGGCTCATCGTTGAAATGGCGACAAATAGAAAAAAAATTGAAAAATAAAATAGTAAGGAACAGTAGTATGTGATACTTCTTCCCACACGGAGTGATATAACTATTTCTAATTTTGTATTTTGAAGTGAAGAATACAGAAAGCATAATGTTGAAAGGTTGAACTATTCTTCGGACGTCTTTGTCCAGTCTATTATTATTTAGTTTATTGAGTAACAATTTAACTGGACGATTTGAGTTGTTGTTCCACATGATTACTACGCAACTGTTCGATGTTATACTAGCAATAATTGGTAATTTTTCTATGTGCCAGTCCGGAAGTTTTTCTATTAGTGGGTCTTGATCGTATCTAAGTTGAAAATAATAAATCGTGGTTGGTGTCAAATTAGATAAAAGGATTAGGGAATGACTAATTCATCAATCAGTAAAAAAACCGGGCAAGAACGAGTCGGACTCGCGCACCGAGGGTTCCGTAACATCCGGGTTTATGCATAAGGTTTATGTTTATGAAATTAAATGGTTTTATTTTTATTTTTGAGTTGATTGAATGAATGGTAAATTGTAGTTTACGATTTTTGACGAATTAAAAAAAACTACTTACTAGATCTCGTTCAAACCAATTTTCGCTGGTAGTTTACATGGTAATGTATGTACATCATATATTTTTTTTAGTTTTATCATTCTCTTATTTTAGATGTTACAGGGGGGGAGGACACACATTTTATCACTTTGGAAGTGTCTCTCGCGCAAACTATTCAGTTTAGAAAAAAATGATATTAGAAACCTCAATATCATTTTTGAAGACCTACCCATAGATACCCCACACTTATGGGTTTGAAGAAAAAAAAAAATTTTGAGTTTCGGTTCCTATTTTTGTGTGAAAATCTTAATGCGGTTCACAGAATACATCTACTTACCAAGTTTCAACAGTATAGTTCTTATAGTGTCGGAGAAAAGTGGCTGTGTGACATACGGACGGACAGACAGACAGACAGACAGACGGACAGACAGACAGACAGACAGACAGACAGACAGACAGACATGACGAATCTATAAGGGTTCCGTTTTTGCCATTTGGCTACGGAACCCTAATAAAAAAGGAATTACTTAAGTATCCACTTAGATAAACTAGGTAGCTATTTTTAACTTTTGGTGGACGGTAACGACAGTAAAATTATTCGACAGCTAAATTCTAAAAATGTTTGGTATCTTCATGATGGAACCTTCGGAAGCAACGTAGAAATTGTTTTGAATGACCTACAATTCCTATAAAATGAACTTCATTCCATAGGCCTTGATCTCTTCTCAACCTTTCTCAATGTAAACTATATTTAGCGGACAATACGTAGGTACTGACAGACATCTGATACTTATACTGATGTACTGATAACAGCGCAATCTGGAACCCTCATGAAAAAGTGTATATATCGAAAAGATTCAGAAGTCTTTTGTCCGCTACTTGTACCTGAAACTTTATGGTTATTACCCGTACATGTAACCATTGCCATTTGTGCTAGTTAAGGTGGGGTGCCAAAGTTTTGAATTAAAGAGAAATCTCAGCATGGGAAAATATTTCATCCGCCTAATTCGTGGTACACCCATTTCAATTCCTCCTTACTTCAGTCCATCTCCTTTAACATCCCACTAGCCATTAGACACACACTTCGCCGACGTCCTCTATTCAAAATACCTCAAACCGGTACCCTCACCCTTATCAACAACATGTTATTATATGGTGAGTCTCTCAGATGTCTTCGCGAGTACTGAACTGAGATTCCTAAACACTGGTACCTACTCGATACCTGGAAATCCACTCCCAGTACACTCCTTGGAGTAAATAAATAAAAAAAAAGTTAATTCTATTCCAATTTACCCTAATTCTACCTAAATTTGTCTAATTTTATCTTATTTTATCTAATAATATCAATTTTTTATCTAATTTTGACCAATTTTGTTTCATTTAATTTAATTTCATGTTTCCAGTTTTATTAAGCGATTTAACCTTATTATTTTTATGATTTTATGACATGTGTAATTAGTAACATTTAATAATAACTTGTATGTGTGGTGCAAACTGTTAATACAAAATATAAATTGGCTATTAATAAATTAGGGTCAAAACAGCAATAACGGATTAACGTTATAGCCCAATCGTTGAGCTCCTGAAGTTCTGAGTTGAGCTGCACGGTTACTGACAAATGCGTGCACTGACTGGACAGGTCCACTCAATCTGTGTGCTTCTTTCCTCAAAAGATCTTTTCAGACACTAATCTACATGGTCCTCAAAGATTATGTCCGGATTTTTATATACACATTGACATTGATGAATTTTATTTAGACAATGACATGAATATTTACTTTGTAAAGTATTTTTTATTTTTCTTTTCATTTAATTATTGTGAATGTGAGGACTATGTGGGTCATTTTTTTTTTTTTTCTGTTTTCCTTCTTAGTTTTAATCATGATCTGGCAGTTTGAGTAATTTACGCGGCCTACCCAAATGTCCTTTCTTTGGTATTGTTCGTCGAATCGTTGAGCTCCTCATTTCTGAGTCGAGCTGCACGATTTTTGACAAATGCGTGCACTGATTGGACAGGTCCGCTCAATCTGTGTGGTTCTTTCCTCAAAAGACCATTTCAGACATCAATCTACATGGTCTTCACACGATCTGACCAAGATTTTGTCTGGACTTTAAAAGAGACTGTGACCTCTGAGTTTGTTTCGGCCTTTCTTCTCAGAGTAGTCAGATAGGAAACGCCGACCACATCTAGTTTAAAAAATATGATGACGTGTAAAAGTGTTTGTAAAAACCTACTTACAGAAAATAAATCATTTATCATTTATCAATGCATGTTAATTTAGAACTACCTTTCCGAAATAAATTGTTTTTTTTTTTTTTTTCTCAGTGAGAACGGGAAAGGAATTCTCAAATCTTGAAGACGAAGAGAGGTTTTTCCAAGAGTTTTGATTTCTGGAGCTTGTAAAGTTTATTATTTTATTATTTACTAACAGCGCCCCACGGTTTCACCCGCATAAGTTTGGATCCCGTGGGAATATCGGGATAAAAACTGTTTTATGTCCCGGGACTCAAAGTGTCTCTACATAAAATTTCATCTAAATCGGTTCAGCGGTTTAAGAGTGAAGAGGTAACAGACAGATAGACTCACTTTCGCTATATTATAAATTAAAGTATACGACGCAAAAGGAGTATATAAGGATCGTAGTAGGAAGCGTTCTGTGGTTTCTGCCTACCCCCATTGAAAGAAAGCGTGAGTTTTGGTATATGTATGTATGATGGGGGCTTACATGACCTAAAGCGCGCTCACTGTCGGACTGCATAGAAAAGAAAGAGAAGCGCTATGACACAACGCTGGTAATTTATTGCAAATTATGAAGCAATTATTTAATTACAAAAATACTATTGTTTGGACTATAAAATTAAAACACTAGTATTTTAGTAAGTTGCTTGCAGAATAATCTGACAAAAATACAGAACGATTTATGGCTTTTATTGTAAACAGAAAGTTTTAGAGGTATCATGATTTTTTTTCTATAGCATCAAATTAATTGTATTATGTTTTCAACACACTATCAACCTAGCATATATCTTGAGAAATATCATATATTTTTCTGATTTTGTTTACTGTAGTCAATCAAATATTATATACTTTTACTGTTTCTACGTTTAGGTCCTGTAAGCCCCTTAAGGCTAAATTCTAGGCGTTAACATATACTTTTATTGTTTCTAACACTTGCGTTTTTTGCGTTTAGGTCCTGTAAGCCCCTTATGGTATTAATTTTAAGTTTATTAACCACGTAACTCTTAGTAATAAGTTTGCAATTTTAATTACTTACAACATTAATTAAGCTTTTTAACGATTATATTGTTTACTTTCATAAGGTAAAGTGTTCAGTACCTAACCCTTATTGCACTTGGCGGGAACGAACAGGTAAACAAAATGGCGCTTAAACACACAACACGTGAAGTAGCGTGGCTATACATGTGGCCAAAATGCAAACGCGGGCGCAGGGCGGGCGCGGCGCGGCGTACTTAAACATCTTAAACTTTAGCTTAGTTACTAATCACACTTAATTCTATTTTTGACCATCACACAAACTATAAATATTTTTTTTCTTAAAATTAGTTTGGTTCAGAAAGAAGTAATCAGAAAGACAGAAAGATAATAAGATGACCAAATCTGAAATGCCTGTTTAATTTAAGTACCTATTGATCGAATCGAAATTAAACAAATGGTATAAATATCTAGCTGTCAAATTACATAAAAGGCTTAAGTTCTGGAACGATACTTTTAATTTTTGTCTATTGAATATAAATTGTACATATAAGATAATTGAAGAAATAATTAATTTCACAGGAAAGCAAACTGCAACAGTACAATAAAGTAATTAGCTAAGAGTCCCATCAGAGGTATCGGTAGAGTGGCGTCTACAGTAAACAGTCCACACGCTGTCATCTTACTGAAGGTCCGGTTAACTTGTAGCACGCGCTTGCACAAATGTCTGACACTTTCTGTAAGAAAATTAACAAAAGATAAGAGAGAGGGTAAGTTACAATAAAAAAACAATTCCCCAGATTTCGATATTGATTATGAAAGGTGGGTTAAAATAATTTAGATTCGGAATTGTTGTTGTTCTTACTTGGACAGTTTGTATCCATCACTCGCTGCATACACGCGGACTCGACTTCCTCCACACCAATATACAACTTCTCACAATGCCAACAAGTGATAATTACAAATGACATTTTTTTACAGTCCATAAGATCATAGTGACGGTTGAAGCTGGAAACACCTGAAAGCAGCAAGTAGCAAAATATTAAGAGCTAGCTGTGCTCTAAAATGGAACAGTTTTACTTTATTCATTCTATAAAATAAAGTTAATATTGAGTAATGGAATCAGATACCAAAAATTGATTACCACGATCTACATAGTACATAAATGAAAATATAATTGGGCATGCGGCATTGTAAACGATGATAAAACAAAATAAGCTTCTTAAAAAATATAAAAAAAGCTTTAGCTTCTTAAAAGCTTTTTAAAAAGTAAACGAGAGATTTAGTGTGAGAGACAGAGAGAGTTATATCTTTGTTCTCTCTCATTTAACTAAGTGTACCTAAACGTGACACATGCTTGAAATTTCACTCTCAATTCTGGTCCAATATTTATCGAATCGCTGCTTAAAATGTTTCACTTTAAAAAAGTTTTTTTTAGATTTAGGTAATGAAGGAAATTAAGACTCAGTCAGTACAAATGCAGCATTAAATCCTTTATATGATATACCATTCGATATAAAAGTAAAACATAATGGGATCTTCCTAGAGAAGTTACAGAATAAAAAATGAAAATGTCAAAGATGAAATGTTCGAAGTATTTAAAAAACCATCCAGACAGTTTAAGAAAGAATATAGATAATTCATTCACCAGATTTTTAATAATTATCATGTTTAAGGATGTTGAAGCTGGTTAAAAAATATCCAAGAAAAGTTAACAAAATTCCTGGGGATTACCTGTTACCAAATGAAAACTTAAGATACATTACGCATATACTCACTTTGGGCGACGACTCTTGCAAATGCATTAAGTGTCCCTGCACAGTACACAGAACACGAATAAACGAGCTGTATGTTCGGTATAATATCTAAAAAAGACGAGAATATCGTCGCATGAGTCAGTGGGAAGTGAAATATTATGAAACAATTGCAATGTAAGCAAGTGACTTACTAATAATCGGAAACATTTTATATACAGTTTGTATGTTTCTAAAATATTTTGGTACAACTTAAAAAACTTGTTACAGTATTCATCATTCTGTTCTTCATTATTTATTGTTAGTATGTCCTTAATCCATTCTTTCAGATACGTTGTCAACAGTGTTGTGAGGCAGATACCATACATTAAATTAAGATTATATTGTGTATTTAGTACATCGCCGGTAGCTTAAAAAAAATGAACTGACCCTTTTAAGACATAAAAACAAATTGAGGGTAAATTAAAAATTCCGATTATAGTTATAAGTGAGATCCAGTTCCAAACAATATGATTGCGGACACTTTTGCTAATGTCAATGCTCCTATTAATGTCTTGGAGCTTCAATATAAGGGAAACGTTGCTACGGCTATGAACAATGCTGCTAATGATGAGCAAAATATACCCAACGAAAAATAAAGGGTGAAAACACCAAAAAATTGTAAGCCTGAAAAATTGTAAGCTTTATGCGATTTCGCAAAAATAAAGGGCTCATCGTTGAACTGGCGACACATAGAAACAACATGGAAAAATGAAATAGTAAAGAACGGTATTATGTAAAAAAATGAAAATGTTTAATGAAAATGTTTATTTGTCTCAAAACAGTTACTACATGGATTATAAATGAGACATCCCCAGTAAGTAATTGATAATACTTGTGTTGGGGCTATCCCGCTCTTTCCCTTAATTATTACAAAATTGAGACGTTTTTTACAAAAGGTGACTAAAAATAAAAAATAAAAATTTAGGAATAAATGCAAATGATTTATAAACTAGTTAACAGCTCTTTGTGTAACTGTACTTGTATGCCAGATGTGAAACTATGTATATGTGCGTCTTATTTTGAAACAGCGTTTGTGATGTTGTGGGTGAGGGTGGGTGTGTGGGTGTGTAAGGGTGTGTGTGTATGAGGGTGTATGTGTGTGAGGGGGTGTGTGTGTGTGTGGGTGTGTGTGTGTGAGGGTGTGGGGGGTGTGTGTGTGTGAGTGTGTGTGGGGGTGTGTGTATGTATGTAAGTATTCTTTGAAGTCTTTGAAGTGTCGATGTGTTCGTCGCGCGATTTATAGGTAAAACTCGGTGGTTACCTACTTAGGTACATTATTGATAAGAAAGCAATAAAATGAAATTGTCTAAGCAAGTCTAGCTAAAACTTGTTCAGTTTCCTCGTATGTTAAGGTTTTTAGCCACTCGGTTATTACCTTTTTGGCTACGTGTGAGATTTCCTGGTGGAACCTTAATTTTGCATTTATTTTATTATATATGTAGGCTGATTGGGTTGCATACTGACGCCGTGCAAAAGCGGTTCGAACCCTCGGGGAGTAAGCCACTATGTCCTTACGTCTTTTCTACTGACTGTCTTGGTTAAATGGAATAGATTTTTGTAAGTACCTATAGGGTCGTTCTTAAAAAATATAGTTTTCTTACCGAGAGTAAGCCACTGATTCTATAAAGATCGACTGTGGGGTATCTGTATGGTTTATAGTACATAACTTTTATAAGTGACCTTTGGGCTCTTTCTAACTCAAGAAATTTAGTTTTAGTGGCTCCCCCCCAGACTGGTAAACAGTATGTAATAACTGATTGCGCGAGTGCAATGTAGATGCTGTTTAGTGTCTTCGGAGGCATCACATACCTTAGATTTTTGTTATGGTAACACTGATATTGCAACAATGTGGGTAATGTCCTTTAATGTGTGTTTGGTCCGACTGTTGCGTCAGTCGAATAAACGAGCTTGAACGTACTGGTTGTGTCTTTCGGCTACCTTCCCCCCCCGCGCAGTAATAACAGTGGCGACGAGAAAAATTCAAGATGGCAAAATTAACGGTCGGCACCTTATCTACTTTTAACCATGAAGTACAGGAGTGGTCCATATACAAAGAAAGATTGGAACAATGGTTTCTAGCCAACGACATTGGGGTGGATTCTGACAAAGCCGGTTGTAAACGTCGGGCTATATTACTAAGCAATCTCGCTGAGTCCACGTTTAAATTAGTTCGAGATTTAGCTTTACCGCGTCAAGTCGGTACAATTAGCTATGATATAGTGGTCGAGCTTTTGGATGGGCATTTTAAGCCAAAGAAGTGCACCTTTGCGGAACGATACAGATTCCACAGCGCGACTCAGCATGCTGGCGAAGGATTAGCTGAGTGGGCGGCGCGAGTTCGCGGTCTAGCAATGCACTGCGGATTCGTGGCTCAACATCTGGATGAGCAGCTTCGCGATCGTTTTGTGTTGGGAATGGAATCCGGACCGGACAGGGACAAGCTTTTCACCAAAGACATGTCAGAGCTGACCTTAAGCAAAGCTATAGAAATAGCAGAAGGAGTACGCAGCGCCCGCATCGGGGCCCAGGAGACAGTACAGCGTCCGGGAACTACACAATTACACGTGATGAAGATAACGACGGCAGAGGCACCTTCGCAGCGCCGCTCAGCAGCGGCGCCGGCGCCGGCGCAGAGCACAGCGGGCTCACAGTCTGCGAGCGCGGAGCGTACCGGCAGTAACAACGGGTGCTCGGCGTGCGGCTACACCGGGCATCAAGCATCGTCGTGTCGTTTTGCGCGATATAAATGCAAAAAGTGCGGCATTCAAGGACACCTAAAACGAATGTGTAATAAGAAAACGCATAAAGTGCAACATTTTATCGAGTGCTGTGCGGATGATGATGATGGTGAGTGTTTATGTTGTAATATTCGCACCGAGCGCGGCGAACCGATGCAGGAATCTGTCGTAGTGAATAAAATAAAGTTAACTTTTGAAATAGATACGGGTTCGCCAGTTACTGTTATCTCTGAGCAAATGTATAAACAATATTTTTCAAATATCACATTAGAAGCCAGTGATCTCATATTGCATAGTTACAGTGGCGATAGATTAAACATTATGGGTAAATTAAAACTTTCTTTTGCTTACAACGGTAAGTCAAACTATATTAATGTATATGTCGTGCGAAGTGGGGGGCCACCGTTATTAGGAAGAGATTTTTTCTCCCGTTTTAATATGCAAATCTGTTCAGTAAACAGTTGCAATGATTTCGGACAAACCCTTATTTCAAAATATCCTAAACTGTTTTCCGACCAATTAGGTTGTTTTAAGGGGGTAGACGTCACCTTAACTCTTAAACCTGATGCAAGGCCAATTTATTATAAAGCAAGACCGCTACCGTTTGCGCTTCGTGATCGTGTGGAGAATGAGCTAAACCGATTAGTAAATTTAGGTATTCTTGAGCCAGTTAAGTATTCCGACTACGCAAGTCCAATTGTACCAGTTTTAAAGCGTGACGGGTCTATTCGTCTTTGTGCCGATTATTCGGTAACTATCAACAAACAGTTGCTTGTTGATACATATCCTTTACCTAGATATGAGGAGTTATTTACTAAACTTCATGGTGGTAAATATTTTAGCAAATTGGATCTTTCTCAGGCTTATAATCAGTTATGCCTTAATGAGTCATCACAAATGCTTACGTGTATCAACACACATAAGGGGTTATACAAGTTTACAAGGTTAGTGTTTGGTCTGGCCAGCGCACCGGCAATTTTTCAAAGGACCATGGAGTCTCTTCTTGCAGGGTTAGATGGAACACTCCTATTTCTAGATGATATTTTAGTTTGTGGGGTAGACAAAAATCAATTATTACAAAGGTTACAGGAGGTATTTAACAGATTACAAAACGCGGGCCTAGTCCTAAAAGTGGATAAATGTTCATTTTTTCAAGAATCAGTTTCTTATTTAGGTTTTGTAATAGACCGCAATGGTATTCATAAATCCCCAGAAAAAGTTGATGCGATTTTACAATCCCGAGTTCCCACGAACGTATCAGAGTTAAAATCTTTTTTAGGTATGGTAAACTATTACCGGAATTTTATTCGTAACGCATCATCAATATTACAGCCACTCCATAACCTGTTGCAAAAAAATGAGCCGTGGCTATGGACCGAAGAGCACGCTAAGGCAGTGTCGGTTATTAAGCGTGAGTTGGCCTCAGACACGACGTTAGCGCACTTTAACCCAGAGGCACAGCTGATTTTAACGGTAGATGCGTCACCGACCGGTCTTGGTGCAATTTTGTCACAAATTGAAAACAACGTAGAGAAGCCTATCGCGTTTATGTCGCGCTCACTTAACGCAGCTGAGAAACGGTATAGCCAGATCCAGAAGGAAGCTACAGCTATAATCTTTGGTATAAAAAAATTTCACCAATATTTATATGGGCGGACGGTACCGTTTACCCTAAGAACTGATCATAAGCCATTACTATCAATATTTAATCCAGACAAAGGCATTCCTGAAATATCTGCGAACCGGTTACAGAGATATGCGATTTTCCTGTCAGCATACTATTATAAAATCGAATACGTTAGTAGTGTACATAATAGCGCAGATTATCTAAGTCGATCAGTGAGTGAGGCAAGTGGCGAGCCGGCCGCTGCACGGTCGGGTCGAGTGAGTAATGATTCATCATTGGATATGTCGAGTTACGTACATTTTGTTTACGAAGGAGATCAGTTTCTTTCATTAGAGGGCGTAAAAGAGGCTATTACGCGTGATGACGTAATGTCATCAGTCGTCGACCATGTTTTAAATGGGTGGCCGCGTAAAATATGCGACCCTGTAATTCAAGTTTTTCATAGCCACCGTATGGAATTATCGGTTGAAAACGGTTGTCTTTTAAGAGGCCATAAATTAATTATACCCCGGAGTTTACAAAAAAAAGTTTTAGATGAATTGCACAAAGGTCATTTAGGGGAAACCAAAATGAAAGAAGAGGCTCGCAACAGATTTTGGTGGCCGGGTATGTCTGTCGCGATCGAGAATTTTGTCAGCGCGTGCACTGTGTGTGCATCGCTGCGTGCCTCACCCCCGCGCGCCCCACTTACCCCGTGGCCCTATCCGACACAGCCTTGGTATCGCGTGCATGTAGATTTCCTGGGGCCAATTAATGGTCGAACATATTTAGTTGCAGTCGACGCGTATTCCAAGTGGGTCGAATGCTTTGATGTGTCGTCAGGTTCTAGTTCACGTATTGTGATAGAAAAACTGTGTGAAGTAATGGCTAGATTTGGATTGTTTCATACAATATGCTCAGATAATGGTACGGCATTTGTGTCTCACGAATTCACACAATTTTGTTTGCGTAATAACATAACTCATCTGACATCACCAACGTATAATCCGGCCAGTAATGGCCAAGCAGAGAGTTATGTGAAAATAATTAAGAAAGCAATAAAATCAATTTTGCTAACAGGTGTAAATACTCGTGACATAAATATTAGATTATTAGAATTTCTATTATGCTATAGGAATTCCATTCATTCCACTACGAACAGATCACCTGCTGAGGTACTTTTTGGCCGCAAATTAAGATGTAGGTTGGATTTATTGAAACCTACCATTTCAGCACCTTCCGACCCGGCACTTGATAAAGTTGTTAAAATTAAACAGTGTTTGCAGAGTAACCATTACCGCGGGAATCGAAAAATTTCGTTCAGTATCGGTGATAACGTTTTAGTGAAACAATACAAACAACAAAGACATTATTGGTCTCGGGGTTCAGTAGTCAAGAAAATAGGCAACTCAATTTATATAATACAAATAAGTAACAGTGATCAAACGGTAAAAAGGCACGCTAATCAGTTGCTGAAATATAAGGGAGAGGAAGATATCGTTCCTGCATTCATAGTGCCGGCATCAGACGCTACAACCGGCATCAGTCTCGAGCAGTCTGCAGCTGGCAATCAGTCACCGAGAGAGGTTGAAGCTGTAAGGCCAGCACACGCTGCTGAAGACGCTGACTCCAGGACAACTGAGGCGCGGACACTCACGCAGACACCACCCGTGATCACTGATAGCGATAAGCCTAGGACACTCCAGAATGAGTCGACTGCTAGGTCTAAACGCCAAAGAACCCCTGTAGATTATAGGAAGTTTTTTAAATAAAGGTGGAGGAATGTTATGGTAACACTGATATTGCAACAATGTGGGTAATGTCCTTTAATGTGTGTTTGGTCCGACTGTTGCGTCAGTCGAATAAACGAGCTTGAACGTACTGGTTGTGTCTTTCGGCTACCTTCCCCCCCCGCGCAGTAATAACAATTTTTAAAAATCCATATAAATTTCCGCACCCGTGACGTGACAATTTCAATATGCGAATGCCAAGTTAAGCACTCGTCAACTATTACTCCCAGGTATCTTGTGGACGCAACATGTTTAATGGCTTGACAATTACAATTTCGGTTCAAAGGGTCCGCGCACGTGTGGATTTGAATTTTAAAATTAGGGCCTGGTTTAGACCTTATACTAGGAGAAAAACAAATGTAGTTTGTTTTAGGAACACTAAGGGTTAGTAGATTGGCTTTGAGACACCTGTCTATATCAACTAATCCTTGCTCGGCATTCTTGCACGCAGCTTCCCACGTGTCCCCAAAGTAAACAATCGCCGTGTCGTCCGCGTAGGAGAAGATTTGACCCCCACCGCTTCGTAGATTGCAGAGTTCATTAATATACACCAGGAACAGCGGTGGGCCAAGAACAGATCCCTGGGGAACACCAAACACAATGTTTTCCACCTCACTATGTGAGTTACCTATTTTAACCTGCTGTCTCCTACCTCGGAGATAACTATCAAAGAGGGAGAGAGCCTTACCTCTTATCCCTATATCCTCAAGTCACTGCACAAGGATGGGGACAGATACGGTGTCAAACGCCTTCTTCAGGTCTAGGAACACCGTAACGCATTTGTAACCCTTGTCCACCTTGTCATTGATTTCAGATGTCAACGCAATGACCGCATCCTGCGTTGACCGTCCCTGCCTAAACCCGTATTGAGAATCGGAAAGAATGTTGTATTTATTTAAATAACTTACTAATCTTTTGTTTATTATTTTTTCTATTATTTTCGAAAGGGACGTCAAGACAGATATCGGCCGATAGTTGTTGACATCGCTCTTGTCCCCCTCCTTGTGCACAGGAGTAATTATAGAACGTTTTAGCGCGTCAGGAAAAATGCCCGTTTCGAAACACATATTAGTTAACTTGCTGATAAGAGGAACAACAAGTTCTCGAGATAATTTGAGGAAGGCAACAGGTATGCAGTCCCACCCCGAAGCACTTCCTGAGTCAAGTGTACCAAGTATACTATCCACTTCGGCCGGATCTGTCTCCAGCAACACGAGTGAATTAATTTGAGATAGGAAACTTAAGTTAGTGACAGGTCTCGGCGCTTGTCCAGTTAGGGTTATTATTTCTTCGGCAAGTGTTTTTCCAATAGTTACGAAGAATTGGTTTACACGGTTTAATGAGTTGAGAGGACATGGTGTGATATGCAGTAGGTGTGTACTAGACGCCTTGGGTTTTTAGGGTTCCGTAGCCAAATGGCAAAAACGGAACCCTTATAGATTCGTCATGTCTGTCTGTCTGTCCGTCTGTCTGTCTGTCTGTCTGTCCGTCCGTATGTCACAGCCACTTTTCTCCAAAACTATAAGAACTATACTGTTGAAACTTGGTAAGTAGATGTATTCTGTGAACCGCATTAAGATTTTCACACAAAAATAGAAAAAGATCAATAAATTTTAGGGTTCCCCATACTTAGAACCGAAACTCAACATTTTTTTTTTCATCAAACCCATACGTGTGGGGTATCTATGGGTAGGTCTTCAAAAATGATATTGAGGTTTCTAATATCATTTTTTTCTAAACTGAACAGTTTGCGCGAGAACCACTTCCAAAGTGGTAAAATGTGTGTGTCCCCCCCTGTAACTTCTAAAATAAGAGAATGATAAAACTAAAAAAAATATATGATGTACATTACCATGTAAACTACCACCGAAAATTGGTTTGAACGAGATCTAGTAAGTAGTTTTTTTTTTAATACGTCATAAATCGTAAACCGCAATTTACCGTTCATTCAATCAACTCAAAAATAAAAATAAACATTTAATTTCATAAACATAAACCTTATGCATAAACCCGGATGTTACGGAACCCTCGGTGCGCGAGTCTGACTCGCTCTTGCCCGGTTTTTATAATGGGTGATGTCATTAATTTCTCGCCAGAGTAGTTTAGGATTTTTTAGAGAATTTGATATCTGGTTTTTATGATATTGTCGTTTAAGTTTATTTATAAGATTAGAACAATATGTGCGAAAACGCCAGTAAGTTATGATCAAGATAACGTTAAAAGGGTCTTTCCTCTTTTGCAGCTGTAATTTATTTCTAAACCTGATACATCTTAGGGCCCCCATAGATATCCAGGGCTTTAAGGTTCGCTTGGAGCTGGACACTGAGACAACTTTAGTATTTTGGAGGAGAGATGTCCTAATCACGTCTATCATCGCGTTAGCTAAAATGTTAGGGTCTCTAAGTGCGCCAAGAAAAGATATATCTGTGTCCACAAAATGCTTATGGGCATTCTCCCAGTTTGTTATTGTTTTATATTTGACACAAGTCTTGCTTTGGTATGTGTGGGATATATTTAATAACACCATTGCATGATCCGTAACACACGTGTTTAGGACTGCTACAAACGCCGAGTTTTTTAATTTGTCTAACTTAAGGAGCATGTGATCGAGGCAGTTCTCCTCCCTAGTAGGCAAGCAGTGTCCTGGGAGAAAACCATGGATAGCCGTCATATTCAAATAGGCTAATCTGGCAGTTCTTATTTGTGCTGATTCTGACGGCTTTCTTATTAAGTTAATATTTATGTCTCCAGTTATTATAGTGTTTCTATGTGTTTGAATACTTTGGAGGTGTTGATCAAGTGAATTAATAAAACTATCTGTAGATACATTCGACGGAGACCGATAGATACCAATAATAGTGAAATTTGAAATACTTATTTGCAAGGCTGAAGCATGTGTTAAGTTAATTTCAGTTGCCTGGGGTAAGTGAGAGTTTTTTATATAGACTACTACGCCATCATTTTGGTTCAGTTGTCTAAACGTATTAAACGAGGTATAGTTATTTAACATTGGTAGTGGTTTATTAACGTTTAATCTGCATTCTGTTAGGATTAGCACATCTACCTCAATTCCGATTTGAGACAGAGTTATTTAAAAGTCATCGAAGTTACTGTATTATGCTTCTTTTATTTTGTGTCAAGACAGTCAAGTTATTAGAATCTTGTTGTAGGTATGTATGTAGGTGTGCAACATCAAGAATAGCTGACTTAGCTATCTCAGCGGTATCCAATTCCTGTAAACTACATAAGCTACTATCCATTATTGTTTAGAGTAAACAAATGGTGTTTATTGCAGTTTGAACCATAATTTAGTAGTAATCTGAAGACTATTTCTGTACTAATTTATAGTATGCAAATAAGCTGGGACATCAAGACTTATTATATTCGGCACTGTGCTGAGTGAGTGTGAGTATATTGAGTGAGTTAATTGTTTTTGTTTTGTGATAAGGAATGTACGAAACATTGAGTTTGGGTGTGTAACTACGAGCTGGGCATGGAACAGTAGTATGTGATACTTCTTCTCACACGGAGTGATATAAGTATTTCTAATTTTGTATTTTGAATTGAAAAATACAGAGAGCATAATGTTGGAAGGTTGAACTATTCTTCGGACATCTTTGTCCAGTCTATTATTATTTAGTTTATTGCGTAACAATTTAACTGGACGATTTGTGTTGTTGTTCCACATGATTACTACGCAACTGTTCGTTGTTATACTAGAAATAATCCGTAATTTTTCTATGTGCCAGTCTGGAAATTTTTCTATTAGTGGGTCTTGATCGTATCTAAGTTGAAAATAATAAATCGTGGTTGCTGTCAAATTAGATGAAAGGATTAGGGAGTGACCAATTCATCAATCAGTAAATTTAAAAAGGAATTACTCAAGTATCCACTTACACAAACTAGGTAGCTATTTTTAACTTTTGGTGCACGATAACGACAATTAAAACACGACAGCTAAATTCCAAAAACGTTTGGTATCTTCATGATGGAACCTTGGGAAGCGATGTATAATCTGTTTTAAATGACCTACAATTCTTAAAAACTGAACTTCATTCCATTGGCCTTGATCTCTTCTCAATCTTTCGAAAAGTAAACTGTACTTAACCGACAGTACGTAGATACTGACAAACATCTGATACTGATATACTGATAACAGCGCAATCTGGAACCCTCATGAAAAAGTGTATACACTGATATCGAAAAGATTCAGAAGTCTTTTGTCCGCTACTTGTACCTAAAAGTTTATGGTTATTACCCGTATATGTACCCAACGCCATTTGTGCTAGTTAAGGTGGGGTACCAAAGTTTTGAATGAAAGAGAAATCTCAGCCTGGTAAAATATTTCATCCGCCTAATTGAACTATTCTTCAGACTTCTTTGTCCAGTTTGTTATTGAGTCACAATTCAACCGGACGACTTGAGTTATTTTGCGTGATTACTGATCTACTTAATTTTTCAGGGTCAAATGAAAACTTTTCTATAATTTTTATGATGTTTTTGTTTTTATTTTATGTATTTGAGAAAAACAAACAATTGTACAAAACTAGAAAAAAAATATAAAAGAAAAAGTAATTTCAGTAAAAAAATTATTGATAGTTTGTGTGATGGTCACAAACAGTATTAAGTGTGATTAGTAACTAAGCTAAAATATTCAGATACCTACTTAGCATTGAAATGTAATTTCTACTTACCTATCTAATTAATAATGTACACTAGTAATCTGTTTCCACAGATTAGGTATCTTAAACTTTTAGCTTAGTTACTAATCACACTTAATTCTGTTTTTCACACAAGTGATGGTCAAAAACAGAATTAAGTGTGATTAGTAACTAAGAAGTGTGTGTGGGTGTGTGTGTGTGTGGGGGTGTGTGTGTGTGTGTGAGAGAGTGTGTATAGTGTGTGTGTAGTTTGTACTATCAATAATTTTTTTTTGAAGTTACTTTGAGACAGAAAGAAGATATCAGAAAGACAGAAAGATAATTGTAATGACCAAATCAGGTATGTCTGTTTAATTTAGGTACCTATTGATCGAATCGAAGTTGAACAATTAATAGTATAAATATGTATGCTGTCAAATTACATAAAAGGCTTAGGTTCAGGAAGGATACTTTTAATTTTTATGTATTGTATATAAATTGTACATAAAATCATTGCAATTGAAGATATAATGAAGAAATAATCAATTTCACGGGAAAGCAAACTGCAAGAGTACAATAATGTAACTAGTTAAGAGTCCCATCAGAGGTATCGGTAGAGTGGCGTCTACAGTAAACAGTCCACACGCTGTCATCTTACTGAAGGTCCGGTTAACTTGTAGCACGCGCTTGCACAGATGTCTGACACTTTCTGTAAGAAAATTAACTAAAGATATCAGAGAGAGGGTAAGTTACAAAGAAAAAAACAATTCCCCAGATTTCGATATTGATTCTCAAAGGTGGGTAAAAATAATTTAGATTCGGAATTGTTATTGTTCTTACTTGGACAGTTTGTATCCATCACCCGCTGCATACACGCAGACTCGGCTTCCTCCACACCAATATGCAACTTCTGACAATGCCAACAAGTGATAATTACAAGTGACAATTTTTTTACAGTCCAAAAGATTATAGTGACGGTTGAAGCTGGAGGCAACTGAAAGCAGCAAATAGAAAAATATTAAGAGCTAGCTGTGCTCTAAAATGGAACAGTAAATTTACTTTATTCATTCTATAAAATAAAGTTATATTGAGTAATGGAATCAGATACCAAAAATTGAGTAGCACAATCTACAATCTACATAGGACCTAAATGAAAATAAAATTAGGCGTGCGGCATCGTAAACGATGATAAAACAAGAGAAGCTTCTTAAAAATAAAGTAAACGAGAGATTCAGTGTGAGAGTCAGAGAGAGTTATATCTTTCTTCTCTCCCACTTAACTAAATGTACCTAAACGTGACAGGTGCTTGAAATTTCACTCACAATTCTCGTCCAATAATTATAATCGAATCGCCGCTTAAGATGTTTCACTTTAAAAAATGATATTTTGATATAATGAAGGAAATTAAGACTGAGTCAGTACAAATGCAGCATGTAATCCTTTATATGATATACCATTCGATATAAAAGTAAAACATAATGGGATCTTGCTAGAGAAGTAACAGAATAAAAAATTAAAATGTCAAAGATGAAATGTTCGAAGTATTTAAAAAAACACCCAGAGTTTAAGAAATAATATAGATAATTCATTCTCCAGATTTTTAATAATTGTCAAGATATGGATGTTAAAGCTAGTTAAAAAATATCCAAGAAAACTTAACAAAATTCCTGGGCATTACATGTCACCAAATAAAAACTTAAGATACATTATGAATATACTCACTTTGGGAGACGAATCTTGCAAATCCATTGAGTGTATCTGCACAGAACATAGAACATGAATTAACAAGCTGTATGTTCGGTATAATATCTAAAAAAGACTCTCATGTCGTTGCATGAGTCAGTGGGAAGTGAAATATATGTAACAATCGCAATGTACCTAAGCAAGTGACTTACTAATACACGGAAACATTTTATATACAGTTTGTATGCTTCTAAAATATTTTGATACGTCTTAAAAAACTTGTTACAGTATTCATCATTCTGTTCTTCGTTATTTATTGTTAGTATGTCCTTAATCCACTCTTTCAGATACGTTATCAACAGTGTTGTGAGGCAGATACCATACATTAAATTAATATCATATTGTGTATTTAGGACATCGCCGGTAGCTTCAAAAAAACTAACTGACCTCTTTGAGACATAAAAATAAATTGTCGGTAAATTAAGAATTCCGACTGTAGTTATAAGTGCGATCCAGTTCCAAACAATACAGGATAAATTTTTAACCACAGCGTAAATTTTTTTTGGTGGCTCAGTGTAAGCAATAGAACACATTTCCATTTTTAGTTTATGACTTTTTTTTTTTTCATTTTTCCACTTTGTCCCAATTTGAAATAAGCAAGACATGGATATAATTTAATAGTAATACTATGAATGAGCATGAATGAAAACGCGAAGGCCGCAGGCCGCTGGGACCACGCCTAGCGCACGAGACGGGGGTGCGGGGGCATGCGGCGCCGGCGCGGCGTTTGATAAACAAAACGCGTGCACATGCAGTACGTCACTTGCGGAAGCGGAGGTCGGATGTTCGTCGCGCCCTTCGCCGTCCCTGCGCGTTGTGCCGCGTACTAGACTAGCGTAGTGACAATGTCTCATTTTACTCACCGCGAGTATTATGAAATGGTGCGAGTGTATTTGTTAAGCAATGAAAATTTACGAGCAGCACGAAGAAGATACGAAAGGGAGAGCGTACCTCGTATGCGAGCCCAAGGGTGAAATGCCGGGTGTATGTAGAAGAGGCTCAGAGCCTAGATGACTTGAAAGAAAAAATAATTAACGCTTTCAATGAAGTAAAAAGTGGTGTTAGTGTCCTAAACAAACTATGTCTATGTCTATGTTATGGGTTTGGTTTCCGACTTAGTCATAAGTCATAAGTCATTTATTAATTTGTTGAACATAGGTACAATAATGATGTTATACAAAGATAGAATAGTGCGCTATGTTAAGCCAGAGGGCGTACAAATATTTGTGATTAATCAAGCCACCCAAGTCTCGACAAAAAAGAATAAAACAAAAGTAAGCCTGGACAATAAAAAATAATTATAAAGAATGACACACTTTGACAAATTAATTAATAATAAATAGCAATGGAAATCAATGTCAAAAAACAGAAAAAAATTAAATACAAAATAAAATGAAAACTAATAATAAAACTATGTCAATATACAATACTAATGTCAATATACAATACAGATGTCAAAAATATAATACTAATGATGTCAATATACAGATGTCAAAAATACAATACTAATGATGTCAATATACAGATGTCAACATTAATCCTAATGTCAGTATACAAAAAAACAAAAAAATATATAATTTATTAGCATGTCAACATTCTGTCATTAGATTTTTGTCTGTTAGAAACTCCGAAATCCTGTAATATGCTTTGTTCACAAGTAAGGATTTTAGCCGTTTCTTAAATAAGTTCACATTCAATTCTTTGATTGACGACGGTAAGCGATTATATATAACTGGCGCCATGCAAAATACACTTTTATACATTAGTGCTGTGTGAGACCTTCTTACACATAAGCTATTATTATCCCGTCGACTTCTTGTATTAATGTCCGACATTTTTTTAAACAACCCTGGATTGGTCTTTACAAATACAGCAACCTCAAAAATGTATAAAGATGGAAGAGTCAAAATTTTAAACTTAATAAACAATGGTTTGCATGTATCTGTTACCTGCAATCCAAACATTGTCCTAATACACTTTTTTTGGGCTTTAAAGATAATTTCCCTATTAGTTGAATTCCCCCAAAAAATAACACCATATCTTAACACAGAACCCACCAAGCCATGATATGCTATGACTAAAGCGTCCTTCAGTGGACCATTGTGCGTGGGCCCTAAACAAACTAAATGCTTACTTATTTAAACGTGCACGTTTATGCCTTGAAAAAGGAGGAGGTCACTTCGAACAATACCTAAAATATTGTGATTAATAAAATGTAGAGGTAAGAAGAAATTATAAACAATCTTAGAGTGTTAGGTTCTCTTTGATTAGACATTGTTGTAAGATAGTTGATTCCAATTTTTTAAATACGCCAAAATGCAATTGTTTCAATCTAAATTGTATCATGTCTAAGTACCTATCATACCTAAATGTTTTATTTTGAATGGACTAAAACGTATTACTTTCTTACTTATTATGATTTATTTTCTGCATTTTGATGGTCCTAAGCCCATGAAGGTATGAAGGATAAATTGGAATTTACGAAAAATTACGTTTACAAATAACTTTACACAGTCTACACTTAAAAAATTGTAGCGCTAAACTGGGGTCAATAATCCGCCGTCGCATAGAGCGAGCGCGCGTGAGTACTTCTGATAGCAGCTGGCGCGTCAGGCGACCGGTCGACGCGCGGCGTGAATCGGGCGACCGGTCGCCGGACTGGCAAGTGACGTCCATAAAATAAATTTCTGAGTAAACAAGTCTCGTAAGTGTTAACTTTATTTTTTACTATTGAAACATATCAAAACAAAAAATACGTGTTTAGTAAAATACATTCAAGTTTATTATGTCAAAATTTGCGCACTGGTTAAAAACTTTTCCTGTATAACTGCGAAAACTTTTTCTAATGTCAATGCTCCTATTCATTTCTTGGAGCTTCAATATAAGGGAAACGTTGCTACGGCTATGAACAATGTTGCTAATGATGAGAAAAATGAAGCCGACCAAAAATAAAGTGTGAAAACACCAAAAAATTGTAAGCCTGATACCATTTTCAAGCGATGTCGCGAAATTATAGGGCTCATCGTTGAAATGGCGACAAATAGAAAAAAATATTGAAAAATAAAATAGCAAGTATGTGATACTTCTTCCCACACGGAGTGATATAACTATTTTTAATTTTGTATTTTGAAGTGAAGAATACAGAAAGCATAATGTTGAAAGGTTGAACTATTCTTCGGACGTCTTTGTCCAGTCTATTATTATTTAGTTTATTGAGTAACAATTTAACTGGACGATTTGAGTTCCACATGATTACTACGCAACAGTTCGATGTTATACTAGCAATAATTGGTCATTTTTCTATGTGCCAGTCCGGAAGTTTTTCTATTAGTGGGTCTTGATCGTATCTAAGTTGAAAATAATAAATCGTGGTTGCTGTCAATTTAAAAAAAAAAGGATTAGGGAATGACTAATTCATCAATTAGTCAATTAAAAAAGGAATTACTCAAGTATCCACTTAGATAAAGTAGGTAGATAGCTATTTTTAACTTTTGCTGCACGGTAACGACATTAAATTTATTCGACAGCTAAATTCCAAAAACGTTTGGTATCTTCGTGATGGAACCTTGGGAAGCGATGTAGAAACTGTTTTAAATGACCTACAATTCTTAAAAAATGAACTTAATTCCATAGGCCTTGATCTCTTCTCAACCTTTCTTAATGTAAACTATATTTAGCGGACAGTACGTAGGTACTGACAGACATCTGATACTTACACTGATATACTGATAACAGCGCAATCTGGAACCGTCATGAAAAAGTGTACACACTGGTCATCGAAAAGATTCAGAAGTCTTTTGTCCGCTACTTGTACCTGAAACTTTATGGTTATTACCCGCACATGTACCCATCGCCATTTGTGCTTGTTAAGGTGGGGTATTAAAATTTTGAATTAAGGAGAAATCTCAGCCTGGTAAAATATTTCATCCGCCTAATTCGTGGTACACCCATCTCATTTAAATTTTCCCTTACTTCAGTCCATCTCCTTTAACATCCCACTAGCCATTAGACACACACTTCGGCCTCGCCGATATCCTCTATTCAAAATACCTCAAACCGGTACCCTGAAGACCAGTCCATTGTACCTAGTCCTCACCCCTATCAACAACATTCTGTTATAATATGACGAGTCCTCAGATGTCTACGCGAGTACTGAACTGCGATTCCTGAACACTGCTACTCGATACCGGGAGTCCATTGCCACTACTTGGAGTAAATAAATAAAATAAAATAGTTACTTCTTATCAATAATTTTGTTCCAATTTCTCCTAATTCTATCTACTTTTGTCTAATTCTAACTTATTTTGTCTAGGTAATACTATGTAATTTTTATTAAGTTTTAACCAATTTTGTCTCATTTATTTTAATTTCATGTTTCCGGTTTTATTATGCGATTCACGGGGCTTACATGACCTAAAGCGCGTTCACTGTCGGACTGCATAGAAAAGAAAGAGAAGCGCGGTGACACAATGCTGGTAATTTATTACAAAATATAAAGCAATTATTGTTTACTGTAGTCGAGCGAATACTTATATTTAAAACTTGCGTTGTTTGCGTTTAGGTCCTGTAAGCCCCTTAACCTAATTTTATGATTGTATGACATGTGTAATTACTAATAGTGACTAATAACTTGTATGTGTTGTGCAAACTGTTATTATAAGTTGGTTATTAATAAATAAATAATAAAATAATAAACTTTCCAAGCTTCAGAAATCAAACTTATTGAAAAAAGCTCTCTTCGCTTACAACATTTGAGATTTCCTTTCCCGTTCTTATTGAGACAAAAAAAACAATGATGTTTCGGAAAGGTTGTTCTAAATTTTATTAACATGCATTCGGTACATAACGTTAATTCGTTATTGCTGTTTTGGCCCTAAAATAACATATTTCCTTCGCGCTTCCCAATTATGGAAGCACACTCACCTTTTAGGCAAAATGGACAAAATTTTCCGTCATACAATATCTTCGATTTAAATGTGACCATGAACGATCGAGCTTTGATACCTTCACTCACTCTTCCCATTCGTATGAGAGGCCTCGGAGTCCGCAAATTTCAAGTATTAGTGTATCGGCTTTCATATCCTCGTCTCGGTTCAGGGTATTGAGAAATTAATCAGGAAAATCCCAACCTCCACACTGTTTTATTTTGATATGCTTAATCTTAATTAGTTAATCGAGACTATGGATGCCTGGGGACTCGGTTGCCAGAATTCAGATCCACCCGACAATCTATCTTCCCAAAGACGGTGGGATGAGCCGTTCTGCAGAGTAGTACAGAACAATTTACTTGACACGTCTGCTACTACTGCGGAGCGAGCTCGCCTGCTGGCTGTGAGTGAGTGGGAGTCGGGTCTTTGGCTGCATGCACTACCGTCGTCCAACATAGGCACTTCGTCCTACGACACTACGGGCTCGCTGCTTCTCTGCGACTTGGAGCTCCTTGTTGTTGTCCACATCGCTGTCACTGTGGCAAAGTTGCCAACAGCCTCGGACACCACGACCTGTCTTGCAGTGGAAATGGTAAAAGAAACTCCATAACACTTTTCCCAACCTGGGAATCGAACCCAGGACCCCACGCTCAGCAGCCGTGCGCGCTTGCGACCAATGTATTGTATTAGGTAAAGTTTTTAGGAAATAAATGTATGAATAATATCTTATTTTGTATTTTGATCAGAAGACTACAGTGAACATTATGTTGAAAGGTTGAACTATTCTTCAGACTTTTTTGTGCAGTCTGTTATTGAGTAACAATTCAACCGGACGATTTGAGTTATTTTTGTGATGCCCAAATCAGAAATGTCTATTTAATTAGGTATAACTATTGATCGAATCGAAGTTGAACATTAATAGTATAAATATGTATGCTGTCAAATTACGTATAAGACTTAGGTTCTGGAAGGATATTTTTTATTATTATCTATTCAATAGAAATTGTACATAAAATCATTGCAATTGAAGATATAATGAAGAAATAATTAATTTCACAAGAAAGCAAACTGCAACAGTACAATAATGTAATTAGTTAAGAGTTTCATCAGAGGTATCGGTAGAGTGGCATCTACAGTAAACAATCCACACGCTGTCATCTTACTGAAGGTCCGGTTAACTTGTAGCACGCGCTTGCACAGGTGTCGGACACTTTCTGTAAGAAAATAAACAAAAATTGAGTTGGATAAGTTACAAAAAAAAATCCAATTCCCCAGATTTCCCCAGATACTGATTTTAATAATAATAATAATAATAGTTTATTTATCACTCCTGAAATTACAAATTTCTCTTAATCTATGTACAAAATCATGGCAATGAATACATATTTATAAGAGATTACGTTGACGACTATACTAGTATAAACTGTGTCACAGTCGTCAGCGTCTTCCACACTTATTTATTAAAACCACAATTCATTGTTTCAAGCACAATATCTGTAATATTGATGAAATGGAACGATTGTAAAATGAAACTAATAAAATAAAAACAAAATTTACAGGGAAAACAAACTATTTAGAATAAGTACGTTACCACAATGATGGGTGAAGAATGTGTGTGTAGTGTGATAAGGAGTGAGGTGTGTAATGTGTGTGAGGATGTGAGGGTGTAAGTGTAATGTAAAGTAGATGTAAAGAAGTTGGTGTCTTTCTTTAAACATGTTTAACTTTTAGTAATTTCTTCAGTTTTATTATAGTCTAATCGTAGGAGCCAGTCTCGTATTACATCCTTACATTTATTATTCGGAAGTGCGTAAATGTTGTTAAAACGGTTTGCTACGTTGTATAAAATATTACTTGCAACATAATATTGTTGTCTAGCAAGTACAGTTCTGTGAGGTGTCCCTGAGCAGACTCTTGTTTTGTCTCGCTTTGAAATCGGGATATATTCAATGTTTTTATGCTTACGGAGTATTGTAGATAATAAATAAAGCTGTCTAACAGTTAAAACAGAGCACTCACTATACAAAAGATCAGTGCTGTACCTTCGTGGTCGTCCAAGCATGACCTTCAATATAGCTCTTTGTGCACGCTCTAGGGGAAGTAGGATAGTCTTGCCAACCCCTCCCCATACAACGACACAGTACTGCAGTAAACTTTGAGCAAGGGCATAATACACACATAATAAAGTTTCGCGATCAGCTGAGTTCCTGAGTTTTTTAAAGACTGGCATCAACTTTCTTATTCGGCCAATTAACTGGGTTATATGTGCAGTCCATTTTAGGGAGTTGTCTATAATGAGACCAAGATATTTTATATTGGTAGTACGAGTCAGTTTAGGGCAATCACAATTTTCTTTTAAGTCACAAGAATGTACCTTAACATAAAATTCTGGTGGAGGCTGGGTATTGTCACGGTGACTAAAAGTGATATATCTGGTCTTGTCAACATTCAGTGTCAAAAGGTTATTATTAAGCCAGGTCATTGTTTCCCTAATCGCATGCTCTGTGTAATGCTGAGCCTCTTTCCAGTCATTACCTTGCACAATTAAAGCCGTGTCATCGGCATACGTAATAATATTACAATTTGGAAGAACTTTTAAACACAAGCTGTTAATGTACAAAAGAAAGAGGGTGGGTCCAAGAACACTCCCTTGCGGAACGCCGAAAGAGAGAGACGTTTCTGAGCTTGTGTAGCTTCCTATTCTAACGCACTGGGTTCGGCTGGAGAGGTAAGATCGAAAAATCTCTAGTGCAATCCCACGAATGCCAAGCGATTCCATCTTCGAAAGTAACAAGGGAACAGAGACAGTGTCGAAAGCCTTTGACATATCCAAAAACACACCTATAACTTTCTTTTTAGCATCTAGGTTTTGAGCTATGACCTCTGACAGAAGTAGAGTTGCATTTTCTGTAGACCGACCCTTCATGAAGCCAGATTGGTTGTCAGCAATAACATTATTGTGTCGAAGGAAGTTTGTTAATCTAGAATTTAAGAGTTTCTCCAAGATTTTAGAAATAACTGTCAGCACAGATATGGGCCGGTAGTTTCCGACAATGTCTCTGTCACCACTCTTATAGATAGGATGCACTAACGCCCTCTTCAAAATGTTCGGGAAAACACCAGTGGTCAGGCATAGGTTACACATGTGTGTAAGGGGAGAAATAAGACTGCACTTTGCACTTTTAATCACTAGTGTAGGAATGTTGTCAATACCAGTTGCTGAGTCACTTTTTAAGTTAAGGATGATGGACTCCATCTCTACAAAGTCAGTGTCAAGTAGTACCATAGAATCTCTAGATGACTGCGATAAGTTACATTTATTTAACTCATAATTCGATCGATTGGCACTCTGATTATTTAATATTGTATTTGCAAGTGTTTCCCCGATTCCTGCAAAATAATCATTAACTACACCAACTGACTCGCATGGTTCTTGAGCGAGAGTAAGTAACTCACTGGGAGGAGGTGACATTTTCTTAAGGCTAGCAATTTTATTGATGGTATTCCACATACCCTTTGGATTATTTTTATTCTTCTGAAGCTCGTTTTTTTTCGTAAGCAATTCTAAGTTTTTTTAAAAGGTTGTTGCAAAAATTCCGGTACCTTGTATATGTGACTCGAGTAATGGCATTGTCTGGATCAAGCGTTGCTTTTCTGTGCAGTTCGTCTCTATGCCTAATGCACCGTACTAAGCCCGGCGTTGACAATGGCTTAATGGTTCGCCTACGATGAGGGATAGTTACAGATATTGAGTGTGAAGTTATTGCTTGCGAAATTAAGTTTATTAAGTTGACAGCGGAAACATTCGCATCGGCGGTATCATAAACAGGACTAAAATCTGTACCTGAAAGTTTTTGGACTAAAGAAGGATAATCAATTTTAAGAAAAGTGGTCTTAGAAGTGTGTCTTTTTATTTTACAATCAAGACAAAAAACCAGGGGCGCATGGTCTGTTATAAACGAGTCAAGTACATATGTAGCTGAGTATTTATCAGATCTTAACATAACGTGGTCTAAACAACTGGTTTTACGAGTAGGGAAGACATGAGCTGGTAGAAGACCATGATAAGCCATTTGATCCAAGTAAATACTACAATTTGGATCATGACCACTTGGGGATATATTTATATTAATGTCACCTATCAGGACCACCGACTTCACAGACTCTAGTGATGAAAGACACAAGTCAAGGCTGTCACAGAAATTATTAATATTTCGGTTAGATGGGGAGCGGTACACAGCCACGACAGCATACTCGTTTTCCGATTGTAAAATAAGACAGTTGGCATCTAACATGGATGGTTTTGTTACGCGGTGTTTTAATTCAGATTTAATATATAAAATTACGCCGTCATTCTGATTGAGGTGGTCTGAAGTGTATGACGTGTAGCCGTCAATTTCAGGCACAGCGGTACATTTACTCAGCCAACACTCTGTGAGGACGAGAATGTCACATTGTATGCAAATTCTTTCCAGTAAAATGATAAGATTATCATAGTTACAAGCTACGCTACGGATGTTAGTGTGCATTAAAGTTAAGGCTGTCCGAGACAAATCAATATTGTTTACTAGGCTTTCAGGAGAGCAGATCCTAGACTCAGATACCTGAGCTGAGTCAATATCGCTTGAAATATTATCCAAAAATAACATTTTTACGTGAGAATTCTAAAACGCGTATCTGATATTTATGCAAAAGATTATTTCTAATTATTAGGCTAAGTATAATAACAATTAGTACATGTTTACCAATAGAGAAAGATATGAGATGTGTTGTTTGTAGATATGTTTGTATTTGTTTTTTTATAAGTTTTGTGTGTGTGTATAAATTATGTGAAGTGTAAGCAATTGAGAGACAATTAGAATAAGGTACTTGAAAATGTGGTACGACTAAAATATTATTTTTTAACTTAAGTACAAAATAGTAAGTGGAATTGAAACTAAGCAAAACTAACAACATATAATAAAAAATTAAAAATAAAATAAAACAGAAAAGCCATACAACAATGCCTAGTCACGGCTCAGCTTGAGGGCGCAGTGTGTGCAAATCACTGTCTTTATCGATTCGATGTGACGGTGCACCTGCTCGTTGACGAAGGAAAATCTTACCATGAGCCACCCAGCAGAACTCGTAGCTGTTTTTTTTACCGAATTCACGAGCTACATAGAACAATTTTCTTGCTTTTTGAGTTAGGCATTCGGCAATATAAATTGGTTGAGGTTGACCGTCGAGTTCTAAGTGGGCCGTATTTAATTTATTGTTTTGGTTTGCCCGATTGTGATTCTTCACCGAAGTTAGAATTTTCTCTTTCAGTAGAACCGAGGAAAAATCTACAATAATAGGTCCAGACCCACCCTTGTCCGAACTTAGGCGGAAAACATCTCTTATTTGGGTTACATTAACACTAACTTTCGCTGTTAGCCCCACTTTTGTCACTATCTTCAGTAAATCGTCTTTTGTCTCACTTTTTTGGACAGGAACGTTTCTTATCTCAATGGTGGCTTGTTTTTGAGCTCTCTCAAGATTCTCCACTTTTGCTTCTAGTCCTTGTATATAGGCTAAGTGTGTTCGTCTTTCAGTCTCCATTGTAATTAATTTATCTTTCATTTCCTCATAGTGTTTCTCCATGAACTCCATGGATTTTTTAATTTCACAATTCTGCTGCAGAATGCCATTAATAGATGCTTGTATAGTGTTCTGTTGCAATTTGAAAGCTTCAAGGGAAAGCTTCATTTCTGACATGACAACAGTTACTTCATCATCATACTGGCGCTTACGGGCACGGGGTCTGCTGGTGACATTACTGGAACTCTCATTGTCGGTGTCCGTGACGGGCGCTGAACTTTGGTTAGTAACACTTCGCTTCACGCCTTGTTCGAGAGCGGACGTGTGCTAGAAATTTCTTAACTATATCGTCTAAAAATAATCACTATTCATAGAACTTTAAACCCTACGACCCGTCAAAGTTCATAGTTTTCGCATAATTTCGCGTTGCGCCTTTGCCTTACGTGTGTCATCGAGTAGCGGGCGAGTGCCGCGCGCCCTCCTTCACCTCCGCGTGAGCAAGCCAGCCGCCATAATTGCTTTCCCGCTCCAACCAGTGCTCACCGCCCTACCCCGCCGGTTTCATCGACTCGCCGATATTGTTGCGTGTGCGCTGGTGTGCGGGATTTGTGGATCTGCTTGAACGAACCTGAGCCCAATCAGCAAGTAATAAGGCCCGATTCACTTCACACCGTGATGGCTTGTCTACAGCGTACACCGCCACGCGCAGAAGCTTCAAACATAAACAACACAACACCGAAATCGTTATCAGATATGGATATTCCACAAGCGGTATGTAATGAGGGTGATAATGTCAACGTAAACACCATAATGCGTCACAAACGAATTCGTTTAGAATCCTCGCCGAACAGCCAGCTTGATGATTATAATACGGATCTAAAAATCCTACTAAAGTCCTGGAAAAAGGAACAGGATGAACACGTTAATAAATTATACGAACAACAGTCATCGATGTTAAATAAACTTGTTGCGGAGATTGCGGACCTTAAACTTCAAAATTCCTCGATACAGATGGTTAACCTTGAGATTAAAGAATCAATGGAACTAATAAATACCAATTTTGAAGAGATGCGACAACAGATAGATACCTTGAAAAAGGAAAACCACGCCTATAAAAACCATATAAACGATCTTGAAGAAAAAATACAAGATCTGCAACAGTCCACACGCTCTTCATGTGTAGTACTCAGGAATATACCTACTAAAGAGAATGAAACAATTTCTGATCTGACCACCATTATTGAAAAAGTAGGTACTGCTATAAATATGCCCCTGTCTAAACTGGAGATTCGGGATGTTTATCGCCTTCCCGGAAAAAAAGGTACAACCAGACCTATCGTCACCGAATTCATGACTGTGCATACGAAAAACCAGCTGATTACCAATGCCCGCAACTACAATAAAGGACAGCCTAAGGGTGAAACTCTGAACACAAGTAGCATCGGTTTTACTGGAAACCAGCAGCCCGTTTATATCGCAGAACATCTACCCTCAAGCGCGAGAAAACTATTTTTCAAGGCGAGGGAATTTGCAAAGAATCACAAGTTTATGTTTTGCTGGACCAAAGATGGCAATATTTTTATTCGCAAAGAAATAGGAGCCCAACATATCCTCATTAAATCGGAGCGTTGTCTGACAAACTTGAAAATGAATCAGTCAACTCAGTGACTTATAGTGCTTGTGCTAGTTATACAGTTTTTGGTTTTGTTATTATTAATTCTACATTTTTTCATAACTATACCTATATCATTTTGCTACATAGCTATGAAAATTGTACCCACCTATAAACCCCTACGTAAGTTATTTCTATATCATAAATTATACATTCTACACTCCACTCATTACAGACTGACCTTGTTGTGTCATTTCACCGCTACTTCGACAAAAGTTATCGTACACTCTAAACAAAAATATAACACATCGCAATATACATCTACATTCATCCTTACACATTATCTCAACAGCTGCTCGTTAAATACCTCTACCCCCATAATAAGTTGTGATTGTGACTCAACGCTTTGTTTAGTACAAATGCGTTTGTTTGGTGCATTTACCTTTCTGTTTTGTGGAACATTTATGATGTTACCGGATAATCTATTTGTTTTCGGTTGCGAGTGTAGGTACTCACAACGCTTTTGTAATCCGATTATATTCTTGAACTCGGCTATTTCGTATATCGCTTTGCTATTTATACCTGTAATTAATGGCTAATATTATTGGGAATGTTATCGGTGACTTGGACAACCTTGAAATTGCGAAAGTATGTAAGTGTCCACCGGATAAGTGTACAGACTTCATTAACGTATCCATTTCTGGCCTAAAAATTCTCCATTTAAATATTCGAAGCATTAATAAGAACTTTGATGAATTTTTGGTGTTGTTGTCTCTTATTAAAATTAACTGTGACGTCATAGTGCTGACGGAATGTTGGTTGAGTAAGGTGACGAATGTTCCAATACTAAACGGTTATAATTCACACTATACATTGAATACACAAAATCAAAATGATGGGATTGTGATTTTTACAAAACAAAACTTGTCCTGTTCTGTTCAAGAACCAGACTTTACAAACGCGAACTGTCTTTTATGCAAAATTAATAATAAAACAGCAATAGTTGCTATATACCGCTCGCCATCTTTTAACAAAAAAGAACAGTTTCAATGTTTTTTAAATAGTTTGGATACTGTACTTACTCAACTAAAAACTTTTAGAAATGTTGCCATCATTGGGGATGTTAACGTGGACATTAAACCTTCCAATAACGACGACCGTACAACTGACTACTTAACTTTAAGCGCGTCGCATGGCCTTTTACCGGCTCATGATATACCCACGAGAGGTACAAACTGTCTTGACCATATCATTCTCAAATGTCAAACTCCAGCTACAGCACTTATTTTGGAATCATTTATTACGGATCACATGCCTATCTTGTTACATATTGAAGATACTGTATCACCTAACAAACCCCAAAAAACGATTTCCCGAGTGGACTACGCTAAGCTGGTTCAGGAGCTTGAAGACTCGGACCTCTCACATATTATGAGTATGGACGATGCGAATATAGCCGCATACGAATTGATCGGTGTTGTCCAGGGCTTGGTAAAAAAACATACATATGAGGTTAAAATTCCCAGGAAAAATAGAAATATTAAGCCGTGGATAACGCCTGGTCTCATGCGTTGTATCCGTCATCGTGATTTACTTCACATGAACACTAAAAAGTCACCTGATAATGACATTATAAGAATCACCTACAATCGCTACCGTAACCACTGTAACATAATATTACGTAACCTAAAAGATCAGTATGAAAGGGATGAGTTGGAGAAGGCTAAAACGAATACTAAGACGCTTTGGAATAAAATTAAAGACATCACAAACTATAAGAAAACACCCACATCCTCCACAAACTTGTTAAAAATTGAACCGAATCCTCAAGCAGCTGTTGATCGTGTGTGTAGGTATTTCGCGGAGGTTGGCAAGAACCTCGTGTCTGATATCACTTCGTGTTCTCCGATGTCCCCCAGCCTGTACTCACGGCCCCGTAAAGATGTTCCCCTTAACTCGCTAGTTCTTCTAGAATTTGATGAATCGGACATAAATAATGCCATTATTCAACTCCGTCGAGATTCTGCTACCGGTTGGGATGGCATCTCAGCAAATCTACTAAAACAATGTCGTCATGTCCTCGTATCTCCAATAACACACATTTTCAATCGTTCAATTGCCACTGGTATTTTTCCGGAAGCGTTTAAAAAGGCTGTTGTGCACCCGATTTATAAGGATGGGAATAGAGACTCTATGAACAATTACAGGCCTATTTCAGTCCTTTCATCTATCTCGAAAGTTTTTGAAAAATTAGTAAATCGAAGGCTTACTCAGTTCCTCGACAAAAATAACTTAATCGCACAAAATCAGTATGGTTTTAAAAAAGGAGTATCGGCAGAAGACGCAGTTCTCGACTTAACTGAGTTTGTTGCCAGAAAGCTTGATGAAAAACAGAAATGCATAGGTTTGTTCCTAGACTTAAAAAAGGCGTTTGATACGGTCTCTGTTCCCACCCTCCTATCGAAGTTGGAGGACGTCGGCATACGTGGTTTGGCTCATGATTTTTTTGCAAGTTATCTCACTAACCGTAGACTGTGTGTTAGGGTTGGTGACCATGTCAGTAGAGAGGAAACTACCACCTTCGGCGTGCCGCAGGGAAGTGTGCTTGGCCCGACCCTTTTCCAGGTTTACATCAACGAGCTTTGCTGCATACCTCTCACAAACTCTAAAATATTCACCTATGCTGATGATACTGCAGTCATTGTTCATGGAACTGATTGGGAGCATCTGAGAACTACTGCCGAAACCTCACTTAAAGCTGTTATGGGTTGGGTGCAGCTAAATCTCCTCACTCTGAACCTGGACAAGACCTTCTTCATCCCGTTCGGGTTACACCCTGGTACCAAACCACCTACAGGCTTTGTCATTAACGCCCACACATGTAATGGCCATATACCCTGCTCATGCTTTTCTCTTCGTGAGGTAAACCACCTTAAGTATTTGGGTGTGGTTATTGATAGCGGACTCAACTGGCACTCACACTTGGATACTATTACTAAAAGAGTTAGAAGGATGATATATATATTCAAGGCACTTAGGTCTTCGGCTGACTTCAACACGATTAGAATGGTGTATATTGCTATATGTCAGTCCGTCATCACCTATTGCATTACAGTGTGGGGAGGCGCCGCTCGGACAAAGTTTCTTAAGTTGGAACGAGCCCAAAGAGCTGTCCTGAAGGTGATGTCAAAAAAGCACTTTATGTATCCTACCACACAATTATATAAAGATGCCAATGTACTTACTGTTAGGCAACTGTTTGTGCTACGATCCGTACTGAGAAAACACTCCAAGGTCCCCCCTCCAGACCCAACACGCCGTAAGAAAAAACCTCTTATTCTCTCAGTAACGCATAGGACCGCTTTCGCTAGACGCCAGCATTATGTTCTTAGCTCACACCTTTATACATTAATTAACAAAAAAATTAACATAATTGATTTGGATACCTATAGGGTTAAAGTTAAAATTGAGGACTGGATAAGGGATCAAGACTACGAGGCAACGGAAGGTCTACTTGCCTGGATCTGCTGAATCACTTATGCCTATCACTTCACAACGAAAGGAGGTGCCCCCACTAATTCCATCCACATTACACAAATGCACACTCACTCAACACACCCCACACACCCTCACAATACACCAAACACCACCACACTACATCACATCACACCACATCACATCACATCACTTCACACACCCTTCTTCCTTACACATACACACACAACACTTGCACATGACACGACACAAGTGCACTTCACACATACACTCTATACAAACATAATTACTTTATTAAAAATACAAATTAAACATATATAATATATAGATATATTCCTTAGCTTATAATTCTATATCATGTTTGTGACTATCCGAGTCTGCTAGTACGCTCATAATTTGTTCGTCCACTATTTATGCGAAGACACTGCCTCCTAAGATACAGGATCTTCCTAGTTTAGGAGTCAGGGCTTAATTCTGTGTTGACTGTACTTTACCCATCTCTTGTACACTATTTCTGTATTGATTTCTCTGTTCTCACTGACTAATATGTGTATTTAATATGTGTCAAACTTGTATTGTGCTAATAAATACTTATTATTACTTATTATTATTATTATTATTATTATCAGACTTTGGGGGAGTTCTTGGCAGTGGCATCATAACGCAAGTCTAAATTTCGGTTACGGTAAATAAACACAACAATACGCACCAGATATTAGAGCAGCGCGAGCGCCTCGTTAACACACACAGAAGCTTCTTGTACGCGTAAGCGCAGGATGGTTGACAGCGTCGTGTGCGCGCGCGCCGTTATTGGTAGGTCGTTGACCCCGCCTCAAAGAAAGGCGAGATAACAGTTGTGGGCGTGAACGTCTCTGACAAATGGCCGATGACCGTGCGGAGCGATGAACAGACCTCCTCGTTTTAATGCGAGCCTAGTACTGTGCGGCTAATTATTTGATTTTATTTTCTTTAAATTTACTATTATTTAAATCAAAATATCACTGTGCTACTGCTTAAAACACGTCTGAACAGCTCATTTTGAAAGGTGGGTAAAAAGAATTAAGATATTTCAGTCGAAATTGTTGTTGTTCTTACTTGGACAGTTTGTATCCATTACCCGCTGCATACACGCGGACTCGGCTTCCTCCACACCAATATACAACTTCTCACAATGCCAACAAGTGAAAATTACAAGTGAAATTTTTTGTAGAGCATATAAGACAAGAATGACGGTCGGAGGTGGAGGCCACTGAAAGCAGCAAGTAATAAAATATTAAGAGCTGGCTGTGCTCTGAAATGGAACAATAACTTCACTTTATTCATGGAATAAAATAAAGTTAACATTGAGTAATGGAATCAGATACCAAAAATTGAGTAGCACAATCTACAAAGTAAATGTAAATAAAATTGGGCGTGCGGCATCGTAAACGATGATAAAACAAGAGCAGCTTCTTCAAAAATAAAGTAAACGACAGATTAAGTGTGAGAGACAGAGAGAGTTATATCTTTCTTCTCTCTCACTTGACTAAATGTCCCTAAACGTGACACGTGCTTGAAATTTCACTCTCAATTCTCGTCCAATAATGATCGAATCGCTGCAGATGTTTCACTTAAAAAAATGATATTTCAATATAATGAGGGAAATTAAGGCTGAGGCAGTTTAGATGCAACATTTAATCCTATAAATGATATACCTTTCAATATAAAAGTAAAACATAATGAGAATTCACAGAATAAAAAATTAAAATGTCAAACAAGAAATTTTCGAAGTATTTAAAAAACCATTCAGAGTAATAGAAACAATATAGATAATCCATTCTCCAGATTTTTAATACCATGATATGGATGTTGAAGCTGGTTAAAAAATATCCAAGAAAACTTAACGAAATACCTGGGCATATACTTATGAATATACTCACTTTGGGCGACGAATCTTGCAAATGCATTAAGTGTATCTGCACATTACATAGAATACGAATAAACGAGCTGTATGTTCGGTATAATATCTAAAAAAGACGAGAATGTCGTTGCATGAGTCAGTGGGAAGTATATATGTAACAATCGCAATGTAAGCAAGTGACTTACTAATACTCGGAAACATTTTATATACAGCTTATATGCTTCTAAAATATTTTGATACGTCTTAAAAAACTTGTTACAGTATTCATCATTCTGTTCTTCATTATTTATTGTTAGTATGTCCTTAATCCACTCTTTCAGATACGTTGTCAACAGTGTTGTGAGGCAGATACCATACATTAAATTAATATCATATTGTGTATTTAGTACATCGCCTGTAGCTTCAAAAAAACTAATTGACCCTTTTAAGACAAAAAAATAAATTGTCGGTAAATTAAAAATTCCGACTATAGTAATAAGTGCGATCCAGTTCCAAACAATATAACTGCGAAAACTTTTGCTAATGTCAATACTCCTATTAATTTCTTGGAGCTTCAATATAAGGGAAACGTTGCTACGGCTATGAACAATGTTGCTAATGATGAGAAAAATGAAGCCGACCAAAAATAAAGTGTGAAAACACCAAAAAATTGTAAGCCTGATACCATTTTCAAGCGATGTCGCAAAATTATAGTGCTCATCGTTGAAATGGCGACAAATAGAAAGACTATTGAAAAATAAAATAGTAAGGAACAGTAGTATGTGATACTTCTTCTCACACGGAGTGATATAACTATTTCTAATTTTGTATTTTGAAGTGAAGAATACAGAAAGCATAATGTTGAAAGGTTGAACTATTCTTCGGACGTCTTTGTCCAGTCTATTATTATTTAGTTTATTGAGTAACAATTTAACTGGATGATTTGAGTTGTTGTTCCACATGATTACTACGCAACTGTTCGATGTTACACTAGAAATAATCCGTAATTTTTCTATGTGCCAGTCTGAAAGTTTTTCTATTAGTGGGCCTTGATCGTATCTAAGTTGAAAATAATAAATCGTGGTTGCTGTCAAATTAGATAAAAGGATTAGGGAATGACTAATTCATCAATCAGTAAACTTAAAAAGGTAGCTATTTTTAACTTTTACTGCACGGTAACGACATTAAAATTATTCGACAGCTAAATTCCAATAACGTTTGGTATCTTCATGATGGAACCTTGGGAAGCGATGTAGAAACTGATTTAAATGACCTACAATTCTTAAAAAATGAACTTCATTCCATAGGCCTTGATCTCTTCTCAACCTTTCTGAATGTAAACTATACCATATACCTATACCATATACCTAGCGGACAGCACGTAGGTACCGACAGACATCTGCTACTTATACTGATATACTGATAACAGCGCAATCTGGAACCCTCATGAAAAAGTGTATACACTGGTCATCGAAAAGATTCAGAAGTCTTTTGTCCGCTACTAATTGTAGAGTGTAGTAAACTTTTACGGTCATTACCCGCACATGTACCCATCGCCATTTGTGCTAGTTCAGGTGGGGTATCAAAAATTTGAATTAAGGAGAAATCTCAGCCTGGTAAAATATTTCATCCGCCTAATTCGTGGTACACCCATTTAAATTTTCCCTTACTTCAGTCCATCTCCTTTAACATCCCACTAGCCATTAGACACACACTTCGGCCTCGCCGATATCCTCTATTCAAAATACCTCAAACCGGTACCCTGAAGACCAGTCCATTGTACTGTAGAGGTCTGCACTGGGCCTCTACAGTTCCTCGTTTATAATTAAAAGACTAGAATTGGAACTATTGTATTGTTAAAAGAACCACACAGCTTTACAGAAAATATATGAATTATGACGTCTTATAACAAAAACACAATGTTATCTTCTTTGTCAATGCAGTTTGAATCTTTGAATGGAATATTACATACAGCCAGACCTTTCTGCTAAAGGCCGGAACACACAAGACACTACAGTACCTAGCTCTCACCCCTATCAACAACATTCTGTTATAATATGACGAGTCCTCAGATGTCTACGCGAGTACTGAACTGAGATTCCTGAACACTGCTACTCGATACCTGGAGTCCATTGTCACTGCTTGGAGTAAATAAATAAAATAAAATATTTACTTCTTATCAATAATTCTGTTCCAATTTCTCCTAATTCTATCTACTTTTGTCTTATTCTAACTTATTTTGTCTAGGTAATACTATCTAATTTTTATTTAGTTTTAACCAATTTTGTCTCATTTATTTTAATTTCATGTTTCCGGTTTTATTATGCGATTCACGGGGCTTACATGACCTAAAGCGCGTTCACTGTCGGACTGCATATAAAAGAAAGAGAAGCGCGGTGACACAATGCTGGTAATTTATTACAAAATATGAAGCAATTATTGTTTACTGTAGTCGAGCGAATACTTATATTTAAAACTTGCGTTGTTTGCGTTTAGGTCCTGTAAGCCCCTTAACCTAATTTTATGATTGCATGACATGTGTAATTACTAATAGTGACTAATAACTTGTATGTGTTGTGCAAACTGTTATTATAAGTTGGTTATTATTAAATAAATAATAAAATAATAAACTTTCCAAGCTTCAGAAATCAAACTTATTGAAAAAAGCTCTCTTCGCTTACAACATTTGAGATTTCCTTTCCCGTTCTTATTGAGACAAAAAAAAACAATGATGTTTCGGAAAGGTTGTTCTAAATTTTATTAACATGCATTCGGTACATAACGTTAATTCGTTATTGCTGTTGTGGCCCTAAAATAACATATTTCCTTCGCACTTCCCAATTATGGAAGCATACTCACCTTTTAGACAAAATGGACAAAATTGTCCGTCATACAATATCTTCGATTTAAATGTGACCATGAACGACCGAGCTTTGACACCTTCACCCACTCTTCCCATTCGTATGAGAGGTCTCTGAGTCCGCAAATTTCAAGTATATCGGCTTTGTATCGGCTTTCATATCCTCGTCTCGGTTCAGGGCATTGAGAAATTAATCAGGAAAATCCCAGCCTCCACACTGTTTTATTTTGATGTGCTTAATCTTAATTACTTAATCGAGAATTCGAGACTATGGATGCCTGGGGACTCGGTTGTCAGAATTCAGATCCACCCGACAATCCATCTTCCCAAAGGCGGTGGGATGAGCCGCTCTGCAGAGTAGTACAGAACAATTTACTTGACACGTCTACTACTACTGCGGAGCGAGCTCGCCTGCTGGCTGTGAGTGAGTGGGAGTCGGGTCTTTGGCTTCATGCACTACCGTCGTCGAACATAGGCACTTCGTCCGACGACACTACTTTCCGGCTCGCTGCTTCTCTGCGGACTTGGAGCTCCTTGTTGTTGTCCACATCGCTGTCACTGTGTCATAGTTGTCAACAGCCTCGGACACCACGACCTGTCTTGCAGTGGAAGTGGTAAAAAAAACTCCATAACACTTTTCCCAACCTGGGAATCGAACCCAGGACCCCACGCCCAGCAGCCGTGCGCGCTTGCGACCAATGTATTGTATTAGGTAAAGTTTTTAGGAAATAAATGCATGAATACTATCTTATTTTGTATTTTGAATTGAAGACTACAGTGAACATTATGTTGAAAGGTTGAATTATTCTTCAGACTTCTTTGTGCAGTCTGTTATTGAGTAACAATTTAACCGGACGATTTGAGTTATTTTGCATGATCTACTATATTTTTCAATGTCAAATGAAAACTTTTCTGTTATTTTTGTGATACCCAAATCAGAAATGTCTGTTTAATGAGATGTAGGTACCTATTGATCGAATCGAAGTTGAACATTAATAGTATAAATATGTATGTTGTCAAATTACGTAGAAGACTTAGGTTCTGGAAGGATATTCTTTATTATTATCTATTCAATAGAAATGGTACATAAAATCATTACAATTAAAGATAAAATTAAGAAATAATAAATTTCACAGGAAAGCAAACTGCAACAGAACAACAATGTAATAAGCTAAGAGTCCCATCAGAGGTATCGGTAGAGTGGCGTCTACAGTAAACAGTCCACACGCTGTCATCTTACTGAAGGTCCGGTTAACTTGTAGCACGCGCTTGCACAGATGTCTGACACTTCCTGTAAGAAAATAAACGAAAAAATTGAGTTGGATAAGTTACAAAAAACAAAATCCAATTCCCCAGATTTCCCCAGATACTGATTCTGAAAGGTGGGTAAAAAGAATTTAGATATTTCAGTCGAAATTGTTGTTGTTCTTACTTGGACAGTCTGTATCCATTACCCGCTGCATACACGCGGACTCGGCTTCCTCCACACCAATATACAACTTCTCACAATGCCAACAAGTGAAAATTACAAGTGAAATTTTTTGTAGAGCATATAAGACAAGAATGACGGAGTGGAGGCCACTGAAAGCAGCAAGTAGTAAAATTTAAGAGCTGGCTGTACTCTGAAATGGAACACTAACTTCACTTTATTCATTGAATAAAATAAACTTAACATTAAGAAATGGAATCAGATACCAAAAATTGAGTAGCACAATCTACATAGTACCTAACTGAAAATAAAATTGGGCGTGCGGCATCTTAAACGATGATAAAACAAGAGCAGCTTCTTCCAAAATAAAGTAAACGACAGATTTAGTGTGAGAGATACAGAGAGTTATACACTGACCTCTATAATACAAGTACGCTGGACTAACGATACTCTACGAAATGAAAGTTGTTTTTTGTGCCGATTCGAAGCGCCCCGCACGAAGCCCCAAGGAATTAAAATTGACACGTTCTTTCAAATGGACGTTGAGTTGTTTACTTCGTCTCTGATGATTTTGGTCTAAATCGTGAAAAACTACTTAATTTGTGTATTTTGTGTTTACTACGTGATATTTGGAACATTTTTATTTTGAATGCATGCGCATTTTGTAAAACTCGCTGTCAAAAAGGCAGCGGATTAACCTTTCACAAGTAAGTGAATTTCATGACTATAAATGTTTCGATTGCTTTTGTGAGCATTTTTATTACTATCTTATATTTAGAATAAATGTTTTCATTAAAATCCTTTCATATTTAAGGGCTGAGTTTCCCCATAAATTGAATACAATAATTTGAATAGGGTTGTAAATGTTCCATGTCGATAATGTGTCGATAATTTTCTTCAGACAGTTAATAATTTTAAATTTACGTCTTTCAAATAGAAATTTACTGTCGCCAGAAATTTCTGCAATTTGATTACCTACCTAAAACAAATTAGCAAATACTAGTTTCTAATTTCAACAGATAAATCCATACTAATATTATAGGTAAATTCGAAAGTAACTCTGTCTGTCTGTATGTTACCTTTTCACGCTTAAACCACTGAACGGATTTCAATATTTGGCAGAGTATAGTTTTTATCGACATATCTCGCGGGCGAAGCCGCGAGCGGAAGCTAGTATTATATGTAATGTGTACTTGTTTCCGAAGTAAAGACCTAACATCAAAATAAAACTTTCCATCTACAATGTACTGTATACTTTAGTCAGTTTTACTATAATTAAATACTTAATTTCACCTTTCACCTTCACCAGTTTTTTCCCACCAACTCAACTAAGCAGGGCTCAAAAACATGAAAATAGAAAATTGGAGTCCTAAATCCAATTATCATCTTTGTAGCAAAAATTTCACTGCGGACTGTTTCGTTAAACACTCTACACTTTTACGCTCTTCTCCATACGAACACGACCTTTTGGAAGACTAGAATCAATTCTATTTTATTGTATTTTTGACGTTCAAAAGTGCCTATTTACCTATTTTAAATAAAATAATGACGTTCAAAGTGCCTATGTACCTATTTGAAATAAATTATTTGACTTAGACTTTGTTATTTCTTGTGTTTTTTTTCATTAGTATGCACGCAATAATGTAAATGGAATCCATCTGCTTTACGCTAGTAATGACTACATGGTAAGGTAATATTACAAGGTTCACTTTTGGCATTCAATTTGAGTGAATTTGATTGAATTTTTAAGGACGCTGTTTGTTGCTTTTTTGTTTCCTACATGGTTCAATTGTTCCAAATTGAACACCAAAAGTGACTGTCTCGAAGAATACAGCTGCCATTTGATTTACTAGGTTAGAGCGAAATGGCAACATAATAGCTCAATAGTTTTTAGTTCACTTTGCGAACTAATGTGACCCCAGCTCAGATTGTAAAACTAGTGTAGTTGAGCCAGGAGATATTAGCTCAACCATAGTCGTTTTTAGGCTAAGTTCTATAAGCCTATCCTCATATTTAAAGCTCACTGATTTGACCGTCATGCGCTATAACTTTACTAGGACACTATCCACTAGTTTATAGCGTGCGATCTGACCGCGCCCTAATGAAATTTCAGATAGAGTTCATACAAACGTAATACCAAAATAATTTGTAATTCAAACATATTCTTAAGGTAGTGTGTATTTATTCCGATTAGATTACAGACTATCTAGGTTCCCAAATATATTTTTTGGAAGGACTCTGATATAAAGACGAGATAGGAGGAATTTCAAATTTCTATAGAAAACTTATTTTTCTCATAACTCGTCTTTAAATCCATTCAAAATCTATATTTGGGAACCTAGATATTCTGTAATCCAATCGGAATAAATACACACTACATTAAGAATATGTTTGATTTACAAATTATTTTGGTAGGTATTCATGCTCCCCCTTAACCTTTGCAGAGCAATTATTCTATTACTTAAAAATGAAGCATAAAAATAACTGGGAGTGATCCGATATTTTTCTCTTAAGTAATAAATTACTCTCAGTGGTTATAACGATCGATAAAATTCATAAAAGTATTTTTTTATCGTAGGATATATCCCATCTCTAATATTAGTTCCACGGTCCCTTCACATTGCTATCAGCGCCAAAATGGCGAAAATCAAGGCTTCAACCTGTCATCCATAGTCTGCAGTCCAGAGTACTTGTATTATAGAGGTCAGTGGAGTTATATCTTTCTTCTCTCTCATTAGACTAAATGTAATTAAACGTGACATGTGCTTGAAATGACATGTCCAGTTTCTGCCCTCTGGTAATTCTGGTATTGATAAATGTTCATGATTTAAATGTTTACAGTAAGATTTAAAAATTTAGATCTAAATTACTATGGATTTATTATTTCAGTATTACTTGCGTAACATAATTCTCAAAAAAACAGTACTCAATCGTAGCTTCCGCTTTGTTATTTTTAATGGGAAGTAGGTACTAAAAATGTTTTTGACGTTCCATTTTATCCCGTAATTACCTTTAAAGAGTGTGAACAATAACTATGCCGCTTATTTTAGATCAAAGGATTATATTAACGTATTTGCGATACGACAATATTACTAAAATATGTTTGTTTACACATCATGTATGTTTTTTTTGAATACCTACTTCCTAACATGCAGGTAAGTATTTATTACTTGTTTGACATGAGATTGACATAATATTACCAGTTATTTTTTCAGTGTTTTAAAAGACGTCTGTGTATTTTTTGCTTGCTTTCCTTGCTTTGCGGTTCCAAGATGCGTGTATGCTTACTGTGCGATTATTTTGTATTATTGATATATTCTACACGGACTGACATTGATTCTAGACACCATTACTATTGCTATTCTTATAGTATTCTGCTTTTCCTTTCGATTTGGATATTATGATGAGGATTCGCAGACAAATCGTGTGAGATGGCTCGCGTTACGCCTGCAAGTGGCACGATGGTTAGCAAATCAGGTACTCCTCTATACTACGGCAGTCGCGTAAACCCTGCAGTAAAGGCAGTTATTGAGTACATTGAGCAGTTAGTTGTGTTATAATTTGAAAAATACACTGGCATTTGTTATTGTTCCAGCTCCCATTAGATGGATACGCTTGTCACGATGGTTATAATTTATTAAATACCGAAGCTGCTGACAATGAGAGATTACTAGGTCATACAATGGTCTGCCGTGTACCTCAGTCAGTAACTATTTAGTAATCTGTGCCTCAGTCGGACTCAGAAATCCAAGAAGCTGACGTTTCTATACTGTTGCAGTGTTTCTATACCCTTTAGTACGCCTTATTTCCAATGATAATAATTATCAGGTCAATTCAAGGTAAATTATTTATGTTTATAATAAGTAGGAAAGGTCTTAGAAAGAAAATGGGTAAATGAATTGGGTAGATCCGTCAAAACTGGAAAGACGAGCAATGGAAACGATTGTCAAGAAAAATGAGTGTTTCGTCATATAAAAACATAACATCACGCCAGCGATCCCCGAAGGATTTGGGGAAAGTGAACCAGTAGTACACCCCACATTTCGCCAGTTATGTCATGCCATGTAATAAAATGTAATAATATTTTCAGGATATAGCAACAGTTTATGCATGTCAAACCTGTTAGGTTCGAGCAAATCGACACCTGATTCATGACTCATCAAGGGACTTACAAGAGGATGTTGTTCCATCTGTGGAACATAAATCACCAACACCGCCGCCACCACAGTATCTTCCACCAACACCACCACTACCACGGGGCGTCCCACCAACACCGCCGCCGCTACGATTACCACCCCCATTATCACCAGTAGCACAACGAGGTGCTCGTACAACATTAGCTGTAAGCCTACCAAATAACAAGCGAGCCAGTAGGTAACACTTCAAGCCGCTGTATATTTAATAACAACAATGTTTTGGTGTCTCTAGAAGACGTTTTTTTTATCATTTTATTTATGTAAGTATGTACTTAGTTATCTACAATATAAGAATTTGTTTGGCAATAAATACATACATAGTTTTATTTATTATAATACCGATTCAGTACCTACAAGTAGCTAATATAAATAATATTATGGGTGTTGCATGAAGGTAGAAACTAAAATACGGAATCAGAGATGATACCAATATCATATTACTTATGTGCATCTATGTGTACAATATAGATTATGATTGCTTTGTGATGAAATGAAAAAAAAAAATTAAGTTTTTAATAGATAAACAATTGGAGCTTTATATTTTTGTTAGACAAATATAGAAATATCAAAAAAAAACTGCAGACTATGATCTCAGAAGACAAAATATTAAATGTTTCAATAACTTCACAAAGTCATACCACCAATTAGTACCTGTATTCGCTCACAGATGGCGTTATACTAAAAAAAACTAAGAAAAATCCCCAGCATATAAACCTTATTATTACCAGTTTTCGCAAGATCCTGACTCCTGAAACTTATTAATTGATAAACTATAAAATACGACGATTATAATAATATAACAGTTGTTACTGAACATTTTGTTTGACTACCTAGACAATCGCCCATTGCTGCACCAGACATCTCCTTTCGTCTCTCGATTCTCGTCCAATAATGATCTAATCGCTGCAGATGTTTCACTTAAAAAAAAAATATTTTAATATAATGAGGGAAATTAAGGCTGAGGCAGTACAAATGCAACATTTAATCCTATAAATGATATACCTTTCAATATAAAAGTAAAACATAATGAGAAGTCACAGAATAAAAAATTAAAATGTCAAACAAGAAATTTTCGAAGTATTTAAAAAACCATTCAGAGTAATAGAAACAATATAGATAATCCATTCTCCAGATTTTTAATACCATGATATGGATGTTGAAGCTGGTTATAAATATCCAAGAAAACTTAACGAAATTCCTGGGCATTAACTGTTACCAAATGAAAACTTAAGATACATTATGAATATACTCACTTTGGGCGACGACTCTTCTAAATACATTAAGTGTATCTGTACATTACATAGAATACGAATAAACGAGCTGTATGTTCGGTATAATATCTAAAAAAGACGAGAATGTCGTTGCATGAGTCAGTGGGAAGTATATATGTTACAATCGCAATGTAAGCAAGTGACTTACTAATACTCGGAAACATTTTATATACAGCTTGTATGCTTCTAAAATATTTTGATACGTCTTAAAAAACTTATTACAGTACTCATCATTCTGTTCTTCATTATTTATTGTTAGTATGTCCTTAATCCACTCTTTCAGATACGTTGTCTACAGTGTTGTGAGGCAGATACCATACATTAAATTAATATCATATTGTGTATTTAGTACATCGCCGGTAACTTCAAAAAAAACTAACTGACCTCTGTGAGAGATAAAAAAAATTGTCGGTAAATTAAAAATTCCGACTATAGTAATAAGTGAGATCCAGTTCCAAACAATGTAACTGCGAAAACTTTTGCTTATGTCAATGCTCCTATTAATTTCTTGGAGCTTCAATATAAGGGAAACGTTGCTACTGCTATGAACAATGCTGCAAATGATGAGCAAAATGTACCCGACGAAAAATAAAGTGTGAAAATACCAAAAAATTGTAAGCCTGATACCAGTTTTATGCGATTTTGTAAAAATAAAGGGCTCATCGTTGAACTGGCGACACAAAGAAAAAACATGGAAAAATGAAATAGTAAAGAACAGTATTATGTGATACTTCTTCTCACACGGAGTGATATAACTATTTCTAATTTTGTATTTTGAATTGAAGAATACAGAGAGTATAATGTTGAAAGGTTGAACTATTCTTCGGACGTCTTTGTCCAGTCTATTATTATTTAGTTTATTGAGTAACAATTTAACTGGACGATTTGAGTTGTTGTTCCACATGATTACTACGCAACTGTTCGATGTTACACTAGAAATAATCCGTAATTTTTCTATGTGCCAGTCTGGAAGTTTTTCAATTAGTGAGTCTTGATCGTATCTAAGTTGAAAATAATAAATCGTGGTTGCTGTCAAATTAGATGAAAGGATTAGGGAGTGACTAATTCGTCAATCAGTAAATTTAAAAAGGAATTACTCAAGTATCCACTTAGATAAACTAGGTAGCTATTTTTAACTTTTGGTGCACGATAACGACAATAAAATTATTTGACAGCTAAATTCCAAAAACGTTTGGTATCTTTATGATGGAACCTTGGGAAGCGATGTAATCTGTTTTAAATGACCTACAATTCCTAAAAACTGAACTTCATTCCATTGGCCTTGATCTCTTCTCAACCTTTCGAAATGTAAACTGTACTTAACAGACAGTACGTAGATACTGACAAACATCTGATACTGATATACTGACAACAGCGCAATCTGAACCCTCATGAAAAGTGTATACACTGATATCGAAAAGATTCAGAAGTCTTTTGTCCGCTACTTGTACCTAAACTTTTATGGTTATTACCCGCACATGTACCCATCGCCATTTGTGCTAGTTAAGGTGGGGTATCAACATTTTGAATTAAGGAGAAATCTCAGCCTGGTAAAATATTTCATCCGCCTAATTCGTAGTACACCCATCCCATTTAAATTTTCCCTTACTTCAGTCCATCTCCTTTAACATCCCACTATCCATTAGACACACACTTCGGCCTCGCCGATATCCTCTATTCAAAATACCTCAAACCGGTACCCTGAAGACCAGTCCATTCTACCTAGCCCTCACCCCTATCAACAACATTCTGTTATAATATGACGAGTCCTCAGATGTCTACGCGAGTACTGAACTGAGATTCCTGAACACTGCTACTCGATACCTGGAGTCCATTGCCACTCCTTGGAGTAAATAAATAAAATAAAATAGTTACTTCTTATCAAGAATTCTGTTCCAATTTCTCTTAATTCTATCTACTTTTGTCTAATTCTAACTTATTTTGTCTAGGTAATACTATCTAATTTTTATTTAGTTTTAACCAATTTTGTCTCATTTATTTTAATTTCATGTTTCCGGTTTTATTATGCGATTCATGGGGCTTACATGACCTAAAGCGCGTTCACTGTCGGACTGCATAGAAAAGAAAGAGAAGCGCGATGACACAACGCTGGTAATTTATTGCAAAATATGAAGCAATTATTGTTTACTGTAGTCGAGCGAATACTTATATTTAAAACTTGCGTTGTTTGCGTTTAGGTCCTGTAAGTGCCCCTTAACCTAATTTTATGATTGTATGACATGTGTAATTACTAATAGTGACTAATAACTTGTATGTGTTGTGCAAACTGTTATTATAAGTTGGTTATTAATAAATAAATAATAAAATAATAAACTTTCCAAGCTTCAGAAACCAAACTTATTGAAAAAAGCTCTCTTCGCTTACAACATTTGAGATTTCCTTTCCCGTTCTTATTGAGACAAAAAAAACAATGATGTTTCGGAAAGGTTGTTCTAAATTTTATTAACATGCATTCGGTACATAACGTTAATTCGTTATTGCTGTTTTGGCCCTAAAATAACATATTTCCTTCGCGCTTCCCAATTATGGAAGCACACTCACCTTTTAGGCAAAATGGACAAAATTGTCCGTCATACAATATCTTCAATTTAAATGTGACCATGAACGACCGAGCTTTGACACCTTCACCCACTCTTCCCATTCGTATGAGAGGTCTCTGAGTCCGCAAATTTCAAGTATATCGGCTTTGTATCAGCTTTCATATCCTCGTCTCGGTTCAGGGCATTGAGAAATTAATCAGGAAAATCCCAGCCTCGACACTGTTTTATTTTGATGTGATTAATCTTAATTACTTAATCGAGACTATGGATGCCTGGGGACTCGGTTGCCAGAATTCAGATCCACCCGACAATCCATCTTCCCAAAGGCGGTGGGATGAGCCGCTCTGCAGAGTAGTACAGAACAATTTACTTGACACGTCTACTACTACTGCGGAGCGAGCTCGCCTGCTGGCTGTGAGTGAGTGGGAGTCGGGTCTTTGGCTTCATGCACTACCGTCGTCGAACATAGGCACTTCGTCCGACGACACTACTTTCCGGCTCGCTGCTTCTCTGCGGACTTGGAGCTCATTGGTGTTGTCCACATCGCTGTCACTGTGTCATAGTTGTCAACAGCCTCGGACACCATGACCTGTCTTGCAGTGGAAGTGGTAAAAAAAACTCCATAACACTTTTCCCAACCTGGGAATCGAACCCAGGACCCCACGCCTAGCAGCCGTGCGCGCTTGCGACCAATGTATTGTATTAGGTAAAGCTTTTAGGAAATAAATGCATGAAATCTTATTTTGTATTTTGAATTGAAGACTACAGTGAACATTATGTTGAAAGGTTGAACTATTCTTCAGATTTTTTTGTGCAGTCTGTTATTGAGTAACAATTCAACCGGACAAAAAAAAATTACTGAAAAATGCTTCACCAATAAGATTGGATACGATTAACTTAACGGTTAACTGTCCATTATGTTATCCTTTTATGATTCTGCCAGAGTGGCCTTTTTAGGCCCCCTGATCTACTTAATTTTTCAATATCAAATGAAAACTTTTCTGTTATTTTTGTGATACCCAAATCAGAAATGTTTGTTTAATGAGATGTAGGTACCTATTGATCGAATCGAAGTTGAACATTTATAGAATAAATATGTATGCTGTCAAATTACGTATAAGATTTGGGTTCTGGAAGGATATTTTTTATTATTATCTATTCAATAGAAATTGTACATAAAATTGAAGATATAATGAAGAAATAATTAATTTCACAGGAAAGCAAACTGCAACAGTACAATAATGTAATTAGTTAAGAGTCCCAGCAGAGGTATCGGTAGAGTGGCATCTACAGTAAACATGCCACACGCTGTCATCTTACTGAAGGTCCGGTTAACTTGAAGCACGCGCTTGCACAGATGTCTGACACTTTCTGTAAGAAAATAAACAAAAATTGAGTTGGATAAGTTACAAAAAAAAAATCCAATACCCCAGATTTCCCCAGATACTGATTCTGAAAGGTGGGTAAAAAGAATTTAGATATTTCAGTCGAAATTGTTGTTGTTCTTACTTGGACAGTTTGTATCCATTACCCGCTGCATACACGCGGACTCGGCTTCCTCCACACCAATATACAACTTCTCACAATGCCAACAAGTGATAATTACAAGTGATATTTTTTTTAGAGCATATAAGACAAAAATGACGGTCGGAGGTGGAGGCCACTGAAAGCAGCAAGTAGTAAAATATTAAGAGCTTGCTGTGCTCTGAAACGGAACACTAACTTCACTTTATTCATTGAATAAAATAAAGTTAACATTGAGTAATGGAATCAGATACCAAAAATTGAGTAGCACAATCTACAAAGTACCTAAATGTAAATAAAATTGGGCGTGCGGCATCGTAAACTATGATAAAACAAGAGCAGCTTCTTCAAAAATCAAGTAAACGACAGATTAAGTGTGAGAGACAGAGAGAGTTATATCTTTCTTCTCTCTCACTTGACTAAATGTCCCTAAACGTGACACGTGCTTGAAATTTCACTCTCAATTCTCGTCCAATAATGATCGAATCGCTGCAGATGTTTCACTTTAAAAAAATGATATTTTAATATAATGAGGGAAATGAAGGCTGCGGCAGTGTAAATGCATCATTTAATCCTATAAATGATATACCTTTAATATAAAAGTAAAACATAATGAGAAGTCACAGAATAAAAAATTAAAATGTCAAACAAGAAATTTTCGAAGTATTTAAAAAACCGTTCAGAGTAATAGAAACAATATAGATAATCCATTCTCCAGATTTTTAATACCATGATACGGATGTTGAAGCTGGTTAAAAAATATCCAAGAATATACTCACGTTGAGCGACGAATCTTGCAAATGCATTAAGTGTATCTGCACATTACATAGAATACGAATAAACGAGCTGTATGTTCGGTATAATATCTAAAAAAGACGATAATGTCGTTGCATGAGTCAGTAGGAAGTGCATATGTAACAATCGCAATGTAAGCAAGTGACTTACTAATACTCGGAAACATTTTATATACAGCTTGTATGCTTCTAAAATATTTTGATACGTCTTAAAAAACTCGTTACAGTACTCATCATTCTGTTCTTCATTAGTTATTGTTAGTATGTCCTTAATCCACTCTTTCAGATACGTTGTCAACAGTGTTGTGAGGCAGGTACCATACATTAAATTAATATCATATTGTGTATTTAGTACATCGCCGGTAGCTTAAAAAAAATGAACTGACCCTTTTAAGACATAAAAACAAATTGAGGGTAAATTAAAAATTCCGATTATAGTTATAAGTGAGATCCAGTTCCAAACAATATGATTGCGGACACTTTTGCTAATGTCAATGCTCCTATTAATGTCTTGGAGCTTCAATATAAGGGAAACGTTGCTACGGCTATGAACAATGCTGCTAATGATGAGCAAAATATACCCAACGAAAAATAAAGGGTGAAAACACCAAAAAATTGTAAGCCTGAAAAATTGTAAGCTTTATGCGATTTCGCAAAAATAAAGGGCTCATCGTTGAACTGGCGACACATAGAAACAACATGGAAAAATGAAATAGTAAAGAACGGTATTATGTAAAAAAATTATCTGGCTCATCGTTGAAATGGCGACAAATAGAAAAAAAATTGAAAAATAAAATAGTAAGGAACAGTAGTATGTGATACTTCTTCCCACACGGAGTGATATAACTATTTCTAATTTTGTATTTTGAAGTGAAGAATACAGAAAGCATAATGTTGAAAGGTTGAACTATTCTTCGGACGTCTTTGTCCAGTCTATTATTATTTAGTTTATTGAGTAACAATTTAACTGGACGATTTGAGTTGTTGTTCCACATGATTACTACGCAACTGTTCGATGTTATAGTAGCAATAATTGGTAATTTTTCTATGTGCCAGTCCGGAAGTTTTTCTATTAGTGGGTCTTGATCGTATCTAAGTTGAAAATAATAAATCGTGGTTGGTGTCAAATTAGATAAAAGGATTAGGGAATGACTAGTTCATCAATCAGTAAAAAAACCGGGCAAGAGCGAGTCGGACTCGCGCACCGAGGGTTCCGTAACATCCGGGTTTATGCATAAGGTTTATGTTTATGAAATTAAATGGTTTTTAGGGTTCCGTACCCAAAGGGTAAAAACGGGACCCTATTACTAAGACTTCGCTGTCTGTCCGTCTGTCCGTCTGTCCGTCTGTCCGTCTGTCCGTCTGTCCGTCTGTCCGTCTGTCTGTCACCAGGCTGTATCTCAAGATCCGCGATTGCTAGACAGTTGAAATTTTCACAGATGATGTATTTCTGTTGCCGCTATAACAACAAATACTAAAAACAAAATAAAATAAATATTTAAGGGGGGCTCCCATACAACAAACGCGATTTTTTTGCTCTTTTTTGCTCGATATCAAAAATGGCAACAGGTAGGCACTTGAAATATTCACAAAATACTCAATTGTATGTTAACTTTAATAATAAATAATAAAAATAAAATAAAATAAATATTTAAGGGGGGCTACCATACAACAAACATGTTTTTTTCGGCGTTTTTGCCTTGTGGTACGGAACCCTTCGTGTGCGAGTCCGACACGCACTTGGCCAGTTTTTTATTATTTTTGAGTTGATTGAATGAATGGTAAATTGTAGTTTACGATTTTTGACGAATTAAAAAAAACTACTTACTAGATCTCGTTCAAACCAATTTTCGCTGGTAGTTTACATGGTAATGTACATCATATATTTTTTTAGTTTTATCATTCTCTTATTTTAGATGTTACAGGGGTGGGGGACACACATTTTATCACTTTGGAAGTGTCTCTCGCGCAAACTATTCAGTTTAGAAAAAAATGATATTAGAAACCTCCATATCATTTTTGAAGACCTACCGATAGATACCCCACACTTATGGGTTTGATGAAAAAAAAATTTTTGAGTTTCGGTTCTAAGTATGGGGAACCCTAAAAATTTATTGTTTTTTTTTTCTATTTTTGTGTGAAAATCTTAATGCGGTTCATAGAATACATCTACTTACCAAGTTTCAACAGTATAGTTCTTATAGTGTCGGAGAAAAGTGGCTGTGACTTACGGACGGACAGACAGACAGACGGACAGACAGACAGACAGACAGACAGACGGACATGACGAATCTATAAGGGTTCCGTTTTTGCCATTTGGCTACGGAACCCTAATAAAAAAGGAATTACTTAAGTATCCACTTAGATAAACTAGGTAGCTATTTTTAACTTTTGGTGGACGGTAACGACAGTAAAATTATTCGACAGCTAAATTCCAAAAATGTTTGGTATCTTCATGATGGAACCTTCGGAAGCAACGTAGAAATTGTTTTAAATGACCTACAATTCCTATAAAATGAACTTCATTCCATAGGCCTTGATCTCTTCTCAACCTTTCTTAATGTAAACTATATTTAGCGGACAATACGTAGGTACTGACAGACATCTGATACTTATACTGATGTACTGATAACAGCGCAATCTGGAACCCTCATGAAAAAGTGTATATATCGAAAAGATTCAGAAGTCTTTTGTCCGCTACTTGTACCTGAAACTTTATGGTTATTACCCGTACATGTAACCATTGCCATTTGTGCTAGTTAAGGTGGGGTGCCAAAGTTTTGAATTAAAGAGAAATCTCAGCATGGGAAAATATTTCATCCGCCTAATTCGTGGTACACCCATTTCAATTCCTCCTTACTTCAGTCCATCTCCTTTAACATCCCACTAGCCATTAGACACACACTTCGCCCTCGCCGACGTCCTCTATTCAAAATACCTCAAACCGGTACCCTCACCCTTATCAACAACATGTTATTATATGGTGAGTCTCTCAGATGTCTTCGCGAGTACTGAACTGAGATTCCTAAACACTGGTACCTACTCGATACCTGGAAATCCACTCCCAGTACACTCCTTGGAGTAAATAAATAAAAAAAAGTTAATTCTATTCCAATTTACCCTAATTCTACCTAAAGTCTAATTTTATCTTATTTTATCTAATAATATCAAATTTTTATCTAATTTTGACCAATTTTGTTTCATTTAATTTAATTTCATGTTTCCAGTTTTATTAAGCGATTTAACCTTATTATTTTTATGATTTTATGACATGTGTAATTAGTAACATTGAATAATAACTTGTATGTGTGGTGCAAACTGTTAATACAAAATATAAATTGGCTATTAATAAATTAGGGTCAAAACAGCAATAACGGATTAACGTTATAGCCCAATGCATGTTAATTTAGAACTACCTTTCCGAAATAAATTGTTTTTTTTTTTATCTCAGTGAGAACGGGAAAGGAATTCTCAAATCTTGAAGACGAAGAGAGGTTTTTCCAAGAGTTTTGATTTCTGGAGCTTGTAAAGTTTATTATTTTATTATTTACTAACAGCGCCCCACGGTTTCACCCGCATAAGTGTGGATCCCGTGGGAATATCGGGATAAAAACTGTTTTATGTCCCGGGACTCAAAGTGTCTCTACATAAAATTTCATCTAAATCGGTTCAGCGGTTTAAGAGTGAAGAGGTAACAGACAGACAGACTCACTTTCGCTATATTATAAATTAAAGTATACGACGCAAAAGGAGTATGTAAGGATCGTAGTAGGAAGCGTTCTGTGGTTTCTGCCTACCCCCATTGAAAGAAAGCGTGAGTTTTGGTATATGTATGTATGATAGGGGGCTTACGTGACCTAAAGCGCGCTCACTGTCGGACTGCATAGAAAAGAAAGAGAAGCGCTATGACACAACGCTGGTAATTTATTGCAAATTATGAAGCAATTATTTAATTACAAAAATACTATTGTTTGGACTATAAAATTAAAACACTAGTATTTTAGTAAGTTGCTTGCAGAATAATCTGACAAAAATACAGAATGATTTATGGCTTTTATTGTAAACAGAAAGTTTTAGAGGTATCATGATTTTTTTTCTATAGCATCAAATTAATTGTATTATGTTTTCAACACACTATCAACCTAGCATATATCCTGAGAAATATCATATATTTTTCTGATTTTGTTTACTGTAGTCAATCAAATATTATATACTTTTACTGTTTCTACGTTTAGGTCCTGCAAGCCCCTTAAGGCTAAATTCTAGGCGTTAACATATACTTTTATTGTTTCTAACACTTGCGTTTTTTGCGTTTAGGTTCTGTAAGCCCCTTATGGTATTAATTTTAAGTTTATTAACCACGTAACTCTTAGTAATAAGTTTGCAATTTTAATTACATACAACATTAATTAAGCTTTTTAACGATTATATTGTTTACTTTCATAAGGTAAAGTGTTCAGTACCTAACCCTTATTGCACTTGGCGGGAACGAACAGGTAAACAAAATGGCGCTTAAACACACAACACGTGAAGTAGCGTGGCTATACATGTGGCCAAAATGCAAACGCGGGCGCAGGGCGGGCGCGGCGCGGCGTACTTAAACATCTTAAACTTTTAGCTTAGTTACTAATCACACTTAATTCTATTTTTGACCATCACACAAACTATCAATATTTTTTTTCTTAAAATTAGTTTGGGACAGAAAGAAGTAATCAGAAAGACAGAAAGATAATAAGATGACCAAATCTGAAATGCCTGTTTAATTTAAGTACCTATTGATCGAATCGAAATTAAACAAATGGTATAAATATCTAGCTGTCAAATTACATAAAAGGCTTAAGTTCTGGAACGATACTTTTAATTTTTGTCTATTGAATATAAATTGTACATATAAGATAATTGAAGAAATAATTAATTTCACAGGAAAGCAAACTGCAACAGTACAATAATGTAATTAGCTAAGAGTCCCAGCAGAGGTATCGGTAGAGTGGCGTCTACAGTAAACAATCCACACGCTGTCATCTTACTGAAGGTCCGGTTCACTTGTAGCACGCGCTTGCACAAATGTCTGACACTTTCTGTAAGAAAATTAACAAAAGATAAGAGAGAGGGTAAGTTACAATAAAAAAACAATTCCCCAGATTTCGATATTGATTATGAAAGGTGGGTTAAGATAATTTAGATTCGGAATTGTTGTTGTTCTTACTTGGACAGTTTGTATCCATCACTCGCTGCATACACGCGGACTCGACTTCCTCCACACCAATATACAACTTCTCACAATGCCAACAAGTGATAATTACAAGTGACATTTTTTTTATAGTCCATAAGATCATAGTGACGGTTGAAGCTGGAAACACCTGAAAGCAGCAAGTGGCAAAATATTAAGAGCTAGCTGTGCTCTAAAATGGAACAGTAAATTTACTTTATTCATTCTATAAAATAAAGTTAATATTGAGTAATGGAATCAGATACCAAAAATTGAGTAGCACGATCTACATAGTACATAAATGAAAATAAAATTGGGCGTGCGGCATTGTAAACGATGATAAAACAAAATAAGCTTCTTAAAAAATATAAAAAAAAGCTTCTTAAAAACTTTTTAAAAAGTAAACGAGAGATTTAGTGTGAGAGTTATATCTTTCTTCTCTCTCATTTAACTAAGTGTACCTAAACGTGACACGTGCTTGAAATTTCACTCTCAATTCTGGTCCAATATTTATCGAATCACTGCTTGAAATGTTTCACTTTAAAAAATGATATTTTGATACAGGTAATGAAGGAAATTAAGACTCAGTCAGTACAAATGCAGCATTAAATCCTTTATATGATATACTATTCGATATAAAAGTAAAACATAATGGGATCTTCCTAGAGAAGTTACAGAATAAAAAATGAAAATGTCAAAGATGAAATGTTCGAAGTATAAAAACCACCCAGACAGTTTAAGAAAGAATATAGATAATTCATTCTCCAGATTTTTAATAATTATCATGTTAAGGATGTTGAAGCTGGTTAAAAAATATCCAAGAAAAGTTAACAAAATTCCTGGGCATTACCTGTTACCAAATGAAAACTTAAGATACATTATGCATATACTCACATTGGGCGACTCTTGCAAATTCATTAAGAGTCCCTGCACAGTACATAGAACACGAATAAACGAGCTGTATGTTCGGTATAATATCTAAAAAAGACAAGAATGTCGTCGCATGAGTCAGTGGGAAGTGAAATATTATGTAACAATTGCAATGTAAGCAAGTGACTTACTAATAATCGGAAACATTTTATATACAGTTTGTATGCTTCTAAAATATTTTGATACACCTTAAAAAACTTGTTACAGTATTCATCATTCTGTTCTTCATTATTTATTGTTAGTATGTCCTTAATCCATTCTTTCAGATACGTTTTCAACAGTGTTGTGAGGCAGATACCATAAATTAAATTAAGATTAATTTGTGTATTTAGTACATCGCCGGTAGCTTCACAAAAATGAACTGACCCTTTTAAGACATAAAAACAAATTGACGGTAAATTTAAAATTCCGACTATAGTTATAAGTGAGATCCAGTTCCAAACAATATAACTGCGGACACTTTTGCTAATGTCAATGCTCCTATTAATATCTTGAAGCTTCAATATAAGGGAAACGTTGCTACGGCTATGAACAATGCTGCTAATGATGAGCAAAATATACCCAACGAAAAATAAAGTGTGAAAACACCAAAAAATTGTAAGCCTGATACCAGTTTTATGCGATTTCGCAAAAATAAAGGGCTCATCGTTGAACTGGCGACACATAGAAAAAACATGGAAAAATGAAATAGTAAAGAACGGTATTATGTGATACTTCTTCTCACACGGAGTGATATAACCATTTCTAATTTTGTATTTTGAATTGAAGAATACAGAGAGCATAATGTTGAAAGGTTGAACTATTCTTCGGACGTCTTTGTCCAGTCTATTATTATTTAGTTTATTGAGTAACAATTTAACTGGACGATTTGTGTTGTTGTTCCACATGATTACTACGCGACTGTTCGATATTATACTACAAATAATCCGTAATTTTTCTTTGTGCCAGTTCGGAAGTTTTTCTATTAGTGAGTCTTGATCGTATCTAAGTTGAAAATAATAAATCGTGGTTGCTGTCAAATTAGATAAAAGGATTAGGGAGTGACTAATTCATCAATCAGTAAAATAAAAAAGGAATTACTTAAGTATCCACTTAGATAAACTAGGAAGCAATTTTTAACTTTTGGTGGACGGTAACGACAGTAAAATTATTCGACAGCTAAATTCCAAAAACGTTTGGTGTCTTCATGATGGAACCTTCGGAAGCGACGTAGAAACTGTTTTAAATGACCTACAATTCTTTTAAAATCAACTTCATTCCATAGGCCTTGATCTCTTCTCAACCTTTCTTAATGTAAACTATATATAGCGGACAGTACGTAGGTACTGACAGACATCTGATACTTACCCTGATATATTGATAACAGCGCAATCTGGAACCCTCATGAAAAAGTGTATACACTGGTCATCGAAAAGATTCAGAAGTCTTTTGTCCGCTACTTGTACAGTATGCCTCAATACTGCTTAGGCGCGCTATGGTTGAAATTTCTGTGAACATGCTTCGCGCCGTCCCCGCGCCCGCGCCGCAGGCCCGTATTTACATCTGTGTGTGTACACTTGCTAACGTCAAACGAAACAAAACGTATCGTCATCGCTTTTTCACACGCGCGGCGTAATTACGTATGACCTTGGTTGGTTCATACCACTGCTAAAATTCACAACTTCATAACAAGTACTGCTAGCGGATAACATAGCGTATAGGATTAGTAAACACGCAAGCCTGGGTTCGAATCTCGAGATGGAACTTTGATTTATCTTTTCAACAATAATCCTATCTTTTTTATTATTCGATAAATTAATACACGTGAATAATAATGTAATATTTGTTTTATTTGTATTATTATATTGTTATTGAAATATGCGGGGTAAAAATAAAAAATAAATTAAGTGATTTCAAAAATTTTATTCGTTATAATTTGATAAATGAACTTTAAAAACAGTTTATTTTCTCATAAAGAACAATTTATTGAAGTAAAGCAGGTAATCAGTGAGCTACGACCATTAGACTTAATATATTGTAACTATCTTAGTAATAAAATAATATTGTGCTTTAATTGCGGATATAGCTTAAGTATTCATTTTCAAAATTCATTTTGAAAAGAAGATTGAAACTATAAATCTCAAAATAATCCTTATTACGGATATGACACAATAATATTTTAATATTACTAAAATCAATTTGTAATTTATAACTTAATACGTTGTATAACCCCCATTATTATCCATGCTATCAAGTAAACGCTGGCGTATGGATCCTGTAATGTTTAAACATATATCTTCATATTTCCTTGCAATGCAACTTCATCTGGTAGGTAACTGGTTGGTTAAAACCACTTGTTTCTTATTCACTGACTATACTCTTCCTTATATCTTTTGACCCTCCGACTCACAGTTGGTAATTTCTCTAAAACAAAAAAGGAATATTGTAAGGCTACTAGCAAAATTATAAAATATTAAGTAGATACTTATTACTTTTTTAAACAAAATTATTTTGAAAATAGTTCATATGTTACAAAATGATTATATTATAATTTATACATAATGCTATATTCATCATTCCAAAAGTAAATAAATAAACTCTTGGTAATATTATTTTTTTCTTCTATTTAGACCCTATGGTAAATATAAAACGTTTAATAAAATAACTACAAGGATCAGCAGTTAAACTTTAATTAGCTAAATGTTAGATAAAATAATTAAATCATAATACTCACAGTCAGTCCGGTTTCATCAATTATTTGTGATATAATATTAAGTCCACTTTTACGCTGCGCGATAATATCCGCTTTCATCTCAAAGCTTACATTTCAAAATGAACTATTTACACAGCTATTATAATAGATTAAACACACGTCACTAACCCACAATATCAAAAACCAACCAAGAACGAACAACATTCTATTAGACGCGGTGAATGAGCCGTAAGTTACCTGCATCTGTCTACCATACCTAATTTATTTATTTAGATTTCTGTGGGTATACTCATAAAGTTTTACGAATTATGTGAACAAGACGAACATGACACGGAACTATATTCAAAAGCGTGATTATTCGAGTAATATGCGGGTGTGTGTGTCAAATTACTCATTAAAAGAAGGTCGTAAGTCAAACTAAACGTTAAGCAATTAGTTTTACAGTTGCCTATGGACTTTTGGCGTGGATAGTACCTGAAACTTTATAGTTATTACCCGTACATGTAACCATCGCCATTTGTGCTAGTTAAGGTGGGGTGCCAAAGTTTTGAATTAAAGAGAAATCTCAGCATGGGAAAATATTTCATCCGCCTAATTCGTGGTACACCCATTTCAATTCCTCCTTACTTCAGTCCATCTCCTTTAACATCCCACTAGCCATTAGACACACACTTCGCCCTCGCCGACGTCCTCTATTCAAAATACCTCAAACCGGTACCATAACCCTTAAGATCAGTCCATTGTACAGTATCCAGCAATTTTGATTAGGCACGCTATGGTTGAAATTTCTGTGAACATGCTTTGCGCCGTCCCCGCGCCCGCCGCGCCGCAGGCCCGTATTTACATCTGTGTGTGTACACTGGCTAACGTCGAACGAAACAAAAACATACCGTCGTCGCTTTTTCACACGCGCGGCGTAATTCGTTACCTTCGTTGGTTCATACCACTGCTAAAATTCACGACTTTATAACAAGTACCGCTAGCGGATAACGTATCGTATAGAATTAGTAAACACGCAGGCCTGGGTTCCAATCTCGAGATGAAACTGATTTATCTTTTCAACAATAATCTTACCTTTTTTTATTATTCGATAAATTAATACACGAGAATAATAATGTAATATTTATTTTATTTGTATTATTATAGTGTTTTGAAATATGGGGTTAAAAATAAAAAAGTTTTTAAGTGATTTCAAAATTTTTATTCGTTATAATTTGATAAATAAACTTTAAAACAGTTTATTTTCTCATAAAGAACAATTTATTGAAGTAAATCAGTGAACTACGACCATTAGATTTAAAATATTGTAACTATCTTAGTAATAAAATAATATTGTGCATTACTTGCGGATATAGCTTTTTTTTTTTGCGGATGGGAAATCATCAAATGACTCCTCCCGCTCTGGGTGGAGCGGAAGGGAGTGTCAGACTCTTACTGACTAAAACCCACCCGTGTTCCTTCCTTAGCCCTTTATGTTCCGGGCCAGCGGTAACCCTTTCGGACAATCCCGCTGACCCGGCAGGCTTCGGCCCTAAGGGGCCCCTCCTAGATGCTGACATCTCTTTGAGGCGCGCGTGGAACACGTACGCGCCGTCCGGCACGGGCCTGGTCCTGATCGGACGGTGAGCTACCCATTACTCTCCGCCCGCAGGCCCGCGCCTACGGTGGCCGGGAGTCGTCACGCGGCTCCCGACGCCTGGGGCGTCCCCCGCGGCGGCTGAGACGGGAGGCTCTCTCCCTGAACCGTCCCGCCACCTCCTTCGCTCGCATGACTGCTTCGCGGATATAGCTTAAGTATTCATTTTCAAAATTCATTTTGAAAAGAAGATTGAAACTATAAACCTCAAAATAATCCTTATTACGGATATGACACAATAATATTTTAATATTACTAAAATCAATTTGTAATTTATAACCTAATACATTGTATAACCCCCATTATTATCCATGCTATCAAGTAAACGCGGGCGTATGGATCCTATAATGTTTAAACATAAGTATATCTTCATATTTCCTTGCAATGCAACTTCATCTGGTTGGTAACTGGTTGGTTAAAACCACTTGTTTCTTATTCACTGACTATACTCTTCCTTATATCTTTTGACCGTCCGACTCACAGTAGGTAATTTCTCTAAAACAAAAAAGTAATATTGTAAGGCTACTAGCAAAATTATAAAATATTAAGTATTACTTTTTGAAACAAAATTATTTTGAAAATAGTTCAAATGTTACAAAATGATTATATTATAATTTATACATAATGCTATATTTATCATTCCAAAAGTAAATAAATAAACTCTTGGAAATATTATTTTTTTTCTTCTATTTAGACCTATGGTAAATATAAAACGTTTAATAAAATAACTACAAGGATCAGCAGTTATACTTCAATTAAATAAATGTTCGATAAAATAATTATATTGTTACAAATAGAAACACAGATTGATTTTTTAAAAAGATTTTAATGGCCTCCGGCCAAACAATTTACAATATTAGAATTAAATAATAATCGATATTAGGAGAGAGCTTCCGCACTGCTTGATGACCGATGGGCAAATGGACGAGTGCCGCCAGCAGCCTTCCTTATATAGTCCGTCGTGGTGTTGCTATTCTTGCTGCTAATTTTCTTCTAATACGGCTTCTCCTGACGGGGCTGCGTGCTCGAAGCCTTCAGCAGGAACTCGTGGACGGCTCAGCAACACCCTGCGCGTCCAACGGCTGTTCGGTGTCATCATCATCGATCTCTGTGGAGATACACACATTTTAAGAGACATATTTATTTACATCGTTTATCAGTGGTTGGTCAAAATTCATATAGTGCATAGAGGTGTCAGATTATGTACCAATTAGCCAAACAAGTCAACATGATCAGTTATCGACGCTACACACAAGCGTTTCAAGTCACATAGGTTTTACACAGGTCTGTTCCTACGCAACCGAATACCCCGCACATACTCGCGTGCGCAGCAGGATTTACATCAGTCTCTAGTAGTTCACCCCAGATACCTAATAAGGGCTGGATTTACACAGGTCTGTTGTCGGATGCGCCACCGACTCACCCCAGAAACCACCAGTGTCAGGGTCAACCCAATACCACGCGCACAGGATTTACACGGGTCTTTTCCACTGAACACAACACATGACGTTGATAAAATCAATAGACACAGACTTGTTTGGTACATAATCTAACTCAAAAATAGGGAAAAGACTAGCAGGCATGTAAGCTGACAAAGCAAACAGAACAGCAATCGTACAATAAGTACCTTCAAAAAATGCAGCACATGTTTCAGGTGTCCCTTCACCCTTCCACAACACCATGTATGGAGCAGCTGCTTGACTAGTCTTTCCATAGGCACCAGCTAGCAATTGTACCTCATATCTATCGTTAGGGAGGAGCTTAGTAACTTTATAAGGGCCTCTCATACCGCTATCGAGCTTTCCGGTACTTTGAGAATTCTTAATTACATAGACTAAATCATTAACTTGAAACTTTTTAGGCGGTTTCCTATTTTTATTAACGTAAGAGTCTTGTTTTTCTTTGTTTTCGCGAATAAGTCCTTCTGCACGCTGCCTTCTCATCTCGCGAATTGCATCGCGATTTGGATTTGAACCTTCGCAAGTTATATCTTTGATCAAAGCGTTTATTAAAGGTGTAGTAGAATCAGTGCCAATAAGAAGGTTTAATGCCGAATATTGAGTAGTCTTATGTTTAGTAACGTTTAAAACTAATTGCAGTTTCCATAATATTTTTGACCAATCATTTTCATTATAGTTTACTTCTACTCTTAACATGTTTAAAACTGTACGGCAATAACGTTCAACTTGACCGTTTTCCTGATGCATTTCAGGGGTAATGAAATGCACTTCGACCCCATAATTTGAAATCCAATCAATAAACTCATAGTTATCGAACATACGACTTCTATCGCACACTAGTCTTTTAAAAGTGCCAAACAGAGAAATTATTTGGGACATTACGCGCTTCAACTCGCTACAATCTTGCCTTGGTAGGGCATAAAGCAAACAGTACTTAGTATACGCGTCAACTATAATAAGCACATGTTTATGACCATCACTTTCTCTCAGTGGTCCGAGTACATCCGCATGTATCGTATCAAATGGTACTGGATTCTTTTCCCAAGAGGAAATTGGTTGCAAAGGTGCGCGAGGAACTTGCTTGTGTGAAATGCACACTACGCAGTGCGTGACGTATTTTGCGACAAAGTGTCTAAGACCGGGGAACCAAAAGTGTCGCAGGATCAGATTAGCCGTTTTGTCTACACCGATGTGTTCATGCTCGTCATGGAAAACGCGTAATAAACTTAATCGAAATGCCTTTGGTACATAACATAAGAATCGCGCTTGCTCACCCGTGACGTCATACTTATAGTACAAGAGGTTATTACGTTTCACGTAACGCGTGTTATCTAATTTACCGTTATCTAATTTTTCAAGTAACGTTAGTGTCTCCTCGTCACCTGCCTGTGCCACTTGAGCCCAATTTTGTGGTTTTTGAACAACATTAATAATATTGACCGGATTCCTACTCAAGTAGTCTACGTGCGACATAAGCGCGCCCTTACGGTATTCTAGCGAGAAATCAAAGTCTTGCATGTACATCCACCATCTTGCAACTCTGGGTTGGAGATCCTTCTTACGTTGTGTCATTTTTAATGCATTACAGTCTGTGATTATCTTAAAAGATTTACCTATTAAATATTGCCTAAAATGTTGTAATGATTTTACTACCGCGAGGGTCTCCAGCTCATAGCTGTGGTATTTGGATTCCGCGCCAGCAGTCAACTTGCTAAAATAAGCAACCACTCGCCTACGGCCGTCCTTGCCTATTTGCATAAGGATTCCGCCATAACCAATAGAGCTGGCATCAGTATGCAACTCAGTTGTCAATTCGGGATCGAATATTGCCAAAATTGGTTCATTAGTTAAATAAGAAATGATGTCTTGGCGTGCACTTTCGTGTTCATCGCTCCAATTAAAGATTACCCCTTTCCTAGTTAGAGCGGCAATTTGCGCAGTCTTAATCGCGTAATTAGGAATATATCTTCGAAAGTATCCTGCGAGGCCAAGAAATTGGCGAACTTGTTTGACGTTACTCGGTCGCGGTGATTTAACTAATGCATCAATTTTGTAATTGCTCGGTCTAACCTGACCATCACTTATAATTCTACCTAGGTATTCTATTTCCTTGGTAAGAAAAGTACATTTCTTCAAATTAATTGAAAACCCTGCTTCAGTTAGCGTTTTTATAACCGAATCTAATAAAACGAGGTTTTCATCAATCCCGTCCGATAATATCAACACATCGTCGATGTATACCATGACCTTTCCAGCATCAATGAAGGGTTTAAGCGTTTTAGAGATAGTTTTCTGATAAAAAATCGGCGCGTTCGCTAAACCGTAGGGTACCTTGCAATATTCATACTGGGCCTCTGGTGTAACGAATGCTGTCTTATGAATAGACTCTTCAGCAACCCTAAGTTGATGGAAGCCGGAAACCATGTCCAGGGAGCTGAACCAGCGAGCATTACCTAACCTATCTATATAGTCGTTGATCAAGGGAAGAGGATGTCTAGTTTTGACAGTTATTCGATTCAGTGCACGGTAGTCCACGACCATTCTATCAGAACCATCCTTCTTTTTTACTAAAAGGATCGGACTAGCGTATTCTGAATCGGACTCGCGAATAATTTTTTTATCAAGCAGATCCTTCACTATATTTCGTACTTTTAATTTTTCATCATGCGATAATTTATAGGGTCTATAGTGCACGGGCACATCGGTTGTTAACTTAATATGCATCTCACTATCTTTCACTGTTGTGGTAGCGGTACCGCTTAAAAAGAAATCTGAATACTTGGTGAGAATCTCTAATAACCGTTCCCTATCATCTCCGGATACCGATGTATTGACTTGATCGGACAAGGAAATCGAATTTACTTGCATAACATCGTTTGCGGTCGCCTCACTATGAACTATACGTTGGCAGTTACCGGACCTAACATAAGTAATACCTTTCCTGTTTAGTACGTCTGTACCGATTATGACGGGTACATTCAAATTACTGCCATCTACAACACAAAAATCAATTTCTATTGTTATATCGCTAAACTCAACGGGTAGCGTTACAAATGATTCAGATTTAATTTCCGTACCACCCAAACCGCGTAATATCTGGTTAGTAGGCTTTAATTGACACGGGAAATATTTAGCAACAGCTTTTGACATTATGGAAGTACATGAACCACTATCTATTAGCACGTCTAACGGTATCCCTAATATGACAGCAGTCGTCACATCACGATTTTTAGAACTACCCGCAATTTCGCGACAAAAATTGACACCATTATTATTTCGTGAGTTTGCGCGTTCCTTAGCAAAACAAGTAACTTCGGAATGACCTACTTTTTTGCAAAACGTACACTTCGACGGATCGCCACGAGATGTTGCCGGTAACGCGATTGCTTTTTCGTCGCTATTACTCGGGGTTGTATTTGACCGTTTGTTACAATTGACACTCTTATGACCAAATTGATTACACTGATAACATTTTATCGATTTTGAATCTTTAGAATCATATTGACGTTTTAACGGTTTGCGATTTGAGTTATTACTATTGGAAGACTTATCAGACCGATTGGGACCATTAGGAAACACTTTCTTATTATGGCTGCTAGAAGGTTTAACAAAGCTCGATAAAAACTCCACTATAGAATCAGGCGATAGTTTAGCGTTAGTAGCCATAGCGCGAATTTGCGGATCTGCAATTCCACGAATAATAATAGCGGTAAGCAGTTCGTAACTTAGGCCCTTAACTATGCGTAACCTTAAAAGCGATTTACGAGCATACTCAGCGTATGTGGAGTATTTATCAGACTCTGTCCGCATTACATCATAAAGAATGTTCGCGACATCGACAGAACGTGGGCATAGCGCTTTTAGTTCTAATTTGAAATTGGACCATGTGCGAATATTGCTTGTCCATTGGCTAAGCCAGGTGCGAGATTCGCCCTTTAGACAATGTCCGATGCGAGCAAGGCATTCTCTGTCGTCCCAACAGTTCGAAATATGAGCTCTTTCTACTTCATCGCACCACGTGTCGAAGTCATGAACACTCGGATCAAAATCAGAGACAAAATATCGGTTGGATCTGACCTGAGCACAGCTGATAGCGGTTAAAAGACGCTCTGCAGCGTTTGTCACCACGTCTTCAGACTGCGTTGATTCCATGTTGCTAGCGTGTGGCGTCAGCGGCGGCGTTCCCACTTGAGCGGCCACATGCTCACGCGGTGGTGTAGGCGCCCCGAGCACCGATATTGACGGTGTCGAGTTTGGCAGGTCGACAGCGCGGCTAGGGCCAGCGCTGGTCGCTGCAACGGCTTGCGTCTCCACTGACGCGCGGGACTGGTCCTCCAACGCGCGTAGCCTCTTCAGGATCTCCTCCATTGGATTAGGCGAAGGAGTTCGCCCACGGCGTTTTCGTGTGTTGCGTTGATCGCTGGCAGGCATCGCACAGACAAAAACTCCGTCCAAATATTAAATAACCAAAACCACGTGGAGGGATACTAAGTTTTCTTTTATAAAACCAGAAATGCGCTTCAACGGCTTTTCAGCCTTCGAATCCCACTTCTGATGTTACAAATAGAAACACAGATTGATTTTTTAAAAAGATTTTAATGGCCTCCGGCCAAACAATTTACAATATTAGAATTAAATAATAATCGATATTAGGAGAGAGCTTCCGCACTGCTTGATGACCGATGGGCAAATGGACGAGTGCCGCCAGCCGCCTTCCTTATATAGTCCGTCGTGGTGTTGCTATTCTTGCTGCTAATTTTCTTCTAATAATATCATAATACTCACAGTCAGTCCGGTTTCATCAAATATTTGTGATATAATATTAAGTCCACTTTTACGCAGCGTGATAATAACCGCTTTCATCTCAATATTTTAATTTGCTTGCATTTCAAAATGAACAACACCGCTAATAGATTAAACACACTTCACTAACCCACAATATGAAATTATTATCAACCAACAAAGAACCACAACATTCTAAGTATTTAGTCGCGGTGAATGGTGCATCTGTCCACCTTATAATTTATTTATTTAGATTTCTGCGGGTGTAACCATAAATTTTTGCACAAGACGAACATGACACGGAACTATAATATTCAATAGCGTGATTATTCGAGTAATATGCGGGTGTGTGTGTCAAACTACTCATTATAAGAAGGTCGTAAGTCAAACTAAACGTTCAAGCTATTGCTTCGTAACTTTGATTATGGACTTCTGCAGCCTACCGTACCTAGCCCTCACCCTTAACAACAACATGTTATTATATGGTGAGTCTCTCAGATGTCTTCGCGAGTACTGAACTGAGATTCCTAAGCACTGGTACCTACTCGATACCTGGAAATCCACTCCCAGTACACTCCTTGGAGTAAAAAAAAAAAGTTAATTCTATTCCAATTTACATTACTCCTACCTAAATTTGTCTAATTTTATCTTATTTTATCTAATATTCAGGGTTTGGATCAAGTGCTGCCCAGAATGACCACATAGTGCATTTTGTACCGTATGTCATTACTAACATATAAACTGAAGCGCTCCAAATTCTGTCCAGGGAGTCAAGAGGAAAAACAAGTTTTTGGATGTGAATTATTTATTGACCAAAAATGAACTAAAACAAATAATTGGGCTACTTTTAATCATTATTGATAAAACTCTATTAATAAAATAGCTGTTATTGATGATTTTTAATCATCACTGACAATAAACTATTCTGCCGTCATAAATAAAAAGGGCACAACTAAAATTTTTTTCAAAATTAAGTTATATGTATACATATTTGGAATCAAAAAAAAAATAGGCGGATATGACAGTTTGTTTACTCAATTTTGGAAAAAATGTTAGTTGTGCCCTTTTTCTTTATGACGGCAATATTAGTAATCACTGTAATCTATTAATACTAACTAAACTGTAAACTGGTAGTGTGTTATGTTAGTCATTATTAGGGATAGGGTAAGGTAGGTATAGCAAACAAGCCAACGTTCGGGCAGGCCAACATCTGCCGGGTCTACTAGTGTACAATAAAAAAAAAAGTTATTTAAAAAAATAAAAAACCCGACTGCGGTAAAAAACTGAAAAGCTAAAAACAAGCCCATTTTAAATTAAATAAAAGTTGGAAGCAGGCGGGACCCATTTGAATTTGAAAATATGATAAAAATGATATGGGTCCGGCCTTTTTTTTTTATTTTTTTTTTTATTTTTTTTTTTTTATTTTTTTTTGCGGATGGGAAATCATCAAATGACTCCTCCCGCTCTCCGCCCATTTGAATTTCAAAATACAATAAAAATTATGTGGGTCCCGCCTGCTTCCAACTTTTATTTAATTTAAAATGGGCTTGTTTTTAGCTTTTCAGTTTTTTACCGCAGTCGGGTTTTTTATTTTTTTAAATAACTTTTTTTATTTCCAGCTTTTTAGTTTACAAAATAAATGTGAAAGATTTCGCAGACGATTTAGTTCTTGGTACGTGTTTTTTTACGATTTTTCACTTTGAATTACTTTTAACCGTATAAGTTGTATATATTTTTGTAATCACCTTTTAAAACCCTTTATTTTGATACCCCACTCGATAGGTTTTGAGAAAAAAAATTTTTTGAAGACATAATATTGCGCAATAAAACGGCCATTTTGATTTTTTTTTTTCAATTTTTATATACCCAGTGTCACTCTCACAATTAAGACGAATCTAACGGCACCTCTCAAGCTGAAATCGATCAAGCCGTTTAGGCTACAGAGCGTGCCAAAGAAATATACATACATACATACACTCGAAAAACATAACCCTCCTTCTGACGCAGTCGGGTAAAAAGGAAAGTAGTTTAATCATTTTCATCGTTATCTAATATAATTGTGTCAAGGAATGACGCAGGGCGTTGCCTTATAGCCCATCCTAAAAACCAAACTAGATATATGTATCTAATGAATGAAAGCGTGAGTTTTTGGTATATGTATGTATGATAGGGGGCTTACATGACCTAAAGCGCGCTCACTGTCGGACTGCATAGAAAAGAAAGAGAAGCGCTATGACACAACGCTGGTAATTTATTGCAAATTATGAAGCAATTATTTAATTACAAAAATACTATTGTTTGGACTATAAAATTAAAAACACTAGTATTTTAGTAAGTTGCTTGCAGAATAATCTGACAAAAATACAAAATGATTGTATAATATAGATACAATAATAGAATATTATAATAATAAAATTTTATTAGATAGTATGGCTTTTATTGTAAAAAGAAAGTTTTTAGAGGTATATTCATGATTTTTTTCTATAGTATCAAATTAGTTGTATTATGTTTTCAACACACTATTAACCTAGCATATATCCTGAGAAATATCATATATTTTTCTGATTTTGTTTACTGTAGTCGATCATTATATACTTACTTACAACTTTTTTTTTAATTAAGCTTTTTAACGATTATATTGTTTACTTTCATAAAGTATTCAGTACCTAACCCTTTTTCCCTTGGCGGGAACGAACAGGTAAACAAGATGGCGCCTAAACACACAACACGTGAAGTAGTGTGGCTATAAATGTGATATAATTATGAGTTAATGGATTTTTATTGTTAAGTGCTTGACCTGAATGCAAACACGGGCGCAAGGCGGGCGCGGCGCGGCGTACTCAAACATAAGAACTTCATTTGAGCGTCCATAGTGGGCACGCGGGCGCGGTAAGCATATCCTCCCCTCGATTTACGGTACTGAGAAATTAATCAGGAAAATCCCTGCCATCACACTGTTGTATTTTGATGTGCCGTACCTACTTAACCAAGACTATGGATGCCTGGGGACCCGGTTGCCAGAATTAAGATCCACCCGTCAATCCATCTTCCCAAAGACGGTGGGATGAGCCGCTCTGCAGAGTAGTACAGAACAATTTAATTGTCACGTCTGCTATAACTGCGGAGCGAGCTCGCCTGCTGGCTGTGAGTGAGTGGGAGTCGGGTCTTTGGCTTCATGCACTACCATCGTCGAACATGGGCACTTCGTCCGACGACACTGCTTTCCGGCTCGCTGCTTCTCTGCGACTTGGAGCTCCTTGTTGTTGTTTTGCTCGCTCTCACTGTAGCAAAGTTGTCAACAGGCTCGGACACCATGACCTGTTGCAAGACAGGTCATGGTGTCCGAGCCTGCGGAAGTAAAAAAAAACTCCATAACACTCTTCCCAACCTGGGATTGGAACCCAGGACCCCACGCTCAGCAGCCGTGCGCGCCGATGATGTCACCGAGGAAATAGACAGAGATAAAAACAAAAAAATGGTTATTCAGATAGTCATCATCATCTGATGAATATCTGAATAACCGTTTCTTTTGTTTGGTTATTCAGATAGTGTTTCTGCTATATTTCGCAAAATCACTAATAATAATATCGATAACTATTTCTTTTTCAATGTTCTGTGCACACATAGTTAAACAATCAAGAGCAGCAATATTTAATATTTATTTTCACACGAAGTGACATATCTAATTATATTAATATGTGTATGTAATAATGTACCTATAAATTAATTATCATTAGAAACCTATTATTGTAGTAATTAATATTTTTTAATTTCTATGACCGGATCGCCAGCACACGGATATAAACCCTGAGAGGTTTTCGTTGTGTGGCTTAAACCAAACTGTATTAGGTAAAATTTTTTTAGAAAAATAAAATAAATAATTTAATAACATATTAGTTTGTATTTTGACTACAGTGAATATTATATTGAAAGGTTGAACTATTCTTCAGACTTCTTTGTCCAGTCTGTTATTGAGTAACAATTCAAACGGACGACTTGAGTTATTTTGCATGATTACTGATCTACTTAATTTTTCAGTGTCTAATGAAAACTTTTCTATTATTTTTATGATTTTTTATTTTATTTTATTTATTTGACAAAAACAAACAATTGTACAATATGTTTAACAAAAAAAGAAAAAAATATATAAAGGACAAAGTAATTTCAAGAAAAAAAATATTGATATTTTGTGTGATGGTCAAAAACAGAATTTAGTGTGTTTAGTAACTAAGCTAAAAGTTTAAGATACCTACTTAGTTTTTAAATGTCATTTGTACTTACCTATTTAATTAATAATGTACACTAGTAATCTGTGGAAACGTCGTTGATTGTACATTAAATATATTAATGTACAATCAACAACTTTTCCACAGATTAGCTACATATTTTTGACAATCACACAAACTATCAATATTTTTTTTCTTGAAATTACTTTGAGACAGAAAGAAGATAGGTATCAGGAAGACGGAAAGATAATATATGATGATTAAATCAGAAATGTCTGTTTAATTGAGGTACCTATTGGTCGAATCGAAGTTGAACAAATAGTATAAATATGTATGCTGTCAAATTACATAAAAGGCTTAGGTTCTGGAAATGTACTATTAATTTTTGTCTATACAATCATTGCAATAGAAGATATAATGAAGAAATAATTAATTTCACAGGAAAGCAAACTGCAACAGTACAATAATGTAATTAGCTAAGAGTCCCATCAGAGGTATCGGTAGAGTGGCGTCTACAGTAAACAGTCCACACGCTGTCATCTTACTGAAAGTCCGGTTAACTTGTAGCACGCGCTTGCATAGATGTCTGACACTTTCTGTAAGAAAATTATCAAAAGTTGAGAGAGAGGGTTAGTTACAATAAAAAAACAATTCCCCAGATTTCGATATTGATTCTTAAAGGTGGGTAAAAATAATTTAGATATTTCAGTCGAAATTGTTGTTGTTCTTACTTGGACAGTTTGTATCCATCACGCGCTGCATACACGCGGACTCGGCTTTCTCCACACCAATATACAACTTCTCACAATACCAACAAGTGATAATTATAAGTGACAATTTTTTTACAGTCCATATGATTAAAGAGACGGTTGAAGGTGGAGGCCACTGAAAGCAGTAAGTAGCAAAATATTAAGAGCTGGCTGTGCTCTGAAATGGAACACTAATTTGACTTTATTCATTGAATAAAATAAAGTTAATATTGAGTAATGGAATCAGATACCAAAAATTGAGTAGCACAATCTACAATCTACATAGTAACTAAATGAAAATAAAATTGGGCGTGCGGCATCGTAAACGATGATGAAACAAGAGAAGCTTCTTACAAAATTAAGTAAACAAGAGATTTAGTGTGAGAGACTGAGAGAGTTATATCTTTCTTCTCTCTTATATAACTAAATGTGCCTAAACGTGGCACGTGCTTGAAATTTCACTCTCAATTCTCGTCCAATTATCGAATATCGATGTTTCACTTTAAAAAATGATATTTTAGTATCATGAAGGAAATTAAGGCTGAGGCAGTACAAATGCAGAATTTAGTCCTACAAATGATATACCATTCAATATAAAAGTAAAACATAATGGGATCTTGCTAGAGAAGTCACAGTATCTATACATATAATAAATCTGTAGAAGGGTCAATTCTGTACATTAAAAATATTGAAAAAATAAATAGCGGGGGGTGTTGCTGGATCGAAACCAAACCCAAATATGTGATTAAAAAAATTTTTGTCTGTCTGTCTGTCTGTCTGTATATGCAGGCATCACGTGAAAACTAACGGTTCGATTTCGATGAAACTTGGTATAATTATACCTTATTATCCTGGGCATAAAATGGGATACTTTTTATCCTGGAAAAATACGTAGAAAAAAAAACTTATTTTTCAGTTTTATTCATAGACGTTGTTCTGTAGAACCGCGAACACACGTTGCATTACCCGCAGTGGATAATTTTCCATTTCAATTTAAGAGAATACAGTTTCCTGTAGCTTTGTGTTACGCCATGACAATAAATAAGGCTCAAGGTCAGACCCTAGGAGTTGCTGGCGTAGATCTTACCGCGAGTTGTTTTTCACACGGGCAACTTTACGTACCTAGCTCTTTCCCGTGTGAGCAGTCCAAGAAATCTTCATGTTCATATTCCGGACGAGCTCACTAACAATGTTGTGTATGCTGAAGCTCTCAATTAACTTTATGTCGCATTGTCACGATCACTTTTTTATTATTGCAAACTTTTCGTCACTGTCAGTAATTTACTGCTACATGCTACTTATCAAGGTCGGAATTACTATGAAAAAAATATTTACTACAGAACGCGAGCTCAACAGCAGTAGCTCAATATAGGGATATCCTTAATTATTATAGGCTTAGCCGTATTTGGGTCCAATAGATATTTATAAGATGTCATTGTCAGAGTTACTCAAAATGGAGAAATAAACCATCTACGCGAAGACCGACATCCGCGCGGACGGAGTCGCGGGCGGAAGCTAGTATAAAATGAAAATGACCAGGAAAAATGTTCGAAGTATTTAAAAGATCACTTAGAGTAATAGAAACAACATAGATGATTCATTCTCCAAATTTTAAATATCATGATATGGATGTTGAAGCTGGTTAAAAAATATCCAAGAAAAGTTTACAAAGTTTCTGGGCATTACCAAATGAAAACTTAAGATACATTATGCATATACTCACTTGGGGTGACGACTCTTGCAAATGCATTAAGTGTCCCTGCACAGAACATAGAACACGAATAAACGAGTTATATGTTCGGTATAATATCTAAAAAAGAAGGGAAAGTCGTACATGAATCAGTGGGAAGTGAAATATATGTAACAGTCGCAATGTAAGCAAGTACCGACTTACTAATACTCGAAAACATTTTGTATACAGTTTGTAGGCTTCTAAAATATTTTGATACGTCTTAAAAAACTTGTTACAGTATTCATCATTCTGCTCTTCATTATTTATTGTTAGTATGTCCTTATTCCATTCTTCCAGATACGTTGTCAATAGTCTTGTGAGGCAGATACCATACATTAAATGAATATCATATTGTGTATTTAGTACATCGATGATAGCTTCAATTAAATTTATTGACCCCTTTGAGACATAAAAATAAATTGTCGGTAAATTAAAAATTCCGACTACAACAATAAGTGAGATGTAGTTCCAAAAAATAGGACTGCGGAAACTTTTGCTAATATCAATGCTCCTATTAATGTCTTGGAGCTTCAATATAAGGGAAACGTTGCTCCGGCTATGAACAATGTTACAAATGATGAGCAAAATGGAGCCGACGAAAGATAAAATGTTAAAACACCAAACAATTATAAGCATTATACCAATTTTATGCGATTTCGCAAAATAATTGGGCTCATCGTTGGACTGGTGACACATACAAAAAATACTCAAAAATGAAAAAGTAGAGAGCAGTAATATGTGATACTTCTTCTCACTCGGAGTGATATAACTATTCCTAATCTTGTATTTTGAAGTGAAGAATACGGTGTGTATAATGTTCAAAGGTTGAACTATTCTTTGGAAGTCTTTGTCTAGCCTATTATTATTTAGTTTATTGAATAACAATTTCACTGGACGATTTGAGTTGTTGTTCCACATGATTACTACGCAACTAGTCGATGTTATGTGAACAATATAATCTGTCATTTTATAAGGAACAGTCTTGAAGTTTTTCTATTAATGTCGCTTGATCGTATCTACGTTGAAGATTAATCGTGCCTGCTGTCAAATTACATTAAATATGCCTTTTTTGTGTATTTGGAAACCAACGTCTTTTATTTAATTCAAAATTAATTATCGGGTCTAGTATTTGTCTAGTTTATTTATTAACTTATATAATTGTTACCAAATTGATGATTTGAGTTTTCCCGCATCATTAATTTTTGACGTTTTTTATTAATAATGATAATAATTATGACAAATTCAGTACCTACATAAATAAATTATAGTCGTTAAATTTATTTATTTTTATTATTAATCGTGATTCCTGTCAAATTAGTTAAATGATTTAGGTAGTATTTTGAATTTGAATAAAATGCAAAAAGGCAGTTAAAATCAAACGCGTGAAAGCAAAATGGCTTCAGCAACGAAAGACCGTGTTAAAAAAAAATTTGGTGTTTACTAGAAACTACGTCACCTCATTTATTTTTTACTTTCATTGGAAAGAAAATTAAGAGAGTTACTGAGTTCTTGTTTTCCAATTTTTTATTGTTTTTCGAACACCTTCCGTTTATAACAAGTGTTTGAGCTGTCAACTGTCAATAGATCTAGTAAAGTACCGCTGAGTGCGTCCCGAGTGCGTCCGGGATGCATCGGTTGACGAGGGCATGGGACGAACGTGCCCGATCGTGATTTGAATTTTGAATTCACTTGAAAAGTGATTTCGTTCGGGCACATATCCAATTTGTGATGCACTTACCTTCCTACTTTGGGTAGGTACGACTGTGTGAGTTAATGTAAATATGTTTGAAGTACGTGTGTATTCGCCACCTTGCTGAATTTTCATATCTATTTTGTTATGGTAATTGTTTACTGGTATTATTTACTGGTCTGTGTGGTGCCGGACTTAAAGAATAGCACCACCCCATACTTCCCGTGGGTGTCGTAAAAGATGACTAAGGGTCGTACCGGAGAATGGGCAGCAGCGTTCTCTATGCATTCCACCACCATACTATACCTACTGCGATCGCCAACCCGCCTGCCAAGCGTGGCGATTATGGTAAATCCCCCCATTTTGGAGACGTCCACTGCTGGACATAGGCCTCCCGCCTATGTCCAGCAGTGGACGTCTTTCGGCTGAAATGATGATGATGATGATGATGATGAATTATTTACTTACTGCCATCGCCACGCTAAGATAATAGCAAAAAAACTTTTTCCAAATAAAAAAACAAACGACTTCCAAAAAATAACACTACTTGATATGCTCAGTGACAGGAAGTTATTAAAACATCATCAATATAAATTCAGTGGAAAAAAATGGTATCATTGAAGCTAACTCAAAATCTTCCCAAGTAAAGTTAATACAATTTATATGTGACCACTCCTGAGGCATACCTTATCTATTAAGAATTTTCAAATCCGTCTATATGTGACGGATTTATGCCTCAGAACACATATACTTAAACCAAAAAAAAACACCCAAATTGAGAACCTCCTCCTTTTTTGAACTCAGTTAAAAATAAAAACAAATAACTATATCTTACAAATTAAGTTAATTAAATAAAGTTTAATTAATTAATTTATTTATTTAAACCTTTCGCACAAAAAGGTACAAAGGCGGACTTAATGCCTTTGGCATTCTCTACCAGTCAACCAAGGGTGGTGAAGAGATTGGAGGGCAGGTGCTTTGGTTGAGAGGAACAATGATAAAAAATAAACTATTAAAACTAGATACATAAATAGGTTATATACACATACATACTATTTACTATATATATACTTATAATATATAATATATACATACAAATTCAAGGGAGAGAGGTGTTGAGATGACTCTACGCTATTTGATTTGAAAATAACTCTGCAATTTTCGCTTAAATGCATACCGACTGGTGGCCATTCTGATATCAAGAGGAAGTGCATTCCAAAGAAGAATAGACTGAATATGAAAGGAAGAATGAACAAAGTCAGAAGTATAAGAAGGATAGAGTAGGAGAAGATTGTTAAAAGAACGCAGATTCTTAGCGTGAGAAGAACATAGATATTAGAAGTGAGACATGAGATAAGAAGGAGGAGCCTCGCCAGACACAACACTCGTATGGTCAGAGCATCCTTCCTTTTCTATGGAGGATGAATGAACTTCACACCCTGTTCCTCATACCTCTATACTGGTCACCCCGGAGATGAACGTCAGCGCAGCCTTCGTGCACCTACTTCAACGAGACGTCATCATCACTCCCGCAAACTGTGTTACCCAGCCAGCCAGCATCCACGGCTTCAACGGGTATCATGACCACCAGCATGGAGCGGCCGTGCATACCTTGTCATCACTCTTAGCCTCATCAGCAACCTCGGCACAGCATACTGCACTTTCAGCCGGCCTATAAACAGAGCCTTAAAAACCCTCTCCTGGTCGACGCAATCAGTCAGCCTCAACTCGGCGCTGCACACATCCACCGCACTGGGGCATAACGCAGCACCATCTTGACTCACTGGGGCATCTTCGTAGACAGTTCCAACTCACCGTGAACTATGCGGTAACCGGTTCCAACTCACTGTAACCTCAGCTGGCCTGGCACGCATTGCAAGATACAAGACTCCTCAGCCCACTATCGACCTCCGGTCTCCGGAGAGGGTTGATGTAGCGGTATCTACAACGCCAAAAATACGAACTACGCGTCATACTGACCTCACGCAAAATTCTGCATCTCGCAAGCAGAGTTTACCGCGCAACTAGCGTATGTACAACGGCCCGACATGAATCAGTGGCCAGACACAACATCCGTCTGGTTGGAGGATCCTCCATTTTCCAAGGAGGATGAGTGAATTCACACCCTGCTCCTCATACTTCTATTCTTCTGTTATCCATTAAAACACTTGCATTAATTAACAATATAGACTTGATTATGTAAGTTTCTTGTAAGTATGTATCTTCTATAACTTCTAATATCTTCTTACACAATGTCTCCGGTCTTGGACTAGCGATATTCTAGGTGATTACTACTTATATAGCAACTATTCTAGTATACAAATACACTAGGGTCCAATCCACTTCCCCGCTATTTGGCTGCCATTTTCCTTTTATTGTTGAGATATTCTGTACGTGTGAAAAAGTTATCTCTCAAAATTTTGGACGTCAGCTGAGATAAAAGTAGGCTTATTCGGAGGGCAACAATATCGTCTGTCGTTTACATTATGATCCCATTGGTTCACTTTTTCGTATTTTAAAAAAAACATTAAAACTCTTTATACAATATCAAAAAATTATGCCAATCAACAAATTATTGTAAATTACTGAAAAAACAGCCCCTATGACCCTTTTTAGGATTCCGTACCTCAAATGGAAAAAACGGAACCCTTAAAGGATCACTTTGTTGTCCGTCCGTCCGTCCGTTCGTTTATCTGTCAGGGCCCTTTATCTCGGGAACGCGTGGAGTTATCGAGTTGAAATTAAAACCATATACTCAAGTCTACAGTCCTTGAAGCTGTGAAAAATTTCTAAGTTAACGTAAAAAAAAACGGCCGTTTATGCCGCAAAAAACGCATATTTCGACACTCAAGGGAATCAAAATTTATAGGGTAAGTATGAAAGCCCCGATGGCCTAGAATCATGAGATTTGGCAAGAAGCAAGATCATGTAGCACAAGTAAAGGGAAAAATCCGGAAACCGCAAATTTGTATGTACATTTAAAAAAAATCTTGTGATAAACTATTTACATACGTACCTACAAAGTTCGGAACCCTCGGTGCGCGAGTCCGACTCGCACTTGACCGGTTTTATTATTATTCAAAATTAAAATCAAAATCAAAATCTTTTATTTCACATAAACCTACATGGGCACTTATGAAACGTCAGAAGCTAGGTGCATGGTTCCAATTAGTCGTTTCCTATGGAGAAGAACCGGCAAGAAACTCCACGGTTACTCTTTTTAAAAATAATTGGCTTTTACAATGTTTCCAGATTACAGTAGGTATGGGAGAACAGCGAAGCCTGTTAACAAGTACCAAGTACTTGATAAAATAGGAAATGGTCTACAGATCTAGTCTATGAGGCCTATAAAGTCAAAGAATATTAATTTATTAGTTTGACATATTTTCTATACAAAAGCTGTCAAATCACAATATTTATTCCTCAGTTATATCTAGTTATATGTTATCTGACTATTGAAAAATCAGCCCTAAGTATTAAGTATAAAGTTTGTAATGTTATGTTTTTCTAAACTACCTTAGGGGAGAGAGAGGGAGGGAGATTGGGAGTGTCAAAGTTTTTATGGAAGAATTTTAACGCGCGGTCCAATAATCTCGAAGCTCATAATATGTAATATATATACTTAAGACCAAAATAAATAATAAATTGTAACAGGGTTTTTCGAAAATCTACCCCTAACGGGGTGAAGAAGGGGTAGTCAATTTCGCAGGGAAGTATTTTATTGCGTGGCTTGATTAACTGCAAAATTGTATTAATAATCTTTGATTCAAGTTATGGAACATGCCAATCGATTTTTTAGAATTCTACCTCTGTGGGGGTGAAAAGGCGGGAATATGAAAAATCTTATTCTGTTGGTAAGGAAACTTGAAACTTCGCAACATTTGCCTCAGTAAATAACAAAGATTGTCACTTTAGGTTTTCAAAAAAACCCCTCACAGAGGATTTAGAGGGTGACAAAGTAAATAAGTATGAAAAAAATTAACCCGCTGTCGAAATAACTCGAAACACGGTACTAATACTTAAAGTATGTGTTTTAGGGTTTTTCAAAAATCGACTCCTACCGGGGTGGAAAAGGGTTATGAAGTTTAAGGGGTAGATTTTACTGCTTACTTCCATTAACTTGAAACTGGGTATAAATAATCTTTAAGTCATACAATGGAAACGCGTACCAAACGATATTTAAAAAAAAACTGGCCAAGTGCGGGTCGGACTCGCACACGAAGGGTTCCGTACCACAAGGCAAAAACGCCGAAAAAATCACGTTTGTTGTACGGGAGCCCCCTTAAATATTTATTTTATTTTAATTTTATTATTTATTATTAAAGTTAAAATACAACTGAGTATTTTGTGAATATTTCAAGTGCCTACCTGTTGCCATTTTTGATATCGAGCAAAAAAGGGCAAAAAAATCGCGTTTGTTGTATGGGAGCCCCCCTTAAATATTTAATTTATTTTGTTAACCCCCGACGCAAAAACGACGGGGTGTTATAAGTTTGACGTGTCTGTGTGTGTGTGTGTGTGTGTGTGTCTGTCTGTGGCATCGTAGCTCCCGAACGGATGAACCGATTTTGATTTTGTTTTTTTTGTTTGAAAGGTGAATTAGTCGGGAGTGTTCTTAGATATGTTTGATGAAAATCGGTCCAAGATGGCCGCCGCCACAAAATGGCGGACTACATATTTTTTCACAACTCCCTTAATATGGGTATCAAATGAAAGGGCTTGAATAGTAGAATACTATACACTATGATAAATTTCAAATCCAAGATGGCCGCCACCACAAAATGGCGAATTACATTTTTTTTTTACAACTCCCTCAATATGGGTATCAAATGAAAGGGCTTGACTAGTAGAATACTATACGCTATTACAAATTTCAAATCCAAGATGGCCGCCACCACAAAATGGCGAATTATTTTTTTTCTTCACAACTCCTTCAATATAGGTATCAAATGCAAGGGCTTGACAAGTAGAATAATGTGTACTATATGAAAGGGAATGAGGAATATTAACTAACGAAATGAAAACCAAAAACTTGAAAATATTTTTTTGTCTGATTAATGCTCTAGAATGATGAGGAAAGTGGAGTACTACTCGTACCTACGATCACTAAGTTTGACTATTTTTATTACGAATGGAATTATCCTACTTAAAAAGCGTAGGTATTTCTACATCAGATAGTGTCGCAGTCCCATTTAAAAAAAAAAAAACATAAACTAACTAGATCTGAAATACCTAAGATATCTAATAGCTATGAAATACTTGTACGAAAGTTGAATAACTAAAAGAAGAACTAGAAAAAGGATATAATAAACCAAAAAAATCTGTTTAGCCTTAAAAATTATTCTTTAACTACATATCTTACCTACATTAATAAATTATTTTTTGACGGATAAAATATCTGATTAAACACCAAATTACCTGAATCTTAAAACGCAAGAAAAGAAATGAAATACAAAAATTAAGGAGTCCCTACAAAAAGCATGAAATAAAAAATTAAATTAAAAATTTAAAAAACCCCCGACACAAAAAAATACCTAATAAAATTAAATGTAACTAATTGGAAAAGGATCAAATAATTTAAAAACCCCCAACTTAAAGAATCTAGGTAACGAGACTAAAACAGATAAATTCATATGGTAGTCGGGGGACCGTTCTGTGGAACACCTTCTATTCTAAGAGGTCCCCCGACTGTCATATGAATTTATCTGTTTTAGTCTCGTTACCTAGATTCTTTAAGTTGGGGGTTTTTAAATTATTTGATCCTTTTCCAATTACTTACATTTAATTTTATTAGGTATTTTTTTGTGTCGGGGGTTTTTTAAATTTTAAATTTTTTTTAGTATTTGTTGTTATAGCGGCAACAGAAATACATAATTTGGGAAAATTTCAACTGTCTAGCTATCGCGATTCTTGAGATACAGCCTGGTGACAGACAGACGGACAGACGGACAGACAGCGAAGTCTTAGTAATAGGGTTTTACCCTTTGGGTACGGAACCCTAACAAGCCCTGTCATGGTGAAAATGGAGGACAGTTTATTTGAAAAATCTTACAAATATCGTAAACATTAATTTTCGAAAACTACCACTCAAAGGACTGTTGAGTAAGAGTCTGACAATCCCTTCCGCTCCACCCAGAGCGGGGGGGAGTCATTTGATGTTTACCCACACTCAAAAAAAAGGGGGAGGTGGTGAGCGAGTTACATTTTTTGAGGAAAGTACGAAACGGACGAAGTCGCGGGCAAAGTGCTGGTTATACAATATGTAGGTAACATCATTACCGCAAGACTTCATACACCTCAAATTAGAGTAGATAACGAGTTATAATCTTCATAAAATTACCAAAACAATTTTTTTTGAAAACTAACTATTATTATTACGAAAATCGTGTTGACACAAAGCCTTACTGTATGCATTTAAAATTGAGTCTTTTACCCTTTATATAAGACTTAATTTTCTTTGCCTCATTCGGCGGTTAGTATGGCAAAATACATAATAACAAATTTATGATTCTACGACATGCCGGTTACCACACGAGATTATCCTTCACGGTTTTTAGAGCAGTGGAGTGGTGATGAATTAATTTACACACAGTAAAGCGCCTGTCTGGGTTCGAACCTATGACACTTAGTCTTGTAAGTCGCGGCCACTGCTGCAAAAACCGTTAATTATCGAATCAATTTCATAAACACTTTAAAATATTCACACAGATGAATGTCCCACAAATAGCACAGCTCATGAACAACTGATATTTCTTGATTAACTCACAACTCTATGATTGAAAATAACACAAATAAATTGAAAACACTTCAAATTGCCAGTTGCCGCTGTCACCGCACGGTTGATCAATGCGTAAAACACAAACGTGAACAATTAAGTTTAAAATCATCCTCATTAACATAATCAGATAATGCTCTGTTCTGTGATATGTATGTATAGGTACATATTATATAAAGCATCGATATTGGTGACATTATGTACAGGTGAATAGACAGAAGTTTTGATTTAAAAATAAATTTGTAGGGCTAAGGTATGGTCAAATCCCCCACGGTGGGTTCCCGCATCGTCGAGGCGGGGGGGCTCAGTAGCCGTGGCTTGATCAAGCGAAGAGGAACCCGAGGAGGGGCCACTCGTCAGGGCTTTTGCCGGTAAGCTGACGACCGTAGCGGCCAACAAGTAGATTGCGGTGCCGCTTGGGCGACATCGCAACTGAGGCGGGCCGCGATGTCGTATGGAAGGTATCGCGGCTAAGGGTTGGAGGCCGCGGCGGGAGAATTGCGGTGCGTCGTTCTCCCTACCTTCCGCGGCCTTGACAGGGTTGCCACCGTCTGATACAGGGTTGCCACCGTCTGATGGCGGACGCGGAGTGTTGGTATGACATTGGCTACTCTCCCTATCCTCTGCGGCCGAAAATTGGCAGGCGGTGGGGCCAATGACCTGACTCATCGCAGGGGGACCAAGGGTGCCCAGACACGGTGTCGTCTGGCGCCCATATGCTGGTTTGGTCCCTGGGGTGGTCACGGCGTGCTATGTGTTCTGGTGCGCCGGTGATGGGGAGTCCAGAGGTAGGTCCGGTGACGGACAGCCACAGCGGGTTCACGGATGAGTGCTAATGCGTGCCCGTGTTTTCGCCGTAAGCGGCAGAGGAGGACACCGTGGAGTTTTAGTGGGTTAGAGTCCCACATAACTGCACTATCTCCCTGTGGTAATGCAGAATGCATGAGAACTTCTATACGATAAAAAAAAAGTGTGGTCAAATAATTATAGTGACCTCCAAAAGTTAGTTGACATTTCTACACTTTAGCTGTGATACACCACACTAGGATTTAAAAGTCTAGTGATCTAAATGTTTGAACTGTTTTATCGTTGTTATTGACTAATTCAGCTACCTTTTACCTAACAAAAATATCAAGTAATCCCTTAGGAGTACTTACCTGATTTTTTTTTAATAAATCATATTGTGGCATCACAGCTAAAGTGGAAAAATGTCAACTGGCTTTTGGAGGTCACTATATGTACACTAAGGGTCAGAACACACGGCGACGTGACGCAGCACGCCAGTTTTCAAGATAGCAATACAATTATAGTTCTTATCTACTACACAAAAAGGTACACATTGCAGTGAGGTGGGCCGCGCAGCGCCGCGCGGCGTAGCTCGACGTAGTAGACACCACCTCGCTGAATTGTGTACCTTTTACTGTAGTAGATAAGGTCTACAATTGTATTGCTATCTTGAAAACTGCACGCCGCGTCGCGTCGCGGTGTGAAAAGGTAGGTAAGCAACTGTCAAGTACACTTATTTTCCACCATCAATTTCTCGAAACGTCATTTTCATAATCTTAACTAACATTATAAAGAAAAAAGTTTTTTTTTTTAAGCCTTGCCCAACACTAGGAATTTCTCCTGTATTGTGGGTGCGCTCACAAACTTTTAAACTCACATACACAAACAGCCAGACCCGGAACAACTACTAGTAGGTCATCCAAATATTTGTTCCGTGCGGGAATCGAACCCGCGACACGCAGCGCAGCAGTCAATCGCTTAACCACTGCACCAACCGTGTGCCGTTTGTTTGTTACGCTTTCATGCGAAGACGGCTGAACCGATTTGGGTGAGATTTGGCACATGATCTGGATTAGGACATAGGATAGGTTTTATCCCGATATTCGGGGATCGAGACTTACGCGGGTGAAACCGCGGGGCGGAGCTAGTCTAATGACTAAAGTAAACTAGGCTAAAAGATATCTAATGATATCAAATATTAACACCATCATCATCATCATCATTTCAGCCGAAAGACGTCCACTGCTGGACATAGACCTCCCCCAAAAGGGGGGGTTTGCCATAATCGCCACGCTTGGCAGGCGGGTTGGCGATCGCAGTATGGTATGATGGTGGAATGCATAGAGAACGCTGCTGCCCATTCTCCGGTACGCCCCTTAGTCGCCTTTTACGACACCCACGGGAAGTATGGGTTGGTGCTATTCTTTAAGTCCGGCACCACACAGACAAATTAATATACAGACGAAATATTAACACATAATCGGAATAATAACAAGGGTTTCTGTATGGTGCCAATTAAAATTAATTCAAAGACCTCATAGTACTCCTCATGCTTAGTTTCAGAAGAGTCACTGAAAGAAAAATTCCAACATCTTTGGGTTAGTTTTTACTTATATATATAGGGGAGATCACACCACGTTACGTAGCTCTAAAATTACGATGTTTATTCTTTATTTATTTCTTACATATTTCTTTGACGTAATCTTTTTATTATTTGAAATTTTAAGCAGACAATTCTAATTTTTCTCCTCTTTATTAGTGGTTGTAATGGCTATCATATAACTTGGTTTTAGTAGGTTTTATATTTAATTTTTTATTCATGCTTTTGATAGATTGTTATTTTGTAAAATGTGAGGACTTTGTGGCCTTGTAGACATAAGATCTGTAGACTATTTTTTATTTTATCAAGTAGTTAGTGTCTGTGTGGTGCCGGACTTAAAGAATTGCACCACCCCTTACTTCCCGTGGGTGTCGTAAAAGGCGACTAAGGGTCTTACCGGAGAATGGGCAGCAGCGTTCTCTATTTATTCCACCATCATACCATACTGCGATCGCCAACCCGCCTGCCAAGCGTGGCGATTATGGCAAACTCCCCCCAAAATTGGGGGAGGCCTATGTCCAGCAGTGGACGTCTATCGGCTGAAACAACGACGAACGACGAAGTAGTTACCAACAGTGCGATTCTGTAACCATCTCACCGTGAAAACTTAGGTGAAGTGAGCGTGGAGTGAGCTGTCAATTGTGTCAATTCCTAGCAAAAACAGTGAGATGAAACGATGAGATTTTTACAGAATCGACCGGCTGGTACTTGTTGACAGGCCTACGCTGTCCTCCCATGCCTATTGTAATTTGAAAACATTGTAAAAGCCAATTATTTTAAAAATTGTAACCGTTGAGTTTCTTGCCGGCTCTTCTCCATAGGAAACGACCAATTGGAACTGTGCAAGTCTTTTCTTGCCTTTGATATTTTACCTTTTTATACTTTTTGTTTATGCTTTTTCTACCTTTTGGTTTTACTTCTGATTGACAGAATATACTTTTTTTTTCTACCAAGAACCAGCGCATTTTTATTAAAGTTCTTAATAGGAACCGTGCACCTGCTTCTGACTTTTCATAAATGCCCATGTAGGTTTCATCATCATCAACATCATTTCAGCCGAAAGACGTCCACTGCTGGACATAGGCCTCCCCCAATTTGGAGGGGGGGGGTTTGCCATAATCGCCACGCTTGGCAGGCGGGTTGGCGATCGCAGTATGGTATGATGGTGTAATGCATAGAGAACGCTAATGTAGGTTTATGTGAAATAAAATATTTTGATTTTGATTTTGATCTATAGGTTTTCTTCTTTCTTTTCCTCTCGAACCTCGAAGTATCGGCATAAGCTCAATATATGCTTATGCATGTACAGTCAACAAAAGAGATAGGTAAGTATGCAGGATCGTAGGATATAGTTGAAGTTTAGTAAGTTTAGATGTTGTTGACAGAACTTTAATTTGTTATATGAGCTGTTTGTTTTCTATTAATAAAATTACATTTTATTCGAGAACATCCATCGGTTTCTTACTAAACTTCAACTATATCCTATGATCCTGCATACTTATCTCTTTTATTGACTGTATAAATGCTCCCAATATATCGAAGTGAAACTTCTGCCAAAGCTCCCATACCGGCCAGGTCCCGCATAATCAGATTACCAGCTCGCAGATGACGCCGAACGATTCCGATTTGCATGCGTAATGCAGCTAAGTGCACTTTCAGTCGCCGACATTTTGTACTCATTATCAGAAATTCGATTATCTGTTAGGTGTGAATGGAGAATTTTATTTGCTTCTATGAATATTTTTAAGTGGAAAAGGGATTTTCGGATTATCGGAATGGTTCATTTGTTTTTGTTGACTCTCATGATCCTTCGTGTTTGTATTCCTTGTAATTAAGGGGCATTTGTCCACTCTGAATTATATAATCCGAAATTTTTTCTTGTTTTATGAGATTTTTTCAAAGGTCGAGCAGCAAAGTTTATGCTATGTGTGCTATGTCGATCACTGTATGAGCTTGGCCAGACTGGGAGCGCGGACGCGGGGCGGGCGCGGCGCGGCATACTCAAACATAAGAACTTCATTTGAGTGTCCATAGTCGGCACGCGGGCGCGGTCTGCTCGGCGCGGGGACCGCGCGGACAACTCACGCCATTGCTCGTTCATACAAGTAGCCGCAGTGGTTTCGTGGGCGGCCCGCGCGGGGACCGGGGTTCTCAAACGAGTTTGAGCCAGTTTCTAGTAAAAATAAATCTTCTTCATCCATATTGTTATTATATTTTGACAAACACTGGACACGACAACACGCAGAACGCAACCGCGCTCGACTGCGGACAGGCAGATCGTGCACGTACCCGCGTCGCTCCGCGCTCCCCGCTGCCAGTTTGGCTGAGCACTAGTTAGCTCTGGCGTCCAAGCTCACGCCTCACCTCGTCACATTTTAGTCCTTACAATATTATTATAGTAAGTCCACTCCCGGCTTGTGGGTAAGTAATAACAGCAGCACGGGTCTCGATCGATCAGGTTAAGCTACGCTTACGCTTGCCGCAGTTGGTCCGTGAATGTGTGACCACCTTTACATCCACACAACTTATACATTACATAATTAAAACCAAAACTCAAATGAGATTAATCAGTTAAATGGCGATTTAAATAATGATAATATTGAATGTTTTCGATTTACGAGTATCAAAATGATTAATGGCCGCATTCCATGTTTGAATATTTAAAATTAATTCCCGCGCTGACACTGACCTGTTCCGATTTGACATTTCGCGGTTAAAGTTCGGAAACGCGGTTGTTAAATTGAATTTATGTTTTTGAAATTGATTGCAATTAAAACACTTTTCAATGATTTATTATTAATGCGGGGATGGTTGTTTGTTGGTTCGCTTATTATAGTTAAATTATTAAGTAATTAATTAATTATGATAAATTGTCGATGAGAATGCAGGTTTATTTCAGTAATAGTAGTTAAACGATTTCTGATCGTTACTCGGTGCATTCAATGTATCGTAACTTAGCCACACTTCACACCATTTTACTAAGATAGAAACCCGAAACGTTCGAAAACATTCACACACATGACACCAAAGTTGCCAGCCCATAAAAATTCTCCAACAACAGCGCGGTAATAATAAAATCAGTGTAACAGACCGTTTAAAAAACATAATTAAAAAAAAAATGCAATTCATTCCATCCCGAGTCTCATCCCCCATCCTTGAAGGGTCATTACGCCACGAACGTGTGGATAATGTCTTCCACAGTGCTTTGAGTGCTTTGGAACGATCGTTCAACAAAACGGTAACAGCAGTTAAATTTCGTTCCAGTTTTTACTGCGGTATCTTAAGCGTGTGTCGGCCTAATGATCGGGCTGTTTGAGAGCGTGACTTTACATCAGCGTTGTATTATGTGGTTATAGTACAGATGCCAGCACATTAAGTTACTACAATCTGTCAAATTTCTTTAATAGATTCTCAACTTTATCGCCAAAGCAAAGGTTCAAAGTCGATTGGGAAAATTTGACAGTTTCGGGTAACTAGATGTGTTGGCGTCTACATAGTAATGACGAAAGAGGCTGTGACCACAGAGCATGTAACACTTGCTGTGACTGATATCAGCAGCCCAAATGCGTCACACAGGTCTGTGTGGTGCGGACTAGGTCCGTGTGGTGCCGGACAGGTCTGTGTGGTGCTGAACTTAAAGAATCGCACCACCCCATACTTCCCGTGGGTGTCGTAAAAGGCGACTAAGGGGCGTACCGGAGAATGGGCAGCAGCGTTCTCTGTGCATTCCACCACCATACCATACTGCGATCGCTAACCCGCCTGTCAAGCGTGGCGATTATGGTAAACCCCCCCTTTTGGGGGAGGCCTATGTCCAGCAGTGGACATCTTTCGGCTGGAATGATGATGATGATGAAATGCGTCACACACCCACGATCTCTTTCATTGTTACAATTCAACAATATTCAGTGCAAAATAAACTTGCAATAGGAGCTTACATGACCTAACGCGCGGTCACTGTCGGACTGCATAAGAAAGAGAAGCGCGATGACACAAAGCTTGTAATTTATTGCAAAATATGAACGAATTATTTAATTACAAAAAATCTATTGTTTGGACAAAAAAAATAACAGTGTTTTAGTATGTTGCTTGTAGAATAATCTGACAAAAGAACAGAATGATTGTATGTTTTTATTGTAAAAAGAAAGTTTTTTTAGAGGTATCTTCATGATTTTTTCTATCGTATCAAATTAGTTGTATTATGTTTTCAACCTAGCATAATATATCCTGAAGAATATCATATTTTTCTGATTTTGTTAACTGTAGTCGATCATATACTTTTATTGTTTCTAAAACTTGCGGTTTTTGCGTTTAGGTCCTGCAAACCCCTTAAAAATGTATATTAAACTAGCTTCTGCCCGCGACTTCTGTCCGCGTGAAATTTCTTGTCCCCCCGACCCACCCCGTCGCATCGCATCGCATCGCCTACCCGCGCTATTACTTTGCTTTCGCTTAGCGTTCTTTGTGACTTGTTTTGTTTTTGCTCGACACTCTGAGAATCGTAGCTTGATGTTAAATAGCGTACAGCCTTCCTCGAGAATTGGGCTATCAAATGCTAAAAGAATTTTTCAAATCCGACTGGTAGTTCCAGAGGTTAGCGCGTTCAAACAAAAACGGGACTCTATTACTAAGACTTCGCTGTCTGTCCGTCTGTTCGTCTGTCTGTCTGTTCGTCTGTCTGTCACCAGGCTGCATCTCAAGAACCGCAAAAGCTATACAGTTGAAATTTTCACAAATTATGTATTTCTGTTGCCGCTATAACAACAAATACTAAAAACAAAATAAAATTAATATTTAAGGGTGGCTCCGATACAACAAACGTGTTTTTTTCGGCGTTTTCGCCTTGTGGTACGGAACCCTTCGTGTGCAAGTCCGCCTCGCACTTGGCCAGTTTTATTAGTACAGATTTATTATTAGTATAGATTAATTGCATTCGTGTTAGGTATGCCCCTAACCCTGAAGTTTTTGTATTCAATACGTAGAATACTAAAGACCTAATCCAAATAAACATGCTTTGCAAAATCCCTTGTATAGAATAAACCTACAAAGAATTCAGTCACACATAATATACGAGTATGTAGATACAAAGGAAAACCGTAACTTTATCCTCCCATAAGGGAAAATAGCCTTTACAATACCAACATACGATGTTCGTAAACTCTTAGCAGAAAGGGGGGACCGTCTAAAAACAGTAATAATTAACCGGCTCGAGCCACTTAATGACACAGCCAAGTACAAAACTTCACTTTCAGAACTTGTAGGCGTTAAAATAACACTCCACCTAATGGGGCTTTTTAGTAGGGCTGCAAGAAGTTAAAATAATAAAATTGGAAAGCCTAACAAATTAAAAAAACTGAGATTTTGATTTAAACTTTTATTGGAGACAAGCCATTCCCAAAGGGGTTTCCTATCGGCAAAAACAACTTTCATACCTTAGAGAACCCATTTAGAGGAGGAATTGCCGTGCAAAATATCATGCTTTTTGACCACAGTTTTAGATCCAGCGGTTGAGTCTGTGCGTTGTCGGCCAATGCAATAATGTAGGATATTTAATTATCCTTATAATTTTTATTTCGCTTATTTTTCTTGTGTTTTAATAGTTATTCTGCTATTCGGGGTGATAGTCAAATCCAACAAATTAAATATCACAAAAATTGGTCCAGCCGTTCTTGAGTTTTAAATGGTGTAACTAACCCGACTTTGTTTTATCTATATTTATAGAACTAGCTGCGCCCCGCGGTTCCACCCGCATAAGTGTCGATCCCGTGGGAATATCGGGATAAAAAGTAGCCTATATGTTAATCCAGGGTGTCAGCTATCTCCATACAAAATTTTATCAAAATTGGTCCAGCCGTTTGAGCGTGAAGAAGTAACAAACATATAAACACACCCCCACACACACACACATATTCTAAAACTTTCGCCTTTATAATATTAGTGTGATAAATGTGACTAGTTTTTCACGAAACAATCCAGCGATCAGTCTCAACTTAAATCTAATTTTAAATCAAATTAGGATTGACTTAAAGTTAGCGTCGTAATAATCTCGAATCATCATCAACATCTGCCTAGCCGTTTCCCTACTATGCTAGGGTCGGCTTCCAGTCTAACCTGACGCAGTTGCCTATCTGACCTCCACAACCCAGTTTCTATATGGTAGGTCTCGTAATAGTCTCGAGTAAGGACCTCAAATCATAAATACAAACCCAAAAAGGCTACGGTACTTTTCTGTCTCAAATCTAGCCATGAGTGGTCGATATAAAAATAAAATATTCAAACCCAAGGTGCAGAGTGGGACAGCCCTGCCTTAGGGACGATTCTCGGAGGGGCGCAAACAAAATAACGTTAATGCATATTCAAATCTGTACTTGCTTTTTTATTATTAAACATACAGAGAAATGTTAAAGGTTACGGAGCTTTAGTTCAAGGGTCCCTTTTAACTCAGATTATAGCTAGGGGGCGCTTTCACCCTCCATGTGTAATATTTTAGATGCTGAGATAAATTTTGACTGGTAAATTGAGTTTACTAGGGGATGTGGGTGAACCTGATGTGTGGCGGTGATACTGTAGTTTATGAAGTCAGTTTGATTTTTGAAGAATGTGAAGTTTTCCAGAGACTAATATAAATGACAGAGAAGGTATAGTGTGTCTCGTTATTATCAGTCATATTTAAACTATGTGTGGGCGCTACTGTGGGTAAGTGTTGGATAAGCGCAATAGAACGGTTTTTAGTTGAAATGAGATTATAATTTCACAAACAATTTAATCACGCTAGCAAATTACACACTAGGTACACGACACAACCAGATACGGCACGCGGGACAGTTTCTAAGCACATGTTGTTCGTACGATGTCCAATGTCCAAGAGAGCTGCACAGCGTTCTTGTCGCGCTGTCGTAGAGCGTCGACCCCCCACGAACTCAGGCTAGACTCTATCAAGCGCCACCAGATGGCGCTGGCGTTCCGAATGGTCACAGCACTTCCGCCTCGTTGTCAAGTCAGCTCCCGTACTAATGATGTCTCCGACATAAATAAATAAAATAAATAAAACTTTATTTCAGACTAGGTCCATAATATTGTTAGTTTGTTGTTAAATTGAACACTCAGGACGTGGTAGGCTCGGCGCGTGTATGACACCCACAGGCCACTCATATAAAACGATTGACAGAACGCCTTAATAAAAAAAGTTATTTAAAAAAATCAAAAAACCCGACTGCGGTAAAAAACTTAAGTTAAAAGAAACTGAAAAGCTAAAAACAAGCCCATTTTAAATTAAATAAAAGTTGGAAGCAGGCGGGACCCACATAATTTTTATTGTATTTTCAAATTCAAATGGGTCCCGCCTGCTTCCAACTTTTTAGTAGGTGTCTTTTTTGGTAGGTGTTTTTTTACGATTTGTCACTTCGAATTGCTTTTTGAAAGATTTCGCAGACGATTTAGTTCTTGGTAGGTGTTTTTTTGCGATTTGTCACTTCGAATTGCTTTTAGGTATATATGTTGTATATATTTTTGTAATCACCTTTTAAAACCCTTTATTTTGATACCCCACTCGATAGGTTTTGAAAAAAATAAATAAAAAAATAATATTTAATATGGCGTCCAGTAGTCGCCATATTGAATTTTCACTAACGTCGTGTCTTTAGTGACACTCGCCGGACTAAGAGGAATCGATTAACGTGTGAATCATAAAAATCGGCACAGGAGTTTGGTCTGTATAGTTCTTCAAAGGAACATATAAACATACATACATACATACATAGGCTGATGAACACATTACCACTCCTATGCGTCGCGCAGTCGGGTAAAAAGGATAACTTTGACGTCTGTTGTACAACGGGCGAACCTGCGGGCAAGCATATTGCTCCCACAGACAACGCCCTACGCTCCCTCTCTATGTCTGTAATATTTATTGTATCTATTATTATAGGTACCTACATCATTTAGTATTTGGTTCCCAGCAAGTAATATTCTTCTCTTCTACAAGTTGAGAAGAAGAAGAAACAAGTAAAGGCAAGATTTTCTCTTCTTTAATCGCATTAATATTATAAAGGCGAAAGTTTGTGAGTGTTTATATGTTTGTTACTTCTTCACGCTCAAACGGGTTCACCTATTTTGATAAAATTTTGTATGGAGGTAGCTGACACCCTGGATTAACATATAGGCTACTTTTTATCCTGATATTCCCACGGGGTCGACACTTACGCGGGTGAAACCGCGGGGTGCAGCTAGTTATATATAAGGTAACAAAAGTATGATAAGGTTTACAAGAAGAAAAATAAGTTGCAAAGTCCTCTAAAACTTATTGCAATAACTGAGGGCTTATTCACGTAATAAAACACGTTCCAAATCTAGTCACAATCTCATCTAAGCGACAAATAATGTCAAAATCCCCATACGATTTTTGACAGATTGAGACTAAGATTAGAATCAAGCATCTTCTGGGTAAGCTCGTTCCATCATGGACCTCATTCATCGCTTTCCATCAGGCGTGATCGAGGTCAAGAGCATAAAAAGAGGTCCATATAAATAGAAGAAAAAAAAATTTGAACGTTCTTAAAAATACGGAAATTGCCCGTAAATTGCTAATCTATTACCCAGCTTTGTGAGTGTTCCTGAAATTTATTTGTTTTACTACGCTTTGTTGACGATGAAAACCAACAATGTGGTCAGGCTAACCACATTGTAGGTTTAAAAAAAAATCTCACTTTGAAAACGTAAATGAAGTGAGCTTGTCCACCTCAAGAAGTCTATAATGCCATTTTGTAAAAATCTCATCCTGAAAATTTAGGTGGAGTGAGCTTAAATAGTGAGCTGTCAATAGGGTCAATCCCTAGCATCAGGTGCAATGACAGCTCATTTTAAGCTCACTTCACCTAGGATATCACGGTGATCTTTTTACAGAATAGCATCCGTTGATGTTAGTATCAATCTGTCAAATTCTGATGTTAGGGATTGTCACTTTTGACAGGTCGTGTTGTATAACGGGCTTGCGTGCGCAACACGTCTGAGCACGTATTTCAAGATTCACTTCACCAAAGATTTCTTGGTGAGGTTTTTACAGAATAGACGGGCCGGTAAACCAAAACTTGCGACTCAGTTTGGAATAATCGCTGTCAGATGACATGGCCTAAATTGAATCGTTAAACTGGCGTCATGGTACGAATTAGAAGAAGAGTTCAGTTTAGGTCCTAAAATGGATCGCGTTAAGAGCTCGTGGTAGACCTCCTGTTCTAGCCGCTGACAACAAAAGAACCAACAATAATAAATAAACATATTTAAACACATTACAAGTTCCCTCTAGGTATTTAACAAGCTGTAGCAATAGAAGACGAGCAGCTGAGTTCCCATTGAAGTCACACGCAGCCATTGTACACGTAAATAATGACGGGAAGCTTTTCATTTATGAGTAGTATGCTCATTGCCCAGGAGACCGTTTAGCGCAAGATGTGGCGGTGTAGCTAGATGTAATTTGGGATGAAAGCAAATAGAAATTGTTTAACCATATATTTTTGTAGATCTTTTTTTTATTGCTGAATGGATCCGATCTTGACCTCGATCACGCCTGACTTTTCAACATCATCTGCCTAGTCTTTTCCTACCTACCTATATTGGAAATATGTTGGGGTCGGCTTTCAGTCTAACCGGATGCAGCTGAATTATTTTAGTAGCTGAAGTATTTTACATGGAGCGACTGCCTATCTGACCTCCACAACCTGGGTATTGCAATACTATACCCCTTGGTAAGACTGGTTGTCAGATTTTCGGGCTTCTGACGACCCGTAACGACTGTCAAAGATCCACGAATAACAGCCGGGACCAACGGCTTAACGTGCTTTTCGAGGCACGGAGGGGTCACGGTATGTAAAGACGGTCACCCATCCACATACCAACCGCGGCAAGCGTAGCTTAACCTGATCGATCGACCTGTGCGGCTGTTAATATTTAGCCACGCCTCTTACCTTTACTTCTCTTCTCTTTACTGTTAAATGTATGTAATGATAAAATTAGGATTTGAAATTCATATTTTACTTTTATTTCTTTCTACTTTAGTCTAAGAAATTATGTAGATTCTAAATAGGCTCAATATTCAACCCTACCTTTACCCGACGTAGAAACTTTAAGCAAGGCTCACTTTTAACGATTTTAAAGTATTAAGCCGGCCAGGGGAGAGGGTATTAGCACATTTTATAAAGCGTTTTACCTCTAGTCTCATTTTCAATGCAAATCCATTGAGCTTTTGGCCAGTTTTCAGCGAGTTTCCACCCATGGACAATGTGATCAAAAAAAGTTTTGCAACGCTAGTAAGTACAATGATTTATGGGTCTGGCAGAAACTAATAATATAATAATAATAATTTTCCATTTATTTCGGACAGAGTCCATATAAGTGTTAGTAACAATTTTCTTAAGATCTATGTTAGTAGGTATCTAATACAAAGTGAACTGACAAACAAAAACATAAACATTACAATTTTCCCGTTACTATTCCCACCCAGTGGGCCTGTATGGGACAGCCATAACGGGACGCAATCATTTGCAAAATGCTGTTGGTGCTACCGCGCAGTCTTTGTAATGATGACGCCACTTTCTTACGCATTACAGCGTGGAAACCGTCAACTCGCGCATCTGCGAACATTTGCGACGCACTGCAGTGCCGCGGCAACCCCAACAGCATTCTGAACGCATTATTATACTGAATACGCAGGACGTTGTAGGCTCGTTGCGTATACCGAACCCACAGGTTCACATTTTGGTTTTCATACATTGGCAATGTCAATCCATATGAAAATCACAATTTTATTTTTGCAATGAGATTCTGGTATACCTATACCTACCTACTTGATCCAGCAGAAGCGAAGGGTCAATTTTTGTAAGAGGTAAGCCGGAGTAGATAAAAAATAAATAAAAATAAAATAAATAAATGTTTTAATCAGTATGAAAATTGGTAAAATGATTACATAAAGTCTTACAAATAATTTACAAAGGTATAATAATGTTAGATATCTTCCTCAAGTTCTGAGTTGAGCTGCACGATGTTTGACAAATGCGTGCACTCATTGGACAGGTCCGCTCAATCTGTGTGGTTCTTTCCTCAAAAGACCACTTCAGACACCAATCTACATGGTCTTCACACGATCTGACCAAGATTTTGTCTGGACTTTAAAAGAGACTGTGACCTCTGAGTTTGTTTCGGCCTTTCTTTTCAGAATAGTCAGATAGGAAACACCGACCTCATTTAGTTTAAAAAAATATAATTGACGTGTAAAAGTGTTTGTACAAACCTACTTACAGAAAAAAAAACATTTATAATTTAATAATTATGATGATATTACCTATTTGTCTATAGAATACTGACTGTGCCATTTTTCAAAGGGAAGCCGGTAGGAATCGTGTTGTATGGAACCTTCGCCACTGTGATACAGCATTTTTCTTCTCTGAAGTAGCCTTTAGGTTCTGTGAGATAAATACAGACAGCCTTGGTATTATTCAAGAGACACAAGAGTCTATTCTTGCATCATGTCTTTGAACTGCTTAGCTTATTGAACGAATATTTGAAGTGAAAACTTCTTTAGACGCGTTGGGCATTTTTTGAGATGGGAAAATCTATTGAACTCGTGTCACCTCGTGCAGTCCTCGGGATGTACTCGGTTTTAATGTATTCCCGATATGTCAGTGAGTGATGGAAAGTATTCTGTTTGTGTTTTGTTTTTACTTCTTTCGGCACTTCTGGAGTGCTACTTTTGTTTTTTATCAAAGTCACAGTAAAAAATACAAACAGTGCAAAGACCGAAAAGTGACAAAAAAAAATCGTGAGTGAACCCGTAGTAGTTTGAGAGGTCATAATTGCTCGTTTCATCATCATTCATCGTTCATCACAAACCATTACTGCGGCACAGCTCCTATCAAGCCCAACATCCCTGTACGAGCCGCCCAGCCGAACACGCCCGTGTATATTTCCCGCCTACACTATACCACTAAGGCCGAGGACATCGTGGAGTACGTGTGCCAAAGGACCAAGTATAGGCCGAGAGTGCAGTTGCTTGAATCGCGCCGCAATGTCAACTTCAAGGCGTTCGTGGTGCGAGTACCTACATGCTACCTGCACCTCGTCATGGCAGAGGACTTTTGGCCGCAAGGGGTAATGTTCCGTCGCTTCCGCGGACAAGTGCCACACGATCGCACAAAGACAGTGCTCGAGTGAAGTGTTTTACTAACATAGTTTTAAGTTTATACACTAACACATATTGTATTATTATAATATATATGTTAGTCTGTAAGGTATTTATCTATGGGCCAAAGTAGCCTGAAAATAAAGGTATTATTATATTACATCTTCAACTTAAAGTTCCCGATTATTTCCAATAATTTAACGAAAGCACTGTTGTTTTGTCCTTTCATAATCCCAAAGAGGATACCCGAAAGCGGTTTCCCTCCGTAAGACGATATCGCGATGTATTATAGGCCAGAACCCATAACAGATAGGTATACAATAGCCGCAGTTACACTACCGGGACCCGCCCTTGTGACATAGAATTGATTTTGACAGATGCGTCAGATTTGACGTGACCTCTCAAGCTCTGCTAATGAGACACCATTGATTCTCTATTGTATCGTATTACGAAGAAGCTTATAGATAAAAGTGGAGGCAACACTCTAAATACCTGAGTGAAAACTACTGTGTTCGGACATTCTCTTTCTAAATACATACATATGACAAAGAAAACACATATCACTGTCTCGTTCTTATGTGTGTATTTAGAAAGAGAGTGTCCGACCACAGTCGTCTTCACTTAGGCATTTAGAGTGTTGCCTCCACTTTTATCTATAAGCTTCTTGCGTATTACATAGGACACGCGCGGAGTTTGACGGGTTAGGTATTATTGTGTTTTTATGTATTTACAGAATTAAAATCATAATAAAAAACCGGTCAAGTGCGAGTCGGACTCACGCACCAAAGGTTATATAGGGTATAAATTTGTACGTAACTACACGGTTTTCGGATTTTTTCCTTTACTTGTTCTTCATGACATTGCTTCTTGCCAAATTTTATGATTCTAGGTCAAAGGGAAGTACCCTATAGGTTTTGATTCCCTTGCGAGTGTCAAAATATGTAGCATAAACGGAACGTAAACGCCCGTAAAAAATCAAACTTCTAAGTCAAACGCAATCAAACAGGATAATTGTGTTACTTAGGCTTCTTTTATTTCAGGAAAAGAAATTGAAACCCACGAAATTCAATTTGTTTTCCGACACTCTCGGGTATTGAATTTTTTTCCCGCCAACAAGTTATCCAAATTCTGGAATACATATCCGACTTCCTACTTCCTACGCATCATCTGCCTAGCCTTTTCCCAACTATGTTGGGGTCGGCTTCCAGTCTAACCGGATTCAGCTGCCGACTGCCTGCCTGCCTGGCTGCGACTGCCTATCTGACCTCCACAACCCAGTTACTGGGTAATACGATAACCCTTGGTAAGACTGGTTGTCAGACTTTTGGGCTTCTGACTACCCCTTAACGACTGTCAAAGATCCACAAATGATAGCCGGGACCAACGGCTTAACGTGCTTTCCGAGGCACGGAGGGGTCACGGTATGTAAAGATGGTCACCCATCCACAGACCAACCTCGGCAAGCGTAGCTTAACCTGATCGATCTACCTGTGCGGCTGTTATTATTTAGCCACGGGCCCCTCCTACTTCCTACTATCCTACTAATATTATAAACGCGAAAGTTTGTGAGGATGGATGGATCTTTGTTACCTTTCCCCGAAAAAACTACTGAACGGATTTGGCTGAAATTTTGCACACAGATAACTTATAACCTGAATTAACCCATAGGGTACTTTTTATCCCGGTAGTATGTTCCACACGGGCGAAGCCGCTGGCATAAGTCAGTTGTAAAATAAATACCTCACACATCCATACCGAGTTCCAAAACCAAAACTTAGATGTGTGCACATTTTTCACACTCCAAGACTTTCTTGCTTCGGAGAGCACGTGAACCCATCTCGATTCGATCACTTAGCCTCAGGCGAAAACTTCAAAGCTAATATTCTCAGACATTGAAGCCGTTTACCTTCTTTTTAGTAAACACGCGGAGAGATTTATTTTTAGTTTCACTTTTTTAAAACGCCTTTCAAAATAATAACCTACTTTGAGTTTTTGATCATCGTCATCATAATTTTAGCTGAAAGACGTCCACTGATGTAGGTACAACTAAAATAAATACGTATAGGTATAGGCACATCAAGCTACCCGAAACTGTAAAATTTTCCCAATTAACTTTGAACCATATGCTTTAGCTATAAAGTTGAAAATCTATTAAAGAAATTTGACAGATTATAGCAGCTTGATGTGCTGGCGTCTGTGCCAATTTTAATAGTTTCATTTATTTAGTTAACATAATTCATAATTTTGCCTGCTTTTTTAGCGAATTGTTTTAGAAAAACCCGATCATCTGTAATGTTCATAAACAAATAAATTATGTTCATTTAAATGTATTTTTTTTTTAAATTTAATTGCGGTTCATTTCATTTCGCTTACATAGGCCTCTCCTAAGCGTCGCCATATTGATCGGTCCTTCGCATATAACACATTTCTGCGACCTCCACCAGCCAGTCGATTCTGTAAAAATCTCACCGTGAAAACTTACGTGAAGTGAGTTTGTTTTTGCTAGGAATTTACAATATTGACAGCTCACTCCACGCTCACTTCACCTAAGTTTTCACGGTGAGATTTTTACAGAATAGCAACGCAGGTCATCGTTCCACCTTATAGGACCCACGTTACGCCTTCCAGTATGAGGCATTCTGACGGTGGGACGAAAATGAATGAATGTTGTGGGTGGTGGGTTCGAACCCAGCAAGGCGTTATACTTTGCGCAAATAATTTCATCACCAATACTCTCAAAACATGTCCTAATACCAATACAGCGAAGCGTGACATCTACCAGCCCGCACCGTGACACTATCATTGTACGGTGCAACCGCACATTCTGCAATTCAGCAGTTCACGCCACACATTAATTTCAACTCATAATAATTAGTTCAGTTCGCGTTGGGCTATCAAGTCTCTCATCTCACTCATCATTATGCACAACTTTTACTTTGGGACCAAACCTGAAATTGCGAAAAAAAAATCTGCTGTTCCCTACATTTTGACGAGATAAACGAACATAAATGTAGGGAGCAGCTGATTTTTTTTCGCGATTTCAGGTTTGGTCCCATAGTAAAAGTTGTGCATAATGATGAGTACAATGACCTTTTAAGAGGTTCTTAATGTTTTACCAACAACCCTGTATATAAGGTCCCATTAAAATAGATGGACAAACTTTTAGAAATCATTCAGACCACCAAAATAAGGACGATGGTAAAAATATATAAGAAAAACGAATAGATACTTACAAGAAAAAATAATCAGCTAACGAAAATACACTAATGTTAATGCAATTTATTATTTTAGGTAAAAAAAAATCACTTTAATCAGTGTTTTTTTTTTGCTTGGATATCTTTGGTTAGACGAACTGAGCGCTGTGTTAAAATTTGTCCATCTATTTTAATGGGACCCAGTATAAAACTTCCCACAGCCAAACTGCCATTTCTACTACCCAAACTACTCTATGCCCATTACACAAGGGACGTCCTCGTACACTTTTGAGGAGAAGGGAACTTGAAATACAACCAGCGTTTATCTGTTATGACCCGTGCAATCTGTACGGTGGTTGTTACTGTAATCTATGGCTATTGCACTGGGATGGCCACCTTTATTCGTATTAGCCATGAAAAGAAAAAAACTAGAAGGTCAAGTGAGAGAGGAAAGATTTGACTGTGTTTTGTTTTGTCAGTTGGGGTATTATGACTTGCAGTGTTTGGCAGGGGGGCTCATGGCTAAATCATAACAGCCACCCGGGTCGATATTCAAGGTTAAGAAATGCTTGCCAAGGTTGGTCCGTAGATGGGTGACCAGCCTTTACCGTATCCTCCGTGCCTCGGAAAGGGATCTAGTCTAGTAGATCTGACAGTCTTACGGATAGCTATAAGCCCGAAAGTCTGACAACCAGTCTTACCAAGGAGTATCGTGTTACAAAGTAACTGGGTTGTGGAGGTCAGATAGGCAGTCGCTTCATGTATAATACTGGTATTCAGATGCAGCTGGTTAGACTGGAAGCCGACCCCAACATAGTTAGGAAACGGCTGGGCAGATGTTTGGCGGGAATATTTCTCGGCGATTGAAAACTAGGCAATTTAATTTATTAAGTATCGGTAGCCATTGACCTTTTTGGTTTGACCTTATTTTTTCCTTGAGGTTTTAATGGAAAAATACATTTAAACAGAAATGGTCAATCATAATAATACAAATAATATACCTGGTACCTCTGTCTGGAGTCTGTGTGGTGCCGGACTTAAAGAATAGCACCACCCCTTACTTCCCGTGGGTGTCGTAAAAGGCGACTAAGGATCGTACCGGAGAATGGGCAGCAGCGTTCTCTATGTATTCCACCATCATACCATACTGCGATCGCCAACCCGCCTGCCAATCGTGGCGATTATGGCAAACCCTCCCAAAATTGGGGGAGGCCTATGTCCAGCAGTGGACGTCTATCGGCTGAAACGACGACCTGGTACCTCATTTCATTAAAATTTCATCTAATGGGTCTCTACGAGTTGGCTTCAGCCCCTCATACTCCCTCCAAAGCCCCGGTATCCCAGGGTTCCAAGATATGTCAAAAACACTCCTAATAATATCTATGTCATCATTTTTATAGATAGATGCGTCTAGAAAACGAATATTTCAAATAATTACTCCGCTCAGAAGGGAATCGTAATACCACTGTGTCCTATTAAATCGGCATAAAATGTCAAACGGCATTCTAAATTGGACAATGTCCGTCCGAATATCACGGACTGAAGCCGCGTCATTTTGCTCCCTAATTTCTCCAATATTTCCATTGGTAGACTGTATTTTGTACACTGTGGCATAGCGTGGGTCTTCTGTAAAACCCTCTATTGTGTCAAGACTGGCTGTATCATTTTACTGCTGAAGTTGACTTTTATTTGGGTAAGGACATAAGTGATTGTTTTCTTTCTTCTGTACCTACTCTTTGTTTTTGTGGATAAGTCTCTAAAAACCTAATCAGTCTTTGGTTTTACGAGAGTATTAATTCCAAATGTCAATGGCAAATGCATTGTCTCTCAGTTGTTTGTTTGTTTCTTAGAAAAACTATTTTTTTGCTATGATATTAAATTTATCATCTTTAAAAAATTTTGTTCATTTGTAAGAATGACGATTATCGTTATTTAGTGCTGTGGTTTCTGCTTACCCGCAAGGGAAGTCTATACTAGTTCTATCTCAGTTAAATAATGGTGATGATTCTACATGGATCAAAGAAGGATAAGAAACTATGATGGTTTAGTATGAACAACTTATGAATTACAAGCAGTGCCCCGCGGTTTCACCCACATAAGTATCGATCCCGTGGGAATATCGGGATAAAAACTATCCTATGTCCTTCCCCGGAACGCAGTCTATCTCACTGCCAAATTTTATTGAAATTCGTTCAGTAGTTTAGGCGTGAAAAGGTAACAGACAGTCAGAGTTACTTTCGAATTTTTAATACCTATTAGTATGGTTTTTTTTTCCGAAATACCTATGGCAGAAACCACAGAACGCCACCTGCAATCCTTATACTCTTTTTCGTTTACGTGCATACATCAGCGGGGTAAGTCCCGTAATTTTAAGAACGTTCAAAATCTGATCTCGGTCTCAATCTGTCAAAAATACTTCTAATTTGTGATGACATTGATTGTCGCTGTTATACGTGGATCTTTGACAGTCGTTACGGGTAGTCAGAAACCCGAAAGTCTGACAACCAGTCTTAACAAGGGGTATCGTATTACCCAGTAACTGGGTTGTGGAGGTCAGATAGGCAGTCGCTCCATGTAGAATACTGGTATTCAGCTGCATCCGGTTAGACTGGAAGCCGACCCCAACGTAGATGGGAAAAGGCTAGGCAGATGATGATGATGATTGATTGTCGCTGAGGTGAGATTGCGACTAGATTTTGAACGTTTTTAATTACGGGAATCGGCCTTCAAAGTCAAAGTCAAATCGCATTTCACACCCTGGAACATTGTTTTTTACTGAGTTACAGAGCTTTTGTTGTGATCAGGAATGGCTATGTGTAGATGTAAATAAAATGAGTCCGGACAGCTATACATTTATAAGTGAGGCAAACGGAAGTCGAAGATGGCTGGACCATTGTATAATTACTAAAGCAGTTTTACCGCTAATTACTAGTGTTAACGTTAATTATGACATATATTGGTCCGACCATTTTCCACTTAAAATCAAGTGCAATTTTGATTTAGTGAAGCTAAAACTTGTTGAGCAGCCTGCACAAATATCCGACGGTGTCAAGTGGGGGGAAAGATCGTCCGCGCAAATAGCGCAGTTTTCAAATTTGTGTGGTAATTACCTACGCGAGATAGACTTTCCAGTGCAACTGGAATCTTGCAGTGGGAAGTTTTGCACTGACACCAGCCATAGGGTGATGATTGATGAACTGTACAGTAACATAGTACACTGTTTAGGGTTGGCAGCAAGTTCCACACACCGGAAAAAGCCTAGGTATCGCAAGTGTGTAGCAGGGTGGAACAGGCACGTCCGTGACGCACACGGGGAGGCGCGGGCTAAGTTTACTATATGGGACTGGCACGGCCGACCGTCATCAGGTACTCTGTACAATGATATGGTAGAAGCGCGGAAAGTTTTTAAAGGGAAGCTGAAGTGGTGTCAAAATCACCAAGAGGCCATTAAAATGGACATCTTAGCCTCACATCACGCAAATTCCGATTTTCGTAGTTTCTGGAAATGTACCAATAAGATGAGCGCGGCCCAAGGCCTTCCCGTGAGCGTTGAGGGCGTTACTGAACCGCAACTAATAGCCGAGGTGTTTAAAGACCACTTCATGGTTCGATCACCGTTGGGGCCAGCGCAGCGAGTGATCGATGATGAGACCCAAACAGGACCCATTTCCACTCTTATCACAGCTAAAGATGTTAAGATAGCTCTTAAAAATATGAAAAGAGGGAAATCCCCAGGTCACGACGGACTCAGTATCGAGCACTTGCAGCATGCGGGTTGCCACTTGCCCAGAGTTTTGGCACTACTGTTTAATTTTTGTATCGCACACTCCTACTTGCCTGACAGTATGATGAGGACGGTGGTCGTGCCAGTGATTAAAAACAGAACAGGAGACTCATCAGATCGGTCGAATTATAGGCCTATTTCTCTGGCAACGATTGTCGCTAAGGTGCTTGACAGTGTGCTTAACGTACAGCTGGAGAAATATATATCTTTGCACGATGCGCAATTTGGTTTTCGACCTGGCTTATCCACCGAAAGTGCAATCGCGTGCCTCAAACACACTGTCAGGTACTACGCTGACAGGAGTACACCAGTTTATGCGGCGTTCCTAGATCTCTCCAAGGCCTTCGACCTGGTCTCATATGACATTCTTTGGGATAAATTAAAGGAAACAGGGATACCCAATGAGCTCCTGAGCGTTTTTAGGTACTGGTACGACAGCCAAACGTTGTAAGGTGGGGAAATGGATGTTCTCAGCCGTACAAGTTGGAGTGTGGTGTGAGGCAGGGGGGCTTAACCTCCCCTAATCTTTTTAACTTGTATCTGAATGCATTGATCGAGGGACTCAGCAGTGCGCATGTACGCTATTTAAAGCATACTGCACGTCTCTGTACTCGAGCGCCCAATGGATCAGCTGTACCAAACGTGCCGTCAATGCGATGCGCGTCCAATACAATAACGCCTTCAGGGCGCTGATGCGGCTGCCACGTTACTGCAGTGCGTCAGAGATGTTCGCAAAAGCCCGAGTCGACAGCTTCTCAGCTGTCGTACGTAAGAAAAGTGCGTCTCTGCTCGCCAGATTGCGTGGCAGTGGCAACAGCCTCCTGAAAGTGATAGCTGACAGGCATGATGAGAGCCCCATAATGGGACATCTCATCAAAACAACACTGTCTGTCGTAGTGTATAAGTATTAACATAGATCATAAGCCACATTGTTACTAACATACTAGTATATAAGTACTAACATAGGATATATTGTTACTAACATCTTTTATGTATTTTTGTTTTTGTCAGTGTGGACCTTTTTGTTGTCTGTCAAATAAATAAATTATTATTATTATAAATCATTTATTTCAAATAGGCACATTAAAGGCATTTTTGAACGTCAACTTCAGCAATAAGGTCACTGTCATCATCATCATCATCTGCCTAGCCTTTTCCCAACTATGTTGGGGTCGGCTTCCAGTCTAACCGGATGCAGCTGAATACCAGTATTTTACATGGAGCGACTGCCTATCTGACCTCCACAACCCAGTTACTGGGTAATACGATACCCCTTGGTAAGACTGGTTGTCAGACTTTCGGGCTTCTGACTACCCGTAACGACTGTCAAAGATCCACAAATGACAGCCGGGACCAACGGCTTAACGTGCTTTCCGAGGCACGGAGGGGTCTCGGTATGTAAAGATGGTCACCCATCCACAGACCAACCGCGGCAAGCGTAGCTTAACCTGATCGATCGACCTGTGCGGCTGTTATTATTTAGCCACGGGCCCCTCCAATAAGGTCACTGTATGTCCTTCTATAGCGTCCCCTCCCAAAATTTTTGTTTTTATTTTTACAACAAGACAATAAATTAATAGGGGTGCGTCCGTCTTTCATCCCCGACGCGGCCATAAAGCTTTACTTAAACATAACCGATTGCCTCCCCACCCCTATTTTGCATAATGATTTTTCTTAAAATTAGTGCGTTACGGCAAATGGAAAAACCACGGGGGAGGGGAGAGAAAAATGACGTAATTAGGCAGACATCTTGATTTCGTCCGTTTGTGCGTTCCTATCTCTGTAATGGCAGTTTTTTAAACAGCAGCCATTTTGAGAGGCTTAAATGGATGTTAATCTTCTCAGACACGAATCTGTAAGGATTCTTTTGAGGTAAGCTTTGGCTTATTGTATTATTCAAAAGCATTAGGGTGACTTGTCAGTCAGCTTTGGAAAAGCCAGTTGATGGCAGATATGTTGTAAATTAATAATATTTAAAATAGTGAAGGAGACTACATTACATATTTTAAGTTTCGAATATTATGTTACACTAGCTGCGTCCCGCGGTTTCACCCGCATTAGTTTCAATCCCGTGGGAATATTGGGATAAAAAGTAGCGTATTTATTAATCCAGGTTGTCAGCTACCTTCATACCAAATATTATCAAAATTGGTCCAGCCATTTGAGCGTAAAGAAGTAACAAACATATAAACACACACACCACCACACACACGCCCCCACACTCACAAACTTTCGCCTTTATAATATTAGTGTGATTTTTCTTTTAAAAAGGTGTCTTTTCTTCAATTTTTTTTTTAATGCAACGACTCGTTACGAGACCAGCATCCTAATTGCGTAACACACTATCAATCTCAATCTGAATCATTTTAAAGGATTTTCCTAATCCATTTTTCTTAGTAAGAAAAATTTGTCTTCTCAACAACGTAAATAACGAAATTATTAGTGTTGTTGTACTGTTAAAATTAAAGTCATCGCTACTGATAGTGTGTTTCGCAAATACCCTGCTGTTTCCAGATGCCGCTGTCTAAATTAACATGAAAATTCTAGAAATGAACTTATCCTCTTTTTTTCTGTGGGTAAATCCTCTTGCATATCCTCCGTCTGGGAAGAACGGAGGGTTAAGGCTCCTACGAAAAGGCGCGACACGCGATATAATCGCGCGCGACACAAAGGCACCACTCGTTGCGCGACTTGCGGTGCCTGTGTGTCGCACGCGATTTTGTCGTGTGTCCGACATAAAGGCTCCTTGCCTTCGTCGGACTCCTACCAACTAAAACCCCACTGTTCCTTCTAGTACCATGAGTCGGGGGCCGGGAGATATTGTACTTTCGCCGCACCCCCGACTGGTATCAGCCCGCCATACCTAGCGGGCCCCATCACCAAGTGCGGCCGATCCCACGACCGCACATCCTTCCATACTGCGTTCCACCTCTTTGAGACAAACATACCTTATGACACGAATAGTCCTACACCGTATTTCGGCTCTGACGTAAGCTAAATATTCCACCAAAATTATCCTACCTAATTTGCAAAATCTGCCATACTCGTTTCGTTCCCACCCACATTATCTAACTAGCAGATAATCAGCTGCCAAGCTGCCATGCTGCTTCGCTGCCACGCTGCCATTCCCCGATGACTGTGACTGAACAACTGTACCGCTGTATAGTATCGGAATATTGTATAATTTGCACCGCGCTCAGCGTTGCGCTGTGTGCGCTGCACTGAACATCCATTTGAATAATGCTGTTGCGTTTATGTGAAATATTGGGATTTGGGAAGTAGGGTAGTAGATTATAAGCTATAGATAGGCTATAGTGGCATTGGGCAGGGCACATTGCTCGTAGAACAGATGGCCGATGCGGCCGAATGGTTCTGGAGTGGCGACCGCGTACCTGGAGATGTAGCGTTAGAAGGCGTCCCACAAGGTGGACCGACGGCCTTGTGAAGATCGCAGGAACCCGTTGGATCCGAGAAGCACAGAACCGGTCGAAGTGGAGGTGCTTGGGGGAGGCCTACGTCCAGCAGTGGACGTCTTTCGGCTGAAATGATAATAGGCTATAAATATTTATCGGATCAGTGTTTGTACTTGGAGTGGTTTCAAGACGATCATAGCGCGCTGGAATCAAACATACAATAAAATTCTCAGGCACCTTGCCTAAGTGGTTAAAGCACGACTATTGAGGCCACGGCAAAGCGCGGTGAGCATTTTTTTTATTTTGCGTGGAGTTGACGCATATATTTTCCTCAACTTGCTTTTTTATTTGTGTTTGTGTTCTCTCTCTGCGTCATGTTTAGCGCAAATAAAGTACTTTCTTTCTTTTCTTCTTCTTTCTAGTTCGATTCCTAGGTTGGGTTAGATTAGGTTATTAGGTTAGAATTTTTCAGTAGCAGTCTGGAAGTATGAATGCAGGCGTAATTATTAAATTGAATGTTGTGTAGTTAGATCATTATTCATCATCTGTCTAGCCTTTTCCCAACTATGTTGGTGTCAACTGTCTAACTGGATGCAGCTGATTACCAGTATTTTACATGGAGCGACTGCCTATCTGACCTCCACAACCCAGTGACTGGGTAATATGATACCTTTTGGTAAGACTGGTTGTCAGACTTTCGGACTTCTGACGACCCGTAACGACTGTCAAAGATCCACGAATGTCAGCCGGGACCAACGGATTAACGTGCTTTCCGAGGAACGGAGGGGTCTTGTTATGTAAAGACGGTCACCCATCCACGGACCAACCGCGGCAAGCGTAGCTTAACCTTGGATTGGACCTTGCGGTTGTTATTACTGAGCCACAAGCCCCTCATCTTATTGTACCCAATATTTCTAACAAAATACTCTTTTCCAACCTCCCTTTTCAAACAGATTATATCGCATCCGCATCGCTTGCAGTGTACAACAGCGGACAAAAGTCTCGCTGTTCAAGTTTATGACATAAACAAGTAACATCTGCTTGGTCTTATTGAGTTTGGAACTCAATATTGAGTCTCAATAGTAAATACGTACCTACAAATCAAATTTCAAGTTGCGCGGATGGCTGTACGTCGGCACAGATCAAAATTGACAAAAATATGGGCACATTTTTGTGATATGAGGTGCATTTTCTGTGTGTTCGGTAAATATTTCACCCTTTTCCAATCTATGACTGTCGTAGAAATACTTCAAGATATTCTCATAGGGGATTAAAAGCATCATATTTCAGCAAATAACGTCCTCAGTATCAACAACCTGTTTACATTCACTGCTAGACCATAAGTTGCAATTGTATGCTAACACCTAAATGACAATAACATTTTTCGCAGTCGCTGCATTCCAAGGTAATTACAATAAAAACATGTAGCTGAATGATTGATATATTTATTTGCAGGAATTAGGTAGCTAACATAAGTTCTTAAGATCTATGGGTTTTACTACATTTAGCATTTCAGCCGTGCAAATATTTAGATTTTACATCTTGGTTATACTTACAGCATGCAGTACACATTTCAAGAACATAAAATTACTAAAGTCGCATCGTTTCCTAGTTAAGTCATGTCGAATAAACGCTTTGTCGGAGTACAGTAGTGTCGGACTTATTAAGGTATTTCGAACTAAAGTATTGTCGAAATGAAGACGTGTCGGCGTTCCATATTGTCGAAATAAAATCTTGTCGTATTACGGTTTGTCGAAATTCGGTTGGTAAGTCAATAATTTCATAATTTAAATTTGGATTACAATGCATTTAATAAAATAAAATTGTATTAATTTTAAATTATAATTTATAATAAAAATAGCGATGTCAAGTGAATAAAAAATAGCAAGAGTAATGAAATGAAAGAGTAATGAAAATTTGAATGAAACTTCATAAGCATAAGCAGGATTCAAAGATCTAAAAAGTTACTTAAGAACATTTTAGAAAAATAGTGGTTCAGCCAAATTAGACCGATTTTAAATTTTCCATAATAATTCCATAAATGTACTACTGAATTCATGGAAATAGACTGTACCTCGATGTCCCTGTCACCCAGTACAAAAAACTTACAAAAATCTTGCCAAAAAGGTGAACGAAATAGCTAATAATACATTTGTCTTAAATAACATCAATACATGTATGATACCTACACGTTTTATACACAAGTTTTTATAAGACTTGTCGAAAACAAGTATCACATTACGTCGGGTGCAAAACACAGGGTTAGCAAAACCAACTCAATTTTCAGAACTTCCAATCCCATAAATAAAAACTCTCAAAGGCCATCCCGCTCTCCAATATCTTATGGACCCAAAACGATGACCTGACCTTTACTGTTCTCGATGGTCTGAGCTAAGCCAAAGTTGCTCAAGGCGTTAGGTCAGGCTAGGTCATTAGGCCAGCACCAGCTTTTAGCCGCTCGTAGAACTGACTATAGAAAAGGGAATTGTAATAAAGTTTATTAAACGGCTTTTAAGAGGATTTTCGTCCGTAGAAGGCTTCGGTTTAGCTTTGGGTGAAAGTTCAGCTGGATTCATTATAGATGTGCAGTATATTGTTAAAAGCACTTACGAATTTAAGCGTTCGTGGACGGAATTATTAAATTTTGGGTTTGTTCTGTTTCCAAGTACAGACGCCAGCACATCAAGCTACCCGAAACTGTCAAATTGTCCCAATGAACTTTGAACCTTATGCTTTAGCGATAAAGTTGAAAATATAATAAATAAATTTGACAGATTGTAGTAGATTGATATGCTGGCGTCTGTACAAGTACTTTCCAAGTGGCTTCAAATCCTAGTAAGATCTTTCTTTCAATGGTAAAGATGTTTATATGAAAACAGATGGAACATTCGGGCAGTCAGACTTCGTCGAAATGTATTTGGAGTAATTACATGCCGAATATGCTTCACTGCGATACCTCACGGTCGCGGTTTACCTCGCTACCTCGATGTAAAACAAATGCATGCTAATAGACACACATGCACATGCCAGGCATCGAGGTAAAGGTAAGGAATCGCAGTGAGGTATCCTTCGGCATATGATCAACGTGCATTTGTTATACATGGAGTGTCATCGAGGTAGCGAGCTAAACCGCGACCGCGAGGTATCGCAGTCACACATCTTCGGCATGTACACAAACACCCTAGGAGGTATTCAGAATTATGATAAAGGAATTAAAAAAGAAAAACAATTGAACAACAACGATGATTTAAACAATGAATTATTTACATAATTACCCATGTATAGGCTTAACCCTAGAACTTCATTATTAAACTTTTATAAAAATTACTACTGTAAAATTAAAAACAAGTTGGCGTCTTTCCCGCTTCACTGTCCTTTCCTATTTAGTTCAGTCAGTGTACCACATGCTAGGTATCATTATTGTCATTATGATCGGTTGCCATCTGAGTATTGAGTTATAGCAAGCAATAGTCCATTGTGTCCGTCAAAGCAAGAAAAATTATAGCAAAACTTGCATGAAATGCAAAAGAGCCATGTAGGGCGCACGACATGAATATAATATGTTCAAATTGTGTAGAATCACACTAATATTATAAAGGCGAAAGTTTGTGAGTGTGTGTGTGAGTGTGTGTGGGGGTGTGTGTGTGTGTTTATATGTTTGTTACTTCTTCACGCTCAAACGGCTGCACCAATTTGGATAAAATTTGGTATGGAGGTAGCTGACAACCTGGATTAACATATAGGCTACTTTTTATCCCGATATTCCCACGGGATCGACATTTACGCGGGCGAAACCGCGGGCCGCAGCTAGTAAAAAATATATATACAGGGTTTTTCAATAGAGACCGGTGGGGCGATTGCGCAACAATCAATTGGTTTCATTTAGACAGTTCAACAAAATTCATTGCGTTATTAACGCGTTGAGCGGACAAATTTTTCGAACTTATGAAGCAATGGATTAGCAATTTGCTTCAAAATGATTCAGATTTCTATTAATAGTGTGTTACGCAATTAGGGTGCGGGTATATTTAAATTGAAATAAACACACATTGATTGTTTACAATTGGATAATATTTTAATTTTTTTAACTTACTTTTGGCTTACTTTTTGCCTATGTATGAAAAAACATATCATTTAATTGGCTTCATAATATTATGGTAGCGTGAATACGAGAGGTCTAGTTTTACATCTCTTTTTGACATAATGATACCTTAATCTCATTGATGACTCGTGTGAAATTACTCTTTAGGCCTTTGACAGTTCTTGGCATCTTCGCATACAGTGTGATTTCATATAACCCCACATATCAAGCGGCTTTAAGTCACATGCTCTTGGAAGCCATGTCATGTCCCGGAATCTTGAGATTATGGAACCCGTAGAATTTCTCTTTCAATCTATCTCGTTTCACGAATTGAACTACGGTTTTGATAATACTTTTTAATAATTTCAACGCGCTGTTTAACTGTATAGCAACTCATCTTGACTATTGCCGAACATGGAATGAGTCATCTGTCAAATATTCGCGCCAATAGATAATCTAATATGGACGCCATCGGTTTTCAATGATTTTGTCCCTGATGAAAAAAACCCTTTACTATATTCATTATAATATATGATGTCTTAAACCCAAAGAATGTAACTTTAAATTCTAAAATAATTAATTTTAGAATTTAAAGTTACATTCTCATTAAAAATGTTTACGAATATTTAGTAACAACGTCACCTGCCGGATAGTATAAGTAATCTAGGGTTAGCATAGTATGCGTTATGCGTTATCAAGTTACCGTGTTCGGAATATGTAGTATCGTATCGATTGGCTTCAGATGTGCCGACTAATCGAGTTACAGCGCGTCGGTTCAGTGGAGTGCCTCGGCTTTGAGTTATGTCTGTCTATACCGGCTTGAATCATATGTTGAGCATCGAGATATTGAGTGTGGTAGTCCTTAGGTATGTGGTTATGGATTGATTTGAGTTTGCAGGTATCTTGAGGTTAAATGGACTATGCTTCTGTTGATATTTATATACAAAATGAAACAGTGGCACAAGTGTTCCAATTTTCGTCGTATGTCAGTCCTTGTTTTGGAACTATTGGATTTATGTACGCACGGAACAGGGTGAAGTGGCGATGCTTGGGGGAGGCCTGTGTCCAGCAGTGGACGGTTTTTAGCTGAAATTATGAGGATTCATAACACAAAAATAGAGTGCGATGACCCAGTCTTTGGGATTCACGCAGGGGATAATTATGACTTGGGTGGGGGGAGATAGAAGGAAAGAAGAAGAAACAGACAAAAGTGACGCAAACAAGTTTTTCGGTGGACTATTTGAACACAGAATAGTATTCAAGGAACTAAGAAAATGTGTTGCGCTGACACCAAGTAACATGGGACCAAGGGCAGAAAGATGATGAGGAGGTCCGAAATTAATTATGAAAGCAAATCTAAAGACACAATTATTGGCTACTACAGGCCGCTGTTATAGTAAAAAAAAAACCGGTCAAGTGCGAGTCGGTTTCGCGCACCGAGGGCTCCGTACAGATTTGTAGGTATGTAAATAGTTTTTTTTTTTGTAATGTAACTACAGTTCCTTTACTTGTGCTACATGACATTGCTTCTTGCCAAATTTCATGATCCTAGATCAACGGGTCAACGAGTCTTTAGGTTGTAATTCCGGAACATAAAAGCCTGTATCTTTTGGTAGCATCGACTTAGAAGTTTGATTTTTTCACTGCTTCAAGGGATTGCAGCCTTGAGTATTTGATATTAATTTCAACTCGATAATTCCACGCGTTCCTGAGAAAAAGGGTCTTGACCGACGGACAGATGGACAGCGAAGTGATCTTATAAGGGTTCCGTTTTTAACATGCTTTTATTAGGTCGACCTGTATGTAACTAACTATGTAATGAAATCTAAGGTAACTAATTTAACCATCTTCCAAGGGTCGTAGCGTAATGAAAATTGGCAGCTGTATGTAGTTCTGATGACAATACAATAAACTGGAACTTCATGATGTAAAATCGTATCACAGCTGTTTTGGATTTTTTGTTTTTATGTGCATTTATAAAAGCTTGTTTTTCTAGTGTTTTTTAAACTATTAATTTATTCCTTTTGAGAAACCCTAAAAGTTACAAAGTCTTAAAGATCACCTGAAGGATATTGTTTTCTTGTGCAGCCAATCTACCGAAAACGAATATAATATCTAATAACGTATCTCAACAAAAGCTAGTTACTATCTACACACACAACCACAAAGGGGGTATTCTTAAAGCAATTTCCAACCGATACCGCTTAGCGCGTTTCGGTTTAATCTATTTTTAAGCTATAACCACACGGTCAAAAGGAAGCCTTTACCCGGTAGTCGGGGGAATCAGGGGGAATCGGGGGAAGACGGAGGAACTCGGGGAACCCGGGGTATTCCGAGTACCATCCACTTCAAAGAAATCTTTCAAAGGGCGAAACTGAAAATAATATGAATTTTCTTTGGAAAAACGCAGACCGATGTACAAACGCTAAGTAAGTAAATTAAGTTATAGTTTGTTGTTTATATTGTTGGTGTAGCAGAACTATTTCCATGGACGTTTGAGTTTGGGTTTGTTTTCAGTGTTCCTAAATAGTATTGTCTTTAATTAAAGATTTACACTTGCCAACGTATTTGGTTGCTTCATCTGAATCTTTAATTTGGGTTAAAGGGCTTGACCTAAAGCGCGGTCGCTGTCAGACTGCATCGAAAAGAAAGAGAAGCGCGATGACACAACACTGGTAATTTATTGCAAAATATGAAGCAATTATTTAATCACAGCTTGGACTAAAAAATTAAAACACTAGTATTTTAGTATGTTGCATGTAGAATAATCTGACAAAAATCAGAATTATTGTATGTATATTAGTATGGTTTTTATTGTAAAAAGAAAGTTTTTAGAGGTATTTTCATGATTTTTTTCTATCGTATCAAACAAGTTGTGTTATATTTTCAATATACTATCTACCTAGCATATATCCTGCAGAATATTAGGTACCTATATATTTGTCTGATTTTGTTTACTGTAGTCGATCATATACTTTTATTGTTTCTAAACCTTGCGTTTTTGTGTTTAGGTCCTAAGCCACAGTTTTAATTTACAATATAAAACAACCAAGTTGAATTTGAATTGAATCGGTCAGTGTCAGCCATGACTAACATTTCTACGCCTTTCGATTACAGTCCTTTCACCATTGTCATTTTACCTCTGATTTTTCATCTCTGTCTAAGTCTCAGTGATCTTTATTCTCATTCTAATAAGTTTGATGTTGGGTTGGTGCCACTGATAAGTCTGTCAAAACCATTGTGAACTTTATTGTCTTTACAATAAGGTTGCTGTTAAGTTGCTGCTGTCAGAGGTAAAATAATTGTGAACGGACTGTAGATCAAAATTTCAAACACATACGAGGCTACGGGTACTTTGTATGTGTGTATTATATCATTTTTTTGTAATGGGTAAGTGATTAGTTTGTGCAGAATAAACAATTTTTCTTTCTTTCTTTATTTTCCTACATGTGATACTGAACAGTGGTGGCCCAGTGGTAATGGCCCCGTCTCACGAGGTGTAGGTCGTGGGTTCGAGCCCAATAATTTCGTCACCACTGCTCTCAAAACGGTGAAGGGAAACATCGTGAGGAAACCGGCATGTCCTAGAACCAAAAATTCGAAGACATGTGACATCTACCAACCCGCACTGGGTCTGCGTGGTGGATTATAACCCACTCTCTCTCGAAGAGAGGAGTCCTAGCAGTGCGCAGTGGGAACATTATGAGCTGATTATGCTATGTGATATTGCCATTGTACATTTCTATGACAACCGCGACTGGCGGTTGATGCGCTTACGCCGAGACAAGAAAAATGCGGGTGGTCGTTTCTTCATAGAAACTCTCTCGCCTGTTTTCTTTCTGGTTAATGACCATAAAGCAATGATGTTTTACAGAATAATAAATATTAACTACTTGTATGTCCCTATATTTTCTTTTTTGATAATATTTTTTTTCTATAAGCACCCTAATAAAATGCCGATTTGGACCGCTGTCAACAGAAGTCTAGGCTACTTTGACTACTATTAATGAAAAAAGAGAAACATAGGGACGCCGTATATATCCTTCTTATTCAGAATATGAAAATCTTTAAATTTAGTCCAACATTGGAGCCCATAGGCGAGAGCCAAGCCTCGAATTGGAAAACGTCGTTGGTTTCGGAAGCCAGGGCGCCCTGCGGACTCTCCGTCCGCATACCGGCCCATCGTGCTGCTCGACGAGGTTGGCAAGCTCTTTGGGAGAGTGATTGCGGGCCGCCTCGTCGGGCACCTGGTGAGGACGGGGCCGGATCTTGCGGACAACCAATTTGGCTTCCGCAAGGGGCGCTCGATGGTGGACGCCATCATGCGCTTAAGAGCCCTCACGACGGGGGACGCGGTGTCCCGGGGTGGGGTCGTCGTGGCGGTGTCGCTCGACATCGCCAACGCATTCAACACCCTGTCCTGGCCTGGAGCTGCATTGTGGAGGCACTCCGGTATCACCGGGTGCCGCCCTACCTCCGTCGAATAGTCGAGGCGTATCAGACAGACAGAGCCGTCGTCTACCCCGGTCGCGATGGGGAGTGGAACCGGCGAGAGATGTCGTGCGGTGTCCCGCAGGGATCGGTTGTGGGGCCGCTCCTGTGGGACATCGGCTACGACTGGATGCTGCGGGCCGACCTCCCTGATGACATCAGCGTGTTTTGCTACGCTGACGACACGCTGGTCCTGGCGCAGGGGAGATCGCATCAGGCGGCGGCCGACGCGATGACACGCGGGGTTGCGATAGTCGTGGAGAGGATCCAGCAGTTGGGTCTCGAGGTGGCATTGCACAAGTCCAAGGCCATGTCGTTTCATGGGCCCCGGAAAGTGCCACCATCGGGATCCTAACTAACGGTAGGAGGGGTTCACATCGGTGTCGAGACAACGATGAAGTACCTGGGTCTCGTCCTCGATAGCCGGTGGAACTTCGTCGAGCATTTCCGACGTTTGGCTTCAAAACTGGAACGGGCCGGGGCCGCCTTCAAGCGGCTCTTGCCCAACCTGAGGGGGCCAAACGCCTCCTGCCGGAGGCTTTACGCGGGGGTCATGCGGTCCATGGCCCTATACGGGGCCCCGGTGTGGGTGCGTTCACTGCGGCGGCGAGCCGCCCACTTCCTGAACGCGGCCCAGAAGGTGGTAGCCGTTAGGCTTATCCGGGGCTACCGCACGATCTCGGGCGAGGCGGCAAGCCTCCTTGCCGGACTGCTGCCATGGGATCTGGAGGGAATAGTCCTCGCGCGCTTGTATGAGTGGCGCGCGGAGGCACTACGCCGGGGGAAACTCCGCTTCCGCGGCAAATCGCTGCGGAGCGGACGGATCTCCGGCGCGATCTCATGGCGGCATGGAAAGAGCGACTGTCGCAACCCAGCGCAGGGCACGCCGCGACAGCGGCGATAAGACCCCTCTTTGAGGAGTGGCTAGAGAGGCGCCACGGCGCCCTCACCTACCGCCTGACGCAGTTCCTTACCGGACACGAAAATTTCGGGAGGTTCCTGAACATCATCAGGCGGGAGGAAATGCCCGGGTGTCACCATTGCCAGGATCGCCCAGAGGACTTGGTGGAGCACACGGTGGAGGTCTGCCCCGCTTGGGCGGAGCATCACCGTGTCCTCGTAGAGGCGATCGGCAGCGGCGGCGACCTCTCGCGCCCGGCCCTAGTGCAAGCCATGGTCCGGGGCGAGAGGGAATGGGAGGCAGTCGCCTCCTTATGCGAGTCGTAGTCAGTAACAGTCTGACACTCCCTTCCGCTCCACCCAGAGCGGGAGGAGTCATTTGATGATTTCCCATCCGCAAAAAAATAAGCCTCGAATTATGACTTTTTACTCTGGCTTTTTCAAAAGTCTCTTCGACCGCATTTCCTTTTATTAGTCCAACATCGTCAAGCACAGCTTAACCTCTCGCCTGATCCTCGAGCAAGCGTCTCATACTACATAATATTTCTAGCATAACATAACTCTATGATTGGCAAAGTTGGCAGCGAGGAGAGACAGTTTATATTAATATAGTGCCAATAAACCATGCTTGAGATAGTTTGTGCCAGTTTAAAGTGGGCCAAATAATAACAGTATGAAATAATTATTAGACGTGTAGTTATGAAGTTTGTGGTATGGCGGATTAGGGTTAATAATTTGGGGTATAAAATGGATTTTGAGTGTTTTGTAGGTAATAAGAGGTTTTAGGGTTCATGTGTAAGATTTAAGTGCCTGATTGAATAACTTTATGAATGGACTGTGTGAATGATGATATGGTTAGAAAGGGGTAACTACTGAGATGACAACTAATAGAGAAGTATGGAAGAAAAAAACACGTCTCCAAATAAATTGGGATTAGGGTGAGCCTTGATCACAAAGTAAAGTTATAAAAAAAAAGTGAAGTTATTCAGTCATCATCATTCTCCAATGATGATGACTGAAATGGTTAGAAAGGCGTAACTACTGAGATGACGACTAATAGAGAAGTACGTAAGAAAAAAACATGTCCCCAAATAAATTGGAATGAGGGCGCTCCCGCCCTGATCCCAAAGTAAAGTTATTAAAATAAAAGTAAACTTATTCAGTCATCATCATTCTCCAATAATGATGACTGAATAACTTTATGAAGCTTTTAGCTTTTCTTTTGCATTTGACTTGGACAAAAAAACAGACCGTCGCCGTCGTGCCAAACGCAATCAAAAGTTTTTTCTATGTCGAGGAATACTGCAACTGCTTGTTCATTCTTATTTACTGACGCCGTTAGTAGGTGCCATATAGTACCCTTGTCCCCCATTGCTCGGTGTGCTCTTGTCACTGAATTTTGGGTTCTGTTTTACGTTGTAGTTTGCTCATGCCGACATATATAATCCTAAATCTATCCTAATCCTTTTAACTAATTTGATAGCAAACACGATTAATCTAGCACTAAATAATAGCAATAAATAAAATAAAACTTAATTTTAATTTAATTCTCTACTGAATTCTTCTTCTTCGTCGTTCCCTCAATGCTGAGGACCGCAACCACATACGACGCGCCTCCAAGCTATGCGGTCTTCGGTAATGCAGACCGCTCGGATTTACCGAGCGGTCCACGTTGCCGAAGACCTGCTGCCTGATCTGCCTCCAAAAGCCTCCTTGATCGCGTCTGACCATCTTGCCTGTGCTCTGCCTTGAGCTCGTTTTCTTTCCACCCGGAGCAGTATCATAAGAATTTCCAGATCATGCTTAGGTGAACACATAATGTGTCCGAAAAAGCTGAGGACACGCTCCGAGCATATTGTACTCGATCGATCTTACTGCTTGCGTGTCTTTTAATGAAACACAGTTCCGTGCCATATCAAGAGATTTCAAAAACTAGAGCAAGGATCAGTCTTAATTTGGAATTCCTGTGGATGCCATGATTCTTTCAAATTTTCCCTAGACTGATCATTGTGCTTTTGGTCATACCAACACGAATGGCGGATTTCCTCAAGGCAGCTGTCCTTATTCGTGATTAAAGGACCACGAACACGAACTAGCTGATTTTCTTATAGCCGTTGAGTAGTTTTGAGCTCGGAAGTAGATGGGCACGGTCTACCACCATTAATTTTATCTTGGCAAAGTTGATCTTATTTCCAAGCTTAGCGCTCTCTGCTTCTAAACAACAACAAAAGTGTTAACTACGAATATCCCGACTTTAAGAATGAATGTTGAAATCTGATAACATTCAATTCTTTATAATAATAATTTTAAAAATCATCTAATTATAATTATAAATTAATAATTTTGTAATTGATCGAACTCAATTTTTGTTTATTTTCTTACAGAAAGTGTCAGGCTTCTGTGCAAGCGCGTGCTACAAGTTAACCGGACCTTCAGTAAGATGACAGCGTGTGGCTTGTTCACAATAGACGCCACTCTACCGATACCTCTGACAGGACTCGTAACTAATTACATTATTGTACTGCTGCAGTTTGTTTTCCTGTGAAATTACTTGAGTACTTACTTGAGTAGATACAAATAAAAAAACAATCCTCCCAGAGCATGAGCCTTTTATGTAATTTGGCAGTAAATAAAAGTATACGATTGATGTTCAACTTCGATACGATCAATAGGCACTTAGGTAAACTGACATTTCAGAATTGGTCATAATAAAAATAACAGAAAATTGTTCATTCGACACTGAACAACGAAGTAGATCAGTAATCATAGGAAATAACTCAAACACTCCGGTTGAATTGTTACTCAATTACAGACTGGACAAAGAAGTCCAGAGAATAGAATATTCGCAGCACACTAACATCCATTTTAAATGTGGCCTTGGACGACCGAGCGTAGCTTCAAGCCACACTACCCATCCGTTTTGGTGGCCTCGGCGTCCGCAAAATTACCAGTATTAGCTTACCGGCGTTCCTGTCTTCTGTCCACAGCACTGAAAAGTTGACCAGGAAAATGTTAGCCCCTTGCCTGGTTGACTCTGAAGTGCCGTGCTTGACCGACGCGGTGAACGCCTGGAAAGCGGCTTGCCCGGATACAGACCGGCCCGTAAACCCATCTTCCCAGAGACAGTGGGATGAGCCGCTCTGTAGGTTGGTACGGAATAATCTTATTAATACGTCCACCAATTCTGCTGAGCGTGCCCGCCTGCTGGCTGTGGGTGAGTGGGAGTCGGGGCTCTGGCTTCAAGCACTCCCGTCACCCAACATAGGCACTATGCTGGGTGACACCACCTTCCGGCTCGCTACCTGTCTGCGTTTGGGCGCTCCTTGCGGGGCTCCGCATCGCTGTCAGTGCGGTGAAGCTGTCGACTGTCTCGGACACCATGGCCTATCTTGCAGTAGGAGCGCAGGCCGGATAGCACGGCACGCCAGCATTAATGACATCATCCGTCGTGCTCTTGTCACCGCCGGGGTGCCAGCTGTTTTAGAACCCAACGGCCTGGCACGCGACGATGGGAAAAGACCAGACGGGATGACCATAATGCCCTGGAAGTTAGGCAGACCTTTGGTGTGGGATGCAACATGAGTCGACACCCTTGCACCATCTCATCTTCCTAGCACGGTGGGCTGTGCTGGAGCGGCTGCTGCAGGTGCAGAAAACCTCAAACGGCGAAAATATTCCAACCTGATTGGGAGTTATATGTTCGAGCCGTTTGTGGTTGAAACACTAGTGCCATGGGGTCCGAGTGCCCACTTGGTTTTTCAAGATATCGCCAAGCGGTTAGTCGACTCTTCACGTGACCAGAGGGCTGGCCTATTTCTTGGCCAAAGAATTAGCATTGCCATTCAACGTGGCAATGCTGCCAGCCTTTTGGGCACTGTTCCTGTTGACAGCGATGCGGACGAATTTTTTGATGCCCTATGATTATTTTACTTTTTTTTTTTCATATAAATGTACATATTATTATTTTTTTAAATATTAGCATAAAAAAAAATGTACGGTATTCGTCTTATATCATTGTTGACAAAGTATCTCAAAGAATGGGTTAAAAGCATTCTAATAAAAAATAATGAAGAACAAGATGATGAATATTATGACCATTTGTTTAAGTTTTATCAAAATATTTTAGATGCTTACAAACTATTTAATAAATGTTTCCGAGTTTTGGTAAGTCAGCCTTCTTATATTTTACACATAATGTATAATTATATTGGTCAATAAAGTCTTTCGCTTAAGAGACATGCAATGATTTCTTTTTTAGATGTATCGAACATTGGACTCATTTCTTCGTTGTTTATGTTTTGTGAAGATAATGTTATTACGTTCTCAACAATTAAAATCATCATTGTATTATGCAGTAAGTTGTATTTTTTATCTTTCATATTTTTTAATTTCCACTAACTCTCAGTGATCAGTTTTATATTTGCCAGCCCTGTTTTAGTAACTCTGCTTTTTATATTTGAAGCATTTTCAATATTATGTACAGATTTATATCAATGTTCAGTCATCATTCTTGCCCTTATCCCAATTTATTATGACTGCGTCAATGAGCGGAGTTCGCGTAGCTGAGTTTTGGGCCAAAGATGTTTGGCCTTTTTGTCATGGATACGCTAAAAAGAAGAATTTATTTGGGGTCTGACATGTTTTCTTCTTTCATACTTCACTATTAGTCGCCATCTTAGTAATCACCCACTCTCCAGCCATATTATCTTCCACACAGTCCATTCCTTGTTTCTTAGGTATATCAATATTCATTTCCTACACCATTCACACATTTTTTTTTTCTTTATCCATTTTTACATTATGATATTTGTTTTTTATAGTTCGCTATGTATTTGAGTACCCCAGTAGCTGTATGGATTGTAAAGTTCACGTCACGAATAATGATAACTTGTTGGCAATATGAGAAGTTCTATGTGTCTGTGGAGGAAAGCGAGTCCGCGTGTATACAGCGTGTGATGGATACGAACTGTTCAAGTAAGAACAAAAGTTTTGACTACGAATACATACCTAATTTTCGTTCATTCTCAGAAGATCCATTTGCCAGATCCATGTTGGATCTAGTGACTAATGTTTTATCATTGGATCCTGGATCGGTTACAGGAAGCCGACCTCAACATAGTTGGGAATAGGCTGATGATAAAATGGCAAGGCTTTCAAAAAACCATCGTAATGACGTTTACTTCGAGAATGAGGGATTTTTTTTTTAACTCTTCTCTAGTCGCTGGATAGATGGCGCTGAACTTGGTAAGTTACTGCAAGGAACGGAACGTCACATCATATTTTTTTGATTATTTCACTTGGATGTAATTTTGAGATCGTAAAACGAAACGTACATAAAAAAGTAATTAATTAATGACGCAATGTTTTTTTTTCAAGCGTTTTGGCTTTGGCACCTACTTTAGTAACGTAATCAGATCAACGCCATCTACAGAGTTCATGGAAACTATGTTTTTTTTAATACTCAAAAAAAAACCTCTCATTATTCATTCATGGAAATCCTGAACAAAGTAAAATTCCTAATAGTTCGTTTCATCCTTTGCTTCTTTACAGAGAGTGCGAAACATCTGTGCACGCGCGTGCTACACGTGAACCGGACCTTCAGTAAGATGACAGCGTGTGGACTGTAGAGGCCACTCTAGCGATATCTCTGATAGGACTCATGACCGAGTACACTATTGTGCTCCTTCAATTTAATATTCCATATAGTATTGCTATTAGTAAGGAGTAAAATTAAATGTTTTCCAGACCCACCTCGTCGCATCGTATCGCCCGCCCGCAATAGTACTATTCGTTTTCGCTTAGAGTTCTTTCTGACTTTTTAACCAACGAAAAATCGGAGCAGGTTCTCAAGTTGACGGGTATATTTTGTTTTTTATTTTTTTCGGCTCCTAAGGGTCGCTCCTAAGCGTGATGTTAATGAGCCCTTAACCTTCATCAAGGATTGGGCTATAAAATGCAAATGTTTTTTTTCAAAATCCTACAGATAGTTCTAGAGGCTAGCGCGCTCAAACAAAAAAAAACCACACAGTATTATATTATTTATGTCGGAGTTGGATCTCAATTATTACAATAATTGTGGGTAGTCAACAAAGTTTGTTATGATTTGTTGTTCTTATTATGAATTTATAAGTGATTTTACTATAAGTGTTTTTATTTATAAGTGATTTTACTATCAATTACTGTTTAAGAAATTGGAACATAATTTGATTGAGTACTCGATGTATGCACTAATGGATTTTGGTACCGTATCTTGGTAATTGTAAGCGATGGTTTTGTTCAAAACAATTGATGTTAGGTTATTGTGATTTTAAAATGATTTACTTTGTGAAATCTCCATTGTATATTTACGACAATTATTTTTGTATTATGTGATTACTTATAATGTAAGTCTTATTAGATTTATCACATTTTAGTGTTTTGTATCAACTCTAGTAAACACGTACTTCCGTGCGTCATCGGACAGAGTTGTTGTGGGGCGAATGCGTGGTGGGGACAAACGCTTTATAGTTGAGCGCATTCGTTTGTGCTGGCAGAGACGGTCTTCGGACTCGACTCCTAAAGTTGGCGGTTCGCGTCGCGACAGAGACAAGCGACCGAGACAAGAGACTGAGACGGGAGACCGCGACCGTTACTTGACTTTAAGTAATGTAGGGACAGAAACTGTCTCGCAGTCTCCTGTCTCTGTCTCGCTCGCAAACTGATGCCTATACATTGCTTAAAGTCAAGTAACGGTCGCGGTCTCTCGTCTCAGTCTCTTGTCTCGGTCGCTTGTCTCTGTCGCGATGCGAACCGCCACCTTAACAGAGCACTAGCTCCTGACAAACCTGTCGGTTTACTAAAGTTCAGCCTTATACCTGTATTCTAAATACTACTCTGTCACTTTACGAACAGTAATCGATCCTACGATTTGTTCGCAATTACTTTGTTACTGTACATAATTATTCTACTCTGTATCTAGTTGTGTCATTTACCTATAGTGTGTGATTTGCTAGTGTGATTAATTGTTCATGAAATTAAAATCTGATTTGAACTGCAAACCGTTTTTCTATTGCACACTAACCAACACTACCCACAGTACGCCCACAGTAATTAACATAGGCCTGATAATAACCACAGACACGAAATCCTCCCTTCTCCGATATATACGTATAGGTTGGTGTCGATAAATAAATAAGTAAGAATTATTATTTATTATGAATCTATCAAACGTTGTTTTTTTAAAAAAAAAATCTTAAATGTATACTTACCTAATTATTATTTACGATTGTTCCTGAGTAAAGTCTCTAAAGAATAAAAAGGCTTATTTACAGGAGAGGGATTTCAAGTTTTGTTTCGTAATTTCTAGAGAATGTTATATCAGCTCACATACTGCTAATCGATAACGCCACAAAATGGGCTAGTCATAACCAAATTACGGTAACAGACGTCGGCGAAATGCATAGGTAGATTAATCCGTGGTGCAATGACTCCCTGAAATCACAGACATCGAGAGTATCTAACATCACTGAATACTCCAATACTCACTTTATACACAAACATTTGAATACAAAAACACAAAATCAACACTCCATCGCAACTTTTACATACAATCCAAACTTTCGGGACGGAATGTAAATTCAGGCAATTTTTTTCCTGACATAAAAAAAGCAAAGTGACCCATACATCCCCGATACGAGGGTATCGTACGTGGGATAGTCCGGGTGCTAAGCAGTAAATTGTCCAATGGGAGGCCCCGTACGTGTTTGCACAGCCCTTGCTGAAATGGATTATGCGCGGTATAAAAATGGAGATGACACGCGCTTAACTCAAATTATTGTGCAATTAGCGATAATGTTTCGCTTTGAATAACAAAATTTATAAAAGAGTGGAGTTTGGTCATTTTTGTTCATGTTTATGCTTGTGGCTAAGTAATAACAGCCGCAAGGGTCGATAAGGTTGCCGCGGTTGGTCCGTGGATGGATTACTTCATATTCCAAGACTCTCGGAAAGCACGTTAAGCCGTTGGTCCCAGCTATCATTCGTGGATCTTTGACAATCGTTACGGGTCGTCAGAAGCCCGAAAGTCTGACAACCAGTGTTACAAATGGATTTCGTATTATCCAGTAACTGGGTTGTGGAGGTCAGATAGGCAGTCACTCCATGTAAAATACTGGTACTCAGCTGCATCCGGTTAGACTGAAAGCCGACCCCAAGATAGTTTGGAAAAGGCTATGCAGATGATGATGTTTTACACATGTTTTTCCTTAGCGGGTTGTAAACTTGGTTGCATTATGAGTTGGTACACTGGACAGGATGCAGTACAGTTCGTTCACCGTTATTTTACCTCTGACAGCAGCAACCTTATTGTAACGACAATAAAGATCACAATAATTTTGACACACCTGTCAGTGGCAGCAACTCAACAGAAACCTTATTATAATGACAATAAAGATCACAATGATTTTGACAATCCAGTCATTGGCAGCAACTCAACAGAAACCTTATTATAATAACAATAAAGATCACTATGATTTTGACAAACCTTTCAGTGGCAGCAACTTAACAGAAACCTTATTATAATGACAATAAAGATCACAATGATTTTGACAAACCAGTCAGTGGCAGCAACTCAACAGAAACCTTATTACAATGACAATAAAGATCACTGTAACGTTGACAATAATGCAAAATCAGTAAAATAACAGTGAAAGGACTGTACACGTTATACGATACTAAAATACGAAACGATAATTATGAATTATATATTCAAATTTATTTCCTTCGAAAACTTTTCAATTACGCGCATTAAATAAAATAAACAACAAGCTTTTAATTAAGGCAAAAGTCTCCGATAGCGGCCATATTGGATCTTCACCAAATATATAATTATGTTGAAGTTAGTAAACATACAACACACAAAATAATATTTTCTAACACCTGTGTTTACATTTTACCCGACACACCACACACCCCTACGCCACACTATTAAAGTTAAACCTTTCCCACATTAAAGTTAAGAAGTTCAAAGACGTCTGCAGCCGACAGCCGCTAACTATACTATAACTACACTCTAACTACTTTTAATTGTTCACGAAAATAGCTATCACCGGATATTGCCTCCGTGTTTCACACACACTCGGTAAACTTATGAGGACTTGGCTTCAAGTGCAGTGCAAGACTTGGAGAAAATTGAAAACATGTGTTCGGAATTTGTAGAATTTCAAACACAAGTGTTTTCGGTACGATTTTGTCGTATTATTGGGTTTCTATGTGAAGTCAGTTACAGTACTAAGGTGATGTATTGCGACATGGGCTTCACGTTGCGATGGCATGGAGGTTAAGGGAACCGCTTCTCGAGAATGAGGTTGTAGATTCGAATCTGACAAAACTAATGGTGAGATTTTTAATTTCATAATGTGGGTTGGATGTCTAAGGCGCTACGGTTGTTCTGTTCTGTCTTCTATACAAATAAATAAAATTAAACTGTCTGTTTGTAATGTCAAAATAACCGCTTTTTACTAAATGCTTAAGAAAGTAAACGATATCTTATTTACAAAAAAACAAAACATTTTTTAAAATATTTGTCTGTTGTTTCTGCCGGCTAATCTTTGAAATGGCTGAACCGATTTTGAAAAGACTTTCACTGGCAGATAGCTGATATTATAACTAAGTCTACTTTCTGACATCCACGCGGGCTGAGCCGCGGGCCGAACGTACTCGAATATTTAATTATTAGTAATTGTTCCGGGTCGGCTTTGTTGCTTTACAAATACTGCTGAATCGAATGTGAATGACCCGAACAGCTACGTAGCCCGTTTTATTACATATAAATTAGGTAGGTTACTATAGTTATATCTTATTATTGCCAGCCAGCTAAAATTTCAGCAGAAAGAGCTAAGGTCGTGGGGAGTTCGAGATAAACCTAGTATAGTAATAGTACTGTTCCGTTTAAAAGTTTAAATTAAATATTATAAATCTACCAAGCGGGTCCAGTGTGGGTTGGTTGATGGCATATGTCGTTGAATTTTTGGCCCGTATATCATAAGGCCCAAATTAAGAGTGGTAGGAAACGAAAAGGCAAAAACGTGTTTCCTTTCAAAAGCAAAACAGCTATCGTGTTCAGTTTTCCTATCAACACAACTAAAGTCGTTTACGCGAAACCATTGAGAGCTAAAATCTAAGCGTGAAATAGAAATATGAAACTAGTTCAGAAATCTCTATAGAGTCTGAAATTGAATTGCTAGTGAACCAGCACTCGAACGCATGAACATGTTTGTTTTTCTTTTTACCTGTTTTAAGAAATAATAAAGGTGGCTAGGAAATACTGAATGCGGAAGGCGGAGGACAGTGTTTTGACACAGCCTGGGAGAGGCCTATGTCCAGCAGTGGACTGTGATAGGCTGAGTTGATTGAAGACATATGGCTAAGGAATTTGGGAAGCTATTTATGGTATAGTAGTGACAAAATAGCTCAAACTATGAATGGTTGTCAAGGATTCGTTCTTTAATGAAGACATATGGCTAAGGAATTTGGGAAGCTATTTGTGGTATAGTGGTGACAAAATAGCTAAAACTATGAATGGTTGTCAAGGTTTCGTCCTGTAATGAAGACATATGGCTAAGGAATTTGGGAAGCTATTTGTGCTATAGTGGTGACAAAATAGCTAAAACTATGGATTGTTGTCAAGGATTCGACCAGTGATTTTCTCAAGTGCAGAAACGCCCAAACCTGCACCTTAATTGCATAATATACTATCGATCACAAATTCAATCATTGTAAAGGATATTGCTAATCCATTGCTTCATATGTTCGAAAAAAATCGGCTGTCCAGTGTCCTACCATTTGACATCAGGCAGTTCCAACCCCTGCATCTCGCTGTCATCATTAGCTTAGCTTGATGGTACCATATTATTGTATTGTCACTGAACTTATATAAAACCGGGCAAGAGCGAGTCGGACTCGCTCACCGAGGGTTCCGTAACATCCGGGTTTATGCATGAAAACCACCATGATGTTCATGAAATTAAATGTGTTTGTTGTAAATACTATTTGATGCCAATTAAAACCTCTGATAAGCAAAAAGGAATATATAAGTTTAAAATGAGTTTTTTGATATTCGATGTACTTGTCATCTATCAAATAAAATTTTACACAGCTATAAGACGATTTTTCCCTATAAATTCCAACACGTTATCAGCACGAAAAAAAAAAAGGCTTATAGGAAAAACAACGAATCTTATTACAAATAGTATGTAAAAGGTTTTTTTTTTTTGTGTTGTTGAATATTTTTCGAGTTTTATTTGTTTTTCGTGATGTCCAGTGGTGATTCTGTAGCGAACAGATGGTCTTCTTCATCAATACCCTCGCTCTTCCTAACTAATAGAGATGGGTACCCTTCGTGGAAGTTCAAAATGAGGAACTCTTTAATTCATGAAGATTTGTGGTGCACAATTGATGGTTACGATAAAGGAGATGCCACCCCTGAACAGGTAAAATCTCGAAATGATAAGAGAGCACTAGCAAAAATATGCTTAACAGTAGATGGCTCTGCAATAACGCATATTAGGAGTGCAAAGTCTGCTCTAGAAGCCTGGAAGGCATTGCAAGATGCTTATGAAGATAAAGGCATGGGCAGAAGGTTGGCTTTAGAGAGAAAGTTATATAGGCTCTCGCTAAATGAATTTCAAAATATAGAAATGTACATTAACGCTGTTTTGAGTACTGCACAAGATTTGGCTGACATCGGCAAGGTAATTGAAGATGCTTCGATTGCTGCGATTTTATTAGGAGGTCTCTCTTCGAAATACGAGCCTCTAATAATGGCATTAGAATTTAGCAATGTAGAAGTAAGTACCGAGCTAGTTAAAAGAAAGCTACTGAATGAAATGTCAAAGACTGACTCCACAGAAAGTGTTGCAGCTTTTCAACTGCAACATCGATCTGACATTGATGTTCATAAAACAAAGAAGAAGAAACCTATTGTATGCTACGAATGTAACAAACCTGGACACAAACGTCCTGCCTGCCCTCTACGCAATAAGGTAAAGAAAGGCGTTAGTTCATCAGACAGAGACAGAGAGACTACTTCTTTTAGTGCTCTAGGTTCTTCGAGTTTGGAGATAAATAAGTGGTTTATTGATTCTGGTGCATCAAAACACATGTCTCCTAGACGAGATTGGTTCAAGGACATCAAACCATTAGAAGGTAGCACTGTTACTGTTGCCAACGGTGAGAAGATAGACTGTGGTGGTATTGGTGACATATCTATTAACACTGTGTGTAATGCGGTAAATAGCATCATAGATGTAGCGTATGTACCTAAACTTACTAATAATTTGATTTCTGTCAAGAAAGTCGTAGACAAAGGTTTTGTAGTACTTTTTGATAAGAATGGTTGTAGTTTTTATAAAGAAAATGGTTTTTCTTTTGAAGGTGAGGCGATTCTACATGGTTCTGCTAGTGGTGGACTGTACACTCTCGATTGTACAACTAATTCCCTCCAGAATGTAGCGTACGAGGTGCACTCTGACTTGTTGAGCAGGTACCTGTTATGGCACAAACGGTTAGGTCATTTATGTCGTATTGGTATGAACCAATTAAAGAATTCTCACGTAGGTATAGATTATACTGAAATAGATAAATCGAGTTGCGTTGCCTGTGTTGAAGGCAAGCAAGCAAGAAAACCTTTCAAGACGATTGCGTACAAGAAAGCTGTCTCAAAGCTAGAATTGATCCACTCAGATTTATGTGGACCAATGTCTGAGACATCATTCCAAGGTGATAAGTATGTTCTCATTTTCATAGATGATTTTTCGCGGATGATTTATCCGTACTTTATTGCTTCTAAAGCACAAGTTAAAGAAAAGTTTTGTATTTTCCAAGCATTAGTGGAAAGACAAACCGGCGCTAAAATCAAGAGATTGAGAACTGACTGCGGAAAGGAGTATGTCAATAAAGAGCTTACGGATTACTTAGCTACAAAAGGAGTGACGCATGAGACTACAGTAGGGTATAGCCCTCAATCAAATGGAGTAGCAGAAAGGACAAATCGTTCTGTCGTGGAAAAAGCACGGTCTATGGTAATGAAAAAGGTAATGCTGTGGAATCTGTGAAAACGGAACCAGTCATTTTAATTGATGAGCAGCAACAGCAGGATGAGAATGAAGTTCGTCAGGAAAATAATTCTGTATGTAGCGATGATAGTAAAGTAAAAGTTAGTCAAAGAACATTCATTTTAAGTTTGCTGAAAAAGTTTGGTATGGATATGTGCAAGACGGTTGAGACGCCATCAAGTCTGAAGAAGCTGAGTACTGGAAATGGAGAAGGCGAGTATCCATTTCAAAGTTTAGTTGGATCCCTTATGTTTTTGGCAGTAAACACTTGCCCGGACATAGCATTTGTGACGAGCTATCTCAGTCAGTTTAACACAAAGTTTAATAAAGAACATTGGCTAGCACTAAAGAGAGTGTTGCAATACTTGAGTACAATAGATTATGCTCTTACTTACAGAAAGACTGGAGAGTACCTTAAGGGATACACGGATTCAGATTGGGCTAACTGTAGCATGGACCGAAAGTCATATACTGGCTACTATTTTATGCTGGCTGGAGGTCCTGTAATGTGGCAGGCTAAAAAGCAGCAGACGACTGCTCTGTCATCTACTGAGGCGGAGTATATGGCACTAACCGCTGCAGCTAAAGAGGCGTGTTACTTAAGACGATTTGTATCGGAAATAACTGGTAAGTCCGATACTGTTACTTTGTTCAACGACAGTCAGAGTGCACAAAGTTTAGTGCATAACCCTTTTTTTTTTTTTTTTTTTTTTGAGGATGGGAAATCATCAAATGACTCCTCCCGCTCTGGGTGGAGCGGAAGGGAGTGTCAGACTCTTACTGACTAAAACCCACCCGTGTTCCTTCCTTAGCCCTTTATGTTCCGGGCCAGCGGTAACCCTTTCGGACAATCCCGCTGACTAGTGCATAACCCTGTCCATCACGAGCGAACGAAACATATAGATACAAGATATCACTTTATACGGGAGAAGGTATCTGACGGTATTATAGATATTAATTTCGTCAGATCAGATTTGAATTTTGCTGATATGCTAACAAAACCGTTAGGGCGTATTGCACATAAGAAATGTGTAGCTGGTTTAAAAGCATAGGTTTTGATAATGTGGTATTTTTTTTTTCTTTTTTTTTGTTTTCCCTAGAGAGTTTTAATTGAGGGCGGATGTTGTAAATACTATTTGATGCCAATTAAAACCTCTGATAAGCAAAAAGGAATATATAAGTTTAAAATGAGTTTTTTGATATTCGATTTACAGTACGCCTCAATAGTGCATAGGCGCGCTATGGTTGAAATTTCTGTAAACATGCTTCGCGCCGTCCCCGCGCCCGCGCCGCAGGCCCGTATTTACATCTGTGTGTGTACACTTGCTAACGTCAAATGAAACAAAACATATCGTCATCGCTTTTTCACACGCGCGGCGTAATTACGTATGACCTTGGTTGGTTCATACCACTGCTAAAATTCACAACTTCATAACAAGTGCTGCTAGCGGATAACGTAGCGTATAGGATTAGTAAACACGTAGGCCTGGGTTCGAATCTCGAGATGGAACTTTGAATTATCTTTTCAACAATAATCTTATCTTTTTTTATTATTCGATAAATTAATACACGAGAATAATAATGTAATATTTGTTTTATTTGTATTGTTATTGAAATATGCGGGGTAAAAATAAAAAAAAAATTAAATGATTTCAAAAATTTTATTCGTTATAATTTGATAAATAAACTTTTAAAACAGTTTATTTTCTCATAAAGAACAATTTATTGAAGTAAAGCAGGTAATCGGTGAGCTACGACCATTAGACTTAAAATATTGTAACTATCTTAGTAATAAAATAATATTGTGCTTTAATTGCGGATATAGCTTAAGTATTCATTTTCAAAATTCATTTTGAAAAGAAGATTGAAACTATAAACCTCAAAATAATCCTTATTACGGATATGACACAATAATATTTTATTTAATATTACTAAAATCAATTTGCAATTTATAACTTAATACGTTGTATAACCTATTATCCATGCTATCAAGTAAACGCTGGCGTATGGATCCTGATCTGGTAGGTCACTGGTTGGTTAAAACCACTTGTTTCTTATTCACTGACTGTACTCTTCCTTATATCTTTTGACCCTCCGACTCACAGTAGGTAATTTCTCTAAAACAAAAAAGGAATATTGTAAGGCTACTAGCAAAATTATAAAATATTAAGTAGATACCTACTTATTACTTTTTTAAACAAAATTATTTTGAAAATAGTTCAAATGTTACAAAATAATTATATTATAATTTATACATAATGCTATATTCATCATTCCAAAAGTAAATAAATAAACTCTTGGAAATATTATTTTTTTCTTCTATTTAGACCCTATGGTAAATACAAAACGTTTAATAAAATAACTACAAGGATCAGCAGTTAAACTTTAATTAGCTAAATGTTAGATAAAATAATTAAATCATAATACTCACAGTCAGTCCGGTTTCATCAATTATTTGTGATATAATATTAAGTCCACTTTTACGCTGCGCGATAATATCCGCTTTCATCTCAAAGCTTACATTTCAAAATGAACTATTACACAGCTATTATAATAGATTAAACACACGTCACTAACCCACAATATCAAAAACCAATCAAGAACGAACAACATTCTATTAGACGCGGTGAATGAGCCGTAAGTTACCTGCAGCTGTCTACCATACCTAATTTATTTATTTAGATTTCTGTGGGTATACTCAAAAGTTTTACGAATTATGTGAACAAGACGAACATGACACGGAACTATATTCAAAAGCGTGATTATTCGAGTAATATGCGGGTGTGTGTGTCAAATTACTCATTAAAAGAAGGTCGTAAGTCAAACTAAACGTTAAGCAATTAGTTTTGAAGTTGCATATGGACTTTTGGCGTGGATAGTACTTGTCATCTATCAAATAAAATTTTACACAGCTATAAGACGATTTTTCCCTATAAATTCCAACAGTTTTATTTTTATTTTTTTATATTTGAGTTGGTTGAATAAAAGGTAAATTGCGGTTTACGATTTATGACGTATTAAAAAAAACTACTTACTAGATCTCGTTCAAACCAATTTTCGGTGGAAGTTTACATGGTATTGTACATCATATATTTTTTTTAATTTTATCATTCGCTTATTTTAGAAGTTACAGGGACACACATTTTACCAATTTGGAGGTGTCTCTCGCGCAAACTATTCAGTTTAGAAAAAAATGATATAAGAAACCTCAATATCATTTTTGAAGACCTATCCATAGATACCTCACACGTATGGGTTTGACGAAAAAAAATTTTTTTTGTTTCAGTTCTAAGTATGGGGAACCCCAAAATTTATTGTTTTTTTTTCCATTTTTGTATGAAAATCTTAATGCGGTTCACAGAATACATCTACTTACCAAGTTTCAACAGTACAGTTCTTATAGTTTCGGAGAAAAGTGGCTGTGACATACGGACGGACAGACAGACAGACGGACAGACAGACAGACAGACAGACAGACAGACATGACGAATCTATAAGGGTTCCGTTTTTCGCCATTTGGCAACGGAACCCTAAAAATATGCCAAGTTTCAGCTCAATCGGATACCAGTTAGTTGAAAACTGGTTTGCAAAGGAGTCTGGACGAATTTGTATGAGAAGTGATGAACAAATAGTGGTACGATATTGATATTTGTGTAGGGATACCTCATAAAAACCCTTGTGCAAGGGGTATCAAAATCTGATTCGGCAATTTTGAGAAAAATAATATTTAATTCCTCATGAGCAAGTCACCAGATTCTCAATTCACCAGATTCTGCAACTCACCAGATTCGCAACTAAACCTTATCGTTATTGGTCCATAGACCAATTTTGCCCAGTCTCCTCTAATATGGACAACTTACAAGTTAAATAAAAGCTTTTAAATAAACTAGAGAGCAAAAACATAGACACTATGCGCAAACCAAACTTCCCTTGAGACAAGAAAGAAAGAAAATACCTTTCTAAAAATAATTGTGGTGACACATATAATATTCTTCGATCCTTCGGGATTATGAAAGTGGTTATGTTTTGTTTTAGATATATCCACTTTCTAGGGGTTGTAGCTACGAAATAACAGCCGCACAGGTTAATCGAGCAGTTAAAGCTACTCATACCGCGGTTGGTCCGTGAATGGGTGACCATCTTTACATACCAAGACCCCACCGTGCTTCGGAAAGCACGTTGCACGTTGTCCCGGCTGTCATTGGATCTTTGATCTGTGGATCTTTCAGTCGATAGAATCCCGAAAGTCTGACAACCATTCATACCAAGTGTTATCGTATTACTCAGTAACTGGGTTCTGGAGGTCAGACAAGCAGTTGCTTCATGTAAAATACTGGTATTCAGCTGCTTCCGGCTGCACTTTGAGCCGACTCCGACATAGTTGGGAAAAGGAAAGGCAGATGATGGTATCCACTTTCCGTAGTGTTATTCTTTACATCAATTCATACAGAGCCGATGTGTGAATTTGCGTTTATTTACTTATTTATTTGCGGATGAATTTTTCGACGCTATTTTTTAGTTTCTGTGTAGTTTTAGTTAAGTTAGGATTTAATTTTGTTATTTTTAGTTTGTATATATCTTCATTATTTCAATTAAATACACTCCTCATATCGTTCTTTACTTATAAAACAATTGAGTTATAGTCCGCACGAAACTAGTTGGCCGCGCCTTAGGTATATGAGCGGTGGGATGGAGGGGCGGCGCTTTGTCATTACTTAGTACGTGCGTTGCGAACAATAGGCAACCCCGCCACCCTCACCCTCATCCGCACCCAAGGCGCGGCCAACTAGTTCCGCGCGGACTATAGTATAAAACTTTTTAGTATTTAAATAAAACATGCCAGAAGGCCAATTCTACTAATTTAAAACGTTCAAAATCTAGTCTCAGTCTCATCTCGGTGACAAACAAATGTCAAAAACTTGTCAAAATGTAGGGAAATTAAAGGTAATTTTGACAGATTGACACTGAGATCAGACTGAGATCAGACTATTAACGCTCTTAAAATTTGTAGAATTGCCCGTCTGTTCTGCCTAAAGGGTTCCAAGAGTTGACTCACGGTACTCTCAAATTTCGCCAGTTGTGTTTAAATCCCATGTGATAGGAGGAGAGTCTATTGCCATCGGAGAGCTCTGGAGTAGTGGCACTGGTAGGCAGGTTTGGAGGGCAATAATTAAATTTTAATTTTAAAGGAGTAGTGGTGGCCCTGGTCGTGGTTTCGAATCCAGGCAGGCGCTTTTCTTTGTGTAATTTTTTTAATCACCATTGCTCTCAAAAACGGTGAAGGAAACGCCGTGTCTGTGGCGGCATCTACATCGCCCCATAGGAACTACGCATCACAAACGTTACGCGAAATCGCGAGTTTACACAGCAACTAGGATATTTACAACGTCCCAACATCGACCATCAGGTAGTTGCCCACCAGACAAGACACACGTCTGGTCGGAGGATCCTTCCTTTCCTATGGAGGATAACAGAACTTTAAACCCTATTCCTCTTGCCTTTGTATGTCTTAGGACTAAGAATTTGAAGACAATTGTGATGAAAATTTGTGACATCTACCCGCACTGGGCCGCTCGAACGGCGTGGTGGATTACGGTCCATTCCCTCTTACAGAGAGAAAGCCTGTATCCCAGCAGTGGGAACGTTACAGGATGATCATGCTTATGCTAATCTGCCATCATAAAGAAAACGGGCACAACTAATATTTTTTTCAAAATAGCAATAGCCAACTGAAAAAATATTTCAAACGCGTTTTTACTCAAACGCCCTATTTTCAAAAAACAGAACGCTCATACATTCACGAGCTCACCTGCGATGTTCGCAGATGAAGTTTACATGTAGCCCCGTTAAAACCCCGCCCCACATACGAGTAGGTGCAGGTCATAAATAAAACACGTGCACGTTATTTTCAGTGGCGATACTGTAAATCATAGGTGGACACGGTGCGATGCGTTGGACATAGAGCATGGAAACTATAGAGTTAATGCAATCATAAATTCTCAAGCACTAAGGAAACAGACTTGTTGTCATCAAGCAAGCAATAATAACAGCAAAGAGACATGTATTAGTACCCACATTTTGCCAATAGAAGGCGAGCCGATTCCATCAACTTGAACCTCGGAGTGCTATTGACAAAGAAGGATGCCCATTTTTCACCTGACAATGTATAGAAATGAAATAAATATTAAAATTCAGCTAATTTTATTGTACATTCATTACGCTAATCACAATTTTAAAAGAAGGCCAGGAAAAAAATATTTATAAATTTTTCTATATGCTAACTCTATGTCTTATTACCTTATTTTGAACGCATCTCAATTACCCTGAACGCATCCATCATCATCTGCCTAGCCTTTTCCCAACTATGTTGGGGTCGGCTTCCAGTCTAACCGGATGCAGCTGAATACCAGTATTTTACATGGAGCGACTGCCTATCTGACCTCCACAACCCAGTTACTGGGTAATACGATACCCTTGGTAAGACTGGTTGTCAGACTTTCGGGCTATATATATATATATATCCTGAACGCATCCAACTACTTATTTTTTACAATGTTCCGTTTTGCACACTGCTTCTTGACTTTATTCAACTCTTTTTCTGAGTTTTATATATTATTTTAAGTTTTATTTAATCAATAACTATTTTTTATTAGTCTGTGCATAATACAGATCAATTCAAAATAACATGATAATTAAATAAATGAATTATGCAGATTATAATTGAGTTCGAACGAGTGAAACGGATTTTTTAGATATTTTGACAGTTCTGCGACTTCGTTGTTGCGCTTGCGTCTCGTTGTGTATTGTGCCATTTTGTGTGTGTAACTACTGAGATGGGCTAGGTTTCAAGACAATATCCCTGCTCCAGCAGAATTTCTGGATGACGTAGTAGGTAGGTATATATGTACTGCGGTCAACGAAATGGGTAGGCAAGTGATCCCTTTTGACAATACAATAGCAAAGTTAGACTTTTTATATGTAAACAAACTATCGTAAAGGCAAATCCTAACCTAAAAATTAACATTAATATTTTTTGGCCTTTGTAGACTTTAAATCGTAAAAATGACTATATGACATTATTTTCTAATCTTACAGGTACTCTTTCTACTATACCTTATAACTATACATTAACTTTCATTATCAGGTTTTTAAATGTTTGGAAAGTGGGCATTGTTCTTTCAGATGGAGAAACCCAATAAAACTTCGACACCGAGCGTTCAACACCGATGTTTTATGGAAACTCAAGAATTAGAAAATTCCGATCTTCATCTTCCAGGACTTCTATACAGAGCGTTAGGTTAAACGAGGGACAAACTTTGAGGGGAGTTAGTACTCATGAAAATTAACAACTTTTAATATGGGAATAACCCTGAAATCGCGAAAAAAAAAATCTGAAGTTTCCTACATTTATGTTCGCATAGCTCGTCAAAATGTACTGAACAGCTGATTTTTTTTTGCGACTTCAGGTTCGGCCCCTTAGTAAAAGTTGCTCATTTTCATGAGTACTAACTCCAGCCAGCAATCCCGACGACGCAGCTGTACGTGTCCAGACTGCATCACTCCACGAAGGTTGAGGAGATTGTGGAGTACTTGCGTGTCGGACCAACTGGACTTTGAGGGTCGAGAAGTTGGAGTCGCGTCACAACACGAACTTCAAGTCGGTTGTGGTGCGTGTTCCGACACATCATCTCGAGAAGTTCCTCAAAGAAGAGTTCTGGCCGAAGGGTGTTGTGTACCGCCGGTTTCGTGGCCGGCTACATGACACCAGTCAGCGAAACACGACGCAGACACTTCGTGTGCATTAGTTTTTAGTTGTTAGTTTTTTAGCGTAAATATAATGTTGTATGTATTTATAGTATTTTTAAGTTATATTAATATTGTATTGTATGTGTTTATATGGGCCTTGATGCCTGAAATAAATGGATAAATAAATAAATAAATAAATGTCAGTACCAAAGAATGACATTCAGATCTTTTCTAAGTTTCAGTCCAGTACTAACCCCACAAGACCAACTAAGTATATCTTCGATGATTATTATCGTCCTACTTATAATTTTTTTTTCATTTACAACAATGTACGCTTGCTTTTCCAAATCTCTTTAGAGATTCGCAGAATGGTCGACAACGGCTTTGCTTGCCGTCATTTAAAAACATAGAATAGAACCGAATTAAAAATATATCACTGACAGACTCTAGCACTAAATTGAATAAAAATATTATAAATATTTATACTACACATAATAATATGGCCAGGCCATTAAAAAGGTTTTTGGTTGATGTCAACTTGACAGTGGTCAAAGGAGTTTGCTATCTTTGTTATCAAGTAATTAAATTAGAGTTTTACAACAGTCTGCTCAGCTTCAAAAGGAGTTATGTGTCCTCACTTGAATAAGGAAAGAATTTGAATACTGACGATGATATAAAAGATTATACTATATACAGGGTGAATTTTACAAGTGGGCGTGGATGGCGAAATTCGAAACTGTGAGGAATAGCGAAAAGTACTCAAAGGAGTCGTGGGCTCGATTTTGATGAAAACTAAAACTGCATCATTGGATTTTTGAAAAATCAATGTTTCTAGCCAAGAATCGAACCCGTTGATATTGAAAAAAAAAACACACACACACAGAGTATTATTACACCATTCGATAGCGTCGCTGATATGGATCGAATTCTGGGAAGTAATGACATACGGGAAACTAATGAAAACAGCTCATTTTTAACAAAATCCTTTCTTTATTTTTCTTATGTTACCTACCTATCAAACCTTAACTGATTAACTGTTTAAAATGATGACCATTGTTTTCAAAACATAGCTGGATTCGACGTCTCAAGGATTGTACCACAAAATACAAATAGTAATTGTACTGCATTCAAAATTTGAATTTAGAACATAATGTTGTGAAGGTGACTGCGCTGTGGTTGTATTGAACATCATTTCGATCAAGGTACAGGTAATGTCGGTACGAATACTTTAAAATAACAAGCAGTTTATTAAAATCCAATATTTTCCTTAAGTTTACCGTATGTCATTACTTCCCAGAATTTGATCCTTATTAGGGCACTATCGAGTGGTGTAATATAATGTGTGTTTTTTTATCAAAATCAACGGGTTCGATTCCTGACTAGAAATATTGATCTTTCAAAAATCCAATGATGCAGTTTTAGTTTTCAACAAAATCGAGCACGCGACTCCTTTGAGTACTTTTCGCTATTCCTCATAATTTCGGATTTGGCCATCTACGCCCAATTGAAAAATTCACCCTGTATAGGTAGTGGTGCTCTTACTTTCGGATACCGAAGTGTGAAGAGTGGGGCTGATAAGACGTTGAAATTAGTATCTTGTATACGAAGTGTCTTTTGTTTTAACACTACAAGCCAACTCAAAGCATTCATCCTAACTAATATTATATGTGCGAAAGTAAGTTTGTCACCTTTTCACGCCTAAACCACTGAACCGATCATCCAAAATTTTGCATATACGTTGTCAGGTGTACAGAAACGCACATAGGGATCTTTCATCCCGAAAAAAAGTGCTGTTACTGAGGAAAACAGCAATAACGTTATTATGATAATACTTAGATGACGCCACGTGTCTTCATATTTGTGTTTAAAAAATTCGTCTGATCGACAACTTAAATAACACAATAAGTATTGCTGAGTTATCAAAATGAGAGGCATTGCCATTGGAAGTGTATTACACAAGTACCCCAGGTTATGTCAAACAGTCACATGACAAAGAAGTATTTCCAATTGACATTTCTATTTATTTGAGCAGTCTGTGGTAAAACCTATCGACTGTAGCACTGTGTAATAGACTGTGTTTCTAATGCCTTTTGATTTATTGCCTTGATAACTACGAGTACCCACCTACATGTTGGTACTTCTAATTATACATGTTGCTCTATCGGTTGGTGTGTGTGCTAGAATTAATCAAACATTTACACGATGTTGTATATTGTTATAGAAACCCTAAAATATTTCTACAGAATAGAAGAAACCTACCAACCAACCGGTTTTCATGAAATACTATGCCTGCGACTTCGTTTACGATCCAGGTTGAAAAGTAGCCTATGTCCTTCTCCGGGTCATGGTCTACTCATGTGCCAAATTTCGTTCAAATCCGCTCAGCCGTCTTAGCGTGAAAGCGTAACAACAATCAAACTTACTTTCGCATTTATAATATTAGCTGCGCCCCATGGTTTCAGTCGCATATGTTTCGAACCCGTGGGAATATCGGGATAAAAAGTATCCTGGGTATCAGCTACCTTCATACCAACTTTATAAAAATTGGTCCAGCCGTGAAGAAGTAACAAACACACTCACAATCTTTCGCTTTTATAATACTAGTGTGATTAGTTAGGGTTCCACTTACAGCATCAATTTGAACATTTGGCTGAAAAGCATCTAAGCTGTATTGATATCTATGGTAATTGTAGTGTATAGACATTTATAGTCTGTGGTGGATAACTCTGTCGTCTCGAGCAGCGCACGCGCGGGGTCGCGGGGCGGGGGGCACGAGCCTACCGACCGCCGCGGAGAGAAGACGTGGACGCTGGCTGCGAGCCGATATCAGTGTAATTGGGTTATTGCTCTTTCCTAATATCAACCTGTGAGTCCTAGTGTACATTACATGTGGCGACGAGGACAAACTGTGAGTTTTTAAGCATTTTTACATATTATAAAAAAAGAAAAGAGAGGAAAACATACATGGACAAAATATTTATACTGACTAAAATCGTCGAATAAATAAAACTTACGGATCACGAGGCACTGGCTGTAAATTCATGCATGACAAGCTTTTATCAAAGTGACTATTATTGTTATTTTATTGTTTATGTAGGTAACTAGGTGACTATCCGCTGGGTTTCTTCAAAGATGTTGTTTCATTCGGTTATGCCCGTGGTGGGATGAGTACTGAGTAGGTAACCAACAAGTTACCTATCTACCTTGAGTTCGAGCCCCCGTATTTATTACCTTCATAGCTGTAGAAATTTTAATAAGTAAAATGCATCACAGAGCAGTAATATTAAATTGGGTAGGTAGGTAATAGTTACCTACTATTCTAAAGTTAATGAATTGGTCCACGGCAGGTAGGTATTAATTAGTACTTACCTATAAAATAAAGTGTGTATTTACTGTTCTGTGTACTATCATAACATTTATTTATGACTAAGGAAAATAGAAGTAAATGTGAAGTAACTAGGCACTCACTTAGCCGTGAGTTACGGAGGTATTCCGTTGGTCGTGTTTTAGGTAGGTATCTAGGTTTCTATGGGTGTACATCAGAGGAGTGACATACCTACATAATTGTCAACCAGCCTACCTACTTACTAAATGTTCTTCGAGAATCACCGGAAGTATCGTGCGGTGAGCGAGTTTAGCTACGGGACATTTCGGGATGCATGAAGAGGCCTCCGCGTGTGGCGCGGTTAGTTCAGTTCGGTTGGTCGCGCCTGGCACCTTGTTTGGCTGGCCAATTCTTCCCTTGCGGGGGTGGGGCTGGCGCCCGCCTGGTTTGCGACCGCGTGGGAGTTCCGGTGCCTGAGGCATCTTCTGAGCATTAAATTGCGGCTGAAATTTAAATTGCGACTGTGCATTCAATTGCGACTGAACATTTAATTGCGGTATGAGACTTGGAAAAAAAGGTATAGCATTAAATTGCGGACATACTTTCATGACATTAAATTGCGGAGTTTCCCGGTATAGCATTTAATTGCGGATATACCTACATGGCATTAAACTGCGGAGTTTACCGGTATAGCATTAAATCGCGGATATACCTACATGGCATTAAACTGCGGAGTTTACCGGTATAGCATTAAATTGCGTATAGACCTACATGGCATTAAATTGCGGAGTTTACCGGTATAGCATTAAATTGCGGATATACCTACATGGCATTCAATTGCGAAGATTTACCGGTATGGCATTAAATTGCGGACATACTGACATGGCATTAAATTGCGGAGATTTACTGGTATGGCATTAAATTGCGGACATACCTACATGGCATTAAATTGCGGAGATTTACCGGTATGGCATTAAATTGCGGACATACCTACATGGCATTAAATTGCGGAGATTTACTGGTATGGCATTAAATTGCGGACATACCTACATGGCTTTAAATTGCGGACATACCTACATGGCATTAAATTGCGGAGATTTACCGGTATGGCATTAAATTGCGGACATACCTACATGGCATTAAATTGCGAAATTTTCACGGTTTAAAATTTTATGTTTGCATATTGATATATTAAATAAGGGTAGATACGTTACTCAGTCACAGCGCCTGTTAATATTAAAGGGAGTGATTGTACTCACTAAGCACTCAGTCGCGCACGGAATATCGTTGATCACACAGCTAAATAATTTCAGTATTTTTGCAAAAAATACCTACGCATTAAAATATCTATCTCTGTCCTTATCTATTGGAACTGTAGGCTTGCGACTGTCATCACAGATGTGTGAGTTCGGTGCATGTACAGGTTTAGTGGTTGCGATGTTAGCGCGTCACGTATCGGCAAATATAATGTATCAATGTGTTTACACTTTGAGCACCCATTCGCCACGTGGCGGCCGCGCGCTGGGTAAAACTCACGCGCCGGCGCCACAGAACAGCACAGTATGACGACGACGCGACGTGTCGTCATGTGCGCACAGGATGTGTATACCATAACGTCTACGCGTTGTCATAAGCGCTGATGGTGTACTGCGGGCGTAGATACCTAGGTACGTAGCGTACTAATTGTAGCCTAGGTACAGTCGCGTACAGTAAACACTTTATTACCAGCATTAGATTGCGATAGCGTGTTAAAAATGTATAAATATGCAAAATAGTTACTTACCTTGTCAACAAGACACCTTAGAGAAGTTCGAATGTGAAGGGGAGGTTGGTTCAGTCTCTGTCCTTTGGGAAAGAAGGAAAAGAAGTCTGAACATTTACCTCGAGGCGGCAGGCATAGACACCGAAAAAAAGAGCTAGTCTTTTACATTTCGGTGGTCCCGAGTTACAATGGATTTGGTTAAGCTCAGTATCAGATTGGCCTACTAAGAAAAAAAAAGGGGTATTAAACACTTGATTGTAGTAGAAAGTCTCACAGTGTATAGCTGTTCCGCAGAGGATAATTCCCTGCATGTAGCGAGAACTGCCTAATGAGTACCACTGAGTTCTAGGGTAACATAATTTAGGTTGGTCATGTTGGTCTCAACAGACTAAGGAAAAGACAAAAGATGGGTAATTATTACTATAATTAAATACTAGTACCAACCAGTTAAAATAATAAGTATACATACTTTGAAATAAAATGTGTGCAAGGTGAAAATAAGAAGTCACAATAACAGTAAACTGCTTTGATGTTATTGCAATGATAAATTAGAATATCATAATATTTTCTTATGATAATTATGATCAAAAGGTATCGGTAAATCAATTTTGTTTGACAAGAGAAGTTCCCTTGTTCTGTTAGAGTATAATTCCTTATTGTGGTAAAGGGTGAAAGGTCAAAGGTCACTTAGTTACAGGTGCCATGTAACATTATATGAAACCAAGACATATGTACTTATAACAATAAAGAATGCTTACCTATTCAAACATAGGTACATCTTTCTATACATATATAGGGCGGAGTCGGGTTGGTTGCACCATTTGTGGCTTAGGAGCGGCTGGACCGATTTTGTGGTCTATGATTTGTTGAATCTGTGTCCGCCCCGAGTGGCGGAGTGGCTGTTGAAGCACGGGCAAAATTCGCTAAAAAGAAAGTGTTTTGACTCTGGGGCGGCGTGGGGTTCGCCGGGTCAGCTAGTAAATACATAAATGTTGCTGTGAGCTCTTAAGATTTTCATAGTAACTAATTATTATAATTGTGGTCTAGTTCGCCTACTATTTGCAAGCGCTACTGTTGAGTGTAGGGACCTGGGTTCGATGCCCAGGCAGCACCAGGGGTGGTGGGGTTTTTCCATCAGGAAGTTATTGGAACTTTGTGCAAAATTCATGGCTGTAGACTCGCCCCCTGTTGCATAGGATTTAGCCAGGACTGGCTAAGTTAAGGTATACGATACCCTATTTCGCTGCCTGGCCCTCAGGTGGGACCAGGCGTGATGTTGGGTTATGAGATTATAATAATTCTTATTTTATCATAAACTTGATAATACTGCCCTCTGTGAGGTCCTGTTACAAGTATTACAATGGTCGGGGTGAAAGTATTGAAGCCTTTAATATGAGATGTTTGTCACATAAGGAGTTAGTATGTATTGCTGGAAGATCAGTTGAATATAAAATTAAAATGCATTTATTTGTACACAGGTATACCACCACTGTGGTACATGGTGGTATAAAATCAAAAAATATGTTAGTCACTATGTGCTGCCTTGCAAGGCGTACAAGTATTGCTTAGGTACACAGTAGGTAATAGGGGTGTAAGAAGGCCTAAATTATCATAAAAATACTGCAAGTTATTGAAGTAATTTCGATGTCTTACCTAATATATTAAAATTTCAAGGAAACATTTTCCATTGTGACAAGACTTGGGTTTTAGACGTAGGTAATTAACAATTGCACAGTTATTAGAGTAGCTGTAAGTTGGTTAGGATGCAGCTTTACCCAGTACGCTGGAACATGATACGATTAAATGATTTTGATGATTCAGTGTTTAAAATGGGTATTAAATCATAAACTTCAATAAAATAGGTAATAATTAGATTATTTTACCAACATGGAAAAAAACTTTTGTCTGAATAAACTTCTTGAACTACCTACCGATAATGTTGTCAAGTACTAGGTACCTATAAATAGGTATTGAAGTGGTTAAAAGTAATGATACTACTTAATTAACATTAATCCTAAAAAGTTCGCATTGACTCGTAATGTCGTCTTCTACATCAATTATTGTTCATTACTTAAATAAACTTGGAAAAAAAAAGAAAAAATAAAGGAAGGAAAAATAACCACAGAAATACGCGCATGCTCGGAGGAGGCTTAGTACTGGAATTATTATTATAGTACCTAGTTATATCGAAATATGGAAAACCCTTTAGTGCTGTTTGGAAGTTTTAATCAACTGAATAATTAGAAGATTCAATATATTTGAATTCAGACTCTCAGATAATTATCGTTTTGGGAACACAAACTTAATGTCATACCTTCATGATAAGGTTCAAAGTCTATGGCAACTGTTGGGAACTTATTATAGAAATACAAGCGGTGAATCTAAAGGTAGGTTCTTGAATATGGAAAGAAACGAAGTAGGTAAGATACATATTCGATAAGAAGTGTAGGGACACAACCACAATGACAGAAATAAAATAATAGAAAGAATAAAAACACTCGCGTGCAGTCTGCGCGGTGTCATTGGCCTCGTGTGAATTTGAAGTTGTGTTAAAAAGATCTAAATAATTATTGTTTACCAAACATGAGTTATGTCAAACCAGGGTGATTTAAATTCAACTACTTATTCACTAAAAAAAAAAAAAAAAAAACAGGTCACGTACTGTGTCATACTTACATCTAGACATAATAACTAGCCCGACTAAAGTCGTGGGTTCGAAACCAGGCAGACATTTTGTGTATTATCAGTTATCACTCATCACCACTGTTCATCAACGGTGAAGGAAAACACCGTGAGGAAACCGGCATGTCTGAGAACCAATACTTTGAAAACATGTGGCATTACCAGTACGGAGAGTTTCCGCGTGGTAGATAGACATCCATTAAATTGGACGCAATAGGCATCCATTAAATTGGACGCATTTGACATCCATTCAATTGGACGTAACAAAGTGGTGAAGGAGGGCATCGTGAGGAAACCATAAAGTCTCCATTAAATTGGATTTATCAAAGCGACAAAGGAAAGAATCGTGGGGGGCCGGCGTGTCCTGGACCGAATACTTAAATTCAGTATTTCAATAAACATGACAACAACAGACATCTCAATTCAACAATAACAAGGGAGGGATGTAGTGTATAGACATTTATAGTCTGTGGTGGATAACTCTGTCGTCTCGAGCAGCGCACGCGCGGGGTCGCGGGGCGGGGGGCACGAGCCTACCGACCGCCGCGGAGAGAAGACGTGGACGCTGGCTGCGAGCCGATATCAGTGTAATTGGGTTATTGCTCTTTCCTAATATCAACCTGTTAGTCCTAGTGTACATTACAGTAATAATATTCAAACAGCTTTTGAAATTAAAGGTAACTTATTCATTGCTCATATTGCATTACAATCAGCTTATTACCATTTTTTTTTTCATTTATATTACAAGGCGAGAATGTTATTTAAATTTAGACAAGTGACTAAGAATATAAACAAATTAATTTAAAAATTTGTCTTTCTATTCACACTAGGTACTAAATTAAATGACTCACTAAATCCTAACTAATATTATAAATGCGAAAGTAAAATTGTTTCTTACCTTTTCACGCCTAAACCACTGAACCGATCATCCTGAAATTTTGCATATACGTTGTCAGGTGTACGGACTTAGAGCACCATTCATCCCGAAAAAAAGTGCTGTTTCCGAGGAAAATAACGTTATTATAATAATAGATGGCGCCACGTGTCTTTCGAATCAAAAATAGGACAACGTCTGTCGGGTCAGCTAGTATACAAATAAATACAAAGGTTCGCAATACTCGTCAGCATATCGCTGTCATCCGGAAACGTGCAAAGAAGACTGGCAGCTTTGCCACGTTGAATGGTAATGCTCATTCTTTGGCCAAAGAACGATACTAAATAACAAGGTAACTTAATAATTTTATAGACTAAGATTGATGGTAGGTAACTTGTTTTCGATAAGTCCATGATAAAATTGGACATGAAAATCATATGTTCGCATTTAGAAATAGGTTTCCAGGAGAGCAAAAAAAAATTAAAAAACATTTTTGCCAGTATTTATTATTAAAACAATGAAATTGAACTGTTTTTTTAAACATATTTATGGTAACCATTTTTAATATTTATTTATTAATAATTATACTAATCTTAACCTCAATTACAATGTTAAATTATTATATTTTTTTATATTTTCGCATATATCCCACTTTGTCTGAAATAATCTAGTTTATGATAGACTCTGCGAACATTATAATATATTCATACAACTTAATGCTGGAATTTTTTTATGTAACATATTTCATAATGTTATAATGATGGCCGGTGGAGCAGACGAGTCCTGTAGTGGAGACCGCGTATCGGCAAGAGTAGCGTGTGACGCCCCCCAGTTAGATGTACCGACGACCTTAAGAAGTGACAGACTGGATGCGGAAGGCGGAGGACAAAGTATTGTGGCGCGGCTTGGGAAAAGCCTATGTCCAACAGTGGACTTCGATAGGCTGAGTTGATTGAATGTTACCAAAATAATAATTGATGGAAAAAATGGGAGATATAAAGTTGAAACCTTCTAAATATATTAATGGGTTACTAATTCCCTTATTAAAGTGCGATTGCGTAAGAATTGAATCTACACAGGGTTTGTTTAAACTATCATCGGATACTATTGGAGGACAGCATAATATGTCATATGATAAATGATTTATTTTCTGTAAGTAGGTTTTTACAAACACTTTTACTCAAATCAAATCAAATCAAATCAAATCAAATCATTTATTTGCACAGAATGTAGGTATTGTACAATAAAGTTGTTATAAAAATATAGTGAGCCGGGTACATTCTGCCTGAGTTTTGGCATGCAAAAATTAAAAAATAATGTCAATAGGCTATTAGTAAAATTATGAAAATTAAATAGTGATGATTAAGATACAAATAAATTATTTTAACAAGTCCAGAAATAATAATAATAATAATGAAATAATAATATTTTTGCATCAAATTAATAATGTCATAAGTAATATTAAACTGTTGAGATGTCACACATAGGGTCATTCAAAAAATCACTTATCGGATAATAACATTTTTGTATCAAAAAAAGCCTTAAGTTTATATATCTAAAAATAATAATGAAATAATAATATTTTTGTATCAAATTAATAATGTCATAAGTAATATTAAACTGTTGAGATGTCACACATAGGGTCATTCAAAAAATCACTTATCGAATAATAACATTTCTGTATCAAAAAAACCTTAAGTTTATTTTTAAATTGTTGAAGGGTGTCACTTTTTATGCTGTCCGGAAGTTTGTTAAATATTATTGGGCCCATGCAGAAAACACTTTTACTAAGTAGTGCTGTTTTATAGCCACCGGTAATTAAGAGGTTTTTGTATTGACTTCTCACGGGACCTTTCTTGGAATCCGAGAACTTAGCAAACAATTTTTTATTTCTTTTTACAAAAATTGCCATTTTCAAAATATATAACGACGGATAAGTAAGAATTTTCAAAGACTTGAACAGAGATTTACAACTATCTATAGTTTTAAGATTACACATAGCTCTAACACAACGTTTTTGTGCTTTAAATATGTTATCTCTTAGGCTGCAGTTACCCCAAAAAATGATTCCATACCTCAGGATCGATGCGACTAAACCATGGTATGCTACCAAAGCAGTTTTTAAGTCAACTTTTTTTGCCAGGTTAAAAAGAACATAGGCTGCAGTGCTCAACTTTCTACACACCTCTTCTGCTTGCGGTTTCCAAGTTAATTGATTGTCTATATAAATTCCTAGAAATTTCGCGACCTTTGTTTGATTGATCACTTGGCCATTGTACTGTACATTAACGTTCGGTGGAACTGTTCGTTGGTGAAAATGCATCACGTTAGTCTTTGGTAAATTTATTACCAGGTTATTTTTATCAAGCCATTCAACAATATTTCTAAGGCTATTTTTGATATCCTGTTCATAATTATTGATATTTGTACATTTAATCAGTGCTGTGCAGTCATCGGCAAATAGAACCATTGGATTTGGTATCTGACGGGGCAGATCATTTATATAGAGCAAAAATATTTTTATTGCATTATATAAATGATGCAAAAACATTTATACTCGTCATCATATTTTCTGTCAGTAAATCTTTAGCAAGGCTGGACTGCCCTAAGAAACGGATTGATGAGTTTCCAGGGGACCTGAAAAGGCCACTTTCGCAAAATCATAAAAGGATAACATTTTGAATTATAATATGGCGAAGACAGTCCGTGTTTTTCTTTTTTTCGCTGCACTACGTAGGTACAATCAAAGAGATTGCGATTGGATTTGGATTGGATTGATTGGTATTTTAGCACAGATAAGATAAATGAAAAATCCTTCACCAATGGGATTTGATACGATCAAGTTAACAGTTATCTGTCCATTATGATTAATAACAATATCCTGTACTGCTACTTTTTTTAGTAGCAATGTTGCTGAAGACCTCCCAATCTGGATATAACTTAACATATTCTGCTAAACCCTTTTAAGACGCCAGTCGTGAACATATTTCGCCGCTCTCACGTAACAAAGTCTCTTGGAGCTACTTCGCCCGATTTTTTGATTTGATTTTGTTTTTACTTCGCCCGAACAGTTTAATTCTAACGGGTAGGTAAGCGACAAATCTTGGTAACTAACAAGTTTGACGTAACGAGTTACCTTCGTGGTAGTTACCGAGTTTTGCAAATGCATAACTAGATTGACAGCTAACGGATTTCAGTGCTTTAGATTAATTTGGAGTGGGGTTGAAAATCAAATGTGTGTCCCAGATTGGATTAGGTCGTCGTGGTCGTTTCAGCCGATAGACGTCCACTGCTGGACATAGGCCTCCCCCAATTTTGGTGATTGTATTAGGTAATTTTGATTATTTATTTATTTTGATTTTAGTTCTGTGCGGCAGTAGTGGAGGGTAAATTTTTTTTAAGAGGTAAGACGAAGTAGATATCTTTAATATGATTATATTATTTGTCTATAGAATAGGTACTAACTGTGCCATTTTTAAAGGGAAGCCGGTAGGAATCGAGTTGCATGGACCTTCGCCACTGCGGCGCGGAAGGGCAGAATCTTCAAATTGGTTTCAGAACAGATGACTATTCAGGAACAGGTGAGTATTCAACATTTTCTTTGTTCTTGCTGGATAGCCTGTAGCCTAGGTTTTATATGTTGTGTTCTGACACTAGGACGTTGTTACAGGTCTGGCTGTTAAGCTAGCCTTTTAATTTTCCGGTCGGTGCTATGCGCGACTAAGTCGTGAAGCCTTGGCGCAGCCCTGAGATCAGGAGATTGGAAATTGATCCGGGCGCCGGCAACTTTAAGGGTGTCCTTTGTGGTGTGGTCCTCTGTTGACGAAGAAGGCCTTACCTAGCCGAATCCAGGCGATGAGGGAAGTTCGCCGCTCCAGGTAACGCAAGCGTCACCATTTATGCCCGTAGGCCACGTTCTACGTGTGTTCGCAGGTTTATCCTGCGAGCGACGCTAAGGGCCGGAAAGCCGTCAACTGTGAGGGTCTGAGAGCGTTTACTGACGGTTTTATTTATACCGAGAGAACATTTAGTTGATCTATAGTGTCATAATTTAATCTATGAGAGAGTTAGGCCTTTTGTAGGAACTAGGTGATAAGACCAGTTGTTATAAAGTATAGTGTCTCGGGTTTGCTTTGCATAATCTTTATTTTCCCTATATGAGCACAATCCAATAGGTTGATACTTGTACGGTTGAGCTAAAGTTATTAAGTGGTTCATCTCACGGACTCGATATAGCGATTCTGAGAATTTGTCATTGTCTCATGCAGGCGTACACTCCGGTCCGACCAGGTACGGAGACTGGTTGTATGGGAGTGAATGCCCAGGTGTTTGGGGAAAGATAGTTATTACTTTGGTGGCTCGCCACATTCTTTATTTATGTACCTTCATTTGTGTATTGTTACAATAAACTTTGTATTGTGTAATTAGGTACTTGTTTAATTGAATCTTTCCCTAACCGATTATATACCTTATAAATTTACTGAAGCGTGGCCAGCGCAGTAGGTAGAGCAAAAGCTCTTTCATCCTGTAAAGGTCGGGTGACTGTTGGCACCACTCTGTCACCCGACTTTTATCGTTACGTCAAACTTGTTAGTTACCAAGATTTGTCGCTTACCTACCCGTTAGAATTAAACTGTTCGGGCGAAGTAAAAACAAAATCAAATCAAAAAATCGGGCGAAGTAGCTCCAAGAGACTTTGTTACGTGAGAGCGGCGAAATATGTTCACGACTGGCGTCTTAAAAGGGTTTAGCAGAATATGTTAAGTTATATCCAGATTGGGAGGTCTTCAGCAACATTGCTACTAAAAAAAGTAGCAGTACAGGATATTGTTATTAATCATAATGGACAGATAACTGTTAACTTGATCGTATCAAATCCCATTGGTGAAGGATTTTTCAGTTATCTTATCTGTGCTAAAATACCAATCAATCCAATCAAAATCCAATCGCAATCTCTTTGATTGTACCTACGTAGTGCAGCGAAAAAAAGAAAAACACGGACTGTCTTCGCCATATTATAATTTAAAATGTTATCCTTTTATGATTTTGCGAAAGTGGCCTTTTCAGGTCCCCTGGAAACTCATCAGTCCGTTTCTTAGGGCAGTCAGCCTTGCTAAAGATTTACTGACAGAAAATATGATGACGAGTATAAATGTTTTTGCATCATTTATATAATGCAATGAAAATATTCTTGCTCTATATAAATGATCTGCCCCGTCAGATACCAAATCCAATGGTTCTATTTGCCGATGACTGCACAGCACTGATTAAATGTACAAATATCAATAATTATGAACAGGATATCAACAATAGCCTTAGAAATATTGTTGAATGGCTTGATAAAAATAACCTGGTAATAAATTTACCAAAGACTAACGTGATGCATTTTCACCAACGAACAGTTCCACCGAACGTTAATGTACAGTACAATGGCCAAGTGATCAATCAAACAAAGGTCGCGAAATTTCTAGGAATTTATATAGACAATCAATTAACTTGGAAACCGCAAGCAGAAGAGGTGTGTAGAAAGTTGAGCACTGCAGCCTATGTTCTTTTTAACCTGGCAAAAAAAGTTGACTTAAAAACTGCTTTGGTAGCATACCATGGTTTAGTCGCATCGATCCTGAGGTATGGAATCATTTTTTGGGGTAACTGCAGCCTAAGAGATAACATATTTAAAGCACAAAAACGTTGTGTTAGAGCTATGTGTAATCTTAAAACTATAGATAGTTGTAAATCTCTGTTCAAGTCTTTGAAAATTCTTACTTATCCGTCGTTATATATTTTGGAAATGGCAATTTTTGTAAAAAGAAATAAAAAATTGTTTGCTAAGTTCTCGGATTCCAAGAAAGGTCCCGTGAGAAGTCAATACAAAAACCTCTTAATTACCGGTGGCTATAAAACAGCACTACTTAGTAAAAGTGTTTTCTGCATGGGCCCAATAATATTTAACAAACTTCCGGACAGCATAAAAAGTGACACCCTTCAACAATTTAAAAATAAACTTAAGGTTTTTTTGATACAGAAATGTTATTATTCGATAAGTGATTTTTTGAATGACCCTATGTGTGACATCTCAACAGTTTAATATTACTTATGACATTATTAATTTGATACAAAAATATTATTATTTCATTATTATTTTTAGACATATAAACTTAAGGCTTTTTTTGATACAAAAATGTTATTATCCGATAAGTGATTTTTTGAATGACCCTATGTGTGACATCTCAACAGTTTAATATTACTTATGACATTATTAATTTGATGCAAAAATATTATTATTTCATTATTATTATTATTATTTCTGGACTTGTTAAAATAATTTATTTGTATCTTAATCATCACTATTTAATTTTCATAATTTTACTAATAGCCTATTGACATTATTTTTTAATTTTTGCATGCCAAAACTCAGGCAGAATGTACCCGGCTCACTATATTCTTATAACAACTTTATTGTACAATACCTACATTCTGTGCAAATAAATGATTTGATTTGATTTGATTTGAGTAAAAGTGTTTGTAAAAACCTACTTACAGAAAATAAATCATTTATCATATGACATATTATGCTGTGCTCCAATAGTATCCGATGATAGTTTAAACAAACCCTGTGTAGATTCAATTCTTACGCAATCGCACTTTAATAAGGGAATTAGTAACCCATTAATATATTTAGAAGGTTTCAACTTTATATCTCCCATTTTTTCCATCAATTATTATTTTGGTAACATTCAATCAACTCAGCCTATCGAAGTCCACTGTTGGACATAGGCTTTTCCCAAGCCGCGCCACAATACTTTGTCCTCCGCCTTCCGCATCCAGTCTGTCACTTCTTAAGGTCGTCGGTACATCTAACTGGGGGGCGTCACACGCTACTCTTGCCGATACGCGGTCTCCACTACAGGACTCGTCTGCTCCACCGGCCATCATTATAACATTATGAAATATGTTACATAAAAAAATTCCAGCATTAAGTTGTATGAATATATTATAATGTTCGCAGAGTCTATCATAAACTAGATTATTTCAGACAAAGTGGGATATATGCGAAAATATAAAAAAATATAATAATTTAACATTGTAATTGAGGTTAAGATTAGTATAATTATTAATAAATAAATATTAAAAATGGTTACCATAAATATGTTTAAAAAAACAGTTCAATTTCATTGTTTTAATAATAAATACTGGCAAAAATGTTTTTTAATTTTTTTTTTTGCTCTCCTGGAAACCTATTTCTAAATGCGAAATATAGAAATAAATAAAAATAAGAATGTCGGAGTTGATTCTGAATTATTATAAGTCAACATAATTTGTTATGATTTGTTGTTCTTATTATGAATTTAAATGATTTTACTATCAATTATTGTCTTACAATTTGGAACATAATTTATTGAGTACTCGATGTACGCACTGATTGATTTTGGCAACTTATCTCGATAATTGTTACCGATGGTTTTGTTCAAAACAATTGATGAAATGTTACTTTGATTTTAAAATGATTTACTCTTTTGTTGACTGTACACTGCCTCCACCTTACTGGACTCTTTCTGAGAAGCAGTCTTGAAGGTATCGCTCAGACTGCTTCTCAGAAACCCTACCTGTACACCTGTACAATAGTACACCTAGGTCTGCCATTACAAGGCCTCCTCATGATGGTTTACAGTCTCTTCGTACCTTCGCTTCACGTTCTGGACCGTTCGTAACGTCACACCCACCATTCTTGCAGTACGATGCATACTGATGCCTAGTTCCAGAAAAGTCATGATCCTAGCACATTCTTCAGGTGAAAGAGGCTTGATGAATAAAATGTGCTGATGTCTAACTTAGCTTTTGTAACAAGACTCATCGATCAAGAAAAATCTTTGAAAACAAAAACAGAAACAAAACAATAAATGGTGAAATTGTAATTCGAAAAGGATTGTTTTTGTTTTTAAAGCTCTTTTCAGCCATTTCTTAAAAGTAGGTTCTCGACTATGAAGTTTTTATATACAAAATTAAACTGTTTTTCGAGTCCTTTTTATTTCGAAAGTATATCTTGTGTATTTAAAAAGATAATCCAATTTTAAAATTGTGATACTTAATTTTGCAGGCCACTGTAGTTGATTTAAGCTATCCTAACTATTCAACGACAGTCCACATTCTTTATAATATCAGCTATCCACGTTACGAGAGATTTGACTGCAATATTCGTATAGAGGTCTCTATAGAGTTATAGACGTCTTTAACAAAGGGTTAGTTACTGCCCTAAAACCTCCACCAACTCACGCTGGAGCAGCGTGGTGGAGTATGCTCTAATTCTTCCCTCATCAGATGGAGGCCCATACTCAGTAGTGCTCAAAGGACAAGGGCTGTCATGATGACGACGAATACCGTTGTCCGAAAGTTTTTGATTTTGTGTATTAAAACCTAAATTCATTGTTACTTGTTCAAAAAAATCCTACAGTAAACTAATTTAATTTTTACTATAATTAAAATTGGCTGCTAGAAAAGTGTTTTTGTTTTCTATTTAGATCATTTTACCTATACGTCAAACATGCGCCACTCCTGGATGCGTCATTTTTCTTCAAACACAATAATAAAATAATGGGGTTTAGTTCGTTTTACTTGTTTTATAATCAAATTTTTAAGTCGATAAGTAACTTTTACCTGTTTGTGATTTTGATGAAATTATTACTAACCGACACTATTTCATAACATATCGAGAAAGTTCATAATCGTTAAATGCCAGTTTATTAAGCCTTTAAACTGCATTTAAAATTCGTTAGAATTAGGTAGTTATGACAAATAGGCGATTTTTAACGATTTTTTTTCCAAAAATAATAACTTTAAAATGCTCTACTGTAAAGTTGCCGAAATGTCGTTTGGTAAATATTGTTATTACATTTTCGAAATTTTAAGGGGAAAGTACGAGTTTCACGCAGACTAAGTCGCGGGCAGAAGCCAGTAATAAATAATATGTACAAAAGATACTTAATAATATTGATGACGTGGCATATGTAATTGATAAAACATGTGGTTATTTCAAATATAGGCTATTTCTGGAGTGCCCAAACGGTTTTTGAGAGTAAATAAAAAAAAACCGGGCAAGAGCGAGTCGGTCTTGCGCACCGAGAGTTCCGTAATATCCGGGTTTATGCATAAGGTTTATGTTTATGAACTTAAATGTTTTTTTTTATATTTGAGTTGATTGAATGAAAGGTAAATTGCGGTTTACCATTTATGACGTATTAAAAGAAACTACTACTAGATCTCGTTCAAACCAATTTTCGGTGGAAGTTTACATGGTAATGTACTATCCACGCCAAAAGTCCATAGGCAATTTTAAAACTAATTGCTTAACGTTTAGTTTGACTTACGACCTTCTTTTAATGAGTAATTTGACACACACACTCGCATATTACTCGAATAATCACGCTTTTGCATATAGTTCCGTGTCATGTTCGTCTTGTTCACATAATTCGTAAAACTTTATGAGTATACCCACTGAAATCTAAATAAATAAATTAGGTATGGTAGACAGATGCAGGTAACTTACGGCTTATTCACCGCGTCTAATAGAATGTTGTTCGTTCTTGGTTGGTTTTTGATATTGTGGGTTAGTGACGTGTGTTTAATCTATTATAATAGCTGTGTAATAGTTCATTTTGAAATGTAAGCTTTGAGATGAAAGCGGATATTATCGCGCAGCGTAAAAGTGGACTTAATATTATATCACAAATAATTGATGAAACCGGACTGACTGTGAGTATTATGATTTAATTATTTTATCTAACATTTAGCTAATTAAAGTTTAACTGCTGATCCTTGTAGTTATTTTATTAAACGTTTTATATTTACCATAGGGTCTAAATAGAAGAAAAAAATAATATTTCCAAGAGTTTATTTATTTACTCTTGGAATGATGAATATAGCATTATGTATAAATTATAATATAATCATTTTGTAACATTTGAACTATTTTCAAAATAATTGTGTTTAAAAAAGTAATAAGTATCTACTTAATATTTTATAATTTTGCTAGTAGCCTTACAATATTCCTTTATTGTTTTGGAGAAATTACCTACTGTGAGTCGGAGGGTGTAAAGATATAAGGAAGAGTATAGACAGTGAATAAGAAACAAGTGGTTTTAACCAACCAGTTACCTACCAGATGAAGTTGCATTGCAAGGAAATATGAAGATATATGTTTAAACATTACAGGATCCATACGCCAGCGTTTACTTGATAGCATGGATAATAATGGGGGTTATACAACGTATTAAGTTATAAATTACTAATTCATCATCATCATCATCATTTCAGCCGAAAGACGTCCACTGCTGGACATAGGCCTCCCCCAAGCACCTCCACTTCGACCGGTCCTGTGCTTCCCGCATCCAACGGGTTCTTGCGGCCTTCACAAGGTCATCGGTCCACCTTGTGGGAGGCCTTCCAATGCTACGTCTTCCGGTACGCGGTCGCCACTCCAGAACCTTTCGGCCCCATCGGCCATCTGTTCTGCGAGCAATGTGCCCTGCCCACTGCCACTTAAGTTTGGCAATTCTTCGGGCTATGTCGGTTACCTTGGTTCTCCTGCGGATCTCCTCATTCCTGATTCGATCACGCAGGGAAACTCCAAGCATAGCCCTCTCCATTGCCCTTTGGGTGACTTTTAGCCTTCTTATAAGGCCCATTGTGAGCGCCCACGTTTCCGTTCCATAAGTCATCACTGGCAACACACACTGGTCAAAGACTTTCGTCTTGAGACACTGCGGTATGTGGGACGAAATTATTGCGTAGCTTCCCGAACGCTGCCCAGCCGAGTCGGATTCGTCGATTTACCTCTTTCTCGAAGTTCGACCTACCTAACTGGACGGTTTGTCCTAGGTAAACGTACTCGTCCACGACTTCGAGTGTAGCGTCTCCGATTTTTATGAGAGTGGGTGTTACATGGGCATTTGACATGACCTTCGTTTTGTCCATGTTTATTTTAAGACCCACTCTTTCGGAGGCTCTACTGAGGTCATCGAGCATTGTACTGAGGTCCTCCATAGTCTCAGCCATGACTACAATGTCGTCGGCAAACCGAAGGTGAGATATGTAGTCGCCATTGATGTTGATGCCAGCCCCTTTCCAGTCCAGAACCTTGAAGACATCCTCCAGTGCAGCGGTGAACAGTTTCGGAGAGATAACGTCTCCCTGTCTCACACCTCGCTGCAGAAGGATAGGTTTCGAGGCCTGATCCTGGAGTCTGACTGACATAGTGGCGTTTTCGTACAGACACTTCAGCACTTCGATGTACCGATAGTCGATCTGGCACCGTTGAAGAGACTGCAGCACAGCCCATGTCTCGATCGAATCAAAGGCTTTCTCGTAGTCCACAAACGCTAAGCAGAGAGGCAGGTTATACTCTTCGGTCTTCTGTATAACCTGTCGCAGCGTATGGATGTGGTCTACGGTGCTAAAGCCTTTACGGAATCCGGCTTGTTCGGGAGGCTGAAATTACAAATTGATTTTAGTAATATTAAAATATTATTGTGTCATATCCGTAATAAGGATTATTTTGAGATTTATAGTTTCAATCTTCTTTTCAAAATGAATTTTGAAAATGAATACTTAAGCTATATCCGCAATTAAAGCACAATATTATTTTATTACTAAGATAGTTACAATATTTTAAGTCTAATGGTCGTACCTCACTGATTACCTTCTTTACTTCAATAAATTGTTCTTTATGAGAAAATAAACTGTTTTAAAAGTTTATTTATCAAATTATAACGAATTAAATTTTTGAAATCACTTAAATTTTTTTTTATTTTTATCCCGCATATTTCAATAACAATATAATAATACAAATAAAACAAATATTAAATTATTATTCTCGTGTATTAATTTATCGAATAATAAAAAAGATAAGATTATTGTTGAAAAGATAAATCAAAGTTCCATCTCGAGATTCGAACCCAGGCCTGCGTGTTTACTAATCCTATACGCTACGTTATCCGCTAGCAGTACTTGTTATGAAGTTGTGCATTTTAGCAGTGGTATGAACCAACCAAGGTCATACGTAATTACGCCGCGCGAGTGAAAAAGCGATGACGATGTTTTGTTTCGTTTGACGTTAGCAAGTGTACACACACAGATGTAAATACGGGCCTGCGGCGCGGGCGCGGGGACGGCGCGAAGCATGTTCACAGAAATTTCAACCATAGCATGCCTAAGCAGTATTGGAGCATACTGTAGATCATATATTTTTTTTAGTTTTATCATTCTCTTATGTTAGAAGTTACGGGGGACACACATTTTACCACTTTGAAAGTGTCTCTGGCGCAAACTATTCAGTTTAGAAAAAAATTATATTAGAAACCTCAATATCGTTTTTGTAGACCTATCCATAGATACCCCACACGTATGGGTTCGATGAAAAAAAAGTTTTTGAGTTTCAGTTCTAAGCATGGGGAATTGGGGAACCCTCAAAATTTATTGTTTTTTTCTATTTTTGTGTAAAAATCTTAATGCGGTTCACAGAATACATCTACTTACCAAGTTTCAACAGTATAGTTCTTAAAGTTTCGGAAAAAAGTGGCTGTGACACACGGACGGACAGACCAGACATGACGAATCCAAAGGTTCCGTTTTTTGCCATTTGGCTACGGAACCCTAAAAAAGTATAGGTACTAAATTGATCATTATTTTTTTATATTCATTTTATGAATTTTATTTAACTACTTTATTTCTATTGTAACTATATAGATAGAGTAAAAAAAGTAATCCTTTTACGTCATTGGACAATAAATAAAATTAATGTTCAACAATCAACTAAAAATCCCTAAAAAAGTATAGGTACCAAATTGATCATTATTTTTATGAATTTTATTTAACTACTTTATTTCTATAGTAACTATATAGATAGAGTAAAAAAAGTAATTCTTTTCCGTCATTGGACAATAAATAAAGTTAATGTTCAACAATCAACTAAAAATATATCATAGATTTCCTAACGATTTTAGGAATTGTACACATTTCCTGGGAATTTTATAGAATGACGGATTGCACACTTTTCCGTTAACATACAAACTCCTACAAAATTACAGCTTTCTATTACTAACGGTCAGTCAGTCTGTGTGGTGCCGGACTTAAAGAATACCACCACCCCTTACTTCCCGTGGGTGTCGTAAAAGGCGACTAAGGATCGTACCGGAGAATGGGCAGCAGCGTTCTCTATGTATTCCACCACCATACCATACTGCGATCGCCAACCCGCCTGCCAAGCGTGGCGATTATGGCAAACCCTCCCAAAATTGGGGGAGGCTAAGACACCGTTAGTACTCGTTTCAGCCGATAGAGCTGAAACGAGTTCTAACGGTGTCTTAGCAATACCTCGGACAGACAGACAGACAGACGGACATGACGAAACTATAAGGGTTCCTTGTCAGAACTACGGAACCCTAAAAAGTAATCCACGTAAAACGTGATTAGGCAGGAAATAAAAATAATGTTCAACAATCAACATTAACAGTAATTGCTTTGGTCAAAATACAAATATCCTAATCAAATTCATTTTTAGTCCAACAGCAGAATAAAACACAATCATGTGGAAACCTTCAGTGACTCCAGTTGAATTGTTACACAGTAATAAACTTGACAAAGATGTTAAAAAAATTGTTCAACCTTTCAACATTATGCTCTCTATATTATTTTTACCCAAATACAAAATAAAAGATAGTAATATCACTCCTTGTGAGAATAAGTATTCTATATTGCTGTTCTTCATTATTTTATTTTTTAATGCGTTGAGTGCTTATCGTTTTTTGACTGATCCCGCTGAAATGCAAAATGTTTTGATGTATACCATCGTTTTTTTTTTATTAATTTTCTCCGTGGTCGGGCACATACTACTGATCATTTGTAGCATTATCCATAGTCATAGCCATATTTCACTTATTATGAGTATCCAAGGAATTCATAGGAGCTTTGATATGAGTCTCCGAACTTATGTCATGTGGAATTGGATCTCAGTTCTGTCTTTATTTAGTTTTTGTATTTTCACGGCAACCTTTTTTGATGTGGTACTGAAGTCAATTCATTTCTTTGATATTACCAGAGATTTAGTGATCCTTGCATTTGATTTAAATCTAGTTTATAGTATTCGACTTGTGTCATTGCTAAAAATGTATCTCAAAGAATGGGTTAAAAATATTTTGGTAGACATTGAAGAAGAAAATGATAAATATTGTGAGAAATTGTTCAAGATTTATCTAAATATTTTGGAAGCATTTTCATTGTATAAAACTTGTTTCCGAACATTGGTAAGTGCTAAAATTTAATACATACCGGCTAACTTTATTTAGCGTCTGGACAGCAATAGGGGATAAAATGTGAACAGAAGCATAATATGGCAAAGATTTATTTTTAGAAAAAAAATAATTAAAAGTTTTTTTTTTTGTAAGTTCAAGGATTATCAATGAATTCGTAGTGACATGAACTATGAATTCATTGATAATTTCCGCGCGCGCCTTTAAGTTGAAATTTGATATTATTTGTCGAATTACTAGATTTTTTTTTCTTTTTTAAGAAAATAAAATAAAATTCCTGATTTTGTCCAGTCGGTATAAAAGTCAGTAGGTGTATTCAATTGTTGATTTCTCCTTGTTGCTTTCTTTCTAATGATCATTTTATATTTTTAGATAATATGGCGAACAATCGACTCATTTTTTCGTGGTTTAATATATTTCGGGAATCATTTAGTAGTTTTGCAAAAACGGGCGGCGTCTGAACACGAGGTAAGTACAATGTTGTTTTTAATGCGTTGAGTGCTTATGGTTTGTTGACTGATGATGTACTTAAGTACAATGTGTGTGTCACCGGGTGCCGCCCCACCTCCATCGAATAGTCGAGACATATCTGACGGACAGAGCCGTCATCTAGCCCGGTCGCGATGGGGAGTAGAACCGGCGAGAGATCCGGCAGTTGGGTCTCGAGGTGGCATTGCACAAGTCCGAGGCCTTGTCGTTTCATGGGCCCCGGAACACGCCACCATCGAGATCTCAACTAACGGTAGGAGGGGTTCACATCGGCGTCGAGACAACGATGAAGTACCTGGATCTCGTTCTCGGCAGCCGGTGGAACATCGTCGAGCATTTCCGACGTTTGGCCCCCAAACTGGAACGGGCTGGGGCCGACTTCAAGCGGCTCTTGGCTAACCTGAGGGGGCCAAACGTCTCCTGCCGGAGGCTTTACGCGCGGTCGTGCGGCGCAGGGCCCTATATCGGGCCCCGGTGTGGGTGCGTTCCCTGCGGCGGCGAGCCGCCCACGCGTCCCAGAAGGTGGTAGCCGTAAGGTTTGTCCGGGGCTACCGCACGATCTCTGCCGCCATGGGATCTGGAGGCGATAGTACTCGCGCGCCTGTATGAATGGCACGCCGTGGCACTCCGCCGGGGGGAAATTCCGCTTCCGCGGCAAATCGCGGCGGAGCGGATGGACCTCCGGCGCGATTTTATGGCTGCATGGAAAGAGAGACTGTCGCAACCCAGCGCAAGGCAGGTGGCTAGAGAGGCGCCACGGCGCCCTCACCTACCGCCTGACGCAGATCCTCACCGGACACGGCCGCCGCAGAGAACGCGCCCACACCGGGGCCCCATATAGGGACATGGACCGGTTGTGGATGGCTTGACTGACTGACTATGTTTGCTCCAACTACCATTGGTAAGGACGAAGTGAAGTAGTGTACCGGGCATGTCTCTCAACTATGACACACTGTGACAAGAGCTGATGAGCTCTTCTAAGAACAAACACCGTTACGATTTTTTACGTATTACATATTTCAGTGAACGTGTTTACATTTCCTCGATTAAAATATCACTGTTTTATCCTAAACAAAAAAAAACCTAACGGAAAATATTTGATACCTCGTTCTTAACTTGTTTGACTGTTCGAAAACGACCAGAGCTGATTTATTGCCAGCCTGCACTACATAAGATCGACTTTAGCGGAAAACCTTTACAGTACGGACGGTACACTTCTTCTTTTTGTTTTTTTTTTTACCTAATGAAATCTCTTGACCACGATTACGCCTGATGGAAAGTCTTTCTTTTCTTGTGTTCATTTGTGTCATTCGGTTTTTCCAGCCTGACGTGCCCATTTTACTCCTGACCGGTTTAATAGTCGCATTGATTATAAAGGATATGGCACTTATAGTTACAACAAGCTTGCAATGTGAGGAATTTTATGTAACTGTGGAGGAAGCTGGGGTGGCGTGTATACAGCGCGTAATGAGTACGAACTGTCCAAGTAAGAACTATTGTTTTTTAAGACTTGAATATTTATTGCAGCTGTCAATGGATTCAAAACTATGAAAACTACATCGTTGTCGATATATTAATAAAAATAAACTAAAAACAAATAAAGTACAAACGCCAGCACATCAAGCAATCTGTCACATTTCTTTAATAGATTTTCAACTTCATCGCTAAAGCATAAGATTTAAAGTTTATTGGGGAAATTTGATAGTTTCGAGTAGCTTGATGTGCTGGCGTCTGTACAATAAAAAAACCTACTACTACTATTGTCCTATAGTCCGTCTGTAACTAGAACTTAGCTGGCGAATTGTGGGTGTACTTTTCAAAGTATACACCCACGGTCACCAACCCTTAGGAGGCATACAGGCGTTTACTTTGTAAAACTTTAATGATTTATTCAGGATTTACCCTAGGAACTTTACATTTTTCTTTTCAGAGAGTGTGAAACATCTGTGCAAGCGCGTGCTACAAGTGAACCGGACCGTCAATAAGATTACAGCGTGTGGAATGTTTACTGTAGACGCCACTCTACCGATACCTCTGATAGGACTCATGACTGAGTACATCATTGTACTGCTACAGTTTACTTATCTGTAAAATTCCTTTTGAGGACAAATTCTCCACAATGATTTATGCATAGATATTCATTTATTGAAACAATGTATATGGTCAAATAACGTGTGTAAAAAGACACTTACCTAAGCCGAGAGGCACTTGTACTCCCCGTCATTGTGGACATTTTTTTTGTACTGGACCATATCTGGGAACCTTCTGGGTATGGAGATACTGAAGGTCAAAATTACAACTTTTACTAACCGTTATAACACTTTTTTAATAACCCCTGTACCGTTTCATGCACCCATAAGCACTATGTTTGCGTGCGTTACATTGCGCACTACCGTAAACAGCAAATTTTCACAAGAAAATAAAAAGTCCATTCTCAGCAATTTTTTTTTTGTGCAATGTTGCTTAGTTTGATGTACAGAATGTGTAGTGAACGGTTATGTGATGTATCTTATTACACCCTATATAATAATGATTTTTTAACAATTTTCGTTTGTGTTAGCCTCTCATACGTTTGCCCGCCTACCTGTCGAAACACCCCACGCGTCGGAGTAGTTCAATAGGCGCAGTAAAGTCATTGTTTTAAAAATGACAATGATAATAGAACAACGACATTGTTGTGTACACTTGGTGTACCGTTGCGTGTTGACGTTTCGAGCACTTCCTCTTATGTACACTTGGTGAACACTTGACGCTTGAGGGGTTAAAATACCAACTCTAGTCAATCAACTCAAAAATATACTATATATACTTAATCATAATGATGTCGGGACGTGGCATAGGTAATTGATGAGACGTGTGGATAAACAAAAGAAAATTAGAATTCATTATTTGATTAAAGAGAAACAATATTTTTTTACTTATGTTGAAGTCAAACGTGACAAATGATTAAATATACAATTTATTGATTGGTTATTCAATATTTCTTTTGAATTGGACATAACTACCTATTATTTTATTATGTGGTTACATAATAAAATAATAGGTAGTTATGAATAATGAATGTTGTGTAATATGTAGTAATGTTGTGTGGTGTTAGTACTAGGTGTTAATAAACATCACAAATAAATATTATTCTAGGTTTAGAATAATATTTATTTGTGATGTTTATTTTAGAAGTATGTATGTTTATTTGTATGCATATATATGTAAGTATATAAGTACCTACCTACTCTTATTATTTGTTTTATTTGATTAAATGAAATTGTTATTGATGGTTTGTTTTTATTTTCTCTAATTAAAACCAAGGCTAGTACAAAATGAAAGATAGTTATATCACTCCATGTGAAAAGAAGTATCACATATGCATGAAGAAGCCTCCTCGTGTAGCGCAGTCTGTTCCGCCAGTTACCCAACTGAACCGAGCGGTTCGCGAATCCTGGACAGTCACACCCAACACCTTATTTGAATGGCCAATTCTGCCCTTGCGGGTTAATACCCGCCTGGTTTGCGACCGGGACCCTCACACCGGAGTCCGACGTCAAGCAGCCTGCTGTGTTTCGTCGATGCGTGGGAGTTCCAATGCCTTAGGCATCTTCTGGCCATGCTCGTTCCATCATAGACCTCATCCATCAGACGTGATCGAGGTCACGAGCGAAACAGAGAATATTCAGCAATAAAAAAAATTAACTTACGTTTACTAGCCAATTATTTCCAAAGAAGCTGCTTTGTAAGGCTATTTCAGACACTTTGTCACCTGAACAAGAAATTGAGATGTATACTTATCTTTTAGTCTCATGTCTCGATACCTTCCACTATATGCATTCTATAAACATCGATTGTCTAAGGAATTCTAGTAGACACTCGATCGGTCTGGCTTCAACCGCCCATAACCGGTTCAGACCGGTTTACGGCGGTCCGTCCATCGTATCAATTATTACCTAAAAACACTAAAAGTTAAGCTCGAGGTAAATTTTATGGGTATCCTTCTGAAATTCTAACGGGTTCTCGGTTCAAAGTTATTCAATTATTAAAGGTTCGAGCGACTGAATAAAATTGTACTCGATACCAGCTTAGATCTATTGTTTTTGAAAAAAGGGCCGTAAACAGTAAAGGGTTGCGTTTACGTATTCAAATATTGATCTTATTTGTTCGTTGGTAAAGTTGAAATTAGTTTACTCAATTAATGGCAAAGGGATATAATTTATGCGTTTGAATCTAATTCTTATTTTGTAAGCAATAAAAGTGAAAATGGCGTGTACAGATAGGTTAATGAATGTTGTAAGTTCTTTGTCGAATTCTGATTAAAATATGGCCGTAAGGTTTAATAAATGACTGATTCTTTTTAAATTACTGCCGTTCTAATTATTATCTTTGTGATATTTTTTTAAGGTTGCTTTGAATTTACAATCAATAACTTTTCCTCAAAAATGTGCATTATTCTTACATTATTTATTATAATCAACATGGTACATGGCATGTCATGATTGTTTTCATAACTTACCATATTTTGCGATAATCGATGTAGATACAGTTTGTAGCTGTGTGCAAACATGGCAACAGCGTCATACAATATGCCCGAATAACTATGTCTCGGTGGGTATGTGGCAGGCAATTAGAAAAGGTTAAAACAACAGCTAAGTATTCTAGGCGCACCGTCGCGCGCCGACAAAAAATGATTCTCAAGCGCTAAGGAAACGGACTTGTTGTCATCAAGCAAGCAATAATAACAGCAAAGAGACATGTATTAGTACCCACATTTTGCCAATAGAAGGCGAGCTGATTTCCATCAACTTGAACCTCGGAGTGCCATTGACAAAGAACAATGGCGAAATCTTAGCTGAATTTAATTTGAGCGTCTACAAGTGACTTATATACAAAGGCAGTTCTATTATTTTTCTACGTTTTATCAAAGTATCACATTAACTAGTTAAGGCCGGATAAAAAAAATATTTTAAATGTAAAGTTATTTGATTTTTCATTGACTATTAGTGTTGCCATTTTATAAATATAAAATGGCAACACTATAGTCAATGAAAAATTCTGCCAAGTGTACAGCATTATTGTATTGTATTCAGTTTTAGTTTGTTATTGTAATTAAAGGCAGTAAATTAATTAACAATACTGTTATTTCTAAGTGGAAGTATTCCTTGCAAGGGGGTAAAAATATTATAGTGTAACAATAAATGAATTACTTTCAATTCATGAGTGGCAAAAAGGCTATTATCCCAAATCTAAAAAAAATAATAGGTTGTACCGTTTGTAGTGATCTGTGGTAGTGATACTCATGTCACACGACATCATTTGATTGTTTTCCGTTTTCTTTAATTTTAACTTGACCCGGACAGCTTATGGACTGTGATATTCCCCTGAAGGAAGGATGAACGGTCATATAAGGGACAGGAGAAAAAAAATGTGATTTAGCAATATTGCCCTTTTACTTCCTCGAATTGGAATTACCATAGACATAACCTACAAACGTTCATGACTGAATTTCTATTATTCTCAGCCTTCTCGAACAAAAATTCTTGCACAAACTAATTTAGAATTTGACGCCGAGTTAAACAAGATATTTTTCATTTAAAGACGCGAGAATTTAATCTCAGCTAAACTAATGTATGGGTGGCTGCCATTGTTCTTTCAGATGGAGAAACCCAATAAAACGTTGACTACGTTCAACACCGATGTTTTATGGAAACTCAAGAATAGAAAATTCCGATCTTCATCTTCCAGGACTTCTATAGAATGTAGTCACGCAGCTTAATTTTATGCGCGACAGAATTTGCATTACCTACTGACTCAACATTATTTATTGCGTTGTAATGTAAGTACCACAGAATGACATTCAGATCTTTTCTAAGTTTCAGTCCAGTACTAACCCCAGGAGACCAACTAAAGTGTATCATCGAAGATTTTTATCGTCCTACCTATTTTTTTATTTAAAACAATGTACACTTGCTTTTCCAATTCTCTCTAGAGATTCGCAGAATGATCGACATCGGCTTTGCTTGCCATCATTTAAAAAAACTGGCCGATATGATATGGCCGAAAACGATGGGTTCCGTACCACAAGGCAAAAACGCCGAAAAAAACACGTTTGTGGGGGCCCCCCTTAAATATTTGTTTATTCTGTTTTTAGTATTTCTTGTTATAGCGCCAACAGAAATACAACATCTGTGAAAATTTCAACTGTCTAGCTATCACGGTTCATGAGATACAGCCTGGTGACAGGCAGACGGACGGACAGACGGACGGACAGACAGCAAAGTCATATGTAATAGGGTCCCGTTTTTACCCCTCGGGTAAGGAACCCTAAAAATAGAAAAGAATAAGGCAATTCTCGTAATTTTAAGAACGTTCAAAGTCTGATCTGAGTCTCAATCTGTCAAAATTACCTCTAACGTCCCTACATTTTGACAAGTTTTTGACATTTGTTTGTCGCCGAGATGAGACTGCGACTAGATTTTGATCGTTTTAAATTACGAGAACTTTAAATTACGAGAACTGGAAAAAAACTGGGAAAGGATCAAAACGATCTTCCCTACATGTCAGACCGAATTAAAAATGGACACAATGCCACACTCGCAAAATGACATATTGGAATTTCGCAACATGTAATTTTCTCAAATTGTCATATTCTGAAAACGCCACATCGCAAAACGTCACATTAGCAAAATGCCATTATCGCATAATGTCAAATTCTCGAAATGTCACTTCGGACCAAAGAGAATATACAACGTGTTCCGGACGATATACTACTTCGACCAGGGGGCCTAAAAAGTCCACTTTAGCAGAATCCTAAAAGGATAATATTATCAATCATAATATGGCGAAGACAGTATATGTCACTGACAGACTCTGGCATCAAGTTAAATAAAAATATTTATATTACACATAATAATATGGCCAGGCCATTAAAAAGGTTTTTGGTTGATGTCAACTTGACATTGGTCAAAGGAGTTTGCTATTTTGATCTTTGTTATCAAGTAATTAAATTAGAGTTTTCAGTACAACAGTCTGCTCAGTGCCGTAGCTTCAAAAGGAGTTATGTGTCCTCACTTGATTAAGGAAAGAATTTGAATACTGACGATGATATAAAAGATTATACTATACACAGGGTGAATTTTACAAGTGGGCGTGGATGGCGAAATTCGAAACTGTGAGGAATAGCGAAAAGTACTCAAAGGAGTCGTGGGCTCGATTTTGATGGAAACTAAAACTGCATCATTGGATTTTTGAAAAATCAATGTTTCTAGCCAAGAATCGAACCCGTTGATATTGAAAAAAAAAAAAAACACACACACACAGTATTATTACACCATTCGATAACGTCGCTGATATGGCTCGAATTCTGGGAAGTAATGACATACGGGAAACTAATGAAAACAGCTCATTTTTAACAAAATCCTTTCTTTATTTTTCTTATGTTACTTACCTATTAAACCTTAACTGATTAATTGTTTAAAATGATGACCATTGTTTTCAAAACATAGCTGGATTCGACGTCTCAAGGATTGTACCACAAAGTACAGATAGTAATTGTACTGCATTCAAAATTTGAATTTAGAACATAATGTTGTGAAGGAGACTGCGCTGCGGTTGTATTGAGCATCATTTCGATCAAGGTACAGGTAATAGCGGTATGAATACTTTAAAATAACAAGCAGTTTATTAAAATCCAACATTTTTCTTAAGTTTGCCGTATGTCATTACTTCCCAGAATTTGATCCTTATTAGGGCACTATCGAATGGTGTAATACAATGTGTGTTTTTTTTCTATCAAAATCATCTGGTTTGATTCCTGATTAGAAATATTGATCTTTCAAAAATCCAATGATGCAGTTTTAGTTTTCAACAAAATCGAGCCCGCGACTCCTTTGAGTACTTTTCGCTATTCCTCATAGTTTCGGATTTGGCCATCCACGCCCACTTGAAAAATTCACCCTGTATAGGTAGTGGTGCTCTTACTTTCGGATACCGAGTGGGGCTGCTAAGACGATGAATTTAATATGTTGTATACGAAGCGTCTTTTGTTTTAGCACTACAAGCCAACTCAAAGCATTCATCCTAACTAATATTATAAATGCGAAAGTAAGTTTGTCACCTTTTCACGCCTAAACCACTGAACCGATCATCCTGAAATTTTGCTTAAACGTTGTCAGGTGTACAGAAACGCACATAGGAACCTTTCATCCCGAAAAAAAGTGCTGTTCATGAGGAAAACAGCAATAACGTTATTATGATAATACTTAGATGACGCCACGTGTCTTCATATTTATGTTTAAAAAATTCGTCTGATCGACAACGTAAATAACACAATAAGTATTGCTGAGTTATCAAAATGAGAGGCATTGCCATTGGAAGTGTATTACACAAGTACCCCAGGTTATGTCAAACAGTCACATGACAAAGAAGTATTTCCAATTGACATTTCTATTTATTTGAGCAGTCTGTGGTAAAACCTATGGACTGTAGCACTGTGTAATAGACTGTATTTCTAATGCCGTTTGATTTATTGCCTTGATAACTACGAGTACCCACCTACATGTTGGTACTTCTAATTATACATGTTGCTCTATCAGTTGTTGTGTGTGCTGGAATTAATCAAACATTTACACGATGTTGTATATTGTTATAGAAACCCTAAAATATTTCTACAGAATAGAAGAAACCTACCAACCAACCGGTTTTCATGAAATACTAGCTCATGCCTGCGACTTCGTCTACGATCCAGGTTGAAAAGTAGCCTATGTCCTTCTCCGGGTCATGGTCTACTCATGTGCCAAATTTCGTTCAAATCCGCTCAGCCGTCTTAGCGTGAAAGCGTAAGAACAATCAAACTTACTTTCGCATTTACAATATTAGCTGCGCCCCATGGTTTCACTCGCATATGTTTCGAACCCGTAAGAATATCGGGATAAAAAGTATCCAGGGTATCAGCTACCTCCATACCAACTTTATAAAAATTGGTCCAGCCGTGAAGAAGTAACAAACACACTCACAATCTTTCGCCTTTATAATACTAGTGTGATTAGTTAGGATTCCACTTACAGCATCGATTTGAACGATTGGCTGAAAAGCATCTAAGCTGTATTGATAACTATGGTAATAATATTCAAACAGCTTTTGAAATTAAACCTAACTGGACAGTTTGTCCTAAGTAAATGTACTCGTCCACGACTTCGAGTGTAGCGTCTCCGATTTTTATGAGAGTGGGTGTTACATGGGCATTTGACATGACCTTCGTTTTGTCCATGTTCATTTTAAGACCCACTCTTTCGGAGGCTCTACTGAGGTCATCGAGCATTGTACTGAGGTCCTCCATAGTCTCAGCCATGACTACGATGTCGTCGGCAAACCGAAGCTGAGTTATGTACTCGCCATTGATGTTGATGCCAGCCCCTTTACAATCCAGAACCTTGAAGACATCCTCCAGTGCAGCGGTGAACAGTTTCGGAGAGATAACATCTCCCTGTCTCACACCTCGCTGCAGAAGGATAGGTTTCGAGACCTGATCCTGGAGTCTGACTGACATAGTGGCGTTTTCGTACAGACACTTCAGCACTTCGATGTACCGATAGTCGATCTGGCACCGTTGAAGAGACTGCAGCACAGCCCTGTCTCGATCGAATCAAAGGCTTTCTCGTAGTCCACAAACATTCGATCATTATGTTATCATAAATAGGTGTTGATGTAGGATGTTCTGACGGTAATGATGATGTACTTTGAGTAGTTTGGAGAGCCTGTACATTGTTTTCAATACATTTAATTTTTTCCTGATTATTACATCATTAGTATTGTATATTTACATAGTCTTCTTATTAGTTTTCATTTTTATTTTTTTTTGGTATTGATTTCCATTGCTATTTATTATTAATGAATTTGTCAAAATGTGTCATTCTTCATCATTATTAGGGTTCCGTACCAAAATGGTAAAACGGAACCCTTATGGTGAGACTAAGTTGGTCTGTCTGTCTGTCGCAGCTGGATATCTCAAGAACTGCTAATGCTATCAACTTGAAATTTGGAATTGTTTTAGATGACGTTTGCCCAACTATTTTGCAAATTAGAAATAAATAAATAAAATAATGTCGGAGTTGGTTCTGAATTATTATAAGTCAACATAATTTGTTATGATTTGTTGTTCTTATTATGAATTTAAGTGATTTTACTATCAATTATTGTCTAACAAGTTGGAACATAATTTAATGAGTACTCGATGTATGCACTGATTGATTTTGGCAACTTATCTCGATAATTGTTGCCGATGGTTTTGTTCAAAACAATTGATGAAAATGTTACTTTGATTTTAAAATGATTTACTCTTTTGTTGACTGTACACTGCCTCCACCGTACTGGACTCTTTCTGAGAAGCAGTCTTGAAGGTATCGCTCAGACTGCTTCTCAGAAACCCTACCTGTACACCTGTACAATAGTACACCTGGGTCTGCCATTACAAGGTCTCCTCATGATGGTTTACAGTCTCTTCGTACCTTCGCTTCACGTTCTGGACCGTTCGTAACGTCACACCCACCATTCTTGCAGTACGATGCATACTGATGCCTAGTTCCAGAAAAGTCATGATCCTAGCACATTCTTCAGGTGAAAGAGGCTTGATGAATAAAATGTGCTGATGTCTAACTTAGCTTTTGTAACAAGACTCATCGATCAAGAAAAATCTTTGAAAACAAAAACAGAAACAAAACAATAAATGGTGAAATTGTAATTCGAAAAGGATTGTTTTTGTTTTTAAAGCTCTTTTCAGCCATTTCTTAAAAGAAGGTTCTCGACTATGAAGTTTTTATATACAAAATTAAACTCTTTTTCGAGTCCTTTTTATTTCGAAAGTATATCTTGTGTACTTAAAAAGATAATCTAATTTTAAAAGTGTGATACTTAATTTTGCAGGCCAGTGTAATTGATTTAAGCTATCTTCACTATACAACGACAGCCCACATTCTTTATAATATCAGCTATACACGTTACGAGAGATTTGACTGCAATATTCGTATAGAGGTCTCTATAGAGTAATAGACGTCTTTAACAAAGGGTTAGTCAATGGCCTAAAACCTCCACCAACTCGCGCTAGAGCAGCGTGGTGAAGTATGCTCTAATTCTTCCCTCATCAGACGGAGGCCCGTACTCAGTAGTGCACAAAGGACAAGGGTGGATGATGATGACGAATACCGTTGTCCGAAAGTTTATGATTTTGTGTATTAAAACCTAAATTCATTGTTACTTGTTCTAAAAAATCCTACAGTAAACTAATTTAATTTTTACTATGATTAAAATTGGCTGGCAGAAAAGTGTTTTTGTTTTCTATTTAGATCATTTTACCTATATGTCAAACATTCGCCACTCCTGGATGCGTCATTTTTCTTCAAACACAATAATAAAATAATGGGGTTTAGTTCGTTTTACTTGTTTTATAATCAAATTTTTAAGTCGGTAAGTAACTTTTACCTGTTTGTGATTTTGATGAAATTATTAGGTACTAACCGACACTATTTCATAACATATCGAGGAACTTCATAATCTTTAAATGCCAGTTTATTAAGCCTTTAAACTGCATTTAAAATTCGTTAGAATTAGGTAGTTATGACAAATAGGCGATTTTTAACGATTTTTTTTCCAAAAATAAAAACTTTAAAATGCTCTACTGTAAAGTTGCCGAAATGTCGTTTGGTAAATATTGTTATTACATTTTCGAAATTTTAAGGGGAAAGTACGAATTTCACGCGGACGAAGTCGCGGGCAGAAGCTAGTAATATACATATAATATGTACAAAAGATACTTAATAATATTGATGACGTAGCATAAATGTAATTGATAAAACATGTGGTTATTTCAAATATAGGCTATTTCTGGAGAGCCCAAAGGGTTTTTGAGAGTAAATAAAAAAAAACCGGGCAAGAGCGAGTCGCACTTGCGCACCGAGAGTTCCGTAACATCCGGGTTTATGCTGGTTTATGTTTATGAACTTCATCATTTCATCATTTCAGCCGAAAGACGTCCACTGCTGGACATAGGCCTCCCCCAAGCACCTCCACTTCGACCGGTCCTGTGCTTCCCGCATCCAACGGGTTCCTGCGGCCTTCACAAGGTCATCGGTCCACCGTGTGGGAGGCCTTCCAACGCTACGTCTTCCGGTACGCGGTCGCCACTCCAGAACCTTTCGGCCCCATCGGCCATCTGTTCTGCGAGCAATGTGCCCTGCCCACTGCCACTTAAGTTTGGCAATTCTTCGGGCTATGTCGGTTACCTTGGTTCTCCTGCGGATCTCCTCATTCCTGATTCGATCACGCAGGGAAACTCCAAGCATAGCCCTCTCCATTGCCCTTTGGGTGACTTTTAGCCTTCTTATAAGGCCCATTGTGAGCGACCACGTTTCCGTTCCATAAGTCATCACTGGCAACACACACTGGTCAAAGACTTTCGTCTTGAGACACTGCGGTATGTGGGACGAGAAGATATTGCGTAGCTTCCCGAACGCTGCCCAGCCGAGTCGGATTCGTCGATTTACCTCTTTCTCGAAGTTAGACTTACCTAACTGGACGGTTTGTCCTAGGTAAACGTACTCGTCCACGACTTCGAGTGTAGCGTCTCCGATTTTTATGAGAGTGGGTGTTACATGGGCATTTGACATGACCTTCGTTTTGTCCATGTTCATTTTAAGACCCACTCTTTCGGAGGCTCTACTGAGGTCATCGAGAATTGTACTGAGGTCCTCCATAGTCTCAGCCATGACTACGATATCGTCGGCAAACCGAAGGTGAGTTATGTACTCGCCATTGATGTTGATGCCAGCCCCTTTCCAGTCCAGAACCTTGAAGACATCCTCCAGTGCAGCGGTGAACAGTTTCGGAGAGATAACGTCTCCCTGTCTCACACCTCGCTGCAGAAGGATAGGTTTCGAGGCCTGATCCTGGAGTCTGACTGACATAGTGGCGTTTTCGTACAGACACTTCAGCACTTCGATGTACCGATAGTCGATCTGGCACCGTTGAAGAGACTGCAGCACAGCCCATGTCTCGATCGAATCAAAGGCTTTCTCGTAGTCCACAAACGCTAAGCAGAGAGGCAGGTTATACTCTTCGGTCTTCTGTATAACCTGTCGCAGCGTATGTATGTGGTCTACGGTGCTAAAGCCTTTACGGAATCCGGCTTGTTCGGGAGGCTGGAAGTCGTCAAACCTGCGCGCGAGACGGTTCGAGATGACTCTCGAAAACAGCTTGTAGACATGGCTCAGGAGTGAGAGGGGCCTATAATTCTTAAGGAGGGCATTATCGCCCTTCTTAAAGAAAAGTATCACCACACCCCTGTTCCATGCCTGTGGTGTTTTGCCCTCGAGTATGACGGAACCAAACAGCTTCTGAAGGGCCTTCAGGACGGGTTTTCCGCCAGCCTTCAGCAACTCGGCCGTAATTCCGTCATCACCCGGTGCCTTGTTGTTTTTGAGCTGCTTCAGAGCCATCCTAATCTCGTACAGGCTGACGTCCGGGATGTCTTCGGTATAGTGCCGGGTCAATCTAGCTCTTGGGTCGTTTGCCAGATTCATAGCGGGGTTATTTGTTGACGTGTATAACTGTCCATAGAACCTCTCGATCTCTCTCAACAGCTCAGGTTTGTCGGATACAATCCTGCCATCATCGGTCTTCAGTCTCGTTAGCTGGCTCTGCCCAATAGACAGATCTCTAGCAAGGACCTTGGAGCCTTTATTTCGATCTATCGCGTCCTTAATACGATCTGTATTAAAACGGCGAAGATCGCTTTTCAAGGCCTTAGAGATCCGTCTATTGAGTTGCCGGTAATTTAGCGCATCATCCGTAGACTGCAGGATCATATCGCGCCTCTCCTTCATGAGCCGCAAAGTAGGATCAGAGAGCTTCTTTTTTGAATTCGTACGGCGGGTCTTGAAGATCTTAGACCCGACCGTATGGACAGTTTCCACGAACCCATCGTTATAATCGTCCACGGAGCTCCCTAGGCATTCGAAACGATTCTGGAGTTCGAGCTGAAAGCTCTCGGGGTTTTGGATCTGGATCGGTGCTGGGCGGAGCGTAGACTTCATCAGTCGAGATCTTTCCAGCTTGATATTTAAGTTCAATGTGCCTCTTACCATACGGTGATCACTTCCGGTTTTCACCGCGTTGATCACAGAGACATCATTGAATACTTGCTTCTTCGTCGACATAATGAAGTCAATCTCATTTTTAGTTGCACCATCCGGGCTCTGCCAGGTCCACTTTCTATGCTCACGTTTTCTGAAGAAGGAATTCATCATAAAGAGGCCTTCCTTCTCCATAAAACTGGCCAGTAGGTGGCCCAGGTGGTTCCGGCATCCAACTCCAAATTGCCCCACTCGCAGCTCATCATCGTTGCGTTTACCCAGTTTCGCGTTGAAGTCCCCCATGACAACGGTAAAGTGAGTTTTAGAGCCATGCATGGCTCTAGAAATATCCTCATACATGGTCTCCACCTCATCGTCGGGGTGTGACGAGGTCGGGGCGTAAACCTGTACGACCTTCAGCGAATACCTTTCGGATATTCTGAGTATAAGGTACGCCACCCTGGTCGACACACTCTCGATCTTCACCACGTTGCTCACAAGGGACTTATGGACGATAAACCCGACACCACCTTGGGACTGCTGGTTGCCCTCCCGGAAATAGAGCAAGTTTCCGGATTTAAGGATTATCGAGTCCTCCCCCTCTCTTCGGACTTCAGATAACCCCACTATACTCCATCGTATCTTGCTCAATTCTTCCTCGAGTTCGGTGATCTTCTCGTCGGTCCGGAGTGTACGCGTGTTGTATGTTGCCAGGTCCAGTTTTCGGTGATTTTGGTAGCCGGATCTCTTCCGGGGATTCTTAGCACCCCTTGCCTCACCGTGGCCTTGGCCGCTACCGTAACCAAGGGTAGGCGGGCCGCCGGGTACTAGGGGCCTAGTCATTTCTGTGCTTGTCATTCTTGGGGGGGTTTTGCCATAATCGCCACGCTTGGCAGGCGGGTTGGCGATCGCAGTATAGTATGGTGGTGGAATGCATAGAGAACGCTGCTGCCCATTCTCCGGTACGACCCTTAGTCGCCTTTTACGACACCCACGGGAAGTATGGGGTGGTGCAATTCTTTAAGTCCGACACCACACGGACTTTTTATGAACTTAAATGTTTTTTTTTATATTTGAGTTGATTGAATGAAAGGTAAATTGCGGTTTACCATTTATGACGTATTAAAAAAAAAACTACTTACTAGATCTCGTTCAAACCAATTTTCGGTGGAAGTTTACATGGTAATGTACATCATATATTTTTTTTAGTTTAATCATTCTCTTATGTTAGAAGTTACGGGGGACACACATTTTACCACTTTGGAAGTGTCTCTCGCGCAAACTATTCAGTTTAGAAAAAATATATATATTAGAAACCTCAATATCGTTTTTGTAGAGCTATCCATAGATACCCCACCCCCCACACATATGGGTTCGATGAAAAAAAAAATTTTTGAGTTTCAGTTCTAAGTATGGGGAACCCTCAAAATTTATTGTTTTTTTCTATTTTTATGTAAAAATCTTAATGCGGTTCACAGAATACATCTACTTACCAAGTTTCAACAGTATAGTTGTTAAAGTTTCGGAAAAAAGTGGCTGTGACATACGGACGGACAGACAGACATGACGAATCCAAAGGTTCCGTTTTTTGCCATATGGCTACGGAACCCTAAAAAAGTATAGGTACTAAATTGATAATTATTTTTTACATTTATTTTATGAAGTTTATTTAACTACTTTATTTCTATAGTAACTATATAGATAGAGTAAAAAAAGTCGTTTTACGTCATTGGACAATAAATAAAATTAATGTTCAACAATCAACATTAACAGTAATTGCTTTGGTCAAAATACAAATACCCTAATCAAATTCAGTTTTAGTCCAACAGCAGAATAAAACACAATCATGTGGAAACCTTCACTGACTCCAGTTGAATTGTTACACAGTAATAAACTTGACGAAGATATAAAAAAAAATGTTCAACCTTTCAACATTATGCTCTCTATATTATTTTTATCCAAATACAAAACAAAAGATAGTAATATCACTCCGTGTGAGAATAAGTATTCTATATTGCTGTTCTTCGTTATTTTATTTTTTAATGCGTTGAGTGCTTATCGTTTGTTGACAGATTCCGCTGAAATACAAAACGCTAGGATGTGTACCATCGTTTTTTTTGTATTCATTTTCAATGTTGTCGGGCACATAATACTGATCATTTGTAGCATTGTCCATAGTCGTAGCCATATTTCCCTTATTATGAGTATCCAAGAAATTCATAGGAGCTTTAACATGAGTATCCGAACTTATATCATTTGGAATTGGAGCTCAGTTCTGTCTTTATTTACTTTTTGTATTTTCACGACAACCTTTTTTGTTGTGGTAACGAAGTCAGTTTATTTCTTTAATATTAGCTGCGATTTTGTGACCCTTGCATTTGAATTAAATCTAGTTTATAGTATTCGTCTTGTGTCATTGCTAAAAATGTATCTCAAAGAATGGATTGAAAATATACTGCTAGACATTGAAGAAGAAAATGATAAATATTGTGAGAAGTTGTTCAAGATTTATCTAAATATTTTGGAAGCATTCTCATTGTATAAAACTTGTTTCCGAACATTGGTAAGTGCTAAAATTTGATACATACCGGCTAACTTTATTTAGCGTCTGGACAGAAATAGGGGATAAAATTTGAACAGAGTAGAAGCATAATATGGCAAAGATTTTGTAAAAAAAAATATATATATAAAGTTCAAGGATTTTATCAATGAATTCCGCGCGCCTTTAAGTTGAAATTTGATATTATTTGTCGAATTACTAGTATTTTTTTTCTTTTTTGAGAAAAGAAAAGAAAATTCCTGATTTTGTCCAGTCGGTATAAAAGTCAGTAGGTGTATTCAATTGTTGCTTTCTTTCTAATGATCATTTTATATTTTTAGATAATATGGCGAACAATCGACTCATTCTTTCGTGGTTTAATATATTTCGAGAATAATTTAGTATTTTTGCAAAAACGGGCGGCGTCAGAACACGAGGTAAGTACAATGTACTTAAATGTGTCACCGGGTGCCGCCCCACCTCCGTCGAATAGTCGAAACATATCTGACGGACAGAGCCGTCATCTACCCCGGTCGCGATGGGGAGTGGAACCGGCGAGAGATTCGGCAGTTGGGTCTCGAGGTGGCATTGCACAAGTCCGAGGCCATGTCGTTTCATGGGCCCCGGAACGCGCCACCATCGGGACCCCAACTAACGGTAGGAGGGGTGCACATCGGCGGCGAGACAACGATGAAGTACCTGGGTCTCGTCCTCGACAGCCGGTGGAACTTCGTCGAGCATTTCCGACGTTTGGCCCCCAAACTGGAACGGGCTGGGGCCGCCTTCAAGCGGCTCTTGCCGAACCTGAGGGGCCAAACGTCTCCTGCCGGAGGCTTTATGCGGGGGTCGTGCGGTCCAGAGCCCTATATGGGGCCCCGGTGTGGGTGCGTTCCCTGCGGCGGCGAGCCACCCACTATTTGAACGCGCCCCAGAAGGTGGTAGCCGTAAGGTTTGTCCGGGGCTACTGCACGATCTTCGCCGCCATGGGATCTGGAGGCGATAGTCCTCGCGCGCGTGTATGAATGGCGCGCAGTGGCACTCCGCCGGGGGAAACTCCGCTTTCGCGGCAAATCGCGGTGGAGCGGATGGACATCCGGCGCGATCTTATGGCGGCATGGAAAGAGAGACTGTCGCAACCCAGCGCAAGGCACGCCACGATACTGGCGATAAGACCCCTCTTTGAGGAGTGGCTAGAGAGGCGCCACGGCGTCCTCACCTACTGCCTGACGCAGATCCTCACCGGACACGGCCGCAGCAGAGAACGCGCCTACACCGGGGCCGCATATAGGAACATGACTGCCTGACTATGTTTGACTGACTGACTATGTTTGTTCCAACTACCACAGGTAAGGACGAAGTGACGTAGTGTACCGGTCATGTCTCTCAACTATGACACACTGTGAAGAGCTAATGAGCTCTTCTAAGAACAAACAACGTTACGATTTTTTACGTATTATAAACAGTGAACGTGTATACATTTCCTCGATTAAAATATCACTGTTTTATTCTAAACAAAAAAAAAACGTAACGCAAAATATTTGATACCTCGTTCTTAACTTGTTTGACTGTTCGAATGCGACCAGAGCTAATTTATTGCCAGCCTGCACTACATAAGATCGACTTTAGCGGAAAACCTTTACAGTACGGACGGTACACTTCTTCTTTTTGTTTTTTTTTTACTCAATGAAATCTCTTGACCTCGATCACGCCTGATGGAAAGTCTTTCTTTCCTTGTGTTCATTTGTGTCATTCGGTTTTTCCAGCCTGACGTGCCCCTTTTACTCCTGACCGGTTTAATAGTCGCATTGATTATAAAGGATATGACACTTCTAGTTACAACAAGCTTGCAATGTGAGGAATTTTATGTAACTGTGGAGGAAGCTAAGGTGGCGTGTATACAGCGCGTAATGAATACGAACTGTCCAAGTAAGAACTATTGTTTTTTAAGACTTGAATATTTATTGCAGCTGTCAATGGATTCAAAACTATAAAAACTATAGTCTGTCTGTAACTAGAACTTAGCTGGCGAATTGTGGGTGTACTTTTCGAAGTATACACCCCCGGCCCCCAACCCTTTGGAGGCATACAGGCGTTTACTTTGTAAAACTTTAATGATTTATTCAAGATTTACCCTAGGAACTTTACATTTTTCTTTTCAGAGAGTGTGAAACATCTGTGCAAGCGCGTGCTACAAGTGAACCATACCTTCAATAAGATGACAGCGTGTGGAATGTTTACTGTAGACGCCACTCTACCGATACCTCTGATAGCACTCATGACTGAGTACATTATTGTACTGCTACAGTTTACTTATCTGTAAAATTCCTTTTGAGGACAAATTCTCCACAATGATTTATGCATAGATAATTATTTATTGAAAGAATGTAGGTATATGGTCAAATAACGTGTGTAAAAAGACACTTACCGAAGCCGAGAGGCACTTGTACTCCCCGTCATTGTGGACATTTTTTTTTGTACTGGACCATATCTGGGAACCTTCTGGGTATGGAGATACTGAAGGTCAAAATTACAACTTTTACTAACCTTTTTTACCAAAACAAGTTTTCAGTGTAATAACACATTTTTAATAACCCCTGTACCGTTTCATGCACACATAAGCACTATGTTTGCGTGCGTTACATTGCGCACTACCGTAAACAGCAAATAAAAGTCCATTCCCAGCAATTTTTTTTGTGCAATGTTGCTAAGTTTGATGTAGGTACAGAATGTGTAGTTAACGGTTATGTGATGTATCTTATTACACCCTGTATAATTATGATTTTTTAACAATTTTCGTTTGTGTTAGCCTCTCATACGTTTGCCCGCCTACCTGTCGAAACAGCCCACGCGTCGGAGTAGTTGAATGGGCGCAGTAAAGTCATTGTTTTAAAAATGACAATGATAATAGAACAACGACACTGTTGTGTACACTTGGTGTACCGTTGCGTGTTGACGTTTCGAGCACTTTCTCTTATGTACACTTGGTGAACACTTGACGCTTGAGGGGTTAAAATACCAACTCTAGTCAATCAACTCAAAAATATACTATATATACTTAATCATAATGATGTCGGGACGTGGCATAGGTAATTGATGAGACGTGTGGATAAACAAAAGAAAATTAGAATTCAGTATTTGATTAAAGAGAAACAATATTTTTTTACTTATGTTGAAGTCAAACGTGACAAATGATTAAGTATACAATTTATTGATTGGTTATTCAATATTTCTTTTGAATTGGACATAACTACCTATTATTTTATTATGTGGTTACATAATAAAATAATAGGTAGTTATGAATAATGAATGTTATGTAATATGTAGCAATGTTGTGTGGTGTTAGTAATAGGTGTTAATAAACATCACAAATAAATATTATTCTAGGTTTAGAATAATATTTATTTGTGATGAATAATAATATTTGTGATGATATTTGTATTTATGTGTGTGAATAATATTTTTTTGTGTGTGTGTGTTTTATTTGTGTTTGTTTATTTGTGTTTTTTTTTGAATAAATATTATTCTAGGTTTAGAATAATATTTATTTGTGATGTTTATTTTAGAAGTATGTATGTTTATTTGTATGCATATATATGTAAGTATATAAGTACCTACTCTTATTATTTGTTTTATTTTATTAAATGAAATTGTTATTGATGGTTTGTTTTTATTTTCTCTAATTAAAACCAAGGCTAGTACAAAATGAAAGATAGTTATATCACTCCATGTGAAAAGAAGTATCACATATGCATGAAGAAGCCTCCTCGTGTAGCGCAGTCTGTTCCGCCAGTTACCCAACTGAACCGAGCGGTTCGCGAATCCTGGACAGTCACACCCAACACCTTATTTGAATGGCCAATTCTGCCCTTGCGGGTTAATACCCGCCTGGTTTGCGACCGGGACCCTCCCACAGGAGTCCGACGTCAAGCAGCCTGCTGTGTTTCGTCGATGCGTGGGAGTTCCAGTGCCTTAGGCATCTTCTGGCCATGCTCGTTCCATCATAGACCTCATCCATCAGACGTGATTGAGGTCACGAGCGAAACAGAGAATATTCAGCAATAAAAAAAAATAACTTACGTTTACTAGCCAATTATTTCCAAAGAAGCTGCTTTGTAAGGACACTTTGTCACCAGAACAAGAAATTGAGATGTACTCGTATACTTATCTTTTAGTCTCATGTCTCGATACCTTCCACTATATGCACTCTATAAACATCGATTGTCTAAGGAATTCTAGTAGACACTCGATCGGTCTGGCTTCAACCGCCCATAACCGGTTCAGACCGGTTTACGGCGGTCCGTCCATCGAATCAATTATTACCTAAAAACACTAAAAGTTAAGCTCGAGGTAAATTTTATGGATATCCTTCTGAAATTCTAACGGGTTCTCGGTTCAAAGTTATTCAATTATTAAAGGTTCGAGCGACTGAATAAAATTGTACTCGATACCAGCTTAGATCTATTGTTTTTGAAAAAAGGGCCGTAAACAGTAAAGGGTTGCGTTTACGTATTCAAATATTGATCTTATTTGTTCGTTTGTAAAGTTGAAATTAGTTTACTCAATTAATGGCAAAGCGATATAATTTATGCGTTTGAATCTAGTTCTTATTTTGTAAGCAATAAAAGTGAAAATGGCGTGTACAGATAGGTTAATGAATGTTGTAGGTTCTTTGTCGAATTCTGATTAAAATATGGCCGTAAGGTTTAAATGACTGATTCTTTTTAAATTACTTCCGTTCTAATTATTATCTATCTATTCTATCATATTTGTGATATTTTTAGGGTTCCGTAGCCAAATGGCAAAAACGGAACCCTTATAGATTCGTCATGTCTGTCTGTCTGTCTGTCTGTCTGTCCGTCCCTATGTCACAGCCACTTTTCTCCGAAACTATAAGAACTATTCTGTTGAAACTTGGTAAGTAGATGTATCCTGTAAACCGCATTAAGATTTTCCCACAAAAATAGAAAAAAATCAATAAATTTTAGGGTTCCCCATATTTAGAACCGAAACTCAACATTTTTTTTCATCAACCCCATACGTGTGGGGTATCCACACGTATGATGAAAAAAAAAATGTTGAGTTTCGGCATAAACCCGGATGTTACGGAACCCTCGGTGCGCGAGTCCGACTCGCTCTTGCCCGGTTTTTTTTAAGGTTGCTTTGAATTTACAATCAATAACTTTTCCTCAAAAATGTGCATTATTCTTACATTATTGATTATAATCAACATGGTACATGGCATGTCATGATTGTTTTCATAACTTACCATATTTTGCGATAATCGATGTAGATACAGTTTGTAGCTGTGTGCAAACATGGCAACAGTGTCATACAACATGCCCGAAAAACTCTGTCTCGATGGGTATGTGGCAGGCAATTAGAAAAGGTTAAAATAACAAAAAAATGTTAATTTATGTTCGAGAACATTCCATGAGACGTCACGCGGGGAGCGGTGCACGTGAGTGGATATTAATTCCGATCCACCCTGTCCCTTGCTGCCCTCTCCCAGCGGCGCCCTAAGCCGAGGTCCGAACCCCACAGGGTGGCCTTAGCGTGTAGTCGCAAAGTTTTTAAGTTTTTTAAGCCCTGTCTGGAGGCCCTAATTTATTGAGGCATCCACGGGCAAGTCCGGTTAAGCAGACGACAACCTCCTAAGTTGAATTGCGAGATGCCATAAAAAACCTAAGTATTTTGTCAAACTGCCTCTGATTTGATGATGAAATGGATCAAAGAAAAAATAGGATTTCTCTAAATGTCATTAGCGTGAAAGGAGTACAAATCTTTAATGATTTTGGTTTCGAAAAGCTTATTGATGCCGACTGCGAAAAAAAGGTGGCAACATTTGATGACGTATTAGAGTCGTTCGATGAATATTATGCACCCTAGAAGTCTAGAGGCAATAAGATAGTAATAAGAAGATCGACGTAGCGTTGGAAGGCCCGGAACAAGGTGGACCGACGACCTTGTAAATGCCGCAGGAAGCCGTTGGATGCGAGAACCACAGGACCGGTCGGATTGGAGGTGCTTGGGAGGCCTACGTCCAACAGTGGACGACTTCTGGCTGAAATGATGATGATGATGATGATGAAAATCCAGTCATTTTAAAGTAAATAAGATAATAATTGGCTGAATCTTGAGACAAAAAGCAATTATTGCTCTCTCAGTCTGAAGATTCGGCCAATGAATTAACACGACCTCTCACAGATAGGACGCCTGAATCCCAGCAGCGGGAAACTTGGGCTGATAATGTTAACTATATGTGGCTAAAGTCACACTGTTAAATAAAATATGGAACTAAAAGCTAAATTAAAAAAAAATACTGGTCAAGTGCGAGTCGGTTTCGCGCACCGAGAGCTCCGTACAGATTTGTAGGTATGTAAATAGTTTTAAAATATTTTTTTTTGTAATGTAACTACAAATTTACCTTTTTAGGATTTGTTCCTTTACTTGTGCTACATGACATTGCTTCTTGCCGAAATTCATGATACTAGGTCAACGGGAAGTACCCTATAGGTTTTGATTTTGGAACATAAACGCCCGTATCTTTTGATTGCGTTGACTTAGAAGTTTTATTTTTTCACTGCTTCAAGGGATTGCAGCCCTTTGATATTAGTTTCAGCTTGATAACTCCACACGTTCCTGAGAAAAGGATCTTGACTGACGGACAGACAGACGGACAACGAAGTAATCTTATAAGGGTTCCGTTTTTCCTTTTGAGGTACGGAACCCTAAAAACCTGTGCGGTCGAGGGACTCCATCAGGAACGAAGTTCCTTACGTGGTACTTGCACACACACACACACACACTCGTATATAATAGAAAGAGACATAGAGAGAGAATTTATTTCGCGTTTTTAATACAGAGCCACCTAGTACCTATAAGTTTTTAGAAGCTCCCACAAAGTTGTTGCCATCTTGGATTTTCATTTTCATCATCATCTCTATCCTGGTGTGGAGACCGCGTATCGGTACGTAGTGTGGGACGCCCCCCAGTCAGATCTGGGTCAGGCTGAATGCGGAAGGCGGAGCACAGGGTGTTGAATAGGCTGAGTTGGTTGTTGATTGATTGAGAAAGAAACAGAGAATGACAGAAAGTCGCATGCAGTCATCACGCTTTTCAGGGTTCCGTACCCAAAGGGTAAAAACGGGACCCTATTACTAAGACTCCACTGTCCGTCTGTTACCAGGCTGTATCTCATGAACCGTGATAGCTAGACAGTTGAAATTTTCACAGGTGATGTATTTCTGTTGCCGCTATAACAACAAAAACTAAAAAACAGAATAAAATAAATATTTAAGGGGGGCTCCCGTACAACAAACGTGTTTTTTTCGGCGTTTTTGCCTTGTGGTACGGAACCCTTTGTGTGCGAGTCCGACTTGCACTTGGCCAGTTTTTCATTACGATTTCTACCAATTTACTCGTACCGCAAGTCGCGCTAAAGAACTTCGTTCCAAAATGTCAATAACATATTATGGAAAAGTATTGAGATGAATTCTTATATAAAATCCACTCCCGATGTTGATATATACCATGACTACTTAAAAAACTTTAAAACCCAATTTTTAAGGCCACAAAGCACGCAACCGACACAATCTAAAGATAAGATTCGTTGTATTAGTATGTAGGTTTTCTTACAATCTCTGTAACCATCTGTAACTAATATTTACTTTTAACTTTTTCCATTTTATATTTCTGTTTACGTAGGTAGTTAGTTTTTTCACTTAATTTTTACACATTTCGTTTTTACCTTAGGTTATCACTGTACCTATTCGAGAATGTTGGTTCACCTGTTATTGGCAACTGTATAAGCACATGACTGTTGCCTATTGTTAATTGATATCTTGTATACAGAAGCTGTTGGTGTACCTTTTATAAATAAATAAAAAGAAAAGTAAATGCATGCAGAGATCTCTCCATTTGAGATTTAAATAAACACTTTAGTTCTCCATGATAATAATTCAAATATAAATGTTTGCCCCTTGAACTGTTTATGAAGCACATTGAGTTGGATAATAAATTTGCTTAATTAATAGTGTTTTGTAATTAACCTAAATATAATTAAAATATTGGTCGCAGTATGCTAGCTGACATTCGGCAAATAATTTAATTTTATGTGTTGCATTTCGTTCATTTCTTTGAATACTAGTGAATGGAATCCGTATAGAATCCGAGGGGCCCGTGGCTAAATATTCAAGTCGATCGATCAGGTTAAGCTACGCTTGCCGCGGTTGGTCTGTGGATGGGTGACCATCTTTACATACCGAGACCCCTCCGTGCCTCGGAAAGCACGCCCCGGCTGTTATTCGCGAATCTTTGACAATCGTTACGGGTAGTCAGAAGCCCGAAAGTCTGACAACCAGTCTTACCAAGGGATATCGTATTACCCAGTAACTGGGTTGTGGAGGTCAGGTAGGCTGTAGCTCTATGTAAAATACTGTTATTCAGCTGCATCTGGTTAGACTGGAAGCTGACCCCAACATAGTTGGGAAAAGGTTAGGCAGATGAGGACTATTGTACAGAATCCAGTTTTTCAAACTAAACAGACAGATAAGCTACTGGACAGTTTGTTGCACCACTTCTTTCCTGCTAAACATTCTCAATCCATTAGGATGTGATGAAGGGCGGGCGTTTTGGGGCACTGCCTTAAGTAATTTTGACGTTCAAAATGTGCTGATTCTCAGTCAAATTTTTTAATAAACGACTTTTGTTTTTGTCAAACAAAAAAAAAGCGACTCCATAGAAGATCCAGGCGAAGACAGCGTAATTAGCATAGCATAATGAGCCTGTAATGTCCCCAATGTTGCATGCTGGGACACAGGCCTCCTCGCTTCGAGAGAGAGCGGGCTTTAATCTACGCGTGCCCGATGTTTGGTACATGTCACATGTCTTCAAATTTTTGGTTCTAGGACAAGCCGGTTTTCTCACGATGTTTCCCTTCACCGTTTTGAAAGGAGTGGTGATGAAATTATTAACACAAAGTAACGTTCCGTCAAAGTTCAAAACCACGACCTACAACCCGTAAGTCGGGGCCATTACTGCTCCCTTAAAATTAAAGTTTAATTGATTACCTAAAATTCTCCAAACCAACCTACAAATCCTACAACTTTTCCATCTAATTTACTTTAACTCTCAACAAAATGAAAAGGAGACTTCATTAAAAGCCCATGTGCACCAACAAAGGCCTTAGTGCTTGGCCAGACTGGCAGCGCAGGCGCGGGGCGGGCGCGGCGCGGCGAACTCAAACATATGAACTTCCTTTGAGTGTCCATAGTGGGCACGCGGGCGCGGTGTGCGGCACGGGCTGCTTGGCGCGAGGAGCGCGCAGAGAGCGCGCGGGCAACTCACGCCATAGCTAGTTCATACAAGTGGCCGCAGTGGGTGCGCGGCGCAGGCGAGGGTAGCCGACGCGGGGACCGGGGTTCTCAAACTAGTTGGAGCTTTTTTTTCTAGAAAAAATAAGTCTTCATAATCCATATTACTTATATTTTGACAAACACTGGACACGACAACACGCAGAACGCAGCCGCGCTCCAGTGCGGACAGGCAGCCCGCGCACATTCCCGCACCCGCGCCCGCCCCGCGCCCACGCCTCAGTCTGGCCAAACACTGACAATCCCTGAGTGCAACGCACCCGGGCGAACACTGGATAAACAGCTAGTACGATAATGTAATCCGTCATACATAATTCAAGGAACCATAGGAATTAATTCGAAAGCTTTTTATTTCAACCACCACGTTGTTTTAGTTGAGGAGTTAGAAGTTAGAGTTGTGAGAATTAACCAGAAGGCCAATTCGCATAATTAAAAACATTCAAAATTTATTCGTAACCTCATCTCAGCGATAATTAATCAATCTCAAAACTTGTCAAAAATGTAGAGAAATTAGACATATTTTTGACAGATTGAGACTGAGATCAAACTATGAACGTTCTTAAAATTATGAGAATTGCCCTCAGTATCTTGAAGAGGAAATGTACGAAATGCAAATAAAAATGTGGTGTGAATATTATAAAAAAAAACCGACCAAGTGCGAGTCGGACTCGCGCACCGTGGGTTCCGTACAAACCTGTAGGTATATAAGTAATAGTTCACCCATCACGACAATCGAGTCATCATCATCATCATCATTTCAGCCGAAAGACGTCCACTGCTGGACATAGGCCTCCCCTAAAACGGGGGGGTTTGCCATAATCGCCACGCTTGGCAGGCGGGTTGGCGATCGCAGTATGGTATGGTGGTGGAATGCATAGAGAACGCTGCTGCCCATTCTCCGGTACGCGCCTTAGTCGCCTTTTACGACACCCACGGGAAGTATGGGGTGGTGGTATTCTTTAAGTCCGGCACCACACAGACAATCGAGTCATAGTTAGAGTATTTTTATTGCAAAATGAAATCCATAACATTATAATATGGAAAGCTCGAGGAGCATAAATTAAAGACAAAGGTCTCTTTATCGTTTCAGTAATCCTTTATTTTATAATAACACATATCATTTATTCTATAATATAACTGAAATACCTACACTAGCCTTGCAGCAGCCTTGCAAAAGTCTGCTGATGAATGATGGCAAGTTTTTTTTATCAAAGTTATTTATTTACAAAGTTTTTAGTCACTATTTAGAAATCTGGTACAAAAATACGAATTAACACGTTAACTGCCATTAAAAAAGTGCACATTTCCCGTTCAGGCCATGGGGGACAATGTTGAGCGACCGTGAAGCTTTCCATTCAAGCCGCGTCGGACAATGTTGACCGAGCGTCAGGCCTGTGTTTAAAACTCTCTATTGCGCCAACGGACAGCAGTATCGAGATAATTCGCTTATAATGTGACCCGCACGGCCCTCTAGTTTATCCTACATAGTTTGGTTTTTACAAGGGGCTTTAACTTAGAAAAAGATAGTATTGATTTTGAAAAATGTAAATCTAAATATATAAAACTCAAAGGTGACTGACTGACATAGTGATCTATCAACGCACAGCCCAAACCACTGGAGGGATCGGGCTGAAATTTGGCATGCAGGTAGATGTTATGACGTAGGCATCCGCTAAGAAAGGATTTTGATAAATTCTACCCCCAAGGGGATAAAATAGGGGATGAAAGTTTGTATGAAACTTTGTCAATTTTAAACCGATCGGGCTGAGACTTCGCATGCATATAGCTACTATGACGTAGGCATCCCCTAAGAAAGGATTTTGATAAATTCAACCCCCATGGGGATAAAATAAGGGATGATGGAGGATGTAAATGTATTACTTAGTTTTTTTTTTAATAATACTTAACGCGAGCGCAGCCGCGGGCAAAAGCTAGTCACTAATAAGGTTTTTTGTAACTTTGTAACTGCTTATTAAAATAATTAAAAAGTCATTAAACCCGCATAAATAGAGCCTCTCAATGGCAATTAAACTGAATTGAACTGAATTTAAATTTAGGTTTTGATTCCCTTGCAAGTAATTGCGAGTTTCAATATATGCGGTATAAATGGCAAAAACACAAAGGTTCAAACCTTTGTGTTTTTGCGTTGAGTTAGAAATTTGTTTTGTTTTAGACCTAAGTATTTGATATGAGTTTCAACTTGATATCTCTACGCGTTCATGAAGAAAAGGGTAATAAGTTTATAATTATAAAAAAAATATATGTAACTAAAAATTTAAGGTTTTCAGAATTTTTCCTTTATATGTGCTATAAAACATTGCTTCATGCCAAATTTCAAGAATCTAGGTCGACTGGAAGTACCCTTTAGGTTTTGATTCCCTTGCGAGTAGTTGCGAGTTTGAAAATATGCGGCTTAAATGGCTGTTTCTTTTGATTGCGTTGACATAGAAGTTTGATTTTGTTACAGCTTAAAGGTATGATAGACTTGAGTATTTCATATGAATTTCAATTTAATACCTCTACGCGTTCATGAAAAAATTGGCAGTAAGTTTAAAATTATTACAAATATTTTTATTATATGATGTAACTAAAAATTTACTTGCGTTGATTGCGTTGGCTTAGAAGTTTGATTATTTTACAGCTCTAAGGCCCGTATTAATAAACCTTCCTCAATGACGTACTCAAGTGCGATATCATTTGATACGCCATTATTGCGATATCAGCATCTCAAGATCATTGCTAATTAATAAACACATGAAAACAGTATCTCAGTTACCAAGATCAGCTCCTCAAGATGCTGTACTTGAGGGCTTGATCTCGTGAACGATTACGTCACATTGACCGAAGTTTAGAATGACATTCATCACATTTCGTTCATGATGGTTCTTGCTATGTTGTAAGATTTATTGAAATACTTGTATTTTGTTAAAATTTTAATGAATAGCGCTGTATCACGTTTTATAGAGTATAGTAATTCGGAAGCGCCCCGATCATACCCCATCGTACCCAAGAATGACGACATACGACACCCTTATTTGATTATGTTAATATTTATTATGCTACCCATCAAATCTTAAGAACGTGCGTTAATTAGGAGTGTTGGATAAAAACTTCATAATATGTTCATATTTAGCGCACAAGTTTATTATTATTAATTTACCTTGAATACATTCAAGTTCGTAAATACATACGATACTCGCCATTTTGATGACAGTGGTGGTCGAGGCTAAAAAACATAAAAAACCGGGCAAGAGCGAGTCGGACTCGCGCACCGAGGGTTCCGTAACATCCGGGTTTATGCATAAGGCTTATGTTTATGAAATTAAATGTTTTATTTTTTATTTTTGAGTTGATTGAATGAATGGTAAATTGCGGTTTACGATTTATGACGTATTAAAAAAAACTACTTACTAGATTTCGTTCAAACCAATTTTCGGTGGTAGTTTACATGGTAATGTACATCATATATTTTTTTAAGTTTTATCATTCCCTTATTTTAGAAGTTACAGGGGGGGGGACACACATTTTACCACTTTGAAAGTGTCTCTCGCGCAAACTATTGAGTTTAGAAAAAAATGATATTAGAAACCTCAATATCATTTTTGAAGACCTACCCATAGATACCCCACACGTAGGGGTTTGATGAAAAAAAAAATTTTGAGTTTCGGTTCTAAGTATGGGGAACCCTAAAATTTATTGTTTTTTTTCTATTTTTGTGTGATAATCTTAATGCGGTTCACAGAATACATCTACTTACCAAGTTTCAACAGTATAGTTCTTATAGATTCGGAGAAAAGTGGCTGTGACATACGGACGGACAGACAGACAGACAGACAGACGGACAGACAGACAGACATGACGAATCTATAAGGGTTCCGTTTTTGCCATTTGGCTACGGAACCCTAAAAATTGGGTATTTCGAACACCCTAACTCCACCACAGGGGCTGCGAATAATACGTCATTTAATTATTTGACGAATTTATCCATAGTTTAAGGCAAATAAGTAGTGGTAATGAAGTTTTTGGATTCTAATGTCGAAGTTTCGCGCCAATCGTGCGTGTTTACTACATTTTTACTTGTCAGCAGGTCAGTGGGTCGTTAATGATAAGATTTAAAATGTGACAAATATTATTGAAAATATTGTGAACCACACGTAAATGCCCAGGTCTTAACGTAATATTCAAACACAGGTCCATTAACACGTATTAATCATTACCACTACTCAATTTGTGTTCAAAATCTCCGACCACAGACTACTTAGATAGAGATACTACGTTATTGTTTTTTTTATTGAAATGATGTGCGAAAGCGATTATTCCAAACGATTTTTTTTAAACTTCGATTGATAATATGACGAATGTAATCGATACTTGGAAATTAAATAAATTTATTTTAAGCAGTAAATTACATTATGCATTGTTTATAATAATGATTTAAGCTTTTCTAAAGCTTTTCTAATGTCATTTCAATCGTTTTTTTGGTCATTTTAGTAAACCAAGTCACTAACAGACACGCTATAGGTACCTCATTTATTGAATTTCGCGCCGAAATGTTTCTATATTTGAATTTATATTCGGAATGAGCTCGCTGTTTAAAATAATTTAAATTTATTGGACAACTATTATTTATTGTGGATTTTATTTTTGATACTTTCTAATACTTTTCTACAGAATTCCCAGTAGTTATATATTTTCTATGTAGGCTTAGTAAAATTTTGTTTGAGAATGATGATAAATTAATTCTATAAATTGGTTTTTCTGCAAACACTTTCAATACTTTTTGTTAGTTATAAGAGTTTTTGTTCAGTTTCAATTTTTTTTTAAAATTGCGAATATCGATTAGGCTGTATGCAAGTTTTGAATCGAAATAAGAAAGTTGAGTAGACGGGCAGCACTAAAAAGTGTCACGTCGCAACACAATTTTTAGTAATTTTTATCAAGATTTGATCGATTTTTTTTTATGTAGTTTATGTATGAAAAATGGTAAAAGTAAGAATGCAGACAGAATGCCAATATCTTTATTTTTCCTTTTGCATATTTTCAGTAAGAGAATGGGTTGTTCATGCATATTTTCACTGAATTGGTCTACTTTTCGGATAGGTGTGTAGTAATACCAATTTTATACAACTTTCGTAGTAGACTAACGCAGTTTGACCGACCTCAACATATAAATAAATTATAGATTTTTGGTAAACGATATCGCAAAGACCATAAAATACACACACAAAACTCTATTTCATCATAATAATTAATCTCATCCAAAATATTTTCTAACTCCGTGTTTCGCGGTACTAATCACGACCTCAAGTCACGGACCGCCTACACTCAGGTTTTAGCATCTTGAGTTCACGCACCTATTGCATACTTAAGTGTCAAGTTTCATTTATTAATCAGTCCATCACTCGGCTGATATCGTAAACCCAAACCGTAGCTTGAGAACGTCAAATAATATGTTTATTAATACGATCATGACCTCAAGATCGATATCAAGTGCGAGCTCTTGGACTGAGTGACGTTTATTAATACGGGCCTAAGAGACAGTAGACCTGAGTATTTGATATAAATTCCAGCTTGATACCTCTACGCGTTCCCGAGAAAAAGGGTCGTGACAGACAGACGGACGGACGAACGGACAGACAACAAAGTGATCCTATAAGGGTTCCGTTTTTTCCTTTCGAGGTACGGAACCCTAAAAAGGTCCAAATGTCTTTATATTTCGATATTGTGAGCATTTATAATTGTAGGAGTCATCTATGACTAGCTTCTACTCGCGGCTTCGTCCGTTTGAAATAGTTTCTTGTTCCCTGCCCACGCTATTACCTACTTCGTTTTCACTTCGTATTCTTTTGTACGGTTCCGTACCCGAAGGGTAAAAACGGGTCCCTATTATTAAGACTCCACTGTCCGTTTGTCTGTCTGTCTGTCACCAGGATGTATCTCATGAACCGTGATAGCTAGACAGTTGAAATTTTTACAGCCGATGTATTCCTGTTGCCGCTATAACAACAAATACTAAAAACAGAATAAAATAAATATTTAAGGGGGCTCCCATACAACAAACGTGTTTTTTTCGGCGTTTTATGCCTTGTGGTACGGAACCCTACGTGAGCGAGTCCGACTCGCACATGGCTAGTTTTTTTTCTTTTAGCTTGCCTCCTAAAAATCCTAGCGTGATGATAATAGTCTATAAGCATTCCTCAATATATTTAATCAGCCGCATAATAATTCACACGTCATCCTAGAATGCGAGGCCGTGGCTTCTCAACGTGCAGAAATCCTCGGAACAATGAGGTCGCTCCGTGAAGCCTGCAATGTGAAGCTCCAAGGAAGCTTCTGTGCTTTTGGGCGGAGCTAGGCTGGCTTTGTTAGCCAGAATCCCCACGCACAACGGACCGAATGGGAGTCTAAGTGCGGAAAAGGGAGCCCCATCGTCATCATCATCATCAAGCATTCCTCAAGAATTGTGCTATCAAATTCAAAAACATTTCTTCAACTATAAATGGTAGTTTTAGAGATTAGCGCGTTCAAACAAATAAACAGATATTAATAAATATATTGCAGATATTAATTAAAATGAATAGAGTACTTAGACTGTTCACTAGCAGCACCCCGCGGTTTCACCCGCATAAGTTTCGATCCCGGGGAAATATCGGGAAAAAATGTTAATCCTGGTTGTAGCAGCAGCGGTGAGGTTTGTGAAAACTCAGGTTTACTATATTTGATTGTGTTGAGGATTATTATAATAAAAACGACGATGCGTTAGGTTTAACGAGCAAATTCTATATTCGCCATCTTACAATATTCAAGGAGAGGGGTGAGGGAACAATATTTTAAATGAGAACCAATCACGGTCGAGAAATTACTATGACGTAGCGTATGGTGTCGTTTTTTGCCTCGAGATGTCACTATGTGTATTTATAGAGTAAGAGTTCACAACATGCCCCCGGCCTTGAAAGTAGTGGCTTTCAATGGTCTTCAGTCACTGCATCAGTGTCGATCACGTCCTGTATTAGAGGACAAATCTTGGTGTATGCGCGTCTCACCACGCCCGATGACGTCTGCATATCAGCCACCCGGGATATGCCATCCTTTCCTGGGATAGTGCAAAGGACACGTCCCAAATGCCACTTCAGAGGTGGGAGGTTATTGTCCTTAATAACCACTAAGGAGTTTGGTTTGAGCTCGTCCTTATTCGACGTCCATTTTGTCCGCACCTGCAGCTCGGAGATGTATTCCTTCGCCCACCGGCTCCAGAAGTGTTGGCGAAGCTGTTCTACCCTCTGGTATCGCTGGAGACGATTAGCTGGAACATCACGTAGGTCATCGCCGGCTGGCGCAGTTAGTGGTCGGCCAATAAGGAAGTGACCGGGAGTGAGCGGGGAAAAGTCATGAGGATCGGGGGAAAGAGGAGACAGAGGTCGGGAATTTAGTACGGCTTCTATTTGAGCCAATACTGTGCTGTACTCTTCGAACGTGAGGTGCGCGTTACCTATCACACGACGAAGATGGTATTTACTCGACTTGACTCCTGCTTCCCACAGACCACCAAAATGCGGAGAATAAGGGGGAATAAAATGGAAATTAATATTTTGACTAGATGCGAATTCTAAAATATCACTATTACATTTACTTAAAAATTTAGAAAAATCATTCATTACACCTACGAAATTACGACCATTATCAGAGTATATATCTGCAGGCTTACCACGGCGTGAAATAAATCTTTTTAAAGTACATAAATACGCTTCACTGGAGAGGTCACTGACTAGCTCCAGGTGAATAGCACGTGTCACGAAACAAATAAAAAGACAGATGTACCCTTTGATCAGCCTAGCACCCCTACCTTTGCGGTTCAGAATGAGCACTGGCCCAGCGTAATCCACCCCACACTGAACGAATGGAAGACTAGGTGTAACTCGCTCCCTAGGTAAGTTACCCATCAGAGGGCTCAGCGTCTTACCTCTAATGCGAGTACAGGTAACACAACTGTGCACCACCTGGCGAGCTAAGTTCCTACCTCCGACAGGCCACCATGATTCGCGTAAATGAAAAAGTAATGCCTGCGGAGCAGCGTGGAGAAGCTGAATGTGCTCATGACGAAATAATAAAATGGTAAAATGATGTTTACTATGAACTACAATTGGGTGTTTTTTATCGTAAATAAATTCATCAGAATTAACTAAACGACCACCTACGCGCATTAATTTGTGATCATCTAAAAACAAATTCAATTTGGACAAACAACCTTTACTTTTAATAGTCTCATTACTAGATAATGCTTTGTATTCAACTGGATAAGATTCCATTTGACAAAGTCGAGCTAATGTTTTATCAGCATGGACTAATTCATCTACACTAAGGCCGCCCGTACGCTTATTATTTTTACCACGACTGTTATTAATAAAACGTAACATAAAGGCAGCCGCACGCCTCATACGTTTAAATTGAGAGAATCGATGGAAGGGAAACAAAGATGATTCACAACAATCCTGAGCTACAACGGCAGTGACGCATGACTTGACCTCGGGCAACTCGCGATGTTTGAACGATTCCGAACTTTTGTGATCGTCTATTGAAAAACTAGGGTCACGAAGAAATTCAGGACCCTCCCACCACAAGTTAGACGAGGAAAGTTCTTCCAATCGTGCACCGCGTGACGCTAGATCGGCGGGGTTATCTCCACTGCGTACGTGACGCCACGGAACGTCTAGTGTAAGGTCATGAATTTCCGCGATCCTATTTTGAACGAATGTCTTAAGTTGGTTAGGCTTCATGTGCAGCCAGCCTAAGACAATCGTGGAATCAGTCCAAAATACTACGCTATTCAACTTACAACGTAATGAGTTGCTTACCTTGTCATACAGACGAGCACCTAATACAGCCCCACAAAGTTCGAGACGTGGTATACTAATAGGTTTTAAAGGCGCGACCTTTGTTTTTGAAAACAATAATCTAACTGATACTGTTAAATCATTGTTAACTGTGCGAACATAACAGCACGCGCCGTACGCCGTCTGAGATGCGTCGCTAAAAATGTGTAACTCGATATATATAGGCTGTGTACCTATAGCGTGGCGAGGTATACGAACAGTGTTTAGCGCTTGCAATGAAATAACAAACCGGTTCCACACGCGTGCCGTGTCATTAGGAACGTTATCATCCCATCCTATTTTTAATAGCCATAATTGTTGTAAAAGAACTTTGACAACAATTATGACAGGACTTAACAAGCCGAGAGGGTCAAATATTTGCGAAACTTTTGATAAAATAGACCTCTTTGTAACAGCCTTGTTATTTTCAATATTAATTTGAGAATTAAAATAAAAGTTGTCGCTTGCATTGTGCCAGCCTATTCCTAAGGTTTTAGAACTAACATTTTCATCTAAACTTAAAGGTTTGAACTGACTACACGACTGACGGTCATCATCGTGTTTAAAATTAAATATCCACTTCCTAAGTGGAAAGCAGCCCGCCTGCAGCGTCTTCTGAGTTTTATCGCATAGATCTAATAATTTAATTTTATCATCTAAGCCCGTAATGTAGTCGTCGACATAAAAATCCTCTTTTATAGCTCGCGCGACATCAGGATCAGGAGATTCAGATGCTAATTGTTTCAGGCACCTAACACTTAGAAAAGGCGCGGAGGCGGTTCCATACGTCACGGTATTTAATTTAAATATACCTAACGGCTTTGAGGGATGGTCACGCCACAGAATCATTTGCAAGCTGCGCTGACCCCCATCGACTAGACATTGCCGGTACATCTTCTCCACGTCGGCGCACGCGACGTACTTATGCTGCCGGAAGCGGAGAAGAATTGCAATAAGATCACCCTGAATAGGAGGACCAACTAGTTGCAAATCATTCAGTGACTTACCCGAGCTCGATGGTGCGCTTGCATCAAACACCACGCGCAACTTGGTGGTGGTGCTGAGCTCGCGGAACACGCCATGATGCGGCATGAAATAACACGGGGATTCATAGGAATCTACCTGTGTCATATGGCCTAAACTAAGATACTCCTTTAAAAAGTTGGAATAAAGAATTTTATATTCAGGCGAACGCTGCAGACGTTTTTCTAGCGCAAGAAATCGACGTTCTGCTTGTGTATAAGAATCCCCCAAGGTATCAGGTGACTGATGGAGTGGAATGTGCACGCAGAATCTCCCCTTGCTATTGCGAGTAGTGGTGCGAACAAAGTGATCTTCGCATGCACATTCTTCCTCAGTCTGTGCGTCTCTGACCTTAGACAGTTCCTCAATCTCCCAGAACAATCGAAGTTGCGTATCCAAAGAATTAATAATATTGCAATGAATTGGCGCATTTTTGCGCGTATAATTAACTATAGGTCCGGAAATAATCCAGCCTAGTTTGGTATTCTGTAGAAACGGACCACTAGACAAACGAATCTTACCGTCTTCTAACAGATCCCAAAACCTATCTGCGCCAATTAAAATGTCAATATTTTTATAGTCTAGAAACTCCGGATCGGCTAACCGTATGTTATCTAGAATACAGACTTGCGCGCTTAATTTACACACGGCAGGCATCGAAGCCGTAATCCTAGAAAGCACATAACAATTAATGCGCGTAGTAAATGAATTATCGACGCAGGATTTGATAACGATATTACAAGCTTGCGAACAATGTACTATCGAATCACCTACGCCTCGAACTTCGTTTGTGGACTGTATTAATGATACGTTTAAAAGTTGACATAATGATTTAGAAATGAAACAGCGCTGGCTTCCATTATCCAGGAGGGCACGCGCTTTATGGTATCTACCGTGTGCATCTGCTACTTCAACGATAGCTGTTGACAATAACACGGACTGCACACCTATAGATTTAATTGATTGAGTTTGCATGTGTGCCTTGTTTACTTGAATAGGGACTGCGGAGTCCGGGGCGGCTGGTGGGGCGGCCGCGGGGAGGTGCGCAGGCGCTTCCCTCACATTAGCACGCGACGCCTCGGTGTTCGTTGTAGTATGCAAAGTAACCGAACTATTAGCGTTATTATTGTGCAATAATGAGTTATGTTTTTGATTGCAGAGTCGACAAGGCCCAAACCTACAATTATTTACTGAGTGTCTCGAATGTAAACAATTCTCACATAAGTTGTGCTCGCGTACCAGTTTAAGCTTTGTGTCTAAGTCGCATTCGATAAACTCTTTACACGTATACAGTGGATGATTCGCGTTGCATTTTGCGCATGTTAATTTACCGCGTTGTTTATTTGATTTACTCTGTCCGCTAGAAACATTGCAGTGTGACATATTAGGACATTTTGAGTGTTGTTTTTTGTTGTTAGTGCTTTGAGCTTCTTTGCTATGTGAACGCTGCAATGCCTCCAGCATGTCTGCTTTATTGCGCAAAAAGTTAATTAAGACGTCCACCGATAAACGCTTAGAATTATTCTCGTTTGGATTCGGGAACAATGTGCACTTATGAGACCCCCATTCTCTTTCAGTGATTTTATCTAACTTCGACACCATGATATTAATAATTAAGCTATCCCAGTAGTCTGTAGGCTCACCTAGGACCTTAAGTGCGCGTAAATTTTTTAAAATAGTGTCTATTAAGATTCTAATCGAAGAAGGCGACTCTTTAGTTATTGCAGTTATATTTAATAGTGATTTAATATGGTGATCAACTAAAAGTCCGCAATTATTATATCGGTTGAGCAACAAGTCCCATGCAACCTGATAATTATCAGAAGAAAATTCTATGGAATGTATAACTAGTTCTGCGCTGTCTTTTAGGGACGATTTGAGATAGTGAAACTTTTGGATATTGGAAATATCTTTAGAATTATGAACTAGTGAGGTAAATGTGTCTCTGAATTCCAGCCAGTGCTCATAGGAACCGTCAAATGTAGGCATGGAGATAGTGGGTAACTTAACAGAATGTATTTGGTTGTTATTATGGCTATGACATGACTTGGAACAGTCAGCAACCTCATCAGTGTTCATCATAAATTCAGCTAGTGATATTAAACTGTAGTAACTATCTTCAAAGTGTTCTCTTTGATTTAATTGTTCACCTAATTCACTATCAGACACTCTTTCTTCTATTTTAGTTTGAATGTCGTTAAATTCAGAAAATAAAGTAGTACATCCTTGAATCCTCAACTTTAAATCAATGCGTTTTTGATTAGGAAAATCATGATCACAATCTTTTAAAGACTCTAAATAACTGTTAAATTTGGTAAGCCTGCCCTTAATAATACCACGCTTCCTAACTAAATCGCGAACTAACTCACTACTTTCTACACTTAGCAAATTAGGAGATTTGTCACGGGATTTAACAGAGTCAATAGGCATTTTGGTGGTCAGTGAAAAGAGGAGTACTCACGGTTAATAATCGTCAGATCAATCACACACGGCACTGATGCTAGCAACGTCACCAGGTTGGTAATCGACTGGAAGTTTGATATTCCGAGAATACAATGCGGCAATTTCACTGAAATAAGAGCACAGACACACTATAGCACCAAATAGAACTCAGGAAGTGATGGAAAAGAGTAAGGATTGGCCCCACCGATTGCGTATGATTTCCGATGAAACCTTTTGCGTTTTCTTCTCAATCCGCCACGTGCAAGGGGTCCCCGTCCAAAGGTCGCTCGGCGATCTTGTAGGTATCCAACGTTCGGCTCGAAGGTCCAAAATGTAGCAGCAGCGGTGAGGTTTGTGAAAACTCAGGTTTACTATATTTGATTGTGTTGAGGATTATTATAATAAAAACGACGATGCGTTAGGTTTAACGAGCAAATTCTATATTCGCCATCTTACAATATTCAAGGAGAGGGGTGAGGGAACAATATTTAAATGAGAACCAATCACGGTCGAGAAATTACTATGACGTAGCGTATGGTGTCGTTTTTTGCCTCGAGATGTCACTATGTGTATTTATAGAGTAAGAGTTCACAACACTGGTTATAAACTATCTGATTTCATCCAAATGCGTTTAGTAGTTTTTGCGTGAAAGAGTAACAAACATCCTTCCATCCATCCTCACAAACTTTTGCGTTTGCGTTTGTAGTAGAATGAAAACACATTAAAATCTTAATTTGAAATCACACTTGGATTAAATCAAGTTTACACATTAACTAAAACTGACAACTACATCAAATTTTCATTTGAGCATCACCACGAGTCCAATTTGATTCTATCCTATTTCTAGATTAACATTAGTAGCAGAGAAAAGAATTAAAACGAGTAAGGTAACCTTTTATGATCTCAAAATGTACTTACATACGCTTTTGTGGATATTAAAAATGCAGAATTGTAGAATCTTGGATTATGATATTAAAGAATTAGATAAAGAAGAGTCATCATCATCTGCCTAGCCTATTCCCAACTATGTTGGGGTCGGCTTCCAGTCTAACCGGATGCAGCTAAATACTGACTGCCTTATCTGACCTCCACAACCCAGTTACTGGGTAATACGATGCCCCTTGGTAAGACTGATTGTCAGACTTTCAGGCTTCTGACTGCCCGTAACCACTGTCAAAGATCCACGAATGACAGCCGGGACCAACGGCTTAACGTACTCTCCGAGGCACGGAGGGGTCTCGGTATGTAAAGATGGTCACCCATCCACAGACCAAACGCGGCAAGTGTAGCTGATCGATCGACCTGTGCGACTGTTATTATTTAGCCACGGGTCCCTCGGATTCTATATGGATTCTATACCATAGTATTTATAGAAATGAACGAAATACAACAAATAAAATTAATTTATTTGCCGAATGTCAGCTAGCATACTGCGACCAATATTTTAATTATAAGAGTACCTAATGGTATCGTACCGGAGAATGGGCAGCAGCGTTCTCTATGCATTCCACCACCATACCATACTGCGATCGCCAACCCGCCTGCCAAGCGTGGCGATTATGGCAAACCCCCCCCTTTTGGGGGAGGCCTATGTCCAGCAGTGGACGTTCTTTGGCTGAAATGATGACGATAAAAACATAATTATCGTCATCCTTCATCTTCATCTGGTTAGACTTTTCCCAACTACACACATCAAACAAGTCTACAGAAACTGCATGTTTGATTTATAAACTACCTTAAAATTCTTACTCACCACACCCGCCACCTCAAACATCAGGTCCAGTTGAAAACCAGCGTCAGGCACTAGTTGTCTGGCATTTGTGCTGAACTGGGCCTGTTTGGTGCAGCCGTGAGGCACACTTTCCTGCTAATTTCTTACATCAGACTTTACAATTTTTATTTGATGTTTATTTTTTATTTTATGTATATATGTGTATTGTGTGTCTTTTAAATTAGGCTGTGCTAAATAAATGTATTCTCTTTCTTTTTCATTACTCCCCAAGTCAAATTAAAACACTTCACATCAAAAAAACCATTTAGATATTACAAACAAGTCCTTCAATCCCGCTTGCACCACAACACGCAGCTTGGGTCCGTACGCTTTCATAAGGGAGTGTATGCATCTGCGTTAACAAAATGGCTGTCCGTAATAGCATAACATTCTTTCCTCGGATGCGCCTTTCCGTGTCCGGAGCGCTTTGTCCCGGATATAATACGTACCTACATAAATTCACATAGGTACAGGGTAAAAAAAGTTTATTAGGGGGCGCTGTTGGTTTTTCTATAAATAAATTTGTTTTTGTTATCCCTAAAGGACTTATTGATAGTGAATCCATACTAATATTATAAACGCGAAAACAAACTTTACAAGTGCTTTCGTATGTTGCTTGTAGAATAATCTGTCAAAAAATCATAATGATTGTGTGTATATTAGTATGGTTTTTATTGTAAAAAGAAAGTTTTTAGAGGTATCTTCATGATTTTTTTCTATCGTATCAAATTACTAGCTTCTGCCCGCGACTTCGTCCGCGTGAAATTCGTACTTGCCTCTTATAATTTCGAAAATGTATGTTTATGATTTTCATCATTTATTTAGATATAAATACACACATCAAAAGTGTCTAGGGATCAAGCATTTTTTTGCGGATTTCTTGAGATTGAGATGTGGCTATGTAATAAATTTATGATTTTATAAATTTATATGGATCCTTTTTGGTGCATTTCATAATTTGAATCAGGAACTGTGAATCAAATTCGAGTAAAAGATGAAAATCAGCTGTCAATATTTTCCCTATAAAAACATACAACGCATTGAAGATATTATTAGTGCTACTGTTTCCCTACTACTGATTAAAACCAACGTTATTATGGAGCGGCGACGTCATTTAAGCAGGGAAGAAATGCTCAGAGCCGTGGGAATGATAGAAGCTGGTTCCCGGCAACGTACTGTGGCTTTAGCTCTGAATACAAGTCAGAGTGTTATCAGTCGACTTTGGACACGTTACCGAAGCACTGGTACCGTGGCTGAGCGCCATGGAGGACGGTATCGCTGCACCACACGGAGACAAGACCGATACATTCAAATCTTAACTCGAAGAGCTCCAACAATAACCGCCATGATGTTAGCCGTGAGGCTTCATCACTCTTCAGGGAACTTAATTAGCGACCAAACAGTCAGAAACCGCTTGCATGAAGTGAACCTTCATTCCCGAAGACCGCTACGGGTACCACCTATAGCAATGCACAATCGTAGGATTCGATATCAATGGGCTCTTGAACACAGAAATTGGGCAGAAGAACAATGGCGTTTCGTGTGCTTTTCTGATGAGTCTCGTTTTGGTATGAGACCGGATACAAGACGTATACGACACTGGAGAACCCCTGGACGCCAACAGCGATTAAAATCCTGCCAGGAAGTCCATCCTTATAGTGGTGGAACCATCATGGTATGGGCGGGTATTTGGATCGGCGGAAGAACTGAGTTGATTTGGATCAGAGGCAACCTCAACGCTCAAATTTATGCTGAGCCGATTGTATCAGACGTCATCGTTCCTCTACAAGTGCAAATCGGTCCCTTATTTCAGTTAATGCATGATAATGCACGACCGCACACCGCAAGAGTTGTAAGACAGACTCTCGCCGCAGCTAACATCAATGTCCTGCCCTGGCCTGCTCAGTCGCCAGACTTGAACCCGATTGAGCATGCATGGGATATGTTACAGAGAAGAGCTCTGCCGAATATGGAGGGTATCCAGTCGCAAGAAGACCTTTTTTTGTTGTTGCAACGAACATGGGCGGCCATTCCACAGCGTGATTTGGATGAACTCATTTTGAGTATGCCAAACCGATGTTCTTGAGTTGTTAGTGTTCGCGGTAGAAACACGGATTATTAATTGTTTAAGTTACCCAATAAAATTTTAAAGAAAACTGTTATTTCAGTCTTTTTTTCGAACTTTTGTGTTAGTGGTTCAAATGTCAAAAATCCCTTTATTAGGAAAATGGCAAATTTCTTTATTAATGCAAAGGTGACTTGGTTTATCGTTACTGTGACAAACGAAAACACTTTATTTGATGAATCCTTAAAGAAAATTTTAATTAATATCAATCAGGAGAAAAGTTATTGCAAAAATATATGTTGATCCCTGGACACTTTGGATGTGTGTAAGTATTCGGGCCAATTTTTTAGTTTATAGCTCAAAGGGATCAGATTTTTCAAATAAACTGTATCCCAGCTTTTTGCCCCCAGGAGAGTAATTTTGAAAAATCGTTTGGGATGTGTTCATAACTTGACTCAAAGACCCCTACCCATTTTCGAGTTAATGAAAGTAAGCAGTAGAATTTTCCACCTTCGTAGGAGTCAACTTTTGAAAAACCCTAAATCACTTTTTTTAAGTATTTTTTGTTTTTGTAGTACCGAGTATCGAGTTAATCCGACAGCGGGTTAAATATGTTTCTAATCCATCAACTTTGTCACCCCCCAAATCCTCTGTGAGGTATTTTTTAAACTAAAAGTGACAATCTTTATTATTTACTGACCCAAATATTGCCAAGTCTCTAATTTATTAACCAAATGAATAAGATTTTTCATATAAACTGTAACCCCTCTTTCTATCCCCATAGGGGTGGAATTTCGAAACATAATCTAGATTATTTATACCAATTTTCCAGTTAATCAAGCCTCGTAATAAAATTCTGCCCTGTAAAATTGACTACCCCTCTTCACCCCATTAGTGGTAGATTTTCGAAAAACACTGAACCACTTTATTATTTATTTTGGTCTTAGATAGGTACTGAGTTTCGAGTTAATTGGACCGCGCATTAAAAATGTTTCATACTAAATTTGACACCCCCAATCTCCCCTTTGGGTTAGTTTAGAATTCCAAAAAAATTCGAACTTTATAATTATTTGTGCCAAGTTTCAAGTCCAAATTTATTTGTACCATTTTTTTTTGAGTTTATCAAGGCACTCATTAAAATCCCCTTAGAAATCGAATTACCACTTTTTGTCCCGTCAGGGGTCAATCATTTTCGAAAACCCCATACACTTACTATTGATTGTCCATCTGCCTAGGCTTTTCCCAACTATGTTGGGGTCGGCTTCCAATCCAACGGGATGCAGCTGAGTACCAGTATTTTACATGGAACGACTGCCTATCTGACCTCCACAACCCAAATACGATACCCCTTGATAAGACTGGTTGTCAAACTTTCGGGCTTCTGACCACCCCTAGCGACTGTCAAAGATCCACGAATGACAGCCGGAACCAACGGCTTAGCGTGCTTTCCGAGGCACGGAGAGGTCACGGTATGTAAAGATGGACACCAATCCACAGACCAACCCCGGCAAGCGTAGCCTGCGTAACCTGATCGATCGATCTGTGCGGCTGTTATTATTGATTATTTTCGGTCAAAAGAATTAATACTGAGTTTCGAGTAAATCGGACCGCGCGTTAAAATTCTTCCACACAAACTTTAACACCCCAACACAAGGGGTGTTGGGGTGTTTTGATAAACGTATAATGATAAACTTTATTACTTGCTTAGGCAAGTATTCTTGCCAAGTTTATTAACCAAATGAATAAGATTTTTCTTATAAACTGCATCCCCGTTTTTCACCCCCACAGGGGTGGAATTTCGTAAAATAGTTTGGGATGTGTTCATTACTCGTCTCAAATATTTTTTATACCAATTTTCGAGTTAATCAAGCCACGCAGTAAAGTCTTCCCCTATAAAATTAACTTTTCACCCCGTTAGGGGTAAATTTTCGAAAAACGATGATACACGTTGTTCTTTATTTTCGGTCTTAAGTATAAATACTGAGTTTCGAGTTAATCGGAAAACGCGTTAAAATTCTTCCATACAAACTTTGACACCTCCCAATCCCCCTTCAGGGGGTAGTTTAGAAAAAAAAGCCAAACTTCATAATTTATTTAGATAAGTATTCGTGCCAAGTTTCATGGTTATTAACTCAAGGAATAAGATTTTTCATACAAACAAAATCCCCTCTTTTCACCCCTTAAAGGTTAAAGGTCTTATTCATAATAAGTTATAGAACATCTAAAGGCTTGCTAATGTCTCGTTGTCAAAAATTGTTATTCATAAACGCATTTTAGCCCTAAAACGTTCTCTAAACCTACTATAAAGTTATGAAACCCAGAACCCTACTATAACAGTACTATAAGGAAAAAAATGGCCGATTCTGCACCAGCTGATAGAAAATGACGTTTGACCTACAAATGTAACATGTACAGTTGTATTTAATTTATGTTGCACTTCTGTTTAATCAATTGAGTTTATTATTATATACCTACAATGCAAAATAGAAGCGAGGAAAAATATAATGAAGCACATAAATGATTGCAACAAGAATTACTTTGGGACGCTGCTGCTTTGGGTTGTGGAAACAACGCTTTTCAATGTCTTTTACATGGCATACATGCAAACTAGGACATGTGAAAACAACCATAGTGGCTAGAACAGTACTTTACAATATTGCAGTTGACTGATCAATGAATATCATACAAAGTCAGCCCAAGAAGTTGCAAAGGGAAATGCAAATGCTATTTTACAAACTTTTCAGGACACATTCCGCCGAGATAGCCTCACTTTACCAGGTTAGAGGTCACATCTTCCCACTTGTGGCCGGAGACGGTTCAGGGACTTCTGAGTGGATCACGGAAGTTTACACCCTGCAGGGAGATGCTCCAGTAGGATGCGGCAGTAGGGAGTGGTTGTGAAGCTACGTAGCAAACCATGCTCCTCCTCCTATCCTACCCTATGCGTCCCTAAACATGCAGTCAAAGTGACCTCTGCGCTGCCACTGACGACGTTGTGGAAGTGGCAAAGTTTTGGGCCAACAAGATCTGAAATACTGTCATCCCCGCGACACGAAGAAGATAAAGAGGAGACATTTTAGCGAGTAGTGCATTAATAAAAAGCTTATATACAGATATCAGTTTAATTGATTTATTTTTATAATACTCTAAACTTTAATTCGTCTTCTAGAACTTGTGCTAGCAGAACAACATTTTTAAAATGTTTCTTTTCATTTGCCATCTATGCCACCTCTTCTGTAGGCCGTTTCAGTTTCTGCTATTTGTAGTGAAGCACCATCCTTCCTACTGTCCTGAAATACAAAATGAATGTTATAATTCTTTCTCTTCATCAAACGAAGTTCTTGACATTCTTACTCAGGAACTTTGTAACTTATAAGTAAATTGGATAGGCACCTAATTCGTAAATCATGCCATGCCGCCTTTTTCGCGTTGGTGTCAGTCAGTATGTGTTTTTATTTTCTATCTTCTTCTTAGTGTGCCCAGAATTCGGCTACTTGTTTGGCGCCATCACGAGCGTCCACCTTCATTTTATATTATGGAAACCCTCTCCCTGACCAATTCTTCTAAAAGATCTAAGGAAAAGCAGAAGCAAGCATAAGTATATGAAATTAACAATATTTACAAAACAAAACTTACTTTGAACATAACTGCTTTGAGCACATTTTAGTTGTAGGTAACAGTACACACCTTATCGTCCTCCAACCAAAACAAGTATTCACTTCTTTGCCCTTTCTTGGAACTAGTCTACGGTCTAAATTCCATTTCTTTTAAATAAAAAAATATATTCAAAGGTTTTCGCTCGCCTGATAATAAAATAACAATATCAAATTCATTGACTTAAAAAACCATGGTTACCATGGTAACGCGGCTAAACTGTCTAAACTGTAGACAATAAATTAGTTTTCAGTACGTCATAATGTCTATGGTCACAATTATTCGGTGCGTAGGCAGATATTCTCGTTTGACAACTCAATGTGTTGGCCAATTTGTTGGAAGACTTCAATAAAATGGCAACAGTTATATTTATATTGAAGTTATAGGACACTCTAACTATAGAAGGTTTAAGAAGCGTTTATGAATACAAAATTTTATCGAACGTTTTAAATGCTTATCGAGCATTTTAACTAATGAACGTTTTAAACCTTCTATAAGCTTTTTTTATGAATAAGACCGTAAATTTCCAAAAACCCCTTCTTATTGGATATCTACTCTTCACAAAGAACACACCCTCCAAATTTAATTTCTCTACCTAGCGGTACCGACCAGCGTTTTAGGTTGTGCGTTGATATATCAGTCAGTCAGGACAAAATTTCATCCCCCTTTTCACCCCCTTAATGGATGAAATTCTAACAACACAGTTGTCTTAGCTTCTTATCATAAGCCTAGATAATCAATTTAGTGATTTTTACGTCGAAAATTAATGACTTTCTATACACAACTTCATCCCCCTTTTTAACCCTTCGGGGGTGGAATTATCAAAAACGCTGAGACACGTACAAATTAATTTTCAATTGTCAGCCTAAATACAAAATTAGAAGATCCTAACTTCAAAACTGTCGGACTTTCATATAAACTTCCATCCCCTATTTTAACCCTTTAGGGGTTGAATTCCCTAAAATCCTTTCTTAGTGGATACTTACTCTTCACAAAGAACACACCTTCTAAGTTTCAAGTCTCTAGGTCCAGCGGTTTGGGCTGTGCGTTGATATATCAGTCAGTCAATCAGTCAGTCAGGACTTTGAATTTTATATATATAGATTTGTATTATGTTGTTTGTAAAACTTGCGTTTTTTGCGTTTAGGTCCTGTAAGCCCCATATACCACTTGGCCGGTCGTTATGAAAGACGGACAGATAGCCTGGGACCTGCAGAAGGAGTTAGACTACTTTTCATCCTGGATCGTAGAAGAAGTCGCGGGCAACAGCTGGTTGCAAATATTATTAATCAGATCCTTCGTGTCTTTAATTTAGGTAGGGTGTCCTATCACAATGTGACGATTTACGAACCTGTTTTTGAGGAACTTTAGGTTTCCAATTGTTTAGGCATTTGATATAAACAAGTTCACAAGGCAAGCCAGTGTAGTTTAAAGTAGCTCACATGGAGATTCGTGCCTTAAATGCAGCGGTGGTGTGCACGATGCTTAACAAGACCGGGGGACTTCGAACAAAACATAGTACCAGAATAAATCCTATTCATTGAGCCCAAATAATATATAGGTAGTGAACAAACGCTCCCAACCACACAGAACACCCGGAAAAGCTTAAACGGAACTCGCTGATATCCGGATTTATTCGGAAATAACCGGTTCAAACCGGTTCCCAGTACTAATGGGTTCCTAATTCCGATCCAATATGCGTTCTGGTAAGTTGAATGTAGTAGTTTATTGTGAGGTGATTTAGGAGTTGTTTTCCGTTGTTAGGTTGGCAGATAGGTGGGAAATTCAGTGTGCTCTTGTCGAATTTTAGTAGGTATAGCAATAGCGGTCATTACGTTTTCCCTAATATCTCTCCGTAGGAACACAAACGATTAATTTTATACTACTTATGCATAGTTTTTCGTTATTGGAACATTTTGAAGATCACGACAGATATTGAGTCAGGACTTTATCGGACTTTATTTCAGTTTTTGAAATAAAAAATGCTAAGTATAAAATGTGTGAGGATCAATGACCGTTATTGTCATGCTAAAATGCGTCAACTATAACAAACATTTTGTCACTGATTTGCCAGCATTTGATTACGATTTTTTTACTACGACTGACCACGAGGACCTTTGCTTAGAAGTCGATTTTATTTGATTTGGAGTTGGGCAGGACACCTGGCCAGGCGCAGTGATGACTGGTGGAGTAAGGCAGTGACTGAATGGTGTTCAAGGACGTCCATCGTCGAGATGGGCGGATGACATTATTACCATCGTGGGTATAACCTGGATGAGGCTGGCACAGGGGCGAGGGGATTGGCACATGAAAAGAGAGACAGTGGGTAAAGTCGATGACGATGATGATAAGATTTTATTTGATTTATAGAGGTATAAGGAACAGGGTTTAAAGTTCACTCGACCTCCATAGAAAAGGGAGGATCCTCCGACCAGACGGGTGTTGTGTCTGGCGGGCAACTGCCCGATGATCCATGTCTGGCCGTTGTATCTATGCTAGTTGCGCGGTAAACTCTGCTTGAGAGATGCAGGATTTTGCGTGACGTCGACGTGGCGTTGTAGATACCGCTACAGATTTATTCGATTTATTCATACAAATAGTTACTAAATATAGCAACAGCTGAAATAGAGCAAAGTAGTTTGGACGTCACAAAATTTTTGGTGACGGTGTTTGTTGATCATTTATTTTCAATTCTCTCTTAACGTGATAATATTTACATAATCTTTGCTAATATTTAAAATAATAATAATATGAACACTTATATGAAAAAATAAGCAAAATAATCATAGGGCATTTAAAATACGTCCGCATCGCTGTCAACAGGAACAGTCCTCAAAAGGATGGCAGCATTGCCACGTTGTATGGCGATGCTAATTCTTTATTAAAATAATAATAATATGTACATTTATATGAAAAAATAAGCAAAAGAATCATAAGGCATCAAAAAATTCGTCCGCATCGCTGTCAACAGGAACAGTGCCCAAAAGGCTGGCAGCATTGCCACGTTGTATGGTGATGCTAATTCTTTGGCCAAGATATAGGCCAGCCCTCAGGTCACGTGAAGAGCCAACTGACCGCTTAGTGATATCTCGAAAAACCAAGTAGACACTCGGCCCTAATGTTTCAACTCCCAATTATCAAACACCCTTCCTCCAGAGAATCGAATTCGGACCTCAAACTCGGCAGCCGATTCCTCCGCGTCGCTTCCATATCGTAGTATTTTTGTAGTTTCAAACAAATAAAAAAATTGTAACATGAATCACTTTGCCGCAAAAATTCTGCAACCAACACAAATTTCACTTATCCTGACTTTTGAGCAACTTTTATAGGACTCAGTACGCCCATAAAAATAACAATAGCGCTCGTAATAATTTTTTCATATTTTGGTATTAACCGAAATGTAATAAAAATACTATATTTCTGTATTGAACTGAATTCTAAACCTCATCATCATCATCTGCGTAGCCTTTCCCAAAATATATTGGGGCTACGCAGACGTCTAACCGTGTGCAGTTGAATAGAAGTATTTTACGTGGATCGGCTGCCTATCGGATCTCCACAACCCAGTTACTGGGTAATACGATAACCCCTTATTAAGACTGGTTGTCAGACTTTCGGGCTTCTGACTAATTGTAAAGACTGTCAAAGATCTACAAATGACTGTTGAGACCGGTGGCTTAACGTGCTTTCCGAGGCACGGAAAAGTCTCGGTACCTAATAGACGGTCACCCATCAACAGACCGACCTAGGCAAGCGATGCTTAACCTTGAAAATCAAACCGTGCGGCTGTTATTTAGCCATGTGTTCGCAAACGCATTTTTCTTTTTTTTACGTTAGTTCCTTGTAGTTTTAGTATTAGAAGAAAAGTAATAAAAAACCGGTCAAGTGCCAGTCGCACTCGCGCACCGAGGGCTCCATACAAATTCGTAGTTATGTTAATAGTTTATTTATTATTGTTTTGTAATATGTCTACAAATTAATGGTTTTCGGATTTTTTCCTTTACTTGTGCTACATGAAATTACTTCCTGCCAAAGGATGTGTTTCTTTATCGGCCAAACTTGTACCGAGGTAAAAATTACGAGGTGAAATTCCTTGCAATAAATTGTGTTATTAGCAGTATTTAAAATCCTCCAAATTCGATAGATTAAGAAATAAAAAATCACTACCTCATATCGTAAATACGTTCAACGAAACGTTCATAACAGCAGTGACAGTTGACAGCTGTTAAACTAAACTAAATAGGTGTCAAGTCTAAGTAAGTTAGCCAGGTCGTCAAGATGTAAGAAATCAATCGAAAGTCCAGGGAAGAATAGCCAAGTCAACAATTATGAAATCACGCACGAAATATCACTTCATGAGACGGGAAACCAACGAACAAAGGCGAGGAACCGAAACGGAATAATTAATTCATTTTAATAATAATAATAATGACAATTATAATTTTTTTTAATTAGTTCTTACTAATAAAAAAATCGATAATTATTGGCCTTGGGCCACAGTCTTTTGGCCTTTCAGAAAGCTAACCAAACGCATACGAAAATCTGAAAAATAAATGTATTTTTTTATCTCTTGTTCTGATTTTTATATAAATCTTATTTTGTATTAAACTTTTTTTAATACAAAATAAGATAAAAATCAGTATAATTATTTGCAGGATAATTTATTTATGTTACATTTATAAAACGAAGTAACGAAATGAATCATATTGGAAGAATGTATCATGAGATTGCCAAATTAATTCATGGGTTGCAAGTTATTAACATCTTTGAACGACAGTTTCATGTGGTACAAATGTACAAATAAATCCAACATATATTTTTTCAGAATCTGCGATTTTTTTCCTGTATTTCAGTACTTTTGTTCATAAGGTACACTGTTTGGCCACAAAATGTGTGAAAAAAAACACCTCCTTTCATGATTCTAGGTCAACGGAAAGTACCCTACAGATTTTGATTTTGGAATATAAACCCCCGTATCTTTTGATTGCGTTGACTTAGAAGTTAATTTTTTTTATTGCTTTAAGGAATTGCAGCCATGAGTATTGATATTAATTTTAGGTTGATAACTCCACGCGTTCCTGAGAAAAAGGGCCTCGACAGATGAACAGACAGACGGAAAACGAAGTGATCTTATAAGGGTTCCGTTTTTCCTTTTGAAGTACGGAACCCTAAAAATACTAAATTCCTTAGCCCTTATAATACCATTTTTTATTTCTATGCAACTCGCCGCTATTTTTCTGACGAATGGTCAAAGTGTTCAGTCAACTGAAAAAATACTTGTACGTTAGAATTTTTTTCTTAGATATTGTTTTACATTTTTTCTGGTTTGCGGTTCACGGTATGCTGGATATTGGTTAAATATTATGGTAAAATACATCTTGTTATCGTAAGGCTGTCAAGGTTTTTTAGACCCGAAATTATAGTAGGCTTTAGTTTAGTCTAAACTTAGATTATGGGGTAATACCTTTTGGTTGGTGATTTTGCATGGTGTATGGAAAAGTAAGAAACGGTGAAGGAAAACATTGTGAGGAAACCGGCATGTCCTAGAACCAAAAATTCGAAGTTATGTGACATCTATCAACCTACACTGGGCTCGCGTGGTGGATTACAGCCCAGTCCCTCTCACAGAGAGGAGGTCTGTGTCCCAGCAGTGGGAACATTATAGGCTGATTATATATGTAATTTATTACCTTAAACTGTATATTATTGACATAACGATATAAAGGCTGCCATGTCATTCAGTCACAATGCCGCCCGTACTGTTGATACTGTTTATCAGTGGGTGTACTTACACAAAGTTGTACGTATAGTAATAGGTTCACCTTTATGTTTGGCAAGACTCGCAGCGCGCCGCGGTGACCTCAAGCATATGAATTTCCTTTGAGTGTCCGTAGTGGGCACGCGGGCGCGGTAAGCGACGCGAGCTGCTCGGCGCCGGGAGCGCGCGGGCAACTCACGCCGTTCATACAAGTGGCCGCATTGGGTGCACGGCGCGGGCGAGGGCAGCAGCAGAAAAAATAAGTCTTCTTCATCGATATTATATTTTGACAAACACTGGACACGGCAACATGCAGAACACAGCCGCGCTCCAATGCGGTCAGGCAGACCGCGAGCGTTCCCGCACCCGCGCCCGCCCCGCGCCCCCGTCTGGCCAAACACTTAGCCTAACCCTTCGGGTTCAGACGTGATGAATATTAGCCACTACTAAAAGCCATCAAATATCAAAGCTACCGCTAAAACTCAAAACATCACCCTTCATTACATAAAATACCTTACCTCAACCCTTTTAACATGCACAATAGCAAACACCATATATTGTAAGGAGATACATATATCTGGCCCTTTATTTCTAATGGATCAAAAGATTATCTGGAGGCCATTAATTAATTTAAGGACTATCTAGTTTACAGTCCAGTGGTGTCTTTTGTCCCAGCAGAATATCGCGCTACCGCCACTGTTGGGGCATAGATTATGCCGTAAATAGGGTAGACGGGACTGTTTCGCTGATTTGTGTTTGTCACGTAAAGTGGTACTCTAAACTATGTATGGTTTTTCATTACTGAAAAATGCTGAAGATCACGATAGATAATTGATTTATGATGTTTCAGGACGTTACCAAACTTTATTTCAGTTTTTGTAATAAAAAAAAGGGGGGGTTAATGACTGCAAAAAAATATGTTCACTAAAGCTTCCGGGTCACCGGGATTGTCCGAAAAGGTTACCGCTGGCCCGGAACATAAAGGGCAAAGGAAGGAACACGGGTGGGTTTTAGTCAGTAAGAGTCTGACACTCCCTTCCGCTCCATCCAGAGCGGGAGGAGTCATTTGATGATTTCCCATACGCAAAAAAAAAAAAAATCATTTGAAGCTTGCATTTGAAGCTTTTAAGGTACTACCTTGAAAATAAATAGTAGTTTGATGGGCGAGGCTTATTTCCCCAGTACCTGAGGAATAGCGGTTCCATCTTCCGCGGTTGGTCGACGGTGGCAGGCACCCAAGTCGATACAACCAATTTAGCATTTTTTTTTAGCCAAGAGTTAACACTAAATCTGTTCAGATTTTTGCTCTTCATAATTAAGAAATCTAAATAATAATGTTATTATTATTATTAAATAAAACAGTTGTATCACACCAGTACAATCGCTTCTTGGTCAAAATGTAAAATGCAAAACCAACGCTGGTGGGTGGGTCCTAGAATCATCATGTACAGAATTCATAGAAGCAGTAGTGCTTTTCTGTAAATAAAAAAATCTCAAGGTAAAAACTTAGGTGAAGTGAGTTTGAAACGAGTTGGCATTCCACCTGGCTGTCATTCGAGGATCTTTGACAGTCGTTACGGGTCGTCAGAAACCCGAAAGTCTGACGACCAGTCTTATTAAGATGTATCGTATTACCCAGTCACTGGGTTGTGGAGGTCAGATAGGCAGTCGCTCCATATAAAATACTGGTATTCAGCTGTAACCGGTTAAACTGGATAGCCCACTAGAACATAGTAGAGAAAAGTTTTAGCAGATGATGTTTCTGTAAAAATCCAGTTTGTCATATCTACACGTATCTAATCTACAATTGAGCGACCCCTCTGATATAATAGTCGTACACTGCTATAACTACGACGTATAGGTCAGTCTGCTTCAATGAGCCTATTATACTAAGTAATCACGTGCGTATTTGCTAAGTTAGATTAGAAATTCTATTGAGGACAGATTTGTATGTCAATAAATGTTTAGTTTGTACTTGGAGTTTGTGTTAAATTACAATTTGGTTTGGAAATACTGCGTGTAGATAATCAAACTCAAACTCAAAGTGTTTACTTCAAATTAACGGTGTACCACAACAGTACAATCCCTTCTTGGTCCAAATGTAAAATGCAAAAACAACGCTGGTGGGTGGGTCCTAGAATCATCATGTACAAAATTCATAGAAGCAGTAGTGCTTTTCTGTAAGTAAAAAATCTCAAGGTAAACTTAGATGGAGTGAGCTTAACTTGGGTGCTTGCTTGGTGCTTGGGGGGAGGCCTATGTCCAGCAGTGGACGTCTTTCGGCTGAAATGATGATGATGATGGAAACAGTGTACAGGCACTTTTTAATTGTCAAAATTAAACAGTCGTAAATAGTCTTATATAAATATACATTAGATATCTATTAGTAGTAGAAAAATAAATTCGCTAATCGTGTCTATATGTACGCTTCATAAATTATGAAGCCTAAACAGGGTCTAATAGTGGAGTGGTCCGTGGCTAAATAATAAGCCGCACAGGTCGAACGATCAGGTTAAGCTACCCTTGCCGCGGTTGGTCTGTGGATGGGTGACCATCTTTACACACCGAGACCTCTCCGTGACTCGGAAAGCACGTTAAGCCATTGGTCCCGGCTGTCATTCGTGGATCTTTGACAGTCGTTACGGGTAGTCAGAAGCCCGAAAGTCTGACAAGCAGTCTTACCAAAAGGGGTGTCGTATTACCCAGTAACTGGGTTGTGGAGGTCAGGTAGGCAGTCGCTCTATGTAAAATACTGGTATTCAGCTGTATCCGGTTAGACTGGAAGCCGATCCCAACATAGTTGGGGAAAGGCAAGACAGATGGTGGGTGGCCTTATCACTTTCTGAGTATTCAGTAATAGACAATTATTGTGTAGCGGAGTTTATGGAAGCTACCAGGATTTTACTCTTTTCCAAAGATTGAAATTGTAAGATTTGCCGTACTGCGTCAAAAGATGGTCACGTTTTTGTTTCGTTTTGTCACCTCTGAAATTGAAAATTAAGTCTCGGTGGCTTTGTGTTTGTATGTGTGCACAATGTTGCCGAGACTGAGGACGACTCTGTCGCTCGATTTAGTACGGTGACATCTAACGTTTTAAATCTTTGCCTTTTTCATTCTTTCAGATAAAGTTATTAGATCTTGCTAAGATGTATTTTACCCTCGCCTCTTTTGAATACATCTTGATCAAATTAACTGACCGACTTAATCTGAGTAACTAATATTTTTATTTCCAAAAAAAATAAACAAAAATTAAATTAAGGATGTCTTCATCGGCGACGCATACTTTGCGGTATTAGGAACTCGCCTAAATTATCATTAATTTATCAAAATTTAAATTGCAAACGGAAACTCCAGTACCAAATGCGAGGGGGGAGGGGGGTTGTGCGTATAATTTATTCTAAAAAATCTCTTTTCCGGATGGTAACGATGGACGAAAAATTAGTTATCATAAATTTACGTAAACAGGGATAGCTCTTGGATATGAATAAGTAATAAAAATATTTAACTCGACGATTTGAATATTCTGTTGATATTTTTAATGGGACTGTTTTAATTTTGTTATTTATTATATTATCTGTGATTTGATTGACTATTAAAATTTGAAAAGTCAAAATCTTCAAAACTGGCAACAAATTCAGAGTAAATATATCATAATCATTATTCGATTCAATAACTATCGTGGCGTAGCAGTTATTTATCTATTACTACGCAGTGCTACGTAATACGTGCTACGAAGTGCTACGCAACGTCTACGATTAACTGATGCGGACATTCCGCAGACCGCAAAGACAACAAACCAACTGGCGTGATCAACGATGATCTATTGGTTTAAATGCATTTATATTTAGGTCATTAGGTCTTACAATAGTCCTAGACTGTCTGAAAATTTAACTGTTTTATACGCACGTTTAACTGACCCCGGAAAGAGTAGAAAATAACGTAAAAAAAAAAAAACAAAAATTGCTAGAATTCGTAGTAATTTAATATAATATTGATTTGTTCCGTCAGTTTGATGTAGGACAGCTGGTTAGGGTAGAAAGAGAAGAAGGTCAGAAAGGGAAGAGTAAGAAATTAGTTCTAAAATGTCTAGGCCCTTACCGCATTACCAAAGTATTACAGAATGACAGATACGAAGTAGAGGACGCGCCTATTACAAAAAAATGGTAAACAAAAATATGTTGGAATTTTTCGTTGGATAAAATTTACCCTTGACTTGTGTACCAGTCGGTTGACGAGAGCAATGAAGGCGATGATGGTAATCTTTCGGATATGGATACAGATCACTAAATTGTGGAAGTCTTTCAATAATATATATATATATAGTTATGTTGAACACTTTATGAGTTTAAGTGAATTTCTCATAAAGGGTCAGTTTCGTTATTTAGTTGCGAATAGTACTGCTTTGTTAATCAGATAGTATGGTAGTAGAGCTAAACGCCTTTAAAGGGCTGTTCTGCTTTTATGGCTAGTATAGTAGTATGGTAGTATGGCAGTATGGTGAAACATCACTAGTTGGCGAGATTCGACTGACAATATATAGTATTATAGTATGGTAGGATGATACCTAGTATTGTGATATGGTAATATGGTTCCAATAGTGTAATGGGACGAGTGTAAAGTTGTCGGAAAGGAATTGAATTTGGTTCTATTTTTAGAAAACAATGTTAATGTACATAGTTGATTGTTATTGACAGATTGGTTGTAAATGGATTTTTAATGATAATAATGATATGGTTTTTCTGAATTAATTTTTAACCTAATTCAGAAAAACCATAAATCATTGGAAAAAGTATTGTTATTGTTATTTTTTTGTTTATTATGTACTAATTTAGTAATTAAAGAAATGTATTACATTATTTAACCCAAGTTGTTGTATTTTGTGTGTATATTTTGTATTCCTATATTAACTTGTTTGCACTAATTTTTTATATACAGGGTTATTGGTAAAACTCAAACTCAAACTCAAACCATTTATTTCAATTAAACCATTTACAGGCACTTTTGAATTGTCAAGAAGTCGGTCAGTCAGAAAATATGAAGCTAGTTGCCCATTCCAAAGCGTAGGTACCTATGGAGAAGAACGGGCAAGAAACTCCATGGACACTCTTTTAAATTGTATTTTTACAAAAATATTAGTTACATCATTAATGTTGAATTTACAATTATATGTGAGAACGATGTAAAAAAAATACGTACGCGTTAAGAGCGTCCAGAGTACAGCAAATAGTAAGAAGACAACAATCCAAAAAAACATTAACAACCTCTAAGAGTTCATTGTACTCATAATTATGATTAACTTTTACTATGGGACTAAATCTGAAATCGCGAAACAAAATCAGCTCTTCCCTACATTTAGGTAACTACTAAATATAACTCGTCAAAATGTAGGGAACAGCTGATTTTTAGGGTTCCGTACCCAAAGGGTAAAAACGGAACCCTATTACTAAGACTTCGCTGTCTGTCCGTCTATCCGTCTGTCCGTCTGTCTGTCTGTCTGTCACCAGGCTGTATCTCAAGAACCGCGATAGCTAGACAGTTGAAATTTTCACAAATTATCTATTTCTGTTGCCGCTATAATAACAAATACTAAAAACAAAATAAATTAAATATTTAAGGGGGGCTCCCATACAACAAACGCGATTTTTTTGCCATTTTTTGCTCGATATCAAAAATGGCAACAGGTAGGCACTTGAAATATTCACAAAATACTCAGTTGTATTTTAACTTTAATAATAAATATTAAAATTAAATAAATATTTAAGGGGGGCTCCCATACAACAAACATGTCTTTTTTTTTTTGGCGTTTTTGCCTTGTGGTAAGTACGGAACCCTTCATGTGCGAGTCCGACTCGCACTTGGCCAGTTTTTCAGCTTTTTTCGCGAGGGCGCGACTCATAGGTAAGGATGGACGAATGTAAGCAATTACAAAATAAATCAAGATATTTCAATGTGAATTTAATATTTTATTAGTACGCTTCTTGACTAGTAACGAAATTTAGTTCAATAAAACCTGATACTGTGTTTAAATATTATGTTATGATTAAAAACGTAGTAATTAACTTGAATCATGCATTAATGATTAATATAATAAACAAAAACCATTTTATATAAATTAAACGTCTATTGTTGATAATTAAAAGGATTTACCACAGTGTAAGTAACTTTCCTTTCACAATAAACTAAATCTCCATGGCAATCAATACGATTAAAATGAAATGTCATGCTATAGGTAAAAATCAAAGACAAGAAAGTACTAAGTATCGTAATGTAGTGTAAGAGATGGAGATATACAATTTCCGTTCATTCATTTTTGGTGAGATTACACATGTCAGGGCGTAGACATTGCAATTCTATTTTTATATTTCGTCGATTGACCTGCAGTGTTCCCAACTCAAAAAAACACTAATGTATGGATAACTAATCCGATGTTTCTGTTTACGATACCATACCATAATCAGCCTATAATGTTCCCACTGCTGGGACACAGGCCTCCTCTCTATGAGACAGAGTGGGCCGTAATCCACCACGCAGGCCCAGTGCGGATTGGCAGATGTCACATGTCTTCGAATTTTTGGTTCTAGGACATGCCGGTTTCCTCACGATTCTCCGTTCACCGTTTTCCCTTCACCGTTTTGAGAGCAGTGGTAATGAAATAATTAACACAAAGTAAAGCGCCTCTCTGGGTTCGAACCTATGACCTACAACTCGTAAGTCGCGGCCGTTACCACTTGGCCACCACTGCTCTATGTTTCTGTTTAGTGGCGCAATAAGAGCAAAAATTTTAGTACCCTAATTCCGAGATTAAACTCTTCAATTATTCATTTAATCCGACTAAACATGCAAGTGGGCCTTTAGTGTCAGGAAGTTTTAAAATTTTAATATACATAGTTGGAAACTAAGAACAGCTAACTAAAAGGTATCTAAGTAGTTAAAAATCAAACATTTGACAGCATACAATTGCAATACCGAAAATTTCACACACAAGAATCATTAACAGAAAAAGTCGTTGTGAAGGAATTTTACAGAAAAGCGAACTGCAGCAGTACAATAATGTACTCAGTCATGAGTCCCAGCAGAGGTATCGGTAGAGTGGCGTCTACAGTAAACAGGCCGTCATCTTACTGAAGGTCCAGTTCACTTGTAGCAAGCGCTTGCACAGATGTTTCACACTCTCTGAAAAGAAAAATGTAAAGTTCCTAGGGTAAATCCTGAATAAATCATTAAAGTTTTACAAAGTAAACGCCTGTATTTCTATAAAGGGTTGGACCAGGGGTGTATACTTTAAAAAGTACACTCACAATTCGCCAGCTAAGTTCTAGTTACAGACGCACTATAGGACAATAGTAGTAGGAGGTTTTTTATTGTACAGACGCCAGCACACCAAGCTACCCGAAACTGTCAAATTTTCCCAATAAACTTTGAATCTTATGCTTTAGCGATAAAGTTGAAAATCTATTAAAGAAATTTGACAGATTGTAGTAGCTTGATGTGCTGGCGTTTGTACTTTATTTGGTTTTTAGTTTATTTTTATTAATATATCGACAACGATGTAGTTTTCATAGTTTTGAATCCATTGACAGCTGCAATCAATATTCAAGTCTTAAAAAACTATAGTTCTTACTTGGACAATTCGTATTCATTACACGCTGTATACACGCCACCCCAGCTTCCTCCACAGATACATAAAAATCCTCACATTGCAAGCTTGTTGTAACTATAAGTGTCATATCCTTTATAATCAATGCGACTATTAAACCGGTCAGGAGTGAAAATGGCACGTCACGCTGGAAAAACCGAATGACACAAATGAACACAAGAAAAGAAAGACTTTCCATCAGGCGTCATCGAGGTCAAGAGAAGGCACATTAGGTAAATAAAAAAAAAATGAAGAAGTGTACCGTCCGTACTGTAAAGGTTGTCCGCTAAAATCGATCTTATGTAGTGCAGGCTGGCAATAAATTAGCTCTGGTCGCATTCGAACAGTCAAACAAGTTAAGACGGAGATATCAAATATTTTTCGTTAGGTTTTTTTGTTTAGAATAAAACAGTGATATTTTAATCGAGGAAATTTAAAAACACGTTCACTAAAATATATAATACGTAAAAAATTGTATCGATGTTTGTTCTTAGAAGAGCCATCAGCTCTTCACAATGTGTCATTAGGGCTTATCCGGGACTACCGCACGATCTCGGGCGAGGTGGGAAGTCTCCTTGCCGGACTGCCCCATGGGATCTGGAGGCGATAGTCCTCGCGCACCTGTATGAATGGCGCGCAGAGGTACTACGCCGGGGGGAAAGTCCGCTTTCGCGGCAAATCGGTGCGGAGCGGACGGACCTCCGGCGCTATCTTATGGCGGCATGGAAAGACTGTCGCAACCCAGCGCAGGGCACGCCACGATAGTTTGAGGAGTGGCTAGAGAGGCGTCACGGCGCCCTCACCTACCGCCTGACGTAGGTCCTCACCGGACACGGATGTTTCGGGACGTTCCTGCACATCATTAGGCGGGAGGAAGCGCCCGGGTGTCATCATTACCAGGATCGCCCAGAGGACTCGGTGGAGCACACAGATCTGCCCCGCTTGGGGCAGATCCGACGCCGCTCGTTTTTGCAAAAGAACCACGAAAGAATGAGTCGATTTTTCGCCATAATATCTAAAAATATAAAATGATCATTAGGAAGAAAGCAACAAGGACAAATCAACAATTAGATAGATAGATATAACGTTTATTCAGTGCAACAAAAGACACAATACAGGTATTAAAAAACATTAAAAACAGGTGAAAGAGAAAAAAAAACAAAGATTAAAAAGATAAATTGAACCATAGACACCTAGCTCATGTTGTATGTACATCTATAGCGGATTACACAGACTGGGCGGTGTGTGTCTCATGGTTGCACCAAATGGGAGTCCAGCTCAGCATATGCCAGGTACAATACCTGACGCTGGTATTCTGTTGCATCCCGTTAGTGACATACGGATGTCGAGAAGACACATCTGAGTTTCAACAAAATGGTACCTACATAGTGCGGCGCGTATATTAAAAAGGTGGTAAGTACCCACAGTTGACTTGCTTTTAAAACCGACAGAAAGAAAGATTTTTAAAATGTTAACTTATTAAATACTAGCTTCCGCCCGCGACTCCGTCCGCGCGGATGTCGGTCTTCGCGTGGATGGTTTATTTCTCCATTTTGAGTAACTCTGACAATGACATCTTATAAATATCTATTGGACCCAAATACGGCTAAGCCTATAATAATTAAGGAGATCCCTCTATTGAGCTACTGCTGTTGAGCTCGCGTTCTATAGTAAGTATTTTTTCCATAGTAATTCCGACCTTGATAAGTAGCATGTAGCAGTAAATTACTGACAGTGACGAAAAGTTTGCAATAATAAAAAAGTGATCGTGACAATGCGACAGAAAGTTAATTGAGAGCTTCAGCATACACAACATTGTTAGTGAGCTCGTCCGGAATATGAACATGAAGATTTCTTGGACTGCTCACACGGGAAAGAGCTACGTAAAGTTGCCCGTGTGAAAAACAACTCGCGGTAAGATCTACGCCAGCAACTCCTAGGGTCTGACCTTGAGCCTTATTTATTGTCATGGCGTAACACAAAGCTACAGGAAACTGTATTCTCTTAAATTGAAATGGAAAATTATCCACTACGGGTAATGCAACGTGTGTTCGCGGTTCTACAGAACAACGTCTATAAATAAAACCGAAAAATAAGATTTTTTTTTTCTACGTATTTTTCCAGGATAAAAAGTATCATATTTTATGCCCAGGATAATAAGGTATAATTATACCAAGTTTCATCGAAATCGAACCGTTAGTTTTCACGTGATGCCTGCATATACAGACAGACAGACAGACAGACAGACAGACAAAAATTTTTTTAATCACATATTTGGGTTTGGTATCGATCCAGCAACACCACCACCAGCTATTTATTTTTTCAATATTTTCAATGTACAGAATTGACCCTTCTACAGATTTATTATATGTATAGATTTGTGTAGTGTCTACTGGATTACTTGATAGTGTAGGTAATAATATTTTATGTAAATGACTAGTTTATGTTTTTAAGCGTGTATGTGTACGAGTTTACATGTTGGTGTATAATAGTAAATTGTTATGTTATGGTTTTATAATAATTATGTACAGTGAGTATAGCATAATTTGCTTATAATATATTTTCTATTGTAATACCTATGTTATAGGTATGCGTTTCGTTTAACACAGTTGTCTCAATCTTTGTCCACAGGATAACGTGTAGACAAACATGTCGTGTGGAGCAGAGCCCCAGCCATCCGCTATATTATGGACGTGTTTGTGACGGTCAAGCCCAGTTTTTTCTGAGAGTCAATCAGATACTGCCGCAATCGACTTCTAAAGGTACCAAGTGTTTTTAGATTCCTTATCGGCGGGGGAATGTTGTTCCAGCATTTGGATGCGGCATACCTGAAACTGCCTCTGAAGGCGGCCGTCTTGTGCACTCCTGTAGAGAGTTGCTGGGAGCACTGTCTGATCGCGCATTTTCTCCTACTAGCGATCCAGCTCAGTTTTTTGTACAGATAAGCTGGCTCTTTATGCCTAATAACCCCAAACATTAGACACGCTAAGTGTAACTTGCGACGTGATTTCATTCTAAGAATGGAGTGTTTATTTAGAAAAGGTGTTATATGGCTTCTAGGCGGAAATGAGAAGCAAAATCGTGCGCAGGCGTTTTGTACTCTCTGAATCAGTCGCTCTGTTCTTGCCAGCAGTCTAGGTCCGAAAACGGTATCTGCGTAGTTTAAATTAGAGAGTACTAGGGACTCAAGCACCGAATACGCAGCTCCTCCGACAGATACGGCCTTATTTTGTACAGGACTTTGAGCCTATAAAAGCAGCTGCGCACTGACTCTGCCACGTGGCCCTCGTACCTCAACTCAGCGTCCATGTACAGACCCAGATTTCGTGCCTCATTGACTCGACTGACTAACTCACCCAATAAAGTAACTTTGAGCTCTGAAGGAACAGCATTAATTTGATGCTTGGATCCAAGTAGCATGTATTTGGTTTTGGTTTAAGTACCAAACCGTTACTTTCTCCCCAGCATGCTATCCTATCAAGGTCTTCGTTCAGATCTTTCAAAGTTCTCTCATGTTCGTCAGGCTTGAACGAGATGTAAACTTGTATATCATCAGCGTAAATATGATATCTACAACGCTGTACAGATTTTATTATGTCCGCGCAATATAAAATAAAGATTATGGGCCCCAGTATGGAGCCTTGCGGGACACCCCTATTTACAGAAACTGGTGTCGAGACAAGGGTTGTGCCATCGCTCAAACGTATTTCGACACGTTGTTCGCGGTTGTTGAGGTAGCTGTGAAACCAGTCTATTGTTTTGTGGTCACATCCATAGTAATGCAGCTTAGCTAGGAACAGATCAACGTTTATGCAGTCAAAAGCCCGCGAAAAATCTAGCAGGACTAGTAGCGTGCATAGGCCTTTGTCCTGTGCAGCAAGAATGTTGTCTGTCACATCCAACAGAGCCGTACAAGTGCCACGTTGCTTACGGAACCCTGACTGAAGTTCCGGTAGAATATTATTATTTTCTAGGTAATGAGATACCTGCTGACATACTGCTTTTTCGCATATTTTTGCAAGGCAAGGTAGAATACTTACTGGTCTGAGGTCTTTTAATTCAGTAGGGTTACTTGTTTTTGAGATTGGTCGGACAATTGCTACTTTCCAGATGTCGGGAAACGTTGAAGACACAATTGAGTAGTTAACCATATCCGTGATGGCTTTTAGTGTTTGCGGAAGGGTTAACATAAGCATATTCAAAGTAATATTATCGCTGCCTTCAGCATTGGATTGCAATTGGCACGGCAACGACTGAACAAAATCAGGAATTTCATTTCATTTTTTTTTTTTTTTTTTTTTCGAACATTTGAAACAATGGTAATTTATTTACATGATCTATGCTAATATTTAAAATAATAATAATAATATGTACATTTATATGCAAAAATAAGTAAAATAATCATAGGGCATCAAAAAATTCGTCCGCATCGCTGTCAACAGGAACAGTGCCCAAAAGGCTAGCAGCATTGCCACGTTGAATGGCAATGCTAATTCTTTGGCTAAGAAATAGGCCAGCCCTCTGGTCACGTGAAGATTCGACTAACCGCTTGGCGATATCTTGAAAAACCAAGTGGGCACTCGGACCCCATGGCCCTAGTGTTTCAACCCCAAACGGCTCGAACATATAACTCCCAATCAGGTTGGAATATTTTCGCCGTTTGAGGTTTTCTGCACCTGCAGCAGCCGCTCCAGCACAGCCCACCGTGCTAGGAAGATGAGATGGCGCAAGGGTGTCGACACATGTTGCATCCCACACCAAAGGTCTGCCTAACTTCCAGGGCATTATGGTCATCCCATCTGGTCTCTTCTCATCGTCGCGTGCCAGGCCGTTGGGTTCTAAAACAGCTGGCACCCCGGCGGTGACAAGAGCACGACGGATGATGTCATTAATGCTGGCGTGCCGTGCTATCCGGCCTGCGCTCCTACTGCAAGATAGGCCATGGTGTCCGAGACAGTCGACAGCTTCACCGCACTGACAGCGATGCGGAGTCCCGCAAGGAGCGCCCAAACGCAGACAGGTAGCGAGCCGGAAAGTGGTGTCACCCAGCATAGTGCCTATGTTGGGTGACGGGAGTGCTTGAAGCCAGAGCCCCGACTCCCACTCACCCACAGCCAGCAGGCGGGCACGCTCAGCAGAATTGGTGGACGTATTAATAAGATTATTCCGTACCAACCTGCAGAGCGGCTCATCCCACTGTCTCTGGGAAGATGGGTTTACGGGCCGATCTGTATCCGGGCAAGCCGCTTTCCAGGCGTTCACCGCATCGGTCAAGCACGGCACTTCAGAGTCAACCAGGCAAGGGGCTAACATTTTCCTGGTCAACTTTTCAGTGCTGTGGACAGAAGACAGGAACGTCGGAAAGGAAAGGAAGTAAGCTAATACTGGTAATTTTGCGGACGCCGAGGCCACCAAAACGGATGGGTAGTGTGGCTTGAAGCCACGCTCGGTCGTCCAAGGCCACATTTAAAATGGATGTTAGTGTGCTGCGAATAATTTGGTCAATTTTGTCCAAGAGGTGTGGCTGCTTCCATAAAGGGGAAGAGCGTAGAAAATACATAAAATTTGGGCCAAAACAACAGTATCTAATCAGGGTGAATGCCGAATGTAAATTAATTTTGGAGAGTCTGTCCGAAATCTCGTTGAAATTTTTAATTTTTTTTGTCGATAAAAGGAGTAAAACTATCTTCTAAAATCGGGGAACCTAGGAGGTGCAGTGAACTTTTGTCTAAAATTTTGATTTGTGGGGCTGTTTTATTAAATTTATCTAGAGTCAATTGTCTGTCGGTAGTGTCAGAAAGGTAAAGTTCACATTTTGAGGGGTTAAGATCCAAGCCAATAGATTGAAATTCCTGTTTGAGGAGTTGTAGATCTTTCAAAACATTGTCTACGTCACCTCCTAGCGTTCCATCGTCTTAATACCATACGTTAAATTTGGAATTTAGTTTCTGTATAATTGGATGAATAGCTAAACTGAAAATGACTGGCCCGAGAGGGTCACCTTGTTGGCAACCAACTGCTGATTCCAAAATATTGTCCATGTATAATAATTTGGAAGGGTACCTGTAACATTGCCACATAAAACCGTAAATTTCGGGTAATTCTTTTTTGACTTCAGCCAACAAGGTGTCCCTGTTCACAGAGTTAAAGGCGTTTATTTTTTATTATTTTTCTTTTTCTATCATTTTCTCAAAAAAGAAAGAAAAATTAGTAATTCGACAAATAATATCAAATTTCAACTTAAAGGCGCGCGCGGAAATTATCAATGAATTCGTAGTGACATGAAATCCTTGAACTTACAACTTTTAATTAATTTTTCGTCAAAAATTAAAATCTGTGCCATATTATGCTTCTACTCTGGTTACATTTTATACTCTGTTTCTGTCCAGACGCTAAATAAAGTTAGCCGGTATGTATCAAATTTTAGCACACACCAACTTACCAATGTTCGGAAACAAGTTTTATACAGTGAGAATGCTTCCAAAATATTAAGATAAATCTTGAACAACTTCTCACAATTTTTATCTTTCTTTGAGATACATTTTTAGCAATGACACAAGACGAATACTGTAAACTAGATTTAAATCAAATGCAAGGATCACTAAATCTCTGCTAATATCAAAGAAATGAAATGACTTCAGTACCACATTGTCGCGACGCCACGCAGCGGCGTCGCGAATTACTTTTAATTGTATTATGATAATAGTTTTAAGTATTATCATATAGAGATTTATATGTTTGTGGGTGTCCGAAGAGTTGTTCGTACCTGGGGCTTATTCCGAGAAGAATCTTCAATATTTGGGAGGTTTGCTTCGCATAATTAGGCTTTTAGTTCTTACTAGCACGCACCACGATTCAGCTCGCCATCTGTTGTTAAAATAAAATTGATTCCCACCATTCTATACATTGTGATATAAATACATAAACGTTTTGGTGTCTTAGGTGTGAACTCATGCTCTATGAAGAGGGAACCGCAGCCAAGTCTGCTAATTAACCTCTTGCCATTTATGTTAGGTATTAAATAGGAAACTGCACCCAAGTGTGCCAGTTAGTGTTAGGGAGACTCCGTATTAAGTACCGGAGGGCTCCTCTAACCGACTGATCATGGCCTTTCGCCCAGTCAAGTATTAAATAGGAAGCTGCACCCAAGTGTGCCAGCTAGTGTTAGGGAGACTCCGTATTAAGTACCGGAGGGCTCCTCTAACGGACTGATCATGGCCTTTCGCCCAGTCCAGTATTAAATAGGAAGCTGCACCCAAGTGTGCCAGCTAGTGTTAGGGAGACTCCGTATTAAGTACCGGAGGGCTCCTCTAACGGACTGATCATGGCCTTTCGCCCAGTCCAGTATTAAATAGGAAGCTGCACCCAAGTGTGCCAGCCGACTGTTCCAATGGCCTTTCGCCCAGTCTTATAACTCATGAGGTTTTCGCATTACAGTATCGAAAGACCTCTTAATGTAACCGACTTCTAAGAGCATCAGAAACCTTTAGCAAAGTTAGGAAATTTAGAATCTAGGCAGTTAGGTGGGGAACCTCTACACTATTGTCTTAGTGCTACCACTTAGCTTATATTTCTCTGAGATGAGCTGCCACTAACTGGACGCCTCCATCAGAACACTAATCACTTTACTTTGCACTAGATACCAATTGAATTTAAAACATGTTACAATTTGGTGTGGTCTAAATGTAGCGGCAAACGCCATAGACTACGTAGACGCCATAACCATAAACTAAATACTCTTTATCTATGGTGATCTTTCTATGAGTTCGGTATGGCCAGCATGGTGTCATGTATCACTAGTTTGTTACACGTTTCGCCCTAACAATATTAATTTGACTCTGTTACCTTTTTACTTCGCGAGTTACACGTCGCGACACACATCAAAAAAAGTTGCCGTGTAAATACAAAAACTAAATAGAGACAGAACTGAGCTCCAATTCCAAATGGTTCGGACACTCATGTCAAAGCTCCTATAAATTCCTTGGATACTCATAATAAGGGAAATATGGCTACGACTATGGACAATGCTACAAATGATCAGTAGTATGTGCCCGACAACATAGAAAATTAATTTAAAAAAAAACGATGGTGCACGTCAAAACGTTTTGCATTTCAGCGGGATCAGTCAAAAAACGATAAGCACTAAACGCATCTATACTTATAATAAATCTGTAGAAGTGAAAATTATGTACATTGAAAATATCAAAAAAATAAATAGCGGTCTAGCAACTCCCCCTTTTGCTAGACCGACACCGAACCCAAAAATGTGATTAAAAAAAATTTTGTATGTCTGTCTGTCTGTTTGTTCAGGCATCACGCAAAAACTACCGGTCCGATTACGATGAAACTTGGTATAATTATTCTTTAATATCCTGGGCACTAGGCGTTCTCTATGTATTCCACCATCATACCATACTGCGATCGCCAACCCGCCTGCCAAGCGTGGCGATTATGGCAAACCCTCCCAAAATTGGGGGAGGCCTATGTCCTGCAGTGGACGTCTATCAGCTGAAACGACGATCCTGAGCACCACACTGGGTACTTTTTATCCCGGAAAAGTATATTTAATTTAATTCAATTTATTTAAAATAATCAGACAACAAATATCCGTAGTGTTAGTAAAGTACCTTATACCTAGTGTTAGTATAATACATAAATTTTCATAATTTGGGTATGTCACTTTGTAAAGAAGACGAAACCGGTTTCTCAACCGGTCATCTTCTCCACAAAATGCCGCATAAAAGGGGAAAACACATTCTCAGTCACTGTTTTTAGAATGCTGTTGCCCCCGGCCCGGGTTCTAGCTGCCACAGACGCTATTTTCTTCCGCACAATTGCGTGGAAGCCATCAGTATGGTTCTGTGTAAACATTTCTGACGCACTACAGAACCGGGGCAGTCTCAAGAGCATTCTAAAAACATTGTTATACTGGACGCGCAGGACATCTAGCGATCTTTTGGTGTAGTTGATCCACAGACCACCCGTGTACAGACCCTGACAATATGCTTTGAAAAGCGTTATTTTTACCTGGTCCGTGCAGCGGGCGAATCTACGGGCCAACATATTCCCGCGGACCGCCAAAGCCCTGCGCTCCCTCTCAATATCCACATTGTCTTTCAGGTCGTCGGTAAGCATATGTCCCAGATATTTGAATTGTTTTACTCTTCTTATGCTCAAGCCATTTAGGGTAAAGTTAGGTGAATAATCTGTACACTTACCGGCGACCCCAAAGACCATGTACTCACATTTTTTCACGTTATACACGAGCCCATGCCTAGCCGCGTAGTCCTCGCAAACTTTCAACATCTCTCCAATAGAACCTGCAGTCGGGCCCAGCAGCACCATGTCGTCTGCATAGCTGATGCTGTTAATATTAACACCACCCACCCGACAGCCCACACGCATACTGCTGAGCTCGACTATGAGGTCATTCACATATAGGTTGAAGAGCCTGGGTGAGGTCAACCCTCCCTGCCTCACCCCGCACTCCAACCCATAAGCCTCAGAGAGAATGTTGGACCACTTCACCTGTATAAACCGGTATATACCTGATGCAGAACCGCAACAGGCCAGCTAAACTATAAGAGATACAAAAATGGTACCATAGCAAAAATTGTTCCACGTGATGAGCATTTTCTGCTAGAAGAATAAATTTGAAGATCTGGAACACCTGATGTGGAACTCCAAGAGCCCAGCTACACTATAACATATATAGGAATGACGTCTTAGTTCGGTCTGATGGGCATTTCCTGTACTTAAAAAAAAGGAAAGATCTGGAAGTCTCGAATCGTCTCGCGCATCCCGTTGTTTTCCCGTCCGCGGACTCTTACACGGACTCAGACGTTTCAGATCTTCGACTTTGACGACCCCGTTGTCGCTGGCATAAGCAACAGGATCCGCGTACGAAGTCGCGGGCAGAAGCTAGTTAAAAAATAAAATAATGAAGAACAGCAAATATAGAATACTTATTCTCACACGGAGTGATATTACTATCTTTTATTTTGTAATTGGATAAAAATAATATAGATAGCATAATGTTGAAAGGTTGAACATTTTTTTAAATATCTTCGTCAAGATTACGACCCTTCGATTTTAACGACCCCGTTGTCGCTGGCATAAGCAACAGGATCCGCGTACGAAGTCGCGGGCAGAAGCTAGTTAAAAAATAAAATAATGAAGAACAGCAATATAGAATACTTATTCTCACACTGAGTGATCTTTTATTTTGTAATTGGATAAAAATAATATAGATAGCATAATATTGAAAGGTTGAACATTTTTTTAAAAATCTCCGTCAAGTTTATTACTGTGTAACAATTCAACTGGAGTCAGTGAAGGTAACATGATTGTGTTTTATTCTGCTGTTGGACTAAAACTGAATTTGATTAGGGTATTTGTATTTTGACCAAAGTGTTGAACATTATTTTTATTTCCTGACCAATCACGTAAAAGGATTACCTTTTTACTCTATCTATATAGTTACTACCTATAGAAATAAAGTAGTTAAATAAACTACATAAAATAAAAAATACTGACCAATTTAGTACCTATACATTTTTATGGTTCCGTACCCAAAGGGTAAAAACGGGACCCTATTACTAAGACTCCACTGTCTGTCTGCAACCAGGCTTTATTTCATGAACCGTGATAGCTAAACAGTTGAAATTTTCACAGATGATGTACCTATTTCTGTTGCCGCTATAACAACAAATACTAAAAACAGAATAAAATAAATATTCAAGGGGGCTCCCATACAACAAACGTGTTTTTTTCGGCATTTTTGCCTTGTGGTACGGAACCCTTCGTGTGCGAGTCCGACTCGCAATTGGCCAGTTTTTATTTAATCTCAAAAACCATTTGGGCTCCCCTACAAATAGCCTACATATATTTGAACTTTACTTTTGTTTATCCACATGTTTTTTCAATTACATATGCCATGTCATCTTATTATTAATATATTTTGTACATATATATTATTTGTGTTGATTGATTAAACTTAGAGTAGTTGCTTTAGACCCGCTTGCGCGTTCATGTGTTATCCTAAACTAACTCAGAGTTAATCAAATCATTTATCTTGCGCCACCAAGATTTAGGAAAAAAGGATTGACGACTTGTAAATATTAAACCCACCCATATGGGAGAGTTAAGGCGCTAAACTCTGGGTCAGTGTTAGTAATATCAAAATTAATTGACGTTATGCGGGACCTCATAATTTTGTATCAGTTATCTTAGTTTGTATTTTATATTGTTCGACGTTGTAGTAAGTGAAAATTCGATTTTATTCCAGCAGGCATCATGAACTCATGTTAAAATAAATACAAATATAAAAAAAACTTAACACATATTATTTTTCCCAATGATATTTATTTATAAGTAAAAATTTTACATTTAAAATATCATCGATTTTTCCATCCTTATCTGACATTTTCGTCAATCAATTTCTAATTCTCCATGGAAACCACAAACAATACGAGATAAAATCGTTGTGAAGGAATTTTACAGAAAAGCGAACTGCAGCAGTACAATAATGTACTCAGTCGTGAGTCCCAGCAGAGGTATCGCTAGAGTGGCTCCTACAGTAAACAGGCCACAAGCCGTCATCTTATTGAAGGTCCGGTTCACTTGTAGCACGCGCTTGCACAGACGTTTCACACTCTCTGAAAAGAAAATTATATAGTTTCTAGGTAACCTATGGTGCACAAACTTGGTCTTTTACTAACATCCAGAAGTCCAAACTCAAGGTCTATCAACGAGCAATGGAGCGCAGTATAGACCGGAAAAAATCAAATTAACGGATCTTGTTCGAAACTCGGTACTGCGCTCCAAAACAAAGATGGCTGACGTGGCTCAAAAGGCTGCCCAAATTGGAATGGGACTGGGTAGCACATATCTCCCGCATGCCGTACAGGCTATGGGTGTAAATAGCACCAAATTGGTGCTCTGACACAGTGAGGTGGGGTCGCGGCAGACCACGAGGAGATGGCAGGACAAACTGGATAGGTTCCAACAAAACTGGAAGGAGGACGCGCGGGCTCGCGAAAGTAGGAAGGAGTGGAGGGAGGTTTTACCCAGGAGTGGGACAGTGTAGGCTAATAAATCCTGAATTAAGGAAAAAAATAAAACAAGACTAGGTGCTGTTTTACAAAGTTAATATTACTGACCCCATCTTCGAAATTATCCTCAAAAACCCTTTTTAACCCATATCATCATTTTCACAGCCCTTCCATCGTGTCTTTGGTCTTCCCTTATCTTATCAATTTATTATCTGTCTTATTTTACATGAATCAATTGACAAAAGTAAAAAAAATCTTACTTGGACAGTTGGTATTCAAGAAACCCTGTATACACGCTTCTCCAGCTTCCTCCACAGATACATAAAACTTCTCACATTGCATGCATATTATATATATAACTGTTATATCCTTTATAGTCGATACGAATATAAGACCGAAGACGAGTAAAACGGACAAGTCAGGCTGCAAAGAATAAATAAATAACTTAAATGTGCACAAACTATCACAATGAGAAACATAATATTTTTTTATGAAGTAAATGTGTACTGGATATGTCTGTCAAAGGACCAATGCTATAATAGTTGGGGTACAGCTAGTATGATAGTTACAGATGTAATGGTAATCATCTCATTTGGTTTAAATAGATTTTTATTTTTATTATTTATCATTAAAAAAGATTATTTTATATTTTGTGAATGCGAGAACGTTGTATGCCTTGTAGATTGTAGATTTGTAGACCATTTTCTATTTTGTAACTACCTGTCGGCAGGCGTACACTGTCCTCCCATACATATTAACACTGTTGAAAACATTGTAAAAGGCAATTATTTTTAAAGAGTAACCGTGGAGTTTCTTGCCCGCTCTCCTCCATAGGAAACGACCAATTGGAATTGTGCTTGTGACGAATTCCCGAATAAAAAAAAAACAGATTTATTTAGATTTCCGAAAATATAGTACAATATACATATTTAGGGAAAACGCGGTATAAGTCCAAACTCATTGAATACCAATTTCGAACTAGATGAAAGCCGGTGTGCGGTGATGTTCTAGAAGGGCCGGTGCTGTGCTGACTAAGCGTTAGTGTCAGCGTTTAATATTACAAAGTAGGGATGTAACAGTATGAACTACAGGGGGCCTAAAAAGGCCTCTCTGGCAGAATCATAAAAGGATAACATTATGAATCATAATGGATAGTTAACTGTTAGGTAAGTTAATCGTATCAAATCCCACTGGTGAAGGATTTTTCAGTTATTTTTTTTGTCTGTGCTTTAAAACCAATCAATCCAATCCAAATCCAATCCCAATCTGTTTGATTTTACCTATATAGTGCAGCGAAAAAAGTAAAATACGGACTGCCTTCGCCATATTATGATACATCCTTTTATGATTCTTCCAAAGTGGCCTTTTTAGGCCCCCTGTAGTTCGTACTGTTACATCCCTACTTACATCCCCCCTTGATCAAATGTACCGGATTTTTACTCTCTTTCTTTATAACTATTCCACAAGTCGATATCATTAGTAGTTCCTGAAATAAGCAACTGTGACAGACAGACAGATAGACAAAGACTCACCATAAGGGTTCCGGTTCCTCTATGTCATCGTCTACAAAAAAGGCGAAGTCGGTAAATAAACCTGTTAAAGAGTTTCTTCATGAACGTATAAATTTAGTTTACGTTTTATGATTCGGGTGGCGCTGTTTGCTTTTCTCATTGATATAGAAATGTCATGTCGTTGTGTTCAATAATAAATATCGTTCCTATAGAAATCTAACGTGAGTCTTATTGAAATATTACTGAAATCTCAATAGGTTATGGCCTCAGGCACATTTTTATTTATTTTTATTTTATTTATTTGGCTCACCAACAATTGAATACACTGACACAAAGATATGAGATACATCCAATATACTTATAAACTAGTGTACCAATTTCTTATAGGTAAGCACATCATGCATTACTTATTTATCGATATTGAGCGCATACTTAAAATTAGATGAGTTCTTATACTCACCAAACATACGAGTATTATAATGATAATTTAAAAACATAATTAAGATTAAAATTACATGCAATCAAATCAAAGTAAAAATACAATTAAAATACAATTAAAATGAAAACTGAAATAAAATTAATATTAAAATCAAAATCATAATTAAAATCATAATCATTATTTAAATTAAAATTAAAATCAATACTTAAATTAAAATCAAAATTGAATTTACTTAGGTACACTAAAATGATTTTACAAGTTTTTGTACATAATAGGTACTTCGGAACTTACCAAGTGAGTCAGAGTGCACATCAACAAGATCACTGCAGCTGTTTAATAATTTACATAGACGGGGGATTGGAGAATTAGCACCAAGGACAGTTCTGCGAAGAGGAGGACGTAACGGGGTTATAGGAGCTCGTGGGCTTTTCGTGGGAACACGGATTTTGATCTTGCTCAACAATTGGGGACAGTCAATTTTACATCTCAAAATTTTAAATAAAAATAACGAATCCAATAAGTCTCTCCTTTTCTGTAGGGATATCATCTTGAAATTCAAAAGTCTCTCTTCATATGATCTTTTCTTTTTAGCCATACCGGAAGAGTATGCTAAATGCCACAGAAAACGTTTTTGAACCCTTTCCAATCTTAGTGTGTGGGTAGCATAATGAGGTCTCCATACGGTGCTGCAATATTCCAACGAGCTACGGACCAAACAATTGTAAAGCAGAATTTTAGTCTTATTGCGTCGAAAACAGGTAACATTTCTTATGACAAACCCAAGCATTCTAGAGGCTTTTTTTACTACATTTTCAATGTGGGGTGTAAATGTTAACTGCCTATCGAACAAAACTCCCAAGTCTCTTACCTGTTCCATTTCCTGAATTAAGTTGCCACTAATTTAATAAGCAGATCGTGTTAATTTAGTTTTTCTAATAAATTTTACATGGTAACACTTGCTGATATTTAAGCTGATATCGTTGTTATCACACCACTTTACTAACATGTCAATATCTCGCTGTAGAAACTCAACATCAAGGTCTGATTCAATTATTCGGCAAAATTTTAAATCGTCCGCATACATGTAACACTCAGAAAATTTCAACTCATTGGCAAGGTCATTACCAAATAAGTTAAACAAAACTGGGCCAACATGAGATCCCTGTGGGACGCCAGATGTGACCTTGTAGGAGTTTGATTGGTAGCCATTGAGGGCAACAAAGAAGGAACGACCATCGAGATACGATTTAAGCCAATTAAGGAAGGAGCCAGTGATGCCGTAAGCAGTTAATTTATGCACAAGTATAGTATGGGAGACGCGATCAAAGGCCCTGCTAAAATCAGTATATTATATCACGTCTACTTGTTTTCCAGCGTCAATAGCAGTCGTTAGGGTCTCATGAAAGTCACTAGGTTTGTGCATGTAGATCTAGAACTCACAAAGCCATGCTGGGAATTACTAAGGTAAAGCTTCAAATGAGACTGCAGGTAGAGACAAATCAAGGACTCAAAAACTTTGGCGAGGGTAGATGAAATTGAAATTGACCTATTATTATCTACATAATTACGATCACTGCATTTATGGATTGGTACTACCTTTGCTATCTTCCAAATATTTGGAAAAATGCTGGATGCAAGTGATCGATTAAATATTTTTACCAGAGACGAAGCACACATAGAGACAAAATAAGGAGGGATTCCGTCGGGCCCAGCTCCTTTACGACGATCCAGTGATTTCAAATTATTGAGCAAGGCATCACTTTCAATCGTGGGTGTTGTCAAAGGTAAACTATAAGCCAACATGTCTTGCATAAACTCAAACTCAAACCATTTATTTCAATTAAACCATTTACATGCACTTTTGAATTGTCAAGAAGTCGGTCAGTCAGAAAATATGACGCTAGTTGCCCATTCCAACGCGTAGGTACCTATGGAGAAGAACGGGCAAGAAACTCCATGGACACTCTTTTACATTGTATTTTTACAAAAATATTAGTTACATCATTAATGTTGAATTTACAATTATATGTGAGAACGATGTAAAAAAATACGTACGCGTTAAGAACGTCCAGAGTACAGCAAATAGTAAGAAGACAACAATCCAAAAATAAAATAATAAAAAATAAGCCGAGGCAGCTGAGTGATGACCAGCCCCAACTGACGGCGCCCGTTCACGAACATGACGCATAGATCAGCACCATTCAGCTCAACCATTTTGAAGGGAGCCAAATGATCCAATACACACGCCACCGTCAGCGAGACATTTGTGTGAGCATGACATACTATCAGCCGCCATGGCACATTCAAGTCAATGAAAGACATATTACCCGGTAAATGGTAAAGAAGGTATACTTACATAGAACTCACATCTGTGCTATACAGTTATACAATGCAAAGGAAATTGAGTTTATACAATGCAAAGATAATCTTACAATCTTCAGCAGCTCCAACAGTATTTTCCAGTGTTAATCAATTAGTTGCGGTTGTGGAGCAGGACCAGCATTGAGCCAGGCATTTTTATCAGCGATGTAATCCCCTAACTTATAATATGCCTGACTGCATAGTGTGCGTTTTATACAAGACTTGAATCTTGTCTCATTCAGTTGAAGAATGTGGGGAGGTATTTTATTATAACATTTTAAACAGTACCCCATAAAAGATGAGTCTACTTTAGCCAGTCTGAAACCTGGTTGAACTAATAGGTCCCTATTCCTAGTACTATAATTATGTCTTTCACCTCTTTTACCAAAAAGATGTAAGTTTTTTCTTACATACATGATGTTTTCGTAGATATATTGACAAGGCACCGTCATGATGTTAATTTCCTTAAACAGTTCCCTTAGAGAATCACGCCTGCAGAGGTTATATATTGCTCTGATGGCTCTTTTCTGCAGAATAAAAATAGAATCGAGGTCTGCAGCCCGTCCCCAAAGCAAAATACCGTAAGACATGATACTATGAAAGTAACTAAAATAGACCAGTCTCGCGGTATCTACATCAGTAAATTGGCGGATTTTTCTGACAGCATAAGCTGCTGAACTTAGCCGTCCTGCAAGAGATGTTAAATGAGGACCCCATTGTAGCCTTGAGTCGAGCGTGATCCCCAGGAAAACCGTTTTATCGACGAATTCTAGTTTCTCTTGATTCAATACTATCTCACAATCACTACTCTTTACATTTGGTAAAGAAAATCTTATGCACTTAGTTTTTTTCCCATTTAATACTAAATTATTAGCAGTGAACCAACTTTGGACCTGTACTAGGGCGTTATTTACGTCGTCATAATTTGTAGCACGTCTATTTACCTTAAAAATTAAGGAAGTGTCATCAGCAAATAACACCATTTGTGGTTGATTTTTTAATAAATGGAGTAGATCATTAACATACACTAAAAAGAGGAAAGGACCCAATATCGAGCCTTGTGGCACACCCATTTTTACTGTTAAACCATGTGAATTGACACCATTTATTTGAACTTGCTGTTGTCTGTCATTTAAATAAGAACTAACTAAACTGAGCGCAAGTTTTCCAAGCCCGTAATGCTCAAGTTTCAAAAGCAAGGTTTCGTGATCGACGCAATCAAATGCCTTAGAGAGGTCACAAAAGATTCTTATGGCGTCTTGGGCCTCTTCTCACGCGTTAAAAATGTGTTTTAATAAGGTTACACCGGCGTCGGTCGTACAACGTCCTTTAGTGAAACCATATTGTTGATCGTGAAGGATTTTATTCGTGTTAAAATGATTGAGCATTTGATTAAGCATTATCGTTTCAAACACCTTACTGAAAACCGGCAACACGGATACGGGTCTATAATTATTGGTGTCTTTACTGTCCCCAGATTTGAAAAGTGGTATTACCTTACTGAATTTCATTAAATCGGGGAAGACTCCTTGATCAACACACGAATTAAATACTAAAGCTAAATAAGGTGCAATAGTCTCAATTATGGAGGCACAGACTTTAATGGACATTCCCCAAAGATCTTCGGTCAATTTGATCTTAATTTGCTTAAAAGCTTTTATTACTGTTACGGGGTTAATATGTGTAAATTGAAATTCAACCGAGCAGGCTGGAACGTTTGCTCTTAATAAATCAATTGATATGTTGGATGAGGAATTTAAGGCTTCCGTCGTTTTTGATGGTATATTAGTAAAGAAATTTACAAACTCCTGAGCTACTTCTAAGTTAGAGCTTATGGCTCCACGTGAAGTCTCCAATGTGTAATCAGTGTTTCGTTTTTTATTTCTACTAGTTTCGTTATTCATAATTTTCCAAACTGTTTTTATTTTATTTTCAGCTGATTTGATTTTATTGCTAATGCTTTGGCTATTTTGCATGTATTTCTAAAAATTTTGGAATATGTAGCAACATACTTGCTGAAAGTTACAGTATTGATGTAAGGCTTAAGGCCATACAGCTCGAACAGTCTTTCCCTACTTACCTCTAGTTGCCCAGTCACTAAATATAAAATTAGGGCAAATGTTTTTTGTTTTCTTTTCAAAAGTTGTATTGAATTGAGTGTACACTACTGAAAAGAAATCCTCGTACAATTTATTTGCATCGTCCATATCATGGCCCAGATCATTTAACTTATTATTTAGGGTACTATTGAATCTATTTAGTTTACCAGTCGTTATTGGTCTAAATTGTATTTGCACTTTTTGCAAAGGTGTTTTAAACTTAAAAGATACCGTTTGTCCACTATGATCAGACGGCAGATAATTGACGATGGATTTATCTAAATAATCACAATCGCAAAAGACATTATCTATACAAGTAGCAGAAGTTGGAGTTATTCTAGTCGGTTCTGTAAAAACATTTGATAAATTGAACGATTTAAAAAGGCTTAATGATCTGCTGCTATTAGAATTATGTCTTGCATATATTTTGAGGAAGGTAAATTATGAGACACGTTTTGTGGACTGTACATGGAAGAGAAGTGAGCAGCGAACATTTCTGAGATACTGATGCCATCCGAAGACGATGTGATGCCGTCAGTCATTGTTAGGGGATAAGAACTGGTGCCACCTCGTTTGTCTTTGAAATAAGCCCAAAATCGCTTGGGATCCTTAATAATATCTGTTTCTAGGTCGCTAACATATTTATTGTAACATGAGGCAGCCATAACCGAGCGTTTACTAAGCAGCTTCAGTTCGAGCTCATCCATGGGGTTTTTGTAGGTTCTGTATCGCTGGCGTGTCTTTTCCTTTTCTCTCAAAGTTCTTATTAAGTTTTTATCGAACCAAGGAGGGTGTGTCTTATGTTTTCGTGTAGTAGGGGGATCATGCATTTCTATAACATTTTTAATTTTACCGTAGAATATACTGAGCATATCGTTCACATCGTCGGTGCCATCAAATAATAGGTTCCAATCAATCTCATTTAATTGTTTACAAATAATATCATAATTTAATTTATAAAAATTTAGTCTTTTATTATTATTATAGGGAAGTCTTGTGTCTTTATATGATTTTAAATTAATTTCGATTCGAGGATGTAAAGGGTCAATTATACTTAGGGGATTTAGAGCGGAACATACGATACCGGAAGTTAAGTTAGTCAACGCAAGGTCGAGTATGCGTCCTGACGTATTTCTTACATTGTTAAGTTGAAACAATTTGTTTATATGGCTAAAATCAGTTAACAAGTGACCAATACCTGGTGCCACATAACCACTATCCAACTCACTTGCCAAGCTCCAATCAATATTACTTAAGTTAAAGTCACCAACCATACACGATTTCAAATCCGACTGTCCAAATATGGTATTACAAGAATCCAAGAAGTGTTCTAGGGTTGAACGAAGTACAGGCGGAGGCCAATAGACTACGCACAGAGCTAGTTGACGGACAGACTTTGTAATCGAGATGTCTAATGATGACCCACAAATCTTCACAATTACTTTCCCATTGAGTCATGCGTTTTAAATTTATTCTCTTTAGTACTGCTATCAGAACACCCCCACCATCTTTTTTCCTGTTGTCCCTATCTCGCCTGTAGACTACTTATCTATTATTATCAAATAGCTCCGAGCTCATTACAGAATCATTTAACCATGTCTCGGTCAATATTATTACATCATAGTTTTCGCACGATACTTGACGATAAAAATTATGACATTTAGTGCGTAAGCCTCTAGCGTTTTGATAATATATCCTTAAACCCGAGAATGATACAGAATGCTATTTACTGTTACATTGACAAAAACCAGAAGAAAAAAGAAAAACCATAACATGAAAGCATAAAATTATTCCAGCTTATTCAATGTATCTATATTCCTAACCAGAATGTGTTGCGATTCCTGTGCCTTTCGCATGAATATCCGACCACTTCGTACCCAGACAAACTGATATCCGAATTCCTTGGCTTTAATTTTAGCGGCAGCATGGAGTGCCTTGTTGGTAGTGGACAGATGTTCTGTAATATAGATCGGGGATTTAGGTCCTGAGTATCCCAAGTGTGTTGTATTCAGTTTGTTGTCTGGATTTGATTTATTAAATTTAATAGTAGCTGCGAGAAATTGGTCACGATTACGGGGGGAAGCAAGTTGTACTACGACGGCGCGCGGGCGGGAATTGCTGGCATTTTGTTTTGCGACTCTTGTGCAATGCTTGATGTCGTTGTCCTGAATACCGCTCGCTACTACTTTAGATATTTGTGACACAACTCTATCAAATTTTCTTGCTTCTTTTCCGGCAGGCACTGAATTTCCACATTGTTTGCACGGGATTGCTGTTCCAGTTGATTTATGCGTGAAGACAAATCGTTAATACACACCTTTTTTTTTTTTTTTTTTACGTATGGGAAATCATCAAATGACTCCTCCCGCTCTGGGTGGAGCGGAAGGGAGTGTCAGACTCTTACTGACTAAAACCCACCCGTGTTCCTTCCTTAGCCCTTTATGTTCCAGGCCAGCGGTAACCCTTTCGGACAATCCCGCTGACCCGGCAGGCTTCGGCCCTAAGGGGCCCCTCCCCGATGCTGACATCTCTTTGAGGCGCGCGTGGAACACGTACGCGCCGTCCGGCACGGGCCTGGTCCTGATCGGACGGTAAGCTACCCATTACTCTCCGCCCGCAGGCCCGCGCCTACGGTGGCCGGGAGTCGTCACGCGGCTCCCGACGCCTGGGGCGTCCCCCGCGACGGCTGAGACGGGAGGCTCTCTCCCTGAACCGTCCCGCCACCTCCTTTGCTAGCATGACTGCTTCGCAGAAGGAGGTGACTGCCTCCCACTCCCTCTCGCCCCGGACCATGGCTTGCACCAGGGCCGGACGCGAGAGGTCGCCGTCGCTGCCGATCGCCTCTACGAGGACACGGCGGTGCTCCGCCCAAGCGGGGCAGACCTCCACCGTGTGCTCCACCGTGTCCTCTGGGCGATCCTGGCAATGGTGACACCCGGGCGTTTCCTCCCGCCTGATGATGTGCAGGAACCTCCCGAAACTTCCGTGTCCGGTGAGGACCTGCGTCAGGCGGTAGGTGAGGGCGCCGTGGCGCCTCTCTAGCCACTCCTCAAAGAGGGGTCTTATCGCCGCTATCGCGGCGTGCCCTGCGCTGAATTGCGACAGTCGCTCTTTCCATGCCGCCATGAGATCGCGCCGGAGATCCGTCCGCTCCGCAGCGAGTTGCCGCGGAAGCGGATCCTCCCCCCGGCGTAGTGCCTCCGCGCGCCACTCATACAGGCGCGTGAGGACTATCGCCTCCAGATCCCATGGCGGCAGACCGGCAAGGAGGCTTGCCGCCTCGCCCGAGATCGTGCGGTAGCCCCGGATAACCCTTATGGCTACCACCTTCTGGGGCGCGTTCAGGTAGTGGGCGGCTCGCCGTCGCAGTGAACGCGCCCACACCGGGGCCCCGTATACGGCCATGGACCGCACGACCCTCGCGTAAAGCCTCCGACAGGAGGCGTTTGGCCCCCTCATACTGATGGTTTATAAATGCCATAGATTTTCCATATTCTCCATTTGATCTTTTATTGGATGTAATTGTTGATTCAAGGTAAATTTCATATTTTCTATGAACTTGATAGCATCTCTGCCTGTTCCTTTTTAATTGCTTCCTGAATAAGCTGACGAACATCGTCGGGTGCTAAAGTAATTTCAACAGGCGCCTTAGGTGGAGATCCAATGGCTTGTCTCTTATTGCCTCTGGTAGTTGTAATATTACGCGAAGGCGTAATATCTGATTTACTAAGTTTCGGGCCCGAGTTTAGGCATACTGGACAACGCCACTCAGCAGGTACTCTGTAGTCATCAGGTAAGGAAAGACATTTATAATGATTTGTCTTGAGACATTTCACGCATTTAGCGTATTTTCCGTTGTCATCCGTTTGGTCACAACATCCCCATAACATTCCAGGACTCAGCGATATAACAGAATGATCTGCCATACTAATATGACTTTTTTAGCAATGTAAACAAACGATAGGAAATTATACGTAGGTATTCTTGACTTACCTTGTAAGGCGCTCCGAGATGCTCGTAGTACGTACTCGGTCTCGAGAAAAAGGTCGCAAGCGCCGTGCGTAGCTCGTCGCTTACGCGTTACGCTGAATCACTTCTCACTTATTGTTAGAGCCGGTAGATTGTAGCTTAATGCTAATGTTATTTACGAATTCTGCAGTATTTATACCCTTCACCAAATTAGTTCACAATGCAATGATACACTGATATCTTTAACCTTGTTTTTCTGATCACAGATGAGAGTTTAAGCGTCTTTAAACAATTTAAAACAAAATAAAACTCGGAGCGAGTTGTACCGTGACACCCTCAACATCGATTTTTAGATAGATCATGATAAGTAAATATTTCAATAAAAAGTCAAGTTAAGTGCAAGATTATTACCTACCGGTGTAAAACTAACCGACGTAATGGCGGTTACGAACGCGATGAAAATTGAGAAGTTTGATGGCAGAAATTTCAAGCAATGGAAATTTCAAGTGAAATGTGCATTAAGAGCAAAGGGATTGAACATAGAAAAAGCAAGACCAGTGGAAACCAGTTCGCAAGTGCAGTGGGATAAAGATGATGGCATGGCCATGTTCATTTTAATATCGTCCATGGATTTGAACCAAATATCTCTTATAGAAAACTGCGAGACTGCTAAACAAGTCATGACAAAATTAGAACACAAAATCAGAAATAGAAATCAGAATTAGAAATTAGAAATCAGAATATAACAAAATGTTAATTCATGAGAAGTTCTACCAATATTCATATAGTGCCAGTGACACCATGGCACAGCATGTACCCAAGGTGGAAGGCTTAGCAAAGCAGCTACGGGAGACTGGTGAGAAGCAGTAATGACAAAGATTCTAAGCACTTTACCATCAACATACCGTTCGCTTAGACAAGCATGGTTGTCACTCGATGAAGGTAGCCAAACAATTCAAAACCTCACTTCTCGCTTAGTAGATGAAGAAGCCAGCCTTGCCAACGATACAAGTAGTAGTGAGACTGCGTTAGTGACGTCAAAAGGAAATTCCAAATTAAGTAATGGCAATAAACAGAATACTACAATTGATCAAAGAAGTTTAAGTCATAGATTAAAATTTGTATGTTTGTTTGTTTATTTTGTATTGCAATAAAAGGGGCCATTTCGCTAGAGATTGCAGGAGGCCAAAGAAAAAGTACAATGATAAGAAACCTAGCAATATATGATGAAGAGGCATGGATATTAGATAGTGGAGTCTCAAGGCACATGACCTTCAAGCGTGACTACTTCTGTGAGTTGAACGAGTCTCAATAAAACAATTCTGTTAAATTGGGTAACTAACAGAGTATCAAAGTATGTGGTGAAGGAACTATACTGATAGATAAACAACGTAATGGTACATGAGAGAGATGTATACTTGAGCATGTGTTATATGTACCTGATTAGGAGAAATTTGTTTTCTGAAGGTGCTGCCATTAGAAGAGGTTATTTCATAGTAAAGAATAATGAAAAAACAATGATAATGAAGAATAATGTTGTTGTTATGAATGCACAATTAACAGAGAACAATTTATATGAATTGGATATCAATACAATCAAACAAGAAAATTGTAATATTGTGCAAACAGATATAAAAGTTTGGCATGAAAGATTAGGACATTTGAATGTCAAGGAACTTCAAAATATGTCTAAGAATGGTGTGATTCCAATTAAATTGAGTGGAAATCAGAATTTTGTTTACGAAGCGTGCCAATATGGGAAGCAAGTAAGACTCCCCTTCTTGAAATCTACTCGAGATCCAACACAGCCTGGTGAAATTGTATACAGCGATGTGTGTGGCCCTATAGAAGAACCTTCTGTGTCGGGTATGAAGTACTTTGTTTTGTTCAAAGATGGAGCTACAAGCTATCGACATGTTTACTTCATGAAACATAAGAGTGAAGTATTTCAATTTTTTCTGAAGTACAATGCAATTGTGAAGAATAGATTTCAACGTGATTTGAACATACTACATACAGATAATGGTTGTGAATATGTGAATCAAGAATTTACATAATTTCTGGAGAATAAGGGAATAACGCATGAACCTACTGCCCCGTATACCCCACAACAGAACGGGAGAGCAGAAAGAGATGCGTTCTATCATGGAAACTGCAAGAACAATGTTATATGCTAAGGACATTCCCTTAAACTTGTGGGCAGAAGCTGTCAACTGTGAAATATATTTGTTGAATAGAAATACATCAAGCCAGATGGGAGATGTTACACCATTTGAACTCTGGCATGGAGTAAAACCTAACTTTCAACATATCAGAATATTTGGATCCATTGGTTATGTACATATACCAAAAGAAAAGCGAAGGAAGCTTGCCAAGAAAAGTATGAAGATGTTGTTAGTCGGATATGACCATGGTAATTACAGAATGTATGATCAAAATACCAGGAAGATCGAAGAAGAGAATCGCGGGACGTGAAATTTGATGAATGTAGTATACTAGAAGAAAAGCAAAATTTTGTAGAAATGAGAGTTGAACAAGAAGAAAAAGAACATTCTACAATGTTTACCTCAAGGAGTGAGATTCAACATCAAAGCAATGTACCTGAAGAGATCTCTTCAGATGATAGTATGAAAAGTTTAGAAGATACAGATGAAAGTTATATTCCTCCAAAAGGTATAAATTTGGGACAGGAGGAACAGAGAAACATCACGTTACGTCATCGTCGAAATAATACCTTAGAAGCTAATTTCATAGAGTTGGAAGTACCTAACACTTACGAAGACGCTATGAATAGTCCAAATTCTCATTTATGGAAGAAAGCTGTGGCTGAAGAGCTTCAGTCACACGAAGAAAATCAAACTTGGATACTGACTGATAGAACTGAGAAGAAGCTTATTTCTTGTAAATGCGTGTTTACAATAAAGAAGATTATAGATGGAGAAATAGTACGATTCAAAGCACGACTGTGTGCACGCGATTCACACAAGTCAAGGGCTTGGACTATGATGAGACTTTTTCCCCCACTAGAAGGTACGATTCCATCAGGGTGCTGCTTAGCATCGCTGCGAGAGACGAACTACAAATCGAACAATTTGATGTGAAGACGGCCTTTTTATATGGTGAGCTCTCTGAGGACATATACATGGAGGTGCCGGAGGGATTGGAAACTCGGTCTTCAAAGTTCAAAGTTCTCAGTCGTCAAAAGTATGTAAGTTAATTAAATCTATATACTGTCTTAAGCAACTTCGAGATGTTAGAATGAGAAAATTTGTTCTTTTCTAACTACCTATGGTTTCAAACCGTGTCCATCTGATAATTGTGTATTTGTAGGATATTTTAAAGATGTTAAAGTAATGTTAATTCTTTATGTCGATGATGGATAATTTTTGGCCAAAAGTAAAGGTGTTTTGTCTGATGTGTTAAATAATCTTAAACAAAAGTTTGATATTAAGATTGTAGACTGTAATTTATTTATTGGTATGGAAATAAATAATGAAAAGTAAATAAACAGTATATTAAAACAATAATAAATAAATTTAATTTGTCAGATTCTAAAAGTAGTAGTACTCCTGCTGATGTAAACGTAAATTTATCTAACAATACAAGTAATGAGCCTATGAATTTCCCATATAGACAAGCAGTGGGAACATTGCTATTCTTGCCATCTGTATCTAGACCTGACATAGCATACACTGCGAATGTTGTTAGCAGGTAATTTTATCAGAGAGAATGTTGCAACAAAAATTGTTGATATTAAATATGTTGATAGTTCAAATCAGTTGGCTGATTTCCTGACTAAAGCTTTGCATGTAAATAAATTTAATTCAATTAAAGCTAAGATGATGGGAAATGTTTAATGTGGCTAATGTTTAATGTTTCTGGATTAAATCTATGTTTAATTTCTGAAATTGTTGGAACAAAGGATTTAAGTTAAAAGTAAAAGAAATATGTAGTGAATTGTTATGTCTACCTTATAAATTTAAGTGGGAGTGTTGAATAAATATAAATTTATAAGATAGATAGTAGATGTCTTTGTAAACATTTTGTTAAAGAGTTTCTTCATAAACGTATAAGTTTAGTTTAAGTTTTATGATTACCTATATAGTGCAGCGAAAAAAGTAAAATACGGACTGCCTTCGCCATATTATGATACATCCTTTTATGATTCTTCCAAAGTGGCCTTTTTAGGCCCCCTGTAGTTCGTACTGTTACATCCCTACTTACATCCCCCCTTGATCAAATGTACCGGATTTTTACTCTCTTTCTTTATAACTATTCCACAAGTCGATATCATTAGTAGTTCCTGAAATAAGCAACTGTGACAGACAGACAGATAGACAAAGACTCACCATAAGGGTTCCGGTTCCTCTATGTCATCGTCTACAAAAAAGGCGAAGTCGGTAAATAAACCTGTTAAAGAGTTTCTTCATGAACGTATAAATTTAGTTTACGTTTTATGATTCGGGTGGCGCTGTTTGCTTTTCTCTTTGATATAGAAATTAAAAATAAATATCGTTCCTATAGAAATCTAACGTGAGTCTTATTGAAATATTACTGAAATCTCAATAAAAATAATATAGTACTTACTTCGTTTTTTGACGCCATTATTATTTGCAAATACACTAACTGAGTTTCCAAAAATAATAAAGTACGAAGGAATGAGCAGATTGTTGTCCATAATATCTATAAAATGAAACATTATTATTAGAAAGAAAGCATGAAGAACAACTCAAATATTAATTGAACGTTTGAAATTTTAGTAGACACCGACGTACCAATATTCGAAAACAAGATTTATACAGAGAATACGCTTTCAAAATATTTTGATACATCTTAAACAATTTTTCACAATATATATCATTTTCTTCTTCAACACTTATAACAATAAGTACATTTTTAACCCATTCCTTGAGATACATTATTAGCAACACCATAATTCGAATAGTATAAACTAGATTTAAATCGCATCCAAGGATCATTAAGGTATTGGATATATCCAGGACATTAATTGGTATCAGCATAATATAGAAAATGGCTGCCGAAAGATCAAAACTTAATATAGACAGAACTGAGATCCAATTCCAAATAATATAAGTTCGTACACTGCTAGTAATGTCAAAGCCCCTATTAATTTCTTGGATACTCATAATGAGGGAGATGTTGCTGGGACTATGGCCCATGTTACAAATGATGAGCATTATGGAGCCGACACAATAGAAAGTGATAGAAATGATATACCCCATAACGTCATGCATATCAACAGTATTGGTAGAAAGACGATAGACCGTCAACACATTTAAAATGAAAAAAAATAACCACAGCATTATAGAATACTTTTTATCACACGGTGTGATATGAATATCTCTTATTTTGTACTTTGAAGAGAATAATATTGAGAGCAACATGTTGAAAGGTTGAACAATTTTTTTAATATCTTTGTCCAGTCTGTTATTGAGAAACAATTCCACTGTAGCCATTGAAGGTTTCCACATGATTGTTTTTTATTGTTTTATATTCTGCCGTTAGACTACAACTGAATGCCTAACCTAACAAAGTAGATATAAAATGTGAATCTAATTAGGTTAATTTTATTTCGACCAGAGCAATAACTTTCAATGTTGATTGTTTCGAGTCAAATGACGTAAACAACTTCCTTAATGTATATTAGCTTCCATTGGCATTAAGTACAAGTACTTCAATAAACATCCCTACATTCAGAACACATCGAATAAGCATAGTGTTACACCTATTAAAACAATTGTATTAAATAAACAACGATAGCAGTTTAAAATGTGTATTTAATTAGGTCATCTTAGCGTGTACATAGATATAATTAAGATAAAGTTATTGGAACCTCGTAAAACAATAGAATTTAGCCAGTTAATCAACTATAATTCAAACTAGCTGTGCCCGCGACTTCGTCCGCGTGGAATAGTGACTTTTCGGGCAGCATATTTTGAATTACATATACCGTCTACAGACCGGGCATTTGCTGTCCGAACCCTCTGAGAACTCAGGCGAATTTCAGTGAAAGTCTCAGATTCTAGTGCTTAAGCTTCACGATCGGCAGTGAGACGTATTTCTCGTTCTTCCTGTGTTTCCTGAGACCGAACATTTGCTATCCGAACCCTCTGAGAACTCAGACGAATTTCCCTATCAGTGAAAGTCTCAGACTCACGCGATAGTGTATGAGCTTCACGATCGGCAGTGAGACGTATTTCCCGTTCGTCCTGTGTCTCCTGGAATCGAGCATTTGTTGTCCGTACTCTCTGGGAGCTCAGGCGGATTTCCCTGACAGCAAAAGTCTCAGACTCACGCGATAGCGCGTGAGCTTCGCGATCGACAGATAAACGTGCCTTTCGTTGTTCCCCGTTTTCCCTATTTCGAGTTGTCATCATTCGAGAACGATTTGAACTCAGTCGAGATTCTCGCTGAGTCGAAGTTTCTGCAGCACGAAACCTAGCCTGGTGCAGAGAGCCGTTTGCCTCACGACCTTCCTCAGATTCCTGTGATCGAACTAATCTCATCCTTTTAGCATTTCTGCTACATTGGGAGAGGTTAGATCTTCTTCGAGGCATTCTTACAATAAAATAGTACTTACTACTTAAACAATTAAATTATAAATACTTACAGATTAATATACAGTCTAAAATTATCACAGTTTAAGTAATAAGTGTTAAGACGTGTAAACCAAACGTCATTATCATCATCATTTCAGCCGATAGACGTCCACTGCTGGACATAGGCCTCCCCCAATTTTGGGGGGGTTTGCCATAATCGCCACGCTTGGCAGGCGGGTTGGCGATCGCAGTATGGTATGGTGGTGGAATGCATAGAGAACGCTGCTGCCCATTCTCCGGTGAGACCCTTAGTCGCCTTTTACGACACCCACGGGAAGTAAGGGGTGGTGCTATTCTTCTACACAGACAAACGTACTAACTTTATAAAACAAAAGAATTTCTAAAAAAAATAATTACTAACCTAAGCTAATGAACTTATAATTAATAAAGAAAATCAAGAAAAGAAATGCCTAACCTATACCAAATACTTATAATATTTATATACAAACCCTAAATACAAATTAAGATAAGTATACCGAAAATCAGGGAAAGAAATGCCTAACCAATAATAAATGCTTACAATATTTATTTACAAAACCCTAAATAAAAATTAAGATAAGTAAATACCCAATAATCAAGGAAAGAACCGCCTAACCTATACCAAATACTTACAAAATTTTAAAGAAAATTAAGAAAAAGAACCTAACCTACAAACCCTAAAATATAAATAAATGAAATATGCAAACAGTCAGTATTCAAGTGAATCGCAATAATCGAATCCAACTATTCGCCTATACTCTCCAGGATACGTGCGTTCGCTACGAATAACTGAATCCTTATGGCAGCGGCGCGTTTTCTTTTGAAATGGTCATCTCGCAGTTCAACCTGAGGGGTTGTCGACTGCTTAACCTGGCTTTCCTGTGGATGCCTCAATAAATTAAGGCCTCCAGCCAGGGCATAATACACAACTTAACTACACAATATAAACTTAAAAACTAAGCGACTACACGCTAAGGGCACCCCCTGTGGGGTACGGACCTCGGCTTAGGGCGTCGCTGGGAGAGGGCAGCAAGGGACAGGCTGGATCGGAATTATGGCAGCGGCGCGGCTCTCAGCGCGCTTTATACAAGGTGTAACGGAAAGGGGGTATCAACCCTGAAGGAGGTGAATGTGCTCATGAAACTGAACAAATTTCCCCAAAGAACATAGGTCGAAATATGAAAAAAAATTTGGACCTCCCATAGTAATAGTAAATCATTGATGTGCTATATTACTATGGGAGGTCCAAATCACCTACAATAATATTTGGCCCACACATAATACAAAATAACATCATAAGTATGTCCTTTATGTAAATAATTATCAATCATCAGGTAAAGTCATTTCAAAAGTAAATACTTGATTACCAAAACAAGTTTCCAAAAATACCATATTATTACAACCCATTATCAAAACATTTCAGTCACCAATTCCAATTTTAAACCACTCGAGTAGGTATAATAGTTTCAACCACAACCAAAATTATTTGTTTATATTTATATCCGACAAAATTGTGAAATCCCAATAACATCACATTCGACCTACCCGACGTGTTCGTGTGCGCAGCACAAATTTAAGCTCCCGTGTTTAATATTTATAAAAGTAGTATAAAGTGTACATGTAAAGACAAAACCTACATCAGTGTAAAGCTCAAGAAAAGTTCTGTGATCGGTGACAGTGATCATTAAAATCGGACCTATAATACCGAAGATATCGCAGTAATAAGTGAAAAAAAAATCAGTAAACACTGATCAGCTGCTTGTCACGGGTGAGTCACTGCATGCGCCGACCGTTCCACCCGACACCGTCATACTATCGCTGTCGCAGCCGCTTCTAGGCATGCGGACTGTTGCTACGCTGCTCGCTCACTTATCACGCACCTCCGCGCACTCTACTCGTGTGCTCCTCGCTTCGCCGTAAGCTAGCTGAGTCACCGCCTTTGTTTACGAACGCAAACATTATTTTCTACATACAAGATGAATACAATTTGTAATGCTTGTAAACAAGATATTGCTTCTAACAGATCAATAAACTGTACCCAGTGTGAGGCAAACTACCACCCGATCTGTGTAGATGTAGCACTTGAATCCTCAAAGCAAAGTGATAACTGGGTTTGTCCTTCTTGCCGCTCTAAAACACCACGGACTGACAACAGCAACACTGCTGTCTGCCCATCTGCTACAACCGTTGAGCTCGACGTCTCGCGCGTCAATAAGCAATCTCGCGCACACAAACGTATGGCTATCGGCTCACCCAGCCGGGACGGCCTTGAAGACTCCGTTTCATTTTCTGAGCTAGTAACAGAAATTCGACTTATGCGCTCGGACATGGCAGAGGTTAAATTCACTCTAACAAAACTGTTTGACGGAATGGACAAATGTAATGCCCGTTTAGACCTTTTTGAGGAGCGTATCGCGTCACTTGAACAAAACTCCACCCAAGTGGCTGCAATGAACGCAACGATATGCTCATTAAAAGACCAACTGAATCAGCAGTCGCAAGCGGGCATGAGAAATGAAATTGAGATAATAGGAGTGGAAGAAATCACCAATGAAAATCTTCATCATATTGCTATGGTTACAGCGGCTAAAATCGGGGTCAATTTGGCCCTAGACGATATCGACTGGACCGCTCGAGCAGGCCTGAAGAAAGGCCCAACATCCAACCCTGACTACAATTTCCCCCGGCCCGTCATAGTCAAACTTTTGCGTAGAGCAAAAAAGGATGAAATCATAAAAGCATTTAAAACAAGACGCAATCTATCATCCCAGGATATTGAAATACAGGGGCCGAACAGGAAAATTTTCATTAACGAACACCTCACTAAAGATAATCGTATCTTATTTCGTGAAGCCAGAACCCGAGCTAAGAATGCTGGATTTAAGTTCTGCTGGACGAGCAGAGGCCAAATACTCGTTCGTCAAGTCGAGGGGAAGACAGCTATTCACATTAAAAACAATAGAGACCTGGACCACTTCCTTGGCACAATCCTCTCAGCTTCACCTCCCTTTCCAGATGTCTCGAGCTGAATTCTATTGCTGTAACAAGTCGCGATGCATAGGTGTTTTAAATATTTGCTTGTGTGTCATAATTTTTCATGTTACTGTTTCCTTAAAAAATGTTTATAATAGCTGTAGGTCAATAGGTCGCTTTGCGAATAGAAATGGTTGCAATATATTAGAATGTTCTCTAGTTACTAATACTTATGTTCGCCATACCTTTAACTCCAAATTCTCCTCACTCACAGAGCAACTCACCACCAAAAATCAAATATTACAGTTAAACAAGAAAGTCGCATACTTCCTGTCACATAACCATCATACCTACAAATCACACTCCCAGTCAAACACTCGCTCACATCACATTCTCCATAAACTCACTGGTCAACGTAGCCGATCCCTTCTCTCCGGCACAAAAGCGGCAACAAGTCCCCTTAAACTATATTTCAGCATTTCTCCAACGTTGTTGGATAATGGATAAAGTCGATCTATCTAACGAAATCGATGAAACGCTAACGTTGCCTTGCCGCATTATTGATAGACCAGAGCTATGCCGGGATTTATTAGTGGAGCACGACTTTAAAGTGCTAACTTGTAATATAAGGAGCTTACAGAAGAACTTTCCTGAGCTTGTAACGGTACTCCACCGCCTCGGCTGTCAATTCGACGCAATAGTGTTAACAGAGTGCTGGCTTAACGAAAACTCGATAATCAATCAGTTACCAGGGTACAACTGCTTTCACACTCGTAAAGTTATCAATAAAAGTGGTGGAGTGACTGTATACGTGAGAGATACTTGGCCAGTTTCAGTTACCGAACCGGAGTTTGATGAGGCCAATTGTCTGGTTGCCAACATTAACACAAATGTTACACTTCTAGGGATCTACCGCTCCCCGTCATTTAGTAATACAGATAGATTCCTAAACTCATTAGAAAACTCGCTAACCGGTCTGAATAGTCCATGCGTGATTGTAACAGGGGACATTAATATAAACCTTCTTGATAACAACCCCAATGCCACTTTTATCGCCTATCAGTGTCTCCTGTTGGAATGCGGGCTCCTCCCTGCTATCACAAAACCAACTAGAGGCAAAGCTTGCCTAGACCACGCGTTTATTAGAACTAAAGGATCAACGCAGGGAGTAGTCTGTAAATCATCTATAACAGACCATGACCTTGTGATCTTAGGCACAAACATGTTAAAAGTAAGTAATCCACCACGCAGCAGGTTTAAAATAAAAATAGATTACTCTAGGATCACCGAGGAGATTAGTAAAGTCGACTGGACCGAAGTAACATCTAGTACAGAAGTGAATGACGCGGTGCTAATGTTCAACAAAATTTTAACAGACATCATAGAGAAGCACACGGAAAAAATCAAAATTAGCCGTTCGAAGTTTAACTTGAAACCGTGGGTCACCCCCGGCTTGATTCGGTGCATGCACCATCGAGACGCGCTGCATGCTCAAGTGAATGCGCAACCATTAAACCACGAGTTAAAATCCGTATATACACGTTATAGAAACTTCTGTAACAACATCCTTCATAAACGTAAGGCAGATTATGAGGGTAAAGAGATAGAGGATCACAGCAACCAACCCAAAAAGCTCTGGCGAATCATTAAGGACATTTGTGAGTTTCCTAAAAAATTTAACGACAATCAGGAACTCCTCAAGTGTAAAGAAAATAGCTCTTCGTCCATTAACTACTGCAACAGTCATTTCGTCTCAGCCGGTAAGCACTTGGCACACAACATTTTAAACAAGCTTCAGACTACAGAGAGCAAACTATGTAATGATGCCACTCTCGTAAACCGATCCAAAGACTCTCTGTTCTTTCAGCCTACAGACAATAGTGAAATTGACAACCTCATCACTGATATGAGAGACGACAGTGCACCTGGCTCTGACGAGATCCGTCCACTCCTCCTGAAACACATTAAACCATTTATACTAAGCCCTTTAGCACATATCTGTAACCTGAGCATGTCAACGGGTACATTTCCTAACTGCTGGAAGGTGGCCGCTGTAACACCGATTCACAAGAAGGGTGAAAAAGACTGTCCTGACAACTACAGGCCTATTTCTCTGCTTTGTGTTCTATCAAAGATCTTAGAAAAGCTTGTTAATAACCGTCTCATCAGCTTTCTTGAAAAACACAGCCTATTGTCCGAACGCCAGTACGGCTTTAGGCGCGGTAAGTCCACAGAGCAAGCCGTTGGGCTTTTGGCTGACATTGTCTCTTCAAAGGTAGATGGGGGAAAACGGTCAATTGGTGTCTTTCTTGATCTGGCCAAGGCATTTGACACGGTCTCCATTCCAATGCTATTAAAAAAGCTAGATTGCTTTGGCGTAAGAGGCATCGCTCGGGACTGGTTTAGAAGCTACTTAATGGATAGACAGCAGTATGTTGTGATCGGGGACAATGCCAGCGAAAACCTTCCAGTCACTTTTGGCGTGCCACAGGGCAGTGTTCTGGGGCCGACATTGTTCACCATGTACATGGATGACATTTTGAGGTTGACTGTCCCACAATCAGATATGATTTGTTACGCAGATGACACAGCTATCATATTTCACGGTGACACATGGGAGGACGCCACATACGCCGCAGAAAATGGCATGCGTATTGTATCTGACTGGCTCGATAGAAATCTTTTAACATTAAATGTCGCAAAAAAAAATTTCATAACGTTTTACATCAGCCGTTCCAGTCGTCCCGCGATTGATAATGTCAAAATTCACAACATCCACTGTCATGCCACGAATTGCTCCTGTGATGATATAGGCAGAGTCAATTCAATTAAATATCTAGGAGTCACAATTGACCAGAATTTGTCTTTTAAGGAACATACCTCAACACTCTCTAAAAAAATCCGTAAGTTTATTTATATATTTAAATCCCTACGTGCCAGTGCCCCGAAAGACATATGCAGAAAAGTTTACCTAGCTCTTTGTCAATCGCTGCTGCAGTACTGTGTAGGCGTCTGGGGTAGCGCAGCCAAATCCTATATGCTTGAACTCGAACGTGCACAACGGGCTGTTCTTAAAGTCTTCCTTGGAAAACCGCGTCGCTATCCAACAGACGAACTATACAAAGAAGCAGGCGTCTTGCGCGTCCGACAGCTATATATCTTGAAGTCCCTTCTTAAACTTATTGCTGCGTCAGGGAGACAATTCACTTACGTACAAAGAGGTAGAATAGGAGCTGATAGACTTCCAATCCCAAGAGTTAGAACGGTTTTTGCTACACGGTTTTCACTCTTTCTTCCTATTCGAGTTTTTAACAAAGTCAATAAATCCACACTAAAGATCCCTGGAAATATACACGAAGCCAAGACTGCTATAAAGAAATGGCTTCAGGACCTGACCTATGATGAAACAGAAGATCTCTTGCGCCCCTTGAAATAACTAGCACTCAAACGTCACTCTCATAGGTGAAATGACACTCAAATAGTTAAGACCTTTCCCGGCCCCTGTCTTAAACTTTTAACACACACACACACACACACCCACATACACACACACACACACCCACATACACACACACACCCACATACACACACACCCACATACACACACACATGCTCACTCGTCCACACACACTACTCTTCCACCATTCCAATTAATAATGCCATCCATTCCAATTAATAATGCCATCTTGTTTACTTATGTCTTTAATTATGCATGTTGATCTTTTCATTGATTTTATTATTATTGTTTTTTTTTAATATTTATTTCATTGATTGATAATATTATTTTGTTACTGATTTCTGAACGATTTTAATTCCTATTTTTATCATAATAAATTGTTACTTGTGTCTTGCTGTGCTGTGTCACGCTGAACAGTCAATAATTCAATCTGCCTCTTCTCTCTCTATTGGGCCACCAAGATACAGGCTGTGCCTAGTTTGGGGCCCACGGCTACTTCTACTTATGCACTCTTTTAACTATCATTGTTACTGTTTGTATGTTTCCTAACTTGTGTGTGTCAATAAATTGATTATTATTATTATTATTACTTCGTTCATCAAAATTAATATTATACCTGATTTTTCCTGGAATTCATTCACCAAGATCATTCAATTTCATTCAAGTTTAACCTCCAAGCAAGTCGATCAACTTCTCCGTGCTGTCCACTTCTGTATCATTTGAGCTAGCGCCCGAGTCGAGGAGGACTCGGGCGCTAGCTCAAATGATACAGAAAAGGTTTTAACGAGTCCGACGACACAAGAGCTCTGAATCGCTTATACCCTTTCACACCTTTCAGTGAAGTAATAATGCTATCATTTCCTACTACTTTCGTTGCCTTATAAGGTCCGCTGTACTTTTCCTTCAGTTTTCGTCGAACGTTCACATTTCGGTCAGCAGCTCCTTTCCATAATACTAAATCGTTTACCTTGTATTTTGTTGGAGATTTATGCTTTATATTAAAATATTTGCGCATTTTCTCCCCCGTCCGGTTTAGGTTTGCTGTAGCTTCGGTCCTAGTTCGTGCAGCTGTCTCCTCATTATCCACGATGTTATCTCCCATACCTTGATACCTGCTTCGAGTCGCGGAAAACATGAGCTATATGGTGTAAATCCAGTCGAACCGTTTTGTAAATTATTCATCCGCAGGTGATGTTTGTGATCCGAGTATCCCAATCCTTTTCATCTTCCACGCTTGTGTTGAGTGAATCTAGTAATGTACGATTATACCTCTCCACTTGGCCATTTGCGCGTGGACTCGCTACAGCATTTATTATGTGTTTTATTTGATTATCCAAACAAAACTGTTTGAAGTGTTTACTTTTGAAACTCGTACCGCTGTCAGATATCATTATTTTTGGATAACCAAATAAACAAAATATGTCATTTAAAGATGTTATTACCTCTCGAGTCTTTGTAGTTGTAACTGGTACCGCCCATGTGAACTTCGTGAAGGAATCTACCACCATCAGCACAAAACTATTACCTGCTCGACTTTTGCAGAAAGGACCAAGATGGTCTATGTGCAGAGTATGCATTGGCTCCGGAACTTTTTCAATGGGGTGTAACTCACCTTCAGGTCTTCCATACTGTCCCTTCTTGGAAATACAATCTAAACATGAGGTGATATATTTTCGTATAACGCGTCATTCCTGAAAACCAGAAGTTACCTTTGATGATTTCCTCACAACGCTTCAGGCCTGGATGTCCGATGCAATCATGATACTCCCTCATGACATTCCACCTTCCATATTTAGGGACTACTAACCTGAGTTCTCCATCCTTAACGATCTTGTATACTCGACCATCTTTCAGCTTGTAATTATTCCTTATATCTGGGTCGCTGTCCCCAGATTCTAATTTTGTTCAAATTACGCGAATCTTCTCATCTTGATTTTGAAGACATACTAACCAATCAAATACGTCAATCACGTTGATGTCTGCTTCTAAGGGAGGGTCTACTGGAAATCGGCTCAGCGCATCAACGTGTCCATGAGACTTACCTGGCCTATGAACGACTTCCATGTTGTACTCCTGAATAGACAACCACCATCTTGCTATTCGAGGTAGTAGGTCCTTTTTCAGGAAAGTGTCTCGAACGGCTGCACAGTCTGTTACCACCTTAAAATGATTACCTGCTAAATTAATTCTGAATCTCCTCAACGATTCCACTACAGCCAATGTTTCCAATTCGTAGGAATGATACATAGCTTCTTCTTTGCTTGTTTTTCGGCAGAAATACGCGATTGATTTCATACCTCCATCATGATCCTGAAAGAGAATTCCAGCTACACCTTTACTGCTTGCGTCAGTGTGAACTTCTATGTCACCTTTCCTACAAAATAATGAGAGTATTGGTCGAGTCGTCAAAATCTTCTTCAGCTGATCGAAAGCCCTTTGCTGTGCTGAATCCCAAATCTACGGTGCATTATTTTTAAGCAACCCATACAGACCATACGTGACAGACGCATAGTCTTTAACAAATTTCCTGAAATAACTAGTCAGACCTAAAAACATCCTAAGCTCGTGTATATTCTTAGGTTCTTTATAGTTGGCCACAGCATCAATTTTCGTACTACCAGGCCTAATACCTTTTTCGCTGATCTCGTAACCGAGGTAATCTATTTTATCTTGCAAGAAAAAACACTTATCCAGATTTAACGTTAATTTCGCGTCCCTTATTATTTCCAAAACTACCCGAAGTAGATCGAGGCCTTCCTGCTCAGTTTTTGTGGGTAGCAACAGATCATCTATACAAGGAAGCACCTTATCATGACGTAACGAAGAAAATATCTTGTCTATAAGTCGCTGGAAAATAGCGGGCGAATTTGCCAAACCGAAGGGCATGCGTAAAAATTCATATTCAGGCGTGACAAAACCGGTTCGGTGGATTGAAGAATCCGCAAAAGGAATCAGAAAGAAACTTAGCGACAAATCAAGACTCGTAAAAATGTTCTTCCCACCTAGTTTCTGGATTTGTTCTTCTATGATGGGCAGAGCATTTATCTTTTACGGTTATACTATTTCATTTTCTAAAATCCACACAAAACCGATAATCTCCGTTTTTTTTTCTAACTAATACAATCGGACTGGCATAATTAGACGACGATTCCCTAATAATACCGTTGGATATCATATCTTCAATCTTTTCTCGTACTATTGCCTTTTCTGAAAAAGAAAACCTGTATGGACGATAACAAATCGGCTTATCTGAGTTAAGTTCAATATTCAATTCTATTTTGTAAGTCCTGCCTAATTCTGTGTCTATCAAAAAACAATCTGAATTTAAATTAATTAATTTTTAAAAAAATCCTTTAAAATCTCTACCAACTCTTTAACTACCTGTTGATCTCTGGATCCACATTTGATTTTTGATAAATGATTTATTTCTGTAAGTAGGTTTTTACAAACACTTTTACACGTCAATAATATTTTTTAAACTAGATGAGGTCGGCTTTTCCTATCTGACTACTCTGAGAAGAAAGGCCGAAACAAACTCAGAGGTCACAGTCTCTTTTAAAGTCCAGACAAAATCTTGGTCAGATCGTGTGAAGACCATGTAGATTGGTGTCTGAAATGGTCTTTTGAGGAAAGAACCTCACAGATTGAGCGGACCTGTCCAATCAGTGCACGCATTTGTCAAAAATCGTGCAGCTCAACTCAGAAGTTGATCAGCTCAACGATTTGACGAACAATACCAAAGAAAGGACATTTGGGTAGGCCACGTAAATTACTCAAACTGCCAGATCATGATTATAACTAAGAAGGAAAACAGAAAAAAAATGACCCACATAGTCCTCACATTCACAATAAATTAATAGAAAAAATTAAAAAAAAAAAAAATCTTTACAAAGTAAATATTCATGTCAATTCTAAATAAAATTCATCAATGTCAATGTGTATATAAAAATCCGAACATAAGCTTTGAGGACCATGTAGATTAGTGTCTGAAATGATCTTTTGAGGAAAGAACCACACAGATTGAGTGGACCTGTCCAGTCAGTGCACGCATTTGTCAGTAGCCGTGCAGCTCAACTCAGAACATAAGGAGCTCAACGATTCGACGAACAATACCAAAGACAGGACATTTGGGTAGGCCGCATATACTACTCAAACTGCCAGACCATGATTAAAACGAAAACAATGAGCCACATAGTCCCCACATTCACAATAATTAAAATAATATAATACTTTATACAGTCAATGTACATGTCATTGTTTAAGTAAATAGATACTTAAAAAAAAAAAAAAAGGATGAAAATATTAAAGTGTAAAAATAGAAAAATAACATTCACTGTCTAAACCTATTGGAGCAGCTCAATCCCAAGCCTTTTTGTCCTCAATATAGTCTTTTACAGTATAATAGGCTTTCTGGCATAGTTTTCGCTTTATAAAAGATTTGAATTTATTATGGCTTAGTTCTTGAATGTGGCTAGGAAGTTTATTATAAAAACGTATACATTGGCATCTAAACGAGCCACCTATTTTCTTGAGCCTTGTTGTAGGAACAACAAATTTGTGTTTGTTCCTAGTATTTATGTTATGGATATCACTGTATTTTTTAAACAGATTAATATTTTTATGTGCATACAAAAGATTTTCATAAATGTACTGAGAAGGCACAGTCATTATATTAATCTCTTTAAATTTGTCTCTGAGGGAGTGTCTCGGACTTAATTTATAAATTGATCGAACAGCTCGCTTCTGTAAAACAAAGATAGTCTGAATATCGGCGGCATTTCCCCACAATAGAATACCGTACGACATCACACTATGAAAATAACTAAAGTAAACTAAACGGGCTGTCTCTAAATCAGTCAAATCACGAATTTTCCTAACGGCCTTTTTTTATATTCCTTTTGTTATATCAATGTTCATTATCGAAACAATATTATCTGCAAAATTACCCGGAGATCAACCTATTTCCCGAGTAACCAATCCACGAACAATAATCTGGTCTTTCTCGAAACAAATTGGTTTTTTTCTTTTATTAACTATGAACATGGCTTGTACTGGAAAACAGTGCACAGAAGCAGGAATGCTATAGTTATAACCATTATAAATAATTGTACGAGTATCTACAAACAGTAGAGTTGATTTGTCAATTTTAATATCATTGTAGGTGTCAATAAATAAGGATGAATGAGCTGGAACGACAGTCTCTGCAGAGCACAAAGTGTTAACCTTATCTACATGTACCCACTTGCAAATAATTTATTTCAACAGATTCAATTTCTTTTTCATCTCTATCTGCATATCCTAAAAAGACGGTAGTCCCACTAATTGTAAGCTTGAATTTTTCATTGTTCAAAATAGGCTGTCCAATAAAAACGTCAGCGCGGTTCATGACGGCGTCGACAACAACTACGTCTGAACAAACCTTAACCTCATCTATAACGAACTCTAATGATACCTCTCCGTGAGCTTTAATCGGTGGTCCACCAAACCCGTTCACAAAAAAACACAAGGTTGCACTGAAAGGCCAAGCTTTAGAACACAATCATGTGTGATAAGGTTGACTTGAGCCCCCGTGTCTAAATAAGCGGTAGCTTTTAAACCATTAATCAAGACGTGATTAAAATAAGATTAATTTACCTGTACTTGTACTATGCTTACAGCTTTTTGATAGCACTGCTCCTTTTTGTGGTTGGTTTTCCCGCAGATTTCGCATTTTATAGCGTTAGGATTTTTAGGGCATGATCGGACAACATGCCCCGACTCGATACAAAGAAAACAAGTTACACCCGGCTTTCGTTCTTTTGGATCTCTGATTGCTTCTTTGGAAGACCCTGATGCGGAGTCTCGACCTTGAGGAACGTTTCTCTGACTTTGGTTCATTCTTTTGTCGTCGTTCATGCACAGAAAGTGAGAATAAAGCTCGCCTGGAGTTTTATAGTTACTAGCTCTTGCAGAAGTCCACATGTGGAATGGCAACGCTTCAATGATACACGACACCGTTTTTTCTCCAATGATGTCACACTTAGCATGGTACATTTCGAATAGAAATAATGAGTCATCTTTCCTTAAATGACTTTTTCCTATTTAACATTTTCCTCACTGCGTCTGCATAATCTACGCTTTGAGGGAACGCTTCCAGACGTACCGCAAACATCCGCAGATGGCAGCACCTTTACATAGGACGACGACAGCTTTCGCCGTCTAACGCCTAACGTGTGGAATATTCACAATAGCATGATAAATCCTGGGACATAGGCCTCCTCTCTTCAAGAAGGAGTGGGCACAATGCGGGTTGGGAGATGTCATGTCACATGTCTTCGAATTTCTGGTTCCAGGACATGTCAGTTTCCTCATGATGTTTTCCTTCACCGTTTTGAGATCAAAGGTGGTAAAATTATTAACACTTAGTAAAGCACCTGGCTGGGTTCAAACCGAATGGTCTACGACTTCTAAGCCCCGCTTAGGAGTGGTAGACCAGTCGGTTTGAACCCAGCCAGGTGCTTTAATAAGTGTTACTGGACCATCACAGGTCTTGCAGCTTAAAGCAAACTGATCATCAATCATTCAATTTTGACAAAAAAATCTTATAGGGTATAAAAAGATCCTTTACGAAGCCGTCATCTACGCACTCTGTACATAAAACTAAGTAACTTTGTTTAAAAATAATTGTTGGGACACGACTTTTATTTTTTAAGACAAATCACTGTACGTTTGCGCGCACTTTTTTTGTACATAAACATAAAAATAGCTTGAACCTTGATCTTCAATATCTCCTTATTGGATTATGGATTAAATTCAATCAATCAACTCAAAAGTGGGATGAGAAACTTGATCTGTTGAAAGCATTTCAAAGAAAAGCCCGCTCGGAAAGTTACTTCATCGTCATCATTGTGTAAGCAATTACAAAATAAATCAAGATATTTCAATGTGAATGTTACGGCCCCGCCGTCACATGGCGCACGGCAGGACTTTCTATGACCATGCCTGCGGAGCCATGCCGCGAGCCCGGCTGAGGCCGCGCCTCCATTTCGCGCCGCCAGGGGTGCCAGTCGTAGTCTCGCCATCGCCACAGAGTACTTTATGATAGACTGAAAGCCATCTCTTTGTGGACGTCGTTCAAATTCATTACAGATTATTTTATATTCAGATTCACAGAAATTCAGAACCATTATATACTTGTCGGAAACGTCATTAGTACGGGAGCTAACTTGACAACGAGGCGGAAGCGCTGTGACGACAAGCTTAGACGGAGTCGTTCGTTTGACCGGAATCGGAACGCTAGCACCATCTGGTGGCGCTTGACAGAGTCTAGCCTGAGTTCGTGGGGGATCGACGCTGGAGGACAGCGCGACAAGAACGATGTGAAGCTCTCTTGGACATTGGACATCGTACGAACAACATGTGCTCAGAAACTGTCCCGCGTTCCGTATCTGGTTGTGTCGTGTACCTACAATGTGTAATTTGCTAGTGTGATTAAATTGTTTGTGAAATTATAATCTGATTTGAACTGCATACCGTTTTTCTATTGCGCATTATCCAACACACAACCCACTGTAGCCCACTCTAATTCAAATATGGCTGATATTAACGAGACACACTATACCTTCCCCGTTATCAGAACTGGGATTCGTGTTGGTTCATGCGCAAAATCAGAACGCTAAAAGTGAAAGTAACCGTTGACATTTTGATAAACAAAGTGCAAACATGCGAACGCTTATTAAATAATCGTGTGGATCTGTCCAAGTTCGACTCAGACACAGCAGATACGGATGTGCGATCATAGTGCATGTTGTTTTGGGCATAGGCTGTATGCAGAATACCTTTGCCGAGTGACGCACCAGTTGCGCCCTACCGCCATGTTTGAAAAAAAAAGTGTGTCTGTAACCCGCGTTTGAGTCCGTCGTATCCTGTTTTCGTATTAAGAACACGCTGTAGGACGCGTCGTGTGCAAATGCAACAGCACACAGTACGACAGCCGATTTGTGCTTTGCTGAAAATTCCATGCAAGGAGGTCAACTTGTTGTGGCCGTCATTAAGGCGCACAAAGGGAGTCAAGGACGTGATGTGGAGCTACCAGTGACATGGAGTGACAATCCAAGCAGCCGGCAGCGGCAGCCGTCGGTGAAGCCCCTCGTGTGCTGCAGTGAGGGAATCCAGGACATGTCGCAACATGTCATGGGCCGCGGCCCGGTGCACGAGCAGTGGCAGCCAGGCAGATGGTGGAGGTGGACCGCGTGCTGCAAGCAGCAGCGGCGAGTGGACGTTTGCGTCGTACAGCTACTCTCAGGCACGTTAGAAAATAAAGGTGAGCTGTATTGTTTTGTTTACGATTCTGGTGCTGAATGCTCGTTAGTTAAAGCGAGTTGTGCAGCCACATTAAGTGGCAAACGAGTTAATAACGTTGTTGCATTGACTAGTATTGGTCAAACGCGTGTATTCAGCACAGAACAAATCATATGTAGAGTTGCAATTAGCGAGCAAAGACTTGAGATTTTATACCCGGCATTTACTGGCAAAGTAATATTATGATACGACAAATAAAGTAACGTGTTGAACAGACCTAGTTTAAGTTTATTTTGATAAAGGCTCGTAGGCTTATGGCTCGTTTGGGTGGTGTGTAACCGGATGGAGGTTACATGTGGAGGTGACCGGAGAGAGGTTGCCTGTTGTGTTAGTAACCGGATGGAGGTTACGTGTTGAAGACCGAAGGAGGTCGTTTGGTTTGATGCTTATGACTGAATGGAAGTTATAAGTATGATGATGAACACCCGATGGAGGTCAGAGCATGAGCGCTGCAATATTTTAATGAGCTTTCTATTATTTGAATGAGTATGGGTGTTGTTCAACATGTCGCTTTGAGAGAAAGAGTTGGTAATGATTTTCTTTAATAGTAATTAATAAAAACTAAATTCTTTATTGCGAGTAACTATGAGACTCATACAGTGTTAATAACAACCAACTAAACTTACAATTATGTTAGTGATACAATTACAACAATTTTCGCTTTGATTAGATAATCAAAGTTTGTTTACATGGCTCTGGTCATTGGATGTTTTGCTATGATTAATCAAAGTTTGTTTAGTTAATTTAGAGGTATTGTTTTGTAAAAACAATGAAAAGAGGATTAAAGCTTTCTGTTTTCAAAAGTTAGAAGCCGTAAGTGGTCAGAATTGGCCGAGTGGAACATGCACTGCTGTTGGTTTTTAGGGTTCCGTATAAAAACGGAACCCTATTACTAAGACTTCGCTGTCTGTCCGTCTGTCCGTCTGTCCGTCTGTCCGTCTGTCCGTCTGTCCGTCTGTCCGTCTGTCTGTCACCAGGCTGTATCTCAAGAACCGCGATAGCTAGACAGTTGAAATTTTCACAAATTATGTATTTCTGTTGCCGCTATAACAACAAATACTAAAAACAAAATAAATTAAATATTTAAGGGGGGCTCCCATACAACAAACGCGATTCTTTTGCCCTTTTTTGCTCGATATCAAAAATGGCAACAGGTAGGAACTTGAAATATTCACAAAATATTCAGTTGTATTTTAACTTTAATAATAAATAATAAAATTAAAATAAAATAAATATTTAAGGGGGGCTCCCATACAACAAACATGTTTTTTTCGGCGTTTTTGCCTTGTGGTACGGAACCCTTCGTGTGCGAGTCCGACTCGCACTTGGCCAGTTTTTTTTTTTGTGGTTACAGGCTAACACACAACGACGTGTGCAAGCAGGATGGCAGTGTCGGATAGGTGCTGCATTCTTTGGATCTCCTGTGGGAGTGATTGCTGATCAGGGACGGTGCTTTTCGTGCAAGAAGTTTCACGACTGCTGCCAAGGAAACAGTGACAGCGAGTGGATTGTCTACCGAATCTGGTGAGCCGTTTTCATTTTGTTTTGACTCTGGTACTGACTGCTTCCCTGGTAAACAACAGCAAAAATGGTTAAATTGTTAGGTATATCCCAATCTAGTTTACAATGCAATTTTAAATACGCTCACGTTAGGTTAAGAATGATGCCAGTAGGTCATGTACCAGTCGAAGTAGATGGTGATGTCAGTGGTGATGAGCAATGAGCAAGCCTATGTAGTGGGACCCACGCGAGTAGGTGTTCTCTAACGGGCGTAGTAAAGTTGTGTGTAGACACAGGGTGATGGATGTGGATCCATGCGCTGGATGTGTGAGAGCAATGTGGATTGCTGGTCGGCCGGAGCGCCGTGGTGTTGGAGTGGTTTACTCGTGTGTGGGTTTCCAGGTGCCTAAGGCTTTTAGTGAAAAAGATTATTGTTGTAATGTGGATAACGATGGTACATGGTTATGGTTGATGTTTTTTTTGCTATGATTGATTACAGTTTGATTACATGGCTCTGGTTGAATCAAGTACACTCATGAGGCTAAGGCGCATGCCATGGCACAGGCCGAGGGATCAGAGTATTACTGACGAATTTGAGGAAAGCCAAGTAAAAGTCTTGTTAATGAAACAGAGCAGAGATTAAGTTGTGTGTGTGTGTTGTGTAGGGTTTTGTGAGAAACCACAAAGTCCGAGAGTGACTTGGCGATCCGAGGGGATGCGCAAATGAATGTTGTATTTCCTGGTGATGACACCAGAACACTTTTAGGTCGTGATTTTATTGCTAACGCGGCTATTGTTCTAGACATATCTCAGGAGTCATGGCATTTTGCAGATAGTCCAGGAGACCGGCACCCGTTTTAACAATCTTATGTATTAAAAAGCGCGGCCGTGAAGCAAGCAGAGGTCTGCGATGTATCACTGCGCCAAGATGAAGGTATGAGCTTACCACCGAAGCACAGGGCCAAGACAGAGTCGCTTAGTTCGCTTCGGCGGGACCTCCTACGGACTTCGCCGTCCATAAAATAAAGGTAAGCGAGACACAGGAACCTTTGGCTTCTCCTCCCTTTAGATTGTCGCCGCTTAAGAGAGAGGCACTCGAGAAGGAGCTGCACAAACTGGTCAGCTCTGACGTCATTGAGGAGTACGAGTCGCCGTGGGCATCGAAGGTCGTGCTTGTCAAGAAGAAGGATGGCAGTTTAAGACTGTGTGTTGACTACCGCAAGCTCAATACTGTCACCGAGCCTGACCGGTACCCTCTCCCAAGGATTAAGGACATTCTTCACGATGCAAAAACAGCTAAGTACATGACTACCCTTGACCTCCGAGCTGGCTACTTTTAAGTGAATGTCGACCCTAATGATAGGGACAAGACAGCATTCACGACACCGCTCGGCACTTATAGATTCAAACGCATGCCAATGAGTTTGCGCAACTCAGGCGCAACGTTCCACAGGCCGATTGACAGATTCAAGTCGAACTTGCCAGGTACTACTCTTCTAGCATATTTAGACGACTTGTTGATAATGTCCGATGAAACCTTCGAGAAGCATCTCGCCTATCTCACCTCCGAGTTTGATCGACTCGCCATGTTCAACTTGCGGGTAAACCGCGAGAAGAGTCACTACGCGAGGGAATCGGTAAAGTTCTTAGGGCACATTATCTTACCAGGTGGTATCCATGTCGATCCAGGGAAAACCGCAGCAATTGCGGACATGCCGACGCCTCGGAACGTAAAACATCTAAAATGTTTCTTGCAGACCTCCAGTTGGTTCAGGCGCTTTGTCCCTGATTACGCAGAGGTCGCCAAACCGTTGACAACGCTGCTAAAGAAGTTAAGTATATGGAAATGGGGCCCGGAACAGCAGGCACATTCGAGAAGATCAAGCAACTGCTAGTATCGGCACCGATCCTGTGTCAGGCTGATGCGACGTTACCCTTCGTCCTCAGAACCGATAACAGTGGGTATGCTCTCGGGGCGGTTGACCACCGCTGAAAGGAACTACAGCACGACCGAGAGGGAGGCTCTAGCCGTCGTCTGGGCAGTCTCCAAGTTCAGGGGGTACATAGATGGCGCTGAAGTCGTAATCAAGTCGGACCATCAGCCACTTAGGCGGCTGATAAGTATGAAGTCTCCAAGCGGTCGCCTAGCAAGCCTTCAAGAGTATAACCTGAAAATAGAATACACACCAGGTAAGGCCAATGTTATAGCCGACACTCTATCGCGTCCGGCATGCGCCGAAGACGGCGATTGTGACCTGTGCTGCGCTGTGGTCGACGTGCCGTCTCGCAGTCTGAGGGACCTGCGCGAGAACCAAATAAAACACCCAGAGGTGAGTAAAATCGTCGAGGCCCTGGAATCCGACGATCCCTCTAGGGGGGAGGGTATGGTCAAACAAAGGGTATGTGCTCGCCGAAGGTGTGTTTTATAGATATTGCCCTGAGAACGATGAGCATGATGACGCCAGTCTGGTGGTCCCAGAACAGGAACGCGCCAAAGTATTGGCCGAATACCATGATGCACCCACCGCTGGTCACATGGGCGCGGAACGTACGCTGCAACGCTTAGTCGGTAAGTACTATTGGCCGGGAATGCGTTCCTACGTTACGTAGTACGTTAAAAATTGTGTAGGTACACAAATTAACGCTGGCAGGGTTGCCAGCATTATAAGGCAGACACTAGGAAACCGTCTGGGTTGTTGCAGACACCCGCTTCTACACGCCGGTTTGAGGTGTTAGCCGTGGACGTGTTCGGCCCTTTACCTGAAACACCGAAAGGACACAAATGGATCCTGATAGTCGAGGACACCTGCACGCGCTGGGTGGAGCTGTTCGCCCTTACTTCAGCTACCAGTGAGGAATGTGAAAAGGTACTTGTATCAGAAGTATATTTACGGTTCGGAGTCCCCTGGAGGCGCCTGGTTAGTGACAACGGTGTCCAATTTATAAGTGAGGTAATGCAGCAGACCTGTCACGCGATGGGGATTACACAATCACTTACCTCATTTTACCACCCCGAGGCGAACCCGGTGGAACGTAAGAACCTCAACCTCAAGCCACAGCTGGCGATTCTGGTGGGTAAAGACTAAGATACGTGGGATATGCACTTATCTGCAGTCCGCTTCGCCATGAACTCGGCAGTCACATCAGGAACTGGTTACTCACCCGCTTACTTGAACTTCACGCGAGACATGCGCGCGCCAGCAGATGTCATGTCAGAGATGCGCACCATAATCGAGAACGATAATTATGTTGGTGACATCACTAATTTCCTTAAGAAGATTTCGTCGGTACTCTTAGACGCTCGTGACGTCTATGAGAGTGCCCAGGCGGCACATAAGAAGTACACCGATGAACATCGTCGACCAGCTCCAGATTACAAGGTTGGTGATCTAGTGCTGTTGAAAACTCAAGGGGCTAATGACACCGGCAGAGGGCAGACGTCAAAGTTTATCCCTCGCCGTGACGGGCCATACAAGATCCGGGGTGTGGTCAGTCCCACTACATACATCCTAGAGCGCCTCAGCGACGCGACGATGCGGTATTGGGTAAGTACCATGCCTCTACACTGACTCCCTTCATTGGTCGCATCCAAGCCCCAGTACAGGAGAAACGTAAGAGGGGGAGGCCTCGTAGAAGCTAACCCAAACGCGAGGACGTTCGTTAGGGTTAGAGGGGGAGACTATCACACGCATTTTCGGGGTAAAACGTATTACGGCGCGCGGCCGCAGAGAGCTAGCTAAACATCGGCCGAGCACCGCGCATGCGCGCTGCTCACGCGCCGCCTGCTGCGTCCCTCCCGCACTTAGAGTCAGTCGCGTGCCCGCGAGTTAGTTCGATAAAACATGATACTGTATTTAAATATTAATAATCCAAATACAATTAAATAGGTACGTAGTAATTAACTTGAATCCAAATACAAAGCATTAATGATAAATTTAATAAACAGTTACCATTTTATTTCAATTAAAAGTCCATCTATTGACTTAAAATTCGCGCGCTTTGCCCCACTTTTGTAACGTGGACACTGAGCTGTTAAGTAAATCAAATACTGTTTTTCTGTACCTCTACCATGAGTTGGTATCGAAAACTTACTCGCTAGCGTATTAGCGTGGATCGAATAGATTTCGTTCGTTTCGAATAGGTTTTGTCTGTGTGGTGCCGGACTTAAATAATACCACCACCCCTTACTTCCCGTGGGTGTCGTAAAAGGCGACTAAGGATCGTACCGGAGAATGGGCAGCAGCGTTCTCTATATATTCCATCATCATACCATACTGCGATCGCCAACCCGCCTGCCAAGCGTGGCGATTATGGCAAACCCTCCCAAAATTGGGGGAGGCCTATGTCCAGCAGTGGACGTCTATCGGCTGAAACGACAACGACGACAGCGAATAGATTTCGATAATGCTTGCACCATGAGTTTTAGCAGGCGCTAAAGTAAACTCGATAGATCGTGTCGTATGTAAAGTCACTTCCATAACTTTTGTTTCTTTCTTTCTCAGTAATATGGAGAGAGAACGGCATATATGCTCAAAATGTAGTGCTATAGCATGTTTAAAATTTTATGATATGCAATAATCTGACTAAATAGAATGGTTGGCGGGTAGTGAACTTCTTAAGATATTTAGTAGTTGTTGAATTTTTATTCCTTATAATTATGTCACTGTTGTGTCATCGAGTGTCGTTTTCAATTTGAATTTTGTTGACATTGTGTGGTTCACGGAGTTTTTAAAAAAAAATCAGTGAAATACGTTTACAAAAAGACAATAATACAATGAGGACCAGTGTGGCACAATTTTTAGAAACTCCACCAATCCTGTCGCTTCTGCACTAAGAATCGCAGATTCATTTGTCGCATGGAGCAAAAAGTTGTGTGATCCAATCTTCCGAAGAAAGATACCTAATTGTTCCGGGTCTAGGTGTTTGTGCATGTGAGATTTGTGTTTATAAATGCACCCACGATACAGGGGAAATCCTAGTGTCCAATATCTATAGAAAAAATAAAGTAATTTAAAAAATGAAACTGACTTCAAAAAGAAATTAACTCAAAATTATGAAATACTTTAATTTCGGAAGTCGGTATCTTGGGATCTGTATTTTAGTTTTAGTTTTTTGCCACCAACTTCCGAGATTAAAGTTATTTCATAATTTTGAGTTAATTTCTTTTTGAAGTAGGTTTATTTTTTTAAAATTAGTTTTTTATTTCGTAATTTTTTGTTTTGAGTAAAAACTGGAATATTTGTTTGGTAATAGTTTTGTTGTAAATATTGCACTAGAATTTGACCAACGTTATGAGATGTTTTCCCGTTGACACTACACCCGTAACTCGCTGCTCGTATCAATAAGCCAGGCCGTCACACTTACACGTATTAGTCCATATCTTGGAAATTACTAAATCGATTTTGATGAAACATGCACTGTTCCCTAAGTTGAAGTACATGTAGGCCAATAAAAAAATGGTCACGATCCGATTAATAGTTGCGGAAAAATGCTTGGACAAACATACATACCTTCATACAATTTTGTATATTTGTTTGGATAATATATTGTCATATGTGAATATAATGCAATTTCAATAATATTACATACGTGTCGAATTGATAACCTCCTTTTCTTGAAGTCGGTAAAAATGTGTATTTAGTAGGTAATAAGTATGTGTTTTTATGACAATTTTGTGTTCCTTATTGTTATGGATAAAATTGTCTGTGACATATATTAAAAAGAAGTGTGCTACATTGTCATTTTAGAAGGATGTCATAGGAAATGAAAATTATATTCTTTCTAGCTAATGTTTAAATTGTTTAATTTAAAGGCTGGCAGGCTGCTTCCAATATAATAGGTTATGGGCCCAGGAAAAATGTGAGTAATAATGAGTCACATAAATATTGAACCACTAAAAAGCTAAAATTATGACACATGGCGAATACACGCAAAAGCCCTTCTATTATTAAGGGGCCTATGGAATTACGTCTCTGCAACAATAAAAAGACCTACTAGTGAAGGTGACGAACTAAATAAATATTTAGAAAAAGATGTCTTGGCACTAGCAGAATTATTTCTGATCATCTCACTGAGGGAACTAAAACAAGTGAAGAACTGTCAAACTAGCAAAGATGTCTGGGACAGACTCGAGGGTATTTACTCCAGCAAAGGGCCTGCACGAAATGCAAGTCTTTTGAGAGAATTAATCTTAAGAAAAATGAAAGAAGACGATAACTTAGTGGATCACTTGAACAAGTTTATGGACATCGTAGATAAGCTTGCAGATATGGACATAGAAATTAAAGATCTACTTAGCATCATGATGCTCTATAGTTTGTCTCAATCTTTTGAAAACTTTCGAATTGCTATAGAATCCAGGGATGATCTACCAAATCCTGAAAACTTAAATATAAAAATTATCGAGGAAGCTGAAGCAAGAAGAAATATGGCTAGTACAAGTGAACACTGAACAAGAAGCGCTATATAGTAGACAGCGCAGAAGAAATACAAATTTTATTGTTGAATGTTATAAATGCCAAAAGAAAGGACATACAGCCAATGAATGCTGGTCAAAAGTAGTACAGTCAGCCCCAAAAAGATGCAATAAAAGCATTTCAAATATATGTTGTTCTGAAGAAACATGTCTAAATACAAATGATAGTAAAGAAAAACAAAACATGTGGTGTCCTGACAGTGGTTGCACGTCACATATGACATATGAATTAGAAAGATTCCGAAATATTGATAAGAATGAGAGCAAATCGTTAAAGTTAGCATCAGAGAACTGTACAACACAAATTGAAGGCCGTGGTTCAGCGAAACTTAACATCAAGGAAAGACCTGATCTGCAACTGACCGAAGCTTTATATGTACCATCACTAACTACAAACCTACTGTCAGTAGGAAAAATTACAGACAAAGGTAAAACAGTTTTATTTAAACAGAAAAACGCAACTGTAAAGTATAATGGTCAAATACTGTTAAAAGCAGAAAGAAATGAAGACGGTCTGTATTATGTTAAAGAAAACTTACAAGAAAAAGCTAGACTCTGCGAAGCAAATAAAATGCAGCAATGGCATAGAAAGCATCTCAATGAGGGGCAAATGCGAATAGCTCTAGATAAAAATAACATGGAAGGATTGGAATTCAATAAAAACGATACAGTTAAAGATTGTGAAGTGTGTGATAAAGGCAAAGCAACAAAATTACCATTTACTACACCCAAAAATGAAGAAAGAACGCATGAAAAATTACAAATAGTGCATACAGATGTATGTGGTCCCATGAGACAACTATCGAAAGCAGGTTCCAAATATTTCATCACATTTACTGATGATTATTTAAGATATACAAGAGTATACAGTATGTTAACTAACAGAAGGCGTTCCCGTTAACCCGCAATAGTTTAGCATCTATACATGCTAAAAAAAATATTACCATTCGAAAACAAAATGTTTTAATTTTTTTTTATATCAAAATATTCACTAAAAATGTTAAATTGATACTTTAAAGAAACACTCTGTACACGCGTACTTGAAGGACAGCAATGTCGCAATTTATTTATGAATGACGGGCCGCGAGTGCGGCGATCTAATTGATGCGCGTAGCCCCGCCCCCTGCCCCCGAATGTCCACCTAATTTTATTCGGAACTAATCTCACGCGCTGACCGGACGTGCATTATTTTCGCATTGCAACATCTTGCGTCATTCTTGTGTGAAAAATGCCGCATTATCTGTTCAGTGCTCAGGAGTATGTGAACATGGTGCTCATTTATGCTGAGTGTAATTATGATGGTGCACGTGCTCTGACGATGTATGCTGAGAGGTACCCCAATGCACATCAACCGCGGAATTCTCGTGTTATTGTGAGTGCCGCGTCGTTCTGGTGGCCCCCGACCCGTGATCTCTGTGCGGCAGGAAGAGAGCCGACCGCCTGTTAAACATGAGTCACGTCGCAGCCTTTAAAATGTTAAAGAAAAACTTGCCAGGCAGTGGGCACTTCAGTGATGCGTGTTTGAAACGTGGCTTAGATAGGTAGGTACATGAATTTATGTTTTTTTTATTTACTATGTTTGCCAATAGGTCCTTCCAAGCCCAAGGTTGTCAGCTGGGCATTTGAGACGGGTTGTTAAATGTTATTGCTAAAACTAAACATACTTACATAAATGTCTTTGTAATTCAATACGCCGCTTTTATCAAAAATGCCGCTCGCCATTCAGCGCGGCGCGCGGCGCGGGCGGCGGGCGGTCGGCTCGCTCGGGTTCGTGAACTCTCGGAGACGCTCGGTCGGCTTCGTGCTACGATAGCGTACCACAAGTACTATTCCGCGCTACTATTTTGATTTTAAACAGGAGGTTTCGAATTTATTGTCAATTAATTATTTTTTTGAATTTGGATTATTTTATGCTTATTTTTCTATGCTGACATTTTTATTCTATTAATGATATAGATTAACGAGTTTAAGGGAACGCCCTCTGTTATTTAACATACTGTATATAATGAAAACTAAGAATGAAGCTATATCAAAATTTAAAGAAATTAAAAATGAGGCAGAAAGGTTTACCAAACAAAAGATAATTTGCTTACAAAGTGACAACGGGATGGAATACGTAAACCGTGAATTTGACAAATACCTAAAAGACAATGACATTAAAAGAAGGCTATCTGCACCATATACACCAGAACAAAATGGGTTGGCAGAGAGAAAAAATAGAACATTGCTTGATAAAGCTAGATGCATGTTAATTGACGCTAATATGAAAGAAGTTTTTTGGGCCGAAGCCATTAATACAGCTAACCACTTGGCAAACCGTAGTCCTTGCAACAGTATTAATAATGAGACTCCATTTGAAAAATGGGTGAATAGAGTTCCATTTGTAAGGCATTTCCACATTTTCGGGACTGAGGCGTTTGTTCTAAAAAAGGGAAAACAAAACGGAAAATTTGAAGCCAGATCGACTCCTGGTATATTTGTAGGTTATTCGGAAAATCACAAAGCGTACCGTATCTTTAATCCGAAATCAGACAAGGTAATAATAAGTGGAGATGTCAAAGTACTGGATAAAATGTTCCACGAAAATGAGACAAAAGAAGATCAAAAAAGAGATGTAGTTGGTAAAAATGAAATAGAAGTTGTACTTTTTCCAGAAGAAGAAAATGAAGACTCGAATAGACATGAAATTATAATGGATCAGATATAGAACTAGACGTTAATGATATATTTGTTGATGCAACTACAGAAACAGACGAAATAGACAATGAAGACAGGCAAGAAATGTGTACAGATAATGAAATTGAAGCGACTACTTCAAGTAATGAGAAGCGACAGAGAAAACCACCAGTTTGGCAGAAGGACTATGAGATGGATGCTGAACAATTATTCCTCTGTGATATAGATGAAAACAGTGATGAATGGGAAGATGCAATAATAAGTGAAATTGAATCTCACCTAAAAAATAATACTTGGAAAATTGTACACAAGGATGAAAGTAAAAATTTGATAGATAATAAACTGATTCTAAAATATAAATACAATGCACTTGGAGAAATAGACAGACGAAAGGCACGTCTAGTAGCTCGTGGGTTCAACCAGAGAGAAGGAATTGACTACACTGAAACATTTGCACCAACAGCAAAAATGAGTACAATAAGACTTGGTTGCATATGCGATAGAAAATAATATGAAACTAAGTCAGCTGGATGTCTGTACAGAATTTTTAAACGGTGATATAGACGAAAAAAATGTATTTGAAGAAGCCAAAAAATCTTGATAAATATTTAAGATTGATTATATCACACGGAAAAGACAAAGAGTTGTTGAGAAAAGCAAGAGAAATGCTAATAGATATAAATAAATATAAAAATAATGGAATATGTCAACTAAATAAAGCTATGTACGGATTAAAACAGGCAGGAAGGCAATGGTATTTAAAATTACATAGAAAATTATTGGAAATTGGTTTTAAAAATGCTACAGCTTATCCTTGTTTATATATATTTGAAAAAGGAGGCGAAAAACTGTTTGTCAACATCTATGTCGACGATTTGATTCTGGCATACAAATCAGAAAAATTATACAAGGAAGTCAAATCCAAGTTGGAAAAAGCATTTGAATTGAGAGATGTGGCGGGTCCTCTTCATCACTGCTTGGGCATACGATTCACCCATGTAGGGGGAGAGATTACGCTATCCCAAGAAACTTATATTGATAATTTGATAGAAAAATTTAACATGGGAGAATGTAAACCCGTGTCTACGCCAATGGAGCCACCTCTGAAGTTAGAGAAAAATGGGAATGATGAGAAGGACAAGTTTCTATATAAAAAATTGATTGGTTCATTAATGTACCTAGCTGTCGCAACAAGACCAGACATAATGTTTGCAGTAAGTTATTTAAGCCAGTACAACAACTGTTATGGCCAAAGTCACTGGCAAGCAGCAAAAAGAGTCATACGATACCTAAAAGGAACGAAAAACATATGTATACGATACAAGAAAGCAGGAACGTCAACGGTTCTTACGGGTATGGTCAACGCAGACTGGGCGGCATGCACTATCGATCGCCGATCATATACCGGCGATCGATAGTGCATGCCGCCCAGTCTGCGTTATATTATAACGGTATATTATATTTTTAAGTATGGTGGTGGTCTAGTTAGTTACGAGACAAAGAAACAGAGAGTGGTTGCATTGTCAACGGCTGAAGCCGAATACATGGCAATGACAGAAGCAACAAAGGAAGCTTTGCATTTGAGACACCTGCTAGAAGACATTGGAGTGCCACAACAAACAGTCCTGATTTACAATGATAATATGGCTGCACAAAAATTTGCAAACAATATGATTACTGGAAAAAGGTCCAAACACATTAACATAAAAGAACATTTTATAAGAGAATGTATCGAAAAGAAATTAGTGACAATTCGTTATAAGGACACAGAGAATATGGAGGCAGATATTTTAACGAAGGCGCGGCCACAACCAAGGTTGTTAAAGTTATTACAAAAGACGGGAATAGAAGTCACTCAGACCCAGAGCACATCTTCGTGAGGGGGAGTGTTATGGATAAAATTTTCTGTGACATATATTAAAAAGAAGTGTGCTACATTGTCATTTTAGAAAGATGTCATAGGAAATGAAAATTATATTCTTTCTAGCCAATGTTTAAATTGTTTCATTTAAAGGCTGGCAGGCTGCTTCCAATATAATACTTATTTTGTTAAATATGCTGTACGTTTCCCATACAATAATAAAATAAATGAAAAAGTTGTTGAAGTAAAATGTCTTTTATTTAAATGAAGTTAATATTCATCACACAAAGCCTCCTAGGTAGCTGCGTAATGCCCCGCCCATTGGTAAGCTAGAATTTCATTTTCCTGTAATTTTGGCTTGAAATTCGCTTTGTTAACGTCGTTGGTCTTCAAATTCAGCGGCCGCATATTCTATGCTAAATTTTTATAAGCTCTCTCTCTCTAACATATTCTATGCTAAATAAGCTCTTCCAGACATAATTTTGCCTCAAAATACTCAAAAACGTATCGTAAGCGTATTTTTCGATAGCGTCTGTCAAATTATATCTGTCGTATGGTGACAGCTGAAAAACGTTAGTGACTATCGAATAGATTACGTTAGGTTTCTTACCTATCGAAATCTATAGTGCTTATGGTACGAATTTTAATTCTTTCGGTGACCGCTAGGGGGGCGCTGTACAATATTTCATACATATTATTTACGTAGACGCTAGCGAGTTTTGGCTGTGCAAATGGTAGAGCTATATACATTAAAGCCAAGTACATCCCGTGGACAGCCGAACACATCCAAAGCGGATTTTTTGAATATTCTTATAAACAAAACACGCGTGGTTTCGCTTACGGTAACAGGTGGCGCGAGTTTAATGGTTTTTACTTCAATAGATACCTACAAAGGTGATGCTTTTTTTTTTCTTCAGCTTTTACTGTCCCACTGCTGGGCAGAGGCCTCCCCCATATTTTTCCACCTTTCCTTGTGCTGTACCTTCTCCGTCCAATCAGTTAGGAAGGTGTCCAAATGCGAGGTGAAGATGATGCGTATTTCTAAAGAAATCTCTTCCAGCATACCTGCGATAGGAAAGTAGATAAAGAGCTGTAGACAGCGTGTGTAAGAGTAATAGAGAAAATAAAATACATGACATCAATAACAATTTCATTTAATAAAATAAAATAAATAATAAGAGTACCTATATACAAACATACCTATACATACAAATAAACTTACATACTTCTAAAATAAATATCACAAATGAATATTATTTTATGTTAGATGATAAAATAATAGATAGATAATCCAATTCAAAAGAAATATTGATTAACCAATCAATAAATTGTATCTTTGATCATTTGTCACGTTTGAAAAATATTGTTTCTCTTTCAAATCATAAGCCTATAAATCAAATTTTCTTTTGTTTATCCACACGTCTCATCAATTACTTATGCCACGTCCTGACATCATTATGATTAAGTACGTATTGTATATTTTTGAGTTGATTGACTAGAGTTGGTATTTTAACACAAAAGAAACTTGTTAAAAAATCATAATTATACAGGGTGTAAAAAGATAATCACATAATCATCAACTACACATCCTGTACATCAAACTATGCAATGTTGCTTACATTGCATAAAAATAATTGCTGGGAAACGACTTTAATTTTGTCGTGAAAATTTGCTGTTTACGGTAGTGCGCAATGTATCGCACGCAATACATTGTGCCTATGTGTGCATGAAACGGTACAGGGGTCGTGGGGGTATTTAAAAATGTGTTATAACATGTTTTCGTAAAAGAGGTCAGTAAAAGTTGTATTTTTGACCTTCAGTATCTCCGTAGCCAGAAGGTTCCCAGGTATGGTCCAGTACAAAAAAAAAAATGTCCACAATGACGGGGAGTACAAGTGCATCTCGGCTTCGTTAAGAGTCTTTTTAACCCCCGACGCAAAAACGACGGGGTGTTATAAGTTTGACGTGTCGGGCTGTGTGTGTGTGTGTGTGTGTGTGTCTGTGGCATCGTAGCTCCCGAATGGATGCACCGATTTTGATTTTGTTTTTTTTGTTTGAAAGATGAATTAGTCGGGAGTGTTCTTAGCTATGTTTGATGAAAATCAGTCCAAGATGGCGGACTACATATTTTTTCACAACTCCCTTAATATGGGTATCAAATGAAAGGGCTTGAATATTAGAATACTATACACTATGATACATTTCAAATCCAAGATAGCCGCTACCACAAAGTGGCGAATAACATTTTTTTTTCACAACTTCTCAATAGGGTATCAAATGAAAGGGCTTGACTTGTAGAATACTATACGTTATTACAAATTTTAAATCCAAGATAGCCGCCACCACAAAATGGCGAATTATATTTATTTTTCACAACTCCTTCAATATAGGTATCAAATGCAAGGGCTTGACAAGTAGAATAATGTACACTATATTGAAAGGGAATGAGGAATATTAACTACTTAACGAAATGAAAACTAAAAACTTAAAAATATTTTTTTGTCTGATCAATGCTCTAGAATGATGAGGAAAGTGGAGTGATGACGGGTCCCTACGACCACTAAGTTTGACTATTTTTATTACGAATGGAAATATCCTACTTAAAAAGCGTAGGTATTTCTACATCAGATAGTGTCGCAGTCCCATTTTGTAAACTAGATCTGAAATACCTAAGATATCTAATAGCTATGAAATACTTGTACGAAAGTTGAATAACTAAAGGAAGCGCTAGAAAAAGGATATAATAAAACAAAAAAATCTGCTTAGTCTTAAAAATTATTCTTCAACTATACTTAAATTAATAATTAATTTTTGACGGATAAAAACCTGATTAAACACCAAATTACCTGATTTAAAACGCAAGAAAATAAAAGAAATGAAATACAAAAATTAAGGAGTCCCTACAAAAAGCATGAAATAAAAAATTAAATTAAAAATTTAAAAAACCCCCGACACAAAAAATAATAAAATCAATTGTAATTGAAAAAAGGATCAAATAATTTAAAAACCCCCAACTTAAAGAATCTAGGTAACGAGACTAAAACAGATAAATTCATATGGCAGTCGGGGGACCTCTAGATTCTTTAAGTTGGGGGTTTTTAAATTATTTGATCCTTTTTCAATAACAATTTTGCAGAAAAGAAAAGAGCCGTTAGAGCCATATATAACCTCTGCAGGCGTGATTCTATAAGGGAACTGTTTAAGGGGTGCCAGGGCAGAAAACCTCCACGTGTGCCTGGGGACTGGGGTTCCTTTCTGGATACGTCCGGGGGGAAGACCAGTGTTCGGGCCGGTGCATCCTGGGGTGCGGGCAGCGATTTCCCATTGGGATTATTTCCCAGTGGGATTTCGCTGTCCGCATGCTAATGTTCTGCCAAGAGGATCGCCCCACACAGGATCGCTCTGAGTAGCAGAGCGACAATTGTGGGGGGTCATAGTGGGCCCGGTGTGCACTTACCCTGCCGCCGGGCAGGCAAGAGGGGCAACCCTCCTGCCACCGCTAATCTCGTAGCCCTGGAGACAGTTAAGGTCATGTCTCTGGCTGTTGAAGGGGGTCGAGGGTCTTGGCTTAACCGCCCGGACCGCGAGGAAGATTAACCTCTATAAAAAATTCCCCAAATATCCAAGCGGCGGCGCACCGTGAGGGAGGTTGTAAGCTTGGCTAATGGGTAGCTTGATTTAGTCGCTAGTGCGAACCGATATTTTTTTTGAGCCAGTACAACTTGAAATATACTCGTGGGAACAGATATGGATAATGATTTAAAAAACAAAAACAAAAACCAAACAGAAGTAGTGAGGAGTGATGCGGGGTCGGAGTCCGACGCCGCATCTGGAGGCGCGTGCACGGGAGGCTCAGAGAGCCCCTGTCGTGCCAAGGAGGTGGCCGCTGCGAAGAAATACAGCAAGCGGCCAAGGTCAGAGGACAGCCAGGGGTCGTCCTCCGACGGAGAGCTGGTCTCGGCCCGAAAGATCCCCACAAGCAGGCGGGGTGGAGTCCGGGAGCGAGGCAAAGGGAGGGGGCTCACTGCCCGGGAGGCAGCGGAAAGAGTGGAGGAGTCCGCAAAGGAGGACGGTCGCGCGGTCGCTTCGGGGCCCTCGAGTGACGAGGCGGGTGCGGGTTGCGGCCCCGATGCGGACCGCAAGATCAAGTTTGCGGCGGTCGTGGAGGCCGCGATCCGAGACGTGTCGTTGAAGAAGCTTCAAGCTTCCAAAAACAAGGCCATAGTCTCGGCAACGGCCTCCATCATGGCGGCAGCAGAGGCGGCCAGCTACACCGGGCCTTCTGCCGGCGAAGTGACCAAACTGCGGGCGGAGGTAGCCCGCCTGACGGCCGCCATGGCGCTTCTCCAAGAGGAAAACGAGAAGCTCCGAGCGGACCTGGCCGGCCTGAGGGCCGCCGGCGGCGCGCAGGCGCAAACTAAAAGCCAGCCGGTCCCGGTAGAGAACCAGGTCCTGAACCTGGTTCGGCAGGAGCTGGCGGCCTTCCAGGCGCGGTTCTCCGTCCTGGAGGGCATAGTTCTGCGCCCCCCCCTGGCGGGAGGGACGGCCCCGGCGCCTACCGGCAACACCCCGACGCCTACCGGCAACACCCCGGCGCCTACCGGCAACACCCCGGCGCCTACCGGCAACACCCCGGCGCAGGCCCGGAAGAGGGGCAGATTGGAACGGGGGGAGGCGAAGGCCCCAGAGCCTACGACCCGCCTCCAAAATTCTCCCACGACCGACGCCGAATAGCAGGTGGTTGGGGCGAAGAAGAAAGCGGCCAAGGCGGCCAGAAAAAAGGCGCAAAGGCGGCGCCGTAAGGAGAGACCCGTCGCGGCTAGGCTCCGCGCCCCGAAGACCGCGGCTGTAGTGATAACACTACAGCCGGACGCGGTCAAAAGGGGCGTGACATACCGTGACGTGCTCTCGAAGGCAAGGGAGACGGTGGACCTCCGAGAGCTGGAGATTACCGGGGGCCTCCGGCACAGAGTGACCGCCACTGGCGCCCGCATGCTGGAGATCCCCGGTGCGACAAGTGGCCCCACCGCTGACGCCCTAGCTGAGAAGTTAAGGGCGTCACCCGATGCGGACGAGGCTCGGGTCTCCAGGCCCGTCAAGTGCGCGGACATGCGCATCTTGGGCCTGGATGACTCCGTTACGGAGGAAGAGGTGGTAGCCGCCGTCGTCAGGACGGGCGGGTGTCTTGCCGAGCAGGTGAAGTCGGGCACCATACGTCCTGACTTCGCGGGTATGCGTACCGTAACGGTAAGCTGCCCCGTGACGGCGGCCAGAACGATCGTGGAGGGCCGAAGGCTCCTGGTGGGCTGGGTTTCAGCGCAGGTCAAACTGCTGGAACCCAAGCCTCTGAGGTGCTTCCGATGCCTTGTGGGACACCATGTTGGCGTCCAATGCACCTCGGAGGTAGACCGCAGCTCACTATGCTTCCGCTGCGGTCAGCCCGGACACAAGGCCGGCTCCTGCAACGCCGCGCCGCACTGCATCGCATGTGCGGCTGCTGGCAAGCCGGCCGATCACCGGGCGGGGAGCAAGCCCTGCGCTCCACCCGCCAGGACCAGGAGGAAAGGCAGGCCCTCCGCCGCCGTCGCCACCACCACCGTCGCCGCCGCCGCTGCCGCCACCACCAACGCCGCTGCTGCCACAACCAACACCGCCGCCGCCGCTGCCGCCGCCGCTGCCGCCACCGCCATTGTCGAGGGGCCCTCACAAGGGGCCCGGGAGGGGGCTGAAATGGAGGAGTAATGGCTCCCCTACGCCTCCTCCAGGCGAACATCAATCACTGCGCCTGCGCTCAGGACCTGTTGCTCCAGAGCGTGGCGCAGTGGTCGATTAACATCGCCGTGGTCGCTGAGCCGTACTTTGTCCCGCCCAGGGATGACTGGGTGGAGGACCTGAGCGGCTCAGTGGCCATACTTTCGTCGGCCGCCGCCGGCACCCCGTCCCTCGAATGCGTCACGAAGGGACAGGGGTGCGTAGCAGCACGGTTCGGAGAGATAGTAGTAGTGGGGGTGTACTTCTCTCCGAGCCGAACTCTCGCCGAGTTCCACAACTCTTTAACAGAGTTGAGTGTCGTCGTCGCCGGAAACCATCCCTTCCCCGTGCTAGTGCTCGGGGACTTCAATGCCGAAAATTTGGCCTGGGGTTCCCGTTACACGTATGTGCGGGGCAGGATGGTGGAGGACTGGGCTCTGGAAACAGGCCTGGTCGTCCTAAATCGGGGTTCTGTTCCCACGTGTGTGCGGATGCGGGGTGAGTCCGTGGTGGACATCTCGTTCGGCAGCCCCGCTCTGTCTCAACGCGACTTTGACTGGCGCGTCATGGAAGGGGTGGAGACCTACTCCGATCACCGGTATATCCGGTTCGACGTCTCCGCCCAGACCTCTAGCGCGCTGGTCCAACAGGCCCCGAGTGGTCCGCCGTGGGCGCTAAAACAGCTGGACCGGGAGCTCCTCCTGGAAGCCTCGATCGTGCAGGCCTGGGTGTCATCACCGGACAGGCCTGCCGATATCGTCGATGAGGCGGAGTGGTTCCGGGAGGCCATGTCCGAAATTTGTGACGTGGCAATGCCCCGAGTCCGGCCAGGACGCGCCCGACGTCAGGTGTACTGGTGGTCGCAGGTGCTGGAGACGCTACGTAAGGCGTGCGTCGATGCGCGACACCTGTACACCAGGCACCGCAGGCTCCGCAATCGCCCTCCGGATGCGGAAGCCACGGAGGCGGAGCTGTACGAGGGGTACAGAGCGGCGAAGACCGCCCTCCAAGAGGCTGTTCAGCGGGCCAAGGATGTGGCCCGCGAGGAGATGGTGGAGTCTCTGAACAGAGATCCGTGGGGGCGCCCTTATTAAATGGTGCGGAATAAACTCCACACCTGGGCCCCCCCGCTGACGCAGAGTCTCCGCCCCCAGCTGGTGGAGGAGGTGGTGAGCGCTCTGTTCCCTTCACGGGGGGAGCACACTCCCCCGTCCATGGCTCCGCCAATTGCGGTGCCCGAAGCGGACCACGCGGACGACGACGACATCCCTGCAGTGACGGGGGTGGAACTGAGAGCGGCGGTAGGAAGGCTAAAGGCCAAAAATACCGCCCCAGGACCCGACGGCTTGCCAGGTAAAGCCTGGGTCCTGGCCTCGAGGGCTCTCGGGCCTCGACTGGAGGCGTTCTTAAGCGCATGTTTGGAGAGAGGCCCGTTTCCACTCCGTTGGAAGACGGGAAAGCTCATTCGGAAGCCAGGGCGCCCTGCGGACTCTTCGTCCGCATACCGGCCCATCGTGCTGCTCGACGAGGTCGGCAAGCTCTTTGAGAGAGTGATTGCGGGCCGCCTCGTCGGGCACCTGGTGAGGACGGGGCCGGATCTTGCGGACAGCCAGTTCGGTTTCCGCAAGGAGCGCTCGACGGTGGACGCCATCACGACGGGGGACGCGGTGTCCCAGGGTGGGGTCGTCGTGGCGGTGTCACTCGACATCGCCAACGCGTTCAACACCCTCCCCTGGAGCACCATTGTGGAGGCACTCCGGTATCACCGGGTGCCACCCTACCTCCGTCGAATAGTCGAGGCGTATCTGACGGAAAGAGCCGTCAGCTACCCCGGTCGCGATGGGGAGTGGAACCGGCGAGAGATGTCGTGCGGTGTCCTACAGGGATCGGTCCTGGGGTCGCCTCTGTGGAACATCGGGTACGACTGGGTGCTGCGCGCCGACCTCCCTGATGGCGTCAGCGTGGTTTGCTACGCTGACGACACGCTAGTCCTGGCGCAGGGGAGGTCGCATCAGGCGGCGGCCGACGCGATGACACGCGGGGTTGCGATAGTCGTGGAGAGGATCCGGCAGTTGGGTCTCGAGGTGGCATTGCACAAGTCCGAGGCCATGTCGTTTCATGGGCCCCGGAACGCGCCGCCATCGGGATCCCAACTAACGGTAGGAGGGGTTCACATCGGCGTCGGGATGACGATGAAATACCTGGGTCTCGTCCTCGACAGCCGGTTGAACTTCGTGGAGCATTTGCGACGTTTGGCCCCCAAACTGGAACGGGCCGGGGCCGCCTTCAAGCGGCTCTTGCCCAACCTGAGTGGGCCAAACGCCTCCTGCCGGAGGCTTTACGCGGGGGTCGTGCGGTCCATGGCCGTATACGGGGCCCCGGTGTGGGCGCGTTCACTGCGGCGGCGAGCCGCCCACTACCTGAACGCGCCCCAGAAGGTGGTAGCCATAAGGGTTATCCGGGGCTACCGCACGATCTCTGGCGAGGCGGCAAGCCTCCTTGCCGGACTGCCGCCATGGGATCTGGAGGCGATAGTCCTCGCGCGCTTGTATGAGTGGCGCGCGGAGGCACTACGCCGGTGGAAGGATCCGCTTCCGCGGCAAATCGCTGCGGAGCGGACGGATCTCCGGCGCGATCTCATGGCGGCATGGAAAGAGCGACTGTCGCAACCCAGCGCAGGGCACGCCGCGATAGCGGCGATAAGACCCCTCTTTGAGGAGTGGCTAGAGAGGCGCCACGGCGCCCTCACCTACCGCCTGACGCAGGTCCTCACCGGACACGGAAGTTTCGGGAGGTTCCTGCACATTATCAGGCGGGAGGAAACGCCCGGGTGTCACCATTGCCAGGATCGCCCAGAGGACACGGTGGAGCATACGGTGGAGGTCTGCCCCGCTTGGGCGGAGCACCGCCGTGTCCTCGTAGAGGCGATCGGCAGCGACGGCGACCTCTCGCGTCCGGCCCTGGTGCAAGCCATGGTCCGGGGCGAGAGGGAGTGGGAGGCAGTCACCTCCTTCTGCGAAGCAGTCATGCTAGCGAAGGAGGTGGCGGGACGGCTCAGGGAGAGAGCCTCCCGTCCCAGCCGCCGCGGGAGACGCTCCGGGCGTCGGGAGCCGCGTGATGACTCCCGGCCACCGTAGGCGCGGGCGTGCGGGCGGAGAGTAATGGGTAGCTCACCGTCCGATCAGGACCAGGCCCGTGCCGGACGGCGCGTACGTGTTCCACGCGCGCCTCAAAGAGATGTCAGCATCGAGGAGGGGCCCGTTAGGGCCGAAGCCTGCCGGGCCAGCGGGATTGTCCGAAAGGGTTACCGCTGGCCCGGAACATAAAGAGCTAAGGAAGGAACACGGGTGGGTTTTAGTCAGTAAGAGTCTGACACTCCCTTCCGCTCCACCCAGAGCGGGAGGAGTCAATTGATGATTTCCCATCCGCAAAAAAAAAAAAAAAGAAAAAAAAGGGAACTGTTTAAGGAAATTAACATCATGACGGTGCCTTGTCAATATATCTATGAAAACATCATGTATGTAAGAAAAAACTTGCATGTTTTTAGTCAAAGAGGTGAAAGACATAATTATAGTACTAGAAATAGGGACCTATTAGTTCAACCAGGTTTCAGACTGGCTAAAGTAGACTCATCTTTTATGGGGTACTGTTTAAAATGTTATAATAAAATACCTCCCCACATTCTTCAACTGAATGAGACAAAATTCAAGTCTTGCACACTATGCAGTCAGGCATATTATAAGTTAGGGGATTACATCGCTGATAAAAATGCCTGGCTCAATGCTGGTCCTGCTCCACAACCACAACTAATTGATTAACACTTGAAAATACTGTTGGAGCTGCTGAAGATTGTAAGATTATCTTTGCATTGTATAAACTCAATTTCCTTTACATTGTATAATTGCATAGCACAGATGTGAGTTCTATGTAAGTATGTACTATACCTTATTTACCATTTACCGGGTAATATGTCATTCATTGACTTGAATGTGCCATGGCGGCTGATAGTATGTCATGCTCACACAAATGTCTCGCTGACGGTGGCGTGTGTATTGGATCATTTAGCTCCCTTCAAAATGGTTGAGCTGTATGGTGCTGATCTATGCGTCATGTTCGTGAACGGGCGCCGTCAGTTGGGGCTGGTCATCACTCAGCTGCCTCGGCTTATTTTTTATTATTTTATTTTTGGATTGTTGTCTTCTTACTATTTGCTGTACTCTGGACGCTCTTAACGCATACGTATTTTTTACATCGTTCTCACATATAATTGTAAATTCAACATTAACGATGTAACTAATATTTTTGTAAAAATACAATTTAAAAGAGTGTCCATGGAGTTTCTTGCCCGTTCTTCTCCATAGGTACCTACGCTTTGGAATGGACAACTAGCTTCATTTTTTCTGACTGACCGACTTCTTGACAATTCAAAAGTGCCTGTAAATGGTTTAATTGAAATAAATGGTTTGAGTTTGAGTTTGAGTTTCAGTTTGACTGTGAATATGTTCTGATTATAGGTGGTAGTTTAAAATTGTATCGTTTATAAAAAAAAAAAATTATCAATTGGTGCTGACTGTGCATACATCTAAAACATTGATAAGTAAATGGAAAAATGGTAGGTGTTTATCCCTTCTTTTACTTGATTTGCACCCATCTACTGCACATAATAAGGCACCAGACGGCATCGTAGGTACGCGTACAAACGAATGGAACGATTAAAATAGAACAAAGTGCGTGCGCTTCGCTTGCGAAAACCGCACTGAATTTGGTCCGCAAACGGCCCGAGACCGCTCGGCCAGGCGGTAGGTAATTATAGCGCACAAGTACATGGAGTGACGGAGGGTATGGTGGTATGGCAGTATAGTGAAACACCAATCACTAGTTGGCGAGAATCGACTGACATGATAGTATTATAGTATGGTAGTATGATATCTAGTATTGTGATATGGTAATACGGTTCCAATAGTGTAATGGGACACAAGTGTAAATTGTGTTTTTTTTTTTATTTACCTTTTAAAAATTAATTACATTTGTTTCAGCAGAATAGCATTTATAAACCACTAAGGTTTGTACTTAATGCTACATGTAATTAATATTGTTGGACAGGAATTGAATTTGGTTCTATTTTTAAAAAACAATGTTAATGTACTTAGTTGATTGTTATTGACAGATTGGTTGTAAATGGATTTTTAATGATAATATTCACTATTATTATATTGTTGGTACTTCATTTTTAACCTAATTCAGAAAAACCATAAATCATTGGAAAAGTATTGTTATTTTTTTGTTTATATAATACTTATTTAGTAATGAAAGAAATCTATTACATTATTTAACCCGAGTAGTTGTATTTTGTGTCTATATTTTGTTTTCCTATATTAAGTTGTTTGCTCTTATTTTTTACATCTACTTTGCGAGGGCGTGGGGAGGGGGGTGGAGGGGGCATCAGGATGGACGAATGTAAGCAAATACAAAATAAATCAAGATATTTCAATGTGAATTTAATATTGTTTTAGTACGCAACTTGGCCAGTAACGGTAGTTTAGTTCGATAAAACATGATAATATTTAAATACTAGCTGTGCCCGCGACTTCGTCCGCGTGGAATAGTGACGGGCAGCATATTTTGAATTACATATACCGTCTACAGACCGGGCATTTGCTGTCCGAACCCTCTGAGAACTCAGGCGAATTTCAGTGAAAGTCTCAGACTCTAGTGCTTGAGCTTCACGAACGGCAGTGAGACGTTCTCGTTCTTCCTGTATTTTCTGAGACCGAACATTTGCTGTCCGAACCCTCTGAGAACTCAGACGAATTTCCCTATCAGTGAAAGTCTCAGACTCACGCGATAGTGTATGAGCTTCACGATCGGCAGTGAGACGTATTTCCCGTTCGTCCTGTGTCTCCTGGAATCGAGCATTTGTTGTCCGTACTCTCTGGGAGCTCAGGCGGATTTCCCTGACAGCAAAAGTCTCAGACTCACGCGATAGCGCGTGAGCTTCGCGATCGACAGATAAACGTGCCTTTCGTTGTTCCCCGTTTTTCCTATTTCGAGTTGTCATCATTCGAGAACGATTTGAACTCAGTCGAGATTCTCGCTGAGTCGAAGTTTCTGCAGCACGAAACCTAGCCTGGTGCAGAGAGCCTTTTGCCTCACGACCTTCCTCAGATTCCTGTGATCGAACTAATCTCATCCTTTTAGCATTTCTGCTACATTGGGAGAGGTTGGATCTTCTTCGAGGCATTCTTACAATAAAATAGTACTTACTACTTAACACACAGTTATTTAGTAAACACGTACTATCGTAAACAATTAAATTATAAATACTTACAGATTATTATACAGTCTAAAATTATCACAATTTAAGTAATAAGTGTTAAGACGCGTAAACCAAACGTCATTATCATCATCATTTCAGCCGATAGACGTCCACTGCTGGACATAGGCCTCCCCCAATTTTGGGGGGGTTTGCCATAATCGCCACGCTTGGCAGGCGGGTTGGCGATCGCAGTATGGTATGGTGGTGGAATGCATAGAGAACACTGCTGCCCATTCTCCGGTGAGACCCTTAGTCGCCTTTTACGACACCCACGGGAAGTAAGGGGTGGTGCTATTCTTCTACACAGACAAACGTACTAACTTTATAAAAGCTAAGCTAATGAACTTATACTTAATAAAGAAAATCAAGAAAAGAAATGCCTAACCTATACCAAATACTTATAATATTTATATACAAACCCTAAATACAAATTAAGATAAGTATACCGAAAATCAGGGAAAGAAATGCCTAACCAATAATAAATGCTTACAATATTTATTTACAAAACCCTAAATAAAAATTAAGATAAGTAAATACCCAATAATCAAGGAAAGAACCGCCTAACCTATACCAAATACTTACAAAATTTTAAAGAAAATTAAGAAAAAGAACCTAACCTACAAACCCTAAAATATAAATAAATGAAATATGCAAACAGTCAGTATTCAAGTGAATCGCAATAATCGAATCCAACTATTCGCCTATACTCTCCAGGATACGTGCGTTCGCTACGAATAACTGAATCCTTATGGCAGCGGCGCGTTTTCTTTTGAAATGGTCATCTCGCAGTTCAACCTGAGGGGTTGTCGACTGCTTAACCTGGCTTTCCTGTGGATGCCTCAATAAATTAAGGCCTCCAGCCAGGGCATAATACACAACTTAACTACACAATATAAACTTAAAAACTAAGCGACTACACGCTAAGGGCACCCCCTGTGGGGTACGGACCTCGGCTTAGGGCGTCGCTAGGAGAGGGCAGCAAGGGACAGGCTGGATCGGAATTATGGCAGCGGCGCGGCTCTCAGCGCGCTTTATACAAGGTGTAACGGAAAGGGGGTATCAACCCTGAAGGAGGTGAATGTGCTCATGAAACTGAACAAATTTCCCCAAAGAACATAGGTCGAAATATGAAAAAAAATTTGGACTTCCCATAGTAATAGTAAATCATTGATGTGTTATTACTATGGGAGGTCCAATTTTTTTTTTTATCTTCATTCACCTCCTTCAGGGTTGATACCCCCTTTCCGTTACACCTTGTATATATAGCCACGGACGCGCAGGCGCGAGGCGTTTACGTACTCTGATAGAATACCTTAACAAATGTTCGCCGTGATTCTTTAAATTGACATAACTTTTTTATTTATGAACCGATTGACATGAAATAAACACTAAATGTTAAGTTAAGCTTACTACAATATATTAGTGAAAACCGCATCTAAATCGAATAAGCCGTTTCTGATATTAGCGTGCACAAACACAGCAGACAAACAGACAAACAGATAAACAGACAAAAAAAAAATTAATTACATTTTCGGGTTCGGCATCGATATAATAACAACCCCTGCTACTTTTTTTAAATATATTTCCATTGTACAGACTTGTTTTATTTTATTATATGTATAGATTATGTTATGATTTATTTAACAATAAAAAATAAGCATAGCCATCCAACGTGTTAATGCTGCCAGCAGTTTGGGCACTTACGCCATTGAGAGCGATGCGGACGAATTTTTAATTTTCATTGGGCATCAAAAATTCCAGCCTTTTCTTTTAAAAGTTATATAGGGTACCTTTTTTTTAAAAAGGTACACTATATAGCATGTACCCATAATTTAGTGATATATTGTAAAATAGTGACATTATAATTTAAAGAAATCAATAGGTACTATCAGGATACATGTTTTTTTTGTTATGATTAAATACGTAGTAATTATCTTGAATCCAAATACAACGTATTAATGATTGATATAATAAACAGTTACCATTTCATATAAATTAAACGTCCATCGCCTCAAAGTCGACTTAAAATTCGCGCGCTTTGCCCCACTTTTGTAACGTGGACACAGAGCTGTTGAGTAAATGGAATACTGTTTTTCTGGGCAGTATATTTTGGACTATCGAGCAGTTTAAACTAGGATGACTTAAGTGTAAAACTATCTGTGCATCTGATTACTTGTATTGTATATTGTTCATAATGTATATTGTTGATAACCAAAAGGATTTACCACAGCATAAGTGACTCTCCTTTCACAATAAACTAAATCTCCATGGAAAACAATACGATTAAATGAAATGTCAAGCTACAGGTAAAAATCAAAGACAAAAAAGTATTACGTAGGTATCGTAATGTAGTGTAAGAGATGGGTATACAATTTCTGTTCATCCATTTTTGGTCGGATTACATATCAGGGCATAGACATAGTAATTCTATTTTTATGTTTCGTCGATTGAACTGCAATGTTCCCAACTCAAAAAAATAAAAAAACACTAATGTCTGGTTAACTAACCCGATGTAACTACATATTTAGTGGCACAACGCGTAATAAGAATTAAAATGTTTGTTACTTAACTCCGAGTAAACTGTTCATTTATTCATTTAACCCGACTAAACAGGCAAGCGGGCCTTTAGTGACAGGAAGTTTTAAATTTTTAATATAGTTGGAAACTAAACTAAAAAACAGCTAACTAAAAGGTACCTAAGTAGTTATAAAATTCAAACATTTAACAACATACAATTGCAATACAGAATATTTCACTCAAAAAACATTAATCGAGCTATATAGTCGTAGTGAAGGAATTTTACAGAAAAGCGAACTGCAGCAGTACAATAATGTACTCAGTCATTAGTCCCAGTAGAGGTAACGGTAGAGTGGCGTCCACAGTAAACAGACCACACGCCGTCATCTTACTGAAGGTCCGGTTCACTTGTAGCACGCGCTTGCACAGATGTTTCACACTCTCTGAAAAGAAAATTATATAGTTCCTAGGTAATCTGTGGTGCACAAACTTGGTCTTTTAATAACATCCAGAAGTCCAAACTCAAGGTCTGCCAACGAGCAATGGAGCGCAGCAGGCGTTAAATTAACGAATCTTGCTCGAAACACAATACTGCGCTCCAAAACATAGATACCTGGCGTGGCTCAAAAGGCTGCCCAACTTGGAATGGGACTGGGCAGCACATAGCGGCCGCATACCTTACAGACTGTGGGCGTAAATAGCACCGAATTGGAGCTCTGACACAGTGAGGTGAGGTCACGGCAGACCACGCGAGATGGCGGGACGAGCTTGGATAGGTTCCGTCAAAACTGGAAGGACGACGCGCGGATTCGTGGAAGAAGTAAGGAGTGGAGCGAGGCCTTTGCCCAGAAGTGGGACAGTGTAGGCTAATAAATCGTGAATTAAGGGAAACAATAAAACTAGACTAGATACTGTTTTACAAAGTGGATATCACTGACCCCCATCTTCGAACTTTTCCTTAAAAACCCCTTTTTCGAGGAACCCATATCATCATTGTCACAGCCCTTCCATCATTTCTTTGGTCTTCCCTTATCTTATCAATTTAAGTTCAGTCTTATTTTACATGAATCAATAGTCAAAAGTAAAAAATAAAAATCTTACTTGGACAGTTGGTATTCAAGAAACCCTGTATACACGCTTCTCCAGCTTCCTCCACAGATACATAAAACTTCTCACATTGCATACATGTTATATATGTAACTGTTATATCCTTTAAGGTCAATACGAATAGTAGGCCGAAGACGAGTGAAACGGACAAGTCAGGCTGGAAAGAATAAATAACTTAAATGTGCACAAACTGTCACAATGCGAAACATGATATTTTTTTAAGAAGTAAATGTGTACTGGATATGTTTGTCAAAGGACAAATGCTAGTTGGGGTTCAGCTAGTATGATAGTAACAGTTGTAATGGTAATCATGTCATTTGGTTTAAATAGGTTTTTATTTTTATTATTTATCTTTTAAAAAGATTATTTAATATTTTGTGAATGTGAGAACGTTGTATGCCTTGTAGACTGTAGATTTTTAGAGCATTTTCTATTTTGTAAGTACTTGTCGGCAGGCGTACACTGTCCTCCCATAGATATTAACACTGTTGAAAACATTGTAAAAGCCAATTATTTTTAAAAGAGTAACCACGGTTACTCTAATGGATGGAGTTTTTTGCCGGCTCTCGTCCATAGGAACCGCCCAATTGGAATTTTGCTTGTGACGAATTCCCGAATCTTTTAAAAACAGATTTATTTAGATTTCCGGAAATATTGTACAATATACATATATAGGGAAAACGCGGTATAAGTTCCAACTCATTGAATGCCAATTCCGAACTAGATGAAAGCCGGTGTGTAATGATGTTCTGTTGATGTTGAGAAGGGCCGGTGCAGTGCTGAATAAGCGTTAGTGTCAGCGTTTAATATTACAAAGTAGGGATGTAACAGTGCGAACTACAGGGGCCTAAAAAGGATAACATTATGAATCATAATGGACAGTTAACTGTTAAGTTAATCGTATCAAATCCTATCGGTGAAGGATTATCTGGTATATTTTTTTGTCTGTGCTAAAATACCAATCAATCCAATCCAAATTCAATCCCAATCTCTTTAATTATACCTACGTAGTGCAGCGAATAAAAGAAAAACACGGACTATCTTCGCCAAATTATGATTCATAATGATTGTTGTCATTTTATGATTCTAACAAAGTGGCCTTTTTAGGCCCCCTGATCAAAAGTACCGGAGTTTTTCTCTCTTTCTTTATAACTATTCCACAAGTCGATATCATTAGTAATTCCTGAAATAATCAACTGTGACAGACAGACTGATAGACAAAGACTCACCATAAGGGTTGCTCTTTGCCACGTCTCCAAAAAAGGTAAAGTCGGTAAATAAACCCTTAACAAAAATAAAGTACTTACTTCGTTTTTTGACGCCATTATTACTTGCAAATACATTAAATGAACCTCCAAAAATAACAAAGTACGAAGGAATGAAAAGACAGTTGTCCATAATATCTATAAAATTCAAACATTATTATTAGGAAGAGAGCATGAAGAACAACTCAAATATTCATTAAACGTCTGAAATTTTTAGCAGACACCGACTTACCAATATTCGGAAACAAGTTTTATACAGAGAGTACGCTTTTAAAATATTTAGATAAATCTTGAACAAATTTTCACAATATACATCATTTTCTTCTTCAACACTTATAACAATAAGTACATTTTTAACCCATTCCTTGAGATACATTATTAGCATTACCATAATTCGAATAGTATAAACTAGATTTAAATCGCATACAACGAACATTATGGTATTGGATATATCCAGGAAATTAAATGATACCAGCATAATATAGAAAATGGTTGCCAAAAGACCAAAACTTAATATAGACAGAACTGAGATCCAATTCCAAATAATATAAGTTCGTACACTGCTAGTAATGTCAAAGCCCCTATTAATTTCTTGGATACTCATTATGAGGGAGATGTGGCTGGGACTATGGACCATGTTACAAATGATGAGCATTATGGAGCCGACACAATAGAAAGTCATAGAAATGATATACCAAATAACGTCATTCATATCAACAGTATTGGTAGAAAGACGATAGACCGTCAACACATTTAAAATGAAAAAAAATAACCACAGCATTATAGGAAACTTTTTATCACACGGAGTGATATAAATATCTCTTATTTTGTACTTTGAAGAGAATAATATTGAGAGCAACATGTTGAAAGGTTGAACAATTTTTTTAATATCTTTGTCGAGTCTGTTATTGAGAAACAATTCCACTGTAGCCATTGAAGGTTTCCACATGATTGTTTTTTGTTGTTTTATATTCTGCCGTTAGACTACAACTGAATGCCTAACCTAACAAGGTAGGTTTAAAAGGTGAATCTAATTAGGATAATTTTATTTCGACCATAGCAATAACTTTCAATGTTGATTGTTTCGAGTCAAATGACGTAAACATATTCCTTAATGTATATTAGTTTCCATTGGCATCAAGTACAAATACTTCATTAGATTCAGAACACATCGAATAAGCATAGCATGATGAATCCTGGGACATAGGCCTCCTCTCTACAAGAAGGAGTGGGCACAATGCGGGTTGGGAGATGTCATGTCACATTACTTCGAATTTCTGGTTCCAGGACATGTCAGTTTCCTCATCATGTTTTCCTTCACTGTTTTGAGATCAAAGGTGGTAAAATTATTAACACTTAGTAAAGCACCTGGTTGGGTTCAAACCGACAGGTCTACGACTTCTAAGCGAGGGCCGTTACTGGGCCATCTCAGGTCCTGCTGCAGCTTAAAGCAAACTGATCATCAATCATTCAATGTTGACAATAATGATAAAAAATCTTAAAGGGTATCTTAAAAGATCCTTTACGAAGCTGTTATCTACGCATTCTGTACATAAAACTCAAGTAACTTTGTGCAAAAATAATTGTTGGGAGACGACTTTTATTTTGTAAAGACTTGTTTGCGGTAGGGCGTAAAATGTATAATGCACGCAAATCACTGTGCGTTTGCGCGCACTTGTTTTTGTACATAAACATAAAAAATAGCTAGAACCTTGACCTTCAATATCTCTATATTATGGATTAAATTCAATCAATCAACTCAAAAGTGGGATGAGAAACATGATCTGTTGAAAGCATTTCAAAGAAAAGCCCGCTCGGAAAGTTACTTCATCGTCATCATTGTGTAAGCAATTACAAAATAAATCAAGATATTTAAATGTGAATGTTACGACCCCGCCGCCAGATGGCGCACGGCAGGACTTTCTACGACCATGCCTGCGGAGCCTTACCACGAACCCGGCTGAGCCCGCGTCTCCACTTTGCGCCACCAAGGGTGTCAGTCGTCGTCTCGCCATCGCCACAGAGTACTTTTTGATAGACTGAAAGTCATCTCTTTGTGGATGTCGCTCAAATTCATCACAGATTATTTTATTTTCAGATTCACAGAAATTCAGAACCTTTATAATACTCATACAATACAACAGTTATAAACCAGTACCGTCCATTATTTCGAAGCATAACACAGTGGCAACAGCCGAAAAAGTGAATTTAACATTTTATTAATATGCAACTTGACTAGTAATGGTAATTTAGTTCGATAAAACATGATACTGTATTTAAATATTAATAATCCATCATCGTCATCATCATTTCAACCGAAAGAAGTCTACTGCTGGACATAGGCCTCCCCCAAGCACCTCCACTTCGACCGGTTCTATGCTTCTCGCATCCAACGGGTTCCTGCGGCCTTCACAAGGTCGTCAGTCCACCTTGTGGGAGGCCTTCCAACGCTATGTCTTCCGGTACGCGGTAGCCATTCCAGAACCTTTCGGCCCCATCAGCCATCTGTTCTGCGAGCAATGTGCTCTGCCCACTGCCACTAAAGTTTGGCAATTCTTCGGGCTATGTCGGTTACCTTGGTTTTCCTGCGGATCTCCTCATTCCTGATTCGATCACGCAGGGAAACTCCAAGCATAGCCCTCTCTCTACATTGCACTTATTTACAATCCAAATACAATGAAATACGTAGTAATTAACTTGAATCCAAATACAAAGCATTAATGATTAATATAATAAACAGTTACCATTTTATATGAATTAAACGTCCATCTACTGACTTAAAATTCGCGCTTTGCCCCACTTTTGTAACGATGACACATAGCTGTTAAGTTAATCAAATACTGTTTTTCATACCTTGAGTTGTTATCGAAAACTTACTCACCATGAGTTGTTACCTCTACCATGAGTTGTTATCGAAAATTTACTCGCTAGTGTATTAACGTGGATCGAATAGATTTAGATCCACGTTAATACACTAGCAAGCATTTATACACTAGCAATTTCGATGACGCAATTTCGATAACGTGGATCGAACACTAGCAATTTCGATAACGTGGATCGAATAGATTTCGATCCATGTTAATACACTAGCGAGCATTAATACACTAGCAATTTCGATGAGGCCACAAATGCTTGCACCATGAGTTTTAGCAGGCGCTAAGGTAAACTAAAAAAAATTTAAAAAAAAAACCGACTTAAGAAAAAACACTACAAAGTGAAAAATAACTTTAATTTCGGAAGTCGGTGGCAAAAAACTAAAATACAGATCCAAAGACACCGACTTCCGAAATTAAAGTTATTTTTCACTTTGTAGTGTTTTTTTTGGAACTCTTTAAAGTTTATAAACCAAATAAATAAGATTTTTCATATAAACTGTATCCCCTCTTTTTATCCCCATAGGGATGGAATTTTGAAAAATCGTCTGGGATGTTTCTATGACTTGACTTAAGGATTATTTATACCAATTTTCCAGTTAATCAAGCCAAGTAATAAAATACTCCCCTGTGAAATCGACTACCCCGCTTCACCCCGTTAGGGGTAGATTATCGAAAAACCCTGATACGTTATTCTTTATTTTTGGTCATAAGTATGAATACTGAGTTTCGAGTAATCGAACTGCGCGTTAAAATTCTTCCTTAGAAATTTTATCTCCCCCCCCCCCCCTTCTATAGGAGGTAGTTTTGAAAAACAAAAAATGACAAACTTCATAATTTACTTAGATAGTATTCTTGCAAAGTTTTCAGTTTATTTTCATTTAATCTGTATCCCTGGTTTTCACCCATAAAGGGGTGGAAATTTAAAAAATCGTTTAAGATGTGTTCATAAATTGACTCATAGATTAATTATTATTGTAAACCAATTTTCGAGCTAATCAAGTCACGCAGTAAAATCCTTCCCTGTAAAATTAACTACCCTTTTTCACGCAGTTAGGGGTAGATTATCGGAAAACTTATAACTAAATTAATAATGATTAACATGTATCAACATGTTAATCATTATTTTTAGTTAGAAGTATACATACTCAGTTTCGAGTTAATCGGACAGCGCGTTAAAATTCTTCGATACAAATTTTGACACACCCCAATCCCTCTTTAGAGGGTAGTTTAGAAAAACAAAAAATGCCAAACTTCATATTTTATTTGGCTAAGTATTCGTTATTAACTCAAGGAATAAGATTTTTCATACTAACAAAATCCCCCCTTTTCACCTCCTTAAAGGTTGAATATACTCTTTACAAAGAACACACCCTCCCAAATTCATCTCTAGGACCAGCGGTATAAGCTATGCGTTGATACTTCCATCCCCTATTTCACCCCTTTAGGGGTAGAATTCCCAAAAATCCTTTCTTAGTGGATACTTACTCTTCACAAAGAATACACCCTCCAAGTTTCATGTCTCTAGGACCAGTAGTTTGGGCTGTGTGTAGATTTTTCAATCCTCTGCCTAAACACAAAATTTGAAGATACTTACTTCAAAACTGACGGACTTCCATATAAAGTTCCATCCCCTATTTTACCCCTTTAGGGTTACAATTCCCAAAAATCCTTTCTTAGTGGATACTTACTCTTCACAAAGAATACACCCTCCAAGTTTTATGTCTCTAGGAGCAGCGGTTTGGGCTGTGCGTTGATATATCAGTCAGTCAGTTTACCATTTTATATAGATAGATTTTGGTCTTTTTTTTTCATCGTGGGAAATCATCAAATGACCCTTCCCGCTCTGGGTGGGTTATATTGGTCTTACGTGCTGAGTTTTGAGTTAATTGGACCGCGCGTTAAAATTCTTCCATACTTCGGCTGTATTAACGTATTTACGTTGGTAGTGTTTGAGAGCAGTTTCAATTTTGGAAAAGTCTGTGTCATTAGGCAGAAAGGTATGCCCAGACTCAAGAAATCGCATTGTAATGACTTTTAAAGTGTCATGTGAGTTTAGAAGTGGTTTCAACATGAGAACTATTTTTATGTTGCAGTTCTGCCCTCCACAACAATCGCTCCAAAGAATAAGGTGTTCAACAGTGGGCCTTAGTTTAGTTAGAATATACTTACCTCTTGCCCACCTCTTCCTGCTTCCCCTTCAACCCATATGTAACAATGACCAATGTCATCTGGATGCCACTGTTGTAGAGCCACAATTGCCTTTTATAAAACGCAACATTTGTAGGTATTCGTGGTAATGGTAAAGTTTTTTCTAAATCGAATGTTACACATTCAATAGTCGACATGTTTCGAGTGTCTTCCAAATCGGAGTTCATGCTCATGAAGACGGGGAAGCTGGTCCTCATTCGGAAGCCAGGGCGCCCTGCGGACTCTCCGTCCGCATACCGGCCCATCGTGCTGCTCGACGAGGTCGGCAAGCTCTTTGAGAGAGTGATTGCGGGCCGCCTCGTCGGGCACCTGGTGAGGACGGGGCCGGATCTTGCGGACAGCCAGTTTGGTTTCCGCAAGGGGCGCTCGACGGTGGACGCCATCATGCGCGTGAGAGCCCTCACGACGGGGGACGCGGTGTCCTAGGGTGGGGTCGTCGTGGCGGTGTCACTCGACATCGCCAACGCGTTCAACACCCTGCCCTGGAGTACCAATGTGGAGGCACTCCGGTATCACCGGGTGCCGCCCTACCTTCGTCGAATAGTCGAAGCGTATCTGACAGACGGAGCCGTCAGCTACCCCGGTCGCGATGGGGAGTGGAACCGGCGAGAGATGTCGTGCGGTGTCCCGCAGGGTTCGGTTGTGGGGCCGCTCCTGTAGGACATCGGCTACGACTGGGTGCTGCGGTCCGACCTCCCTGATGGCGTCAGCGTGGTTTGCTACGCTGACGACACGCTGGTCCTGGCGCAGGGGAGGTCGCATCAGGCGGCGGCCGACGCAATGACACGCGGGGTTGCGATAGTCGTGGAAAGGATCCGGCAGTTGGGTCTCGAGGTGGCATTGCACAAATCCGAGGTCATGTCGTTTCATGTGCCCCGGAACCCGCCACCATCGGGATCCCAACTAACGGTAGGAGGGGTTCACATCGGCGTCGGGATGACGATGAAATACCTGGGTCTCGTCCTCGACAGCCGGTGGAACTTCGTGGAGCATTTCCGATGTTTGGCCCCCAAACTGGAACGGGCCGGGGCCGCCTTCAAGCGGCTCTTGCCCAACCTGAGGGGGCCAAACGCCTCCTGCCGGAGGCTTTACGCGGGGGTCGTGCGGTCCATGGCCCTATACGGGGCCCCGGTGTGGGCGCGTTCACTGCGGCGGCGAGCCGCCCACTACCTGAACGCGCCCCAGAAGGTGGTAGCCATAAGGGTTATCCGGGGCTACCGCACGATCTCTGGCGAGGCGGCAAGCCTCCTTGCCGGACTGCCGCCATGGGATCTGGAGGAAATAGTCCTCGCGCGCCTATATGAGTGGCGCGCGGAGGCACTACGCCGGGGGGAGGAACCGCTTCCGCGGCAAATCGCTGCGGAGCGGACGGATCTCCGGCGCGATCTCATGGCGGCATGGAAAGAGCGACTGTCGCAACCCAGCGCAGGGCACGCCGCGATAGCGGCGATAAGACCCCTCTTTGAGGAGTGACTAGAGAGGCGCCACGGCGCCCTCACCTACCGCCTGACGCAGGTCCTCACCGGACACGGAAGTTTCGGGAGGTTTCTGCACATCATCAGGCGGGAGGAAACGCCCGGGTGTCACCATTGCCAGGATCGCCCAGAGGACACGGTGGAGCACACGGTGGAGGTCTGCCTTGCTTGGGCGGAGCACCGCCGTGTCCTCGTAGAGGCGATCGGCAGCGACGGCGACCTCTCGCGTCCGGCCCTGGTGCAAGCCATGGTCCGGGGCGAGAGGGAGTGAGAGGCACACCTCCTTCTGCGAAGCAGTCATGCTAGCGAAGGAGGTGGCGGGACGGTTCTGGGAGAGCCGCCCGTCTCAGCTGCCGCGACGCCCGAGGGACGCCCCAGGCGTCGGGAGCCGCGTGACGACTCCCGGCCACCGTAGGCGCGGGCCTGCGGGCGGAGAGTAATGGGTAGCTCACCGTCCGATCAGGACCAGGCCCGTGCCGGACGGCGCGTACGTGTTCCACGCGCACCTCAAAGAGATGTCAGCATCCAGGAGGGGCCCCTTAGGGCCGAAGCCTGCCGGGTCAGCGGGATTGTCCGAAAGGATTACCGCTGGCCCGGAACATAAAGGGCTAAGGAAGGAACACGGGTGGGTTTTAGTCAGTAAGAGTCTGACACTCCCTTCCGCTCCACCCAGAGCGGGAGGAGTCATTTGATGATTTCCCATCCGCAAAAAAAAAAAAACCCATATGTAACAATGACCAATGTCATCTGGATGCCACTGTTGTAGAGCCACAATTGCCTTTTATACAACGCAACATTTGTAGGTATTCGTGGTAATGGTAAAGTTTTTTCTAAATCGAATGTTACACATTCAATAGTCGACATGTTTCGAGCGTCTTCCAAATCGGAGTTCATGCTTCCTCAAATTTTCAGCCTTTCCTAAATGTCGAGCCTTTTCTATTCTAGCTTGTTCTTTTTCTCCGAGGGTTCTAGCATTTTGAATTTTTATAGCTAACATATCGCACTTATTGCAGGTGTATTTCTTTAATGTTTTACACTTAAGGGGAATGCTCCAACCAGCCCGCGAAATTCAAAATTTCTTGCGTTTTTTGCAATTTGCAGGCCAGTGCTAGGTCGTATGTTGATTAAAATATTATTCGCGGCTGTAAGACGTATGTAGTTACAGAATTATAATCATCAAATCACCAATACAACCCTCCAACTTCATAAAGATGTAAGAACAAAAAAAAACAGAAAAAGTAATTCCTACAGCTTTATGAACTTAGAGCGTTTTATTGATGATTTTGATGATTATAATTCTGTAACTACGTATGTCTTACAGCCGCGAATAATATTGTAAATGATACTCCAGATGTAGTTATGAATTTAGGTATAATCAAGACTAGGATTAGCTTACACAGAAATATGTACAGGTCATATAGAAAAATGCATGGGCACAAGTAGTGGATTTCCTAAGTTGTATTTACAAAATGTACAAAAATGTAGTTACAATATTTTAATCAACATACAACCTAGCACTGGCCTGCAAATTGCAAAAAACGTAAGAAAATTTGAATTTCGCGGGCTGGTTGGAGCGTTCACCTTAAGGTTAAACTTAGTGTAAAAAATATTTTTGACTGATTCGAACGAAGCGCAGTTTTGCCCTTCACCATAAGTATTCAAACTCAAACTCAAACCATTTATTTCAATTAAACCATTTACAGGCACTTTTGAATTGTCAAGAAGTCGGTCAGTCAGAAAATATGAAGCTAGTTGCCCATTCCAAAGCGTAGGTACCTATGGAGAAGAACGGGCAAGAAACTCCATGGACACTCTTTTAAATTGTATTTTTACAAAAATATTAGTTACATCATTAATGTTGAATTTACAATTATATGTGAGAACGATGTAAAAAAATACGTACGCGTTAAGAGCGTCCAGAGTAAGTCAGAAGACAACAATCCAAAAATAAAATAATTAAAAATAAGCCGAGGCAGCTGAGTGATGACCAGCCCCAACTGACGGCGCCCGTTCACGAACATGACGCATAGGTCAGCACCATTCAGCTCAACCATTTTGAAGGGAGCTAAATGATCCAATACACATGCCACCGTCAGCGAGACATTTGTGTGAGCATGACATACTATCAGCCGCCATGGCACATTCAAGTCAATGAAAGACATATTACCCGGTAAATGGTAAAGAAGGTATACTTACATAGAACTCACATCTGTGCTATGCAGTTATACAATGCAAAGGAAATTGAGTTTATACAATGCAAAGATAATCTTACAATCTTCAGCAGCTCCAACAGTATTTTCCAGTGTTAATCAATTAGTTGTGGTTGTGGAGCAGGACCAGCATAGAGCCAGGCATTTTTATCAGCGATGTAATCCCCTAACTTATAGTATGCCTGACTGCATAGTGTGCGTTTTATACAAGACTTGAATTTTGTCTCATTCAGTTGAAGAATGTGGGGAGGTACTTTATTATAACATTTTAAACAGTACCCCATAAAAGATGAGTCTACTTTAGCCAGTCTGAAACCTGGTTGAACTAATAGGTCCCTATTCCTAGTACTATAATTATGTCTTTCACCTCTTTTACCAAAAATATGTAAGTTTTTTCTTACATACATGATGTTTTCGTAGATATATTGACAAGGCACCGTCATGATGTTAATTTCCTTAAACAGTTCCCTTAGAGAATCACGCCTGCAGAGGTTATATATGGCTCTGATGGCTCTTTTCTGCAGAATAAAAATAGAATCGATGTCTGCAGCCCGTCCCCAAAGCAAAATACCGTAAGACATGATACTATGAAAGTAACTAAAATAGACCAGTCTCGCGGTATCTACATCAGTAAATTGGCGGATTTTTCTGACAGCATAAGCTGCTGAACTTAGCCGTCCTGCAAGAGATGTTAAATGAGGACCCCATTGTAGCCTTGAGTCGAGCGTGATCCCCAGGAAAACCGTTTTATCGACGAATTCTAGTTTCTCTTGATTCAATACTATCTCACAATCACTACTCTTTACATTTGGTAAAGAAAATCTTATGCACTTAGTTTTTTCCCATTTAATACTAAATTATTAGCAATGAACCAACTTTGGACCTGCACTAGGGCGTTATTTACGTCGTCATAATTTGTAGCACGTCTATTTACCTTAAAAATTAAGGAAGTGTCATCAGCAAATAACACCATTTGTGGTTGGTTTTTTAATAAATGGAGTAGATCATTAACATACACTAAAAAGAGGAAAGGACCCAATATCGAGCCTTGTGGCACACCCATTTTTACTGTTAAACCATGTGAATTGACACCATTTATTTGAACTTGCTGTTGTCTGTCATTTAAATAAGAACTAACTAAACTGAGCGCAAGTTTTCCAAGCCCGTAATGCTCAAGTTTCAAAAGCAAGGTTTCGTGATCGACGCAATCAAATGCCTTAGAGAGGTCACAAAAGATTCCTATGGCGTCTTGGGCCTCTTCCCACGCGTTAAAAATGTGTTTTAATAAGGTTGCACCGGCGTCGGTCGTACAACGTCCTTTGGTGAAACCATATTGTTGATCGTGAAGGATTTTATTCGTGTTAAAATGATTGAGCATTTGATTAAGCATTATCTTTTCAAACACCTTACTGAAAACCGGCAACACGGATACGGGTCTATAATTATTGGTGGCTTTACTGTCCCCAGATTTGAAAAGTGGTATTACCTTACTGAATTTCATTAAATCGGGGAAGACTCCTTGATCAACACACGAATTAAATACTAAGGCTAAATAAGGTGCAATAGTCTCAATTATGGAGGCACAGACTTTAATGGACATTCCCCAAAGATCTTCGGTCAATTTGATCTTAATTTGCTTAAAAGCTTTTATTACTGTTACGGGGTTAATATGTGTAAATTGAAATTCAACCGGACAGGCTGGAACGTTTGCTCTTAATAAATCAATTGATACGTCGGATGAGGAATTTAAGGCTTCCGTCGTTTTTGATGGTATATTAGTAAAGAAATTTACAAACTCCTGAGCTACTTCTAAGTTACAGGCTCCACGTGAAGTCTCCAATGTGTAATCAGTGTTTCGTTTTTTATTTCTACTAGTTTCGTTATTTATAATTTTCCAAACTGTTTTTATTTTATTTTCAGCTGATTTGATTTTATTGCTAATGTACAGGGCTTTGGCTATTTTGCATGTATTTCTAAAAATTTTGGAATATGTAGCAACATACTTGCTGAAAGTTACAGTATTGATGTAAGGCTTAAGGCCATACAGCTCGAACAGTCTTTCCCTACTTATCCTAATACCTCTAGTTGCCCAGTCACTAAATATAAAATTAGGGCAAATGTTTTTTGTTTTCTTTTCAAAAGTTGTATTGAATTGAGTGTACACTACTGAAAAGAAATCCTCGTACAATTTATTTGCATCATCCATATCATGGCCCAGATCATTTAACTTATTATTTAGGGTACTATTGAATCTATTTAGTTTACCAGTCGTTATTGGTCTAAATTGTATTTGCACTTTTTGCAAAGGTGTTTTAAACTTAAAAGATACCGTTTGCCCACTATGATCAGACGGCAGATAATTGACGATGGCTTTATCTAAATAATCACAATCGCAAAAGACATTATTTATACAAGTAGCAGAAGTTGGAGTTATTCTAGTCGGTTCTGTAAAAACATTTGATAAATTGAACGATTTAAAAAGGCTTAATAATCTACTGCTATTAGAATTATTTTCCAAAATATTAATATTAAAATCACTACAAATAATTGCGGCTTTGTTAATGGATGCAAGTTTCGCTAAGACATCTTCCATTATTGACTCAAATACAGAAAAGTTCTGATAATTAGGGGGTCTGTAAACGCACACTACGACATGCTTATCTAGCTCAACACAGGACAGTTCGATGCAATGTTCAATTGATAAACCCATTATGTCATTTCGTTGCTTAGATTTTAAACAATTTTTTATCAAGATTAGGGAACCTCCACGTAGCATAGATTTACGGTTAAAACAACTGCCCACACTATAGTTATCAAAATTAATTAACATTTGGTAATCCTTTAACCAATGTTCAGTACAACAAACAATGTCAAACTTTGTTTTTTCTAAAAACATTTCAATTTCTAATAATTTTGAAGAAATGCCTTGAATATTTTGATGAAATAATGTCAAGGCATTCTGCTGATCTCCTTTTTGATATTTACTTATTTTAGAGCAAGAAGATACCTTGTTGTTGTTAGGTATAAGAATATTATTACTGGTACCTTCTGTTGTCTTACAAACTAGTTTAAATGATTATCCGGAGTTAATCCCAAGACTTCAATGTCATCACCAAGCAATGAGCTCATAGTGCGTGAGGGAAATGGAACCTCCTTCGTATAATTTGTACAAATATTTATAGCATTTGAGCTACATTCATTCAGGCAAACCACCTTATTATTAGTATTATTACTAACTGTTGTGGTGTTAATAATACAAGACTTCGACATAATACTTATGTCTGAGTTTATATAAAAAGCTAATAGCCTTGCTATTATGTGTCTAAAGCTAACAGGCAGATACACAGTATCCCTAGTCGACTTTAAAGTTTCTACAAAACTGTTGGTGTCAAAATATACAAGCTTGTCACTGTAATGACTAACTAAAAAGTGCATATGCTTATTAAGCATATGAATATAATTGTTTTGTCTATTTGTTAATTTTTTAAAATATGGAAAAGCACACAATATTATTTTATTACAATTTAACTTTAACAACTCAGTTACACAGTCAGTTATTTCATATTTTTTTACCTTAGAACTGTTACCTACAAATACAGTAATGTTAGTTTTAGGATTAAATACATTTCCTGTTACTGATGCCATTATTTGTTTGTAGGTTGACCCTGGCATACAATTATTTTGAGTAGAGTAACTCAGGTTGTTACTAATTAATTTACCTAAACCTCTTCCTATACTATCCGAGAACATAACCGAATCATAACAATCATGACTACTGAAAGATGGACCAGTCTCAAGCTGTACCAATTGAGAAAGATCTTGTACTATTTCAGATACATTCTGGTTAAGGATACACTCTTGAGGCAAACTCTCAGTCTGGGACGGGTCCTCCGTTACCTCAGGCTGGACAACGACAGGGTGTGGAACTGTCTGACACGTGCACTGACACATAACTAACTCATTTGCTGCAAGAATGTGTTCTTTAATTTGGTTCTGGGAACCCACATATTTAATGTAAAGAGAACTAAGTCTGCCCTCAAGTTCCTGTATGTCAGACTGTAAGCGCTGTGTATCAATTTCATAGATTTTTTTGCTGTCTTCTAATTTAATTTGATAATTGGTTAATTTACTAATTAGATCAACACGTTCTTTCCTCAGTGAAATATTTTTGGAAAAGTGTTTTTGTTGTTTTCTAAATTTATTTGTGTACTTCTACTGATATATATCGTAAATTATGGTTAATGTGTTGTTTTATTTACTTCTTTAATACATGATCCTATGTATAAACATTGTGCATTGTAGGTTCCTAGACGCACAAATTTTTCGAACTCTTCCTTTCTTTTCTCTATTGGAATCAAGCTAGCACAATTTTTTAAACATTTACAATTATATTCAATAAAGGTTTTTGGTTTCACTAATTTATTTTTAGTGGTCGTGTATTCTAAATTATTGTATTTATTATGTTTTCTCTCAGATTTAAGTTGAGGATTAATTCTCTTACGGCCCCTTTTCGGTCTACCAGTTCCCAAATTAGATCGTAAATGTTCGTCACTTATAGGTGGAATAATTTCTGTTGATTCTTCATTGTTAGGTTGTAACATTTCTATATCCTCATTGTTGAGCTTTTCTTTTGATAAAAATTTCTTATTTTTACTCACCTCATGATGTACACTATCACAAAAGACGAACAAGAGGTTGTCGACTCATCTATATGTATTACTTTGCTATGTGAGATATAATCCGGATCTCTAACGCTGTCATCACTATCACAAAAGTGTTTTGAAATATCATTATTTTCGTTAATGTTGTTAAATTGGTTCATACTCAGCTAATATATTAAATAGTTGCTGGTGACATTGGTCGAAAAGGTGATGATAATGGCGAAACTTATATTTATATTATATTATATATTTATATGGTATTTCTTGTAGTATAATAACAAGATCACAAGTATCTAAAACAATGTACATATTCACGTAAGTTATCTATTGGCACAATTTATATAAATACTAACTGCGACCGGCGGGGTTACCTCGGTAAAGTGTTGCAAATATATTTAGAGGTTTTAATAATATAATCTGCATCAGGTGACGTGTACTTTTGGGGTTATGAATCATCTTACCTTGTAAATTATTATCCGTACTTTTTTATTCATAAAATTTAGTGGAGTAAGTGGCGAATTTGGTGGAGGAGAGATTGAAGGCTGCGTGTTTGAATATGGCGAAGCTGGTTCAGAGTCAGCTGAAAAAAAAAACAATATATGCAAACTGACACATATCTCATCATATCCAATCCCATCCCGTCCCTTGTAATATACATATTTTTCATTTAACAGTAAATTATTTTAGTGAGCATAAGTTGTAAATCCATTGCAAATAATAAAATTATCTATACATATAATAAATCTGTAGAAGGGTCAATTCTGTACATTAAAAATATTGAAAAAATAAATAGCGGGGGGTGTTGCTGGATCGATACCAAACCCAAATATGTGATTAAAAAAATTTTTGTCTGTCTGTCTGTCTGTCTGTCTGTATATGCAGGCATCACGTGAAAACTAACGGTTCGATTTCGATGAAACTTGGTATAATTATACCTTATTATCCTGGGCATAAAATGGGATACTTTTTATCCTGGAAAAATACGAAGAAAAAAAAAAAATCAGTTTTATTCATAGACGTTGTTCTGTAGAACCGCGAACACACGTTGCATTACCCGCAGTGGATAATTTTCCATTTCAATTTAAGAGAATACAGTTTCCTGTAGCTTTGTGTTACGCCATGACAATAAATAAGGCTCAAGGTCAGACCCTAGGAGTTGCTGGCGTAGATCTTACCGCGAGTTGTTTTTCACACGGGCAACTTTACGTAGCTCTTTCCCGTGTGAGCAGTCCAAGAAATCTTCATGTTCATATTCCGGACGAGCTCACTAACAATGTTGTGTATGCTGAAGCTCTCAATTAACTTTATGTCGCATTGTCACGATCACTTTTTTATTATTGCAAACTTTTCGTCATTGTCAGTAATTTACTGCTACATGCTACTTATCAAGGTCGGAATTACTATGAAAAAAATATTTACTACAGAACGCGAGCTCAACAGCAGTAGCTCAATATAGGGATATCCTTAATTATTATAGGCTTAGCCGTATTTGGGTCCAATAGATATTTATAAGATGTCATTGTCAGAGTTACTCAAAATGGAGAAATAAACCATCCACGCGAAGACCGACATCCGCGCGGACGGAGTCGCGGGCGGAAGCTAGTTAATAATATTTTTAATAGAACAACCAAGAACAATAATCATGCTCGTATATCATAGCAAAGCACCAACAAGAATATACACAATAAAATCAAAATCAAAATCAAAATGTTTTATTTCACATAAACCTACATGGGCACTTATGAAACGTCAGAAGCTAGGTGCACGGTTCCAATTGGTCGTTTCCTATGGAGAAGAACCGGCAAGAAACTCCATGGTTACTCTTTTTAAAAATAATTGGCTTTTACAATGTTTCCAGATTACAGTAGGTATGGGAGGACAGCGCAGGCCTGTCAACAAGTACCAATTACTTGATAAAATAGAAAATGGTCTACAGATCTAAAGTCTATAAGGCCTACAAAGTCCTCACATTTACAAAATAAGAATCTATCAAAAGGATAGCTATAATAAAAAAAGAAAAATAATAATAAAAACCTACTAAAACCAAGTGTTATGATTCTCATAAAAACCACTAATAAAGAGGTGAAAATTTTCAAGTGTCTGTATATAATGTCAATTAATAAAGAAATTATGTATAAAAGTATATAATGTCAAATAGTAAAGAAATTATGTCAAAAAGTATGTAAAAAAAAAAAATATATAATGAAATAAAAATTAAACATCGTAATTTGAGAGTAGTTAATAGACATTTACATAGTTATGCCGTTAATGAGAAGCCAGGGAAGCCACATGTGCAGAAGGAATTATTGCCAGACTAGCTTGTCTTCAACGTAGTCTTTAATCTTATAATATGCTTTTTTGATAAGGACACGTTTGATGAGGGTTTTGAACTTTCCATCGCTAAGTTCTGTAACCGGCTTTGGCAACTTGTTATAAAAACGGATGCTGTTTACAAGAAATGACTTGCTAGTTTTAGTTAATCTAAATTTAGGTAACACAATTTCATTTTTACTGCGTGTATTTATATTATGGAAATCGCTTCTTATTTTGAAGAGTCCTAAGTTTTTGCGAACATACAAAATACTTTCTAAAATATAAAGAGAAGGCAGAGTTAGTATATCAATTTCTTTGAATTTGTTTCTAAGAGACTCGCGAGGACCCATTTTATAGATTGCGCGGATTGCCCTCTTCTGTAAAATGAAAATTGAATCTACGTCAGCTGCCGATCCCCACAGCAGAACACCATAAGACATAATACTGTGGAAATAAGCAAAGTATACTAACCTAGCTGTGGCTATATCTGTCAACTGCCTTATTTTTCTTACTGCATATGCAGCTGAACTTAATCTACTTGAGAGAGCTCTAATGTGTGCGCCCCATTGTAATTTTGAATCTAAAGTAATTCCTAGAAATACAGTTTCCGTAACAGCATCTAGTCTTTTGCCATCAAGTTCTAAATTCAGACCCACTTGAGGTACATTTGGTAATGAAAACTTTAGACATTTAGTTTTGTTCGCATTAAGTAAAAGATTATTAGCTGCAAACCATTTCGAGAAAACAGCCAGACTATCGTTAACATGTAAGACATCCGTATCTTTTCTATCTATTTTAAAAATAAGGGAAGTGTCATCAGCGAATAAAATGATATCCGACAAGTTAGCCATCATGTAAGGAAGGTCATTAATGTAAACTAGAAATAGGAAAGGGCCAAGAATTGAGCCTTGAGGCACGCCCATCTTAACTAGAGACCCCGAAGACGTCGCCCCGTTAACGTTTACTTTTTGCTGGCGCTTTGACAGATAGGAAAGAACAAGATCAGCAGCTTGTCCACGAATTCCGTAGTGGTATAATTTACAGATCAGTGTATTATGATCAGTTCCCAAATTAGATCGTAAATGTTCGTCACTTATAGGTGGAATAATTTCTGTTGATTCTTCATTGTTAGGTTGTAACATTTCTATATCCTCATTGTTGAGCTTTTCTTTTGATAAAAATTTCTTATTTTTACTCACCTCATGATGTACACTATCACAAAAGACGAACAAGAGGTTGTCGACTCATCTATATGTATTACTTTGCTATGTGAGATATAATCCGGATCTCTAACGCTGTCATCACTATCACAAAAGTGTTTTGAAATATCATTATTTTCGTTAATGTTGTTAAATTGGTTCATACTCAGCTAATATATTAAATAGTTGCTGGTGACATTGGTCGAAAAGGTGATGATAATGGCGAAACTTATATTTATATTATATTATATATTTATATGGTATTTCTTGTAGTATAATAACAAGATCACAAGTATCTAAAACAATGTACATATTCACGTAAGTTATCTATTGGCACAATTTATATAAATACTAACTGCGACCGGCGGGGTTACCTCGGTAAAGTGTTGCAAATATATTTAGAGGTTTTAATAATATAATCTGCATCAGGTGACGTGTACTTTTGGGGTTATGAATCATCTTACCTTGTAAATTATTATCCGTACTTTTTTATTCATAAAATTTAGTGGAGTAAGTGGCGAATTTGGTGGAGGAGAGATTGAAGGCTGCGTGTTTGAATATGGCGAAGCTGGTTCAGAGTCAGCTGAAAAAAAAAACAATATATGCAAACTGACACATATCTCATCATATCCAATCCCATCCCGTCCCTTGTAATATACATATTTTTCATTTAACAGTAAATTATTTTAGTGAGCATAAGTTGTAAATCCATTGCAAATAATAAAATTATCTATACATATAATAAATCTGTAGAAGGGTCAATTCTGTACATTAAAAATATTGAAAAAATAAATAGCGGGGGGTGTTGCTGGATCGATACCAAACCCAAATATGTGATTAAAACAATTTTTGTCTGTCTGTCTGTCTGTATATGCAGGCATCACGTGAAAACTAACGGTTCGATTTCGATGAAACTTGGTATAATTATACCTTATTATCCTGGGCATAAAATGGGATACTTTTTATCCTGGAAAAATACGAAGAAAAAAAAAAAATCAGTTTTATTCATAGACGTTGTTCTGTAGAACCGCGAACACACGTTGCATTACCCGCAGTGGATAATTTTCCATTTCAATTTAAGAGAATACAGTTTCCTGTAGCTTTGTGTTACGCCATGACAATAAATAAGGCTCAAGGTCAGACCCTAGGAGTTGCTGGCGTAGATCTTACCGCGAGTTGTTTTTCACACGGGCAACTTTACGTAGCTCTTTCCCGTGTGAGCAGTCCAAGAAATCTTCATGTTCATATTCCGGACGAGCTCACTAACAATGTTGTGTATGCTGAAGCTCTCAATTAACTTTATGTCGCATTGTCACGATCACTTTTTTATTATTGCAAACTTTTCGTCATTGTCAGTAATTTACTGCTACATGCTACTTATCAAGGTCGGAATTACTATGAAAAAAATATTTACTACAGAACGCGAGCTCAACAGCAGTAGCTCAATATAGGGATATCCTTAATTATTATAGGCTTAGCCGTATTTGGGTCCAATAGATATTTATAAGATGTCATTGTCAGAGTTACTCAAAATGGAGAAATAAACCATCCACGCGAAGACCGACATCCGCGCGGACGGAGTCGCGGGCGGAAGCTAGTTAATAATATTTTTAATAGAACAACCAAGAACAATAATCATGCTCGTATATCATAGCAAAGCACCAACAAGAATATACACAATAAAATCAAAATCAAAATCAAAATGTTTTATTTCACATAAACCTACATGGGCACTTATGAAACGTCAGAAGCTAGGTGCACGGTTCCAATTGGTCGTTTCCTATGGAGAAGAACCGGCAAGAAACTCCATGGTTACTCTTTTTAAAAATAATTGGCTTTTACAATGTTTCCAGATTACAGTAGGTATGGGAGGACAGCGCAGGCCTGTCAACAAGTACCAATTACTTGATAAAATAGAAAATGGTCTACAGATCTAAAGTCTATAAGGCCTACAAAGTCCTCACATTTACAAAATAAGAATCTATCAAAAGGATAGCTATAATAAAAAAAGAAAAATAATAATAAAAACCTACTAAAACCAAGTGTTATGATTCTCATAAAAACCACTAATAAAGAGGTGAAAATTTTCAAGTGTCTGTATATAATGTCAATTAATAAAGAAATTATGTATAAAAGTATATAATGTCAAATAGTAAAGAAATTATGTCAAAAAGTATGTAAAAAAAAAATATATATAATGAAATAAAAATTAAACATCGTAATTTGAGAGTAGTTAATAGACATTTACATAGTTATGCCGTTAATGAGAAGCCAGGGAAGCCACATGTGCAGAAGGAATTATTGCCAGACTAGCTTGTCTTCAACGTAGTCTTTAATCTTTGTTTAGTCACACTGTCGCACCCGCGATCCATTCATTTTTTTAGTAGCAATTAAACAGTCTTAGAGCACACACGTATTTTCAATCAGCAAAATCCTGCTAATCAAAAACCTACCTTAAGCAAAAGTACATAGTGGTCAAAATCGAGCCGGACTAATTACGAAGAGGATTTATAATATTATTTGTGTCGAAGGTATCGGGCGGCCGGCGCGAGCTAATGAGCCGCATTCCAGAGGTGATTAGCAAGTTATAAAGTTAAAGTTAACGTCTTTTTACACTTCTATTGGAAAATCACAAAGTGTAAAAGATGGAGAACATTGAAAAGCGAGTGTTGCTTCAAGCTGATGTGTTTGAAAAGGTGCAGAAAGCCTACTCGAATTACAAAAAGTCGCCCAAGGAAAGAATAACCGACGGTTATATACAAACTAGGATGGATACTTTAGAAACTTATTGGAAAGAATTTAAGAGTGTTCATGAGGAATTGGTAACGGATGTTTCTATGAAAGACAGACAGAAGTTAGCGTATTTTGTAGAAGATAAGTGCGATAAATTTGAAGAGTTGTATTTTACATATAAAGGAGAAATGAAAACTGCATTAAACAACATGATGTCTCATATGAAAAAATCGGATAAACTGGAGAAATTAGACGAGACTAGACCAACTGCTTCTTGTAGTGATATTAAATTACCACGAATATCGATCCCTATTTTTGAAGGAAATTATACGGAATGGAGATCTTTTCACGACCTGTTTATGGCATTGATACACAGAAATGAGTCATTGGAAGATGTACAAAAACTTCATTACCTTAAAAGCAGCTTGAAAGGAGACGCAGAGGTTCTTCTGCGCCAGTTTGCAATCACGGGTGAAAATTATGCTGATGCGTGGTCAATTTTGAAAAAACGCTATGATAACAAAAGGTACATTGCTAATTGTATATTTAAAAAGTTTTTTGGTCAAAAGACAATATCTCAAGAGTCAGCTTTCTCCTTGAAAAACTTGTTAGATACGTCGGTCGAGTGTATGAATTCTATGAAAAACCTTGGCTTACCGACAGCGCAGTGGGATGCAATTGTGAACTATGTGATTGTTTCGAAGCTGGATCCTGTAACACATAAACAATGGGAGATTATTATTAGTGAAGATAGTTCTGATGACTTACCTGGTTTTGAGAGGCTGAAGTCCTTCCTGGAGACTCGGTTTCGTACGCTGGAAATGATAGAACCTGAAAATAAAGTAAACAAACCAATTAAGCCGAAGACACATCACGCGACTGCCACTAGTGGAGAGAAGCACTGTCCATTCTGCAAAGAAAACCATTATATTTTTAACTGTAAAGAATTCGCTAAACAACCGGTGGAAGAAAGATACAGCTTCGTACAGAAAAACAACTTATGTTTCAACTGTCTTATTCCAAATCATTCCGTATTCAAATGTAAACAATCAAGTACATGTAAAATATGCAAAAGGCGGCATCATTCCTTATTACATCGAGAGAAACAAGCAGGTGACACAATGCCAACTAAAGAAGAAACCACAACAAATAAGCAAGAGGTTAGCATGGTAACAGCACACGTGTCAAGAGGAGAACAACCTGGTCAACACATCTTGCTGGCAACAGCACTGGTCGACGTGACATCGAGGACTGGACAATCACACGTCTTCCGTGCTTTGATTGATCAGGGCTCAGAGGCTTCGTTCGTGACGGCGAGAGCAGTCGAGTTATTGGGTCTGAAGAAGACTCAAATCAGCGGTGAGGTCTCTGGTGTTGGTGAAGGTAACAAACTTTGTATTAATCATTTAGTAGGGTTACATATTAAGTCGAGGTATGAAAGTAATTTCTTTATTGATGTTAAGGCGTATGTATTAAAGTCATTGACTGGTAGGCTACCTTCTAGAGAAATAGGAGGTTGCGACTGGCCTCAACTTAAAAATATGAAATTAGCTGATCCTACTTTTAATGTTCCGGGTAGGATTGATATCCTTCTCGGAGCTGATGTTTTTGGCATAATAATATTATCCGGTCTGTTAAGAGGTCCGGGCAGTATAATTGCACAGCATACACACCTAGGTTGGGTATTGTCAGGGGATATGTACTCAAATCCTACTTGTGCACAAAACATTATTAGTTTACATGTTACCAGGCTCATAGAAGAAGACAACAACCTTTTGAGAAAATTCTGGGAAATAGAAACAGAAGACTACACAACCAAGAAAGTATGGACAAAGGAAGAAGAAAAATGTGAAGAACACTACATAAAGACAACAACAAGAGATGCATCAGGAAGGTATGTAGTTCACTTACCTTTGAAACAAAGTATTGAAGAGACCGTGAAGGCGTGCGGGGAGACTAAAAATCAAGCTATAATAAGATTCAAGCAACTGGAAAGGAAATTTGCAAAACATGAAGATTTGAAATCAGAATACAAGAAGGTCATACATGAGTACTTGAAGATGGGCCATATGAAGAAGGTTGAAAAAGAGGATACAATTGAAGCAATTTATTTAGCACATCATGCTGTCATACGGGAGGATAAAGATACCACAAGGGTAAGAGTTGTTTTCGATGCTTCAGCCAAGGGATCTAATGGGCACTCCTTAAATGGCACCATGATGGTCGGCCCTACGCTACAACCTGATCTTCGTGTTCTTATCATTCGCTGGAGATCTCACAGAATCTGTGTTGTGGGCGATATTATAAAAATGTATCGTCAAGTAAGAATGACAGACGAACACACAGATTTACAACGCATAGTTTGGCGAGATAATACGAGTGAAAACATAGAAAGTTATCAACTACTTACCGTGACGTTTGGGACAGCATCGGCGCCTTATCTTGCGGTACGATCTTTGAACCAACTAGCTGATGATGAAGTGGAAAGATACCCTCGTGGAGCTGCTGTCGTTAAGAGTTCGTTCTACATGGATGATTTGATGACCGGACATGAAGACCTATCTGAAATAAAACAAATTTGTGAGGAAGTAAACAATCTGCTGAAGGCGGGTGGTTTTCAAATGCAGAAGTGGTCCAGTAACTCTGACGAAGTCTTGACGTTTTTACAGGGAGACAAGGAAACTCCGGAATCTGTGAACAAAATAGAAATTAAATTAGATAAGGTCATAAAGATACTTGGACTTACCTGGGACAGGAAAAATGACACGTTCCAAGTTACGGTAAATCTACAGGAAACCAGGACTCCTGTAACAAAAAGGGTAATATTATCTGATGTGGCGAGTCTCTTTGACCCGTTCGGTTGGCTCTATCCAGTAGTTATCACAGCCAAGATAATGATACAGAGATTGTGGCTTAACAATCTCGGCTGGGATGATGAATTGCCTTCAGCTCTAGTAGCCGAATGGCTTAACTACAGAGAGGAACTTAAAGAGTTACACACCATTGAAATCCCACGCTGGATAAAGATGACATCGCGCTGTAAAGAAGTTCAATTACACGGGTTTGCAGATGCCTCGTCTGTTGCATATGCAGCAGTAGTTTATATAAAGGTGTTAGATGAAAATGATATTGTTCATGTTACAATAGTAGCATCCAAGACCAAGGTTGCGCCACTGAAACAACTGACAATCCCAAGATTAGAGCTTTGCGCTGCGGTGTTGCTGGCGAAGCTATTGCACGAAGTATCTGGCTTATGGGATATAAGTATGGATAAGGTGTATGCCTTTTTTTTTTTTTTTTTTTTGTGGATGGGAAATCATCAAATGACTCCTCCCGCTCTGGGTGGAGCGGAAGGGAGTGTCAGACTCTTACTGACTAAAACCCACCCGTGTTCCTTCCTTAGCCCTTTATGTTCCGGGCCAGCGGTAACCCTTTCGGACAATCCCGCTGACCCGGCAGGCTTCGGCCCTAAGGGGCCCCTCCTCGATGCTGACATCTCTTTGAGGCGCGCGTGGAACACGTACGCGCCGTCCGGCACGGGCCTGGTCCTGATCGGGCGGTGAGCTACCCATTACTCTCCGCCCGCAGGCCCGCGCCTACGGTGGCCGGGAGTCGTCACGCGGCTCCCGACGCCCGGAGCGTCTCCCGCGGCGGCTGGGACGGGAGGCTCTCTCCCTGAGCCGTTCCGCCACCTCCTTCGCTAGCATGACTGCTTCGCAGAAGGAGGTGACTGCCTCCCACTCCCTCTCGCCCCGGACCATGGCTTGCACCAGGGCCGGACGCGAGAGGTCGCCGTCGCTGCCAATCGCCTCTACGAGGACACGGCGGTGCTCCGCCCAAGCGGGGCAGACCTCCACCGTGTGCTCCACCGTGTCCTCTGGGCGATCCTGGCAATGGTGACACCCGGGCGTTTCCTCCCGCCTGATGATGTGCAGGAACCTCCCGAAGCTTCCGTGTCCGGTGAGGACCTGCGTCAGGCGAAAGGTGAGGGCGCCGTGGCGCCTCTCTAGCCACTCCTCAAAGAGGGGTCTTATCGCCGCTATCGCGGCGTGCCCTGCGCTGGGTTGCGACAGTCGCTCTTTCCATGCCGCCATGAGATCGCGCCGGAGATCCGTCCGCTCCGCAGCGATTTGCCGCGGAAGCGGATCCTCCCCCCGGCGTAGTGCCTCCGCGCGCCACTCATACAGGCGCGCGAGGACTATCGCCTCCAGATCCCATGGCGGCAGTCCGGCAAGGAGGCTTGCCGCCTCGCCAGAGATCGTGCGGTAGCCCCGGATAGCCCTTATGGCTACCACCTTCTGGGGCGCGTTCAGGTAGTGGGCGGCTCGCCGCCGCAGTGAACGCGCCCACACCGGGGCCCCGTATATGGCCATGGACCGCACGACCCCCGCGTAAAGCCTCCGGCAGGAGGCGTTTGGCCCCCCCAGGTTGGGCAAGAGCCGCTTGAAGGCGGCCCCGGCCCGTTCCAGTTTGGGGGCCAAACGTCGGAAATGCTCCACGAAGTTCCACCGGCTGTCGAGGACGAGACCCAGGTATTTCATCGTCATCCCGACGCCGATGTGAACCCCTCCTACCGTTAGTTGGGATCCCGATGGCGGCGCGTTCCGGGGCCCATGAAATGACATGGCCTCGGACTTGTGCAATGCCACCTCGAGACCCAACTGCCGGATCCTCTCCACGACTATCGCAACCCCGCGTGTCATCGCGTCGGCCGCCGCCTGATGCGACCTCCCCTGCGCCAGGACCAGCGTGTCGTCAGCGTAGCAAACCACGCTGACGCCATCAGGGAGGTCGGCGCGCAGCACCCAGTCGTACCCGATGTTCCACAGAGGCGGCCCCAGGACCGATCCCTGTGGGACACCGCACGACATCTCTCGCCGGTTCCACTCCCCATCGCGACCGGGGTAGCTGACGGCTCTTTCCGTCAGATACGCCTCGACTATTCGACGGAGGTAGGGCGGCACCCGGTGATACCGGAGTGCCTCCACAATGGTGCTCCAGGGCAGGGTGTTAAACGCGTTGGCGATGTCGAGTGACACCGCCACGACGACCCCACCCCGGGACACCGCGTCCCCCGTCGTGAGGGCTCTCACGCGCATGATGGCGTCCACCGTCGAGCGCCCCTTGCGGAAACCGAACTGGCTGTCCGCAAGATCCGGCCCCGTCCTCACCAGGTGCCCGACGAGGCGGCCCGCAATCACTCTCTCAAAGAGCTTGCCGACCTCGTCGAGCAACACGATGGGCCGGAATGCGGACGGAGAGTCCGCAGGGCGCCCTGGCTTCCGAATGAGGACCAGCTTCCCCGTCTTCCAACGGCGTGGAAACTGGCCTCTCTCCAAACATGCGCTTAAGAACGCCTCCAGTCGAGGCCCGAGAGCCCCCGAGGCCAGGACCCAGGCTTTAAGGTGTATGCCTGGACAGATTCCATGGTGGTTCTGTCCTGGTTACAGGCTCAACCAAGTCGATGGCAAGTGTTTGTTGGCAACAGAGTGTCTGATATAATTCAATTAATAGACAATGACCGATGGAACCATGTCCAATCAGCCGACAACCCCGCTGATCTTGCATCAAGAGGTGTAGCGCCGAGTGAATTGGCAAATAATGATATGTGGTGGACCGGACCAACGTGGCTGAAAAATAAACAAATAGATTTTACAAAAAGTTCAATTCCTCAAACAGATTTAGAGGTAAAGAAATCGTTTAATGTTACATTAGAAGAAAAACCTGTTTGGGAAAGGTTCTCATCCATGTCCAGAATGAAGAGAGTTTTAGCACAATGTTTAAGATTTTTAAAACCTAAGGAAGAAAGAGAGAAATATTTGACAGCTAAGGAAATTAATGAAGTTGAAGAAAGATGTGTAAAATATTACCAATACTTAATATATGGAACCGAAATAAAAGATCTGAAGATGAACGGAAAAGTTAAGAATAGAAGTTCTATAATTAGTCTTACACCTTTCTTGGATAAGAAAGAGCTGCTGAGAGTTGGAGGGAGACTGGGTAAAGCCAATATACCAGAAGATGCGAAACACCCGATTATTATACCTTGTAAACAACATGTTACTCGGCTTATAATAAATGAAGCCCACACAAGGACTTTGCATGGAGGTTCCCTTCAGATGTTGACATACATCCGTAGCAAGTATTGGGTAATTGGTCTCAAATCAGCTGTTAGAGAATTTATTCGTAATTGTAAAGTATGCATCATATATAAAGCGAAAACCAGACAACAGCTGATGGGTGAGCTACCGGCCCCAAGAGTGACGCCTAATCGTCCTTTCTTCAACAGTGGAGTGGATTATGCAGGACCCGTACAGATGCGAACAGCTAAAGGGCGTGGGCATAAGTCTACAAAGGGCTACATTTGTGTCTTTGTCTGTATGTCTACCCGAGCCATACACCTAGAAGCGGTTACAGATTTAACGTCACAGGCCTTCATTGCAGCATTCAGAAGATTCGTTGCAAGAAGAGGTTACTGTTGTCACTTGTGGAGTGACAACGGTACGAACTTTGTGGGTGCCGAAAAGGAATTAAGGAATATGTTTGAAAGGGGCAAGGCTAATCTGGCAGCAGAGGTAGCTGAACTTCTAGCAAATGATGGCACAACCTGGCACTTTATACCGCCGAAAGCACCCAATTTCGGTGGTATATGGGAAGCTGGCGTCCGGTCAGTAAAGAAACATTTAATGAGAGTAAATGGTTCCACAAAGTTGACTTATGAAGAGATGGCTACGCTGTTAGCACAGATAGAAGCCTGCCTTAATTCAAGACCTATCTGTCATTCGGATAATACTAAGGAAACATTGGACCCGCTAACCCCGGGTCACTTTTTAATTGGTGAGCCATTAATCAATGTGCCTGATATAAACTATGAACATAAGAATATAAGTACATTATCTAGATGGCAATTTCTACAGAACAGGATACAAGATTTTTGGCGAAGATGGAAATCCGAATATCTTAACACCTTACAGCAACGTCATAAGTGGCAAAACAGCGTGCCATCCCCGCGGGTTGGAGATATAGTTATCATTAAAGAAGAGGATCTCCCACCTGCAAGGTGGTTATTAGGAAAGATTGTTAATTTACATCCCGGTACTGATCAACTAGTTCGAGTGGTAACAGTACAATGCAAGGGAGATAACATTCTCAAGAGACCGTTATCTAAGTTAATAGTACTGCCCCAGGCACCAGATGGTAACTAAATAGTTAACGTGGTGATCAGTTAATGTCATATTTTAAGTTTTTCTAATGTTAAAGATGTGTAGTAGGTATAGGTAGACCTGCGATATTTACTTTAAATAGCACAAAAAGGCACTTTATTTAGATCACAGTAAACGAGTTGTGTATTTAAAAATATTATTATGTGTATTCTGTTAGCTTACTTATTTAGGTACAAGATAATGATCATTGATACCATCAACTTTGTATTGTAACCTATGTATTAATGAAATTGAACCATAACTCTTTAGCCTTTATGTTCATTTTTACTTGTTACTTTCTATAAGACGATAAACGTTTAATATTATAATAGAACATACAGTCCACTTAGTTATTAAGTACCTGAATGAATAACTACTAGTTAATTGGTGTCGTTATTTTAGTTTGTCGTAGGTATAACTGGATAAAGATTATTTGTAAGTACCCGTTGTTTGCTCATTTTAAGCAATCTAAAATGACGAGTAATTTTCTAGGTATGCCTATATTGTACTATTTTGTTATGTATTTGTATACTTGGTGCAATCTTCATAATATGTGTGTGTAATTATTAGTAGGTAGTTATAATGTGTTAAGCGCAGCTGTTTCTTTAGATGACGTAATGTAACGGTATCGATTATATAATAATAACAGTTTCTTAAGTTCATTGAGCAATTAGCGTTAAGTTGTTTTGCGATGTATTTCATTTTTTATTCGTTTGATCAAGTTGAGAATCTGTCATAAAATTGTCATGGAAGAAATTAGTAAAAAACTGTTGTTTTTGGAGGGCGATATGTTTAGTCACACTGTCGCACCCGCGATCCATTCATTTTTTTAGTAGCAATTAAACAGTCTTAGAGCACACACGTATTTTCAATCAGCAAAATCCTGCTAATCAAAAACCTACCTTAAGCAAAAGTACAATCTTATAATATGCTTTTTTGATAAGGACACGTTTGATGAGGGTTTTGAACTTTCCATCGCTAAGTTCTGTAACCGGCTTTGGCAACTTGTTATAAAAACGGATGCTGTTTACAAGAAATGACTTGCTAGTTTTAGTTAATCTAAATTTAGGTAACACAATTTCATTTTTACTGCGTGTATTTATATTATGGAAATCGCTTCTTATTTTGAAGAGTCCTAAGTTTTTGCGAACATACAAAATACTTTCTAAAATATAAAGAGAAGGCAGAGTTAGTATATCAATTTCTTTGAATTTGTTTCTAAGAGACTCGCGAGGACCCATTTTATAGATTGCGCGGATTGCCCTCTTCTGTAAAATGAAAATTGAATCTACGTCAGCTGCCGATCCCCACAGCAGAACACCATAAGACATAATACTGTGGAAATAAGCAAAGTATACTAACCTAGCTGTGGCTATATCTGTCAACTGCCTTATTTTTCTTACTGCATATGCAGCTGAACTTAATCTACTTGAGAGAGCTCTAATGTGTGCGCCCCATTGTAATTTTGAATCTAAAGTAATTCCTAGAAATACAGTTTCCGTAACAGCATCTAGTCTTTTGCCATCAAGTTCTAAATTCAGACCCACTTGAGGTACATTTGGTAATGAAAACTTTAGACATTTAGTTTTGTTCGCATTAAGTAAAAGATTATTAGCTGCAAACCATTTCGAGAAAACAGCCAGACTATCGTTAACATGTAAGACATCCGTATCTTTTCTATCTATTTTAAAAATAAGGGAAGTGTCATCAGCGAATAAAATGATATCCGACAAGTTAGCCATCATGTAAGGAAGGTCATTAATGTAAACTAGAAATAGGAAAGGGCCAAGAATTGAGCCTTGAGGCACGCCCATCTTAACTAGAGACCCCGAAGACGTCGCCCCGTTAACGTTTACTTTTTGCTGGCGCTTTGACAGATAGGAAAGAACAAGATCAGCAGCTTGTCCACGAATTCCGTAGTGGTATAATTTACAGATCAGTGTATTATGGTCAACGCAGTCAAACGCTTTTGAGAGGTCACAGAAAATGCCAATTGCATCCTGGGACTTCTCCCAGGATTCCAAAATGTGACTGATGAGTTTTACTCCCGCGTCTGTCGTCGACCTACCTTTCGTGAAACCAAACTGGCGACTATGTAAAATCCCATTTGAATTAAAATGTGACAACATCTGGTCCAGCATGATTTTTTCATAGATTTTGCTCAATGCTGGTAGCACAGATATAGGTCTATAATTGGAGGGATCAAACTTACTACCCGATTTGAATATCGGTACTACTTTACTATGTTTAATTAAGTCAGGAAACGTACCGCTGCCTAAACATTGATTAAATATGCCTGTTAGGGCAGGGGCAATTGTGTCAATAATATCTCCAAGAACCTTAACAGATGTCCCCCATAAGTCTTCAGTGTTTTTTATGTTAAGACTTTTAAATGCTTTTTTAATTGTGTCAACAGAAATGGGCTTGAATTCAAAGCTTGGAATTTCCCTATTAAAATTTTCCTTAAGAAGGGCTTCAGCTAATATAGGTGATGAGGGGAGAGATTTTGTAACCTCTATTGGGATATTGGTAAAGAAATTTTCTAGTGTCTCAGCAACTTTTAACTTATCTGAAATGGTTTCATTATCAATTTTTAGGGACAACTCATTCTGATCTCGCTGTTTTGTGTTTCCAGTTTCTTTGTTTATTACCTGCCACACAGCTTTTATTTTATTATTAGACATACTAATTTTGTTACTAATTAATTTAGATTTAGCCTCAGCGCAGACTCTTTTGAATATTTTAGAATAGTTCCTTACATAATTATGAAGGGCTTGATCAGAAGTTAATGATTTCTCGTGATACAGATTATATAAAATATCTCTGCTTTTTCTAATGCCAGCAGTGGCCCATTCACTAAATTTTGGTTTAGTATTTATAGTAACTTTTTTTACAGGACATGCTTTATTGAATTCTTGGCATACTGTAGAAAATAATGTACCATAGTTTATGTTGGGGTCTTGTGAATGAAAACTAGCTGTGGAAAGATTGCTAAGAACATTATTATTAAACAGTTTCAATTTATTTTTAGTTAGAGGTCTTAATTGAATGGATTTATCTATGTGTAATCTTTTACCTAAGTCAAATGATACAAGTTGACCCGTATGGTCAGACCTGACGCCAGTAATTAAGGACGAGTCTTTTATTTTACAGTTAGTAAATACATTGTCGATGCATGAAGCTGAAGTTGCTGTTATTCTAGTCGCTTCATTAAATATACATTTTAAATTAAATGATTGAAACAATGATATTAGCTTACATTTTTCTGGTGAATTAACTAATAGATCAATATTTAGGTCACCACAAACAAAAACAAATTTACTATCTTTAAAAAGTTTACTAAGTATTTCTTCCATTATGATCAAAAATGATGACAAATTTGAGGCTGGTGGTCTATAAACACATAAGAAAGTATGGCCTTCAACTTCTGCACATGCTACCTCACATAAGCGATCCACAGAGCAACCAGTGATATCCTTTCTTTCTTTATACCTAAAAGAACTATTACATAATATCAAAGTACCACCCCCTATTGAGGACCTGTTGTGCGCACTGGCAACTGAAAAATTATTGACATTAAACAACATTCTATCCGGTTTTAACCAGGTTTCACAAAAACATAAGATATCCATATGATATTTATCTATTAACATTTCCACGTCTAGGATTTTGCCAGAAAAGCGATTTATATTTTGGTGATATAGTAAAATATTCTTATTATGCTTCTCTTTTGTCGAGTCTAAAAGTTTAAAGAATTAATTACAGTATTATTAGAAGTACTAGATAATACTGTTTCGTCACTTAACCTAGTCTCAGTTAAATTATCAATAACTGCGTGTATATTGTAAGCTAACAAAGTAGCCAGTACATGCTGACTTTTCTTGGGGAGAAACATATTATGTTCCTGAACTAATACAAAATCCCTAACAAAATAGTTTGTATCAAAATACAATAAACGGTCACTATGACGACATGTCAAAGTATGCATCAAGTTGTTTAAACTATAAATGTAGTTGTTTTCTGCATCATACAAATTATCAGAATATGGCAATGCACATAATATTAATTTACCTAGTTTTAATTTAAGTAGGGTGTCAATACCATTAACTACGTCCCTTTTTGTTACGTTCAGACTGTTTCCAATTAAAAGAACTACAGTAGTCTGCTCATTCATTTGTGTATGTTTTATTTTATGAACAAGCTCATTAAAATGCAGGTTATGATAACAACAATTAACTATAGTATGTTTAGAGCGGTTATTTAATAATGACCCAAAACCTGATCCTAATCTATCAGAAAATACCAAAACATTACTTTGAGTGGGATAGATAGGTTCTATAGTATGAGTTGAAGTGGGTGAAGTAGCAGGTACAACATGCTGTAACATCTGAGGTGAATCGGGTGGTGTGGTGTTAGTGTGAGTGGGAGCACAACTACAGGTAAGATTGTTGGTCAGTGACTCGTACCTCTCTGCATTGTACTTGACTAGGTCCACCAACTCACAGGCCTCTTGCAAGCGCTCGCTCAGCATAAGTTGACTAGACTCATACTTACAGGATATTTCCTTAAGTGCATTTTCCCTGCTCAGTAATTCCTTTTGAAGGTTTTGTATGTCGACATAATACATTTGTCTGCTATTTTCCAACTTATTATTACATACATTTAGTTGGCTTTGTAAGTTAATACATTGTTTCCTAAGATTAATGTTAAACTTGTGAACATTTTGTGTCTTCAAGAGTTTCTTGTACCTTTTAATGTTTTTACTAATTTTAATATATTTCTTAATTTTATTATGACTAGTTGGAGTTGGACATCTAGTTAAGGTATCGTTCCCAGTCAGGTCTATGGTGATGGTGGGTTTCTCATACTCCAGTCCTGGTACACTACCAACCAGCTCGTTGAAAAGGTTATTGGTGTTGGCAACCTGTTCGCTGGCTTTCAGAGAGTTGATGGTGGAAATGGTGTTGTGTGCTTCGCATAATTCTGCTTCAAGGCCTGATATGCGTTTCAGTGCCTGGTCATGAGTGTCACTGCAAGTTTGAAAGTCTGACACTAGTTGACGGAGATGGTGATGCTGGTCAAGTATTTCTATGTGCTCGGTGTGAAGTTCTACAAGCTGTCTTTTGAGTTGAGTGTTTTTCTCGTTAATCCTCTTGACTTCAACCTCGCTGTCCTCTCTTTCCTGCAGCAGCTGGTTGCATTCCTTCTGTGATGCCTCCAGCTTCTTCAGTGCTACATTCAGTTTGTCATTCATATCACGAACTGTGGCTCCACGGGTCATCATTTTCAAAAAAAAACCCCAAATGGCACCTGAAATGTGACAAGAAACAACTGAGTGTATGAGGAAAAAATGAGTTGAGAACTAGAGAAGGTAGGATGGTAAGACAGTTAGCAAGAAATAAGAAAAACAAAAGATAAAGTTTTAGAAAAGATTATAAAAATATGAGGGTATAAGAAGAAGCTATTTAATTTATACTAGGGCTTATCACAATGATTAATGTTTACACACTTTTATTCTTATTGAGGATAGTAATTATTATTGGGCTAAATAATTTCCACTAAGAATAATATGGACATGAGATTAGAAGTACACAAACTTTCATAGTTGGTTCTAAGTTTGTTTTTCAAACTATAGTATATTAATTAAGTATAGCAATTTAAATTAATTCCATTAAACAATAGTAAGTGTATTAGGGATAAATATGTGTAGTAAAGTTTGTAGTGTAAGTTTATGTCTGAAGCAAGTGTTTTCGTCGTCGATTCTGCTTCCACAATTTGTCAAGCAAAAGGAGACATAAACGGTGCCGGTGTGTACTGGACGTTGCTCATAACTCTGAGCAGTGTTTACAGATGATGTACAGTGTGTAAATACAACTACAAATAATGATTAACATAAAACAAAATACTCCCCGGGTTCGATGAATTCAAATACGCAATCCAAAACGTTGACAGCCGGTAGATGATTTTCCGTAATATCGATTATTGTGGATTATCACAACAAAAAACAAGTTAACTAAGAGGTCGTTTTTTCACGACCTGTCACCAGTGTTGCCAGCGCGAATTCAATACATGCAGAAGATACGATTCATATTGCAACATGCAACCCAAACCGATCTTCGACTCGAAACGCGTTAACTCCCTCTGCGGGGCTTATTATGTTGACTCGTCGACCGCTTGGATGTGTAAGACACGTAAGGATGGACCTAAGAAATGGCGATACAATAAAGTTAATACGCCGTCAAATGCATAATAGTACATTATGATACATGCGTGCTATGTTGATCATTATGCTCGAGGCGGTATTATTCGCGCGAGCCGCAGGCGAGTGCAATAAGAAAGCCGGGAGTCTAATGATCAATGCACACGCGTTTCATACGACGTTTTTCAACACACTTACGAGGAAAAAAACAGTCTTGTATTGTTAAATATTAACTTGTTTGGAAATTGGCGCGCTAGTTTTGTTTTTCCGCGCGCCGTGCTAGCCAGCACTAGCGATGCGCGCGCAGGTGTAAATAAAAGCACCACAGATTTCTTAGACATACTACGTAAAAAGCACTGAATCTCATTTTAAATATATTAGTCTGTGGCACTGACAAAACCTCTAAACAGCCTATAGAAAAATATAATAAACACAAAATAATGTGTAGACTGATCGTAGTGGTGTCGTATGTCAAATTGTAGTTTACTTAGTATGGAATTAGAAAGTACTATTGGCATAGAGAAATATACATTCGTTCAGTGAGAATCCGCAATAATAGAACGCCAGTCAGGGTCTTTTCCGTTTGGTTTCGGAAGGGACCACGGACAATTTAAGGTGGATAATTAAAAATTTCTTACGTTTTTTTGTAATTTGCAGGTCAGTATCAGGTTGTATCTTGATCAAATATGATTCGCGACTATAACATATATGTATTTACATAATTTTAGTCATTAGAATAGAATCTTTCAGGTTAGATTTTTTTGCCTAAGAACATTTCCATAAGGAAGATGTATTAATAATTCGGATAATTATCATTCTGTAAAGACGTACCTGTTATAGTCGCAAATCATATTTTGATCAAGATACATTAACCTGACACTGACCTGCAAAAAACCTAAGAAAATTAGAATTTCGTAAACTACCACTGCGCATTCACCTTAGATTGTCTGTGGTCCCTGCGCATTCACCTTAAGGTAAATAAGTATTAGTTAATTTTGGGACCAAGGACAATACAGACTATTTAAAAAAAAGTGAATTGATGAGATTAAAAAAGTACGCATCTCCGACTAGTAAATAGTAAATCTGTGGAAATAAAGCACTTGTGGATTAAAGTAAAGAAAAAGCACGCGTTTTTAATACACTGCATTATGGACCTAAAAGCGGTTCAATAAGAGCCACTGAACTAAATTCCAACATACCTCTAGAGTCTGCAACTCCGACTTGATCTTTGATCTGTCCTTGAGAGATAACTTTGTTTCTGAGTTCCATTAATTTTCGTTTTTTAGCTAATAACTGTTCTAATGATGAAATCTGTAAAAATATATGACCAAAATTTGTTAAAATCGTCTTTCGGTAAAACTAATGACCATAAATATATATAGTACTTATTACAAAATATTATATAATCATTTAATACTTACTTTGACACACAGTACACTACAAATTCACCACGGTTCACTGTTATAAACGTAATAAGGATAATTGCAAACAAAAGACGACGGAAACTACCTCTTCCACGACGTTTGTTTCAATAATGAGCGTTGCGAACTCGAATAAGATTCAATGTCAAAAAGAAAATACTCCGTCTCGCTTGCACTAGTAAAAAGTTATTGAAAGATGCGTTCCCGGCTGTGCATAACTTGGGATTAATGTCATTAGTATTCTTTTCTTTTGTCTATGATATTAAAAGTTTCAAGTAATGTTTTATTGGTAAATAACTACAAAGAAAATAAACTTTTTCTTTACGTGTTATAAATATTTATTTTTAGTGGTCGTTTATGCAAACAGTTAAGGATGAAGCTAATTAAAGCGTGTTAAAAATGAACCCTTTAAAGTTGAAAAAATTTTTTTCGAAACAGGTTTTTTATTTAGGTATATAATAGTACAAAATTTATGAAACCTTTTAAGTTGTTACCCCTGCGTCAGAAGGAGGGTTATGTTTTTCGAGTGTATGTATGTATGTATATTTCTTTGGCACGCTGTGTAGCCTAAACGGCTTGATCGATTTCAGCTTGAGAGGTACCGTTAGATTCGTCTTATTTGTGAGAGTGACACTGAATATATCAACATGGAAAAAAATTAAAATGGCCGATTTTTGGCGCAATATGTCTTCAAAAAAAATTTTTTTTTATCGAAACGTATCGAGTCCCACTCGATACGTTTCGAGAAAAAAAAAATTTCTCGAAACGTATCGAGTGTATCAAAATAAAGGGTTTTAAAAGGTGACTACAAAAATATATATAGGGGACGATGGGGGAATTGCGGACGCGGGGTAAATACGGACTAACATATATCTACTCTTTCCCTGCCGCCCGCGTCCCGCCGCCGCGATCACGCGTTACGTTCCGCCATCTATAGTGCCCACCAAACATTCCCGACAAACGGCTGCGCACACGTTTCAAGGAAATTGAAATTTTAATTTTTTTGTGATTTTGATGTAATTTTTGGTATTAACTATTTTGAGTGTTATTCAAAAAGAATAAGTGTCAGTAAAAAAGTCATATTTTCTGTCGATTGCGATGTTAATGACGAGTAAATAGTGCAACCGTTTGCCTTGATAAACTTTGTTAACCTAAAAATGTTATTGTTGTACTTTTTCTAACTCGTTTGGGTCAATTGCGGACAAATGGCCGCCTTACGCCTGGGGTAAATACGGACGTCCGTAATTACCCCATTATTTATAAAAAACCTATTATTTTTTTATATTACCCCATTTTTTGTAATTACCCCATTATCTATCAAAACCTGTAGCAATATTTCTATATTCCAGATGCCGCCGGTGCATGTCCGAATTTACCCCAAGAGCTAAGGGTAATTACGGACATATATGTTTTTGTTTTTGATTAAAATTTAATAAATGTTGATTGATCTCATACAATAATTAATGTTGATTTGATAGGTAAACGACTATAGTTTAATAATTAATAAAGATAGACTGATTATTATTAATAGTTTGAGTTTTATTTGTGATTCTGCTTAAGCGTCCGCAATTCCCCCACCTTCCCCTAACTTATATAGTTAAAAGTAATTCGAAGTGAAAAATCGTAAAAAACACGTACCAAGAACTAAATCTTTTGCGAAATCTTTCACATTTGTAAACTAAAAAGCTGGAAATAAAAAAAGTAATTTAAAAATAAAAAAACCCGACTGCGAAACTGAAAACCTACAAACAAGCCCATTTTAAATTAAATAAAAGTTGGAACCAGGCGGGACCCATACCATTTTTATTATATTTTCAAATTCAAATGGGTCCCGTCTGCTTCCAATTTTTATTTAATTTAAAATGGGCTTGTTTGTAGCTTTTCAGTTTCGCAGTCGGGTTTTTTTATTTTTTAAATTACTTTTTTTTCAAATTATGTTATTTAGGTCTGAAAGATAACGTACCACAAATTTTGCATCGTTTATGCCTCGGTATTGTAATTTTGCAAAAACGTTCCAAATAAAAATGGAACATTTGTTACAAAATAAAATGGTTTAACATGGTTTTGCTAAAACGCTACAAGATTGTTGTGGCGTTTTAACAAAATAAATATACTGTTTCGTAAAACATTAAATGTTTCTGTCCGCATAGTACGTTCTAGTTAATTTACACAAGTTATTATTTGATAAAGGTTGTGGGTTGGGACGTAAGTAAAAAAATTATTTTCTGATATAAGACTTACAACTTGAAACCTTTTTGCTAATCTGACGCTAAGTGTCATAAAAGGTAGTTTGATCACATTATCTTGATTTCGGGTGACTTGTGGGTTGGAACATTTCTGCATAACTACGTCCATTTGTAGGAGAGCCCAAATGGTTTATGGGAGTAAATAAAAAAAAAAAAATGATGGGTACTAAATTGATCAGTATTTTTTATTTTTATTTTATGAAATTTATTTAACTACTTTATTTCTGTAGATACAGGGTGTAAGGAGAACGCTTCCGAAGCCAGAACGAAGATTTATACACAACTTAAATACAAACGAATACAAATAACCTTTCGCTTTAAATTGGTTATTTTCAAGAAATCATATTTCGTAAACACACAAATGCCGTACAAAACGTGAGGTCACTGACACGCAAGGCAACGACGCGCCACCGTGCGCCCGCGTCACGCGTCGCGGGCGCCGAGCGCTCCGTACGGTCGAGACACGGGATTTATACGGAATTTACAAAAACCACTTTCAAAATGCCTACCCCTATTACAACACTTCACAAAATTATGAATTTTAATAGCATTCGTAGCCCACTGTTTAACATTAAAGTTGACAAAAGCATTTTACGTAAGAACCTGTCTAAATCCTTTGCGACCTTATGAGGTATGGCTCAAAGTCTCGAACTGCGCTCCATCCATTTCAATACAAAGCCGGGCCCGTCGTTGTGTCGACCCGTGAACACGAGGCATAAGTGTAGGATCCTCACACATTCTGCACGTAGTTTATTAAAAACGCTCACTATTTCTGCCCCGCATTTCATCAACACTGTCACATTCCCGATCATCATGTTGCCGTATTCACGAGCACAGTACACGTATGCCTCAGGCATCGTTTAATATAACAAAAAATAATAAAAAACTAACAAAACAGTATTAAATACGATTCAATAGCTATCGATCGACGTTCGCTCACGAACCGAATCGGAAAGGAACTAACTAAGTACTAACTATATTACTAAAGAAGTACTAAGAAGATCAAACATGCCGTCTGCGTGCGGGGCCGGCCGACAAACGATACCGCCGCGTGTCGCCGCCGACGCGGTGTCGAGCGGTGTCTTCTGATGTGCAAAGAACAACAACTTACAGAGGAGAAAATGTTAAAAGAATAATTATGAAATCAGAAACTGTTAGGAAATTGTACTTAATCATTTCAGCCTAAAGACGTCCACTGCAGGACATGGGCCTCCCCCAAGCACCTCCACCTCGAAAAATTGTACTTATGCTTTATTATTTATTACAAACTGTTTTCAATTTCTAACGTTTAAATAAGATTGAACGGCTTTCTTATATTAAACTAATTTAATTATCTACTTTAAATTTATTGGGTTTACGTAAGGGTACTGTTATTGCAATAAACGAGCGCGCGTCGTGTGACTCTAATTACATTGACATAAAGTTCAAATTCAATTGATTCACGCGCGCTAGTTGCTTCAAACTGTACACGCGATGACGGCTAAAGTCGCGATCTTTTATTTTATTCACTATCGATTATCGACTTACATACAAAACTTTTATTAAATGCACGACACATTGCATCAATTTAAAACTGTTGACGCCTCTGTAATGTGTCTTCTTATTTATTTTGGCGATGTTTTACAAAGGATGCCTCTCTGTATTTTGTGCCGCCGCACCGCGCATAGCCGTGGACGCCTCTCTCTCTAACTAGGTGACCCGGACCGGGTTCAAACCTCGGCCTACACCAATGAGTTTTGTGATCATTTACCTTGATCAGAATTACTGTACTAAATTGAGCACGTCGTGAAGAGTGCAGATAGCTGCAACAACACGGTCACAATTGTCTCTGTACCTCGCTGGAACGCGATTCCCATCTCGCCGCCCCCTTCACCTCTTAATGTAGGTACGCCACGTCGCGTGTACTTGGGGTCGTAAGTCGCGCGGCTGTCGGCGAGCGCGCGTGCACTTTGAACTCGAGGTCATGCGCAAGCGTCAGATGATATTTATTTACGAATACATTGCATGTTAGAGTTGTAGAAAAATATGTGTTTAATCGCAAATAATGGTTTCATTTACAGCAAAGGAAAAACGGATGGTTTTGGTTTAATGGTTTTTGGTTTTTTTACAGCATTGTGTAAACATTGGTAAAAACGCTCATTATTCTTTCCAATTTTTTGTTGGTATCGTATCGAGAATCACTAGCCCTATCACGGTCTTCGTTTTCGGAAGCGTTTCCCTTACACCCTGTATAGATAGAGTAAAAAAGTAATCCTTTCACGTGATTGAGCAGGAAATAAAATTAATGTTCAACAATCAACATTAACAGTAATTGCTTTGGTCAAAATACAAATACCCTAATCAAATTCAGTTTTAGTCCAACAGCAGAATAAAACACAATCATGTGGAAACCTTCACTGACTCCAGTTGAATTGTTACACAGTAATAAACTTGACGAAGATATTAAAAAAATTGTTCGACCTTTCAACATTATGCTCTCTATATTATTTTTATCCAAATACAAAATAAAAGATAGTAATATCACTCCGTGTGAGAATAAGTATTCTATATTTCTATTCTTCATTATTTTATTTTTTAATGCGTTGAGTGCTTATCGTTTTTTAACTGATCCCGCTGAGATGCAAAACGTTTTGATGTGTACCAACGTTGTTTTCTTATTAATTTTCCATGTTGTCGGGCACATACTACTGATCATTTGTAGCATTGTCCATAGTCGTAGCAATATTTCCCTTATTATGAGTATCCAAGGAATTCATAGAAGCTTTGACATGAGTGTCCAAACCATTTGGAATTGGAGCTCAGTTCTGTCTCTATTTAGTTTTTGTATTTTCTCGGCAACTTTTTTTGATGTGGTACTGAAGTCATTTTATTTCTTTGATATTAGCAGAGATTTAGTGATCCTTGCATTTGATTTAAATCTAGTTTATAGTATTCGTCTTGTGTCACTGCTAAAAATGTATCTCAAAGAATGGGTTAAAAATATATTACTAGACATTGAAGAAGAAAATGATAAATATTGTGAGAAGTTGTTCAAGATTTATCTAAATATTTTGGAAACATTCTCATTGTATAAAACTTGTTTCCGAACATTGGTAAGTTGGTGTGTGCTAAAATTTGATACATACTGGCTTTTATTTAGCGTCTGGACAGAAACAGGGTATAAAATGTAACCAGAGTAGAAGCATAATATGGCACAGATTTTATTTTTTCACAAAAAAATAATTAAAAGTTTGTTTTTGTAAGTTCAAGGATTTCATGTCACTACGAATTCATTGATAATTTCCGCGCAACTTTAAGTTGAAATTTGATATTATTTGTCGAATTACTAGTTTTTTTTTTCTTTTTTGAGAAAAGAAAATGAAATTCCTGATTTTGTCCAGTCGGTATAAAAGTCAGTAGGTGTATTCAATTGTTGATTTGTCCTTGTTGCTTTCTTCCTAATGATCATTTTATATTTTTAGATATTATGGCGAACAATCGACTCATTCTTTCGTGGTTTAATATATCTCGAGAAAAATTTACTAGTTTTGCAAAAACGAGCGGCGTCGGATCACGGGGTAAGTACAATGTTGTTGTGCGTGGCTTTTTATCAAATGACCCCCCCGCTCTGGGCGGAGCGGAAGGGGTTGTCAGACTCTTACTGACTAAAACCCACCCGTGTTCCTTCCTTAGCCCTTTATGTTCCGGGCCAGCGGTAACCCTTTCGGACAATCCCGCTGACCCGGTAGGCTTCGGCCCTAGAGGGCCCCTTCAGATGATGCTGACATCTCTTTGAGGCGCGTGGAACTCGTAAGCGCCGTCCGGCACGGTCCTGATCGGACGGTGAGCTACTCATTACTCTCCGTCCGTAGGCCCGCGCCTACGGTGGCCGGGACTCGTCCCATGGCTCCCGATGCCCGAAGGGTCTCCCGCGGTGGCTGGAGGGAGGCTCTCTCCCTCATCCATCCCACGACCTCCTTCGCTAGCATGACTGCTTCGCAGAAGGAGGTGACTGCCTCCCTCTCGTTCCGGACCATGGTTTGCACCAGGACCGGATGCGAGAGGTCGCCGCCTCTGTCGATCGCGAAACATCCGTGTCCAGTGAGGACCTGCGTCAAGCGGTAGGTCAGGGCGCCGTGACGCCTCTCTAGCCACTCCTCAAAGAGGGGTCTTATCGCCACTATCGCGGCGTGCCCTCCGCTGGGTTGTGACAGTCGCTTTTCCATGCCGCCATAAGATAGCGCCGGAGGTCCGTCCGCTCCGTCACGATTTGCGGCGGAAGTGGAGTTTCCTCCCGGCGTAGTGCCTCTGCGCGCCATTCATACAGGCGGGCGAGGACTATCGCCTCCAGATCCCATGGCGGCAGTCCGGGAAGGAGGCTTGCCGCCTTGCTCGAGATCGTGCGGTAGCCCCGGATAAGCCTCACGCCTAAGCCTTCTGGGGCGCGTTCAAGTAGTGGGCGGCTCGCCGCCGCAGTGAACGCGCCCATACCGGGGCCCCATATAGGGACATGGACCGGTTGTGCATGGCTTAACTTGACTATGTTTGCTCCAACTACCATTGGTAAGGATGATGTGAATTAGTGTACCGAGCATGTCTCTCAACTATGAGCTCATCAGCTCTTCACACATTGTTAAGAGCTGATGAGCTCTTCTAAGATTGATTAAAGACTACGTTGAAGACAAGCTAGTCTGGCAATAATTCCTTCTGCACATGTGGCTTCCCTGGCTTCTCATTAACGGCATAACTATGTAAATGTCTATTAACTGCTCTCAAATTACGATGTTTAATTTTATTTAATTATTATTAATTTTTTTACATACTTTTTGACATAATTTCTTTATTATTTGACATTATATACTTTTTGACATAATTTCTCTATTAATTGACATTATATACAGACTCTTGAAATTTTTCACCTCTTTATTAGTGGTTTTAATGAGAATCATAACACTTGGTTTTAGTAGGTTTTTATTATTATTTTTCTTTTTTTATTATCTATCCTTTTGATAGATTCTTATTTTGTAAATGTGAGGACTTTGTAGGCCTTATAGACTTTAGATCTGTAGACCATTTTCTATTTTATCAAGTACTTGGTACTTGTTGACAGGCCTGCGCTGTCCTCCCATACCTACTGTAATCTGGAAACATTGTAAAAGCCAATTATTTTTAAAAAGAGTAACCATGGAGTTTCTTGCCGGTTCTTCTCCATAGGAAACGACCAATTGGAACCGTGCACCTAGCTTCTGACGTTTCATAAGTGCCCATGTAGGTTTATGTGAAATAAAACATTTTGATTTTGATTTTTTGATTTTAAGAACAAACAACGTTACGATGTTTTACGTATTATAATTATATTTCAATGAACGTGTTTACATTTCCTCGGTTAAAATATCATTGTTTTATTCTAAACAAAAAAACTAACGCAAAATATTTGATACCTCGTTCTTAACTTGTTTGACTGTTCGAATGCGACCAGAGCTAATTTATTGCTAGCCTGCACTAAATCAGATCGACTTTAGCGGACAACCTTTATAGTACGGACGGTAGACTTCTTCTTTTTGTTTTTTTTTTTATTTACCGAATGTGCCTGCTCTTGACCTCGATGACGCCTGTGGAAAGTCTTTCTTTTCTTGTGTTCATTTGTGTCATTTGGTTGTTCCAGCCTGACGTGCCATTTTCACTCCTGACCGGTTTAACAGTCGCATTGATTATAAAGGATATGGCACTTATAGTTACAACAAGCTTGCAGTGTGAGGATTTTTATGTATTTGTGGAGGAAGCTGGGGTGGCGTGTATACAGCACGTAATGAACACGAACTGTCCAAGTAAGAACTATTGTTTTTTAAGACTTGAATATTGATTGCAGCTGTCAATGGATTCAAAACTATGAAAACGTTGTCGATATATTTATAAAAATAAAATAAAAATCAAATAAAGTACAAACGCCAGCACATCAAGCTACTACAATCTGTCAAATTTCTTTAATAGATTTTCAACTTTATCGCTAAATCATAAGATTCAAAGTTTATTGGGGAAATTTGACAGTTTCGGTTAGCTTGATGTGCTAGCGTCTGTACAATAAAAACTGGAGACCTACTACTACTATTGTCCTATAGTCCGTCTGTAACTAGAACTAAGTTGGCGAATTGTGGGTGTACTTTTCAAAGTATACACCCCTGGTCCAACCCTTTGAAAGAATACAGTCGTTTACTTTGTAAAACTTTAATTATTTATTCAGGATTTACCCTAGGAATTTGACATTTTTCTTTTCAGAGGGTGTGAAACATCTGTGCAAGCGCGTGCTACAAGTGAACCGGACCTTCAATAAGATGACAGCGTATGGAATGTTTATTGTAGACGCCACTCTACCGATACCTCTGATAGGACTCATGACTGAGTACATTATTGTACTGCTGCAGTTCGCTTTTCTGTAAAATTCCTTTTACTCGCTTATTTGTATTGTCGCGAACTGCCTAAATGCTTGTGATTTTCATAGCTTCCTTTCCATCTTCTCATCTGAACTCTGTCTCATCTTCCTAAGTTACTGACTATTGTGCTTACGCTTGTGCTTGTGCTTTAATCCCCATTGTGCCTTCTAAATCATATGTGTGTGTGGTGTGAGGATTGTTGGAGATTATATAATATGCTGTAACCGTGAGTTGGATTTTAATTACAAACCACAGAAAACCACGTTATACACTATTATTTACTCATACCCTCACCTATAAAGTCTTTTTAATTATTTGAATAAACAGTTACTATAGCTAAAAAACGTTTTTTTTTATTTGACTTTGACTTTGACTTTATTATAATCTCAAAAAACCTTATTAGTGATTTACATTTTTCAAGATTGGAGCGTTTCAAAAATCAATACTATTTTTTTCTAAGTTAAAGCCCCTTGTAAAAACCAAACTATGTAGGATAAACTAGAGGGCCGTGCGGGTCACATTATAAGCGAATTATCTCGATACTGCTGTCCGTTGGCGCAATAGAGAGTTTTAAACACAGGCCTGACGCTCGGTCAACATTGTCCGACGCGGCTTGAATGGAAAGCTTCAGGGTCGCTCAACATTTTCCCCCATGGCCTGAACGGAAAATGTGCACTTTTTTAATGGCAGTTTACGTGTTAATTAGTATTTTTGTACCAGATTTCTAAATAGTGACTAAAACAGTTTGTAAATAAATAATTTTGATAAAAAAACTTGCCATCATTCATCAGCAGACTTTTGCAAGGCTAGTGTAGGTAATAGTTATATTATAAAATAAATGATATGTGTTATTATAAAATAAAACATTACTGAAACGATAAAGAGACGATAAGATGCTCCTCCAGCTTTCCATATTGTAATGTTATGGATTTCATTTTGCAATAAAAATACCATAACTATGACTCGATTGTCGTGATGGGTGAACTATTACCTACTTATTTACCTACAGGTTTGTACGGAAATCAAAAATACGAATACCTACCGATTAATTAGAATTCCGAAATAAAAACGCCTTGTGAAACTGAATAGCAAGACAAATATACGAATAGAATATGGAATTTCGACGCACAAAATATCGATAAATGCTAATACGATACTACAAAATTGCGATACACGTTACTGCGAAAGACCGTCTCTGCGACGCCACTACACTTCGATGCACGATCGCCTCTACGCGCGCTGCGTTGATAGATCGTCGGTCGATCGTCCGTTGTTGGGATCGGGATCGCAACTAACGGTAGAAGGGATTCACATTGGTGTCGAGACGACGATGAAATACCTGCGTCTCGTACTCGACAGCCGGTGGAACTTCTTCGAGCATTTCCGACGTTTGGACCCCAAACTGGAATGGGCCGGGGCAGCCTTCAAGCGGCTCTTGCCCAACCTGAGGGGGCCACACGCCTCTTGCTGGAGTCATGCTAGCGAAGTCGGTGGCGGGATGGATGAGGGAGAGAGCCTCCCGTCCCAGTCACGCCAAACGCCTCCTACCGGAGGCTTTGCGCGGGGGTCGTGCGGTCCATGGCCTTGAACGGGGCCTTGGTGTGGGCGCGTTCACTGAGGGTGGCGAGCCGCCCACTACCTGAACGCGCCCCAGAAGATGGTAGCCGTAAGGCTTACCCGGGGCTACCGCACGATCTCGGGCGAGGCGGCAAGCCTTCTTGCCGGACTGCCGCCATGGGATCTTTAGGTGATAGTCCTCGCGCGCCTGTTTGAGTGGCGCGCGGAGGCACTACGCCGGGGGGAAACTCTGCTTCCGCGGCAAATCGCTGCGGAGTGGACGGATCTCCGGCGCAATCTCATGGCGACATTTGAACAGCGACTGTCGCAACCCAGCGCAGGGCACGAGGCACGCCACGATAGCGGCGATAAGACCCCTCTTTGAGGAGTAGTTAGAGAGGCGCCACGGCGCCCTCACCTAATGGCTGACGCAGATTCTCACCGGACACGGAAGTTTCGGGAGGTTCCTGCACATCATCAGGCGGGAGGAAACGCCCGGGTGTCACCATTGCCAGAATCGCCCAGAGGACACGGTGGAGCACACTGTGGAGGTCTGCCCCGCTTGGGCGGAGCACCGCCGTGTCCTCGTAGATGCGATCGGCAGCGGCGGCGACCTCTCGCGTCCGACCCTGGTGCAAGCCATGGTCCGAGGCGAGAGGGAGTGGGAGGCAGGCACCTCCTTCTGCGAAGCAGTCATGCTAGCGAAGGAGGTGGCGGGATGGATTAGGGAGAGAGCCTTCCGTCCCAACCGCCGCGGGAGACGCTCCGGGCGTCGGGAGCCGAGTGACGATTCCCGGCCACCGTAGGCGCAGGCCTGCGGGCGGAGAATACTGGGTAGCTCACCTTCCAATCAGGACCAGGCCCGTGCCGGAGGGCGCGAACGTGTTCCACGCGCGCCTCAAAGAGATTTTAGCATCATTTGAAGGGGCCCGTTAGGGCCGAAGCCTGCCGGGTTACCGGGATTGTCGGAAAGGGTTACCGCTACTCCGGAACATAAAGGGCTAAGGAAGGAACACGGGTGAGTTTTAGTCAGTAAGAGTCTGACACACCCTTCCGCTCCACCAAGAGCGGGAGGGGGGTCATTTGATGATATTCCAACCAAAAAAAAAAAAGAGAAGGCAAGTTCAAGGGATTGCAGTGAAAAAATAAAACTTCTAAGTCAATGCGATCAAACGATACGGGCGTTTATGTTCCAATATCAAAACCTATAGGGTAGGTACATTCCGTTGACCTAGTATCATGAAATTTGGCAAGAAGCAATGTCATGTAGCACAAGTAAAGGAACAAATCCTAAAACCGTAAATTTGTAGTTACACTACAAAAAAAAATTAAACTATTTACATACCTACAAATCTGTAAGGAGCTCTCGGTGCGCGAAAATGACTCGCACTTGACCAGTATTTTTTTTAAATTTAGCTTTTAGTTTCATGTTTTATTTAACAGTGTGACTTTAGGCACATATAGTTAACATTATCAGCCCAGAAGTTCCTGCTGCTGGGACTCAGCAGGGCTAGAATGGCCGGAGACATTTTATCTACGGGGAGAGGAGAAAATACTATTCCCCTCTGTCAATTTTGTCCACCCTCCGAGCATGGCGACATGGGTGGATAAATATTCACGGTGGAGAAATTAGGGGAAACGCTTGTCCCCAAAATTATTGCCATTATAAGAAAACTTTTATTCAATTACATAAAAAATTTAAAAACCCCCGACACAAAAAAATACCTAATAAAATTAAATGTAAGTAATTGGAAAAGGATCAAATAATTTAAAAACCCCCAACTTAAAGAATCTAGGTAACGAGACTTAAACAGATAAATTGGGGGGAGCGTCGCTATATTTTAATTAGTTGGGAAGTGTGGATTACGTCCCTGTTAATATTTTGTTTGAATAATAATTGTTTCGTTGATCTTCTTGAATACTTTTTGGTTGGTTTTGATTCATTCTCCTCGCCCGCCCACCCACGATAGCTCGGCAACCACAATGGACCTGGAAATGACTGATAATGGCCAAGTGCCGTTATATCCTTTTTCTAGTTCTTCCTTTAGTTATTTAACTTTCGTACAAGTATTTCATAGCTATTAGATATCTTAGGTATTTCAGATCTAGTTTATAAAATGGGACTGCGACACTATCTGATGTAGAAATACCTACGCTTTTTAAGTAGGATAATTCCATTCGTAATAAAATTAGTCAAACTTAGTGGTCGTAGGTACGAGTCATCACTCCACTTTCCTCATCATTCTAGAGCATTGATCAGACAAAAAAAAGGAGTTTTGAAGAAAAAATATAATTCGCCATTTTGTGGTGGCGGCAATCTTGGATTTGAAATTTGTAATAGCGTATAGTATTCTTCTAGTCAAGCCCTTTCATTTGATACCCATATTGAGGGAGTTGTGAATAAAAAATGTAAATCGCCATTTTGTGGTGGCGGCCATCTTGAATTTGAAATTTATCATAGTGTATCGTATTTTACTATTCAAGCCCTTTTATTTGATACCCATATTAAGGGAGTTGTGAAAAAATATGTAGTCCGCCATTTTGTGGCGGCGGCCATCTTGGACCGATTTTCATCAAACATAGCTAAGAACACTCCCGACTAATTCACCTTTAAAACAAAAAAAACAAAAGCAAAATCGGTTCATCCGTTCGGGAGCTACGATGCCACAGACAGACACACACACATAGACACGTCAAACTTATAACACCCTATCGTTTTTGCGTCGGAGGTTAAAAATAGTCGAGAATATTTAATTTAATCTTACCAGTATTCTGATGGATGTGAGTACCTAAAATACAAGTAAGTATAAATGTAGATAATAAAAAGGTGTATTAGCTGCTACCTATGGTCAATACACGATACGGTTAAGTATAGGTGCTTACTTTGATGTGCACTGGTAGTCCATCTGCTGTATTCGATGGTTTCAAAGCCTGATAAAGTTCTTGGCACAAATAATGGACGCAATCCTTGTGCATTCGAAAAATCCGGCGGGTTTTGTGTCGGGTAATTAGAAGGGATTGCTCGAATCGCGAATTGAACGCCGGTGTATTTTTCGCTCGATTTTCGCCCTTTCCGATGACAACACTAAGCTCCAGTAAGCACGAGACATATTTATAGTACAATTAATTATATTTTCTCCAAGAGATATACTTAAACCCACCATCTAAAGACGAGGACAAATTTCTCCCTTTGTTATGTCAAAATATCTGTAATTTTTCTCTTCCACTAGTCGCCATGCTATAGACGGGGGGTGAGTATCCACGTCTAATGTCAAAAAGTGATATAATTCTCTTTCCCCCTGTTGCCGTGCTTTGGCAGGTGGATAAAATAATTTTATCCCTTGTCGGTGGAAATAACCGGTGGAGAATAGTTTTTTCCCCAGCCCATGCTAGCCCTGGAGATGTCCTATCTGTGAGAGGTCGTGTTAATTTATTGGAATCATGAGACTGAGAGAGCAATAATTGCTCTTTGTTTCAAGATTCAGCCAATTATTATATTATTTATTCTAAAATGACTGGATCTTCATCATCATCATCATTTCAGCCAGAAGACGTCCACAATTAGACATAGGCCTCCCAAGCACCTCCAATTCGACCGGACTTGTGGTTCTCGGATCCAACGGGTTCCACCTTGTGGGAGGCCTTCCAACGGTACTTCGATCTTCTTATTACTTTCTTATTGCCTCTAGACTTCTAGGGTGCATAATATTCATCGAACGACTTTAATACGTCATCAAATGTCGCCACCTTTTTTTCCCAGTCGGCATCAATAAGCTTGTCGAAACCAAAATCATTAAAGATTACTCCTTCCACGCTAATGACATTTAGAAAAATCCAATTTTTTCTTTGATCCTTGTCATCATCAAATCCATAGGCAGTCTGATAAAATACTTGGGTTTTTTTTAATGGCATCTCGCAGTTCAACTTAGGAGGTTGTTGTCTGCTTAGCCGGATTTGCCCGTGGATGCCTCAAAAATTAAGGCCTCCAGACAGGGTATAAAAAACTTAAAATCTATTCGACTACACGCTTAGAACAGCCCCTGTGGGGTTCGGACCCTTAGCTTAGGGCGCCACTGGGAGAGGACAGCTAGGGACAGGGTGGATCGGAATTAATATCCACTCACGTGCCCCGCTCCCCGCGTTACGTCTCACGGAATGTCTCCGAACATAAATAAACATTTGTTTCAGTGCGCGACGGTGCGCCTAGAATGCTTAGCTGTTGTTTTAACCTTTTCTAATTGCCTGCCACATCCCCACCGAGACATAGTTTTTCGGGCATATTGTATGACGCTGTTGCCATGTTTGCACTCAGTTACAAAATGTATCTACATCGATTATCGCAAAATATGATAAGTTATGAAAACAATCATGACATGCTATGTACCATGTTGATTATAATAAATAATGTAAGAATAATGCACATTTTTAAGGGAAAGTTATTGATTGTAAATTCAAAGCAACCTTAAAAGATAGGCCGAAGATAGAACGGACGTAATTTAAAACGAATCAGTCATTTTAACCTTACGGCCATATTTTATTAAGAATTCTACAAAGAACCTACAATATTCATTAACCTATCTGTACACGCCATTTTCACTTTTATTGCTTACAAAATAAGTACCTACTAGATTCAAACGCATAAATAATATCACTTTGCCATTAATTGAGTAAACTAATTTCAACTTTACAAACGAACAAATAAGATCAATATTTGAATACGTAAACGCAACCCTTTACTGTTTACGTTCCTTTTTTCAAAAACAATAGATCTAAGCTGGTATCGAGTACAATTTTATTCAGTCGCTCGAACTTTTAATAATTGAATAACTTTGAACCCAGAACCCGTTAGAATTTCAGAAGGAAATCCATAAAATTTACCTCGAGCTTAACTTTTAGTGTTTTTAGTAATAATTGATACGATGGACGGACCGCCGTAAACCGGTCTGAACCGGTTGAAGCCAGATCGATCGAGTGTCTACTAGAGTTCCTTAGACAATCGATGTTTATAGAGTGCATATAGTGGAAGGTATCGAGACATGAGACTAAAAGATAAGTATATTTCTTGTTCAGGTGACAAATTGACTGAAATAGCCTTCCAAAGCAGCTTCTTTGGAAATAATTGGCTAGTAAACGTAAGTTATTTTTTTTAATTGCTGAATATATATTCTCTGTTTCGCTCGTGACCTCGATCACGTCTGATGGATGAGGTCTATGATGGAACGAGCACGGCCAGAAGATGCCTAGGGCACTGGTACTCCCACGCATTGACGAAACACAGCAGGCTGCTTGACGTCGGACTCCGGAGGGAGGGTCCCAGTCGCAAACCAGGCGGGTATTAACCCTAACACCGCAAGGGCAGAATTGGCCATTCAAATAAGGTGTTGGGTGTGACTGTCCAGGATGCGCGAACCGCTCGGTTCAGTTAAGTAACTGGCGGAACAAACTGCGCTACACGAGGAGGCTTCTTCATGCATATGTGATACTTCTTTTCACATGGAGTGCTATAAATATCTTTTATTTTGTACTAGCCTTTGTTTTTATTAGAGAAAATAAAAACAAACCATCACTAACAATTTCATTTAATAAAATAAACAAATAATAAGAGTACCTATATACTTACATATCTATGCATACAAATAAACATACATACTTCTAAAATAAACATCACAAATGAATATTATTCTAGGTTACATAATAAAATAATAGGTAGTTATGTCCAATTCAAAATAAATATTGAATAACCAATCAATAAATTGTATATTTGATCATTTGTCACGTTTGACTTCAACATAAGTAAAAATATATTGTTTCTTTTTCAAATAATTAATTCTAATTTTCTTTTGTTTATCCGCACGTTTCATCAATTACCTATGCCTCGTCCCGACATCATTATGATTAAGTATGTATTGTATATTTTTGAGTTGATTGACTAGAGTTGGTATTTTAACACAAACGAAAATTGAAAAAAAATCATAACTATACAGGGTGTAAAAAGATACATCACATAACCGTTAACTACACATTCTGTACATCAAACTAAGCAACATTGTACAAAAAAAAAATCTGGGAATGGACTTTTATTTTTCTTGTGAAAATTTGCTGTTTACGGTAGTGCGCAATGTAACGCACGCAAACGTAGTGCTTATGTGTGCATGAAACGGTACAGGGGTTATTAAAAATGTGTTTTAACACTGAAAACTTGTTTTCTAAAAAAGGTCAGTAAAAGTTGTCATTTTGACCTTCAGTATCTCCGTAGCCAGAAGGTTCCCAGGTATGGTACAGTACAAAAAAAAATGTCCACAATGAATGTGAGTAGAAGTGCCTCTCGGCTTCGTTAAGTGTCTTTTTACACACGTTATTGGACCATATACATTATTTCAATAAATAAATATCTATACATAAATCATTGTGGAGAATTTATCCTCAAAAGGAATTTTACAGATAAGTAAACTGCAGCAGTACAATAATGTACTCAGTCATGAGTCCTATCAGAGGTATCGGTAGAGTGGCGTCTACAGTAAACATTCCACACGCCGTCATCTTACTGAAGGTCCGATTCACTTGTAGCACGCGCTCTGAAAAGACAAATGAAAGTGCCTAGGGTAAATCCGGAATAAATCATTAAAGTTTTACAAAGTAAATGCCTGTATTCCTCCAAAGGGTTGGACCAGGGGTGTATACTTTGAAAAGTACACCCACAATTCGCCAGCTAAGTTCTAGTTACAGACGGACTATAGGACAATAGTAGTAGTAGGTTTTTTTATTGCACAGACGCCAGCACATCAAGCTACCCGAAACCGTCAAATTTCCCCTATAAACTTTGAATATTATGCTTTAGCGATACAGTTGAAAATCTATTAAAGAAAGTTAGCAGATTGTTGATGTGGTCGCGTTTGTACTTTATTTGGTTTTTAGTTTATTTTTATTAATATATCGACGACGACGTAGTTTTCATAGTTTTGAATCCATTGACAGCTGCAATCAATATTCTAGTCTTAAAAACAATAGTTCTTACTTGGACAATTCATATTCATTACGCGCTGTATACACGCCACCCCAGCTTCCTCCAGAGATACATAAAATTCCTCACATTTCAAGCTTGTTGTAACTATAAGTGTCATATCCTTTATAATCAATGCGACTATTAAACCGGTCAGGAGTGAAAATGGCACGTCAGGCTGGAACAACCAAATGACACAAATGAACACAAGAAAAGAAAGACTTTCCATCAGGCGTGATCGAGGTCAAGAGAAGGCACATTATGTAAAAAAAAAAAGAAGAAGTGTACTTATTTGTAGTGGCTTTATTTCATGAACCGTGATAGCTAGACAGTAGAGTTTTTTACAGATGATGTATTTCTATTGCCGCTATAACAATAAATACTAAAAACAGAATAAAATAAATATTCAAGGATGGCTACCATACAACAAACGTGTTTTTTTCGGCGTTTTTGCCTTGTTACCGCAGGGCAAAAATCCTTCGTGTGCGAGTCCGACTCGCAATTGGCCAGTTTTTATTTAATCTCAAAAACCATTTGTGCTCCCCTACAAATAGCCTATATTTGAACTTTACTTTTGTTTATCCACATGTTTTTTCAATTACATATGGCACGTCATCTTATTATTAATATCTTTTGTACTTAAATGTTATTTGTGTTGATTGATTAAACTGTTGCTTTAGGCCCGCTTGCGCGTTCATGGGTCATCCTAAATAACTCGGAGTTAACATCTAACCCAGAGTTAATCAAATAATTCATCTTGCGCCACCAAGATTTAGGAAAAAAGGATTGAGGACTTATAAATATTAAACCCACCCATATGGGAGAGTTAAGGCGCTAAACTCTGGGTCAGTGTTAGATATCAATATCAAAATATTTATTTATTTAAACTTTTCGCACAAAAAGGTACAAAGGCGGACTTAATAATGCCTTAGGCATTCTCTACTATTCAACCAAGGGTGGTGAAGAGATTGGATTGCAGGTGCTTTGGTTGAGAGGAACAATAAAATTAATAAATAATAAAAAGTATTTAATTCAGACTATTTAAATGTCCATATTTTGTTAGTATTACATTATCTTAAAACTATGTTAGTCATGAGGAGATCAAAATAAAAATGTATTGAAGTAATTAATCGGAACAAATTATTGAATTAAAACAAAAAATATACTTATCTAAATAAATACTTAATTGAAAATAAATAAATTAAAGTTAATAGTTGATTTAAATGAAAACTTGAAATACTCGGAAATAATTTAAAATAAATTAAAATTAAATTGAAATGAATAGTTTTTTATGGACTAAAATAAAAATAAAATTGCAAAAAAACTGATTAAATTGAAATAATTCAAAGGACTCGGGTTACATGCAGCCTGATGAGCCTTCCTACAACTGCCGAATTTGGTCTGTCTGCAATCATCCTTAGGATTCCGTTGCTACTCCCTCGAATGCGACGAATTAATGAGGCTGACTTTTTGCGCATTATAGCATAAAAGTCACTCACACTCGCGTCGGTAAACATGCCCGAGGCACTGCAAAATCGAGGTAGTCGCACCAGAATCCTTAAGGCGTTGTTATATTGCACTCTGAGAGCACTGTAGGCCCGCTGCGTGTAGTTGCTCCATAGGGCGCTGGTGTAAACGCTTTGGCAATAGGCTCTGAACAAAGTTAACTTTACCTGTGCCGTACACCTCGCAAACCTATGCACCAACATGTTAGCGCGCACCGACAATGCTCTCCGCTCTCTCTCAATATCTGCGTCATCATGCAGGGTTTCGGTCACAACATGCCCTAGATACCTAAACCGAGAGACCCGGCTCAAAGATACCCCGTTGAGATAGACTGGTGGTATATGCTCTGGTTGTTTATTATTACAATGATAACATTTAAAAAAAACTATTAAAACTATTAACACAAATACATAAATAGATTATATACACATACATACTATTTACTATAATATATACTTATAATATATATATATACATACAAATTCAAGGGAGAGAGGTGTTGAGATGACTCTACTCTATTTGTTTTGAAATTATATTGACGAAAAATAAATTGACGTCATGCGGTAGGTACCTCATAATTTTGTATCAGTTATCTTAGTTTGTATTTTATATTGTTCGACGTTGTAGTAAGTGAAAATTAGATTTTATTCCAGCACGCAATATATTCATGAACTCATGTTAAAATAAACACAACTATTTAAAAAAAACTTAAAACATATTATTTTTCCCAATGATATTTATTTCTAAGTAAAAATTTTACAGTTAAAATATCATCGATTTTTCCATCCTTATCTGACATTTTCGTCAATCAATAAACTAATTATCCATGGAAACCAGAAACAATACGAGATAAAGTCGTTGTGAAGTAATTTTACAGAAAAGCGAACTGCAGCAGTACAATAATGTACTCAGTCATAAGTCCCAGCAGAGGTATCGGTAGAGTGGCGTCTACAGTAAACAGGCCACACGCCGTCATCTTATTGAAGGTCCGGTTCACTTGTGGCACGCGCTTGCACAGACGTTTCACACTCTCTGAAAAGAAAATTATATAGTTCCTAGGTAACATATGGTGCACAAACTTGGTCTTTTACTAACATCCAGAAGCCCAAACTCAAGGTCTGCCAACGAGAAATGGAGCGCAGTAGGCGTTAAATTAACGGATCTTGTTCGAAACTCAATACTGCGCTCTAAAACAAAGATGGCTAACGTGGCTCAAAAGGCTGCCCTAATTGGAATGGGACTGGGCAGCATATATCTTCCGCATGCCGTACGGGCTGTGGGCGTAAATAGCACCAACTTGGTGCTCTGACACAGTGAGGGGGCGGGACAAACTGGATAGGTTCCGTCAAAACTGGAAGAAGGACGCGCGGGCTCGCGAAAGAAGGATGGAGTGGAGGGAGGCCTTTGCCCAGGAGTGGGACAGTGTAGGCTAATAAATCCTGAATTAAGGGAAAAAATAAAACAAGACTAGGTGCTGTTTTACAAAGTGAATATTACTGACCCCCTTCTTCGAAATTTCCCTCGAAAACTCCTTTTTCGAGGAACCCATATCATCATTCTCACAGCCCTTCCATCGTTTCTTTGGTCTTCCCTTATCTTATCAATTTATTATCTGTCTTATTTTACATGAAATAATCGACAAAAGTAAAGAAAAAAAAATCTTACTTGGACAGTTGGTATTCAAGAAAGCCTGTATACACGCTTCTCCAGCTTCCTCCACAGATACATAAAATTTCTCACATTGCATACATGTTATATATATAACAGTTAGATCCTTTAAAGTCAATACGAATATTAGACCGAAGTCGAGTGAAACGGACAAGTCAGGCTGGAAAGAATAAATAACTTAAACGTGCACAAACTATCACAATGAGATACATCATATTTTTTTGTGAAGTAAATGTGTAGGTACTGCCGGTCGACTCTGTAAAAATCTCACCGTGAAAACTTAGGTGAATTGAGTTTGTTCTTGCTAGGAATTGACACTACTGACAGCTCACTTCCACGCTCACTTCACCTAAGTTTTTACGGTGAATTTTTTACAGAATAGCACCGCTGGATATGTCTGTCAAAGGATCAATGCTAGTTGGGGTACAGCTAGTATGATAGTAACGGTTGTAATGGCATCTCATCTGGTTTAAATAGGTTTTTATTTTTATTATTTATCTTTTAAAAAGATTATTTAATATTTTGTGAATGAGAGAACGTTCTATGCCTTGTAGACTGTAGATTTTTAGAGCATTTTCTATTTTGTAAGTACTTGTCGGCAGGCGTACACTGTCCTCCCATACATATTTAACACTGTTGAAAACATTGTAAAAGCCAATTATTTTTAAAAGAGTAACTGTGGAGTTTTTTACCGGCTCTCCTCCATAGGAGCCGACCAATTGGAATTGTGCTTGTGACGAATTCCCGAATCTTTTAAAAACAGATTTATTTAGATTTCCGGAAATATTGTACAATATACATATTTAGGGAAAACGCGGTATAAGTCCCAACTCATTGAATGCCAATTCCGAACTGGATGATAGCCGGTGTGCAATGATGTTCTAGAAGGCCCCTGTGCAGTGCTGACTAAGCGTTTGTGTCAGCGTTTAATATTACAAAGTAGGGATGTAACAGTGCGACCTACAGGGGGCCTAAAAAGGCTACTTTGGCAGAATCATAAAAGGATAACATTATGAATCATAATGGACAGTTAACTGTTAAGTTAATTGTATCAAATCCTATTGGTGAAGGATTATCTAGTAATTTTTTTTGTCTGTACTTAAATACCAATCAATCCAATCCAAACTCAATCCCAATCTCTTTAATTATACCTACGTATTAGTGCAGCGAAAAAAGAAAAACACGGACTATCTTCGCCAAATTATGATTTATAATGATTGTTGTCATTTTATGATTCTGCCAAAGTGACCTTTTTAGGCCCCGTGATCAAAAGTACCGGAGTTTTTCTCTCTTTCTTTATAACTATTCCACAAGTCCTGAAATAATCAACTGTGACAGAGATACTGATAGATAAATACTCACCATAAGGGTTGCTCTATGCCACGTCTCCAAAAAAGGTGAAGTCGGTAAATAAACCCTTAACAAAAATAAAGTACTTACTTCGTTTTTTGACGCCATTATTACTTGCAAATACATTAAATGAACCTCCAAAAAAAAACCCCCGACACAAAAAAATAATAAAATTAAATGTAAGTAATTGGAAAAGGATCAAATAATTTAAAAACCCCCAACTTAAGGAATCTAAGGTAACGAGACTAAAACAGATAAATTCATATGGCAGTCGGGGGACCTCTTAGTATAGAAGGTGTTCCACAGAACGGTCCCCCGACTTCCATATGAATGTATCTGTTTTAGTCTCGTTACCTTAGATTCCTTAAGTTGGGGGTTTTTAAATTATTTGATCCTTTTCCAATTACTTACATTTAATTTTATTATTTTTTTGTGTCGGGGGTTTTTTAAATTTTAAATTTAATTTTTTATTTCATGCTTTTTGTAGGGACTCCTTAATTTTGGTATTTCTTTTCTTTTATTTTCTTGCGTTTTAAGATTCAGGTAATTTTGTGTTTAATCAGGTTTTTTATCCGTTAAAAAATAATTATTAATTTATACCTAGTTGAAGAATTATTTTTAAGACTAAACATTTTTTTTGTTTTATTATATCCTTTTTCTAGTTCTTCCTTTAGTTATTTAACTTACGTACAAGTATTTCATAGCTATTAGATATCTTAGGTATTTCAAATCTAGTTTATATTAAAAATGGGACTGCGACACTATCTGATGTAGAAATACCTACGCCTTTTTAAGTAGGATAATTCCGTTCGTAATAAAAATAGTCAAACTCAGTGGTCGTAGGTACCAGTCATCACTCCACTTTCCTCATCATTCTCTAGAGCAACGATCAGACAAAAAAATATTTTCAAGTTTTTAGTTTTCATTTCGTTAGTTAATATTCCTCATTCCCCTTCAATATAGTGTACATTATTCTACTTGTCAAGCCCTTGCATATGATACCTATATTGAAAGAGTTGTAAAAAAAAATATAATTCGCCATGGCGGCCATCTTGGATTTGAAATTTGTAATAGCGTATAGTATTCTACTACTACCATACTGCGATCGCCAACCCGCCTGCCAAGCGTAGCGATTATGGCAAACCCCCCTAAAATTGGGAGAGGCCTATGTCCAGCAGTGGACGTTTTTTCGGCTGAAATGATGATGATGATGCTTCTACTAGTCAAGCCCTTTCATTTGATACCCAAATTGAGGATGATGTGAAAAAAAAATGAAATCGCCACTTTGTGGTGGCGGCCATCTTGGATTTGAAATTTATCATAGTGTATAGTATTCTACAATTCAAGCCCTTTCATTTATACCCATATTAAGGGAGTTATAAAAAAATATGTAATCCGCCATTTTGTGGCGGCGGCCATCTTGCACCGATTTTCATCAAAGATAGCAAAGAACATTCCCGACTAATTCACCTTTCAAACAAAAAAAACAAAATCAAAATCGGTTCATCCGTTCGGGAGCTACGATGCCACAGACACACACACACACACACACACACACAGAGACCAGAGACACACAGACACTTCAAACTTATAACAGCCCGTCGTTTTATGATCCTACGTAAGTACGTATGGAATTTTTTGATTAAATGTTGTCGCGTCGGTGGACCGCTCTAATTTATTAGCCTAACGACCTGTTAAAGTACATACGTAACATATATTACGAAGTTTTTTCTAAGTCCTTAATCCATTTATTTCGTTAGTGTTGTGATATTTATGTCTAAATATAGCTTAGATAGCTTTGCTTTCCGACCGCGACTCGCACGAATTGTGGTGGATGGCGAGCACGTCACAGCGGCGCGCGGGTGGGGCGTAAAGTGGGCGGAGCGTAACATTATCAAGTTTTGCGACCCGAGCGGGCAGACACGCGAGGGCAGACGTAGTTGACGGTTGTGTTTTTCCATGTAATTTTTTTGAGTCAATTTATTAGATAAGAGTCGCTGTTAAAATTTTTGTTTCAGCATTTATCTGGATAGTGTAGTTGAGTATTCAGTTTTTAGTAGGTTCACTTCTAATTCTTAATACTTACATTCTCGTTGTCCATTTAATATCATTTTATTTAGGTAGGTGTTTTTATAGGTAAAGAGCGGTCCCCTGACACGACAACATTTAATCAAAAAATTTCATACGTACTTACGTAGGGTCATAATTTCAAGGTTATTTTTTCTTTTTATAGGGTTTCACGTTTATAACTTTTTTGTTCTATTTGTTATAATTTTTCATAGTTTTTTTTAACTTGTTTTAGGTTTTTTACGTTCATACTATTTTTTTATTATTATTGTGTGTAGGGGATTTTTTAAATTTTATTTTTAATTTCATGGTTTTTGTAGGGATTCCTTAATTTTTTTATTTCATTTTTTATTATATCGTGTAGGGGGTTTTTTAAATTTTTAATTTAATTTTTTATTTTATGGTTTTTGTAGGGATTCCTTAATTTTTTATTTTTTAACGGATAAAAAACCTGATTAAACACCAAATTACCTGAATCTTAAAACGCAAGAAAATAAAAGAAAAGAAATACCAAAATTAAGGAGTCCCTACAAAAAGCATGAAATAAAAAATTAAATTTAAAATTTAAAAAACCCCCGACACAAAAAAATAATAAAATTAAATGTAAGTAATTGGAAAAGGATCAAATAATTTAAAACCCCAACTTAAGGAATCTAAGGTAACGAGACTAAAACAGATAAATTCATATGGCAGTCGGGGGACCTCTTAGTATAGAAGGTGTTCCACAGAACGGTCCCCCGACTTCCATATGAATGTATCTGTTTTAGTCTCGTTACCTTAGATTCCTTAAGTTGGGGGTTTTTAAATTATTTGATCCTTTTCCAATTATTTTTTATTTCATTATTATTATTTCGTGTCGGGGGTTTTTTAAAATTTTAATTTAATTTTTTATTTCATGCTTTTTGTAGGGACTTCTTAATTCTTTTATTTCATTTCTTTTATTTTCTTGCGTTTTAAAATTCAGGTAATTTTTTGGTGTTTAATCAGGTTTTTTATCCGTCAAAAAATAATGATTAATTTATAGTTGAAGAATTTTTTTTAAAACTAAGTAAATAGATTTTTTGTTTTATTATATCATTTTTCTAGTTCTTCTTTTAGTTATTCAACTTTCGTATAAGTATTTCATAGCTATTAGGTACCTTAGGTATTTCAGATCTAGTTTATAAAATGGGACTGGGCAGAAAAACTAAAAAAAGCTCAAAACGAAGCTAAAAGGCGCAAATTAACTCAGCCTGAAGAGAATACTTCTGAAAAAAATAGCTTTTTGTTGTCTACTCGAAAAGTTGAACTACGTAGTCAAGAGAGTTCATTAGATAGACAGCATCGTTTGGATAGTGATGCAGCATCGAAGGCTTTACGGAGATCAAAAGAAACTAGGGTTGAACGTTGTTTACGTAATACAAAAAATGCCAGATGTACTAGTACTTCGCGATCTAATGAAACTCCAGATCAACGTGCTTCCAGGCATTCCAGAAATGCACAGTCTACTGCGGAGTCTCGTTTAAATGACACTCCAGAACAAAGTTCGCAAAGGCGTGCTACGAATACACAGTGTACTGCTGAGTCTCGTTTAAATGAGACTGCAGAACAAAGTTCGCTAAGGCGTGCTACGAATGCACAGTCTACTGCGGAGTCTCGTTTAAATGAGACTCCAGAACAAAGTTTGCTAAGGCGTGCTACAAATGCACAGTCTACTGCAGAGTCTCGTTTAAATGAGACTCCAGAACAACATGCGTCGAGGCTTGCTAGAGATGCAGCAGCTACAGCTCTGTCTAGAACCAAATTTAGGATAGATTTTAATAATTCAATAAACAAATTTGCTGATACAGTTTGTTTAATTTGTAATAAGATTTGCTATCGTAAGCAAGTACAGTCAGTAACATTAGCCAATTTGCCAGAAGATATACTACCAAATGAGCTAATGTCACAATATGACGTTATCTCTGCCTGTCACCGATGTGTCAGAACACTTCGTAAATCAAGAACACCTACTCAAGCCTATTGGAATGGTATGTCATTAGACGAAATTCCCCTAGAAATAGCGACACTGTCTGATGTAGAAATACGTTTGTTAAGTAGGATAATTCCATTCGTAAAAATGGTCAAACTCAGTGGACGCTTCGGACAACATGGTTTCTGTGGTCAAGCCGTACTTTTCGGTCAAGATGTTGAAGAAATCGCTGAGCAGCTTCCTCTCAGAATGAGTAGTGCTGGTCTAGTGATTGTTTGCGAACAATTAGAATCCGTTCAAAGATTACGTCGATTTTCTGTAAATATAGAAAAACTGCGAGCTGCGTTAGATTGGTTGATTGCCAATAATCCTCTGTATAGAAACGTAACAGTACACTTTGATAATGAAAATTACGATGTTAACGAAATTTGTCATGTTCAACATAACGACATAATACGACAGGATACAAATGACACAATTTGTTTTCAAGATATTGGTAATAATCGGCGTATACGTAGGTTCATTTAATCAAAGTCACAGCAAATTTCTTAATTTTTCTCGAGGAAAGCAGTGTACCGCGAACGCAGTAGTAGCTATTACAGTGACAAAAATTAAAGAAACTGAAACATGGTCTTCAAATATAATAGATTCCATATTGATTTCCGGTGATCGTTTATACTCAAATAGTATACAGTCTCGAAGGGCTCCGAATTCGGCCGAAGTTAATATAGAATATTTACGTGTTCAAGAGTTACAAATTAATTTTGAAGTGCTGAATCATTCATGTTTAATACAAATTCAAGATGAAACTTCTTCAATTTGTGGCCATTTGACCGTAAATATTGATGGATTTCCAAATCTAAAGAATGGCTTAATTCAGTTTTTTACAGAATCTGGTGTTGATGAGGGAGCTATTGCTACGTGTAATGGGATATCGGTCGCAATCTGGAAAAGAGACAATCTATATTATTTGTTTGACTCTCATTCAAGGGGACCAAAGGGTCGTGTAGCTCAGGATGGAACAGCTTGCTTGATATCTTTCACCGATATTACAAAATTGTGGTCAATTTTAAAATCAAATATACCCAAATCACAGGGAAATAGGCCAGACGATGATCAATATAGTATTACAAAAATTACCCCTGTTGTATATCCATTAAATCAAAATGTAAATGATCTCCAAAATGACATTCATACTATAAGAAATACCCAGCAGTCATCAGAATCATCCCATGATTTGAACAATGACAATATTGTTATTACCTCGTCAGTTTTACGTGTTGTAGATGAACCTGTTCCTGAATTGTCCACTGTTATTGACAACAATGACTGTAATCAGTTACCAGTTCATCAACTACGAAGAAAAACCGAGCCTCCTTTACAAATAACCAGGGAGAGAAGAGCAGAAGAACTGTCTTGGTTCCACTTGTTTCCTTACGGTAGAAATGGTTTACAGGAAACTCGATCTCATCCGATTACACCATTAGACTACTGTCAAGCTAGAATAATGGGAGCTGATACACGTTTTCAAAGACATGACTATCTTTTTTATGCATTGTCGGTTATGGAATTCTATAGAGCAAAGCAAAATATAGGGGTAGTTTTAAGAATGCGCCAGGCAGAAAGTCGACCTGAAAACCTGGTTGAAAATATTTACCTTAATATGCGCAATATGCGTGGATCAAATGCATACTGGCAAAGTGCATGTTCTAATCTTATTGCTATGGTGAAAAATATAGGCCCTCCTACATGGTTCCTTACCTTAAGCTGCAACGATCTTAATTGGTACGATATATTAAAAGCACTCTTAATTGCTGCCGGAAGACCAACTGAAAGTCCGAATGATTTAACCTTTAATGACAAACAAGCATTAGTTGACGGTCATCCTGTGACTTTAAGTCGGCAATTTATGATAAGAGTTAATGCTTTTATGAATTTTTTAAAGAATGACGATCAAATTCTAGGAGGTAAGCTTATAGATTTCTGGTGGAGGATTGAATTCCAAAACCGCGGAAGTCCACATTTGCACATGTTGTGTTGGATTCAAAACGCTCCTAATTATGAAACTCCTGAAGGTAGAGATTTAATTAATGACATTGTTTCTTGTTCGTTAAATAATGTAGACGATGAACTTAATGCCATTGTGAAAAGAGTCCAAATCCACTCGCATTCCCATACCTGTTATAAAAACAGGCAGGACCAACACTGTCGGTTTAATTTTCCTAGACCAGCAAGCGATGAGACAGTTTTATTAGGACCTGACGAAACTTTGCGTAATAATGGACGATTTTGTATTTAATCCGCAGATATTGAAACTCTGGAAGGCGAATATGGACATCCAACCTTGTGGTAATGTAACAGCTGTTTCTTATTATATAGCCAAATATACTTCGAAGCACGAACCACAGGATGTAGGTCAAGCGGTAAAAGATGCCGTCAGCAAAGTTCGAGCCTGTCATGGGGACATTGGTAGGCAATTATTTGCTGTTTCTATGGCAATATTAAATCATCGCAGAGTGTCGGCATGTGAATGCGCATACAGATTATGCCATTTGAAACTGAGAGACAGTTCTCGAAAAGTAGTTTTCGTCAACACATGTCGACCTTATGAGCGCTACCGGATCTTAAGATATGACAGTGACGAAGGTCAAACATAGCAAAATATATTTGACAGATATATTCAAAGACCAACAAATCTGGAGCATCTAAGTTTAGCAGAATTTGCCGTAAATTATGAACATACAAGTCGACTTGTAAATGATGAAGAAAACGGCGATGGAGAAGCTTATGAAGACCTAGAAGAGGGCACTGAAACCACGCGAACAATCATCAGACTTCTAAATGGAAACATGATGAAAAAGCGAAGAAAGCCAGCAATTTTGAGGACTCGCTATTATACGCAAACGGGAGACCGAGAAGGCTATTTTTATAGCTATCTTGTGGCCCATGTGCCGTTTAGAGATGAAGGAGATTTGTTAACAGGCTATGAAACTTGCGAAGAAGCTTTTATGGCACAAGGAGATCTGTTACGTCCTTTTCATGGAGATTCTGTTGAGCAATTTTAGTTTATTGAACGCGAGCTTCAGCAAGTTATTGGCCAAGTTCTAGCACTAGCTGAACCTCCCGCATTTAATAATTTGAACGATCAAGAAACAGAAAACCACGATGTAGGAGTGATTGTTGACGGATATGATCCAAGAATGGCTGATGTTGATATCGAAGTAGAAGAAGTTGAAGAACCAATACACGTCAATATCACAGACGCAGAGTTTCATTCCATGGTTAACAACATGAACATAGAACAAAAAAAAATATATGATGAAGTAACAAAACGAATTCGAGATGAGGTGACAAATCAACCAAACACAAATGTTCCATTAAAATTATTCGTTACAGGAGGAGCTGGTAGCGGCAAATCTTTTGTGCTTAAAACTTTAGTACACCATATTCGACGCTGTTACGCTCCCACAGTAGACCAATTGTTGCATGCAAGTTTTGTCGAAATCGCAGCACCCACAGGAGTTGCAGCGCGGCTTGTTAATGGGAAAACCCTTCATAGTGCATTTTCTCTGGGCATTGAAAAAGGTCGAGCGACAGTCTACAGGCAAATGACAGGACAACGTTTGGAGGACATGCGAAGAAAATGGCGTTTTATCCGTTGGCTTGTAATCGATGAAATATCAATGGTGTCATATGAAGTTTTTCGATCTATACATCTCCGTTTACAAGAATTCAAAAGTTGTCCAGATATTTTTGGTGGAGTAAATATCTTAGTTTTTGGAGATATAATGCAATTGTCGCCCGTAAAAGGCAGTTGGTGCTTCAAGCAACCTCTTGCATTCCAAGGAGAACCCCATCTATGGCAATATTTTGGACTTTGTGAGCTCCAAACCAATGTCAGGCAACAAAATGATACTCAATTTATCGACATTCTAAATAATCTACGGGTAGGGGAGTTGAGTATGGAGCAGTATGAAATTTTGCTTGAAAGAAGTCGAGTGTCATTGAAAGCTGTACGGATTTTTCCTACTGTAAAATTGGTGAATAGTTATAATGACAAAATGGTAGAAATAATGGCTGAAGCAGTAAAAATGTATACTATAAATGCTCTCGACGAGTCTAAAGAACCTGCCACCTATGGCCAAAAACCTAACCACGTTTCTATCCCGCAAGATCCAAACTGTACGGGAGGGTTGCTCAATTCAATTAAAATTGCAATAGGGGCTAGAGTGATGTTGAGAGTAAATTTAAAGGTGTCTGAAGGGCTAGTTAATGGTAGCATGGGGATTATCAAAAAAATCGAATGGAATGGACTTCGCCGAGACCAACTCGAAGAAGGTGAACTTCCAAAAACAATATTTATTCAATTTGATGACGAGTCCATTGGCAGGAGTTCTAAAGACGAAAATGGTTGGATTCCCATACGACCACAAAGTATAATTTTTCAAGGTCTCAGAGGGTATGGCAACATTGAGAGAACAATGTTTCCGATTATTTTAAGTTGGGCTGTGACTGTACATAAGTTGCAAGGAACCACAGTTGAAAAGGCTGTTGTATATTTGGACAAAAAACTTTTGCAAAAGGCCAAGCCTACGTGGCTTTAAGCCGCGTAAAAAGTTTAAATGGTGTCGCTATTTGCGAGCTTGACCAAAGGAAGCTATTTAATAATCCTCACGACAAATTGGCTTTGGCAGAATTGCACAGACTGAGAAGCAGTACCTAAAGATTAAACATTGGTCATCTCCACTTGTATAAGTTAAATGGTTTTATTGAAAACATAAAGGTAATAATAATGTAGTAAATAATGTAATCAAAGCTAAATCATTCGTTAGGTCCTAGGTACCCGTCATCACTCCACTTTCCTCATCAATCTAGGACATTGATCAGACAAAAAAATTGTTTTCAAGTTTTTAGTTTTCATTTCGTTAGTTAATATTCCTCATTCCCTTTCAATATAGTGTACATTATTCTACTTGTCAAGCCCTTTCATTTGATACCCATATTGGAGATGTGAAAAAAATTGTAATTAGCCATTTTGTGGTGGCGGCCATCTTGGATTTGAAATTAGTAATAGTGTCTAGTATTCTACTAGTCAAGCCCTTTCATTTGATACCCTTACACAGGAGTTGTGAAAAAAACATGTAATTCGCCATTTTGTGGTGGCGGCCATCTTGGATTTGAAATTTGTCATAGTATATAGTATTCTACTAGTCAAGCCCTTCCATTTGACACCCATATTGAGGACGTTGTGAAAAAATATGTAATCCGCCAATTTGTGGCGGCGGACATTTTGGACCGATTTTCATCAAACATAGCTAAGAACACTCTCGACTAATTCACCTTTCAAACAAAAAAAACAAAATCAAAATCGGTTCATCCGTTCGGGAGCTACGATGCCACAGACAGACACACACACACACACAGACACGTCAAACTTATAACACCCCGTCGTTTTTGCGTCGGGGGTTAAAAATAACAAAGTACGAAGGAATGAAGAGATAGTTGTCCATAATATCTATAAAATTCAAACATTATTATTAGGAAGAAAGCATGAAGAACAACTCAAATATTCATTAAACGTATGAAATTTTTAGCAGACACCGACTTACCAATATTCGGAAACAAGTTTTATACAGAGAGTACGCTTTTAAAATATTTAGATACATCTTAAACAATTTTTCACAATATATATCATTTTCTTCTTCAACACTTATAACAATAAGTACATTTTTAACCCATTCCTTGAGACACATTATTAGCATTACCATAATTCGAATAGTATAAACTAGATTTAAATCGTATGCAGCGAACATTAAGCTATTGGATATATCCAGGAAATTAATTGATGTCAGCATAATAAAGAAAACGTTTGCCGAAAGACCAAAACTTAATATAGACAGAACTGAGATCCAATTCCAAATAATATAAGTTCGTACACTGCTAGTAATGTCAAAGCCCCTATTAATTTCTTGGATACTCATGATGAGGGAGATGTTGCTGGGACTATGGCCCATGTTACAAATGATGAGCATTATGGAGCCGACACAATAGAAAGTGATAGAAATGATATACCCCATAACGTCATGCATATCAACAGTATTGGTAGAAAGACGATAGACCGTCAACACATTGAAAATGAATAAAAATAAGCACAGCATTATAGGATACTTTTTATCACACGGAGTGATATAAATATCTCTTATTTTGTACTTTGAAGAGAATAATATTGAGAGCAACATGTTGAAAGGTTGAACAATTTTTTTAATATCTTTGTCCAGTCTGTTATCGAGAAACAATTCCACTGGAGCCATTGAAGGTTTCCACATAATTGTTTTTTGTTGTTTTATTATCTGCCGTTAGACTACAACTGAATGCCTAACCTAACAAGGTAGGTTTAAAAGGTGAATCTAATTAGGATAATTTTATTTCGACCATAGCAATAACTTTCAATGTTGATTGTTTCGAGTCAAATGACGTAAACATATTCCTTAATGTATATTAGTTTCCATTGGCATCAAGTACAAATACTTCAATAAACATCATTACATTCAGAACACATCGAATAAGCATAGCATGATGAATCCTGGGACATAGGCCTCCTCTCTACAAGAAGGAGTGGGCACAATGCGGGTTGGGAGATGTCATGTCACATGACTTCGAATTTCTGGTTCCAGGACATGTCAGTTTCCTCATCATGTTTTCCTTCACCGTTTTGAGATCAAAGGTGGTAAAATTATTAACACTTAGTAAAGCACCTGGCTGGGTTCAAACCGACAGGTCTACTCATGATGAGGTCGACAGGTCTACGACCTTTAAGCCGGGGCCGTTACTGGGCCATCACAGGTCATGCAGCTTAAAGCAAACTGATCATCAATCATTCAATGATTACCAAACCCTATAAGATTTTTTATCATTAATGTCAAAATAATGATAAAAAATCTTATAGGGTATCTTAAAAGATTCCGTACGAAGCCGTCGTCTACGCATTCTTTACATAAAACTCAAGTAACTTTGTGAAAAAATAATTGTTGGGACACGACTTTTATTTTGTAAAGACTTGTTTGCGGTAGGGCGTAATATGTATAACGCACGCAAATCACTGTGCGTTTGCGCGCACTTGTTTTTGTACATAAACATAATAAATAGCTAGAACCTTGACCTTCAACATTTCCATATTGACTTGACTGGCCCGTTGGTCTAGTGGTTAGTGGCCCTGACTGCTATGCCGGAGGTCGTGGGTTCGATTCCCACCCAGGACAAATGTTTGTGTGATGAGCATGATCATTTGTTCTGTGTCTGGGTGTAATTTATCTATAATATGTATGTATTTAGAAATATATAAGTATGTTTATCAGTTGTCTAGTACCCATAACACAAGCTCTGCTTAGCTTGGGACTAGACGGCGTTGTGTGATAGTTGTCGAATATATATATATATGTATATATATTGGATTATGGATTCATCATCATCATTTTAGCCGAATGTTGTTGTGAATGTTACGGCTCCGCCGCCATATGGCGCACGGCAGGACTCTCTACGACCATGCCTGCGGAGCCTTACCACGAACCCGGCTGAGGCCGCGTCTCCACTTCGCGCCACCAAGGGTGTCAGTCGTCGTCTCGCCATCGCCACAGAGGACTTTTTGATAGACTGAAAGTCATCTCTTCGTAGACGTCGCTCTATGTTCTATGTTATGGGTTTGGTTTCCGCACTTAGTCCTTCAGTGGACCATTGTGCGTGGGCCATGGCGGCCGTCGGTGGTTATTCCAACCAGCCCACCTCCCTCCAGAAGCTGATCAAATCTCCTGGTCTGTTAAAAATATCTGTGTACGATCTGGGTGTCCCGAGGGTTTCTGATCTTATCTGGGTGACGCCTGTGCACTCAAAGAGCACATGCGCAATGGTTTCCAAACACACACATGCGCAATGGTTTGGTGGTTTTGGTTGGAGCCTCCATGCAAGCCCTGCACAGGGGACTGTCTGTTATGCCTAATGTGTAAAAGTGTTTATTTAATGAGCAGTGTCCCGTGATGGTCCCCGTCACCAGGCGCTGGCCTTTCCTGTCCAGTCGTAGTAAGCGCCTAGTGAACGTCGCTCAAATTCATCACAGATTATTTTATATTCAGATTCACAGAAATTCAGAACCTTTATAATACTCATACAATTCAGCAGTTATAAACCAGTACCGTCCATTATTTCGAAGCATAACACAGCGGCAACAGCCGAAAAAGTGAATTACACATTTTATTAGTATGCAACTTGACTAGTAACGGTAATTTAGTTCGATAAATCATGATACTGTATTTAAATATTAATATTCCATCATCGTCATCATCATTTCAGCCGAAAGACGTCTACTGCTGGACATAGGCCTCCCCCAAGCACATCCACTTTGACCGGTTCTATGCTTCTCGTATCCAACGGGTTCCTGCGGCCTTCACAAGGTCGTCAGTCCGCCTTGTGGGAGGCCTTCCAACGCTACGTCTTCCGGTACGCGGTAGCCACTCCAGAACCTTTCGGCCCCATCGGCCATCTGTTCTGCGAGCAATGTGCTCTGTCCACTGCCACTTAAATTTGGCAATTCTTCGGGCTATGTCGGTTACTTTGGTTTTCCTGCGGATCTCCTCATTCCTGATTCGATCACGCAGGGAAACTCCAAGCATAGCCCTCTACATTGCCCTTATTAATAATCCAAATACAATTAAATACGTAGTAATTAACTTGAATCCAAATACAAAGAATTAATGATTAATATAATAGACAGTTACCATTTTATTTGAATTAAACGTCCATATAATGACTTAAAATTCGCGCGCTTTGCCCCACTTTTGAAACGTGGACAGAGCTGTTATGTTAAGTAAATCAAATACTGTTTTTCATACCATGAGTTGTTATCGGAAATTTACTCGCTAGTGTATTAACGTGGATCGAATAGATTTCGATAATGCTTGCACCATGAGTTGTAGCAGGCGCTAAGGTAAACTCATAGAAATGTAAAAAAAACAGAAGAAGTGGCATGGTTGCGTGTCGGTGTCGACGCCCCATGAGCAGCAAGGGCCTGTATTAGGCAAATGGCCGTCTCCGCGAACTAGTGCGATTTCGACCGTGATCGTGATAAAATATAAAAATGCCGAGTTGTTCAGTGGTTTCCTGTAAAAACCGGAGTCAAAATAAATACTTCGTATCTCATGGAATCACTTACCATATGCAATATGTTGATTTGCATCCTCGTCAAAGTTCAGGAGGTTGTCATAAAATACATAAATAATCAATTGAAGTACATTATGGGGCAATAACTAGTAAGCGCTGCTTTTTTTTTGTTGTTGAAATTTAACAGTATTTCAGAATTACACCCTTAATTCAATACAAATAAAACAGAATCACCCGACTACGCACACAGCGACAATGCATGCAGCTGTTTTTCCCCGAAATGGTAGCGCCGTCGCGCCAATGCGCGTGCAATGACCGGTAGCAATAATTTTACCTAATTTTATTTCGAAAATCACCTACATTATTGTCATAAATTTCGCTTGATAATTAACTCATTTTTGAGCATCATTGGAATACGGAAATCTTACTAATGACAGTAATACTAGTGCGCCAAAGAAAAGTTCACTGACCTGTTATCAGATGATTAATAATATCCTTCAAGCTAAAGTTTTCGTAGTCATTTTGTTTTTATTTGTGGATTAAATTGGTTGATTTGAAACTTTCCTTCCTACTTAACAGGCTTAGGACCGGCAATAATTCTACCTTTGTTGGTGTACCGATCTACTAAGTCTAAAAAATAAAAAATAAATAAATAAATGTTTTATTCAGTATTAAAATTGGTAAAATTATTACATAGTCTTAGAAATTATTTACAAAGGTATAATAATGTTGGATTGGAAAAATGTTTTCTACGTTTGATAGAAATGGAAAGACGTTCTAGTAAAGTGTAAGTACGTGGTATACTTTCGACTCTTAGGTATTATTGGCGTAGGTAGTTAAAAATTTGAAATAACTTATTTACACTAATGAAATTGATTAAGCTAACAACGTATTTACAAAATGTACAAAAAATAAATTACCTACCTATGTTACTGTAGGTAAAGTTGCCACGTACTTAGGTAGTACGTACTGGTTTTCCTTCAGCTTAACAACACTAACACATTCGTTTTTAAATTGTCGAAAACGACAAAATGTAATCCGCACGGCATTATCACCTGGGTGAATGTCTTGTGCCTTGGGGTAGTGGAACGGGTGTTGCAGTTCACGCTTCAGTATGCGCAACACTGGTGTGGTGCATAGCAGCCAGCATGACGTGATGAGGGTTCCCGATCGGGAAACATCCGGATGACTCCACGTAGGCTGTCTCCACTGATGGCATACCCACCTGACCATCTCCACCAGCACGACATTTGAATTGAACAATTTGTACCTACGTCTCAACGATGTACCGAGAAGCGGAATTCGCAAAGCGCACGAACGCTGCGGCGATTTCAGTTACACTGTTAGTTCCGGGGCCGCGGGGGCGTGGCTTAGGGTGCGCGGGAGACTAAGTACCCGCTTTGCCGCATCGTGATTGGGGGATGGGATTGATTTCCTACGAATTTATCGAATGATAGATTCTCATGCGCATTTGAATGTGTGTGTGCAATTGTGCATGAAAGCTCGGTTATAGGGCTAGTAACAGACGGGCCGCGTTTAAATACGGCTGGTTCACACTTACGGATTTCCGTAAATAAGAAAAAAAAAAAAAACAATACCTACCCATTTTATTGTTGATTTGGGTCGAGAATCATTAGCATAATTACGTCCTTGAATTTGACTAGGATGCAAATCAACAGCCTGTATAAAAAATAGGTGCAATCAACTTAATATAGGAAAACAAAATATACACACAAAATACAACTACTTGGGTGAAAATAATAATGTAATACATTTCTTTCATTACTAAATTAGTACCAAATAAACAAAAAAATAACAATACTTTTTCGAATGATTTATGGTTTTTCTGAATTAGGGTAAAAATTAAGTACCAACAATTTAATAATAGTGAATATTATCATTAAAAATCCATTTACAACCTATCTGTCAATAACAATCAAGTAAAGTACATTAACATTGTTTTCTAAAAATAGAACCAAATTCAATTCCTTTCCGACAATCTTAATTCACAATTTACACTTGTCCCATTACGCTATTGGAACCATATTACCCTATCACAATACAAGATATTATCCTACCATACTATAATACTATCATGTCAGTCGAATCTCGCCAACTAATGATTGATGTTTCACCATACTGCCATACTTCCATACTAGCCATAAAAGCAAATTGTAGCCCTCACAGTCTCGCATCGTACGCGACACGTAGCGGACGAGTTTGCGATGCCGCTGTAACCGGTGCGGTGACTAATCGAAAATAATGGCGTCTCATACTGTGAAGTGTGCTAACTGCAATGTTGTCATCAACGAACTGTTAGCATTTCTACGAAATGTATTGGATGTGATGGATGAAGAGAGTGTTCATCAAGTGTGTTGTTCGTCTTTCTCTGCTGAGGACATTGTGCGGGCAAAGTCTCTGCTGTTTGAATCTATCCCTAGCGGAAAGAAGATGCCAGTGCGACGAAAGGAGGGAAAGAAGAAAATGTCTCGGGATCTAGACGATATTATTTGTCTCATGAAGGGTACGAGTACTGAATTATTCCCCATATTTGTGGCGAAGGAGCTGAATAAACTCCCTCCGGTCACTTTTGATCATGTGGATGTAACGTGTCTCCTAAAAGATATTTTAAAACTGAAAAACCAGATCAGCGTTTTAGAAGACAATACAGTGTCTAAGGAGCAGTTTCTATCACTTCAATTAGAGGTGACTAGTCTTAAGCAGGCATCTTTGATACACGATACTCCTACTGTTAAGAACGGTAATATTAATGCGAGAAGAGGGGCATGTTTACAAAACAGCTTTACACTAGACAGTGGACCTATAGGATTACAATATTTACCTATAAAATACCCAGCTGATTGCAAGGTGAACGACCTCTCGGCTAAAGGCGCGTCATCAACACTAGTCAGCGGTTGTAATAATTACCTCTCTGTCTTGCAAGGACATAACACAGCGACAGAGCATTGCGGGCATGTGGAGGCCCTAACAGCGACTGCGGTTCCGAAGGAAGCGAGTGAGACCGACTGCATGATGTGCAAATTTGATGAGAGCGGCCTACACGGGAGCGAGACAGTACGACAATTAGAGCGCGTGGAGGCCACAGCAAGCACCGCGGTTTCGTACAAATCGGTTGGTGTATCGAGCCCAGCCTGTGCGCACACGCCCGTCAATTCCCCCACCGCTGGCAAACGGGTGACCATTGCCAGTGCGCCAGCCGCTACGGATGAGAAGGTGTCGAATGTGCTCCAGCAAACAACAGTGCAATGTGCGAGTATGCCGTCGATAGATAATAATTGTGATGACATTGTCTCTAAAATAGTGGTGAGTCAACCGAAAAATAATGAGTGGAAATTAGTGCAACATAAACGTTCGCGTTCGAAATCCTATACATTTGCAAGCCAAAAAGGTCGTGCTTCTATTGTACCGGACAGTAAATTCCGTGCGGCAGATATTAAAGTACCGTTATTAATATCGAACGTGAATACGGAGGCCTCTGACGATGACATTATTAACTACATAAAAAGTAAGACTAATGAAAGTGTATCTTTAAAAAAGCTAAATATCAAGTCGTATAAAAAGTATAATGCTTACAAACTATTTGTATCTAAACATAAGGTAGACATGTTTTTGAATGATGAGATATGGCCTGATGGTATTACTTTTAGACGTTTTGTTCATTTCATGTACCGGACAAATAGAGAGGCCCATAAAGTTAGTTAGTTAGATTAAAATTCAGTATGGAAAGTCAAAATAACTGTCATGTAAAATTAACAAGTTTTAATTGTAAATCTGCGAAAAGATCAGTTGATAATATTAGAAAAATATGTGATTGGTCCGATTTGGTCTGCCTGCAGGAGACTTGGCTATTACCTCATGATATCTCAATGTTAGGAACGATAAGTCCTGATTTTGAATACACTGGTAGGTCTGCTGTAGACACATCAGAAGGGCTCCTAAGAGGTCGGCCGTACGGAGGAGTGGCTATTCTCTGGAGAAAGGGTGTTTTTGAGTCTGTCTCGGTAATAACATGTAATAGCTCTCGGTTAGTGGCCATTAAAGCTGTCTCTGGTGGTCGCACTATTGTTGTATTTTCGGTATACATGCCTACAAACTCACCGGAAAACCTGCCTTTGTTTACCGAGGTCTTAAGTGAGGTAAGTGCAGTCATTGCGATGTTGAAAACATATACATAATGGGCGATTTTAATGCGCATCCGCAAGAATTATTTTATGTCGAGCTATTAAGTTTTTGTAACGATCAATCCTGGGTCTGTGCCGATACAAAGAAGTTAGGATATGATCTAAGCTACTACACCTTCATTAGTGAGGCTCATGGCTGTAGTAGGTGGTTAGACCATTGTGTGGTCTCTTCGTCAGCCTGGCAGACAATTGTTAGTGTAGGTATTGATGAAGATGTTTATGTGTCTGATCACTTACCTATATATATTGTATGTAACTTAGATGTAGTTAGGCCAAAGTTGACGACCGGGGCTGCACCCCGCAGTACTGTTGTCTGGGGCGTCAGAAATAAAAAAGAGGTCGAGAGTTATCATCGTATGAGTTCTGATAAACTGCGAGAGATAGACTTCCCACGGGAGTTTGCGGTGTGCAGTCATGGGTCATGCAACTTGGATGATCACAAATTTGTCCTTGATAAGCTGTACAAGAATATTATAGATGTCCTTTGTGAAGCAGCGAGAGAATCTAGTGAAGTACACCAGAGACCAAAGCGGGGTAGTCCGTTATGTGGGTGGAACAAACATATTCGAGACGCTCACCGAGAGGCCAGGTTTAGATTCCAAGCCTGGGTTTTGGCTGATCGGCCAACCTCTGGTACTGCTTACGATCAAATGTACGAGACACGTAAAATTTTCAAAAGTCGGCTAAAGTACTGTCAAAATAGACAAGATCAAATTAAGATGGACGTATTAGCAGAACAACGAGCTAATAACAATTTCTGTGCGTTTTGGAAGTCTACAGGTAAGTTGGAGGCTAAGCCTGGTCTCGCGGCGGATGTTGGAGGGGTTACTGATCATGGGGACATTGCTAATCTATTTAGGAAACATTTCACCGTAAAGTCTCCACTTGGTCCCTCTGTGTCGGGAATCGGCTTTGTGTCTCATGAACGGGGGGAGCCGCTACTGCGCTTCACCACGAAGCAAGTAAGGTCGGTGATAAATAGTATGAGTAGGGGCAAATCCCCTGGGCATGATGGGCTTAGCATAGAACATCTTAAATATGCGGGTATGCATATGCCGAGGGTCCTGTCCTTGTTCTATACGATGTGTCTCAGCCATTCGTATTTACCGGCAGACTTAACAAAGACCATTGTTGTACCCATCGTGAAGAATAGGACAGGAGACATCTCGGACATAGGTAATTATCGCCCGATCTCTCTTGCCACTGTCGCGGCTAAGGTGTTGGACAGTATGCTTGACTCTTATTTGGCAAAATATATAAAGTTGCACGATGCACAGTTTGGGTTTTGTCCTGGACTCTCTACCGAAAGTGCTATCCTGGGTGTCAAGCATACTGTCAAATACTACACTGACCGTAAGACGCCTGCTTCCTTGATCTCTCCAAAGCTTTCGATCTCGTTTCTTATGATGTGCTTTGGAGTAAGTTGAGGAGTAGGGGTATACCGGCGGAACTGCTCAGTGTATTGCAGTTTTGGTATCGTAACCAGACGAACCATGTTAGATGGTCTAATGCGCTTTCGGAATCATATGGGTTGGAGTGCGGGGTGAGGCAGGGTGGTTTGTCGTCTCCCCGGCTCTTCAATCTATATGTCAATGACCTCATTGCCGAGCTCAGCAGCATGCGTGTCGGATGCAGGGTAAATGGTGTTAATTGTAACAACATCAGTTATGCGGACGACATGGTGCTGCTGGGCCCGTCGCCGGGGGCGATCGTGGAGCTGCTCAAAGTATGTGAGACCTACGCTGCTGCACATGGACTGGTCTATAATGCCAGAAAATGTGAATACATGGTCTTTGGGGTCGCTGGTAAGCGCCGGGAGAATGCCCTCGAACTTGTCATAAACGGTACGCCAATACGTAGAGTCACAAAGTTTAAATATCTTGGGCATTTTCTTACCGACGACCTCAGTGATCATAGTGACATTGAGAGGGAGCGCAGGGCGCTAGCGGTCAGGGGTAATATGTTGGCACGAAGATTTGCTCGGTGTACAGACCAAGTAAAGATTACGCTTTTTAAAGCCTATTGTCAGAGTTTTTACACCGGTAGTCTTTGGGTCAACTATTCGAAAAGGTCGCTGGATGTCCTGCGCGTCCAATATAATAATGTTTTTAGAATGCTGTTGCGACTGCCCCGTTTTTGCAGTGCCTCAGAAATGTTCGCGGTAGCCCATACCGACGGATTTCATGCCATCATCCGCAAAAAAACGGCCTCACTCCTGAGCAGAATAAGAGGCAGTCGCAATAGCATCCTGAAGGCTGTGGCGACAGATACTTCCTCCGCCATAATAAGGCAATTTGTGCGAAGACTTGTTCCATAGTTTCTGGGTGTCGAGTGTTGGATGGTCTTCGTACTTTTTCGTCTTTAGTTTAAGTTACTAACAATAGTATTTTAAGTACAAAACTGTTACTAACAAGTTATGGATCTTATAGTTGTCCGAAATAAAATGATTATTATTATTATTATTATTATTATAAAGGCGTTTACCTCTACTACCATACTATCTGATTAACTAAGTTATACTATTCGCAACTACGAATAACGAAACTGACCTTCTATAAGAAATACACTAAAACTCATAAAATGTTCAACATAACTAATTTATTGAAATACTTCCACAATTTAGTGGTGGCCTTCATTACTCTCGTCAACCGACTGGTACACAAGCCAAGGGTAAATTTTATCTAATGAAAAAAATCCTACATATTTTTGTTTACCCTTTTTTTGTAATAGGCGTGTCCTATACTTCGTACCTGTCATTCTGTAATACTTTGGTAATGCGGTAAGGCCATTACACATTAACTAATTACATTACATTTACACAACATTTTAGATTATTCGGTACATTTTAGAACTAATTTCTTACTCTTCCCTTTCGGACCTTCTTCTCTTTCTACCCTACAGCTGTCCTACATCAAACTGACGCGGGGGATTGTTAGCCTTATCAAAGATTTGCTTCTGCTTTTCCTGAGAACGTACTATTTTATATAATGCTTCGTATCTAATATCTTTTAGGTTACTGATATTAGTATCATAATTTTTCTGAACTGGTAAAGCCAGTCAACTCTCACTCAACCCTTTTGGCTGCAATCCTAATAACAATTGAGCTGGGGTTTTACCTACTGCTTTATTGGTGGTATTATTTAAACCCCATTGTACTTGTATTTGATTAAAAATTATGAGTTGTCCTACTATAAATCAGATTGATGTTGCAAGTCTTTTGGAACCATTTCATTTAAATGACTTGTCTCTGGACAATATCTTAAAGCGGCAAAGAAATACATCATTTGTGAAAATTACAACAGTCTAGCTATCATGGTTCATGAGATAAAGCCTGGTGACACACAGACAGACAGATGGACAGTGGAGACGGGACCCTATTACTAAGAAGTAATAGGGTCCCGTTTTTACCCTGTGGGTACGGAACCCTGAAAAACGTAAAAAAAAAACAAAAATTGCTAGATTTCGTAGTAATCTAATATCAGTAGAACCACTATTATTGCAAATCATGTGAAAAGCAAAAGTGTTGACAATAAATCATCCTAGCGAAGAAATTCGGAACAAATCCAATATTATATTAGATTACTAGCTTCTGCCCGCGACTTCGTCCGCGTGAAATTCGTACTTTCCTCTTAATATTTCGAAAATTTATGTTTATGATCTTAACATTTATTTAGAAAATAAGTATTCGGGCCAATTTTTAAGTTTATAGATCAAAGAGTTTTTGTACTTTACAAATAAACTATATCCCCGCTTTTCACTCCAACAGGGATGAAATTTTGAAAAATCGTTTGGGATGCATGTGTTCATAACTTGACTCAAAGACCCATACCCATTTTCGAGTTAATAATAATAATAATAATTTATTTCAGATTTCTCCATATAAATTGTTAGTAACACGAGAATACTTAAGAGCTAATGTTAGTAAAACCAAACAAATAAATGGAAGCAAGCAGTAAAATCCAACCCATAAACTTTATTACTCTTTTCCAACTTGGTAGGAATCGATTTTTTTTCTCAATTCGTCTGAATCTTTTTTTTTTATGTACGTTCCCGATTACTCGAAGACGGCTAGACCGATTTGATTTTTTTTTTTGTTTTCAGGGTATACTTTCCAGGTGGTCCCATTGTCATCAGGTCAGGAACTGATGAGGGGATAATGGAGAAATCGAAGGAACTCTTTAAATATTATAGGCACACCTATAGCGATTTGGGCAATTTTTACAGTAACTCGTGCATTTGCTCTCGAAAGCACTATTTGGTGAAGTGGAACCGATGATGAAGACCACAGATGGCCACCGGAACTACTCCATAATAAGTATTTCACGGGTTGCGATTCGATTACTTTAACATGGTTGCTAAGTAATTTATGCTCGTCACAATGCGAATGGTGAAATGGAGCTGATGGTGAAATACCAGGAGAATTCCTCAACAATTAATGTCAGTCATGCATCGGGAAAAGCAATATTTTGGTAAAGGCGATGAGCAAGTTGATATTAGGATGTTTTAACTTAGATACATTATAAACAGACCCACTAAAAAGTGAGAAATAAAAACGTTATAACAAAAAAAAAACCAACCTCCAAAAAAACACTACAAAGTGAAAAATAACTTACAGATCCAAAGACACCGACTTCCGAAATTATAGTTAGTATTTCTGGAAGTCTATAAAGTTTATAAACCAAATAAATAAGATTTTTCATATAAACAGTGTCCCCTCTTTTTATCCCCATAAGGATGGAATTTTGAACAATCGTCTGGGATGTTTCGATGACTTTTTTTTGTCGTTTGGCAAATCATCAAATGACCCCTCCCGCTCTAGGTGGAGCAGAAGGGAGTGTCAAACTCTTACTGACTAAAACCCAGCCATGTTCTTTCCTTAGCCTTTTATGTTCCGGACCAGCGGTAACCCTTTCGGACAATCCCGCTGACCCGGCAGGATGTTTCGATGACTCGACTCAAACATTATTTATACCAATTTTCGAGCTAATCATGCCACGTAATAAAATACTCCCCTGTGAAATTGGCTACCCTTTTTCACGCAGTTAGGGGTAGATTTTCGAAAAACCTTGATACACATTAGTCTTTATTTTTAGTTTTAAGTATACATACTCAGTTTCGAGCTAATCGGACAGCGCGTTAAAATTCTTCCGTACAAATTTTGACACCCCACAATCCCCAATCCCTTTTTAGAGAGTAGTTTAGAAAAACAAAAATTGCCAAACTTCATAATTTACTTAGATAAGTATTCGTGCCAAGTTTCAAGGTTATTAACTCAAGGAATAAGATGTTTCATACAAACAAAATCCCCCCTTTTCCACCTCCTTAAAGGTTGAATTTCCAAAAACCCCTTCTTAGTGGATACCTACTCTTCACAAAAAACACACCCTCCAAAATTCATATCTCTAGGACCAGCAGTGCAGGCTGTGCGTTGATAGATTATATAATATAATTAAAAACAAAATTTCATTCCCCTTTTCACCCCCTTAAGAGCGTTTACGCCGTACGGCATTTCATACAAACTTTCAAGCCCCTATTATTCGAAATTAATGAACCGATGTTAATTAAACTTCATACGCACTAGCAGGATACAAAGGTCTAAAAAGTTAGTAGAGAACATTTTCAAAATGTCTTATTTAAAAAAAGATAACTGGAAATCTCTGTTTCTATTGAAAATTTAAAATCGGTCTAATTTGGCTGTAACACTATTTTTCAAAAATGTTCTCTACTAACTTTTTAGACCTATGTATTTTGCATATGCGTACAAAGTTTCATGAAAATCGGTTCATTCATTTCGAAAAATAAGGGCTTGAAAGTTTGTATGAAATGCCGTACGGCGTAAACGCTCTTAAGGGTTGAAATTCTAACAATACCGTTGCGTTACCTTCCAACCATAAATAAGCCTAGATTTTTACGTTGCGTTACCTTTACGTTGCGTTACATTTTTACGTTGCGTTGCGTTACCTTCCAACCATAAGCCTAGATTGAATTTTGTGATTTTTACTTCGAAAATTAAGGACTTTCCATACACAACGCTGAGACACTTGTTAATTAATTTTAAATCCTCAGCCTAAACACAAAACTTGAAGATCCTAACTTCAAAACTGGCAGACTTTCATATAAACTTCCATCCCCTATTTCACCCCTTTAGGGGTAGAATTCCCAAAAATCCTTTCTTAGTGGATACTTACTCCTTACAAAGAACAAACCCTCCAAGTTTCATGTCTCTAGGACCAGCGGTTTGGGCTGTGTGTTGATATATCAACAGTCAGTCAGTTTACCATTTTATATATATAGATAGAAGATAAAGAAAATCGAGAAAAGAAATGCTTAACCTATACCAAATATAATACTTATAATATTTATATACATACCCTAAATACAAATTAAGATAAGTATACCGAAAATCAGGGAAATAAGTGCCTAACCTATAATAAATGCTTACAATATTTATTTACAAACCCTGAATAAAAATTAAGATAAGTAAATACCCAAAAATCCAGGAAAGAACCGCCTAAGTCAGTATTCAAGTGAATCGCAATAATCGAAAGCAACTATTCGCCTATACTCTCCAGGATACGTGCGTTCGCTGAATACCTTAACAAATGTTCGCCGTGATTCTTTAAATTGACATAACTTTTTTATTTATGAACCGATTGACATGAAATAAACACTAAATGTTAAGTGAAGCTTACTACAATATATTAGTGAAAACCGCATCTAAATCGAATAAGCCGTTTCTGATATTAGCGTGCACAAACACAGCAGACAAACAGACAAAAAAAAAAATTAATTACAATTTCGGGTTCGGCATCGATATAATAACAACCCCTGCTACTTTTTTTAAATATATTTCCATTGTACAGACACCACTTTTCTACAATTTTATTATATGTATAGATTACAAATTCTAGTAATTTTTTTTTTTAATGTTATTTTTTAATCTACCCGGTGGTCAGTTAAACGTGCGTATAACACAGTTAAATTTTCAGACAGTGTAGGACTATTGTAAGACCTAAAGACCTAAATATAATTGAATTGATACCAATAGATCATCGTTGTTCACGCCAGTTGGTTTGTTGTCTTTGCGGTCTGCGGATTGTCCGCGTCAGTTAATCGTAGACGTTGCGTAGCACTTCGTAGCACGTACTACGTAGCACTGCGTAGTAATAGATAAATCACTGCTACGCCTGTATCATCATCATCATCATTTCAGCGGAAAGACGACCACTGCTGGACATAGGCCTCCCCCAATTTTGGGGGGGGTTTGCCATAATCACCACGCTTGGCAGGCGGGTTGGCGATCGCAGTATGGTATGATGGTGTAATGCATAGAGAACGCTGCTGCCCATTCTCCGGTCTCCCTTAGTCGCCTTTTACGCCTTTTTTTTTTTTTGGGTGTCGATCCACGGGAAGTATGGGGTGGTGCTATTCTTTAAGTCCGGCACCACACAGACCACGCCTACGCTACGCCTGTATGGACGGTAGTTATTGAATCGAATAATGATTATGATATATTTATACTCTGAATTTGTTGCCAGTTTTGAAGATTTTGACTTTTCAAATTGTAATAGTCACTCAAATCACAGATAAATAAAAACAATATAATAAATAACAAAATTAAAACAGTCCCATTAAAAATATCAACAAAATATTCAAATCGTCGAATTAAATATTTTTATTACTTATTCATATCCAAGAGATATCCCTGTTTACGTAAATTTATGATAACTAATTTTTCGTCCATCGTTACCATCCGGAAAAGAGATTTTTTAGAATAAATTATACGCACAACCCCCCTCCCCCCTCGCATTTGGTACTGGAGTTTCCGTTTGCAATTTAAATTCTGATAAATTAATGATAATTTAGGCGAGTTCTTAATACCGCAAAGTAGGTATGCGTCGCCGATGAAGACATCCTTAATTTAATTTTTGTTTATTTTTTTTGGGAATAAAAATATAAGTTACTCAGATTAAGTCGGTCAGTTAATTTGATCAAGATGTATTCAAAAGAGGCGAGGGTAAAATACATCTTAGCATGATCTAATAACTTTATCTAAAGGAAAGAAAAAGGCCAAGATCTAAAACGTTAGATGTCACCGTACTAAATCGAGCGACAGAGTCGTCTTCAGCCTCGGCAACATTGTGCACACATACAAACACAAAGCCACCGAGACTTCATTTTGAATTTCAGAGGTGACAAAACGAAACAAAAACGCGACCATCTTTTGACGCAGTACAGATTTAAATCTTTGGGAAAGAGTAAAATCCTGGTAACTTCCATAAACTCCGCTACACAATAATTGTCTATTACTGAATACTCATAAAGTGATAAGGCCATCCACCATCTGTCTTGCCTTTTCCCAACTATGTTGGGATCGGCTTCCAGTCTAACCGGATACAGCTGAATACCAGTATTTTACATAGAGCGACTGCCTACCTGACCTCCACAACCCAGATACTGGGTAATACGACACCCCTTTTGGTAAGAATGCTTGTCAGACTTTCGGGCTTCTGACTACCCGTAACGACTGTCAAAGATCCAGCGATAAGGCCACCCATCGTATGTTTTATAGTGTTAATTGAATTTTATGTTATGTATTTTGTGGTGTACAATAAAGTATATATAAATAAATAGTCATAATTAGAGTTCATTGCGAACCGTAAACATCCACAGCTGAATAAAACCAAATCACACCATCACACTAATATTATAAAGGCGAAAGTTTGTGAGTGTGTGTGTTTATATGTTTGTTACTTCTTCACGCTCAAACGGCTGGACCAATTTTGATAAAATTTTGTATTGAGGTAGCTGACACCCTGGCTTAACATATAAGCTACTTTTTACCCCGATATTCCCACGGGATCGAGACTTACGCGGGTGAAACCGCGGGGCGCAGCTACTAAACAAAATAATAACATCATCCCTCAACCAAAAAAAACCCTAATTATAATAGTCCTCTACTAGGAACTACTAAGAAGATCCTTCTGACATTTTTGTGTATGTACGTTTTACATTATTAAATATCAATTTTGTTTGAAACTAGCGACCCGGCCCTTGGCATCACTTTGTATTGTACGACGATGGGTATCGATAACTAAACTCAAAAAAATAAAAAACTGGCCAAGTGTGAGTCGGACTCGCACACGAAGGGTTCCGTACCACAAGGCAAAAACGCCGAAAAAAACATGTTTGTTGTATGGGAGCCCCCCTTAAATATTTATTTTATTTTAATTTTATTATTTATTATTAAAGTTAAAATACAACTGAGTATTTTGTGAATATTTCATTTTTGATATCGAGCAAAAAAGGGCAAAAAGATCTCGTTTGTTGTATGGGAGCCCCCCTTAAATATTTATTTTATTTTGTTTTTAGTATTTGTTGTTATAGCGGCAACAGAAATACACACTTTGTGAAAATTTCAACAGTCTAGCTATCGCGGTTCTTGAGATACAGCCTGGTGACAGACAGACGGACAGACGGACAGACGGACAGACGGACAGACGGCCAGACGGACAGACGGACAGACAGCGAAGTCTTAGTAATAGGGTTCCGTTTTTACCTTTGGGTACGGAACCCTAATAAAAAAAAGTTTCAGTTGAGAAAATCAGTTTTCTTTTGTTTTATTGCCATAAAAGTTGTAAAAAAATAAGAGGCCCGTTTTGACATTTGTCATCGCGACGTAACTAGTGAAGTAACCATACGACTCGGTACTCCATACTCAAGATAAATCGATTCAAGTTTGTATGAATATTTGATCGATTTGATTATGTATTGTAAATACATGATTAATGTTTTTTTCGGTCCAGAACACTATCTTCAAATCAATCTCCAAAATAGAAGAGCCAAGGTTAACGTGATAGTAAACAGAAATAGTCCAAAAGCAAAGCCGTGCCGCTTGGTCAGAGGCAAGCCATTCTAGAGAAACCAGTGTCGCCAATTCAAAAATTTTATTTACGCCTTTGAGCGCCAAGCTAATTCTTTTGAGTAAAGATCACTAAACAATATTTAATTACTATTAAAATCGAGTGAAGCTGGTGAAATTCAGTAATTATTTGGTTTCAACACTAGTATTAAAAAAAAAAGACAGCGTAACTGTTTTTGAGACGTTTCGTAATAATTAGAAATTGCATGCTAGTATAAAGTAAACGCAAAAAGAATACTCGCAATATATTCCATTATATTAATTATTTAACGCGCCAAAAAAAAAACAATTTTTTTATACACTTTATGTCATCATCATCATCATCATCATCATTTCAGCCGAAAGACGTCCACTGCTGGACATAGGCCTCCCCCAAGCACCTCCACTTCGACCGGTTCTGTGCTAGCATCCAACGCAACACTTTATGTAATTAATTATTATTTCATTGTTTCTTTCAGTTTCGTTCCAAGTTACATTCTAGGGTCTTTCTCAAATGTCGAAACGGGCCTCTTATTTTTTGACAACTTGAGATAACAAAACGCATCAACTATGTGAAGTTTACACAAAAAAACTGATATTTCAAGTGATTACACTAACTGCGGTCGATGACCTCACAAATAAACCATCAAATTAAGATCTTTTTTGTTTTATCATGATTAGATATCGATACTCATGACTTCTGCGGAGTTTCGCTAGCTTATTTAATTTGACCCTGTATCATCTGCCTAGCCTTTTCCCAACTATGTTGGGGTCGGCTTCCAGTCTAACCGGATGCAGATGAATACCAGTATTTTACTTGAAGCGACTGCCTATCTGACCTCCATATCCCAGTTACTGGTAATACGATACCTCTTGGTAAGACTGGTAGGCCGAAAATCTGACGATTTTCGGGCTTTTGACTACCCGTAACAACTGTCAAAGATCCACGAATGACAGCCGGGAACAAAGGCTTAACGTGCTTTCCGAGGCACGTAAGTTAAGATGGTCACCCATCCACAGACCAACCGCGGCAAGCGTAGCTTAACCTGATCGATCAACCTGTGCGGCTTATTAGTTAGCTACGGACCCCTCCGCTATTTGACCCTGTTTAGGCTTCATAGTCTATGAAGCGTACATATAGACACGATTAGCGAATTTATTTTTCTACTACTAATAGATATCTAATGATTATTTAAATACGACTATTTACGACTATTTAATTTTGACAATTGAAAAGTGCCTGTAGACTGTTTATTTGAAGTAAACGCTTTGAGTTTGAGTTTGATTATCTATTCGCAGTATTTCCAAACCGAATTGTAATTTAACACAAACTCCAAGTACAAACTAAACATTTATTCACATACAAATTTGTCCTCAATAGAATTTCTAATCTAACTTAGCAAATACGCACGTGATTACTTAGTATAATAGGCTCATTGAAGCAGACTGACCTATACGTCGTAGTTATAGCAGTATACGACTATTATATCAGAGGGTTCGTTCAATTGTAGATTAGATACGTGTAGATATGACAAACTGAATACGATTTTACAGGGAAACTGGTGCTGATTCTTTTGTTCATAAACTAAACTAAATTTAAGTTCATGCATATTTTTCTTTCTATTCCATTAAGAAAAGTACAGAAGATAAATATTAGTTTAGTCCTATCAAACTAAGATACTCCATAGACAACTTTAGACGAGATTAAAAAATTGGCTACTAAAATACGTCAATTTACGCCAGGCGCTGACTAATTTGAAAGGACTAAACTAATATTTATCTTCTGTCCTTGTCTTAATGAAATAGAAAGAAAAAGATGCCTGAACTTAAATTTAGTTTAGTTTTTAAACAACAGAATCGGCGCCTTTCTAAAACTTTTCTCTACTATGTTCTAGTGGGCTGTCCAGTCTAACCGGTTACAGCTGAGTACCAGTATTTTACACGGAGCGACTGCCTATCTGACCTCCACAACCCAGTGACTGGGTAATACGATAGCTTAATAAGACTGGTCGTCTGACTTTCGGGTTTCTGACGACCCGTAACGACTGTCAAAGATCCTCGAATGACAGCCAGGTGGCATGACAACACGTTTCAAGCTCACTCCACCTAAGTTTTCACGGTAAGGTTTTTATAAAATGGCACTGCTGATGCTAGGGATTGACACTATTGAAAGCTCACGTTAAGCTCACTCCACCTAAGTTTTCACGGTAAGGTTTTTATAAAATGGCACTGCTGATGCTTGAGATTGACACTATTGACAGCTCACGTTAAGCTCACTCCACCTAAGTTTACCTTGAGATTTTTTACTTACAGAAAAGCACTACTGCTTCTATGAATTCTGTACATGATGATTCTAGGACCCACCCACCAGCGTTGATTTTGCATTTTACATTTTGACCAAGAAGGGATTGTACTGTTGTGATACAACTGTTTTATTTAATAATAATAATAACATTATTATTTAAACTTCTTAATTATCAAGAGCAAAGTATTCATAAAATAATCTGAACAGATTTAGTGTCAACTCTTGGTTAAAAAAAAATGCTAAATTAGTTGTATCGACTTGGGTGCCTGCCACTGTCAACCAACCGCGGAAGATGGAACCGCTACTCCTCGGGTATTGGGGAAATAAGCCTCGCCATTCAAACTACTATATTTTCAAGTTAGGACCTTAAAAGCTTCAAATGCTGGCAAACGAATCAGCAGTGTCCATATATTTTAGCAGCCATTGACCCCCCATTTTTTATTACAAAAACTGAAATAAAGTTTGTTAAGGTCCTGAAACATCATAAATCAATTATCTATCGTGATCTTCAGCATTTTTCAGTAATGAAAAACCATACATAGTTTAGAGTACCACTTTACGTAACCAACACAAATCAGCTAAACCGTCCCGTCTACCCTATTTACGGCATAATCTATGCCCCAACAGTGGCGGTGGCGCGATATTCTGCTGGGACAAAAGACACCACTGGACTGTAAACTAGATAGTCCTTAAATTAATTAATGGCCTCCAGATAATCTTTTGATCCATTAGAAATAAAGGGCCAGATATATGTATCTCCTTACAATATATGGTGTTTGCTATTGTGCATGTTAAAAGGGTTGAGGTAAGGTATTTTATGTAATGAAGGGTGATGTTTAGAGTTTTAGCGGTAGCTTTGATATTTAATGGCTTTTAGTACCTAGTGGCTAATATTCATCACGTCTGAACCCGAAGGGTTAGGCTAAGTGTTTGGCCAGACTTGGGCGCGTGCGCGGGGCGGGCACGGGTGCAGGAACGCTCGCGGTCTGCCTGACCGCAGTGGAGCGCGGCTGCGTTCTGCGCGTTGCCGTGTCCAGTGTTTGTCAAAATATAATATTAATGAAGTAGACTTATTTTTTCTAGAAAAAAGCTCGAACTAGTTTGAGAACCCCGGTCCCCGCGCGGGCTGCCCTCGCCCGCGCCGCGCATCCACTGCGGCCACTTGTATGAACAAGCTATGGCGTGAGTTGCAGCTCGCGCCGCTCATTGCGCCCGCGTGCCCACTATGGACACTCAAAGGAAATTCATATGCTTGAGTTCACCGTACCGCGCCCGCCCGTGGCACGCTGCCGGTCTGGCCAAACAAAAAGGTGTACCTATAGTAACCTACTGATAAACAGTACCAACAGTACGGGCGGTACTGTGACTGAATGGCATAATGGCAGCCTATAGATCGTAATGTCAATAATATACAATCACACTAATATTATAAAGGCGAAAGTTTGTGAGTGTGTGTGTGAGTGAGTGTGTGTGTTTATATGTTTGTTATTTCTTCACGCTCAAACGGCTAGACCAATTTTGATAAAAAAAAATTATGGAGGTAGCTGACACCCTGGATTAACATATAGGCTACTTTTTATCCCGATATTCCCACGGGATCGACAATTACGCGGGTGAAACCGCGGGGCGCAGCTAGTTTAAGGTAATAAATCACAAATATAATTAGCCTATAATGTTCCCACTGCTGGGACACCGGCCTCCTCTCGGTGAGAGGGACTGGGCTGTAATCCACCACGCGAGCCCAGTGTAGGTTGATAGATGTCACATATCTTCGAATTTTTGGTTCTAGGACATGCCGGTTTCCTCACGGTGTTTTCCTTCACTGTTTCTTACTTTTCATGGACACCATGTAAAATCACCAACCAAAAGAAATTACCCCTTAATCTAAGTTTAGACTAATCTAAAGCCTACTATAATTTCGGGTCTAAAAAACCTTGACAGCCTTACGATAACAAGACGTATTTTACCATAACATTTAACCAATATCCAGCATACCGTGAACCGGAAACCAGAAAAAATGTAAAACAATTTCGTGAAAAAAAATCTAACGCACAAGTATTTTTTCAGCTGACTGAACACTTTGACCATTCGTCAGAAAAATAGCGGCGAGTTGCATAGAAATAAAAAATGGTATTATAAGGGCTAAGGAATTTAGTATTTTCAGGGTTCCGTACTTCAAAAGGAAAAACGAAACCCGTATAAGATCACTTCGTTTTTAGTCTGTCTGTTCATCTGTCGAGACCGTTTTTCTCAGCAACGCGTGCAATGAGGGATTTTCTTTTTCTTTTTTTTTATCGCTTGCCTAGTCGCTGGATAGATGGCGCTGAACTTGGTAAGTTACTGCAAGGAACCGAACGTCACATAATTTTTTTATTAATTTACTTGAATGTAATTTTAAGATCTTAAAACGAAAGCAAACGAAACTGTCACTCAACGAGCGTATATGACGTGACGCAATGTTTTTTTTCCGAAGCGTTTTGACTTTGGCACCTAGTAACGTAGTCAGTTCAACGCCATCTTCAGGGTTCTTGGAAACTATGTTTTTTTTTTAATACTCAAAAGAAAAACCTCTCATTATCAACTTAAAATTAATATCGAATACTTAAGGCTGCAATTGCTTAAAGCAATAAAAAAATCAAACTTCTAAGTCAACGCAAGCAAAAGATATATTATATTTATAGGGTTTATATTCGGGCGTTTATATTCCAAAATCAAAACCTGTAGGATACTTTTCGTTGACCTAGAATCATGAAAGGTGTTTTTTTTGATACATTTGTGGCCAAACAATGTACCTTATGAACAAAAGTACTGAAAAACAGGAAAAAAAATCGCAGATTCTTAAAATATATACCTATATTGGATTTATTTATACATTTGTACCACATGAAATTGTCATTCAAAGATGTTAATAACTTGCAACCCATGAATTAATTTGGCAATCTCAAGATATATTCTTCAGATATGATTCATTTCGTTACTTCATTTTATAAATGTAACATAAATAAATTATCCTGAAAACATACTGATTTTTATAAAAAAAAAATAAGACATTATTTTTGTGAAACATTTAGCGAACAAGAGATAAAAAAAATACACTTATTTTTTCAGATTATGGTATGCGTTTGGTTAGCATTCTGAAAGGCCAAAAGACTGTGGCCCAAGGCCGATAATTATCAAATTTTTTTTATTAGTAAGAATAAAAAAAACTAGGTAATGGTCATTATTATTATTATTAAAATGAATAAATTATTGGAATGCCAGTTCTGTTCGGTCCGTTTTGGTTCCTCGCCTTTGTTCGTTGGTTTTCCGTCTCTTGGACTGCTATTTCGTGCGTGATTTCATAATTGTTGATTTGGCTATTCATCCCTGGACTTGCAATTGATTTCTTACATCTTGACAACCTGGCTAACCCACTTAGACTTGACACTTATTTAGTTTAGTTTAACAGCTGTCAGCTGTCACTGCTGTTATGAACGTTTCGTTGAACGCAGTTACGATATGAGGTAGTGATTTTTTATTTCTTACTCTATCGAATATTGAAGGATTTTAAATACTGCTAATAACACAATGTATTGCAAGGAATTTCACCTCGTAATTTGTACCTCGGTACAAGTTTGGCCGAAAAAGAAACACATCCTTTGGCAGGAAATAATTTCATGTAGCACAAGTAAAGGAAAAAATCCGAAAACCATAAATTTGTAGACATATTACAAAACAATTAATAATAAATAAACTATTAACATAACTACAAATTTGTATGGACCCTCGGTGCGCGAGTCCGACTCGCGCTTGACCGGTTTTTTATTACCTTTCTGCTGATACTAAAACTACAAGGAACCAAGGAAAAAAAAAAGAATGCGTTTGCGAACACGTGGCTAAATAATAACAGCCGCACGGTTCGATCTTCAAGGCTAAGCATCGCTTGCCGAGGTCGGTCCGTTGATGGGTGACCATCATACCTTACCTTTACCTTTTCGTGCCTCGAAAAGCACGTAAAGCCATCGTCCCAACTGTCATTTGTAGATCTTTGACAGTCTTTACAAGTAGTCAGAAGCCCGAAAGTCTTGACAACCAGTTTTATTAAAGGGTTATCGTATTACCCAGTAACTGGGTTGTGGAGATCCGATAGGCAGCCGATCCACGTAAAATACTTGTATACAACTGCACACGGTTAGACATCTGCGTAGCCCCAATATAATCTGGGAAAGGCTACGCAGATGATGATGAGGTTTAGGGTTCAGTTCAATACAAAAATATATTATTTTTATTACATTTCTATTATTTTCTATTATTTTTTTATTTCATTTATTTATTTATTTTTATTTTTTATTTCGGTTAATACCAAAATATGCAAAAATTATTACGAGCGCTATTTTTATTTTTATGGGCGTACTGAGTCCTATAAAAGTTGCCCAAAAGTCAGGATAAGTGAAATTTGTGTTGGCTGCAGAATCTTTGCGGTAAAGTGATTCATGTTACAATTTTTATTTTTTTAAATATTAGCATAGATTATGTAAATATTATCACGTTAAGAGAGAATTGAAAATAAACGATCAACAAACATCGTCACCAAACATTCGGTGACGTCCAAACTACTTTGCTCTATTTCAGCAGTTGCTATATTCAGTAACTATTTGTATGAATAAATCTATAGCGTTATCTACAACGCCACGTCGACGTCACGCAAAATCCTGCATCTCTCAAGCAGAGTTTACCGCGCAACTAGCATAGATACAACGGCCCGACATGAATCATCGGGCAGTTGCCCGCCAGACACAACACTCTTCTGGTCGGAGGATCCTCCCTTTTCTATGGAGGTCGAGTGAACTTTACACCCTGTTCCTCATACCTCTATAAATCAAATAAAATCTTATCATCATCGACAGCCCGACTTTACCCACTGTCTCTCTTTTCATGTGCCAATCCCCTCGCCCCTGTGCCAGCCTCATCCAGGTTATACCCGCGAAGGTAACAATGTCGTCCGCCCATCTCGACGATGGACGTCCTTGAACGTTATTCAGTCACTGCCTTGCTCCACCGGTCATCACTGCGCCTTGCCAGGTGTCCTGCCCAACTCCAAATCAAATAAAATCTACTTCTAAGCAAAGGCCCTCGTGGCCAGTCGTAGTAAAAAAATCGTAATCAAATGTTGATAAATCATGATGTTTGTTATAGTTGTCGCATTTTAGCATGACAATAGCGGTCAGTGACCCTCAGACATTTTATACTTAGCATTTCTTATTTCAAAAACTGAAATGACGTCCGTTAAAGTCCTGAATCAATATCTATCATGATCTCCAAAATGTTGTAATAACGAAACACTATGCATAGTATAAAAATAATCGTTTGGGTTCCTACGGAGAGATATTAGGCAAAAGGTAATGACCGCTATTGCTATACTAAAATTCGACAAGAGCACACTGAATTCCCTACCTATTTGCCAACTTTACAACGGAAAACAGCTCCTAAATCACCTCACAATAAACTACTACATTCAACTTCCCAAAACGCATATTGGATCGGAATTAGGAACCCATTAGTACTGGGAACCGGTTTAAACCGGTTATTTCCGAATAAATCCGGATATCAGCGAGTTCCGTTTAAGCTTTTCCGCGTGTTCTGTGTGGTTGCGAGCGTTTGTTCACTTACCTATATATTATTTGGGCTCAATGAATAGGATTTATTCTGGTACTATGTTTTGTTCTAAGTCCCCCGGTCTTGTTAAGCATCGTGCACATCGCCGGTGCATTCAAGACACGAATCTCCATGTAAGCTACTTTAAACTATACTGGCTTGCCTTGTGAACTTGTTTATATCAAATGCCTAAATAATTAGAAACCTAAAGTTCCTCAAAAACAGGTTCGAAAATCGTCACATTGTGATAGGACACCCTACCTAAATTAAAGACACGAAGGATCTGATTAATAATATTTGCAACCAGCTGTTGCCCGCGACATCTTCTACGATCCAGGATGAAAAGTAGTCTAACTTCTTCTGCAGGTCCCAGGCTATCTGTCCGTCTTTCATAACGATCGGCCAATTGGTCTACAGGACCTAAACGCAAAAAACGCAAGTTTTACAAACAATAAAAGCAGATCGACTACAGTAAACAAAATCAGAAAAATATATGATATTCTTCAGGATATATGCTAGGTTGATATTGTGTTGAAAACATAATACAACTAATTTGATACGATAGAAAAAAATCATGAAGATACCTCTGAAAACTTTCTTTTTACAATAAAAACCATACTAATATACACACAATCATTATGATTTTTTGACAGATTATTCTACAAGCAACATACTAAAGCACTTGTAAAGTTTGTTTCCGCGTTTATAGTATTATTATCGTTTCACTATCAATAAGTCCTTTAGGGATAACAAAAACAAATTATTTATAGAAAAACCAACAGCGCTCTCTAATAACCTTTTTTTTACCCTGTACCTATGTGTATTTATGTAGGTACGTATTATATACGGGACAAAGCGCTCCGGACACGGAAAGGCGCATCCGCGAAAAGAATGTTATGCTATTACGGACAGCCATTTTGTAAACGCAGATGCATACACTCCCTTATGAAAGCGTACGGACCGAGCTGCGTGTTGTGGTGCAAGCGGTGATTGTAGGTCTTGTTTGTAATAACTAAATGGTTTTTTTGATGTTGTGCCTGTCCCTAATCTACCCCAGGCTGATAAAATTTTCGTTTTTCCTAATTATGTTACTTATTAGTGTTTAGGTCGGTTCCCCCTAAGGGGGAAGAGCCGCACCCCGCCACCGTGCGCCTCTGTAGAGCTCGTCTCCAGACTGGACACTCTTCCACCGATTGAAATGAATTCCAAATATAAAGAAGTCCAATGCCTTGTCTCATCAATAAACCAAGGAAGGATTGAAAATAAAGCTAAGTAAGACTTAGGAATTCATTGTTATGAACATACATTGAATGTGGTTTTAGAAAGTTAGCAATAATAGAGGGATCCAAGGTATATAATTATTATTAAGTTGTGAGTAACCCATACGCTAGCGTAACAGGTATTTGATCAGTCATTACTCACACGACACCTCACATCTACACCTGGAGTACTCAGAGCAACACTTCCATACAGTGACGCAAGCGGCTTTTTCAACGGCATTGCGTCGGCAACATGCTCTTTTGGAGACATGGTCCCTAGCAGTTCTTTCGAACTGATAAACGTGACGAAGCGGCTTTTCCTGCGGCAACCAAGCGACCGTCCTTGTCTGTCTACGGAGCGGCTAGTTCCAGCGGCATTGCGTCGACATCATGCTCATAAAGAGACATGGTCCCTATCAGTCCTTGGACTGGATATGATATGGTCACCCTAACTTCTGGAAGTTCACCCTTTGCACAACAAGCATATCTGCAAGACACGTGTTCATGTCAGTCTGACCGAATTATTGGTCTGAGATAAAGAATAAAACATTCAAGAATTACTAGATAATAGAGTTGAGATTCGAAACTCACAAATCATTATTTAATAGAGTTTTGAATAATCTCTCTTATAGCACTGTTATTGGCCGGAGGCAATGAATACAATGTTCAGGAATTATAATAGTACTAGAATTTACTAGTTAATAGAGTAGAGAATAACAAATTATGAATTACTAATTAATAGAGTCGTGGAACAACTCTCTTGAAGATCTACCACTTCCTAGTGTTTGGGCTGGGGAGAAGAAGTGGCACAACAAACTCCCCAGCAATACGTCTCTGTCTGAATAGTTATATAACTTTAATAACTCTATCAGCCTAGGATAGTTATTATAATGACGGACTCACCCAGTCACGCCAGCAAACACACACACTCATCACTTTTACTAGGTTAGTCTAATCTAATCTGGTCTTAAACCCAACTATATTTAACTTAAAACCTAATATTCGCTATCTCGCGACAGTCCCCTCGGACAAGGGCTCAAAATCAGGTTGGGAATTCATTGGTAAGGTGATTAAGGAAAGGAAATCTACTATTCATTTGTTTATGAACGTTACAAGGCTTGAGAGGAATACAAAAGGGTAATTGATACGTAACGCTTGCGTCGGAGAATACATTATTTTGAGTTACGTTACTGAAAGATCTTACAATAATCTAGTAACCCACCCCAGCGACCGACGTAGGGACATGGCCACTTTATAACAGCGGTTACGTCGTACGTGTGCTGCCAGTCCTACTTCTAAAGTGCATAGGCCCTAGAGAGGACCTGCTACGTTCCAGCAGGACACGTTCCCTATACTCAAGCATGCCTTACTCAATCCTAAGGTAAAGGACTGCGAAGTGTCTCTACCATTGAGCGAGACAGGTTTCCAGAAGTGCTGGACGCGTACTGTAATAATAACCCCTTAGAACGGCCTACTCACCCTTTACTAAGACAATACAAAACTAGCGCAAGCGTACCGCATCGTCAGTCGGTAGCAGAATTTCTTACGAATTGCCTTGCTATACGCCGAAGTGGTTATTTTAATATATAGGTTAGGATAGGTACCTACGCTTTGGAATGGGCAACTAGCTTCATATTTTCGTACTGACCGACTTCTTGACAATTCAAAAGTGCCTGTTAATGGTTTAATTGAAATAAATGCTTTGACTTTGACTTTGACTTAAATCGTCACTTCACACTTCCCTTAATCTACCCAAGTTGGGGATGCTTGCAGTGTAATCGGCAGTCGTGCAATCATTCTTGTCTACCTAGCTATCTGGCAACGACGCGTTTCCACTGGGCATCCAAATTATGTGTCTCGCTAAATATTATTTTTTTGTATCAGTAAGAGGCACATTGGCCGGGTGTGATTTAACGAGACACAATTTCTAACGTTCCTTAGGACGGCTATCAAACCAGTTAGGGGTACTTGGTGAAGCCTACCCCCGCTCCCGGGAAGTGTGCGTACATCAAGGACAATGTAAGATATCCTGCAGTTAGTCAGTCCATAGGAGAAGGTAGCCATCACTAACGTTTGATTGGTTTGTGTCCGTAAACATGAACACCAGAATAAAAGGTAACACTATAATTCAAAATGGCCCTAACGAGTTGTAAGTTCGGTTCAGCCTTCCATAAGCGGTGTGACCGCCGTCAGTGTCAAGTTTTGGTTGTCTACTGTCGGTTGGTAATGTCAAACCCCATAGAAGGCTTTCTCCGAGTCCCTAAAACCAAACGCATACGTAGGATACCTCGAATTAGTCATTAAAAGGAACAAGGATGGATAAAATATTCAACACTCACCCAATCCAATCGTTCACAAACACTCACTGAGATTCACGCGCCTTTCACGCTACTTACATTATAGTAGACTAATATATCCTAGTCTAAAACAACAATTATTATTTAACGTATTAAATAATACTCTCGCTCTCACGATCCCTAAATCAGGCACACAGTTTCATTGCTATTGCCTAAGGTCTAACTCTGCTCATCTAGCCTACGTCAACCACTCAGTCTCGTGGTCTCCTAGTGTTCACTCAATCTCCTAACTTAACTAGCCTGGACTCGCAAGTCCGTCTCCTAAAGCGGGTCGACCCCGACTGCCTCTCCGTCTTCTTTATAATTTCTCACATCCTACACCACCACGCTTACAGCCCAAATTCCCACACTTTCGCAGCATCTGTTTATCGCCCTTTTTTATACAATTTCTCAATTGTTTCAAGGGTCCGTTTTGGGTTTGGTCCTTCTTAGAATTCGTACAAAATACTGCATCCCAAGTGACATAAAATATTGGTTTCGACTGATGGCTGGCATAAGTGCCAGTCTGTAGTCCATGAAATAGAGAATTTATGTGTCTCCAAGTGACGGCGTCAAGTGCCGGTTTTAAAATAAATATAATATTTAGTTATTAAATATGTGTAAGTGACAGACAGTCACATCCGAAAGGGTTACCGCTGGCCCGGAACATAAAGGGCTAAGGAAGGAACATGGGTGGGTTTTAGTCAGTAAGAGTCTGACACTCCCTTCCGCTCCACCCAGAGCGCAAAAAAAGCTATCAAATATTTTGCATTAAGTTTTTTGTTTAGAATAAAACAGTGTTATTTTAATTGAGGAAATGTAAACACGTTCACTAAAAATATACGTAAAACATCGTAACGTTTTTTGTTCTTAGAAGAGCTCATCAGCTCTTCACAGTTCCGTGTCATAGTTGAGAGCCCGATACACTACTTCACTTCGTCCTTACCGATGGTAGTTGGAGCAAACATAGTCAGTCAGTAAAGCCATGCACAACAACGTTATACTAAACTCGTGTTCCGACGCCGCCCGTTTTTGCAAAAGTACTAAATTATGCTCGAAATATAATAAACCATGAAAGAATGAGTCGATTGTTCGCCATAATCATCATATTGCTTTAGGTTTTGGCAAAATTTTACAGCCGGCCGCCAGCCTGACACCCACCCTCCTTGGGAATGCTTTTGTTGGTGGTTAACCCGCCACCGCGCGGCATTAAATGGAAATCCCGCCATTTGTCGGTCGTCAGAGCCTCGTTGGTAAGCAGCAGGGTGCACCGCGTGCAGGTGAGGTTGACGTTTGGGGACTCTGGTTGTAGTGCGCTCCCCCTTACACATAGATTGGATTGTTCGCCATAATATCTAAAAATTAAAATAATCATTAGGAAGAAAGCCAACAATTGAATAATACACCTACTGACTTCTTCACCGACTGGACAAAAACAGGGTATAAAAGGTGAACGGAGTAGAAGCTTAAATTAGGGCACAGAAATTTCTTTTCATTTCTCAAAAAAAAAAACTGTCGATTCGACAAAGAACTTAAAGGCTGTGACACTTCCCTTAGGGGAGTTGCCAGCAGGTAGGTATCTAAGGGGTTCGTAAATAATAAGAACTCGAAGATTAGGTGCACTTATTATTTTATTGCCTAAACTTCCGTGGCCGCCTTAAGTCCTGATTACAGAGAGTAGTAATGGGGTAGGGAACACTGACCTGAACCGTCTTCGGATGATGGTGATCCCGTCTCAGGCTTGCACGCAACTGACGGCTCCAGTTACCGGTTCTGTAGGTAAAGACTTCAGCGTGGGGTAGCCTATAATCAGTCTACAGCAGTGGATCTTCCCAAGCGTCCTCCTTGACGCCGGCACCACGACGTGGCGAAAGGGTTGAAGGGTAGACTAAAAATCCTGGAAATCCAGACAGAACGGAAGCGTAAGCAAGCTGCCGGAACCACGTTTCGTAGGTCCAAAGGTCACAGTGTCCCAGATAGGAAGGTAGGAAGAAATATAGCAGAAAGCTAGTTTTAAGAAGTTCCAGAAACACCTTACAGTTAGCAACTTTATTAGAATACATGGAAACTTACCCTAGAGGGATTTCGCGACGTATTTAGCAAAATTATTTAAGTAACTTCGGAGCGAACAACACGCTTCTCCAGCTTCCTCCACAGATACATAAAATTTCTCACATTGCATACATGTTATATATATAACAGTTAGATCCTTTAAAGTCAATACGAATATTGGACCGAAGTCGAGTGAAACGGACAAGTCAGGCTGGAAAGAATAAATAACTTAAACGTGCACAAACTATCACAATGAGATACATCATATTTTTTTGTGAAGTAAATGTGTAGGTACTGCCGGTCGACTCTGTAAAAATCTCACCGTGAAAACTTAGGTGAATTGAGTTTGTTCTTGCTAGGAATTGACACTACTGACAGCTCACTTCCACGCTCACTTCACCTAAGTTTTTACGGTGAAATTTTTACAGAATAGCATCGCTGGATATGTCTGTCAAAGGATCAATGCTAGTTGGGGTACAGCTAGTATGATAGTAACGGTTGTAATGGCATCTCATCTGGTTTAAATAGGTTTTTATTTTTATTATTTATCTTTTAAAAAGATTATTTAATATTTTGTGAATGAGAGAACGTTGTATGCCTTGTAGACTGTAGATTTTTAGAGCATTTTCTATTTTGTAAGTACTTGTCGGCAGGCGTACACTGTCCTCCCATACATATTAACACTGTTGAAAACATTGTAAAAGCCAATTATTTTTAAAAGAGTAACTGTGGAATTTTTTACCGGCTCTCCTCCATAGGAGCCGACCAATTGGAATTGTGCTTGTGACGAATTCCCGAATCTTTTAAAAACAGATTTATTTAGATTTCCGGAAATATTGTACAATATACATATTTAGGGAAAACGCGGTATAAGTCCCAACTCATTGAATGCCAATTTCGAACTGGATGATAGCCGGTGTGCAATGATGTTCTAGAAGGCCCCTGTGCAGTGCTGACTAAGCGTTTGTGTCAGCGTTTAATATTACAAAGTAGGAATGTAACAGTGCGACCTACAGGGGGCCTGAAAAGGCTACTTTGGCAGAATCATAAAAGGATAACATTATGAATCATAATGGACAGTTAACTGTTAAGTTAATTGTATCAAATCCTATTGGTGAAGGATTATCTAGTAATTTATTTGTCTATATTTAAATACCAATCAATCCAATCCAAACTCAGTTCCAATCTCTTTAATTATACCTACGTAGTGCAGCGAAAAAAAGTAAAAACACGGACTGTCTTCCCCAAATTATGATTCATAATGATTGTTGTCATCTTATGATTCTGCCAAAGTGGCCTTTTTAGGCCCCGTGATCAAAAGTGTCTGTGTGGTGCCGGACTTAAAGAATACCACCACCCCTTACTTCCCGTGGGTGTCGTAAAAGGCGACTAAGGATCGTACCGGAGAATGTGCAGCAGCGTTCTCTATGTATTCCACCATCATACCATACTGCGATCGCCAACCCGCCTGCCAAGCGTGGCGATTATGGCAAACCCTCCCAAAATTGGGGGAGGCCTATGTCCAGCAGTGGACGTCTATCGGCTGAAACGACGAACGACGATCAAAAGTACCGGAGTTTTTCTCTCTTTCTTTGTAACTATTCCACAAGTCGATATCATTAGTAATTCCTAAAATAATCAGCTGTGACAGACAGACTGATAGACAAAGACTGTACAGCACCATAAGGGTTGCTCTATGCCACGTCTCCAAAAAAGGTGAAGTCGGTAAATAAACCCTTAACAAAAATAAAGTACTTACTTCGTTTTTTGACGCCATTATTACTTGCAAATACATTAAATGAACCTCCAAAAAAAACCCCCGACACAAAAAAATAATAAAATTAAATGTAATGGAAGTCGGGGGACCGTTCTGTGGAACACCTTCTATATTAAGAGGTCCCCCGACTGCCATATGAATTTATCTGTTTTAGTCTCGTTACCTTAGATTCCTTAAGTTGGGGGTTTTTAAATTATTTGATCCTTTTCCAATTACTTACATTTAATTTTATTATTTTTTTGTGTCGGGGGTTTTTTAAATTTTAAATTTAATTTTTTATTTCATGCTTTTTGTAGGGACTCCTTAATTTTGGTATTTCTTTTCTTTTATTTTCTTGCGTTTTAAGATTCAGGTAATTTGGTGTTTAATCAGGTTTTTTATCCGTTAAAAAATAATTATTAATTTATACCTAGTTGAAGAATTATTTTTAAGACTAAACATTTTTTTTGTTTTATTATATCCTTTTTCTAGTTCTTCCTTTAGTTATTTAACTTACGTACAAGTATTTCATAGCTATTAGATATCTTAGGTATTTCAAATCTAGTTTATATTAAAAATGGGACTGCGACACTATCTGATGTAGAAATACCTACGCCTTTTTAAGTAGGATAATTCCGTTCGTAATAAAAATAGTCAAACTCAGTGGTCGTAGGTACCAGTCATCACTCCACTTTCCTCATCATTCTCTAGAGCAACGATCAGACAAAAAAATATTTTCAAGTTTTTAGTTTTCATTTCGTTAGTTAATTTTCCTCATTCCCCTTCAATATAGTGTACATTATTCTACTTGTCAAGCCCTTGCATATGATATTGAAAGAGTTGTAAAAAAAAATATAATTCGCCATGGCGGCCATCTTGGATTTGAAATTTGTAATAGCGTATAGTATTCTACTACTACCATACTGCGATCGCCAACCCGCCTGCCAAGCGCGGCGATTATGGCAAACCCCCCTAAAATTGGGAGAGGCCTATGTCCAGCAGTGGACGTTTTTTCGGCTGAAATGATGATGATGATGCTTCTACTAGTCAAGCCCTTTCATTTGATACCCAAATTGAGGATGATGTGAAAAAAAAATGAAATCGCCACTTTGTGGTGGCGGCCATCTTGGATTTGAAATTTATCATAGTGTATAGTATTCTACAATTCAAGCCCTTTCATTTATACCCATATTAAGGGAGTTATAAAAAAATATGTAATCCGCCATTTTGTGGCGGCGGCCATCTTGGACCGATTTTCATCAAAGATAGCAAAGAACATTCCCGACTAATTCACCTTTCAAACAAAAAAAACAAAATCAAAATCGGTTCATCCGTTCGGGAGCTACGATGCCACAGACACACACACACACACACACACACACACACAGAGACCAGAGATACACAGACACACAGACACTTCAAACTTATAACAGCCCGTCGTTTTATGATCCTACGTAAGTACGTATGGAATTTTTTGATTAAATGTTGTCGCGTCGGTGGACCGCTCTAATTTATTAGCCTAACGACCTGTTAAAGTACATACGTAACATATTACGAAGTTTTTTCTAAGTCCTTAATCCATTTATTTCGTTAGTGTTGTGATATTTATGTCTAAATATAGCTTAGATAGCTTTGCTTTCCGACCGCGACTCGCACGAATTGTGGTGGATGGCGAGCACGTCACAGCGGCGCGCGGGTGGGGCGTAAAGTGGGCGGAGCGTAACATTATCGAGTTTTGCGACCCGAGCGGGCAGACACGCGAGGGCAGACGTAGTTGACGGTTGTGTTTTTCCATGTAATTATTTTGAGTCAATTTATTAGATAAGAGTCGCTGTTAAAATTTTTGTTTCAGCATTTATCTGGATAGTGTAGTTGAGTATTCAGTTTTTAGTAGGTTCACTTCTAATTCTTAATACTTACATTCTCGTTGTCCTTTTAATATCATTTTATTTAGGTAGGTGTTTTTATAGGTAAAGAGCGGTCCCCTGACACGACAACATTTAATCAAAAAATTTCGTAATTTCTTACGTAGGGTCATAATTTCAAGGTTATTTTTTCTTTTTATAGGGTTTCACGTTTATAACTTTTTTGTTCTATTTGTTATAATTTTTCATAGTTTTTTTTTAACTTGTTTTAGGTTTTTTACGTTCATACTATTTTTTTATTATTATTTTGTGTAGGGGATTTTTAAATTTTATTTTTAATTTCATGGTTTTTGTAGGGATTCCTTAATTTTTTTATTTCATTTTTTATTATATCGTGTAGGGGGCTTTTTAAATTTTTAATTTAATTTTTTATTTTATGGTTTTTGTAGGGATTCCTTAATTTTTTATTTCATTTTTATTATTACGTGTCGGGGGTTTTTTCAAATTTTAATTTAATTTTTTATTTCATGCTTTTTGTAGGGACTTCTTAATTCTTTTATTTCATTTCTTTTATTTTCTTGCGTTTTAAAATTCAGGTAATTTTTTGGTGTTTAATCAGGTTTTTTATCCGTCAAAAAATAATGATTAATTTATAGTTGAAGAATTTTTTTTTAAACTAAGTAAATAGATTTTTTGTTTTATTATATCATTTTTCTAGTTCTTCTTTTAGTTATTCAACTTTCGTATAAGTATTTCATAGCTATTAGGTACCTTAGGTATTTCAGATCTAGTTTATAAAATGGGACTGGGCAGAAAAACTAAAAAAAGCTCAAAACGAAGCTAAAAGGCGCAAATTAACTCAGCCTGAAGAGAATACTTCTGAAAAAAATAGCTTTTTGTTGTCTACTCGAAAAGCTGAACTACGTAGTCAAGAGAGTTCATTAGATAGACAGCATCGTTTGGATAGTGATGCAGCATCGAAGGCTTTACGGAGATCAAAAGAAACTAGGGTTGAACGTTGTTTACGTAATACAAAAAATGCCAGATGTACTAGTACTTCGCGATCTAATGAAACTCCAGATCAACGTGCTTCCAGGCATTCCAGAAATGCACAGTCTACTGCGGAGTCTCGTTTAAATGACACTCCAGAACAAAGTTCGCAAAGGCGTGCTACGAATACACAGTGTACTGCTGAGTCTCGTTTAAATGAGACTGCAGAACAAAGTTCGCTAAGGCGTGCTACGAATGCACAGTCTACTGCGGAGTCTCGTTTAAATGAGACTCCAGAACAAAGTTTGCTAAGGCGTGCTACAAATGCACAGTCTACTGCAGAGTCTCGTTTAAATGAGACTCCAGAACAACATGCGTCGAGGCTTGCTAGAGATGCAGCAGCTACAGCTCTGTCTAGAACCAAATTTAGGATAGATTTTAATAATTCAATAAACAAATTTGCTGATACAGTTTGTTTAATTTGTAATAAGCTTTGCTATCGTAAGCAAGAACAGTCAGTAACATTAGCCAATTTGCCAGAAGATATACTACCAAATGAGCTAATGTCACAATATGACGTTATCTCTGCCTGTCACCGATGTGTCAGAACACTTCGTAAATCAAGAACATCTACTCAAGCCTATTGGAAAGGTATGTCATTAGACGAAATTCCCCTAGAAATAGCGACACTGTCTGATGTAGAAATACGTTTGTTAAGTAGGATAATTCCATTCGTAAAAATGGTCAAACTCAGTGGACGCTTCGGACAACATGGTTTCTGTGGTCAAGCCGTACTTTTCGGTCAAGATGTTGAAGAAATCGCTGAGCAGCTTCCTCTCAGAATGAGTAGTGCTGGTCTAGTGATTGTTTGCGAACAATTAGAATCCGTTCAAAGATTACGTCGATTTTCTGTAAATATAGAAAAACTGCGAGCTGCGTTAGATTGGTTGATTGCCAATAATCCTCTGTATAGAAACGTAACAGTACACTTTGATAATGAAAATTACAATGTTAACGAAATTTGTCATGTTCAACATAACGACATAATACGACAAGATACAAATGACACAATTTGTTTTCAAGATATTGGTAATAATCGGCGTATACGTAGGTTCATTTAATCAAAATCACAGCAAATTTCTTAATTTTTCTCGAGGAAAGCAGTGTACCGCGAACGCAGCAGTAGCTATTACAGTGACAAAAATTAAAGAAACTGAAACATGGTCTTCAAATATAATAGATTCCATATTGATTTCCGGTGATCGTTTATACTCAAATAGTATACAGTCTCGAAGGGCTCCGAATTCGGCCGAAGTTAATATAGAATATTTACGTGTTCAAGAGTTACAAATTAATTTTGAAGTGCTGAATCATTCATGTTTAATACAAATTCAAGATGAAACTTCTTCAATTTGTGGCCATTTGACCGTAAATATTGATGGATTTCCAAATCTAAAGAATGGCTTAATTCAGTTTTTTACAGAATCTGGTGTTGATGAGGGAGCTATTGCTACGTGTAATGGGATATCGGTCGCAATCTGGAAAAGAGACAATCTATATTATTTGTTTGACTCTCATTCAAGGGGACCAAAGGGTCGTGTAGCTCAGGATGGAACAGCTTGCTTGATATCTTTCACCGATATTACAAAATTGTGGTCAATTTTAAAATCAAATATACCCAAATCACAGGGAAATAGGCCAGACGATGATCAATATAGTATTACAAAAATTACCCCTGTTGTATATCCATTAAATCAAAATGTAAATGATCTCCAAAATGACATTCATACTATAAGAAATACCCAGCAGTCATCAGAATCATCCCATGATTTGAACAATGACAATATTGTTATTACCTCGTCAGTTTTACGTGTTGTAGATGAACCTGTTCCTGAATTGTCCACTGTTATTGACAACAATGACTGTGATCAGTTCCCTGTCAGTCCCTATCAGTCCTTGGACTGGATATGATATGGTCACCCTAACTTCAGGAAGTTCACCCTTTGCACAACAGGCATATCTGCAAGACACGTGTTCATGTCAGCCTGACCGAATTATTGGTCTGAGATAAAGAATACAACATTCAAGAATTACTAGTTGAGATTCGAAACTTACGAATCGTTATTTAATAGAGTTTTGAATAATCTCTCTTATAGCACTGTTATTGGTCGGAGGCATTGAATACAATGTTCAGGAATTATAGTACTAGAATTTACTAGTTAATAGAGTAGAGAATCACAAATTATGAATTACTAATTAATAGAGTCGTGGAACAACTCTCTTGAAGATCTACCACTTCCTAGTGTTTGGGCTGGGGAGAAGAAGTGGCACAACAAACTCCCCAGCAACACGTCTCTGTCTGATTAGTTATATAACTATAGTACTTAACTCTATCAGCCTAGGATAATTATTATAATGAAGGACTCACCCAGTCACACCAGCAAACACACACACTCATCACTTTTACTAGATTAGTCTAATCTAATCTGGGCTTCAACCCGACTATATTAAATTTAAAACCTAATAAGTACTCGCTATCTCGCGACAGCCCACTCGGACATGGCCTCTTAGTCTTCCCTAAATCTCCTAACCTAACTAGCCTGGACTCGCAAGTCCGTCTCCTAAAGCGGGTCGACCCCGACTGCCCCTCCGTCTTCGTTATTATTTCTCACATCCTATACCACCATGCTCACAGCCCAAATTCCCACACTTTCGCAGCGTCTGTGTATTGCCCTTTTTTTATACAATTACTCAATTGTTTCAAGGGTCCGTTTTGGGTTTGGTCCTTCTTAGAATTCGTACAAAATACTGCATCTTAAGTGACATTAAATATTGGTTTCGACTGATGGCTGGCATAAGTGCCAGTCTGTTGTCCATAAACTAGAGAATTTATGTGTCTCCAAGTGACGGCGCCAAGTGCCGGTTTTAAAATAAATATAATATTTAGTTATTAAATATGTGTAAGTGACAGACAGTCACAGCATCATAATGGGATTGCCCATATTTTTTAAAAAGGTTGGTAAAATTCTTCGTGGTTTCATACCTATTCACGTGTCGCGTGGTTATTTTGATGGCGGACGTTAATAGTTTTCGATATTTGTTTCAGGATCTTTTGAACCTTATATATTTTGGATTAATTCATCTACTGATGTAAAAACTTTCTTTGGAAAAGAAACGGTAAGTTAATTTGTATTTGGTCGTAAACATTTCGATCGCCATTTTTGTCGACGCTGGACATCAGCTAACAGTTATTAATGTTTCATTTCAGCCACGAGGCGTTTCTTTTCATTTCAAGACTTAAATTTTTAACGCTAGCCCCTACCGACATATATCATGGACCGCCTTGACGTCCCCGCGAAGATCAAAATCACCAAAATGAGCGTGGTTTGTTAGTTTATTCGCCGGAATGTGGTATGGTTTATAAAAACTTAACTTAAATTGACAAAAGTGCAATAATGACAGGACAAAAATTAATTTCTATTCCATCTTAGTTTTACACCTTAGAACTTAATATTAGAAAGGAATTTTCTTGTATATTGAGACCAGCAGCCTTCGGGTAATAAAATCGTTCAATAACTTTTGTGTCGATTTTTATTGATACTCCCCGCTTGAAGATTAAAAGTTTCCAGTTCCCGCAGGTTAGTCTATCCTTGGCATAGTTTGGTGTGTGCTCCTGGCGCCCGAATTTTCACATCTACTTATTGTTTATGTATTTGGAGTACTACACACACATTTAATAATCCCATTTCATAATAAACATTTTTAATAACATACACTCTTTAAATTATTTTTTTTATTATTACAATAATAATGTAATACATTTCTTTCATTACTAAATTAGTACCAAATAAACAAAAAAATAACAATACTTTTTCGAATGATTTATGGTTTTTCTGAATTAGGGTAAAAATTAAGTACCAACAATTTAATAATAGTGGATATTTTCATTAAAAATCCATTTACAACCAATCTGTCAATAACAATCAAGTAAAGTACATTAACATTGTTTTCTAAAAATAGAACCAAATTCAATTCCTTTCCGACAATCTTAATTCACAATTTACACTTGTCCCATTACGCTATTGGAACCATATTACCCTATCACAATACAAGATATTATCTTACCATACTATAATACTATCATGTCAGTCGAATCTCGCCAACTAATGATTGATGTTTCACCATACTGCCATACTTCCATACTAGCCATAAAAGCAAATTGTAGCCTCTTAAAGGCGTTTACCTCTACTACCATACTATCTGATTAACTAAGTTATACTATTCGCAACTACGAATAACGAAACTGACCTTCTATAAGAAATACACTAAAACTCATAAAGTGTTCAACATAACTAATTTATTGAAATACTTCCACAATTTAGTGGTGGCCTTCATTACTCTCGTCAACCGACTGGTACACAAGCCAAGGGTAAATTTTATCTAATGAAAAAAATCCTACATATTTTTGTTTACCCTTTTTTTGTAATAGGCGTGTCCTCTACTTCGTATCTGTCATTCTGTAATACTTTGGTAATGCGGTAAGGCCCTAGACATTTTAGAACTAATTTCTTACTCTTCCCTTTCGGACCTTCTTCTCTTTCTACCCTACAGCTGTCCTACATCAAACTGACGCGGGGGATTGTTAGCCTTATCAAAGATTTGCTTCTGCTTTTCCTGAGAACGTACTATTTTATATAATGCTTCGTATCTAATATCTTTTAGGTTACTGATATTAGTATCATCATTTTTCTGAACTGGTAAAGCCAGTCAACTCTCACTCAACCCTTTTGGCCGCAACCCTAATAACAATTGAGCTGGGGTTTTACCTACTGCTTTATTGGGACTATTATTTAAACCCCATTGTACTTGTATTTGATTAAAAATTATTAGTTGTCCTACTATAAATCAGATTGATGTTGCAAGTCTTTTGGAACCATTTCATTTAAATGACTTGTCTCTGGACAATATCTTAAAGCGGCAACAGAAATACATCATCTGTGAAAAAACAGTCTAGCTATCATGGTCCATGAGATAAAGCCTGGTGACACACAGACAGACAGACGGACAGTGGAGACGGGACCCAATTACAAAGAAGTAATAGGGTCCCGTTTTTAACCTGTGGGTACGGAACCCTGAAAAACGTAAAAAAAAAAACAAAAATTGCTAGATTTCGTAGTAATCTAATATCAGTAGAACCACTATTATTGCAAATCGTGTGAAAAGCAAAAGTGTTGACAATAAATCATCCTAGCGAAGAAATTCGGAACAGATCCAATATTATATTAGATTACTACAAATTCTAGTAATTTTTTTTTTGTGTTATTTTTTAATCTACCCGGTGGTCAGTTAAACGTGCGTATAACACAGTTAAATTTTCAGACAGTGTAGGACTATTGTAAGACCTAAAGACCTAAATATAATTGAATTGATACCAATAGATCATCGTTGTTCACGCCAGTTGGTTTGTTGTCTTTGCGGTCTGCGGATTGTCCGCGTCAGTTAATCGTAGATGTTGCGTAGCACTTCGTAGCACGTACTACGTAGCACTGCGTAGTAATAGATAAATCACTGCTACGCCTGTATCATCATCATCATCATTTCAGCCAAAAGACGTCCACTGCTGGACATAGGCCTCCCCCAATTTTGGGGGGTGTTTGCCATAATCGCCACGCTTGGCAGGCGGGTTGGCGATCGCAGTATGGTATGATGGTGTAATGCATAGAGAACGCTGCTGCCCATTCTCCGGTCTCCCTTAGTCGCCTTTTACGCCTTTTTTTTTTGGGTGTCGATCCACGGGAAGTATGGGGTGGCGCTATTCTTTAAGTCCGGCACCACACAGACAACGCCTACGCTACGCCTGTATTGACGGTAGTTATTGAATCGAATAATGATTATGATATCTTTATACTCTGAATTTGTTGCCAGTTTTGAAGATTTTGACTTTTCAAATTGTAATAGTCACTCAAATCACAGATAAATAAAAACAATATAATAAATAACAAAATTAAAACAGTCCCATTGAAAATATCAAAAAAATATTCAAATCGTCGAATTAAATATTTTTATTACTTATTCATATCCAAGAGATATCCCTGTTTACGTAAATTTATGATAACTAATTTTTCGTCCATCGTTACCATCCGGAAAAGAGATTTTTTAGAATAAATTATACGCACATCCCCCCTCCCCCCTCGCATTTGGTACTGGAGTTTGCGTTTGCAATTTAAATTCTGATAAATTAATGATAATTTAGGCGAGTTCTTAATACCGCAAAGTAGGTATGCGTCGCCGATGAAGACATCCTTAATTTAATTTTTGTTTTTTTTTTGGGAATAAAAATATAAGTTACTCAGATTAAGTCGGTCAGTTAATTTGATCAAGATGTATTCAAAAGAAGCGAGGGTAAAATACATCTTAGCATGATCTAATAACTTTATCTAAAGGAAAGAAAAAGGCCAAGATTTAAAACGTTAGATGTCACCGTACTAAATAGAGCGACAGAGTCGTCTTCAGCCTCGGCAACATTGTGCACACATACAAACACAAAGCCACCGAGACTTCATTTTGAATTTCAGAGGTGACAAAACGAAACAAAAATGCGACCATCTTTTGACGCAGTACAGCAAATCTTACGATTTAAATCTTTGGGAAAGAGTAAAATCCTGGTAACTTCCATAAACTCCGCTACACAATAATTGTCTATTACTGAATACTCAGAAAGTGATAAGGCCACACCCACCATCTGTCTTGCATTTTCCCAACTATGTTGGGATCGGCTTCCAGTCTAACCGGATACCGCTGAATATCAGTATTTTACATAGAGCGACTGCCTATCTGACCTCCACAACCCAGTTACTGGGTAATACGTACATTAATCTACGTAAATCTACGAAATACGTAAATCTTTACAGAATGCGTAGGGAATCGACAGCCCATTCCGGCCACCGTAGGCGCGGGCTTGCGGACGGCGAGCAATGGGCAGCTCGCCGTCCGGTAAGGACCAGACCCGGGTCGACGGCGCGTTTTGTTCCACGCGCGCCTCAAGGAGATGTCAGCACCAACTGACGGGGTCCGCTAGGGCCGATGCCCGCTAGGGCCGATGCCCGCCAGGGTCGCGGGTTGTTCGAAAGAGATACCGTGGCCCCTGGCACAGGCAACTGAAGGAACACGGGTGGGTTTTAGTCAGTAAGAGTCTGACACTCCCTTCCGCTCCGCCCAGAGCGGGAGGTGTCATTTGATGATTTCCCACCCAAAAAAAAAAAAACGGCGGTCACACTTACACGTATTAGTCCATATCTTGAAAATTACTAAATCGATTTTGATGAAACTTGCACTGTTCCCTAAGTTGAAGTAAATGTAAGCCAATAAAAAAAACCGGGCAAGAGCGAGTCGGACTCGCGCACTGAGGGTTCCGTAACATCCGGGCTTATGCATATAAATATAGGTTTATGTTTATGAAATTAAATGTTTTATTTTATTTTTGAGTTGATTGAATGAATGGTAAATTGCGGTTTACGATTTATGACGTATTAAAAAAAAACTACTTACTAGATCTCGTTCAAACCAATTTTCGGTGGTAGTTTACATGGTAATGTACATCATATATTTTTTTTAGTTTTATCATTCTCTTATTTTAGAAGTTACAGGGGGGGGGACACACATTTTACGACTTTGGAAGTGTCTCTCGCGCAAACTATTCAGTTTAGAAAAAAATGATATTAGAAACCTCAATATCATTTTTGAAGACCTACCCATAGATACCCCACACGTATCGTTTGATGAAAAAAAAAATTTGAGTTTCGGTTCGAAGTATGGGGAACCCTAAAATTTATTGTTTTTTTTTCTATGTTTGTGTGAAAATCTTAATGCGGTTCACAGAATACATCTACTTGCCAAGTTTCAACAGTATAGTTCTTATAGTCTCCGAGAAAAGTGGCTGTGACATACGGACGGACAGACAGACAGACAGACAGACGGACAGACAGACAGACATGACGAATCTATAAGGGTTCCGTTTTTGCCATTTGGCTACGGAACCCTAAAAATGGTCACGATCCGATTAATAGTTGCGGAAAAATGCGTGAACAAACATACATAGGTACAGTATGCAACAGAACTCCTTACGCGCGATAAGAGCGTTTTTGCTGTGAAGACCACCGCGCGCCACAGGCCCGTACCTACATCTGTGTGTGTAAGTGATCGAACGAAACAAAAATATATCGCCGCTTTTACATACAGGGTACGTAATCATATGACCTTGGTGGGTTCATAGGATTGCTAAATTGACTTCATCACAGCGAGCACATATAGCTAGTGACTTTACGTATTGGATTAGCAAACGCGGAGGTCTGGGTTCAAATCTCGTGATGAGACTTTTTTTTTTCAACAATTATCTGTCTCGTTTTTTTTATTATTCGATAGATTAATAAACGAGAATAATAATGTAATAATTATAATATTTTTATTATTATATTGATAAGCTTAAGTTATATGGGATTCAAAATAAAATAAAAAATGTTTTAGGTATACTGACGTGATTTCAAAATGTTTATTCGTTATAATTTTAGAAATACATTTTTAGTTAAAACAGTTTATTTTCTCATAAAGAACAATTAATTGAAGTAAAGCAGGTAATCAGTGAACTACGATCATTAGACTTTAAATATTGTATCTTAGTAATATAATAATATTGTGCTATAATTATTACCGTCACTCCAACAAACCACGACTAGCAAATCTACGCACGTACTTAAAAAAAAGTGCGGAATGCTTCACAATACAATTAAATTACTCAGTGGTACCTACTACTTTTTTTATACTGTCAGTGCACTATCTCAAACATCAAAGTTAACAAATCGTACTTATTAGGACTTATTGAGGTTATAGCTTAAGTATTCATTTTCATTATGAAAAGAAGATTGAAACTAAACCTCAAAATAATCCTTATTACGGATATGACACAATATTATTTTAATATTACTAAAATCAATTTGTAATTTATAACTTAATACTTCGAAAAACCCCCATTATTATCAATGCTATCAAGTAAACCCTGGCGCAGGGATCCTCTATTATTTAAACATAATAATATCTGCATATTTCCATGAATGCAACTTCAACTGTTCATCAGATCTCTCATTCCATCCTTCCCATCACTGTATCTATCATCGCTGTATCTTATCGCAAAATGTAAACGTTCTTGTTTATGATTTCCAATCAAATATAGTTTTTGAGCTGGGTTTCGTTTGCACGGCGAACGCTTCGTGAAGACGTGTCGAATAATTTGGCAAAATATCTCGTTGGTTTAAACCACTTGTTTTATATTCACTGACCAGCTGGGGCCTTCCACTACGCTTTCGACTGGCAAGTGAAGGCTTACCCTCTTCCTTTGACCCTCCGACTCACAGTAGATAATTTCTCTAAAACAAAAATGGAATACTTAAGTTAGGCTACTAGCAAAATTATAAAATAATATTACTATTTTAAAACAAAATTATTTTGAAAATCGAAATGTTACAAAGTAATTATATTATAATTATACTTAATGTTTCATCATTCCAAAAGTAAATAAATAAAGTCATGGAAATATATATTTTTTTCTTCTATTTAGACATTATAGTAAATACGATTAAAAAAATAATTACTAGGATCACAAGTTATACCTACTTTAACTAGCTAAATGTTAGATAAAATAATTAAATCATAATACTCACAGTCAGTCCGGTTTCATCAAATATTTGTGATATAATATTAAGTCCACTTTTACGCTGCGCGATAATATCCGCTTTCATCTCAAAGCTTACATTTCAAAATGAACTATTACACAGCTAATAGATTAAACACACGTCACTAACCCACAATGTCAAAAACCAACCAAGAACAAACAACATTCTATTAGTCGCGGTGAATGAGCCGTAAGTTACCTGCATCTGTCTTCCATACCTAATTTATTTATTTAGATTTCTGTGGGTATACTCATAAAGTTTTACGAATTATGTGAACAAGACGAACATGACACGGAACTATATTCAAAAGCGTGATTATTCGAGTAATTTGCGGGTGTGTGTGTCAAATTACTCATTAAAAGAAGGTCGTAAGTCAAACTAAACGTTAAACAATTAGTTTGTAAAATGCCCATGGACTTTTGGCGTGGATAGTACCTACATACAATTTTGTATATTTGTTTGGAAGCCCTAATATATTGTCATATGTGAATATAATGCAATTCCAATAATATTACATGCATACGTATCTAATTGATAACCACCTTTCTTGAAGTCGGTAAAAATGTGTTACGTAACTACTATCGTAAGCGTATTTTTCGATAGCGTCTGTCAAATTCACTAATTTGACAGACGCTATCGAAAAATACGCTGAGTCACTACTCATGGTGCCGTTTTTTAGGGTCCGTGGCTTAGGCCCCCAGTGGTCGACGCACCTGTGGCCGACGCCCCCGATTCGATTAATTTAATTCAAAGTAATTTTTGACAAATGTACTGTCAGGAACAAAAATTGTTTTACAAAAATATTAAATGTACTTAATATTGATTGTAAGTATATGCATAACATTAAATCGTAATTCTATTTATAACATAGAAATGTTTTTATATTAGAGGTATGTTTTGAAGTCTTTTTGATTTTTTGGATGTTTGTACATAATAAATATGCTTCTATTGGGGAAAAAGGTGTGTAAGGATAAGGTTAAGTGGCGATCTATTCTCTCTGCTATTTGATAGATAACATTTGTTTAGCAAGGAAAATTACTTTATTAATAGGGTGAAACACTTTTCTCATTTACTGTACTAAGTGAAAAAGTACAAATAAAAAGATATTAAATTAATCGTATCGGGGGCGTCGGCCACAGGTGCGTCGACCACTGGGGGCCTAAGCCACGGACCTGTTTTTTATGGTGACAGCTGAAAAACGTTAGTGACTATCGAATAGATTACGTTAGGTTTCTTACCTATCGAAATCTATAGTGCTCATGGTACGAATTTTAATCCTTTCGGTGACCGCTAGGGGCGCTGTACAATATTTCATACATATTATTTACGTAGACGCTAGCGAGTTTTGGCTGAGCACATGGTAGAGCTATATACATTAAAGCCAAGTACATCCCGAGGACAGCCGAACACATCCGAAGCGGATTTTTTTGAATATTCTTGTAAACAAAACACGCGTGGTTTCGCTTACGGTAACAGGTGGCGCGGGTTCAATAGTTTTTTCACTTCAATAGATACCTACAAAGGTGATGCTTTTTTTTTTCTTCAGCTTTTACTGTCCCACTGCTGGGCATAGGCCTCCCCCATATTTTTCCACCTTTCCTTGTGCTGTACCTTCCCCGTCCAATCAGTTAGGAAGTAGTCCAAATGCGAGGTGAAGATGATGCGTATTTCTAAAGAAATCTCATCCAGAATAACTGCGATAGGAAAGTAGATAAAGAGCTGTAGACAGCGTATGTAGGAGTAATTGAGAAAATAAAATACATAACATCAATTTCATTTAATAAAATAAAATAAATAATAAGAGTACCTATATACAAACATACCTATACATACAAATAAACTTACATACTTCTAAAATAAATATCACAAATGAATATTATTTTATGTTAGATGATAAAATAATAGGTAGATAATCCAATTCAAAAGAAATATTGATTAACCAATCAATAAATTGTATCTTTGATCATTTGTCACGTTTGAAAAATATTGTTTCTCTTTCAAATCATAGCCTATAAATCAAATTTTCTTTTGTTTATCCACACGTCTCATCAATTACTTATGCCACGTCCTGACATCATTATGATTAAGTATGTATTGTATATTTTTGAGTTGATTGACTAGAGTTTGTATTTTAACACAAAAAAAAAATTCTTACAAAATCATAATTATACAGGGTGCAAAAAGATAATCACATAATCATCAACTACACTTTCTGTACATCAAACTAAGCAACATTGCATAAAAATAATTGCTGGGAAATGACTTTTATTTTTGTCGTGATTTGCTGTTTATGGTAGTACGCAATGTAACGCACGCAATACATTGTGCTTATGTGTGCATGAAACGGTACAGGGGTCGTGGGGGTATTTAAAAATGTGTTATAACATGTTTTCTTTCGTAAAAGAGGTCAGTAAAAGTTGTAATTTTGACCTTCAGTATCTCCGTAGCCAGAAGGTTCCCAGGTATGGTCCAGTACAAAAAAAAAATGTCCACAATGACGGGGAGTACAAGTGCATCTCGGCTTCGTTAAGAGTCTTTTTAACCCCCGACGCAAAAACGACGGGGTGTTATAAGTTTGACGTGTCGGGGTGTGTGTGTGTGTGTGTGTGTCTGTGGCATCGTAGCTCCCGAATGGATGGACCGATTTTGATCTTGTTTTTTTTCTTTGAAAGATCAATTAGTCGGGAGTGTTCTTAGCTATGTTTAATGAAAATTAGTCCAAGATGGCCGCCGCCACAAAATGGCGGACTACATATTTTTTCACAACTCCCTTAATATGGGTATCAAATGAAAGAGCTTGAATAGTAGAATACTATACACTATGATACATTTCAAATCCAAGATAGCCGCTACCACAAAGTGGCGAATAACATTTTTTTTCACAAATTCTCAATAGGGTATCAAATGAAAGGGCTTGACTTGTAGAATACTATACGCTATTACAAATTTTAAATCCAAGATGGCCGCCACCACAAAATGGCGAATTATATTTATTTTTCACAACTCCTTCAATATAGGTATCAAATGCAAGGGCTTGACAAGTAGAATAATGTACACTATATTGAAAGGGAATGAGGAATAATAACTACTTAACGAAATAAAAACTAAAAACTTAAAAATATTGTTTGTCTGATCAATGCTCTAGAATGATGAGGAAAGTGGAGTGATGACGGGTCCCTACGACCACTAAGTTTGACTATTTTTATTACGAATGGAAATATCCTACTTAAAAAGCGTAGGTATTTCTACATCAGATAGTGTCGCAGTCCCATTTTGTAAACTAGATCTGAAATACCTAAGATATCTAATAGCTATGAAATACTTGTACGAAAGTTGAATAACTAAAGGAAGCGCTAGAAAAAGGATATAATAAAACAAAAAAATCTGCTTAGTCTTAAAAATTATTCTTCAACTATACTTAAATTAATAATTATTTTTTGACGGATAAAAACCTGATTAAACACCAAATTACCTGATTTAAAACGCAAGAAAATAAAAGAAATGAAATACAAAAATTAAGGAGTCCCTACAAAAAGCATGAAATAAAAAATTAAATAAAAAAATTAAAAAACCCCCGACACAAAAAATAATAAAATCAATTGTAATTGAAAAAAGGATCAAATAATTTAAAAACCCCGAACTTAAAGAATCTAGGTAACGAGACTAAAATAGATAAATTCATATGGCAGTCGGGGGACCTCTAGATTCTTTAAGTTGGGGGTTTTTAAATTATTTGATCCTTTTTCAATTACAATTTTGCAGAAAAGAAAAGAGCCATTAGAGCCATATATAACCTCTGCAGGCGTGATTCTCTAAGGGAACTGTTTAAGGAAATTAACATCATGACGGTGCCTTGTCAATATATCTATGAAAACATCATGTATGTAAGAAAAAACTTGCATGTTTTTAGTAAAAGAGGTGAAAGACATAATTATAGTACTAGAAATAGGGACCTATTAGTTCAACCAGGTTTCAGACTGGCTAAAGTAGACTCATCTTTTATGGGGTACTGTTTAAAATGTTATAATAAAATACCTCCCCACATTCTTCAACTGAATGAGACAAAATTCAAGTCTTGTATAAAACGCACACTATGCAGTCAGGCATATTATAAGTTAGGGGATTACATCGCTGATAAAAATGCCTGGCTCAATGCTGGTCCTGCTCCACAACCACAACTAATTGATTAACACTTGAAAATACTGTTGGAGCTGCTGAAGATTGTAAGATTATCTTTGCATTGTATAAACTCAATTCCCTTTGCATTGTATAATTGCATAGCACAGATGTGAGTTCTATGTAAGTATGTACTATACCTTATTTACCATTTACCGGGTAATATGTCTTTCATTGACTTGAATGTGCCATGGCGGCTGATAGTATGTCATGCTCACACAAATGTCTCGCTGACGGTGGCGTGTGTATTGGATCATTTAGCTCCCTTCAAAATGGTTGAGCTGAATGGTGCTGATCTATGCGTCATGTTCGTGAACGGGCGCCGTCAGTTGGGGCTGGTCATCACTCAGCTGCCTCGGCTTATTTTTAATTATTTTATTTTTGGATTGTTGTCTTCTTACTATTTGCTGTACTCTGGACGCTCTTAACGCATACGTATTTTTTACATCGTTCTCACATATAATTGTAAATTCAACATTTAACTAATATTTTTGTAAAAATACAATTTAAAAGAGTGTCCATGGAGTTTCTTGCCCGTTCTTCTCCATAGGTACCTACGCTTTGGAATGGGCAACTAGCTTCATTTTTTCTGACTGACCGACTTCTTGACAATTCAAAAGTGCCTGTAAATGGTTTAATTGAAATAAATGGTTTGAGTTTGAGTTTCAGTTTGACTGTGAATATGTTCTGATTGTATTGTATCGTTTATAAATTTTTTTTTTATCAATTGGTGCTGACTGTGCAATACATCTAAAACATTGACAAGTAAATGGAAAAATGGTAGGTGTTTATCCCTTCTTTTACTTGATTTGCACCCATCTACTGCACATAAGGCACCAGACGGCAGCGTAGGTACGCGTACAAACGAATGGAACGATTAAAATAGAACAAAGTGCGTGCGCTTTGCTTGCGAAATCCGCACTAAATTTGGTCCGCAAACGGCCCGAGACCACTCGGCCAGGCGGTAGGTAATTATAGCGCGCAAGTACATGGAGTGACGGAGACCTGGTATGGTGGTATGGCAGTATAGTGAAACATCAATCACTAGTTGGCGAGATTCGACTGACATGATAGTATTATAGTATGGTAGCATGATATCTAGTATTGTGATATGGTTCCAATAGTGTAATGGGACACAAGTGTAAATTGTGAATTAAGATTGTTGGACAGGAATTGAATTTGGTTCTATTTTTAAAAAACAATGTTAATGTACTTGGTTGATTGTTATTTACAGATTGGTTGTAAATGGATTTTTAGGGTTCCGTAGCCAAATGGCAAAAACGGAACCCTTATAGATTCGTCATGTCTGTCTGTCTGTCTGTCTGTCTGTCCGTCTGTCTGTCTGTCTGTCTGTCTGTCCGTCCGTATGTCACAGCCACTTTTCTCCGAAACTATAAGAACTATACTGTTGAAACTTGGTATGTAGATGTATTCTGTGAACCGCATTAAGATTTTCACACAAAAATTTAAAAAAAACAATAAGTTTTAGGGTTCCCCATACTTGGAATCGAAACTCAAAAATTTTTTTTTCATCAAACCCATACGTGTGGGGTATCTATGGACAGGTCTTCAAAAATGAATTTGAGGTTTCTAATATCATTTTTTTCTAAACTGAATAGTTTGCGCGAGAGACACTTCCAAAGTGGTAAAATGTGTGTCCCCCCCCCTGTAACTTCTAAAATAAGAGAATAAAAAAACTAAAAAAAATATATGACGTACATTACCATGTAAACTACCACCGAAAATTGGTTTGAACGAGATCTAGTAAGTAGTTTTTTTTTAATACGTCATAAATCGTAAACCACAATTTACCATTCACTCAAAAATAAAAAAACATTTAATTTCATAAACATAAACCTTATGCATAAACCCGGATGTTACGGAACCCTCGGTGCGCGAGTCCGACTCGCTCTTGCCCGGTTTTTTTAATGATAATATTCACTATTATTATATTGTTGGTACTTCATTTTTAACCTAATTCAGAAAAACCATAAATCATTGGAGAAAGTATTGTTATTTTTTTGTTTCTTTAGTACTTATTTAGTAATGAAAGAAATGTATTACATTATTTAACCCAAGTAGTTGTATTTTGTGTCTATATTTTGTTTTCCTATATTAAGTTGTTTGCTCCTATTTTTTACATCTACTTCGCGAGGGCGTGGGGGGGGAGGGGGGGCGTCAGGATGGACGAATGTAAGCAATTACAAAATAAATCAAGATATTTAAATATTATGTTATGATTTATTTAACAATAAAAAATAAGCATAGCCATCCAACGTGGTAATGCTGCCAGCCGTTTGGGCACTAATTATGCCATTGAGAGCGATGCGGACGAATTTTTGATGCCCTCATTGGGCATCAAAAATTCCAGTCTTTTTCTTTTAAAAGTTATATAGTGTACCTTTTTTTAAAAAAGGCACACTAATAACATGTACCTATATTTTAGTGATAAATTGTAAAATAGTGACATTATAATTTTTAAAAATCAATACTATCAGGATACATGTTTTTTTTTGTTATGATTAAATACGTAGTAATTATCTTGAATCCAAATACAAAGTATTAATGATTGATATAATAAACAGTTACCATTTCATATAAATTAAACGTCCATCGCCTCAAAATCGACTTAAAATTCGCGCGCTTTGCCCCACTTTTGTAGCGTGGACACAGAGCTGTTAAGTAAATGGAATACTGTTTTTCTGGGCAGTATATTTAGGACTATCGAGCAGTTTAAACTAGGATGACTAAGTGTAAGACTATCTGTGCATCTGATTACTTGTATTGTATATTTATTGTTCATAATGTATATTGTTGATAATTAAAAGGATTTACCATAGCATAAGTGACTTTCCTTTCACAATAAACTAAATCTCCATAGAAAACAATACGATTAAAATGAAATGTCATGCTATTGGTAAAACTTAAAGACAAAAAAGTATTACATAGGTATCGTAATGATAGATAGATTATGTTTAAAATTATTATTATGTTGCCGTGCCCTAATCGGGTTTCATGTTGAGACTTAATATGTATATTGTAACAACGAATGTACACATGAATGCAATAAAGAGTTTGAGTTTGAGTTTTAATGTATAGTGTTAGAGATGGGTATACAATTTCTGTTCATCCATTTTTGGTCGGATTACTTAACAAGGCTATACATAGTAATTCTATTTTTATGTTTCGTCGATTGAACTGCAATGTTCCCAACTCAAAAAACCAAAAAAATACTAATGTCTGGTTAACTATCCCGATGTTACTACATATTTAGTGGTGCAACACGTAATAAGAATTAAAATATTTTTACTTAACTCCGAGTAAACTGTTCATTTATTCATTTAACCCGACTAAATATGCAAGTGGGCAAAGGCCCACTTGCATGAAAACAAATTTGCAAATTTGCAATTTTGCAAATTTTAAAACTTCCTGACACTAAAGAGTGTCAGGAAGTTTTAAAATTTTAATATAGTTGGAAACTAAACTAAAAACAGCTAACTAAAAGGTACCTAAGTAGTTAAAATTCAAACATTTAACAACATACAATTGCAATACAGAATATTTCACTCAAGAAACATTAATCGAGCTATATAGTCGTAGTGAAGGAATTTTACAGAAAAGCGAACTGCAGCAGTACAATAATGTACTCAGTCATAAGTCCCAGCAGAGGTATCGGTAGAGTGGCGTCTACAGTAAACAGGCCACACGCCGTCATCTTACTGAAGGTCCGGTTCACTTGTAGCACGCGCTTGCACAGACGTTTCACACTCTCTGAAAAGTAAATTATATAGTTTCTAGGTAACCTATGGTGCACAAACTTGGTCTTTTACTAACATCCAGAAGCCCAAACTCAAGGTCTGTGTTATATATGTGTGTGTCGATGTTATGTATGTGTGCATGGGCTGCGTCCCTGCCTTACTCTAACCTACCAATTAAACAGTGTGCTTTTAGCTGTCAGTAGTTTCACTTGTGTCCCTACGTACCTACATAACAGTGGCGACGAGTTTACCCACAATCGTAAAATAAATCCATAGTTGAAAAATGGCCCAGTCATTTTGTGGTATTTTATCAATTTTCGATCATAATGTCAATGATTGGAAGACATACAAAGGTCGTATTACGCAGTGGTTCATCGCAAATAACATCGATGCGAAAAATGATGCGGCGGGAACCAGAAGGCGAGCCATACTACTCAGCGCACTCAATGATAGTACCTACAAGTTGGCAGCAGACTTAGCCCTGCCCAAAGACGTTCAAGAGGTGCCATATGAGGATCTAGTGACGTTATTGGATAACCACTTCACTCCAAAACGTTGCGGGTTCAGCGAGCGGCACAACTTTTACGCAGCTACGCAGCAGCCGGGTGAGACATATACGCAATGGGCAGCAAGGCTACGCGGACTAACGGTGCATTGCGGATTCAGCAATGTGGAAGAGGCGTTGCGTGATCGATTTGTGATGGGGATGGTAGCGGGTCCTGAACGGGAGAAACTGTTTGCGCGGGATTTGGAGACCTTGACCTTGGCGAAGGCGGTGGAGCTAGCAGAGAGCGTAAGATGCGCCCGCGCGGGCGCTGCCGCTACTGCTTCTACATCAACAGACGAAGTACAGGTGTTCAAGATCGCGAAAGGACAAAAAAGTGCCAACCCGATTAATAGTGCCGAGAAAGAAAAGTGTTCGGTGTGCGGTCGTGCTAATCATAAGTCGTCTCAATGTCGGTTCGCAAAGTATAAGTGTAAAAAGTGCAACACAGTAGGGCATTTGCGTAGAATGTGCAATAAAATTAACTACGTGTTAACGGGGGATGTGAGCGAGGACGACGATGGTAAGTCACTTTATAACATTTGTTCAGCCCGGGGGGAACCCATGACAGAAACGGTCACAATAAATGGCCAGAATATAGTATTTCAAATAGATAGTGGATCAGCTGTGACAGTCATATCTGAGGGTACATACAAAAAGTTGTTTGCGAGTATACCATTGCATACGTCTCACAAAAAGTTTTATAGTTACACGGGAAACAAGATGCAGTGTGTAGGTTATCTGCGTTTGGCAATAACATATATGCAGCGCACACATATACTTGATGTATTTGTTATACGTCACGGCGGCCCACCGCTGCTAGGCCGCGATTTCATATCAATATTTAAATTAAAATTAACACGAGTTAACTTTCTAAATGACTGTCAAAGTGCAATTGAGCGGTTGCAAATACGGTTCCCTGAAGTATTTTCAGACAAGTTGGGCGCTTTCAAAAACTATAAGGTAAAATTAAAACTAAATAATGATGCAAAACCGGTATTTTTTAAAGCGCGTCCCATTGCATTTGCTTTGCGTGACAAAGTCGATAAGGAGATAGAACGATTACTAAACCTAGGAGTGTTAAAACCGGTTAAACATTCGGATTATGCATCACCAATTGTGCCCGTACTCAAACGTGATGGTTCTGTCAGATTGTGTGCGGATTATTCTGTGACCATTAACAAACAATTAGTAGTAGAACAATATCCTTTGCCGACGGTTCACGAATTATTCTCAAAATTACACGGTGGCCAGCAGTTTTCGAAAATTGATTTGTCCATGGCCTACAATCAATTTTTGCTAGATGATGAGTCACAAAACATAACCTGTATTAACACTCCACGGGGATTATTTAAATACACACGTCTTGTATTCGGTTTGTCGAGCGCACCGTCTATTTTCCAGCGCGCGATGGAAACTGTTTTGTCCGGATTAGACGGAGTGTTATGCCTGTTAGATGACGTGTTAATAACGGCAGAAACGGAAGATTTGCATATTGAAAAACTACACATAGTACTTAAGAGACTTCAGGACGCAGGATTAACATTGCGTAAGGACAAATGTGAATTTTTTAAAGACGAAATAAATTACTTAGGGTATGTTATCAACAAGAACGGGCTAAAGAAAGATCCGTCTAAAGTGCAGGCTATTGTAGACGCTCCCGTACCTACTAATGTAAGCACCTTACAATCATATCTAGGACTAGTTAACTATTATCGGAATTTTGTTCCTCGAGCATCAAGCATACTTAGTCCTTTGTATGATCTATTAAAGAAAGGAGTTAAGTGGCACTGGACAGCAATTCATCAGAATGCGTTCAATGAAATTAAAAAATGTTTAACGTCGGAACAAGTTTTAGCACATTTTGACCCAGATTCTAAAATAATATTAACAGTGGATGCTTCTCCACACGGGTTAGGCGCAATTTTATCGCAAGTAGGTAGTGACATGTTAGAACGACCTATATCATTCGCGTCCCGCACGCTCGCGTCAGCCGAAAAACGATACTCGCAAATACAGAAAGAAGCTACAGCAATTATATTTGGTGTCAAGCGATTTCATCAATATTTATATGGCCGATCCGATAGCGAGGCACATTGTTGTAAGCGCTGGTTAGATCACTGCTTGGTCACGGAATCAGCCTGGCAAACAATAACTAGCATTAATGTTGACTATGGAGTGTATTGGTCTGATCACTTGCCTTTAATTGTTAAATGTAATCTTGACATGATTAAAACTAAATGTATTTCAGACGACTGGATTTCTAATGACATTTTGTGGGGTGATAGAAACAGTGACGAAATAGGAATTTATTTTGACATTTGTAATAGTAAACTTAAAGACCTTGACTTCCCCAATGAATTTTGTGTTTGTGCAGATAGTATGTGTAGTAATCTGGAACATTGATATATTATTGACAATTTATACAATGACATTGTTAACATTTTATGTGAAGCATCTGAGCAAAGCAAGAAGGTGAGAAAGTTTAAAAAGGGCAAACCGGTAGTTGGGTGGAATAAACACGTGAGAGAAGCTCATAGTCAGGCTAGGCAGGCATATCAAACGTATCTAGAGCATCGTAAACCCGAAAGTGGGCCTGTTTATGATAACATGTATTGTACACGGAAAATATTTAAATCTAGACTGAAATTCTGTCAAAACCACCAAGACCAGCTTAAAATGGATCTATTAGCCTCACATGTTAGGGATAAAAACTTTCGAGCTTTCTGGAAGGGTACTAAGAGGATGAACGGTAGGGTCAGTAGGCCAGTCACTGTAGGCGAGTGTAGTGAGCCTAGAGATATAGCAAATCTATTTAAAAATCATTTTAAAGTTGAGTCACCGCTTGCCGACAGCTCTGTTGCCGCGGATGTTGAGGCCGTCACTGTCTGTGAGAACCCGATTGGGTTTTCTGCTAAAGAGGTGAAAAATATTATTCAGAACATGAAACGTGGTAAATCTCCGGTTAGTGACGGACTCAGCATTGAACACCTGCAGCAAGCGGGTAAACATTTATTTAGAGCACTGGCCATGTTCTTTACTTTCTGCATACGTCACTCGTACTTACCTTCTAAGATGACTGAAACTATTGTTGTGCCTGTAGCAAAGAATGTCACTGGAGATGTAACTGATAAGAATAATTATAGACCTATATCCCTGGCTACTGTCTTGGCGAAGGTCTTCGATGGTCTTCTGGATGCTCAGCTCAGCAAGTTTATTAACCTACACGATGCCCAGTTTGGATTTCGTGAGACTCTGTCCACTGGAAGTGCTATATTGACACTAAAGCACACAGTCGCTTACTATGTTGAGAGGAAAACACCCATATATGCTTGCTTTCTTGACCTTTCGAAGGCCTTCGACCTGGTCGATTATAATAAGCTCTGGACTAAGCTTGGGGAGGTCGGGGCTCCCGCTGAACTAACTAAAATATTGTCTTTTTGGTATAACCACCAAAAAAACTTTGTCAAGTGGGGAAACGTATATTCTGAAGAATATTCACTTAAGTGTGGAGTGAGGCAAGGGGGACTGACCTCTCCAAGACTTTTTAATCTGTACGTCAATCAGCTGATAGGTGAGCTCAGCGACAGCCATGTCGGATGTCATATAGATAACGTTTGCGTCAATAATATCAGTTACGCGGACGACATGGTGTTGCTGAGTCCATCTGTCGGAGGTCTAAGGAAGCTGTTATGTATCTGTGAGGCCTATGCTGAGGGTCACGGCTTAAAGTACAACGTTGGAAAAAGTGAGTATATGCTCATCAGAGGTAATAATAAACAACCAGAGCATATACCACCAGTCTATCTCAACGGGGTATCTTTGAGTCGGGTCTCTCGGTTTGGGTATCTAGGGCATGTTGTGACCGAAACCCTGCATGATGACGCAGATATTGAGAGAGAGCGGAGAGCATTGTCGGTGCGCGCTAACATGTTGGTGCATAGGTTTGCGAGGTGTACGGCACAGGTAAAGTTAACTCTGTTCAGAGCCTATTGCCAAAGCTTTTACACCAGCGCCCTATGGACCAACTACACGCAGCGGGCCTACAATGCTCTCAGAGTGCAATATAACAACGCCTTTAGGATTCTGGTGCGACTACCTCGATTTTGCAGTGCCTCGGGCATGTTTGCCGACGCGAGGGTGAGTGACTTTTATGCTATAATGCGCAAAAAGTCAGCCTCATTAATTCGTCGCATTCGAGGGAGTAACAACGGAATCCTAAGGATGATTGCAGACAGACCAAATTCGGCAGTTGTAGGAAGGCTCATCAGGCTGCATGTAACCTAGAGTCCTTTGAATTATTTCAATTTAATCAGTTTTTTTGCAATTTTATTTTCATTTTAGTCCATAAAAAAAAACTATTTATTTCAATTTAATTTTAATTTATTTTAAATTATTTACGAGTATTTCAAGTTTTCATTTAAATCAACTATTAACTTTAATTAATTAATTAATTTATTTTCAATTATAATTTGTTCCGATTAATTACGTCAATACATTTTTATTTTTTATTTTGATCTCCTCATGACTAACATAGTTTTAAGATAATGTAATACTAACAAAATATGGACATTTAAATAGTCTGAATTAAATACTTTTTATTTTTATTTTTATTTTATTTATTTATATCATCAGTATTGGTAGAAAGACGATAGACTGTCAACACATTTAAAATGAAAAAAAATAAGCACAGCATTATAGGATACTTTTTATCACACGGAGTGATATAAGTATCTCTTATTTTGTACTTTGAAGAGAATAATATTGAGAGCAATATATTGAAAGGTTGAACAATTTTTTTAATATCTCTGTCCAGTCTGTTATTGAGAAACAATTCCACTGGAGCCATTGAAGGTTTCCACATAATTGTTTTTTGTTGTTTTATATTCTGCCGTTAGACTACAACTGAATGCCTAACCTAACAAGGTAGGTTTAAAAGGTGAATCTCATTAGGTTAATTTTATTTCGACCATAGCAATAACTTTCAATGTTGATTGTTTCGAGTCAAATGACGTAAACATATTCCTTAATGTATATTAGTTGCCATTGGCATCAAGTACAAGTACTTCAATAAACATCATTACATTCAGAACACATCGAATAAGCATAGCATGATGAATCCTGGGACATAGGCCTCCTCTCTACAAGAAGCAGTGGGCACAATGCGGGTTGGGAGATGTCATGTTACATGACTTCGAATTTCTGGTTCCAGGACATGTCAGTTTCCTCATGATGTTTTCCTACACCGTTTTGAGATCAAAGGTGGTAAAATTGTTAACACTTAGTAAAGCACCTAGCTGGGTTCAAACCGACAGGTCTACTACTTCTAAGCCGGGGCCGTTACTGGGCCATCACAGGTCATGCAGCTTAAAGCAAACTGATCATCAATCATTCAATGTTGACAATAATGATAAAAAATCTTATAGGGTATCTTAAAAGATCCTTTACGAAGCCGTCATCTACGCATTCTTTACATAAAACTCAAGTAACTTTGTGCAAATATAATTGTTGGGTCACGACTTTTATTTTGTAAAGACTTGTTTGCGGTAGGTGTATGTATAATGCACGCAAATCACTGTGCGTTTGCGCGCACTTGTTTTTGTACATAAACATAATAAATAGCTAGAACCTTGACCTTCAACATCTCCATATTGGATTATGGATTCATCATCATCATCATCATTTCAGCCGAAAGACGTCCACTGCTGAACATAGGTCTCCCCCAAAAGGGGGGGTTTGCCATAATCGCCACGCTTGACAGGCGGGTTGGCGATCGCAGTATGGTATGGTGATTATGGATTAAATTCAATCAATCAACCCAAAAGTGGGATGAGAAACATGATCTGTTGAAAGCATTTCAAAGAAAAGCCCGCTCGGAAAGTTACTTCATCGTCATCATTGTGTAAGCAATTACAAAATAAATCAAGATATTTCAATGTGAATGTTACGGCCCCGCCGCCATATGGCGCACGGCAGGACTCTCTACGACCATGCCTGCGGAGCCTTACCACGAACCCGGCTGAGCCCGCGTCTCCACTTCGCGCCACCAAGGGTGTCAGTCGTCGTCTCGCCATCGCTACAGAGTACTTTTTGCTAGACTGAAAGTCATCTCTTCGTGGACGTCGCTCTATGTTCTATGTTCTATGTTATGGGTTTGGTTTCCACACTTAGTCCTTCAGTGGACCATTGTGCGTGGGCCATGGCGGCCGTCGGTGGTTATTCCAACCAGCCCACCTCCCTCCAGAAGCTGATCAAATCTCCTGGTCGATGTATACGATCTGGGTGTCCCGAGGGTTTCTGACCTTATCTGGGTGACGCCTGTGCACTCAAAGAGCACATGCGCAATGGTTTCATCAGCCTCCATGCAGGCCCTGCACAGGGGACTGTCTGTTATGCCTAATGTGTAAAAGTGTTTATTTAGTGAGCAGTGTCCCGTGATGGTCCCCGTCACCAGGCGCTGGCCTTTCCTGTCCAGTCGTAGTAAGCGCCTAGTGAACGTCGCTCAAATTCATCACAGATTATTTTATATTCAGATTCACAGAAATTCAGAACCTTTATAATACTCGTATAATACAGCAGTTATAAACCAGTACCGTCCATTATTTCGAAGCATACCACAGCGGCAACAGCCGAAAAAGTGAATTTAACATTTTATTAGTATGCAACAGGACTAGTAACGGTAATTTAGTTCGATAAATCATGATACTGTATTTAAATATTAATAATCCATCATCGTCATCATCATTTCGGCCGAAAGACGTCTACTGCTGGACATAGGCCTGCCCCAAGCACCTCCACTTTGACCAGTTCTATGCTTCTCGCGGTTCGGTTCGGTTCCTGCGGCCTTCACAAGGTCGTCAGTCCACCTTGTGGGAGGCCTTCCAACGCTACGTCTTCCGGTACGCGGTAGCCACTCCAGAACCTGTCGGCCCCATCGGCCACCTGTTCTGCGAGCAATGTGCTCTGTCCACTGCCATTTAAGTTTGGCAATTCTTCGGGCTATGTCGGTTACCTTGGCTTTCCTGCGGATCTCCTCATTCCTGATTCGATCACGCAGGGAAACTCCAAGCATAGCCCTCTACATTGCCCTTATTAATAATCCAAATACAATTAAATACGTAGTAATTAACTTGAATCCAAATACAAAGAATTAATGATTAATATAATAGACAGTTACCATTTTATTTGAATTAAACGTCCATAATTATAATGACTTAAAATTCGCACGCTTTGCCCCACTTTTGAAACGTGGACAGAGCTGTTATGTTAAGTAAATCAAATACTGTTTTTCATACCATGAGTTGTTATCGGAAATTTACTCGCTAGTGTATTAACGTGGATCGAATAGATTTCGATAATGCTTGCACCATGAGTTGTAGCAGGCGCTAAGGTAAACTCATAGAAATGTAAAAAAAACAGAAGAAGTGGCATGGTTGCGTGTCGGTGTCGACGCCCCATGAGCAGCAAGGGCCTGTATTAGGCAAATGGCCGTCTCCGCGAACTAGTGCGATTTCGATCGTGATCGTGATAAAATATAAAAATGCCGAGTTGTTCAGTGGTTTCCTGTAAAAACCGGAGTCAAAATAAATACTTCGTATCTCATGGAATCACTTACCATATATAAGTAAAAGTATTTTACTGTATTTGTCTTTAAAATCATGAAAAACAACAAATCGTAAAATATTTCTTGCTTTTACTACGTTATTTTTGTTGTCAAATATCGCAGCGGCTGTACTATTTTTGCAACAAATACATTGCTCCTTATCCACTACCTAAGTATGTCGCTAAGTGACTGGACAAGCAACGTAAAAATTATAAAACGATACTTTTTTATTTATTTTTGCGGAGCGTCGCATGGTACAGTCGGTGACCAACATTGTCTGACCCACCCAACATTGCCTGACCCACCGGCATATCTTGTTAAGCCATTTTAATCATTATCTTCTTGTCGTTAAAGTTGAAAAGCTCTTAAATAACACGGCCATACTTACTAACTAATCTTTAATTTCGCGTATTCTCAACCAGTCATTGTGGCTTCGCGGTTCGATGCTGGATTCGCGACGAACATCATGTGGGTTCGAAAACACAATCCACCTTTTATCAATTTCTTTATAATTTCTTTTTCTTTATTTATTTTCATTTATGATTTCTACAATATTTCTTGCATTATTATAGAACGACCAATATGATTTTTGCCTAACAACTTTTCTGGAAAACAAGTGGGTAAATAAAAAAAACTATAAGTCCTCAAATAAGTAGGACGAAATAAAAGTTTACGTCGTGGGGTAGATGGATACTAAATTGATCTAAGTGACAAAAGTCAGTCTACATACGCCTAAACAGTGACTGCGGCGCACAAACATTTCTAAAACGTTTGACGTAAATCGTGAAAAGTATTTTTAATGAATTTGGTGTAATCAAAGCGTCATGTCGCAACTTAATGACTATACAAAACATTGCTGGCTGGATGGTTTTGTCCTGCTGCCGGCTGTGCGAATTGCCTATCCAAATACAGATATTTACTTCGTGCAAGATAACTGCTCCATCCACCGTGCAGGCATTGTGAAGAATTGGTTAGCTGCTCAAGAAGGTGTAACTGTTATTGACTAGCCATCTAAAACTCCGATTTGAACCCTATATAAAACCTATGGGGTCAAATGGTTTTAAATTGGGACACATCCGAAGTGCGAAATAAAAACGATTTGGCTGAGCTCGTGTCATCGACATGGGAGCACAAATGAGAGGAAAAGATTTGTGTTGGAACATGGTGTGCGGTATGCGTAGCCGCTTACAGCAAGTTATAGCAGGAGACGGTGCGCCACTTCGCTACTAACTAATCTACTTACTTATAAGTATTTTGAAACACACTATGTAAGTAAATGCTCAATTGAATGAATGCTAAATCATTAAAATGTAAGATTCTGTGGTGATGTTATTGTTATAAATGGAAATGCATTTTTCTATTTAAATAACATGTTGATTCACTACTGACTACATATACTTAGCTATAAATCTGTAAAACATTTCACAAATTCATTCATTTTCTCGCATTTATACATCAATGTTTTCTCGATAACACACTTCCAAGCAATTACCATTAGCATGACTTTTTTTAAATGTTTATAAATGGTTAGGTTTGAATATGATATTATAAAATGTATTAATTTTGAGCTAAGAGCATTTACTTACTTTATTTTACTTATGTATATTTTAATGAATTAATAAACATTTTTATTACTTGCAATGATTTTGTTTCATTTCTATACAAACTGCCCATTTAAAAAGATATTTCCCGACTTCGTTCGTTAAAAAAAAAGTAAAAAAATAGATAATAATTAAAAACAAAACATTTAACAAAAAACTGTTAGGTTTTTCCTGGTTTCGAACGCAGCCAACGATTATTATCGAGCTGCCTTAGTGACCACGAGACCAACTCAACTCTTGTAATATGTTTTGAAATTCGATATTAGTTGTGATGACAGACGCAATATTCTAAATAATTTGAACCATACTTATATTTTCATAAAGTTCATTGTCGCACAATCACAACCAGCTATTAAAATGAATCACGGGATTTAGCTATTAACCGTATACACCTTTAAAATGTTACTGATGCGCGATATTTTTTTTTTATTCATCCACCCTCGCCTTGGTTTTTTTTTAGTAGTCTTGAAACTCATTAGCCTTTCAACCTTAACAACAACAATATAATGATTAAAATGGCCTAACAATATGATTTATCGAAATGCTTGCAAGGAGTATTCCAAATGTTCACGATAAGGTTCAAATTCGCTATCACTCAAGTGGGTCAGTTAATGTTGGCCACCGACTGTACAGTCGCTGTGTCTTGCGGCGAGATAGTATTGTGGTTGTGAAGATCCTCTAACCTAGACTATTGACAGCAATGTCGATTGCCCAACGAGTATAATATTGCTATTGTAGTTAATTTTTAGGGTTCCGTACCCAAAGGGCAAAAACGGAACTCTATTACTAAGACTTCGCTGTCTGTCCGTCTGTCCGTCCGTCCGTCTGTCCGTCTGTCCGCCTGTCCGCCTGTCCGTCTGTCCGTTAGTCCGTCTGTCCGTCTGTCCATCTGTCCGTGTGTCTGTCTGTCCGTCTGTCCGTCTGTCCGTCTGTTTGTCACCAGGCTGTATCTCAAGAACCGCGATAGCTAGACTGTTGAAATTTTCACAAAATATGTATTTCTATTGCCGCTATAACAACAAATACTAAAAACAAGATAAAATAAATATTTAAGGGGGGCTCCCATACAACAAACGCGATTCTTTTTCCCCTTTTTTGCTCGATATCAAAAATGGCAACAGGTAGGCACTTGAAATATTCACAAAATACTCAGTTGTATTTTATCTTTAATAATAAAATTAAAATAAAATAAATATTTAAGGGGGGCTCCCATACAACAAACATGTTTTTTTCGGCGTTTTTGCCTTGTGGTACGGAACCCTTCGTGTGCGAGTCCGACTCGCACTTGGCCAGTTTTTTTCAATTTGTCAACTTTTTTAACCCAGTTTATAGAAGAAGTGAAAAGATGACGTTTAAATCCGGTTGGTAGACCCTTGAGAAGATGTAAAATAGTTTTAATATTTTTTATTCTCTTCAATTATTTTTTTTAGCTACATTTTATTGATTTATAATATAATAATTATGTTCTGGACATATAGTTTTTTATTCATTCTATTTTCATGACCCAAATTTTTTTTAAACCCATTATTGAATGGAAGAATCGATAACTTTCCGATTTAGTCAATCACTAGCGTATATGTAAAACAAATGGCTTTTGCACAGCACAATCATAGCGATAGATGTTTTTGTGTGAGTATTTTGTACGGTGCATGGTAAATGCACGCTGTGTTTGATGAGTAAAAGTCAAAGTCAAAGCATTTATTTCAAATAGGCACTTAACAGGCACTTTTGAACGTCAAAAATTACTAAAATAGAATTGATTCCAGTCGCCCATTCCAAAAGGTAGTTTTCGTATGGAGAAGAATGGGCAAGAAACTCCACCGTTACTCTTTTAAAATGTTTTACAAAATTTTGCATGTAAATTAATTATATAATATATTATGTGAAGACGATGCACCTAAAATAAAATTACTGTACCACAATAGGTAAAAGAATTAAAAATGAAACCATAACATATAAATTAATTATCTGATAGATACATGGTGCTCACATATTTACAAACATGGTAAAAATAAACGATTGTCATTAAACAAAAAAAAAAATTAATAGTAATAAGTCAAGGTGTGAGTTAAAGTAATTACAGAATGTAAATCAATGTAAAAAAAGAAGAACAAAGAATAAATTTTACAATTAAATTAGCAACCAGTTTGATTTTGTCTTGACTCTAGATTGTCCTAGAGCAGGACCAGCATGTTTCCAAGCGTTCTTATCTTGGATCTAATCTTCTAATTTATAGTACGCTTGTTTACAAAGTGTACGTTTAATGTGAGTTTTAAATTTTCTTTCATTTAATTGCAATATATCATTAGGTATTTTATTGTAACATTTAACACAGTACTCCATAAAAGATGTATGTACTTTGGCTAATCTGAAAAATGGTTGATGTATTTTATCTTTATTTCTAGTGTTAAAATTATGTCTATCTCTTATTTTATCAAAAAAGATGTAGACTTTTTCTTACATACATAATATTTTCATAAATGAATTGGCAAGGTACCATCATAATATTAATCCTTTTAAAAAGTTCCCTGAGAGATTCGCGGCGACGTAGATTATAAATGGCTCTGACAGCTCTCTTTTGCAAAATAAAGATGGATTCAATGTCACCAGCTCGACCCCATAGTAAAATGCCGTACGACATAATGCTGCGAAAGTAGCTAAAATATACTAAACGCGCGGTTTCTACATCAGTTAACTGTCTTATCTTTCTAACAGCATAAGCGGCCGAGCAGGAGATGTTATGTGACGTCCCCATTGTAATTTCTCGTCTAGCGTGATTCCCTAATTTATGATTAAGTTTTATAATTGATTGTGTAGTACGTTCTGATTTATGAAATGCAAGTGTGTGCGCGACTATGTATCTATTGCTTTTACTGAACTACATCAACGGCGAAGTGCCAATACCTCCTAACTGACATTCCTTGAGAAATTCACTTTTTTATTGTTTTGAATTTAAAAGCGTTATTCGCGTTTTATTGAAATCGCCTAAGTGTATTTTTAGTTGCAACAGCATTCAATTAAAATCCTCAAATACGTACCTCCCGACTAAACCAACGCAAAGTGTCTATTTTTGAACGTTTTTTTCAGTGTGTGTAAATTTTTGACTTGGTCAGTTAGGAGGTATTGGCACTTCGCCATCGACATGTGTAGTAGTAGCGCGGTGGTGGGACCAACCTAGCGATATTGGGTTTTGATGTATTTTCTACTACCGGGCATAATCTCCTTCTTTCATATATCTATGGGTAAACTCGATAGATCGTGTCGTATGTACGTGTTGTAGCGAAAATAGACGGAAAGAAACACTTTTCGCTAACTAATACGTATAATTTGTCTTTAAAATCCAAATATTGATTATAAAAAAAAAAGATAAAAATATAGGTACAGGTAAAAATGATGACAAAATATCTTGAGAAAACGTGACGTGAAAATTAAAAAAGTATGTATAAAAAAAGGAATACCTAGGGATTGTACCAAAAAAAATTAAAACTTGAAACGCGACGAGTTTAAAACGTGATTGCAATCAATTTTAATCCGTACGCGTGCTTAAAAAGGTCCGCAAAAATAGGTAAGGTATCGTCGTTTCGTTTTATGGCAAACCCTCCCAAAATTGGGGGAGGCCTATGTCCAGCAGTGGACGTCTATCGGCTGAAAAGGTAAGGTATCACACCCGCCTTATTTCAGATAAAATAAAAAAATCAAACTACCTACAACATACTAGGTAATACAAGAATAGGGGAGAAATAAAAATATCTGTTTAACGCAGGCTCCTGTCCGTTGGCGAACACGACCGGCGAATCCAGCTCAGCACGGCTCCGCTAGTCCGTGTCGGTACCTACGAATCGGCTGTTACTCCGGGGAATTTCAGAATAACTTATTGGCATGCGACTGGGTATCAGGGAGGAGCCGAGTGTATCGGCTTGAGTTCGGGCCTTAACCTGGAGTAAAATTTATCCATAAGAACCCGTGAAGCAAGCAGAATCTCATATACCCAAAAGAAGGAGCATAGAACCATAATTATTACGTACCAATGAAGGAGAAAAAGAATTTTTAATTTTCCATCAGCAGTGGAGACTCTTTCAAAAAAACGTCTTCTAGCGAGGAACCAAGATTTCAATACAAAAACACTTTCAGAAAAATAAAAATCAGAAATTTAGGCGTTTAGATCGAGAAGAAAAAAAATATAATTTTTCACGTCAACAGATTTCTTTCAAGTGAAGCTTAGCACCATAAAAAATGCCATCTGACGTATCAACGATTCGTAATATGAAAAAAACTAAGTAATACATGGCCTGTATTAAAAACGAGGTTGAATATCAACTCCAAGAAGGCTTGATGACGAAAAAAAAAATAATACGGGATTTGTTAATGCTGCAGTGTATATAACGTCACTTCCTCAAGTGTTGCTTTTTTCTTTCTCAGTAACAAGGAGAGAGAATATATGCTCAAAATGTAGTGCTATCGCATATGCTTACAATGTTATGATAGGCAATAAATCGACTAAATAGAATGGTTGGCGGTTAGTAAACTTCTTAAGATATTTAGTGGTTGTTAAATTTTTATTCCTTATAATTATGTCACTGTTGTGTCATCGAGTCTCGTTTTCAATTTGTAATTTTGTAGACATTGTGTGGTTCACGGCGTTTTTTAATAAAATTCAGTGAAATACGTTTACAAAAAGACAATAATACAATGAGGACCAGTGTGGCACAATTTTTAGATACTGCACCAATCCTGTCGCTTCTGCACTAAGAATCGCCGGTTCATTTGTCGCATGGAGCAAAAAGTTGTGTGGTCCAATCTTTCAAAGAAAGATACATAATGTGGTCTGGGTGTTTGTGCATGTGAGATTTGTGTTTGTAAATGCACCCACGATACAGGGGACATCCTAGTGTCCAATATCTATAGAAAAAATAAAGTAATTTAAACAAATTAAACCGACTTCAAAAATAAATTAAATCTAAATTATGAAATAATTTCGGAAGTCGGTGTCTTGGGATCTGTATTTTAGTTTTAGTTCTTTGCCACCAACTTCCGAAATTAAAGTTATTTCATAATTTTGAGTTAATTTCTTTTTGAAGTCGGTTAAATTTTGTAAAATTACTTTTTTATTTTGGTAATTTTTTCTTTTAGGTAAAAACTGGAATATTTGTTTGTAATAAGTAGGTAATAGTTTTATTGTAAATTTTGCACTAGAATTTGACGAAGGTTATGAGATGTTTTCCCTTTGACACTACACCCATAGCTCGCTGCTCGTATCAATAAGCCAGGCCGTCACACTTACACGTATTAGTCCATATCCTGAAAATAACTAAATCGATTTTGATGAAACTTGCACTGTTCTCTAAGTTGAAGTAAATGTAAGCCAATAAAAAAAACCGGGCAAGAGCGAGTCGGGCTTATGCATATATATATAGGTTTATGTTTATGAAATTAAATGTTTTATTTTATTTTTATGAATGTAATGTGTACATTATAAATGTTACATTATATTATGAATCATAACGGATAGTCAGCTGTAGCTGTAGCTGTAGCTGTAGCTGTAGCTGTAGTAGCTGTAGCTGTAGCTGTAGCTGTAGCTGTAGCTGTAACTGTAACTGTCTGTCTGTCTGTAATTTGATCCTGTGTACTTGTTTTCAGTTTTTGATATTTTGGAATCTTACGAATTTTCGATCAGGGTCACGTGTCATCGTTCTTTGATAAACTCCCAATTTTGTGGGTGTTTACGGGTGTTTATCGGGTGTTTATCAAAAGCACCGGGTTTAAACCCGGTGGATTGCCCATCTATAGCATTCCTTTTGTGCCAAGCATCCCTGGTCTACACGTGGCTCATCATGGTCTGCCAACGCTCCTTCTTCCATTAATCGGCAAGTATGCCGTCAAGGCTCTGCTCCATTCTATCAGGAAAGTTACTTATCTACTACCGCCATAATTATGATGATCTGAACCACACATTTCTAACGCTCAGCAGCGTTGCTTCGATGCGGTTTGAATCTCACAGACCTACTCGTATGGGTATCGGTTGTTGGTGTTGGCCCAGTACATATTTCAGGTTTGTCTCGTGAATGGCAACGTTTCTACAATACCTCCGGTATGGTATTTGGACTGTAATCGTGACTACTGAACAGACTGTAGCGGTATCTACAACGCCACATGCGAACAAAGGGTTATTCTGACGTCACACAAAATCCTGCATCTCGCAAGCAGAGTTTACCGCGCAACTAGCATAGATACAACGCCCCGACATGAATCATCGGGGAGTTCCCATGAGACACAACACCTGTCTGGTCGGAGGATCCTCTCTTTTCCCTTAAAATACCAACCGCTTAAGCCCAAGTACACATGGCGACACATCAAGCTGTATAATTATTTCCAGTTTTAGCTGTCACATTATATTATAGGTTTTTCGTACAATCAGAAGTCAGCTTATACTGGATATGTATAGCTTGGTGTGTATATGTATAGCCGTGCGTGACGGGCGATTTTTTATGGAGTACTGGATTTTGAACTTTTGGTGTTGAGCCGAGCATTGAGATTCCCCAATGGTCCTACCAGTGCGGGAAAAAAATCGTCTCGATAAAGACTTGCCCGCTGGTAGGTGGGGGGGGGGGGGGGGGGGGGGGGGGGGGCTATCTGAGATGTTGCCTGAGATAACTGCGAAGTGACGTGACGCAAAAGCTCAGTCATTCGTCCACTACCGCCTGTCACCGTGCAGCTAGAAGGCTACAAAGATCTTTTGGCGTTTGAATGACATTGAAAGGATTGACATTGAAGGCGTTGTTGGTAAACATTATTGGAATTGCTTAGTAAAATTGTATTAAAAAAAACAAAATGGCGGCGTTAGTCCCGATTTTGACCACACGCCAAAAGACCTTTGTTCAGCCATAAACGGTAGACCCGTAATCAGGTGGATCGTCTGATTATTTGCCCTTAATAGGGAAAATTCTAAAAAGTTTGAGAAAAAACCGAGCCCCACTAAGAACTTATTCGGTGCCAGTAGGAACCGCGGCCTGGACTTGTATTAACTCTCGTTCGCCGATAGAATGCTAACCTTCCGGGCAACTTGCCTGTTGTTTGTGGCCGATCAAAAACAGCTGTGACATACTGACGGGCAGCGGGTGGAGCTTTCTACTACTATTCCAAACACACGCATATAAAAAGCATGCTTAAAATTAGCATGTTCTCGGGGCGTGCTCTGAGCGCTTCTGAACAGGTTTGCTTATGAGCATGCTAGTATCAATTTGATGCAGTCGACAACAGAAGGACAATTCCCACCATAAAAAGCGTTCGGAATCTAGTCGCAATCTCATCGCAACGACAATCAATGCCAAAACTCGTCAACATGTAGGGAAATTACAGGTATTTATGATAAATTGAGACTGAGATCAGGGGGCCTAATAAGGCCACTTTGGCAGAATCATAAAAGGATAACTTATTGGACAGTTAACTGTTAAGTTAATCGTATCAAATCTCATTAGTGAAGAATTTTTCAGTTATTTTTTTTGTCTATGCTAAAATACCAATCAATCCAATCCAAATCGAATCCCAATCTCTTTGATTACACCTACGTAAAGCGGCGAAAAAAAGAAAACACGTACTATCTTCGCCATTTTATAATTCATAATGTTATCCTTTAAGACTGTGAAAGTTGTTAAAATTATGAGAATTGCCCCTCAGGTTATGTGACGCGTCTTCTAAAAAAAACAAATTTGTCGCGCAGAAAATTACAGCATGATTCAGATTGACTTTGCATATTATTGTTTATAATATTCTTGGATGCAAATACGTATCTAGTATCAAAACTACAGTTTAGTTACCTAGACATACAACCATCGAGTTATACCGTTCTGATCCCCCTCCCCCCCCCCCCACCTCTATCCTCTCCTTCTTACATGCATGCAATGAGAGCGACAATTGTTTTTTTTTTAAAAAAAGCTCACCTTTCTTCTTGCCCGTATGTCAACAGCAACAGGCCATCACGTCCTTTGTTAGTGAATTGTTGAAGGGAAAAAACGGCAACAAACTTTTTAATGCGTGAATAGATTTACAAAATGTATCGTCCCTTACGTAATGAAGGATTTTCGGGATTTTTACTTAACAAACTTTGTGAAGAGGGTATTGAGGCCATTAAATTTGTTGAGTTAATTTCGTGTGTTATGTTGTGACCTTTGCTGAAAGGTAGTTGCTAAACGTATGTAGATCGACCTGTAGGCAGGTGGTGTATTTCTGCCTACTGCCATGGGAATAACTGTTACGTTGTTTTTTTGTACCTATACAGCTGCGTTACTAATAAGTAAAGTAGCATTTACCTGAAAACATACGTTTGAGGTTTCCGAGTAATATATTTCATTGTAGTTTGACTTTGTCTTGCACTTGATAGAAGGACTCATTCCTTCAACTATATTTTGTCACAGGACTCTTTAGTTATCACTTAATCACAATAAATTACTTTTCAACAACCTATTAAGTAAATAGGTTTTCACAATTTTGATCAAATATTGTTTATAGTTGCAGTGTTTATTCTATTCTATTTTTAATTATGGCAAGTAAAGCCGATGTCGACTATTCTGCCAATGTCAAAAGTGAATTGGAAAAGCAAGTGTGGGTTGCAGTGTTTACATTTCAAATGACATTCAGTCGAACGTCAGTTTCTGACAGTTAAGCGACATCTGGTGGTCGCCGATTAACAGTTGTAGTCTAATCGATATTTTAAAATATTGATTTTAAACCATCGAAATAATATCGTATGGAGCAATCCTTCATTATTTTCAGCTTTCAGTAAAAATTCATAATAAACTAAATAACCGTAAACGGAAATGAAGTAATTTTTTCATTATGGACTTATTTCTAGAAACTTCTTTGTTTAGGAATCAGATTTTAATCTGTGCATAGTCTTTGACATAATGTGGCCAGGTGATAGATTAGAAATTTCCCGACTAGCTGTTCCGTGATAATTTCCCCAAATTAAACTAGATTTAGCATTAGATATTACAAATAATTTGTTTGTTAGTCTGGATCATGAAGATTCTTATAGTTTCAGCGTTTAAACGTCACGTTGTGTAGTTATTAGTGATTTTCAAGAATTAAAGTATCTTGGTGTAATGTTTATCTTCAGTGATCTTGTGATTGTTTTGCCTGCAATATGGGAGATTTTCGAAATTTTCCGTCGAGTTCCGGTCTGCTATCTATGACAGTATTATGGAATCGTGTTAGCTTTTTTTTCCCGGGGACACGCTTGAGTGACACAACCTTACTTGTTTACATGTTTTAAAAGGATTCCAAATTGCGCATACGCAGACAACTTTACAGCCGGTCAAGGAGTTCCTTGACCGGCTGTAAAGTTGTCTGCGTATGCGGACAGCAGCGGACTAATACTCATGGTTGATTTAGGAAGAAAACACTTGACTGCAAGTTTGCAGTCAAGTGTTTTCTTCCTAAATCAACCGTGAGTATTAGTCCGCTGACTATTATCATAGATTCCTCAGTTGCCAGAGGCCCTTGACGCGGAGTTGATGAACGCCACGTGGGTAATCCAGATTCCTTGTGTCAAAAGGCCATGTTAACCGGCTAATGTTTTAGCCTTTTAGATTTCCAAGCTCGGTCACCTCAAGGAATGTTAATTAGTTTCACCTATATTATTAGGTCTCTCTATTGTCGTTTCCAGGAGAGGCACCTCGAGAGATTCGTCTCGCCGCCAGGATCTAGAGGAGCGTCTGGGGCCTGGACGCGAGACCCGTTCCTCGAGTACGCTTGAAGCCTCCTGCGGAGACAACTGTGCGGCTGGCTGAGTGCGTGTAGCGATAGCGCAGGCGGGACGGTTTTTTTTATATTCCTAAGAATATTTATTTAATTTAATACGGTTTCTATAAGAACCGGTTAGTTTCCTTAGTCCGGTTTTCTACACTGGAAACCGGTCTTCAACCTAATTTAAATTGAGGATCTTGGGTTCGACATTATATGTTCCTCCGGAAGAATATTGGACACCTTCGTCGGCTCCAGGATCCGGGACTCTTATTGTCCCTGGCGCCCATTTACTAATTAATCCCCTTATTAATAACTGGAAGGTCACTTATTAAAAATCTTAAATTTGTGATTTATAATATTTAATTTAAATTAACTTTTTTTAAACGGAACAGTACTGGGTTTATCTTCAACTCCCCACGCCTATAGCTCTTTCTGCTGAAATTTTAGCTGGCTGGCAATTTTAGTAAACTATCTATATTTAACTATCTACTATTTATATTTAATCACCTAAATTAATTCTATAATTACTTTAAACTTTTAATTATAAAGTATTTGAGATAGTTTGTTGTTTCCTTTAATTCCAACACAAAACCACCTGCATAGGTTGCCCTCAGAGGCAACAAATGTTAATTTGTAACATAACGCGCGAGTTTATTTACTTATGTAAATCGACTAATTTGCCTCAAAAATAATATAGTAGCTTACAATAACTTTATGTCAGACCATAATAGCACTTACTAATACAAATATGAATGTATGTCTGTAGGTAATGGATTTATGGTCAAAAATAAAGTTATTATAATTAGTAAATAAAATAAGTAATAATTCATCATCGTCTGCCTAGCCTTTTCCCAACTATGTTGGGGTCGGCTTCCAGTCTAATCGGATGCAGCTGAATACCAGTATTTTACATGGAGCGACTGTCTATCTGACCTCCACAACCCACTGCCTGGGTAATACGATACCCCTTGGTTAGACTGGTTGTCAGACTTTCGGGCTTCTGACTACCCGTAACGACTGTTAAAGACTCACTAATGACAGCCGGGACCAACGGCTTAACGTGCTTTCCGAGGCATGGAGGGGTCACGGTATGTAAGTAGGTCACCCATCCACAGACCAACCGCGGCGAGCGTAGCTTAACCTGATCGATCGACCTGTGCGGCTGTTATTATTTAGTCACGGGCCCCTCAACTAACAAAACAAATAAGTAATAATTAGTAAATAAAAAATAAACCAGCTACCTAATTAGCTTATGACTAGGTATGTTCACTGTCATACATAGTGACAGTATAGTTTATAGTAGTGACGGCACTAATATTCGTTTTTCAATATGATCGAAATTGATGTATTGAGCACTTACAGAGCATAAAAACTCTTGCGAATTCAATCAATCAAGAACGATAAAAATATCCCCACAAAAATCTAGAGACAAGAATGAATCCCCCCTAAATATATTTCTTGAACAATCAAACCTTAACGTAACATATTCAAAGGCATCAGGGATCATATTGATCTTTATCAAAAGAGGCCATGTGGCATGGGTTTGCGGGAGAGGAGTTGAAAGTCAATGAAAGTCTTTAAGAACAATCACAAGACGTCTAATCCAATTGTCATATAAATGTACGTGGGGCGCGAGCGCAATCAATTTACTCACTATAGGTTATCATAGCACAATTCCTCCAATCAATATCGTCTTTTACAATCAATCCATGTGAATGTATCTCTCACTTCTTTTTGTTATTCAATATGGCGGGCCGCCTCCCCAGTCCATGGAGTTATGTCAAATAGACAGTTGACATATCATCTAAAAAAACAATATTAATCAAAGTAGTTGGCGTCGCTGAACCATTTCTCTCGACGCGTCATCATAATATTCTAATCTACCAAAATCTAGAAAGAATAAACACACAATAGGTGCACCACAGTTCACGCAAAAATTCCGGGACAAAAATGCCCGAATGACTTCGAAAATGTAACGCAAATGGAGACAGCTGCTAAGGCTAGGGTGACAAAAATATCGTGTAATAGCGTCCACGGTCGTGAGGTACGTACAACGGGGTGGTCACGTACACGCGTTATAAAGGTGGCTTCGAGCGAGTGGTACATTGCATGAGTTACTCAACGTCCCGCGATATGGATGTGTTTGGAGTACTGTGACTGTGTTTAAGGAACAAAATCGAACTGGTTGCTAATTTAATTGTAAAATTGATTCTTTCTTCTTTTTTTTTTGACGTTGATTTACATTCTGTAATTACTTATACTCACTCCCTGACTTATTACTTGTAATTTTTTATTTAAATGAAAATCGTTTACTTTTACCATGTTTGTAAATATGTGAGCACCATATATCTATCAGATAATTCATTTATGTCATGTTTTCATTTTAAATTCTTTTACCTATTGTGGTATAGTAATTTTATTTTAGGTGCATCGTCTTCACATATTATTATATAATTAATGTATGCAAAATATTGTAAAACATTTTAACGGAGAGTAACGGTGGAGTTTCTTGCCCATTCTTCTCCATACGAAAACTACCTTTTTGGAATGGGCGACTAGAATCAGTTCTATTTTATCGTAATTTTTGACGTTCAAAAGTGCCTTTTATGTGCCTATTTGAAATAAATGTTTTGACTTTGACTTTGGCTTTGGAAGGTAGTCCCGCGATTATATTTTGTCTCATTTGAACATGAATAGCAGTGAGCAGTGGTGAGCCAGTGGTAACGACCGCGGCTTACGAGTTGAAGGTCGCAGATTCGAACCTAGACAGGTGCTTTACTTTGTATGCAATATTTTATCACCACTGCTCTCAAAACGGTTCGGAACTATGGATGGTAAACATCGTGAACAAACCGGCATGTCCTAGAATTAAAATTTCGAACACATGAGACATGTACCAACCCGCACTGGGCCCGCGTGGTGGATTACGGCCCACTCCCTCTCAGAGAAGCCCGTGTCGCAGAGGTGGGAACATTATAGGCTGATTATACTATAAACATAAATACAGAAACTCATGTATCAAATATATGTTTTCTTTAGTAAAATATTTCTTATCTTAAATGGCTAGTAACAATTTAAAAACATAAAAAAATAGTGCATTATGATACATGTGTGCTATGTAGATCATTATGCTCGAGGCGGTGTTATTTGTGAGAGACTCTAATGATCAATGCACACGCGTTTCATACGATGTTTTTCAACACACTTGCGAGGAAAAAAACAGACTATTGTATTGTTAAATATTTAACTTGTTTGGAAAATGGCGCGCTAGTTTTGTTTTTCCGCGCGCCGTGCTAGCCAGCACTAGCGATGCGCGCGCAGGTGTAAATAAAAGCACTGACTCTCATTTTAAATATATTAGTCTATGTCACTGACAAAACCTCTAAACAGCCTATAGCAAAATATGATAAACACAAAATAATGTTTAGACTGATTGTAGTGTTGTCGTATGTCAAATTGTAGTTTAGTTAGTATGGAATTAGAAATTACTATTGGCATAGAGAAATATACATTAGTTCAGTGAGAATCCGCAATAATAGAACGCCAGTCCGGGTCTTTTTCGTTTGGTTTCCGAAGGGACCACGGACAATTTAAGGTAATTAAAATTTTATTACGTTTTTTTGGAATTTGCAGGTCAGTATCAGGTTGTATCTTGATCAAATATGAAAAAGCACGCGTTTTTAATACACTGCATTATGGACATAAAAGCGGTTCAATAAGAGCCACTTTACGAGCAAGAGTACTGAAAATACTTTTACCGACTTAGTTTAAGACCTTTTTAGAACCCTTTTTTAGATCGAGTTGAAAAATCAATATTTAAATCACTGTCTTAGGACTGATAATTATTGATAATTTATTCTTCAGATAAATGTAATCTGACTATTAATACGGCGCCCTTCGCGTCCAATACAATAATGCAATCAGGGTGTTGATGGGGTTGCCCCGGTACTGCAGCGCATCATTCGCTGAAGCTCACGTGGACTGTTTCTACACGGTGATGCGGAAGCGGTGCGCATCCTTGGTCCGTAGGGGGCGGGGCAGATATGATAGCAGGCATAATTGTACGTTTGTGAACCACAGCTGTAAGGTTACGGCTGGGGCTGTCACCGTGCAGCAGTGATGTCACAATCTGTTTTCTGTTTTTGGTTTTGTTTTTGTCTTCGTAAGTGTATTACTAACATAGTTTGTAAGTATGTCGTTACTAACACTCTTATTGCTCGAAGTAAAATTATCATTGTTATAATAAATCAGCCCTAAGGGCTGATTTTTCCATCGCCAGATAACTTTTATTGGAGGAATAAAATTGACGTTTGACAGTTTTTGTATGAAATAACTGTCAAAATTTCAAAATTATTCCTCGGATAAAGTTATCAGTTGATTGAAAAATTAGCCGTTAGAAGAATAAAATTAGCCATACACATCCAACAAAAAAAAAAAAAACTCAAAAGCTCATCCTAGCAAAAAGCCTAGTTACCCTACGAAAAAGATTCGTTCTACGAATTACTTTGAAGTGAGCTGAGTACGTCACGGCCACATCACATCTATCAACTTCTACGTATGTATTGGTACAGACGCCAGTACATCAAGCTACCCGAAACTGTCAAATTTCCCCAATCAACTTTGAACCTTATGCGTTGGCGGTAAAGTAGAAAATCTATTAAAGAAATTAGACAGATTCAATTAGCTTGATGTGCTGGCGTTTGTACATTCACAAAAGACTTGTTCATATTCACCATTATATAGATTTTTGGTATAACCTTGTGGGAAAATGGCGTATTCTGTCGTTAATTTCAACATTTTGAGGTAATGACTGGAAATTCTAAATATAGGTATCTAGTTTGCGTAATAAAATTAGTAAGCTTGATATTGTTAACGTTATAAAGACTTACATAATAATATGGGGTATAGGGGTATCATATTACCCAGTAACTGGGTTGTGGAGGTCAGATAGGCAGTCGCTGCTCTGAAAATACTGGTATTCAGCTGCATCTGGTTAGACTGGAAGTCGACCCTAACATACTCGTAGTTGAGAAAAGGCTAGGCAGATGATTATGATGATGATAAAGACTTACATATCGAGTAATTACATGCCGAAGGTGCGTCTCTGCGATACGCACATGCCGAAGGATAGAAGTATTCCCGTTTGAGCACCTATACATGGTGTTCTACCCATGAATATAAACAACTTTCACAATGGGACCAACTCTAAAATCACGAAAAAAATCAGCTGTTTCATACATTTTAGTCAAATAGGTATTGAAGTTTTGTATGAAACAGCTGATTTTTTTTTCGTGATTTCAGAGTTTGTCCCATAGTAAAAGTTGTTTATATTCATGAGTAAGGACACCATGTATAAATTTGGATGGTCTTTGAAAGGTAACCCTGTGTATTGAGCAACAAAGGTATTCCCATTTGAGCACCAGTCAATATTTTACCTCACTGACATCGCGGCCTGTCGTCATCGTGGTACGACCGCGAGGTATCGCAGTGTGGCATCCTCGGCCTGTAATTATACTTATATTCAAGCGCAGGCTATTTATTGATTGGCTGTGAAGAAACTTTGTCAAGCTATTGCTTGCCAAGACCAGCTGGTCTATTTTATAAAGATTTTTTATTTTGGGTGGAAAAATAATCAAATAACTTCTTCCGCTCTGAGCGGAGCGTGTTAAACTGACTAAAACCCACCCGTGTTCCTTCAGTTGCCTGTGCCAGGGGCCACGGTATCTCTTTGGAACAACACGCGACCCGGGCAGGCATCGGCCCTAGCGGACCCCGTCATTTACCCCGGCTGACACCTCTTTGAGTCGCGCGTGGAATACGACGCGCCGCGCGCCGTCGACCCGGGCCTGGTCCTTACCGGATGGTGAGCTGCCCATTGCTCGCCGTCCGCAAGCCCGCGCCAACGGTGGCCGGAATCGGCTGTCGATTCCCTACGCATTCTGTAAAGATCTCACTTGAAGTCTTAGCTCTCCTTCCACCTGACGCTAGGGATTGACGCTATTGACAGCTCACTTCAAACTCACTTCACCTCAGTTTTCACGGTGAGTTTTACGGAATAAATAAAATTCAAAGTTTTTTAATCTTATTTTATTACTGGCAGCGCCCGCGGTTCCACTCGCATAAGTGTCGATCCCATAGGAATATCGGAATAAAAACTATCCTATGTCCTTTCCCGGGACTCAAACTATCTCTCTACCAAATTTCATCTAAATCGGTTCCGCGGCTTAAGCGTGAAGAGGTAACAGACAGACAGACTCACTTTCCCATTTATAATATTAGTATGGGAATCCATACATGAATATGATCCATATATTCATGAATATGAACAGACTAAGTAAGGATCGTAGTCGTTCAGCTGTGGTTTCTGCCTACCCCCATTGAATGAAAGCTTGAGTTTTTGGTATGTGTATGTGTGTTAAGGTTCAAGTTTATTAACCACGTAACTCTTAGTAATAGGTATGTAATTTTAATTACTTACAACATTAATTAAGCCTTTTAACGATTAGGTATATTGTTTACTTTCATAAAGTAAACTATTCAGTAACCCTTATCGGGCTTGGCGGGAACGAACAGGTAAACAAGATGGCGCCTAAACACACACGTGAAGGTGTGGCTATAAATGTGATATAATTATGTGTTAATGGATTTTGTGCTTGGCCAGAATGCAAACGCGGATGCGGGGCGGACGCGGCGCGGCGTACTCAAACATAAGAACTTCATTTGAGCGTCCATAGTGGGCATACGGGCGCGGTGAGTAGCGCGGGCTGCTGGGCGCGGGGAGCACGCGGGCAACTCACGCCATAACTCGTTCATACAAGATGGCCGCAGTGAGTGCGGGCGGGGGCGGCCCAGCCCCCCGGGGTTCTCAACTAGTTTGAGAACCCCGAGCTTTTTCTAGTAAAAATAAGTCTTCTTCATCCTTATTATATTTTGACAAACACTGGAAACGACAACACTCAGAACGACTGCGGACAGGCAGACTGCGCGCGTTCCCGCACCAGCGCCGCTCCCCGCCCCGCGCTGCCAGTCTATCCACTCACTAAGTGTCCCATCTTTTCTTAAAATTCTGCTGTGGGATGGTAACCTACAGATAGTGGATATGGCACGATGAGTATCTACATATTTCTATATCTACGCCAATATTTCCTCTGTTCCGAAGAGAGTGCTAATACTACTAGAAGTCCTCAATGCATAAACGCCACGGTTTACAGATCATAGATGATTATATCATCATCATCATCATCATGGCCCTTGTGGATTGTAGCTGAAAATCAGCGTCAGGTGGTACACCTTATTGCGGGCCGCCTCGTCGGGCACCTGGTGAGGACGGGGCCGGATCTTGCGGACAGCCAGTTCGGTTTCCGCAAGGGGCGCTCGACGGTGGACGCCATCATGCGCGTGAGAGCCCTCACGACGGGGGACGCGGTGTCCCAGGGTGGGGTCGTCGTGGCGGTGTCACTCGACATCGCCAACGCGTTCAACACCCTCCCCTGGAGCACCATTGTGGAGGCACTCCGGTATCACCGGGTGCCGCCCTACCTCCGTCGAATAGTCGAGGCGTATCTGACGGAAAGAGCCGTCAGCTACCCCGGTCGCGAAGGGGAGTGGAACTGGCGAGAGATGTCGTGCGGTGTCCCACAGGGATCGGTCCTGGGGCCGCCTCTGTGGAACATCGGGTACGACTGGGTGCTGCGCGCCGACCTCCCTGATGGCGTCAGCGTGGTTTGCTACGCTGACGACACGCTGATCCTGGCGCAGGGGAGGTCGCATCAGGCGGCGGCCGACGCGATGACACGCGGGGTTGCGATAGTCGTGGAGAGAATCCGGGAATCAGTTGGGTCTCGAGGTGGCATTGCACAAGTCCGAGGCCATGTCGTTTCATGGGCCCCGGAACGCGCCGCCATCGGGATCCCAACTAACGGTAGGAGGGGTTCACATCGGCGTCGGGATGACGATGAAATACCTGGGTCTTGTCCTCGACAGCCGGTGGAACTTCATGGAGCATTTCCGACGTTTGGCCCCCAAACTGGAACGGGCCGGGGCCGCCTTCAAACGGCTCTTGCCCAACCTGAGGGGGCCAAACGCCTCCTGCCGGAGGCTTTACGCGGGGCTCGTGCGGTCCATGGCCATATACGGGGCCCCGGTGTGGGCGCGTTCACTGCGGCGGCGAGCCGCCCACTACCTGAACGCGCCCCAGAAGGTGGTAGCCATAAGGGCTATCCGGGGCTACCGCACGATCTCTGGCGAGGCGGCAAGCCTCCTTGCCGGACTGCCGCCATGGGATCTGGAGGCGATAGTCCTCGCGCGCCTGTATGAGTGGCGCGCGGAGGCACTACGCCGGGGGGAGGATCCGCTTCCGCGGCAAATCGCTGCGGAGCGGACGGATCTCCGGCGCGATCTCATGGCGGCATGGAAAGAGCGACTGTCGCAACCCAGCGCAGGGCACGCCGCGATAGCGGCGATAAGACCCCTCTTTGAGGAGTGGCTAGAGAGGCGCCACGGCGCCCTCACCTACCGCCTGACGCAAGTCCTCACCGGACACGGAAGTTTCGGGAGGTACCTGCACATCATCAGGCGGGAGGAAACGCCCGGGTGTCACCATTGCCAGGATCGCCCAGAGGACACGGTGGAGCACACGGTGGAGGTCTGCCCCGCTTGGGCGGAGCACCGCCGTGTCCTCGTAGAGGCGATTGGCAGCGATGGCGACCTCTCGCGTCCGGCCCTGGTGCAAGCCATGGTCCGGGGCGAGAGGGAGTGGGAGGCAGTCACCTCCTTCTGCGAAGCAGTCATGCTAGCGAAGGAGGTGGCGGAACGGCTCAGGGTGAGAGCCTCCCGTCCCAGCCGCCGCGGGAGACGCTCCGGGCGTCGGGAGCCGCGTGACGACTCCCGGCCACCGTAGGCGCGGGCCTGCGGGCGGAGAGTAATGGGTAGCTCACCGCCCGATCAGGACCAGGCCCGTGCCGGACGGCGCGTACGTGTTCCACGCGCGCCTCAAAGAGATGTCAGCATCGAGGAGGGGCCCCTTAGGGCCGAAGCCTGCCGGGTCAGCGGGATTGTCCGAAAGGGTTACCGCTGGCCCGGAACATAAAGGGCTAAGGAAGGAACACGGGTGGGTTTTAGTCAGTAAGAGTCTGACACTCCCTTCCGCTACACCCAGAGCGGGAGGAGTCATTTGATGATTTCCCATCCTCAAAAAAAAAAAAAAAAGGTGGTACACCTTGTGTTTTCATCTGGCATTATGCTGAGCTGAGGCCCTTTTGGCATTATAGTATTTGTTTTCTGTTTTTATAGTTTGATGTATATAACGGGGAAGGTATAGCGTGTCTCGATATTATCAGTAATATTTGAATTAGAGTGGGCTACAGTGGGTTGTGGGTGTTGGATAATGCGCAATAGAAAAACGGTTTCCAGTTCAAATCAGATTATAATTTCACGAACAATTTAATCACGCTAGCAAATTACACACTAGGTACACGACAAAACCAGATACGGAACGCGGGACAGTTTCTGAGCACATGTTGTTCGTACGATGTTCAATGTCCAAGAGAGCTCCACATCGTTCTTGTCGCACAGTCCTCCAGCGTCGACCCCCCACGAACTCAGGCTAGACTCTGTCATGCGCCACCAGACGGCGCTAGCGTTCCGATTCCGGTCAAACGAATGACTACGTCGAAGCTTGTCGTCACAGCGCTTCCGCCTCGTTGTCAAGTCAGCTCCCGTACTAATGACGTTTCCGACATATATTTATTTTGCTGTAATGCCAATAAACTCATTTTTCTTTCTTTCTTTCATACAATTTGTGGCGATATATACAACATCATCAGCCTACAGCAGTCCACAGCTGGACATAGGCCCCTCCAGTTACTCCTATATCTACAACGCCATACCCAATTTACGCATTACATTGACGTCACGAAAAGGGGCCGGGGCTAAATAATAACAGCCGCACAGGTCGATACATCAGATTGAGCTATGCTTGCCGCGGTTGTTCTGTGGATGGGTGACCATCTTTACATACCGTTAGCCCTCCGTGCCTCGGAGACCACGTTAAGCCGTTGGTCCCGGCTGTGATACGTGGATCTTTGACAGTCGTTAGGGGTAGTCAGAAGCCCGAAAGTCTGACAATCAGTCTTATCAAGGGGTATCGTATTACCCAGTAATTGCATTGTGGAGGTCAGATAGGCAGTCGCTCCATGTAAAATACTGGTATTCAGCTGCATTCGGTTAGACTGGAAGCCGACCCCAACATAGTTGGAAAAGTCTAGGCAGAGGATTGACGTCACAAAAAATCCTGCAAAGCGTAAGCAAAGTTTACTACGCGACTACAATACAATGTCCTGACATCACTTGTCGGGCAGTAGCCCACTAGACACAACACCCTATGGAAGGTGAGTGAACTTTCCACCCTGTTCCTGATACCTCTGCAAAATTCTTCAAAAGATTACAATGTTTTGTGTTGAAATTAGTTCACAGCTTGAACACAATAATCTTAAGAATAAACGACCTTTAATCATTGACCTATAACTTCCAACATTTCGAACCCATAATCTCTCATTTATAAATAATTCTCCATCGTAAATCCCTTCCCATAATAGCTGCAGTGAAGCCCATTGATCGAATCACAACGACTACCGTCCGAGTTAACCAACATGTAACGGAGGAAATGCTTAATAAACCGCCAAATTGGACCCCCCCTCCCCCCACCACACGATGTAACAGGTGAAGTATGACCCATAAAATTATATTAGTGATATAAATGGAGGGACCAGAAGACGTGGAGTTGGTGGATTTTGTTAAAATTATTTATGGTTTGTTTAGTAAAGAAATAATGCATGGTACGCGTAGAGTATTAAAGGAAACTAGGAAAAATACCCGGTTGTGTGCTAATTTGCAGTTGTTTTTTAAATGTTTTTTTTTAAATCTTTCAATCTGTTACTTTCTCTGTTTCTGTGCTGCTGCCATTCTTCTAACTTCTTCAGACCTAATAAGTTACTGCTATTTAGAACACATTTGTCTGTGTGGTGCCGGACTTAAAGAATAGCACCACCCCTTACTTCCCGTGGGTGTCGTAAAAGGCGACTAAGGGTCTTACCGGAGAATGTGCAGCAGCGTTCTCTATGCATTCCACCATCATACCATACTGCGATCGCCAACCCGCCTGCCAAGCATGGCGATTATGGCAAACCCCCCCCAAAATTGGGTGAGGCCTATGTCCAGCAGTGGACGTCTATCAGCTGAAATGATGATGATGATGATGATTTAGTACACTGCACATCCAGCTACCCAAAACTGTCAAATTTTCTCAGTCAACTTTGAACCTTATGCTTTAGCGATAAAGTTGAAAATCTATTAAATGAAATTGACAGATTGTAGTAGCTTGATGTGCTGGCGTCTGTACTTAAATTATCTTAACATATAGGGTGGGAGGGGTATCGACGCGCAAACTATTACCATGGATTTAGTAGGTACATGATTCTAAACCAAAAATAACCGATCGATTAAATCTTTCAACCTAAGAGGTTGAAATATTTAGTCAGTAATTAAAAAAATATCCTGTTACATAGGTACATTCTTCTTCTTAGCGTGTCGATAGCAATCTAAATGGATCGGCCCAGAATTCAGCTACTCTTACTTGTTTGGCGCCATCTCCAGCGTCCACCAGTTCCTGTAACGTGCAGCTGACAGGACACGCTGGAAATGATATTAAGTGTCCCACCGTTTGTGGAACAGCACCACATTTACACTCCAAGGTGGAGTCGTCTATGAATGTCCACGTGAACAGGTTTTAAGAACAAAATTGAACAAAATTGTTACTATATTATTACGTATACTTAGGTCAAGGTATGTATCTATGGGTCTTTGTTACCTGATAATAAATGGTTTATTATTTATTAATTTTCCTTGCTTCGGCCAACCTAGGTCCGGAGTCTGTTTAAAGATTTCCAGGTTACTAAGGTAACTCATGTCCAGGTGCCCGGTCTTCAGCGGGTGGAACGAACGGTTCGGGCACATTTTGACCGTGTAGGTTGCACTTTTCTATGTAACGTCAGATTTTTTTTATTCCTGACGAAAAATGTCTACGCTCCCCGTCTAGGACCATGTGCTGCATTCATGGTTACCGTTTGCGTTAAGATGTTCCTGCGACTCCGTTTATAAAAAAAAAAAAAAAACTTGATAAGACTTCTGAAAGTAATGTGTTACGTTCCGATAACTTCGTATAATCTTTTAACTCAACGTTGCATTTTTTACTAAAATACTATGTTAATATTATTTTTAACGATAATTAAATAATATTTTAATAAAAAAAGTTTAATATTATTATAAATAATATTAAAATATTATTTTAGTAAAACCTGCAGCGAATATACATCTCAACAAAACTCCTTTGTAGACACCCTCTCACTCTTCTAGACCTTGTGGGTATCAATATGGAAAAAAGCAGTGCTCCTATACAGTATGTAACAAAACCTTGACCGATCTGAGAGGATGTTGGAATACTTCAAATAAAAAAAAGAAATACTCTAATTTTTTTAAATGGGGAACTTTGTCTGTTGAAACTCTGGCGGCCATCGACAAAACATAACTTAGGTACCTACTTCTATTAAAAAATTTGATAATTTTTCTAAATTTGACCATTTTCTAAAATTGAAACGTTTTTCGAGATTGGGTTAATTTTGGTACTACATATAATCGTAAATTTTAAATAGTTATAATAATACTTTTTATTTTCAATAACAATAATAATTTTATTAATTTTTGGCCATGTTTTACGACCCGAAAAAAACCTTTCGGATCGAATTTTTTTACACATTGTATATAACCTGGGTCTAGAAAAAGTCCTGCGTTTTATAGAAGTATAGTCACTACCGCTGACGTCACGTGTCTCTTTATCGGTAGTAAATCGTAGTTTAGGATGACGTCGTCATAATTTTGGTAGTAGGTATAAAGTGTACCATCAATTATTTAATATATTTCCTAGTTCACGTTAATGGTTCGTCTGGAACGGTGGAATGTTTATAGTATAGGTATAAGGAAACTCGAGAAAGTTTGTCTTTCATACGAATAAGCAAAAAATAAGTGTTATTCCGGTCTGATCCCCTGGACCCCTCCTCCATCCCCCCCCTCCTCGATCCCTTGCTAGTTCTTCTTCTATTTTAATCTCTGTCTTATCCACTTAAAACTTTCTCATTCGGGTTGGTTATGATAATCTGATGTGGCAATTTAATAGAAAGCGAGGGCTATACTTGGAGTTTCCCTACGCGTTTGAATCAGAAATGAAAACATATTTAAGAGAACCAAGGTAGCCGAAATAGCCTGAAGAACCGCCAAAGCTGAAGTGGCAGTGTGCAGGGCACATGGGTCGAAGAACAAATGGCCGATTGTGTTGTGGAGTGGCAACGACGTAGGTACCAGGAGACGTAGAGTTGGAAGGCCTCCTACAAGGTGAAGTGATGACCTGGTAAAGGCTGCAGCAATTCGCTGGATGAGGGAAGCACAGAACCGGTCGGAGTGGAATGAATTTAGTATGTGTTTGGTAATGTAGTGTATTCATGATTTTTACAGTTAAGAAATAAACTGTCTTTTCTAAATCGATTGAAGTTTAACCGATGTGGATGCAACAATAACCAAACTCCAGTCACTGCTGGAAATAGGCTTCTTCAAATTCACAACAAAGCAAAACTGATCCGATGTTCAGTGCTTCAAACGCTAACTAAGCCAGAGAATAGTAAACTCAGGCACCAATAAATGCTGCAAAAATACTAACACGAAAACATACTCGAAGCAATCCTTTCGCAAAAACTTCATTTAAGGTTTTATACGCAGTGTATCCATGAAAAAACTCATTTCGAGTTAATCCTCTATATAAAGAAACTTCCCCGTCCGCACGCTGAGGCCAACGCTAAAACTAGAATGTACTGTACTAAACTTTTTCGTCTAAATTATTTATTACGCTCCGTAGTTCGTTCGCGTAAAATTTTCATACCCTTTGTTATATGTTACTCGTATTGTTTTTCTGGTTTTTTTTTCGTATTTTTTAAACCAATAAAAATAACGTATTCGGATTGTTTCAATAGATAAATCTAATTTTAGTCAACGAATTGGTTTTAGCTGTGAAATTGTTTAGAGTTGAATAAAAATAGCGAGGTAAATTTTTTAGTGTTGTGCTGCAAAGTTCGGGAACGCTTTTTGATTATTTTGTCGATAGATATGCTTTTAACTATAGTTCTTTATTGAATGTGGTTTGGATTAAATACGTTTTCGTTTATTTTTGTACAGACGCCAGCACATCAATCTGTCTAATTCCTGTAATAGATTTTCAACGTTATCGCTACAGCATCAGGTTCAAGGTTGATTGGGAAAATTTTACAGTTTCGGGTAGCTTGATGTGCTGGCGTCTATACTTTAATTCGATAATGACCAAACATCACGCCTGGTTTTCCCCAAAGAATTAGACAGAGGTCAGAGAGGCAGTCGCTTCATGTAAAATACTGGTATCCAGCTGCATCTGTTAGACTGGAAGCCGACCCCAAGATTTTAACGAATAAAGAACTGATTGCACAAGTTATAAAGGGTTTTATTTGTGAGTAAAACAAGACAGTAAAAGATATAAAGAAACATATAAAGTGACATAAGTCGTAGACTCCTTATAACACCAAGAAGGTGCGTAGCCTTACTTCTTTACATCCCGTCTTGTTTTTCTAGCTCTATGTTAGGCCTATAAGAGCACTTAGCTCTTTTATCTGTGGCTTGAATAGCGGCTTGGTTAGGAAGTCGGCTAGTTGCTTCGCTGCTTCCACTTTCAAGACATTGAGGTTTCCTGCAGTCACACATTCGCGTACAAAGAAATGTCGTATCTGAATATGTTTCGTCCTCTGATGTCTTTCGTACGGTGGGTCATGGGCTAAACATATCGCAGACTCACTGTCAAGATGAAGTTCTGTATGGACGTCTCCAGTTACCATAAACTCCAGGATTTTCTTTAGCCACAAGACTTCTCTGGCCGTTTCGCTGGCAGCCACAATCTCGGCCTCTGTGGAGGAAATCGCAACTGTCCTCTGCCTTTTGCTTTGCCAGGCGATTGCTCCTCTTGAATATAGACAGACCATTCCGGAAGTAGATTTCCCTGTAGTATAATCTCCCCCATGATCTGCGTCACTAAAGCTTTGAAGGCATTTCGTCGTAGTGGAAGATTGATAAGTAATCCCATGGTCGATGGTGCCTTTGATGTAACGGAAGATCCTCTTCACTCTCGCCACATCCTCAGGTTTGGGATTGTCTAATGTTCTTGAGACAACACTTACAGCGTATGCTATATCTGGTCTTGTCCCAACTGTTAAATAAGAAAGTGCACCAACAGCTTGTCTGTACGGGAATAGATCTTTCTCATTAACTTGTAAATTAGCATCTTTGACTATCGGTGTTACAGCAGCTTTACAATTCTGCATGTTAAATTTTTCTAGTAGACGCTTGGCATAACCCTTTTGATCAATTTTTATTGACCCATCAGTTTTTCTGTCAATTTCAATTCCCAAAAAGTACGAGCCAGATTTCGTCGTGATCTTGAATCGCTCTCTCAGTTCACATAAAAATCTCTCACTCTCTTGTGGGTTCGCGGAAGCAATCAACCCGTCGTCAACGTATAACGCCAGAATCAGCTTCTTATCCTTGCTGTCCTTGTTTCTTACGAAAAGACAGGGATTCCAACAACGAGGAGCCTGCTTAAGGCCGTATAGACTCCTCTTGAGTTTGCATACCTTGCCTGAAGTATCATTGTACCCTTCAGGGGGCTTCATATAAATTTACTCATTTAAGCTTCCATAGAGGAACGCGGTCGAAACATCAAATTGTGACAGAGTCAAATTTTCTTGTGCAGCGACACTCAAGATAGCTCTTATCGTGCTCGTTTGGGCTTCGGGACTAAACGTCTGATAATAGTCTAGCCCTTTCTTCTGCGAGTAGCCTTTTATTACTAAACGAGCTTTATATTTGTCAACCGTTCCATCAGGATTGGTTTTAATCTTGAAGATCTACTTACAGGGTATCGCTTTCCTCCCTTTAGGTAGTGCCACCATATCCCAAGTTTGGTTGTCTTTAAGAGATTTAATTTCGCTTTCCATTGCTTTGCGCCATTTGTCTGCTTTAACGCTTTCAATCGCTTGTTTGTATGTGGTTGGCTCTAATATAGGTTCATCGAATTTGGATAGTGTATGACAGACGTTGCAGACAAAGTAACGGTATCGGCTTGGAGGTCTTAGATTATCGCGATTCCTTAGAGTCATTCTACCCTCGTTCTCTGTTTCAGTTATAGGAATTTGGGCACCATCATCTTCTGTATCATCGTAAACATCTTCATTCCCAGTTTGAAACCCTTGTGCTATGTCATCGTCTTCATCATTCACTTCATTATTTCCGATATTTAACCTGTCTTCTGTTTCAGTGCTTTCATCATTGACAACTTCTTCGTCACTGACTACTTCCTCTTCGTCATTGACTACTGGTTCATTATCACTGACTGAAACTTCTCCTTCTCCTTCCACAACAATATCTTTGCTAGATCCATACTTGAATCCCAAAAACTCTAAATTTAATTTGTTGTTTTCTGACCAGCTACACTTCTTTTGCTCTGTCTTGTACTCAGGCTCAGTATCATCAGTAGGCTTTGATTTTGTCTCTGCCAAATCATCTGCTTCTCTAAGCAAGGGGTATTCTTGGAAGACGACGTCACGTGACCGGATTAATTTGTGATGTTCCTCATCCCAAATGCGATATCCTTCATCGCCGTCATATCCGATTAAGATTCCCTTCTGAGCCTTTTTGTCCAACTTCTTCCATTTCTCTTTTGGATGGTATGGGTAGCATGTAGTTCCAATTACACGCAAGTGTTTTATTCTTGGTTTCTTGCCATACCATAATTCATACGGTGATTTCTCGTCAGGTCCTGGACCCGTTCTATTCAAGATATACACCGACGTCGAAATCAGTTCAGCCCATAAGCCCGCTGGCATCTCTCCATGGGCGTACATTATGGCCCTCGCCATCTCCACAACAGTCCTGTTCTCTCGCTCAGTAGGATTCTGCTGTGGTGTGTAAGGCATCGTCAACCTCTGTACGATACCCTCTTTTTGCAGTATGCCTCGAACTTCAGAATTGTTAAATTCACCTCCATTGTCACTCAAAATCTCTTTCACTTTTACACCGGCTGTCTTGACTTCAGCTAGCATTAGTGATAGCTTTTGGTGGACTTCCGACTTTTCTCGCATCATATATACCCAACGGTACCTGGTATGGACATCTTTAAATAGCACGAAGTATCTCTTCTTTCCATAAGAATACAGGAAAGGGCCGCAAACATCTGTACAGATCAACTCTCCAGGTCGGGTTGCCTTCTCTCTGGTACCAAATCTCAGTCGGTGAGATTTTTCATAGACACAACCTTCGCATAGATCCTTGTTCATCTCTGTTTTGATGTTCATTTCTTTCTCCAGTAACTTCTTTACATGTGCTTTGCTTTGGTGTCCAAAACGCTCATGATAAAGTTGAAGAAGGTTCTGCGTTGATAACTGATTGATTTCTGCAGGCTTTAAACATGTCATTTCTAGTTTGTAGAGATCGCCATGCTTTGCTCTCTTACCAATTAGTCGCTTTTCGCCGTTCACCTTGAAAATGCAAGTCGTTGGAGTGGACTCGAATGTGCTGTTCTCTATTGCATCGTGCGCCGCAAGAACTGAGAAAAGATTTCTGCTTATAGTTGGTACACACCATACATCCTTTAACATAATTTGATGTACTTCACCATCTACTAGTGCCTGTGCTTTAATGGTGCCAATCCCTACTGCTTGGATTGTATTACCATTTGCCCCTCGTACTGTATGCTTGCTCTTAAAATGGCTGAACTCGACAAAAAGATCGTCGTTGTTTGTTACATGGCTAGTTGCTCCATTGTCCACGTAAAAATTTTTCGCATCTTTAGCTTTGTCACCAGTTATGTATAAGATAGTCATGTTGACATTTTTGCTGTCCTTTTCTGACTTCTTTGGCCTTCCATCACTGATCCATTTCTCACATTGTCTTACAAAGTGACCGAGTTTTCCACAGTACTTGCACTTTTTCTTATCTTTTCGAGACTTTTCCTTGCTTTCTTCTTTGTTAGCGGTTTTTACTTCCTTCTTTCCTGTCTTTACCCATAATGCTTCGGCAGTGCTGCTGCCTTCATTGCCTTTATCGTTTTCCTCCTTTCCTTTCCCAAGAATCAGTTCATGGGAGCACAGCTGGACAGTGAGGTTATCGACTGTGCGCTCATTCTTCGTCATCAAAAGCCAGCTTGATTCGAACGTCATGTATTCCGGCGGTAATGTGTCAAGAATTTTGTAAATTAATAGTATATCTGGCAGATCCTTTTCCAGGTCCATAGCACTATGTAACTCATACCATAAATTCTTGAGCGTCGAAATATGAGTCGCCATATCATGCGTAGCATCTTTCTTGTATGAGAAGAAAGTCTTGCACATCACGTACCTCTTATCTACGGTGCAGCCTCCGTAAAGTCTGTGTAATTCATCCCACATGTCCTTGGAGTAAGTAAAACGCATCATTTTTTTGAGTATGTCATCTGTTAGATTTGACGTTAACAGGACGGAAATTATGCTGTCGAGTTTGTCGTACTCACAAACTTCTTTTTCGTACTTCTGCTTGGCTTCTGCTGTGGCACCAGGCAGTAATGTTGGCCTCGGTTTTCTTCCTTCCAACACATCTCTTGCCCCAGGCAGCCCCTTAAGTACCATGAAAACCCTAAACTTCCACGTGTTGAACTTATTGGCATTTAAGTCCCCGAGTTGAATCTTTGAAACGTCTGCAATAGATCTATCCATCTTGAATGCAGATCTCGTTCCGTCGAATTTTCAAATGTTTTTTTCGGAACTTTGTTTTGGTTTTGCCACCGAAACGAAATGTGCCAATCTACACCCTCAGATCAATTCGAAAGATTAATTCTCTGCTACCATTTTAACGAATAAAGAACTGATTGTACAAGTTATAAAGGGTTTTATTTGTGAGTAAAACAAGACAGTAAAAGATATAAAGAAACATATAAAGTGACATAAGTCGTAGACTCCCTATAACACCAAGAAGGTGCGTAGCCTTACTTCTTTACACAAGATAGTTGGGAAAAGGCTAGGCAGATGATGATGATGATGATTAGACAGAGGTGTAGGTATCTATAGCACGAAGTTTCCCATCATCTTAAAATACTTTTTTTGCTTTAGAATATACAAACATTTTAAAGCAAAAAGAGTATATAATATATAGATAGATGTACAAACATCTATCTATATAATATATAAAATTCAAAGTCCTCACTGAATGATAAATCAACGCACAGCCTAAACCGCTGGTCAGATACATCCAAATTGGAGGGTATTTTCTTTGTGAAGAGTAGGTATCCACTAAGGAAGGGTTTTTCGAAATTCCACCTCTAAGACGGTGAATGGGGGAGGGTGAAATTTCACGCGGACAAAAGCCTAAAACTAAATGGCAAAGTGTGAGAATACTACAGTTATACCTCTAGTCCAACCCTTTGAAGATACCAGGAATTATGTTATAAAAATAGAATTGATTGCAAACAATTGATTTACTTTTCCGTTTTTTATTTTTCATTCAATTGCAAGAGAATAATCGAGTTGTGTCTCTATTTGTTATAGGTATTTCTAGTTAAATGAAACTAGAAAGCAGTGGCTCAGTGGGCTGGCCATTTTTGTCGATGGAACAGACGAGTCCTGGAGTGGAGACCGCGTATCGGCAAGCGTAGTGTGGGACGCCCCCAGCTAGATGGACCGACGACCTAAAGAAGGTGGCTGGGACGGCCTGGTTGCAGAAGGCGGAGGACAGGGTATTGTGGCGCGGCCTATGCCCAGCAGTGGACTACAATAGGCTGAGTTGATTGGTAAATGCAATAGAATAGCATGATTTAACTGATCAAACCACGATAAAGGCCCATTACAGTAGAAAATCAATTGTGTCTAATTAGCTGTGATAAGGCGGTTAAAAACGTAATAACAAGTTGGTAATTTTTTTTTATTGCCTCCTTTGTTTTGTCTTTGCCCATCTCTTCGGTGAAAAATGTATCATCATCATCATCATCATCATTTCAGCCGATAGACGTCCACTGCTGGACATAGGCCTCCCGCAATTTTGGGGGGGGTTTGCCATAATCGCCACGCTTGGCAGGCGGGTTGGCGATCGCAGTATGGTATGATGGTGGAATACATAGACGCTGCTGCCCATTCTCCGGTAAGACCCTTAGTCGCCTTTTACGACACCCACGGGAAGTAAGGGGTGGTGCAATTCTTTAAGTCCGGCACCACACATACTGAAACCACACAGAAAAATGTATAGTAACAACTGAATTTCGCTAGCCATGTCTATGTCTCGTGTCAAAGGAGGCGAGCTTATTGTCAACATAGGAGGACAAATCCAGATTCTGAGCTACTACTGATAAAATCCTACTACAATATTATAAATGTGAAAGTTTGTATGTTTGGATGTTTATTGCTCAATTACACAAAAACGGCTAAAAGGATTTAGATGAAATTTGGCACGTTGATAGTTTAAAACCTAAATTTACACATAGGATACTTTTTATCCCGGTAGTACATTCCTGTGATAAATTTCCGACATCCACGTAGGCAAAGCCTAGTAGCAAAAGCTAGTCATCATTTCAGCCGAAAGACGTCCACTGCTGGACATAGGCCTCCCCCAATTTTGGGGGGGTTTGCCATAATCGCCACGCTTGGCAGGCGGGTTGGCGATCGCAGTATGGTATGATGGTGTAATGCATAGAGAACGCTGCTGCCCATTCTCCGGTCTCCCTTAGTCGCCTTTTACGCCACCCACGGGAAGTATGGGGTGGTGGTATTCTTTAAGTCCGGCACCACACAGACATTATTACAGACGGCATTATTATTGTTTGTATTATTCACTAGCAAAAGCTAGTGAATAATACAAACAATAATAATACTCACACTATAGTAATATAATATAATATAGTCAAACAAATTTTACAACCAAACTAATTCACCGCAGAAAATTCCGCTCGCAGACAACTTTCCCAAACAGAACTAAAAACAGATAAGCTTTATAAAAAGCCCCGGTAATCTCAAAAGGGAGAAACGAGTGACCAATACCAGACAGTTGTGGCCGAGTACTGTACACAGAGGAGTGACAAAATGGTGTGTTAGCAATATTTTTTTATGGAACGGCATCTTTTCTCGCAGTTCACCCTAGCAGTGATAAATGATAAATGATTTTATTCTTGTAAGTAGGTTTGTACAAACACTTTTACACGTCAATCATGTTTTTTTTTAAACTGGATGAGTTTGGCGTTTCCTATCTGACTACTCTGAGAAGAAAGGCCGAAACAAACTCAGAGGACACAGTTTTTTTTAAAGTCCAGAGTGCCTAGAAAGGATTAGGTGGTACTTGGTAGTGTTAGCAATGAGCATTCTGACCTATAAATAGTAAAAAATATAAAGCCTTTTTCAAGGATTCGGCTATCAATTAATACAAAAAGTATTTATCAATAATCCGACTGGTAATTCCAGAGTTTAGCGCGTTCATACAAAAAAAAAGCTCTTTAGCTTTATCATTAGTATATTAATGTAATGATAGAAAATTAATATTAACCTTACTGAAAATTCGATATTTTGTCAATTTATAAAAACCGGGCGAAGCAGTGCCCCTGCTTCGCCCGGTCGCCCCGCATCCTTTCTTTGAAATAGCACGTCTAATAATAAATTATTAGACGTGCTATTTCAAAGAAAGGATTAAGTGTTTGTCCACACGCTTTTGGAAAAGACTTTTGTCATCATTGAGAGTAACATTTAAAGCCGATGTGACTTGTCCCGACATTTAACTGTTGTGAGATCAAACAATAATGAAAAAAATATTTGATTTACACAGTTAATTTGTGTCCACTGTTCAGTTGCTTTCATTTTCACTTAAGATTGTAATTAGTTTTTACCCGTTTTAACTAAAGTAAATAAAGAAATAAACAATCTACTCATCTAATAATAATCATCATTTTTAGGGTTCCGTATAAAAACGGAACCCTATTACTAAGACTTCGCTGTCTGTCCGTCTGTCCGTCTGTCCGTCTGTCCGTCTGTCTGTCTGTCTGTCACCAGGCTGTATCTCAAGAACCGCGATAGCTAGACAGTTGAAATTTTCACAAATTATGTATTTCTGTTGCCGCTATAACAACAAATACTAAAAACAAAATAAAATTAATATTTAAGGGGGGCTCCCATACAACAAACGCGATTTTTTTGCCCTTTTTTGCTCGATATCAAAAATGGCAACAGGTAGGCACTTGAAATCTTCACAAAATACTCAGTTGTATTTTAACTTTAATAATAAATAATAAAATTTAAATAAAATAAATATTTAAGGGGGGCTCCCATACAACAAACATGTTTTTTTTGGGCGTTTTTCCCTTGTGGTACGGAACCCTTCGTGTGCGAGTCTGACTCGCACTTGGCCAGTTTTTTGGTGCCCAATGAGCTCCTGCCTTTTCCTTTTTTTTATTATATACTTGTGTCGAGAATATCACGCCGCGCCGGGCGACCGCGGGCGGGAGCTGCGGTCGCGGAGGGGGCGCTCGACGTGCGGGCGCGCATCAGCCGGCACAGCACTGCGTCATAGTCCACGCTACTGCGCGTTTGCATACTTCTTTCTCGCCAATTTAAAATCTTGTTGTTTATCGCTTGTTTAATTTATAATACAGTCAACTATAATCAAGTCACCGTGTTTTAGTCAACGTACCACCTGAAGGATATTACCCCATCCTTCTTGTGTAATGTAATATGTATATTTTAGTGTTAAATTGTAAAATAGGTTAAGTGTGTTAGAAATAAATTTATTACTCATCTAAACATCATCATATTTTACTGACGCTGAAAATTTAGTCACAATCAACACATTTCAACAAGGACTTTATTGTGCCTCCTAACGTAATGTAAAAAAGATCGACCAAAAATAACAGAATGAAGTCTCCATTCACTACTTCTCTACAACACACGTCTAAAGTGCAATATCTCTGATTCTGAGTTGACAGACATTGAATAATTTAGACAACCTAAGTGGTGCGGTATATAGCAGACAGTTTACACAAACATAACCGAAAACAGATAAATTATTGAGAGGTTCGGGGGAAATTGAGGAAACCGAGAAAGTATCAAACGCTTTTATATTTTTTAGAGCGGCTGTGACATTTGTAAGCCTAGGTAGGCACGTGCACGTTTTTCCCGCGGCGACTTTTTTTCGCGCACTGGATTTTCAACTCACGGCTTAGCGCTGAGAGTGGAACATCCAACAGCGTGTTTCTTTACGCGCTGCGATGCGCTCTGTTGGATTTTCAATGTTCGGTTCAACACCGAGAGTTGAAAATCCAATGCGCGATAAAATCCCGCCGCGATATTTTTATGTCCGTGCGACGTGGTTCAGTTACAGTACTGGATCTTCCGGAATAATTACTAAATTCCTGGAAACTGTGTGTCGAAGTTAGTTAGTTTCCAGGAAACGTGCCATTAACAGAATTCCAGGAAGGCTATGCTTCAAGTACATAACTTTGTATTCATTCTTCGAGACATTTCCTTCCTTAGGTACATTCTCATATATTATTATACATAGTAGCTTCCGCCCGCGGCTTCGCCCGCGAGGTATGTCTATAAAAACTATCCTATATCCTTCCCCGGAATGCAATCTATCTCTCTGCCAAATTTTATCGAAATCCGTTCAGTGGTTTAGGCGTGAAAGGTAACATATAGACAGATAGACAGACAGACAGAGTTACTTTCGAATTTATAATCTGTTACTGTCAGCCTGGATCATCCCACTGCCTGGACATAGGCCTCTCCCCATGACTTCCAGCTCTTTCGATCCCAAGCTAATTAGATAGGTAGTTATAATCATTCCGTGTGAAAAATGATATCCCAGAGTCCTATTTTTGATTGTTACATTTTTCAATACTCTGTGTATCTATCATAATTATGGTAACCGATGCACACAGTGATTTTGCAGAATACAGTAAAACACTATCTCACTAACCATTTTAAGGTTGTTTATCACTGTCTATTTCCTTAGCTATATAATGTTTGTTCATTTGGTGGTTGGATATAACGATCTGAGGGTCAGGAGGGATCTCGCACTCACCTCGTACATATTCAAAGTACTTAGAGGGAAGGTATATAATGCGGATATATTAGGGCACATAGGTTTGTGTGTTCCGGACAGGTACGTGTGGCGAAGACGACAGCCAAGGCTGTTGGCGGAGCCGCGCGCTCGGACAAATCTTTTAAGTGAGGCGCCACTGACGCGTGCGCTCCGCACTCTCAACCTCATCGCTAGTGACTCGGACCTATTCTGTTGTTCTCTGAGTGAGTTCACAAAGAATGCATTGTTTGTAATAAGTTACAAAATTTAATTATAGTAAGAAGTTAGTAATAAGTTAGGATAAGAGATTAGATAATAGTACACTATCGCAATAGGTTGCCCTGTAAAGATAGATGTAAGTTGGGAAAATAAATAAATAAATAAATTTGTAAAATAGCTCCCAGCTGCAGCAACATTTCCCATAATTTGAGAATCCAAGAAATTCATAGAAGTATCAAATTAGCAAGAGTGGCCAAAATAATACTTTTTGTAATATTGGATCTCACATTTTATATTTCAATTTACATCTGCCTTGTAAACTTAATACCTTTTGTAAGTCACCTGTCATTCATCCTATCAACATGAACAACATCTAAGCATACTCTTTTCAAATACACGGAAAAGGCATAGTTGATGATGAATTGTCATTATCCTTTTATGTAATTTGACAGCCAGCAGATTAATCTTCAACTTAGATACGATCAAGCGACACTAATGAAAAAAAACCAGGAACTGGCCCTTACAAAAATGACGGATTGTTGTTTATATAACATCGACCAGTTGCGTAGTAATCATGTGGAACAATAGCTGTAATCGTCCAGTTAAATTATTACTAAATAATAATAGACTGGACAAAGACGTTCGAAGATTGGTTCAACCTTTCAACATTTTGCTCTCTGTGTTCTTCACTTCAAAATACAAAATTAGAAATAATTATATCACTCCGTGTGAGAAGAAGTATCATATATTACTGTTCTTTACTATTTCATTAGTCTATGTCGTTTTTATGTATCGCCAGTTCAACGATAAGGAAAATTATTTTGAGGACTCGTTTACAACGGGTATCACGCTTACAATTCTTGGGTGTTTTAACACTTTGGCTTACGTTGGCTACATTTTGCTCATCATTTGCAACATTGTTCATAGCCGAAGCAACGTTTCCCTCATATTGAAGCTCCAAGACATTAATAGGAGCATTGACATTAGCGAAAGTTATCGCAGTTATATTGTTTGGAACTGGATGTCACTTTTTACTGTAGTCGCAATTTTAAATTTACCGACAATTTTTTTATATGTATCAAATGGGTCAGTTAGTTTTTATGAAGCTTCCCGCGATGTACAAAATACACAATATGATCTTAATTTAATTTATGGTATCCGCCTCACAACATTGTTGACAACGTATATGAAAGAATGGATTAAGGACATACTAACAATAAATAATGAAGAACAGAATGATGAATACTGTAACAAGTTTTTTAAGACGTATCAAAATATTTTAGAAGCATACAAACTGTATACACAATGTTTCCGAGTATTAGTAAGTCGATACTTGCTTACATTGCATTGTAACATTTTAAAATATCGACCCAACTGACTCATGCAACGAAATTCTCTTCTTTTTTAGGTATCATACCGAACATGTAACTCGTTTATGCGTGCTCTATGTTCTGTGCAGGGACACTTAATGCATTTGCAAGAGTCGTCGCCCCAAGTGAGTAAATGCTTGTATCTTATGTTTTCATTAGGTAACAGGTAATGCCCGGGGTTTTTGCTAACTTTTTTTGGATATTTCTTATCATGATATTAAAAATCTGGAGTATGAATTATTATCTATGTTCTTTCTATTACTCTGATTTGTTTTATAAATACTTCGAACATTTTTTCTTCATCATTTTCATTTTTATTTTATCTCTCCTCTAGCAAGATCCCATTATGTTTTATATGTAATGATATAACATTAATAGGACTAAATGCTGCATTAGTACTGCCTTAGGCTTAATTTCCATCATTATATTAAAAAATAATTTTTTTAAGCGAACCTTCCTAAACAGCGATTCGATAATTATTGGACGAGAAGTGAGAGTGAAATTTCAAGCATGTGTGTGCTTGTGTTTAGGCACATTTAGTTTTATTTATTTATTTAGTTATATGAGAGACAAGAAAGATATAACTCTCTCTGTCTCTCACACTAAATCTCTTGTTTACTTTATTTTTTAAGAAGCTTCTCTTGTTCTATCATCATGTAGGTTGTATGTAGATCCGCATGCGTAATTCTATTTTCATGCAGGTTGTATGTAGATTGTGCCACTCAATTTTTGGTATCTGATTCAGAGACTCAATGTGAACTTAATTTTATTGAATGAATAAGTTTCCATGATGAAGATTCTGTACCATTTTGGAGCACAGCCAGCTCTCAATGTGTTACTACTTGCTGATTTCAGTGGCCTCCACCTCCGAACGTATTTATGATCATATGGGTGATTAAAATTTTGTCAATTGTAATGATAGCTTGTTGGCAATGTGACAAGTTCTATGTTTGTGTGGAGGAAGCCGAGTCTGCGTGTATACAGCGTGTGATGGATACGAACTGTCCAAGTAAGAACAACAACAACAAATTCAACTGCAATATCTAAATTAATTTGAACAACCTTTCAGAATCCATATCGAAATCTGGGAAATGAACTTTATTTTTTATTTTTATTGTAAATTGTTCAACTTATTTTTCTTTTAACATTTCTTACAGAAAGTGTCAGACATCTGTCCAAGCGCGTACTACAAGTTAACCGGACCTTCAGTAAGATGACAGCGTGTGGCATGTTTACTGTAGACGCAACTCTACTGATACCTCTGATGGGACTCTTAACTAACTACATCATCGTACTGTTGCAGTTTGCTTTCCTGTGAAATTAATTATTTCTTCATTAAAATCTTCAATTGCAATGATTTTATGTAATATTACTATTGAGTAGATAAAAATACAAAAATATCTTGCTAGAACCTAAGCCTTTTATATAATTTGACAGTATAATAAGGTTGTATGTAGATCCGCATGCGTAATTCTATTTTCATGCAGGTTGTATGTAGATTGTGCCACTCAATTTTTGGTATCTGATTCAGAGACTCAATGTGAACTTAATTTTATTGAATGAATAAGTTTCCACGATGAAGATTCTGTACCATTTTGGAGCACAGCCAGCTCTCAATGTGTTACTACTTGCTGATTTCAGTGGCCTCCACCTCCGAACGTATTTATGATCATATGGGTGATTAAAATTTTATATTTATACTATATTTATACTATTAATGTTCAACTTCGACTCGAACAATAGGTACAATTTGTAACAATATGAATTGTTTTAACGCAACCGTTCTTATCTTATATGATTAGCATGCCCCTTTTCGAGACGTGTCAAAGGATGTCACCACAATCTGCCCAAACGAAGTACCGTGGTACACTTAGTGGCATAAAATACACTAGATTGCACTGAATAATGTTGCATTTATATATTTTTCTTATGGTTACCCGGGGACGAGAATAAAATAACTTTTATCGTAATAAAAAGCTCGCCATTTTAGGCACAATTATACTACCTTGGTCCATTACCTTACCCAATAAAAGAAAAAACTGTCACGTTGACGTTTCAGTCTATCAAAAAGTACTACTATGTGCAGTTGACAGTTGTCTGCTGTCGGCTTCAGCTGCTGTTGTTTTTGTTTCATTTCAAATATTTTTATATTATAATTCAATCTAAATTAAATAATAACTCTCATTGTCTATTCGATTATCGTTAGGCAACTTTATGTACCTACCTAACATAAGAAAGGATGCTTATACCCAAAAGTAGCTGAATAGAAGCTGTGAATGTTGATGACCAGTACATAATATAAGAAGCAGTGTTAGAAGTCTATCAGAGCGATTAACAAACTCGATAAATAAATGAGTTCCTTAGCGTCGACGTACAAGGGTTTCTAGCAAGCTTATCATAAGGCAGATCATCAAGTTTCAGTGAATAGAAGTCGCATTTAAATAAAGCCTTTTATTGACTTCATCTTGATTTCTTGAAATAAATAAAACATTAGGCCAAGAAACATCGAATACTTACATAAAACACCCTTTCTTATGCTTACTCTGCCTTTATTGTGATGTGCATAAGGGCTGGAAGTTGAATTTGAGATTCGATACTGAGTAGCCCACTTCATGGAATTCAAAAGCATTTCCTATTATTATCGGGCCCAGAGCCCGAGCGGCACTCGAATCAATTAAAGCCTGGAAGTCATCTTTCCAGTAATATCTACCAATAACATTGGAATAAATAGACTTATCGAGTTAGTTGTATGGAATAAAACAATAAATATTTTTGTTTTTTTATTAGCGTTCTTCATTTTCAATTTCATCTCTCACTAAAATATTATCAAGGAAAATGGCAGGCGCTGTTATATTTTCTTGATGCCGAGCCCAACCCATATGTTGGCTATCACTATCTTGGTGATGTGCCTTGCCGGTCTTGTTAGATATATTACATGGGAGATATTGTAAGACTGTATGTTATCATCCTGTACTCTTTGACAAGAAACGCACCTCATGTTTGTAAGCACTAGCCTGAAAGCAATAGATTTGTTAAAATCTTAAGTATTTTATTCTCTTCATAATGATAAAACGTGAACAGGATACTTACGCGACGCTCAAACCAAAAGCCTGAGTATCCAAATCGTAATGTCCATTATGAATACCCAATCCGTCAGGACAGGAACCAAATCGTGAGGTGACAAACGGAATACCAGAAAGAATAGCCAAGTTATTAAACAAAATACACAACACAGACGAGTATCCCGAAACGCAGAAACATTTATATATTAATCTATGCAGAAACGAACGGAATAACATTTACCCACGAAATAATGTGATGTCCACAGAACACGTAAACTCTTAATGTCAACTCGTACATGCAAAGTTGCCACATGATTTAATTGTGTTACAGGTTATTAAAACTTTAAATAATTTATTATGTTGTTTTAAATTATTTATGGATAAAAACACAATTATTTTCGAATTCCCCTATTTTTTCTCTACGATTTGGTGCACGTGTACCTCGAGGTACATGTTTGGGCAAAGTTGTATGGGCTTTTGCTGACCTCCTTTAGACATAACCCTGCGCCATGGATAACTCTACAAATTATGGCTCGCAGGGATTTAGCTTACGATTAATTGGATGCATGGCTAAACTAAACATCACTGGCCCGAGGGGTCACCTTTTTGACAGCTCGGCAGATTCCAGAAGGTTGTCCCAATGCAGTAATTTAAAAGAATGTCTCTATGACATTGCCAAAGTTAACTATAGACCAGGGACTTTTTTAAACAAATAATAATGATTCCATTTTCTTCCTTTTTATGATATTATACCGAACAATATATTAAATTCGTCGTTGTTTATGTTTCGTTAAGATACACTTAAATCATTTTAAACAATCACCGTCATGTTCGTTCTATTCAGTAAGTTAAGTATTTATCTTTTATTTCATGTCCACCAACTCTCTGCGACTAGATTTTTTGCCAGCCCTAGTTCAGTTACTCTGCTTTTATATTTTAACCATTTTCAAAATACAACAAGAACAGAGTGACATCAATGCTTAGCGTATTTACTTTTTACTGTTGTTTATTTCCTACACCCTTTTTTTTTTCTTTGGTTGGGAAATCATCAAATGACCACTCCCGCTGTGGGTGGAGCGGAAAGGAGTGTCAGACTCTTACTGACTAAAACCTACCCGTGTTCCTTCTTTAACTCTTTATGTTCCGGGCCAGTGGTAACCCTTTCGGACAATCCCGCTGACTTCCCTTCAAACATTATTTTGTTTGGTCATTTTCGCAGTGTGATATTTTGTTGTTTGTAATCTTTACGTATCTGAGTATCCTTATGGATTGTAAAGTTCGTGTCACTAATGAAAACTTGTTGGCAATATCAGAAATTCTTTAAATCTGTGCAGGATGCTGGGGGTATACAGCGCGTGATGGATCAGCATAGCTATTCACAACCACTTGATACGCTTCCGTATCGTATCGAACATCAATCAATGTTATCGTAGAAGTCCTCATAACGCTATTCACAATACCAAAACCCGAAAGTTTTGTCAGTTTAAATCAAATATGCGACTGCTATTCTTCCAACAGCTGTGTGCTTTCGGGGGTAAGACAAATCAGGTTATCGAAATGTGTAATTTTCGATACGATAGCCTGACGGATACTTGTGAACAGCTATGCTGAACTGTCGTGTCTCCGTGCACCAAAAGTTACAATTAACCCTCGTTTTAACTCATTTTTGGTATCTAAGTTGGTATTTGAATAATTCCTTTTTATTTTACTGTTTGAATTATTAGTCATTCCGATGCCCTTTTATATAATTTGACAGCAAGCACGATTCATTCTTTTCTACTCAGATACGATCAAGACTTACTAATAAAAAAAAGTTCTGGACTGTACCTTATAAAAATGACGGATTATTGTTCATAATACATCGAGCAGTTGCGTAGTAATCATGTGGAACAATAGCACTAATCGTCCAGTTAAATTATTACTGAATAATAATAGACTGCACAAAGACGTTCAAAGATTAGTTCAACCTTTCAACATTTTGCTCTCTGTGTTCTTCACTTCAAAATACAAAATTAGAAATAATTATATCACTCCGTGTGAGAAGAAGTATCATATATTACTGTTCTTTACTATTTCATTCGCCTATGTTTTTTTTATGTATCGCCAGTTCAACGATAAGCAAAATTATTTTGGGGACTCGTTGAAAACGGATATCACGTTTACAATTCTTGGGTTTTTTTAACACTTTTTCTTTCGTTGGCTACATTTTGCTCATCATTTGCAACAGTGTTCATAGCCGAAGCAACGTTTTCCTCATATTGAAGCTCCAAGACATTAATAGGAGCATTGACATTAGCAAAAGTGTCCACAGTTATATTGTTTGGAACTGCATCTCACTTGTTACTGTAGTCGGAATTTTTAATTTACTGCCTTTTTTCCAATATTTCTCAAAAGGGTTTGTTAACTTTTATGAAGCTTCCAGGGATGTACAAAATACACAATATAATCTTAATTTAATTTATGGTATCCGACTCATAACATTGTTGACAACGTATATGAAAGAATGGATTAAGGACATACTAACAACAAATGGAGCCTTTACCGCCGTTTTAGCGCAACCGACAAAAAACAAATTTTACAGGAGAAGGTTTTTTTCAATATTTTTAAAAAGAAATGTGCTAGTAAATTGAAATTTTACATATATTAATGATTTTCAGACATTTACATATATGTAAATGTCGGAAATCATTAATATATGTTAAAAAAAACCTTCTCCTGTAAAATTTGTTTTTTGTCGGTTGCGCTAAAACGGCGGTAAAGGCTCGATGAAGAACAGAATGATGAATACTGTAACAAGCTTTTTAAGACGTATCAAAATATTTTAGAGGCATACAAACTGTATGTAAAATATTTCCGAGTATTAGTAAGTCGATACTTGATTACATTGTTATATACATATGTATATAATATGACATCCGACTAACTCATGAAACGACATTCTCTTCTTTTTTTAGGTATTTTACCGAATATGTAACTCGTTTATTCGTGTTTTAATTTATGTTCAGGCACACTTGACGCATTTGCAAGAGTCGTCGTCCCAAGTGAGTAAATGCATAATGTAACCTGTTACCTAATGAAAACTAAAAACATCCGAGGCATTACCTGTAATGCCCAGGATGTTTGCTAACTTTTTTTGAATATATTTATACTTCATATCAAGATAATAAAAAGGTGGAGTATGAAATTATCTACGTTCTTTCTATTACTCTGATTTGTTTTATAAATACTTCGGACATTTTTTCTTCGTCATTTTCATTTTTATTTTGTAGTTTCTCTAGCAAGATCCCGTTATGTTTTATATTTAATGATGAATCATTTATAGGACCAAATGCTGCATTTATACTGCCTCAGCCTTAATTTCCATCATTATATTTTAAAAAAAATTTTAAAGCGAACCTTCCTAAACAGTGATTCGATATTATTAGACAAGAATTGAAAGTGAAACTTCAAGCATGTGTCACGTTTAGGCACATATGAGAGAGAAGAAAGATATGACTCTCCATGTCTCTCACACTAAATCTCTCATTTACTTTATTTTTTAAGAAGCTTCTAGTGTTCTATCATCGTGTACGGTACCGCATACGTAATTCTATTTTCATTTAGGTTCTATGTAGATTGTGGTACTAAATTTTTGGTACCTGACTGAGTTACTCAATGTTAACTTAATTTTATTGAATGAATAAGTTTCCACGATGAAGATACTGTTCCATTTTAGAGCACAGCCAGCTCTTAATATTTTATTACTTGCTGATTTCAGTGGCCTCCACCTCCGACCGCATTTGTAATCATATGGATAATTAAAACTTTGTCAATTGTAATGATAGCTTGTTGGCAATGTGGCAAGTTCTATGTTTGTGTGGAGGAAGCCGAGTCGGCGTGTATACAGCGTGTGATGGATACTACAAAATATACAATGAGCGGCCTTATCGCTTTCTGCGATCTCTTCCAGGCAACCATGGAATGGACAGTGATTTTCCTGGACATAAAATGGGGCTGTCGTTGGTGCAAATATTATGTATACAATACACTAAAATAGATACACAGATATATACATATCCAAAATTATAGACACATAAATACACACATCAAAAGTGTCTAGGGATCAACATATATTTTTGCAATAACTTTTCTCCTGATTGATATTAATTAAAATTTTCTTTAAGGATTCATCAAATAAAGTGTTTTCGTTTGTCACAGTAACGATAAACCAAGTCACCTTTGCATTAATAAAGAAATTTGCCATTTTCCTAATAAAGGGATTTTTGACATTTGAACCACTAAGACAAAAGTTCGAAAAAAAGACTGAAATAACAGTTTTCTTTAAAATTTTATTGGGTAACTTAAACAATTAATAATCCGTGTTTCTACCGCGAACACTAACAACACAAGAACATCGGTTTGGCATACTCAAAATGAGTTCATCCAAATCACGCTGTGGAATGGCCGCCCATGTTCGTTGCAACAACAAAAAAAGGTCTTCTTGCGACTGGATACCCTCCATATTCGGCAGAGCTCTTCTCTGTAGCATATCCCATGCATGCTCAATCGGGTTCAAGTCTGGCGACTGAGCAGGCCAGGGCAGGACATTGATGTTAGCTGCGGCGAGAGTCTGTCTTACAACTCTTGCGGTGTGCGGTCGTGCATTATCATGCATTAACTGAAATAAGGGACCGATTTGCACTTGTAGAGGAACGATGACGTCTGATACAATCGTCTCAGCATAAATTTGAGCGTTGAGGTTGCCTCTGATCCAAATCAACTCAGTTCTTCCGCCGATCTAAATACCTGCCCATACCATGATGGTTCCACCACTATAAGGATGGACTTCCTGGCAGGATTTTAATCGCTGTTGGCGTCCAGGGGTTCTCCAGTGTCGTATACGTCTTGTATCCGGTCTCATACCAAAACGAGACTCATCAGAAAAGCACACGAAACGCCATTGTTCTTCTGCCCAATTTCTGTGTTCAAGAGCCCATTGATATCGAATCCTATGATTGTGCATTGCTATAGGTGGTACCCGTAGCGGTCTTCGGGAATGAAGGTTCACTTCATGCAAGCGGTTTCTGATTGTTTGGTCGCTAATTAAGTTCCCTGAAGAGTGATGAAGCCTCACGGCTAACATCATGGCGGTTATTGTTGGAGCTCTTCGAGTTAAGATTTGAATGTATCGGTCTTGTCTCCGTGTAGTGCAGCGATACCGTCCTCCATGGCGCTCAGCCACGGTACCAGTGCTTCGGTAACGTGTCCAAAGTCGACTGATAACACTCTGACTTGTATTCAGAGCTAAAGCCACAGTACGTTGCCGGGAACCAGCTTCTATCATTCCCACGGCTCTGAGCATTTCTTCCCTGCTTAAATGACGTCACCGCTCCATAATAACGTTGGTTTTAATCAGTAGTAGGGAAACAGTAGCACTAATAATGTCTTCAATGCGTTGTATGTTTTTATAGGGAAAATATTGACAGCTGATTTTCATCTTTTACTCGAATTTGATTCACAGTTCCTGATTCAAATTATGAAATGCACCAAAAAGGATCCATATAAATTTATAAAATCATAAATTTATTACAAAGCCACATCTCAATCTCAAGAAATCCGCATAAAAATGCTTGATCCCTAGACACTTTTGATGTGTGTACATACATACTAAATTATATAAGCAACGAAAATAAAAGAAGACCGTAGTCCACTGCAGTTAGGACAACAAGATCACAACGACAAGTAGTGTTCCTTCACGAGTCTTTTGAACACATGTAACGACTGCGCGCGTTTAATTTCAGTTGTTTGTATATTTTAATCCACGAAGCCATGAAGGCCTTCTAACTGGGATCCCTTCTTTTCGCATAATGTTCTTTGTTCTAATATACTTCGGCATAACGATTTTGGCACAGTTTGTTTTGGCATAATAATACTTCGGCATAATTTTTTTAGGCATACATTTTATGTTGGCATAATCATCTTAAAGACTAATTTGTTTTGGCATAAATTTGATTCGCATAACGTTAGTAGGCCTAATGACTATTATCATAATAATATTTAGGGGTGCGCCAAAGTTCACCTAAATTTTCAACTCCGATAATTGGAAATCCGAAAATGTTCTTCCTAAAATTTGTCATCCTAACAATCACAATTCCTAACTACTCTGTCTCTAATGTTCATAATTCCGAAGCATTCAACTTCATAATGTCTGTAGCAATAAACATCTATTATACTTTTATTTGTTTTCCTATATTTTCTCAACGGGTCCATATTGGCTCACCTAAAGTTCTTTACCCGAAATTGTTCTTCCTAATGATTTGTAATCCGAATGATCAGTCTTCCTAAAATTTTTCATACTAAAGTTTTCATTCATACTATTTGTAGTGCTACCGGCGATGTTCATAACACTCATGTTTCCGAAAATTGTAATTAATAATATCATCATCATCGTCATCTGCCTAGCCTTTTCCCAACTATGTTGGGGTCGGCTTCCAGTCTAACCGGATGCAGCTGAATACCAGTATTTTACATGGAGCGACTGCCTATCTGACCTCCACAACCCAGCTACTGGGTAATATGATACCCCCCGGTAAGACTGGTTGTTGTAATTAATAATGTCATTAATGTAAATATATTTAAACTCCTACTGTTTTTTATCATAACGCTTTTATCCCTAAACATAATTACCATAACATTAGAAGATGATATTTATAGTTTTAATTTGAGGGTATGATTATTATTTGGGGGTATGCTTTACATAATGTACTGAGTTGTGTCTATGGAACCACTGTACTTCCACACCCGGCGCTTTTTGATAGTAGCTATTTTTTTTGGATAGAATGGAGAAAAGAAATCCCAAAGTTTTTTTTTTATCTACAAAAATATAAAAAAAAACTTTGGTATTTTTTTCTCGGCCACTATGATTTTGCGAACTTTGCGCTTTTCAAATATACACTAAAAAGAGTCTATTCTATCCAAAAAAATAGCTACTATCAAAAAGCGCCGGGTGTGGAAGTACAGTGGTTCCATAGACACAACTCAGTACGTTATGTAAAGCCTTTGAGTATTAAACCAACTGTAAAGCATACCCCCAAATAATAATCATACCCTCAAATTAAAACTATAAATATCATCTTCTAATATTATGGTAATTATGTTTAGGGATAAAAGCGTTATGATAAAAAACAGTAGGAGTTTAAATATATTTACATTAATGATATTATTAATTAAAATTTTCGGAAACATGAGTGTTATGAACATCGCCGGTAGCACTACAAATAGTATGAATGAAAACGTTATAGGATGAAAAATTTTAGGAAGACTGATCATTCGGATTACAACGAACGAGCCAATATGGATATGATTAAGCACAATATTCTAAAGCATAAATTTATTAAGCATAAAGTTCTAAAGCATAACTTTTTTAAGGGTCCATATTGGCTCACCTAAAGTTCTTTACACGAAATTGTTCTTCCTAATGATTTGTAATCCGAATGATCAGTCCGCCGAGGGCCGCCGGAGGCCCGCAGCGGCGGAGCCGTGACAGAAACCCTGCCTGCTGCATGTTGCATGCTCGCTTGAATGCTGCATGCTGCATGCTTGCTTGCATGCTGCATGCTTGCTCGCATGCTGCATGCTTGCTTGCATGCTGCATGCTTGCTTGTTTGCTACATGCTTGCTTGTTTGTGGCATGCTTGCTTGCATGCTTGCTTGCATGCTGTATGCTTGCTTGCATGCTGTATGCTGGCTTGCTTCATGCTTCCTAGAGCGAAAAAAAAACCCACAAAATTGTTGAATACGTTATATTATATTAATATGTTCTAAATTACCTGATTCAGGAGATATGGCTTTTTTCCAATCGTCGAAATAAATTGGTATATCCTCTTCGGGCAAATTTATGCTTTAGAACTTTATGCTTAACTAGCTGCGCCCCGCGGTTTCACCCGCGTAATTGTCGATCCCGTACGAATATCGGGATAAAAAGTAGCCTATATATTAATCCAGAGTGTCATCTACCTCCACACCAAATTTTACCCAAATTGGTCCAGCCGTTTGAGCGTGAAGAAGTAACAAACATATAAACACACACACACTCACAAACTTTCGCCTTTATAATATTAGTGTGATAAATTTGTGCTTTAGAATATTATGCTTAATTATTATTATGGTTAGAGAAATTAGGGATCCCTTCTTTTCGCATATTGTTCTTTGTCCTAATATACTTCGGCATAACGATTTTGGCACAATTTGTTTTGGCATAATAATACTTCGGCATAATTTTTTTAGGCATACATTTTATGTTGGCATAATCATCTTAAAGACTAATTTGTTTTGGCATAAATTTGATTCGCATAACGTTAGTAGGCCTAATGACTATTAGCATAATAATATTTAGGCATACAATTAATTAAATTTAATATGCTGTGCAACAAAAGTTAGTGACAGAACCGAGGGATCCCTTCTTTTCGCATAATGTTTTTTGTCCTAATATACTTCGGCATAACGATTTTGGCACAATTTGTTTTGGCATAATAATACTTCGGCATAATTTTTTTAGGCATACATTTTATGTTAGCATAATCATCTTAAAGACTAATTTGTTTTGGCATAAATTTGATTCGCATAACGTTAGTAGGCCTAATGACTATTAGCATAATAATATTTAGGCATATAATTAATTATTAGATTTAATATGCTGTGCAACAAAAGTTAGTGACAGAACCGAATTGCTGCAAAACCGACTCCACGTAGTCTTGTTTGTCCTACCCCTAGAGTGTAATTTAAAATCGCGAAGGCGCGTAGGGGCGAAGCGGCCCGCGGGCTGAGGAGCAGGCGGCTGCGAGCGAGCCGCCGCGGCTGAGGCTGGCCGGCGAAGCCGGCCAACAAGCCGAAGCTGCGGTGGTGAGCGAAAGCCGTCTGCGACGATTAGAACGCGTGGGGCCGCCGGAGGCCCGCAGCGCCGGAGCCGTGACAGAAACCCTGCCTGCTGCATGTTGCATGCTCGCTTGAATGCTGCATGCTGCATGCTTGCTTGCATGCTGCATGCTTGCTTGTTTGCTGCATGCTTGCTTGCATGCTGTATGCTTGCTTGCTTCATGCTTCCTACAGCGGAAAAAAAACCCACAAAATTGTTCAATACGTTATATTATATTAATATGTTATATATTACCTGATTCAGGAGTTATGGCTTTTTTCCAATCGTCGAAATAAATTGGTATATCTTCTTCGGGCAAATTTATGCTTTAGGATATTATGCTTAAAAAAGCTATGCTTTAGAACTTTATGCTTAATAAATTTATGCTTTAGAATATTATGCTTAATCATTATTATGGTTAGAGAAATTATGCTTAAAAAAATTATGCGTAAGCTGTTATGCGTAATTATATTATGCGAAAATATAATTATGCCAAACAAAATTATGCTTAGTTATATTAGGTCTTAAAATTTTATGCAAATGGATAGGGAACCCAGAACCGAATTGCTGCAAAACCGACTTCACGTAGTCTTGTTTGTCCTACCCCTAGAGTGTAATTTAAAATCGCGTAGGCGCGTAGGGGCGCGGCGGCCCGTGGACTGAGGAGCAGGCGGCTGCGAGCGATCCGTCGCGGCTGAGGCTGGCCGGCGAAGCCGGTCAACAAGCCGAAGCTGCGGTGGTGAGCGAAAGCCGTCTGCGACGATTAGCACGCGTGGGGCCGCCGGAGGCCCGCAGCGCCGGAGCCGTGACAGAAACCCTGCCTGCTGCATGTTGCATGCTCGCTTGAATGCTGCATGCTTGCTTGCATGCTGCATGCTTGCTTGCATGCTGCATGCTTGCTTGTTTGCTGCATGCTTGCTTGCATGCTTGCTTGCATGCTGTATGCTTGCTTGCATGCTGTATGCTTGCTTGCATGCTGTATGCTTGCTTGCATGCTGTATGCTTGCTTGCATGCTGTATGCTTGCTTGCTTCATGCTTCTTACAGCGAAAAAAAACACACAAAATTGTTCAATACGTTATATTATATTAGTATGTTATATATATATGGTTCCCTATCCATTTGCATAAAATTTTAAGACCTAATGTAACTTAGCATAATTTTGTTTGGCACAATTATATTTTCGCATAATATAATTACGCATAACTGCTTACGCATAATTTTTTTAAGCATAATTTCTCTAACCATAATAATGATTAAGCATAATATTCTAAAGCATAAATTTATTAAGCATAAAGTTCTAAAGCATAACTTTTTTAAGCATAATATCCTAAAGCATAAATTTGCCCGAAGAGGATATAAAAATTTATTTCGACGATTGGAAAAAAGCCATATCTCCTGAATCAGGTAATATATAACATATTAATATAATATAACGTATTGAACAATTTTGAAGCATGAAGCAAGCAAGCATACAGCATGCAAGCACGCATTCAGCATGCAAGCAAGCATACCGCATGCAAGCAAGCATGCAAGCAAGCATGCAGCAAACAAGCAAGCATGCAGCATGCAAGCAAGCATGCAGCATGCAAGCAAGCATGCAGCATTCAAGCGAGCATGCAACATGCAGCAGGCAGGGTTTCTGTCACGGCTCCGGCGCTGCGGGCCTCCGGCGGCCCCACGCGTGCTAATCGTCGCAGACGGCTTTCGCTCACCACCGCAGCTTCGGCTTGTTGACCGGCTTCGCCGGCCAGCCTCAGCCGCGACGGATCGCTCGCAGCCCAAAGAACTTGTTTACTCCACGGAAGTTGAGACTAGGGATGATTTAATCCAACGCATTGAGGCGGCTTTCGTCACTATCAAAACAGAAATACGTTTACACACCACTACAGTCGAGATAAGACGAAGATGTCGCGCGTGTGTACGCAATAGTGGAGGACAATTTGAACAAAATTTATAATTAAGTACATATTAAATAAAAGTTTATTTTTTATTTCAAGTTCGAGGAAAGTTAGAACCCTAGAAATAGATAAAAGACTGCATAAGAGTGAGATAACACTATCCACCTACTCAAAGAATGTTATTTATGTGAAAACTAGTGTTCTTACCGTAATATCGAATATCAGCCTGATGTGTCTCGATTACACATTTAGCGAATTACTGAAGTTATTAAACAATTTTTTTTGGTATATTGCACACCGTTGGAAAGGGGACAAACTAGAGAACCTTATAAAAGAATTCGAAGATCCCGATCGCTTTTAGTTTTTTTTTTACAGCAATTTAAAGTTGAGTGTTAAGTGTATTTTTCCTTTTTTCAAAAACTTTGGGAGTTATTAAAAAGGAACTAGATGTTATTAGCAAGTAAATTTTTAATTTCATAGAACCATACAAGAGTAAACATAAGAATTAAAATAAAATTTGAAGGCTATACTAATAACTTAAAAAAAAAATTAAGCTTAAATGCAGAGTTCTTGTATTTCTCAAAATAAAAATTAAAAAGTCATTTTAAAAAAACCAGTGAAACAAGGAATGTGTTACTGGGCCTTAAAAGATAGCAAATGACCTCTCCTTTCGGCCAATTCCATTTGGCAAACGATGCACCAAACACCCTGTATATTACCTGATTCAGGAGATATGGTTTTTTTCCAATCGTCGAAATAAATTGGTATATCCTCTTCGGGCAAATTTATGCTTTAGGATATTATGCTTAAAAAGTTATGCTTTAAAACTTTATGCTTAATACATTTATGCTTTAGAATAGGGATCCCTTCTTTTCGCATAATGTTCTTTGTCCTAATATACTTCGGCATAACGATTTTGGCACAATTTGTTTTGGCATAATAATACTTCGGCATAATTTTTTTAGGCATACATTTTATGTTGGCATAATCATATTAAAGACTAATTTGTTTTGGCATAAAGGAGATGTCCGCTTTTTGTATGGACGCTGGTTTTTTATTCCGAGAAAAATCTAACCAGAATCAAACTACATCCAAATAAAAGCTACTAAAATATGGAACTTGGAACCACTGAAATAATATTTTTAGAGCCCTCCATTTAAGAGAAAAATTATAAATTATTTAATGTTAGTACATGTATATTATTTGTTGATGGCAACCCAAATGAAACCTCCCACACACTTTGAAAATGTCATAATGACAGATAGATTCCATTCAATGTCAAACAAATATGTCTGATACGTCACACTTTCGCTCGTGCCTTTGTGTTATCCAATGATAACGTATTTTAATTTGTGCTTTGCTTTCTTTGATTTAACTGACTTGGCCTTTTCACAACGAATTCTTCTTCTTTGCACATGATTAGGATACCGATAGCTTACGAACCTTCAACCCTGACGACTTTGCTTTTTCTTAACGGTTATTTGATATTGCACGCGATTAGGACTTTGGATTTAAAACCCCGTATGTAAGTACTGTTCTTTATTTATATTTAGCTCATTAGGGGTTTTATTTGCACAACCTTTGCCTGTTTTACGACCTCTAATAGTCTGCAAAAATTAACTTTCATTTCTATCTTCAGATTATGGCTCTCTGCATAAATTGCAATATAGCAGTACATGCTATAAATCAGCACTATGAATATAACGCTTTAACATGAGCCCATAGATAGTCTCAATAATTGAAGAATGGATGCTCAAGAGGTAATGTATTCTTTAACTTACATTATAAGTTTTTTTTTAATAATGTGTAACCAGGCTTAATAGCTTATGTTAAAAAAGATTAAATAGCACTACTTTGCTCAAAGAAGATGCAGAAAAACGATTCGGTGTTCTTAAAATATTATTTTGTTTTAGGTAACAGATGGAGATCGCATTTGCCAAGAATGCATCAACCTTTTACTAATAGAACTGAATAACAGAAACCAGCACAATATAGGTGACCAACAGCTGGGTCATCAATCAGTATATGCATGTTGTGGCGTTTCTATCTCAAGAACAGGCAGGCGCTCTCGTCCCTTACCTGTTGATCATCCTGAGCAGGCTTATATAGCTGGCATCATCAACCCCCGTCAGGTTAATATGTAAATTAAATAGTACATTGCACATAGTACATTATTGTATCTCTGATTAGTGGAACACACAATAAATTAAAACTTAATTTCAGATCCCTGCTAATGCTTAAGCATGTAATAGGAAGCGGTGCTCATGTGATGACAATAGTCTGGTATCTTGGATGCGCTCGGCATCAAAACGATATATCTCCACCTGCTCAGTTTCTCGACAATATTTTAATAAGAGAAGATATTGGAAATGAAGAAAGTTAATAAATGAATATTCAAAACCAAAAAAACGTTTTATTTCATAACAAAACTACATACATAAAATACATAGTAACACTTGCATCCAATTAGCATATTTATTGTCGAAACGCTTTTCTCTCGATTCCAAATCATTAAAAAGGAATTTCAATCAGTAGATACTATTATCATTTATTCCTGCTAAGCCATCCCTGTGGAGTATGCTGAAACATGCACTTCTTGATAACCGAGGTCTTAGTAAAATATTGCAACTTGCACATGAACGTTCGAAGTATAGCCATAATCATGTAGAATGCGCTTTAGTTCTAAAAGAATTATGCTACACATTCACTGAAAACATTTCTTACTAGCTTCTGCCCGCGACTTCGTTCGAGTTACGATTACATTATTTTCGCTTAGTGTTCTTTAGACCTTTTTCTTATTAAGTTACTCGGCTTTTGAGGGTCATAGCATGATGATAATGTATTCGATTGCCCTTATCCTTCCTCAAGAATTAGGCTATCAAATTCAAAAAGAATTATTCAAATCCGACTGGTAGTTCCAGAGATTAGCGCGTTCAAACAACTTTTCAGCTTTATCATTAGTATAGATTATATTACAGAGGTAAATAAATAATCTTTGTTATAAATAATATTTGTTTCGTTCACATTGTTATACTCCATAATAATATACATATTATATTGTAGTCTGTGATAAACTCGCAAATCAAACAATAATTTATTATTGTATTCTGTGTTGTCAGTATAATGTCAGTAATGGCAGTACCATGTGTCAATACTGTCAATTTTGACAACTTTATAATTTTTTAGGGTGCGTTCACTGTATTATCCGAGATAATTAGAAAGGTTCGTTCGTTTTAGGAGCAAATTCATACTAAAATAAAAAAATATTTTTCTCAAAATTGGAGAGTTTTAAAAATCTGTGAAATAGTTAGAACCACTTATTTTTGGGATGTCTATCCAAATATATTTAACTTATCCTGGTTAGAATTATTAAATAATAAAAAACCATTTCTGGACATCTCCTTTGATTCGCATAACGTTAGTAGGCCTAATAACTATTAGCATAATAATATTTAGGCATACAATTAATTAAATTTAATATGCTGTGCAACAAAAGTTAGTGACAGAACCGAATTGCTGCAAAACCGACTCCACGTTGTCTTGTTTGTCCTACCCCTAGAGTGTAATTTAAAGTCGCGTAGGCGCGTAGGGGCGAGGCGGCCCGCGGGCTGAGGAGCAGGCGGCTGCGAGCGAGCCGCCGCGGCTGAGGCTGGCCGGCGAAGCCGGCCAACAAGCCGAAGCTGCGGTGGCGAGCGAAAGCCGTCTGCGACGATTAGTACGTGTGGGGCCGCCGGAGGCCCGCAGCGCCGGAGCCGTGACAGAAACCCTGCCGCATGTTGCATGCTCGCTTGAATTCTGCATGCTGCATGCTTGCTTGCATGCTGCATGCTTGCTTGCATGCTGCATGCTTGCTTGCATGCTGCATGCTTGCTTGTTTGCTGCATGCTTGCTGGCATGCTGTATGCTTGCTTGCTTCATGCTTCCTACAGCGAAAAAAAAACCCACAAAATTGTTCAATACGTTATATTATATTAATATGTTATACATAATATTACCTGATTCAGGAGATATGGCTTTTTTCCAATCGTCGAAATAAATTGATATATCCTCTTCGGGCAAATTTATGCTTTAGGATATTATGCTTAAAAAAGTTATGCTTTAGAACTTTATGCTTTAGAATATTATGCTTAATCATTATTATGGTTAGAGAAATTATGCTTAAAAAAATTATGCGTAAGCTATTATGCGTAATTATATTATGCGAAAATATAATTATGCCAAACAAAATTATGCTAAGTTATATTAGGTCTTAAAATTTTATGCAAATGGATAGGGAACCTTTAGAATATTATGCTTAATCTTTATTATGGTTAGAGAAATTATGCTTAAAAAAATTATGCGTAAGCTGTTATGCGTAATTATATTATGCGAAAATATAATTGTGCCAAACAAAATTATGCTAAGTTATATTAGGTCTTAAAATTTTATGCAAATGGATAGGGAACCGAGAAATTATGCTTAAAAATTATGCGTAAGCTGTTATGCGTAGTTATATTATGCGAAAATATAATTATGCCAAACAAAATTATGCTTAGTTATATTAGGCCTTAAAATTTTATGCAAATGGATAGGGACCCATCTAATCATACTCTTTTCAAATACACAGAAAAGGCATATTTGATGATGACTTGTCATTATCCTTTAATGTAATTTGACAGCCAGCAGATTAATCTTCAACTTAGATACGATCAAGCGACACTAATAAAAAACCGGAACTGGCCCTTATAAAAATGACGAATTGTTATTCATATTAGATCGACCAGTTGCGGAGTAATCATGTGGAACAATAGCTCTAATCGTCCAGTTAAATTATTACTAAATAATAATAGACTGGACGAAGACGTTCGAAGTTTAGTTCAACCTTTCAACATTTTGCTCTCTGTGTTCTTCACTTCAAAATACAAAATTAGAAATAGTTATATCACTCCGTGTGAGAAGAAGTATCACGTATTACTGTTTTTCACTATTTCATTTGTCTACGTTTTTCTTATGTATTGCCAGTTCCACGATAAGCAAAATTATTTTAAGGACTCGCATATAACGGGTATCAGGCTTACAATTTTCGGGTGTTTTAACACTTTGTGTTTCGTTGGCTACATTTTGCTCATCATTTGCAACATTGTTCATAGCCGTAGCAACGTTTCCCTCATATTGAAGCTCCAGGATATTAATAGGAGCATTGACATTAGCAAAAGTGTTCACAGTTATATTGTTTGGAACTGGATCTCACTTGTTACTGTAGTCGGAATTTTTAATTTACCGCCTTTTTTCCTATATGTCTCAAAGGGGTTTGTTAATTTTCATGAAGCTTCCCGCGATGTACTTAATACACAATATGATCTTAATTTAATTTATGGTATCCGAGTCACAACATTGTTGACAACTTATATGAAAGAATGGATTAAGGACATACTTACAATAAATAATGAAGAACAGAATGATGAATACTGTAACAAGTTTTTTAAGACGTATCAAAATATTTTAGAAGCATACAAACTGTACACAAAATGTTTCCGAGTATTAGTAAGTCGATACTTGCTTACATTGCGTTATTGCTAATATCGCACCCGACTTACTCATGCAACGACATTCTCTTCTTTTTTAGGTATTCTACCGAATATGTAACTCGTTTATTCGTGTTTTATTTTCTACGCAGGTATACTTAATGCATTTGCAAGAGTCGACGCCCCAAGTGAGTAAATGTATAATGTATCTTAAGTTTTCATTAGGTAACAGGTAATGCCCAGGATTTTTGCTAACTTTTCTTGAATATTTTTATACTTCATATCATGTTATTAAAAATCCGGAGTATGAATTATCTATGTTCTTTCTATTACTCTGATTTGTTTTATAAATAAATACTTCGAACATTTTTTCTTTGTCATCTTCATTTTTATTCTGTCACTTCTTTAACAAGATCCCATTATGGTTTATATTTATATTTAATGATATAAAATTTATAGGAACAAATAATGCATTTGTACTGCCTTCTTTTTTTATGTGGGAAATCATCAAATGGCCCCTCCCGCTCTGGGCGGAGGGAGTGTCAGACTTTTACTGACTAAAACCCATCCGTGTTCCTTCCTTAGCCCTTTATATTCCGGGCCAGCGGTAACCCTTTCGGACAATCTCACTGACCCGGCAGGCTTCAGCACTAAGGGGCCTCTTCCTCAATGCAGACATCTCTTTCAGGCACGTGTGGAACAGGTACGCGCTGTCCGGCACGGGCCTGGTCCAGATCGGACGGTGAGCTACCCATTACTCTCCGTCCGCAGGCCCGCGCCTACGGTGGCCGGGAGTCGACCCGTGGCTCCCGACGCTCGGAACGTATCCCGCGGCGGCTGGGACGGGAGGCTCTCTCCATCATCCATCCCGCCACCTCCTTCGCTAGCATGACTGCTTCGCAGAAGGAGGTGACTGCCTCCCACTCCCTCTCGCTCCGGACCATGGCTTGCACCAGGGCCGGACGCGACCGGTGGCGCGAGGAAGCGCGGGCGCGAGGCGAAAGGCTGATGCAGCGCCATATGGAGCTGCGTTGGTCTCAGCTTCGCGAGGTCCTGGTGGCGGAATGGCGGGACAGGCTCTCACGCCCTACCGCCGGCCTCGGCGCCAGCGAGGCGGTCCGGCCAGTACTCGAGCCCTGGCTCGGGAGGAGGCACGGCTCCCTGTCGTTTCGGGTGACGCAGGTGCTCTCGGGGCATGGTTGCTTCGGGAAGTACCTGTGTCGCATAAACAGGGAGCCGGACGCCCGGTGTCACCACTGCGTCGACTGCCGGGAGGACACGGCGTGGCATACGCTGGCAGAGTGTGCCGCTTGGGAGGAGCCGCGCCGTGCCCTCGTCTCAGAAGTAGGCAGTGACCTGTCGCTGCCGGCCGTGGTCGAGTGGATGGTCGGCAGCGCAGAGTCCTGGGACGCGGTGGTTTCCTTCTGCGAAACGGTCATGTCGCAGGAGGAGGCTGCGGAAAGGGAGAGGGAGATCTTGACCACGCACCCAGCCCGCAGCAGGCGCACCGGGCGTCGGCGGAGGGCGGACAACGCCCTCTTCCAGCCCCCCATACATCATCATCATACATCAGGACCCAAGGTGGCGGCGCGTAGTGTTCCACGCGCGCCCCTCTTAGACGTCACGGGGGTAGTCCAACACCTCACTCCCCCCCCTGACCCGACGAGGCCCGCAGTGGCGGGTCGGCACCAGTCGGGGGTGGCGAAAGGATCGAACGTTCCCGCGACCCCTGGCGTAGGTGTGAGTTGGAACACCGGGGTGGTTTTTAGTCAGAAAGAGTCAGAAAGACCCCGTCGCCCGCCCCACGGCGGCGGACATCCATGAGGATTTTCCACCCTGGAACAAAAACAAAAAAAAAAAAAAAGGGCTGGACGCGAGAGGTAACCGCCGCTGCCGATCGCCCCTATGAGGATACGGCGATGCTCCCCCCAAGTGGGGCGGACCGCCACCGTGTGCTCCCCCGTGTAATCTAGGCGATCCTGGCAATGGTGACAGCCGGGTATTTCCTCCCGCCTGATGATGTGTAGGAACCTCCCGAAAGGTCCGTGTCCGGTTTGGACCTTCGTCAGGCGGTAAGTGTGGGCACCGTGCCCCCCTCTCTAGCCACTCCTCAAAGAGGGGTCTTATCGCCACTATGTTGACTGTGCTACCCAATTTTTGGTATCTGATTCAGTTCCTCAATGTTAACTTAATTTTATTGAGTGAATAAGTTTCCACGGTGAAGATGCTGTTCCATTTTAGAGCACAGCCAGCTCTTAAGAGCTTGAGAAATATTAATGTTTTACTACTTGCTGATTTCAGTGGGCTCCACTTCCGATCGTATTTATAATCACATGGATAATTAAAATTTTGTCACTTATAATGATAGCTTGTTGGCAATGTGACAATTTCTATGTTTGTGTGGAGGAAGCCGAGTCCGCGTGTATACAGCGTGTGATGGATACGAACTGTCCAAGTAAGAACAACAACAAATTCGACTGAAATATCATAACTAATTTGACCCACCTTTCAGAATCAATATCGAAATCTGGGGAATTGAATTTAATATTTTATTTTTTTTGTAAACCAGCTGCGCCCCGCCGTTTCACCCGCGTAAATATCAATCGTAGTTATATCGGGATAAAAAGCAGCCTAAATGTTAATCAAGGGTGTCAGCTACCTCAATACAAATTTTTATCAAAATTGTTCCAGCCATTTGAGCGTGAAGAAGTAACAAACATATAAACACACACACTAACAAACTTTCGCCTTTATAATATTAGTGTGATTGTTCAACTTATTTTTTTTTCTTACAGAAAGTGTCAGAGATCTGTCCAAGCGCGTACTACAAGTTAACCGGACCTTCACTAAGATGACAGCGTGTGGCATGTTTACTGTAGACGCAACTCTACTGATACCTCTGATGGGACTCCTATCTAATTACATTATTGTACTTTTGCAGTTTGCTTTCCTGTGAAATTAATGATTTCTTCATTTATAACCTTCTATTGCAATGATTTTATGTAATATTACTATAAGAATAAAAAATATATTTCTAGAACCTAAGGATTTTATGTAATTTGACAGTATAATTATTATTTTATACTATTAATGTTCATTCGATGCGAAAAATAGGTACAATTGGTAACAACAGGAATTGTTTTAACGCAACCGTTCTTATCTTATATGCTCAGCATGTCCCTTTCCGACGTGTCAAATTTAGACATAACTCTGCGCCATGGATAACTTACTAACCATGGATAATGGATTTAACTGACGAGTGATTGGATGAATGGCTAAACTAAACATCACTGGCCCGAGGGGGTCACCTTTTTGACAGCCCATAGCAGATTCCAGAAGGTTATCCCAATGCAATAATTTAGAAGGATGTCTATAACATTGCCAAAGGAAACTACAGACCTGGGACTTTTTTAAACAAATAATAATGAATCCATTTTCTTCCTTTTTATGATATTATACCGAACATTAGACTCATTCTTCGTTGTTTATGTTTCGTTAAGATTCACTTAAATCATTTTAAACAATCACCGTCATGTTCGTTCTAAGCATTAAGTTTATTTTTTACAAGCCCTGTTTCAATTTCTCTGGTTTTATATTTCAACCATTTACAAAATACATATAAGAACAGAGTGCCATCAATGCTTAGAATATTTACTTTTTACTGTTATTTATTTCCTACACCCTTCAAACATTATTTTCTTTGGTTATTTTCACATTGTCATATATTTTTTTGTTTTTAAATCTCTATCTGAATAGTAGTATCTAAATATTCCAGAAGCTGTATGGATTGTAAAGTTATGACATTATACCGAACATTCTTCGTTGTTTATGTTTCGTTAAGATACACTTAAATCATTTTAAACAATCACCGTCATAAGATAAGATAATGCTTTATTTCTCGCCACAATATATAAGTACATCAAAAGATCAAGAACAATACATAATAGTTTAAATTATATTGTGGGAGACTGGTGCCTAAGCTAGGCGTAAGGCCTGTATTTCAGGACACCAGGTCTCCACCCCTTCAGAAGCAGTTACATTCAAATCGGATTATGCACTCGCACACAAATGCGGTAAGTTATAAAAGCAAAGAGAATAATAAAAAGAAAATTAAAAAATATACACAGAATACAGAATGCACTATTGATTAAAACTTATTTTAGGGTTAGTATTTATGTGTGTGTGTTACGGTGTGTGCGCGTTTGCATGAGGGTGTGTGTGTGGTGTGTGTGTGTGTGTGGTGTGTAAGCGAGGTGTATATGCGAGGTGTGTTTGGTGGGGGCCTGCGTAAGAAGGTGAAGATCTGAATGCACGGAATGGTGATGTACAGACGCCAGCACATCAACGTAAACTGTATACATATCTATAACTACGACGCGGCGTATAGTGTTAGAAAGAAAGTATCCTTGGTATGATTGGTGGAGTTTTCAACGTTTCAAAAATTGCCCAATGGTAGCACGTACTAATAATTGGAAGCCAATTACCATGTCTCACTAGGAATAAGCCACACCCACGCGCCCCTGCGCGTCTGCCACCGCTCCCGAGTTTCCCCGAACCTTCACGAAGTTAAACGAATGTCACATCACATCGTTCGTTTGACATTTATTCAGTACGTCACTTGGAGCCGTGTTGACTTTGAGTGCTCGGCGGAAGTTCTAGTCCGCAGACATTTTTGAATGTGCGTTTTAATTATTTTTATCAAAGTTTAGTTAAATATCAAAATCAAGAATGCCGCCTCAGTTAACGCAAATTGAAAGGGAGCGCATCATAAGCCCTTCGATTGAGTGGATGTGATGTGATTGATATTTGTCGGCAGACGGGCATAACGGTGAATAATATTTTTTGTAGTTATACATTTTAAATAATAATAAACAAAGGTTGTATTGTTAAAAATGTGTCAATGGTGTTTTTCTATAGAATTTTCGAATTAATAGAAGGGATAGATCTATATTTGTGGATAGGTATATCTTCTTTGTGTTCTTTCATAATGGGTGCGCGCTGTTTCGTGAAAGCTTAAATTCAGAGTTATACTTCCGTAAGCATAATTCGATGAACTATTGTTTTTGATTCCATTTAGGGCTGATTTTTCCAACGTCAGTTAATTTTTTAGCCAGCCAATTTATTACAATCGGAGGAATAATTTTGAATTTTTGACAATTCTTCCAAACAAAAACTGTCAGATGTCAATTTTATTCCAATAGTAAAAAATATCTGTCGATTGAAAAATCAGCCCTTACTCATGGAACATTCTAAACAGAAGAACATAAAAACAGGGATATTTAAGTGTCAGACCCAAGAGAAAATTACATGTAAAAATGGCTTAAAATCAAGGGTCTCTTTGCCTATAGTAATTGAGTAATAATGGGCAAATAAACTACAGCTAAGTATTTGTTTCGTTCCAGAAAAAAACAGTTTACTTCTGGCTTCGGCAGTGGGAAGAAAGCGGATGCAAAGAACCGCCAGCTCTACGCGAGAGCCACGCGGCCGCAGACGAGACGATGTGGAGTAACCTCAATTTCGTACAGCGTGAGAAACTAGTAATCACACTTACCTATCACATTAACTTATATCATCACAGTTAACATAAAACATGGTTTTCCTAAAAAGTGAATAACAAAATTGATTAAAAAATTAAATTTAAAAAACCCCCGTCACAAAAAAATAATAAAATTAAATGTAAGTAATTGGAAAAGGATCAAATAATTTAAAAACCCCCAACTTAAAGAATCTAGGTAACGAGACTAAAACAGATAAATTCATTTGGCAGTCGGGGGACCTGTTAGCATAGAGAAGGTGTTCCACAGAACGGTCCCCCGACTTCCAAATGAATTTATCTGTTTTAGACTCGTTACCTAGATTCTTTAAGTTGGGGGTTTTTAAATTATTTGATCCTTTTCCAATTACTTACATTTAATTTTATTATTTTTTTGTGTCGGGGGTTTTGTAAAATTTTTATTTAATTTTTTATTTTATGCTTTTTGTAGGGACTCCTTAATTTTTGTATTTCATTTCTTTTATTTTCTTGCGTTTTAAGATTCAGGTAATTTGGTGTTTAATCAGGTTTTTTATCCATCAAAAAATAATTATTAATTTATAGTTGAAGAATAATTTTGATTAAACAGACTTTTTTGTTTTATTATATCCTTTTTCTAGAGGATGGATAGATAGAGGGGCCCGTGGCTAAATAATAACAGCCGCACAGTTCGATCGATCAGGTTAAGCTACGCTTGCTGCGGTTGGTCTGTGGATGGGTGACCATCTTTACATACCGAGACCCCTCCGTGCCTCGGAAAGCACGTTAAGCCGTTGGTCCCGGCTGTCATTCGTGGATCTTTGACAGTCGTTACGGGTAGTCAGAAGCCCGAAAGTCTGACAACCAGTCTTACCAAGGGTATCGTATTACCCAGTAACTGGGTTGTGGAGGTCAGATAGGCAGTCGCTCCATGTAAAATACTGGTATTCAGCTGCATCCGGTTAGACTGGAAGCCGACCCCAACATAGTTGGGAAAAGGCTAGGCAGATGATGAGATGATATCCTTTTTCTAGTTCTTCCTTTAGTTATTCAACTTTCGTATAAGTATTTCATAGCTATTAGATATCTTAGGTGTTTCAGATCTAGTTTATAAAATGGGACTGCAACACTATCTGATGTAGAAATACCTACGCTTTTTAAGTAGGATAAATGCATTCGTAATAAAAATAGTCAAACTCAGTGGTTGTACCACTTATTATATTACTCTATTAGATAAAAATATCTTCAGTCCTTTACAACCATATTTTAAAACCCACCTCAACAAAGGTGGAAGTTCTCAAATCGACAGATTAATTGTGTATGTTTGTTTATATTTGGAAGAATATTTTTTAACCGTTCCATAGTCATTTAAAGTTTATTCAAACTTCGTTCAAATTAATATTATTTCAAGTTAAACAAATATCAACTTTATTGTAATGGCAATTAAGTTGATTTCAGAGTGACTAGCACTATTGAAAAAGTTAAAGTTGTAGCGTAAACTGAACTTTCTTGTGTATGATTTAAATTTATTTTTCTGTAAAGTCATTTTTGTTTACGATTTTTGGCAAATTAATCGCGAATGCAGATTAGTTAAGTTAGCCCCTACAATTCCTCACAACAAAGAATCCTATGTAAGTATTGAAAATGACAAAATTTTCTTTGTTTTAGATATCAATGGACACAGTCAGGAGACGCCGGAAAGAAGGCTTGGCCGCGAAGGCATAACACACAAAGTTCTTTCGCATTTATAATATTAGTATGGATCATTCTTCTAATATCGTGATAATTAATACTGTAAATTGAAATTTTATATTTATTTTCGCACTACTGTTATAATCTTGAGATTTTTTTTTTACTATTGTTGGTGACAATTTAAGATAGGGCCGTCACCCACTGGCGGCATGGCATGACAAGGGATTTTAAAAGCTTACTTTTGTTTGGCGGCAGCATTTGATTTTTCTTAGCAGCCATTGGTAGTTGTAACTGTATAATTAATCTGTTACAAATATCAATAAAAATAAAAGCTTGTAAAAATAAATATTATTTACTTGTTTTTAATCAGTTTGTTGTGTGAAATGTTTGTGTTAACAGTGTTAAATTAGATTCGAAATCATCTGTAAGTATTACAAAAATCCCTTGTCCTGCCGTGCCTCCAGTGTGTGCCGGACCTTATACAGCCCAGTCAAATTATACTAATCTAGGTAAAAGCTTATTTTTGTTTGGCAATCAAATGCTACCGCATTTGATTTTGCTTGGCAGCCATTGGTGGTCTGTTACAAATAAAATTCTAATCTATATACCTAATAATAATAACGCCTTCGAAAGGTCCGCGAGATGTGTCAGACATTTTAAAAATAATAATTCTTTATTGACATAGGTAATGGTTACAGAAACTTTTATGTGAGTATGAAGCATGTAGGACTGTAGGTATATTATAAATTACCTAATGTATAAAAATATTAAATTGTAGGTTATTCAAAACTAAACTATATAGGTAGATGGCTGAATGAAAATAATTTCTATAATATTAAGGATTTTTTTGAACATTAAATTATAATGTTTTTAAATTCAATTTTGTTTATTTGTGCATTTTCTTTTTCATTTATTGCAAAATTGTATGATCTCATATGCTTAACACCTGTGTATACCATGTTTTACGCAAATAAATTATCTTAATCTATGGTATAGTTTGGTTTTATAACTTTTGTTGTAAGTATATTTTAATTTAAAGTAGGTAGTTGTTATAATGTTTTCAATTACCTATATTAATGTTTAAAAATAAAAAGATTTGATTGTTATTCCGCATTTTATTTTAATATTTTTCCCGCGGTTTCACACGCGTTACTGTAGGAACCTATCCTATGTCCTTTTCTGATTGGTAGGTATGCATAATTTCATGATGATCGGTTGTGTAGTTATAGTGCTAAAAGCAGGGGGTTAGCTACCGCCGTATCTGTTATACAGTGGGCCCCGACGGCATATTTATTTACTTAAAAAAACGTCACCGTCCTTTTTGCAAAAGACCCCGCCAAGATATTTTGGGGGCCTCTGGGGTCATGACCGGCCGCCTTGCGGAGTTGTTTTAAAACTATGATATTTCCTAAGATATTCATTGAAATCAAATTTGTCAAGGGCAATTTTGTTCAAAATTAAATACTTGTGATGAGTAACGTGTTTATTTGGATAAGGATTAATATCATGTTTATAAAAACACCTTTGCAAATAATGCATTATTTTAGAACTTTGATTACGATAAAAAACAGGCCAAGTGCGAGTCGGACTCGCATACGAAGGGTTCCGTACCACAAGGCAAAAACGCCTATAAAAACACGTTTGTTGTATGGGAGCCCCCCTTAAATATTTATTTTATTTTTATTTTATTATTAAAGTAAAAATACAACTGAGTATTTTGTGAATTTTTCAAGTGCGCTGTTGCCTTTTTGATATCGAGCAAAACAGGGAAAAAAATCGCGTTTGTTCTAAGGGAGCCCCCTTAAATATTTATTTTATTTTGTTTTTAGTATTTGTTGTTATAGCGGCAACAGAATTACATAATTTGTGAAAATTTCAACTGTCTAGCTATCGCGGTTCTTGAGATACAGCCTGGTGACAGACAGGCGGACGGACGGACGGACAGACAGCGAAGTCTTAGTAATAGGTAGGGTTCCGTTTTTACCCTTTGGGTACGGAACCCTAAAAACGTTATAGTGAATCAAGTAGAGAAGAATTTTTCAATTAGAACCAGCAGTTCCTGAGATTAGCGCGTTCAAACAAACTTATCAGCTTTATAATATTATAGTATAGGTTTTGGGATGTAAAGTAACGATAATAATATATTAGAATTTTATTTGAAAATTCATAACCTTTGAAATCGTATCTTATTACTAGCGCAATAAGGTTGAACATCATGTCAAAGCAAACTTCGGTAGGTATTGGTAATTTCGTTACAAGGTTTAACCTGATTGTTTTTGTAATAAGATCATGCTGCGGACGAAACGTTAATCTTAAACACGGCGGACTGACAAAAGGCTTTTTGTAGGTATAATTAATTGGCTAAACTTCACACACGTTCGTGATGGGGTAAGAAGTAGGTGTCCATATTTCTTTCAAAATTTCAAGCAGATTACCTATGTTATGGGTTTTCAGCATTTAATTTCGTGAAAATAAATAAAAATCTTTTATTTTGGAACAATAACAGATATAATAGGTATTATAAAAATAGTTAAAGGATGATAACTACAAAAGTTTATAACTGTGGCGCATGGCGCAGCTATCAATAATAGAATAGAAGAGCAAGGAACGCGCTAAGACAGGTGACCGCCAGCCCGTCAGTAAGTAGGTAACAAAACCCGGAAAAGGTCATTAAAACCTTCTTGAAATTTAAAAACTGGCCAAGTGCGAGTCGGACTCGCACACGAAGGGTTCCGTACCACAAGGCGAAAACGCCGAAAAAAACACTTTTGTTGTATGGGAGCCCCCCTTAAATATTCATTTTATTTTGTTTTTAGTATTTGTTATTGTAGCGGCAACAGAAATACATAATTTGTGAAAATTTTAACTGTCTAGCTATCGCGGTTCTTGAGATACAGCCTGGTGACAGACAGACGGATAGACAGCGAAGTCTTAGGTCTCGTTTTTAGGGTTCCGTACCCAAAGGGTAAAAACGGAACCCTATTACTAAGACTTCGCTGTCTGTCCGTCTGTCTGTCACCAGGGTGTAAATTTTCACAAAGTATGTATTTCTGTTGCCGCTATAACAACAAATACTAAAAACAAAATAAAATAAATATTTAAGGGGCTCCCATACAACAAACGCGATTTTTTTGCCCTTTTTTGCTCGATATCAAAAATGGCAACAGGTAGGCACTTGAAATATTCACAGAATACTGAGTTGTATTTTAACTTTAATAATAAAATTAAAATAAATATTTAAGGGGGGCTCCCATACAACAAACATGTTTTTTTCGGCGTTTTTGCCTTGTGGTACGGAACCCTTCGTGTGCGAGTCCGACTCGCACTTGGCCAGTTTTTTACCCTTTGGGTACGGAACCCTAATAATAGGGTCCCGTTTTTACCCTTTGGGTACGGAACCCTAATAAAAAAGGAAATGTTTTTCTGATAATTATGAGATTATACCTACTTACCTACCTACTTATCTACTTAACAATATTCATCGAGAGCGTGAAATTTCGCTAATTCATTGTGTAACGAACGGTGTATACCGTACTAACTACCTGTTTAAATGTAATATGAGTAGGTAGTTACTACTTAATACTCTAAGTAATTTTCCAAAAATATGTAATAATTAAGGATTAAGTAAAAGAAGACTATAAACTTTCATAGGTATTTTAAGCATTGCGCTGGGCGTTTCGATTCAATTATTCAACCTGCTACCATAGAACTATTATTACTTAGTGATACGACGACGCGACGCCGCAAAACCAGTTTTTGCGCCAGGCCGGGGGCCTTCCGAATTGCGTCAAAAGCGATTACTTATATCGCGAATCCGACCAACGCGCAACGTCACAAATAGTAGTCAATAGTCCTTATATTTTGTGACTATTAAATTTGGTTGGATTCGCGATTTAATCGCTCTTGACGCAATTCGGAACGCGGGGTATGTTACCGACCGGTAACAACTCATTTATTTAGTCTTGCATGAAACGTGTAAGCGCCATGAAATTCCCGGCGCTTATGACGTTTTGGTCACGAGAAAACTATACGTTTTAAGCGGTCTAGCGCTGCATGTTTTATAGTTTGGTGAGACGACACCTACTGTTTAAGCGCTGCAGCAAATACGCTCGCCCCACTGTCATCCTGTTGTGACACTGTATTTGATTCGGATAGCTACGCTATTTCTTATCGCACAGTATCTTATTCACACCACGACGACCATACGCACACACTCTCACGTACGCACTGCAGCACGACACATTACTAGTAAGAACAGACAAAAGCTATATGTCTCTTTCGCACGATTCTCGCTGTAGTTGCTCATAACGCGTTCAAGGCCAAAGTGGGGTAGGTTGATGTGCTGGCGACTGTACATAAATATATACACATGGCATATATTAGTATTCAAACAAGCAAGTTATACTGGGGCAGCCAGAAGTTTTTCCGTAGCATCATAACTTAATTCCTGGAGCCAGCTCTCAACCTTCATTTTACACTGAGTTTTGGTAAGATGGTAAATGAAGAGCGTCCTATTTATTTTATTGTAGAGGAAGCGACCAAGGTAACAAAAGAAACGTTTGGAGAACATTGTAGCAAGTGGCGTACCATGGCGGTCTACTGGGTCAAAACGTCTTTTACCTCGTAAAAGTGAGGAGCTGAAGTTAAGGAGTCCATGCTGTTTTAAAGCCGTTTGTAGAACAAACAGCTGACTGTCGTGTTCGTTCTATGCAGTAAGTTTATCTTTTATTTCATGTCCACCAACTCCCTGCAACTAAATTTTTGCAAGACCTGTTTCAATTACTCTGCTTTTATATTTTAACCATTTACAAAATACATATAAGAACAGAGTGACATCAATGCTTAGCATATTTACTTTTTACTGTTACTTATTTCCTACACCCTCAAACATTATTTTCTTTGGTTATTTTCACATTGTGATATATTTTGTTGTTTTTAAATCTGAGTATCCTAGAAGCTGTATGGATTGTAAAGTTCATGTCACTAATGAAAACTTGTTGGCAATATGAGAAGTTCTTTAAATATGTGCAGGATGCTGGTTGTATACGGCGCGTGATGGATCTGCATAGCTATTCACAACCACTCGATACCGTACCGTATCGTATCGAACCGGTTCCGTACCGTATCGAACATCAATCAATGTTATTGTAGAAGCCCTCTTAACGCTATTCACAGGACCAAAACCCGAGAATTTTGCCTGCTATTCTTCCGACAGCTGTTTGCTATCGGGGGCAAGGCGAATCAGGTTATCGAAATGTGTAATTTTCGATACGATAGCCGATGGTTGTAAATAGCTATGCTGAACTGTCGTTTTACCGTGCACCAAAAGTAACAAATAACTACCTAGTTTTAACACATTTTTGGTATCAAAATTGATATTTGAGTAATTCCTTTTTTGGTTCCCTATCCATTTGCATAAAATTTTAAGACCTAATATAACTTAGCATAATTTTGTTTGGCACAATTATATTTTCGCATAATATAATTACGCATAACAGCTTACGCATAATTTTTTTAAGCATAATATCTCTAACCATAATAATGATTAAGCATAATATTCTAAAGCATAAATTTATTAAGCATAAAGTTCTAAAGCATAACTTTTTTAAGCATAATATCCTAAAGCATAAATTTGCCCGAAGAGGATATACCAATTTATTTCGACGATTGGAAAAAAGCCATATCTCCTGAATCAGGTAATATATAACATATTAATATAATATAACGTATTGAACAATTTTGTGGGTTTTTTTTTCGCTGTAGGAAGCATGAAGCAAGCAAGCATACAGCATGCAAGCAAGCATACATCATGCAAGCAAGCATGCATGCAGCAAACAAGCAAGCATGCAGCATGCAAGCAAGCATGCAGCATGCAGCATTCAAGCGAGCATGCAACATGCAGCAGGCAGGGTTTCTGTCACGGCTCCGGCGCTGCGGGCCTCCGGCGGCCCCACGCGTGCTAATCGTCGCAGACGGCTTTCGCTCACCTCCGCAGCTTCGGCTAGTTGGCCGGCTTCGCCGGCCAGCCTCAGCCGCGGCGGATCGCTCGCAGCCGCCTGCTCCTCAGCCCGCGGGCCGCCTCGCCCCTACGCGCCTACGCGATTTTAAATTACACTCTAGGGGTAGGACAAACAAGACTACGTGGAGTCGGTTTTGCAGCAATTCGGTTCTATCACTAACTTTTGTTGCACAGCATATTACATTTAATTAATTGTATGTCTAAATATTATTATGCTAATAGTCATTAGGCCTACTAACGTTATGCGAATCAAATTTATGCCAAAACAAATTAGTCTTTAAGATGATTATGCCAAATAAAATGTATGCCTAAAAAATTATGCCGATGTATTATTATGCCAAAACAAATTGTGCCAAGATCGTTATGCCGAAGTATATTAGGACAAAGAACATTATGCGAAAAGAAGGGATCCCTCCTTTTTTATGTTACTGTTTGAATAATTAGTAATTTCCTTACCCTTTTATTTAATTTGACAGCAAGCACGATTAATTGTTTTCAACTTAGATACGATCAAGACAATAAAAAAAAATTTCTGGACTGGCCCTTATAAAATGACGAATTATTGTTCATATAACATCGACCAGTTTCGTAGTAATCATGTGAAATAATAGCTATAATCGTCCAGTTAAATTACGAAATAACAATAGACTGGACAAAGAAAAGAAAGAAAATACCTTTATTTGCGGTAAACATGACGCAATAAAGAACATAAACATAGAAGAAAAAATAGAAGAAAGAGTTGGGGGAAAGACGTCCGAAGAATAAATAGTCAACCTTTCAACATTATGATAGCTGTTTTCTTCACTTCAAAATACAAAATTAGAAATAGTTATATTTCTCCGTGTGAGAAGAAGTACCACATATTGTTGTTCTTTACTACAAGCACAGTATTTTCTCGGAATCGCATGGAATGCCTGCAATTTTTTTTGGGAGTTACTTTGCATTGGGCACTTTGACTTTCGTTGGCTACGTTTTGCTCATCATTTGCAACATTGTTCATAGGCGGAGCAACGTTTTCCTTATATTGAAGCTGCAAGACATTAATAGGATCATTGACATTAGCAAAAGTGTCCGCAGTTATATTATTTGGAACAGAATCGCACTTATTACTGCAGTGCGATTCTGTAACCATCTCACCGTGAAAACTTAGGTGCAGTGAGCGTGGAGTGAGCTGTCAATAGTGTCAATTTCTAGCAAAAATAAACTCACATCACCTAAATTTTCACGGTGAGATTTTTACAGAATCGACCGGCTGTACTCGGTATTTATATTTTCACGGCTACATTTTTTTTTTCTCAAAGGGGTCAGTTAATTTTATTCAAGTTTCCCGCGATGTATTAGTTACACAATATGATCTATATGTATTTTATGGTATCCGCCTCACAACATTGTTGACAACGTATTTGAAAGAATGGATAAAGGACATACTAACAATAAATAACGAAGAACAGAATGATGAATACTGTAACAAAATGTTTCCGAGTAAGTATTAGTAAGTTGGTAGTTGCTTACATTGTTACATATGTTTTACTTCCCAATGACTCATGTAATGACATAGGTACTCTTCTTTTTAGGGTTCCGTAGTTTTGACAAGGAACCCTTATAGTTTCGTCATGTCCGTCTGTCTGTCTGTCCGAGGTTTTGCTAAGAGACCGTTAATAATAGAAAGCTGTAATTTTGTGGGAGTGTGTATATCAATTACGCCGACAAAGTGGTAAAATAAAATTTTGGAAACTATTTTTTTTAGGGTAGCTCCCCCATAGCTAGTCTACCCCATAGTATGGGGTATCGTTGAATAGGTCTTCTAAAATGACTTCGGGGTTGTAAAAAATATTTTTCAATTTAATGCTCCTTTTACGAAATATTAACCTTTAAAGTGCAAATTTTTGTTCCAGTAGGGCTTCCCCCCACCCTCTAAAAGCTAATTTGCTGGCTTGAAAAATCTGGATAAATTTAGGATGATATGATATATCGTTACCGGCCAAACCCGATTTTAGGATAAACTAGTTTCGCCTAGGCTAAACCAGTTCACCGGCGACGTAGGATGCAAGAGCGAGCGAAGGGCATCCCGAGGTTAGGTTTGGTTAGGCTACTTTAAACCCTTTACACAGTAATAGCAACCCCGCGGAGCGGAGCTCCGTCGACATAGGATGCAAGAGCGAGCGAATGAACTGGTTTGACCTAGGCAAAACTAGTTCATCCTAAAATCGGGTTTGGCCGGTAACATATATAACAAATTTCATTAATTTTATAGGAAAATTATAGTGGTTACAATAGCTTTATTAGTTTAGCAGTAATAGTCATTGAACTTGGGTGTTGAATAATTTTGTACCAAATACCTTACCATCCTTACCATTAATCCTTTAAAGTGACTAAGATGACGTAGTTCCTTGACTTGCATTGTATTACAAAATATGAAATAAAAAAACTAAAAAAACCATAATAAATTATCATAAGTTTCACAATACTGTCGCTAGATGGCGCTGTACCAACGGGTTACGTTTTCATTCGAGTATATTTGAGTGATCGACATCCCCGCACGTCTTAGAAATGATAATTCAAATTCAAAGTCGATTTGTGTTATTATAACCATTAACTCCTAATATCTTTACTATTACTTATATTCGGAAAAAAGAACAACAGAATCGTACTATATTGTGATAACGAGCTACTAACGGAACGCTACACTGTGCCCGACACGGACTTGGCCGGTTTTTTAGATAATATTATACCGTACATACAGCTCGTTTATTCGTGCTCTATGTTCTGTGCACCACTTAATAGATTTGCAAGCGTCGCCGCACGAAATGAGTATATGCATCATTATGCATATACTCATAGAGATCTAGATTCAACAAAATTAACGGAATTCTAGGGAATAGTACATAACCAGTTACCAAATAAAATCTTCAGATACATTTATCTGAAGATTTTATTTGGTAACTGGTTATGTACTATTCCTATACTATTCCCTAGAATTCCGTTAATTTTGTTGAATCTAGATCTCTTCTTTTATGTTTTGCATGCCGAAATATGGTGATACCGACACTGTAATTTACTTACAATTATTACATGAATGTAGAACATCTGCATATTTTTTACCCAAATTTGACAATAAATGATTTTGAATTTAAATTTAGTTTTATTTCGTCGTAAAATTATTAGTTTCTTCAACATAATTATGTTCAAGTAAAATGATTGTATGAAATATTTTAATAATCATATATTATAAAATAAAATCCTTAGAGAACCTCCGATCGTCAGATCCTTTTAAGTAATTTCACAGGAAACATGTGTACACTAGAAAATGTTTAACTTCAATTCAATCAATAGGTACCTGACACTGAACAATGAAGTAGATCAGTAATCATGCGAAATTACTCAAATCTTCCGGTTGAATTATCACTCAATAACAGACTGGACAAAGAAGTCCGAAGAATAGTTTAACCTTTTAACATAACGTTCAAGCAGTCTTCTTTTCAAAATACATTACAAGAGATAAAGTGGACCACTGGTCGTTTGTTTTGTCCCTCTTGTCTCGCGATCTTTTACAGGGTCTGCCGCGACGCCTTCTAGATGTGTCAGGTCTTCACCTGGTAGTTATTTTGGCCCATAGCTCAAATATTATTATGCGAATGGAATTATGTTTTGATTTCCATACACTTGTGTAGGTAACTACACAGGGCCTTAGCACACCTCCGCCGCGAAAATAATGATAGAAAACCATTTAGCGATTTCCGTGTCCATACACAGGAGCGACACGCGACAACGGCACGCATCGATAGTAGCTGACAGCCGGCGGCTCTCGCCGTCGTCGGCGAGTCGACGTTCTACAACGCGCCGCTAGTGTATTTCAGTACGGTGCTCAAACACATGAGCGGCATGTTGTCGACGGCAGCCGCCGACACCCGGTGAAAGCAGCCGTGGACGGCTGCAGTTGCCTCAAGGAGTAACCGGCTTCCGAGCAGAACGGCGAAATCACTCGGAAAAGATTTAGAATCATAGTCAAATCTGTGCGTTAGAAACTTAGAACAGGCAGTTTAGCTTCTGTTTCGCTTCGTACAACGGACGAGTCATGGCGAAACTACTGCGGTTTTGCTCCTATATTTTCGCGGCGGAGATGTTTTACCCGCGTAAGGGAGGGAAAAAAATCTATATCAGTAATGCTATTCTGTAAAAATCTCACCGTGAAAACTTAGGTGAAGTGAGCTTATAGTGAGCTGTCAAAGTCAAAGTCAATGCATTTATTTCAAATAGGCACTTAACAGGCACTTTTGAACGTCAAAATTTACTAATATAGAATTGATTCTAGTCGCCCATTCCAATAGGTAGTTTTCGTATGGAGAAGAATGGGCAAGAAACTCCACCGTTACTCTTTTAAAATGTTTTACAATATTTTGTATCTACATTAATTATATAATATAATTATATGTGAAGACGATGCACCTAAAATAAAATTACTGTACCACAATAGGTAAAAGAATTAAAAATTAAACCATAACATATTAATTAATTATCTGATAGATACATGGTGCTCACATATTTACAAACATGGTAAAAATAAACGATTGTCATTAAAAAATAAAAATAAAAATAAAAATAATAGTAATAAGTCAGGGTGTCAGTTAAAGTAATTACAGAATGTAAATCAATGTAAAAAAGAAGATCAAAGAATAAATTTTACAATTAAATTAGCAACCAGTTTGATTTTGTCTTGACTCTAGATTGTCCTATGGAGCAGGACCAGCATGTTTCCAAGCGTTCTTATCTTGGATATAATCTTTTAATTTATAGTAGGTACGCTTGTTTACAAAATGTATGTTTAATGTGAGTTTTAAATTTTCTTTCATAAGATAAGATAAGATAAGATATATTTATTTGTCAAAAACACGTGTAGGTTTACAATTATGTTTTGCCTTGAAAGGCGTACAAATATGGTAATAATAATATAATTCAAAGAACAAAAAAAATAAAAATCATAAAGTTACATTAAATTAATAAAAATAATAATAAAAATGTCTAAAGTACTTCATTTAAATAGTCGGCAACATCATAGTAGCATTTATTTATTAAAAGTTTCTTCATGCTTTTCTTAAAACTGTTAATATTCAAATCTTTGTATGCCTTTGGTACCTTGTTGTATAATGTTGGGGCCCTGCAGAATACACTCTTACGCATGAGAGCTTTTTTAGCTCTATGTATACGAAGTCTCCGATTATCACGTTGACTTCTTTCGGAACCATCTGAAGACCTCGGAAATAGTTGGGGATTCTTTTTAACAAATAATACCGTTTCTAATATATACAAGGAAGGAAGTGAGAGAATTTGATGTTTAATAAAATATGGTTTGCAACTGTCTGTAGTTTTAAGAACAAACATAGCTCTTATGCATCGTTTTTGCACTCTAAATATAGAATATTTATGTGTAGAGTTTCCCCAGAAAATTATACCATATCTAAGGATCGATGCAACAAGTCCGTGATAGGCAGTAAGCAATGTATCCGTATTTACCATTGGGGCGAGTTTATACAATGCGTAGGAAGAACTACTTATTTTCTTACTAGTTTCCTCAATGTGATCTTTCCAATCAAGTTTCTTGTCAATGGTTAGTCCAAGGAATTTGGCATTACCAACTCTGCATATGGTGTGATTTTTATAGCTTATGTTAATGTCATCTCTTATTGGTATTCTTTGACTAAAATGCAAGATTTGTGTTTTATTTAAATTAATTTTTAGATTGTTATTGTCTAACCAGTGAATTATAGAAGCTAAAGCATTATTAATGTCAAGTTCATAGGTGTCTGTTTTCTTACATGCTATTGTGACTGTGCTATCGTCTGCAAAAAGAGACATTGGATGCTCAATATATTTCGGAAAGTCATTTACATAAATGATAAAAAATAATGGTCCCAGAACGGTTCCCTGGGGTACACCGAATTTTACTATACGTTCTTGAGAAAAATACGTAGTCGCTTTTTTAGTACTATCTATTCATGAAATTGCTGTGATTTGCCTTCTATTGGACATATAGGATTCAATTAATTTAAGAACATTGCCTCTTACTCCGTATGCGTCAAGTTTATTAATTAAAATAGTGTGGTCAACGTAGTCGAATGCTTGTGTCATATCGCACAGCACAGCGCAAACGGGAGTCGTTTCATCCATCCGTAACATTACACTGTGTAGAAAATCATAGACCGCCATATTGATTGTCTTATTTTGTCTGAAACCTTTCTGCTCATTACAAAGAGTATTATTTTTTTCCATATACGTATATAATTGTTTGTAAATGTATTTTTCAAAAATCTTCGACATAATTGGTATCAGCGCTATTGGTCTATAATTTTCGATTAGGTCTCTGTTTCCTTTCTTAAATAGTGGTTTTACTATTGATGTTTTCATACCATCAGGAAAGGTACCCGCACTGATACATAGATTCAAGAAAGTGGCTGCATATTATATCACCGACAGACTTATTTTGGTAGAGACACCGTCATAACCCACGCTGTTTGTATTTTTAAGTTGTTTTATAATGTTTAAGATATCACACGGTATACTTGGGGCCATGAACATTGATTTTTGTCTGTTCAAAATGCCTGATGTGACGTTTATCCCCGATTCTTGTATAGGGACAACTCTGTCAATGAAAGAATTATTGAAACGAGTCGCTATTGATTCCGGATTTGTAATTATATTGTTATCAACATTAATTTTGTTTATATAGTCCCGAGGTACATTTAATTTATAATTATTTATTATTTGCCATGTCGATTTAGTTTTATTCTCGGACGTTTTGATTTTATAATTATTTTGAGCCCTTTGGGTAAGTCGTATAATTTTTTTAAATAATTTACTGTATTTAATAAAATGAAGTTTATTGGTTTCAGACGGTTTAAGTCTATATTTCCATAAGAGATGCCTCTTTTTCTTACTACAAACTTTAACACCACGTGAGATCCATTTAGCTTTTCTGCCTATCTTAATAGTAATAAGTTTACATGAAAAGCAAAGTTTATAAAACAATGTAAACTCCTCCATAAATTCATTTAATTGCAATATATCATTAGGTGTTTTATTGTAAAATTTAACACAGTACCCCATAAAAGATGTATGTTGGCTAATCTGAAAAATGGTTGATTTATTTTATCTTTATTTCTAGTGTTAAAATTATGTCTATCTCTTATTTTATTAAAAAGATGTAGATTTTTTCTTACATACATAATATTTTCATAAATGAATTGGCAAGGTACCGTCATAATATTAATCCTTTTAAAAAGTTCCCTGAGAGATTCGCGGCGACGTAGATTATAAATGGCTCTGACAGCTCTCTTTTGCAAAATAAAGATGGATTCAATGTCAGCAGCTCGACCCCATAGTAAAATGCCGTACGAGATAATGCTGTGAAAGTAGCTAAAATAGACTAAGCGCGCGGTTTCTACATCAGTTAACTGTCTTATCTTTCTAACAGCATAAGCGGCCGAGCTAAGCCGCCCCGCAAGAGATGTTATGTGAGGTCCCCATTGTAATTTCTCGTCTAGCGTGATTCCCAGAAAAACCGTTTGATCAACAAATCGTCGATAGTGTCAATCCCTAGGCATCAGCGGTGCGATTCTGTAAAAATCTCACCGTGAAAACTTAGGTGAAGTGAGCGTGGAGTGAGCTGTCAATAGTGTCAATTCCTGGCAAAGACAAACTCACTTCACCTAATTTTTCACTGTGAGGTTTTTACAGAATCGACCGGCTGGTGGAATGACAGCTCACTTCACCTAAGTTATCACGGTGATGTTTTTACAGAGCAGCACCGCTGTACTTATTGTACAGGGTGGCAGGGATAACGGCGCGCAAACTGCAATCATGAATTCAGTACATGAGCTTAGGAGTCTTCGGTCAGCCCTCAAGCGCAGAAATTTTTAGTCGGTTATCAAAAAAAAAATCAGTTGATTCTTAGAAAAATTTCAAGAAGCAGAAGAATCAGGTTAGGGGTTCGTTAAAGGTTGTGTAAGCGAGTAAGGTTCAGAGTCATGTACTGAATCCACGGTAACAGGTATAATGAAGGATCTGCTTTTTGTGAAGGCGAATTTCTGGAACTACAAGTCGGATCTAAATAAAAAAAGTTATTTAAAAAAATAAAAAACCCGACTGCGGTAAAAAAACTGAAAAGCTAAAAACAAGCCCATTTTAAATTAAATAAAAGTTGGAAGCAGGCGGGACCCATTTGAATTTGAAAATATAATAAAAATGATATGGGGCATGGGTATGTTTTTAGCTTTTCAGTTTTTTACCGCAGTCGGGTTTTTTATTTTTATTTTTATAAATAACTTTTTTTATTTCCAGCTTTTTAGTTTACAAAATAAATGTGAAAGATTTCGCAGACGATTTAGTTCTTGGTACGTGTTTTTTACGATTTGTCACTTCGAATTACTTTTAACCGTATAAGTTGTATATATTTTTTGTAATCACCTTTTAAAACCCTTTATTTTGATACCCCACTCGATAGGTTTTGAGAAAGAAAAATGTTTTTGAAGACATACTATTGCGCCAAAAATTGGCCATTTTAATTTTTTTTCAATTTTGATATACCCAGTGTCACTCTCACAATTCAGACGAATCTAACGGCACCTCTCAAGCTGAAATCGATCAAGCCATTTAGGCTACAGAGCGTGCCAAAGAAATATACATACATACATACATACACTCGAAAAACATAACCCTCCTTCTGACGCAGTCGGGTAAAAATATATTTGCATTTGATAGGTAAATTTTTGAGAAAGGTTTTAGGATATTTAGGATAGGCTATTTAACATCAGAAAAATATTCAGACAAAACGCTAAGCGAAAACGAAATAATTTACAAATAATCCAATTTCTCAGCGGGGGGCACAGCTAGTTAAATACGTTTGTGCTTGTTGGTTGCTTAATTACAAAAATTTGGCCATTAAAGTCACATCGTAAACAAAATATGTTATTATCAACCAAAAGCATATCGTATTGAAATCCCAGCAAAATAACAGTTGTTTTTCCACGAACTAATTTAGGTTTAAGTGTAAACAAGAGTCGGTAAAGCCATTGAAACGTCTGAGGCTGTGGCTATGAAACTAGCGGCGCTATGAAACCAGCGGCGACGAAGCGATGGCGAGGCAATTACGACGGAAAGCATCTTCTCCTTCTTAGCGTGTCGATAGCAATCTAAATGGACTCGTCCCAGAATTCTGCTACGTGTTTGGCGCTATCACCAGCGTCCACCAGTTCCTGTAACGTACAGCTGACTGGACACGCAGGATACGATATTAAGTGTACCATCGTTTGATGGAAAGCATAATCAGCCTATAATTTAGAATATGTTGGTACTGCACTAGCTATTATCGTATACATGGTGTGAAAAAATGTGGTGTGACAAACGAGAAAAAAAATCCTGTTTGTCATACTGGTATGATAATCTGGTGTGAAGTAAAATATCATAACAACATGCCGCTCGTGTATTTGAGCACCGTACTGGAATACACGAGCGGCACGATGTGGGCTGGCCATGTCTGTCGAAGGACCGATGGCCGGTGGTGCAGACGAGTCGGCAAGCGTAGTGTGGGACGCCCCCCAGCTAGATGGACGGACGACCTAAAGAAGGTGGCTGGGGGTAGACTGGGTGCGGAAGGCGGAGGACAGGGTGCTGTAGCGCAGTCTGGAAGAGGCCTTTGTCCAGCAGTGGACTGCGATATAGTTGATTCATTGACGATGTAAAACCCGACTTGCCGACGGCGGGAGCTGCCGGGTGTCGGCTGCTATCGACGCGTGCTGTTGACGCGTGTCGCTAGTGTTTATGGACACGGAAATCGTTAAGTGGTTTCCCATCATTATTTTCACGGCGGAGGTGTACTAAGTAGTTACCGACACAATTGTATGGAAATCAAAACATAATTCCATTCGAATAAATAATAAAACTATAAAAAAATAAAAATATTTGAGCTATGGGCCAAAATAACCACCAGATGGAGTCCTGACACAGCTAGAAGGCGTCGCGGCTGGCCCTGTAGAAGATGGCGGGACGAGCGGCACAAAACAAACAACCGGTGGTCCACTTTATCTCTTATTTTGTATTTTGAAGAGAAGACTGCTTTGAATGTTATGTTAAAAGGTTGAACTATTCTTCGGACTTCTTTGTCCAGTCTGTTATTGAGTAACAATTCAACCGGAAGCATTGAGTAATTTTGTATGATTGCTGATCTACTTTTTTGTTCAGTGTCGAATGAACAATTTTGTGTTATTATGAATAAAACCAATTCAGAAATGTCTATATAATTAGGTACCTATTGATTGAATCAAAGTTAAACATTATATAGTGTACATATTTGCTGTGAAATTACATAAAAAGGCTTAGGTTCTGGAAGGATTTTATCACACTAATATTATAAAGGCGAAACTTTGTGAGAGTGTGTGTGTTCATATGTTTGTTACTTCGTCACGCTCAAACGGCTTCACCCATTTTGATGAAATTTTGTATGCAGGTAGTTGATACCCTGGATTAACACATGGGCTACTTTTTATCCCAATATTCGCACGGGATCGACATTTACGCGGGTAAAACCGCGGGGCGCAGCTAGTTTTATATAATTATTAAAATAATACATAGAATCATTTCAGTTGAACATATATAAAAGAAATAAATAATTTTATGACGAAATAAAACTAAATTGAAATTCAAATTAATTTATTTTCAAATATGGGGATGTTCTACATTCATATAATAATTGTAAGTATATCACAGTGTTGGATATAAATCACAGTGCTGTTGTTAAATATAGTGATAACCATATTTTATATTCCGGAATGCAAAACATAAAAGAAGAGATTCAACAAAATTAATTCCTGGGCATAGTACATAACCTGTTACCAAATGAAAACTTCAGATACATTATGCATATACTCATTTCGTGCGGCGTTTGCAAATGTATTAAGTGGTGCACATAACATAGACCATTAAGAGGACACCTACTATAGCATCGGAAGCGTACGGAAGCTTATCGAGTGGTTGTGAATAGCTATGCTGATCCATCACACGCTTTATGCACCCAGCATCCTGCACAGATTTAAAGAACTTCTCATATTGCCAACAAGTTTTCATTAGTGACACGAACTTTACAATATATACAGCTTCTAGGATACTCAGATACGTAGAGATTTAAAAACAACAAAATATCACAATGTGAAAATGGCCAAAGAAAATAATGTTTGAAGGATGTAGGAAATAAATAACAGTAATAAGTAAATATGCTAAGCATCGATGTCACTCTGTTCTTATATGTATTTTGAAAATCGTTAAAATATAAAAGTAGAGTAACTGAAACAGGGCTTGTAAAAAATTTAGTCGCAGGTAGTTGGTGGACATGAAATAAAAGATAGATACAACTTACTGCATAGAACGAAGACGACGGTGATTGCTTAAAACTACTTAAGTGTATCTTAACGAAACATAAACAACGAAGAATGGAGTCTAATGTTCGGTATAATATCATAAAAAGGAAGAAAATGGATCTATTACTATTTGTTGAAAAAAGTCCCAGGTCTATAGTTTCCTTCGGCAACGTCATACAGACATCCTTCTAAATGACTGCATCGGGAAAACCTTCTGGAATCTGATGTGGGCTGTTAAAAAGGTAATCCCCTCGGGCCAGTGATGTTTAGTTCAGCCATTCATCCAATCACTCGTCTGTTAAATCTCTGCGAGCCATAATTTGTAGAGTTGTCCATGGCGCAGGGTTATGTCTAAATCTCACACGTCGGAAAGGGGCATGCTGGTCATAAAAGATAAGAACGGTTGCGTTAAAACAATTCCTTTTATTACCAATTGTACATATTGTTCGAGTCGAAGTTGAACATTAATAATATAAATAATTACCTATACTGTCAAATTACATAAAAGGCTTAGGTTCTAGACAGATATTTTTTATTTTTACCTATTCAATAGTAGTATCACACAAAATCATTGCAATTGAAGATTATAATGAAGAAATAATTAATTTCACAGGAAAGCAAACTGCAACAGTACAATAATGTAATTAGACAAGAGTCCCATCAGAGGTATCAGTAGAGTTGCGTCTACAGTAAACAGTCCACACGCTGTCATCTTACTGAAGGTCCGGTTAACTTGTAGTACGCGCTTGGACAGATGTCTGATACTTTCTGTAAGAAATTTTAAAAGAAAAATAAGTTGAACAATTTACAATAAAAATAAAAAATATAGTTCAATTCCCCAGATTGCGATATTGATTCTGAAAGGTGGGTCAAATTAATTTAGATATTGCAGTCGAATTTGTTGTTGTTGTTCTTACTTGGACAGTTCGTATCCATCACACGCTGTATACACGCGGACTCGGCTTCCTCCACACAAACATAGAACTTCTCACATTGCCAACAAGCTATCATTACAAGAGCCATAATTTTAACTATAAATGAGATTAAAAGTACGATCGGAAGTGGAGGCTTCTGAAATCAGCAAGTTATAAAATATTAAGGGCTGGCTGTGCTCTAAAATGGTACAGTATCTTCATCGTGGAGACTTATTCATTTAATAACATTAAGTTAACATTGAGTAACTGAATCAGATACCAAAAATTAAATAGCACAATCTACATAGAACCCAAATGAAAATAGAATTACACGTGCAGCACCCTACACGATGATAATAAGAGAAGCTTTTCAAAAAATAAAGTAAATGAGGGATTAGATTTTTTTCTGTGTCCAATTAAACTATTTTTCTTCTTCTTATCTACTGGATTTAGTATGAGAGACAGAGAGAGTTATATCTTTCTTCTCTCTTATATAACTGTATGTGCCTAATCGTGACACATGCTTGAAATTTCACTCTCAATTCTCGTCCAATTATTATTAAATAACTGTTTAAGAAGGTTCGCTTTAAAAACAATATTTTAATATAATGATGGAAATTAGGACTGAGGCAGCATTTGGTCCAATAAACGATGTATAATTAAATTACATTACACTAATATTATAAAGGCGAAAGTTTGTGAGTGTGTTTATGTTTGTTACTTCATCACGCTCAAACGGCTAGACCAATTTTGATAAAAAATTTATGGAGGTAGCTGACACCCTGGATTAACATATAGGCTACTTTTCATTCCGATATTCCCACGGGATCGACATTAATGCGGGTAAAACCGCGGGGCGAAGCTAGTATAAATATAAAACATAATGTGATCTTGCTAGAGAAGTGACAGAATAAAAATGAAAATGACCAAGAAAAAATGTTCGAAGTATTTATAAAACAAATCAGAGTAATATATAGAACATAGATAATTCATACTACAGTTATTTAATATCATGATGAAATATAAAAATTTCCAAAAAAAGTTACGAAAATCCTGGGCATTACCTGTTACCTAATGACAGAATGAAAACTTAAATCCTGGGCCTTACCTGTTACTTAATGACAAAATTAAAATATTTTTGCTAATTTTTTTTGGATATTTTTATCTTTTTTGGATTACTTTGATACATTATGCATTTACTCACTTGCGACGGCTCTAGCAAATGCATTAAGTGTGCCTGTACAGCACCTAAAGCAAACATAAACGAGGTACATGTTTGGTATAATACCTAAAAAAGAAGAGAATGTCGTTACATGAGTCAGTCGGATGTGATATTATATATGTTACAATGCAATGTAAGCAAGTATCGACTTACTAATGCTTGGAAACATTTTGTATACAGTTTGTATGCTTCTAAAATATTTTGATACGTCTTAAAAAACTTGTTACAATATTCATCGTTCTGTTCTTCACTATTTATTGTCAGTATGTCCTGAATCCATTCTTTCATATACGTTGTCAACAATGTTGTGAGGCGGATACCATAAATTAAATTAAGATCATATTGTGTATGTTGTACATCGCGGGAAGCTTCATAAAAATTAACTGACCCCTTTAAGACGTATAAAGAAATAGTCGGTAAATTAAAAATTCCGACTACAGTAACAAGTGAGATCCAGTTCCAAAATATATAACTGTGAACACTCTTTTTAATGTCAATGCTCCTATTAATGTCTTGGAGCTTCAATATGAGGGAAACGTTGCTTCTGCTATGAACAATGTTGCAAATGATGAGCAAAATATGGCCAACGTAACACAAATTTTTAAAACACCCAAAAATTGTAAGCGTGATACCTATTGTAGACGAGTCCTCAAAATAATTTTGCTTACCGCGACACATAAAAAAAACATAGGCAAATGAAATAGTAAAGAACAGTAATATGTGATACTTCTTCTCACACGGAGTTATATAACTATTTCTAATTTTGTATTTTGAAGTGAAGAACACAGAGAGCAAAATATTGAAAGGTTGAATTAATCTTCTAACGTCTTTGTCCAGTCTATTATTATTTAGTAACAATTTAACTGGACGGTTAGAGCTATTGTTCCACATGATTTCTACGCAACTGGTCGATGTTATATGAACAACAATTCGTCATTTTTTAAGGGCCAGTTCCGAATTCTTTCTATTAGTGTCGCTTGATCGTATCTAAGTTGAAGATTAATCTGCTGGCTGTCAAATTACATGAAAGGATAGTGACAATTCATCATCAAATATGCCTTTTCCGTATATTTGAAAAGTATGCTTAGATGGTTTAGTTATGTTAATAAGATGAATGAAAGGCGACTTACAAAAGGTATCTACAAGGAAGATGTAAGCGGAAATATAAAATGTGAGATCCAATATTACAATTAATAGTATTATTTTGGCCACTCTTGCTAATGTTGATACTTCTACGAATTTCTTGTGTTCTCAAATTATGGAAAATGTTGCTGCAGCTGAGAGCTATTTTACAAATTAACAAACAGTATGTAGCTAAGGAAATAGACTGTCAGCTTCTGAGATCGCCCCTGCTCGCAGCCTCCCGTTTCATGCCCAATCAATGCCCCTAAAGAGTTTGTTTGTTTGTTTGATCGCGCTAATCTCTGGAACTACCAGTTGGATTTGAAAAATTATTTTTGCATTTGGTTGCCCAAATTTTGAGGAAGTAGGCACTTAACGTCACAAGAGCTTAAGGAGCCGAGCAAAAACAAAAAAAGTCACAATTAATGCTAAACGACACCGAAGTAATAGCATGGCGGGCGATGCGATGCGACGGGGTGGGTCGGGGTACAAGAACTTTCACGCGGACGAAGTCGCGGGCAGAAGCTAGATAAGATAACATAAGATAAGATAATATTTATTTGCTTATACATGTGTCATACATACAAGAAAAAACATGCATGCAAGATGGTAATAACATTATTAGGTACAGGCATATTTGCCACACGATGTGACGTACAAATGTCAAGAAATATTGTAGTTAGCTAGTTCTTAATAATGCTTAAGTTTCTGTCGCCTCCACTCCGCCGCTGGTTTCGTGGCCGCAGCCTGAAACTGAATTCACTCTGGCTGGCACAAATAGAGAACTTTCTTATTTTGTTCCCAGTACTTGAAAGTCGTCGTGCTCGTGTTACGTTTCATTAGGGACTATTTTTTACTGATTTTCTTCTTTGGTTTTGTTTAATTTATACGGTGTCGATGATGTGTTTGATTTTATTATGGTCTTCTTCTCTCGATTTTATAGCGAGTTTATTTTTAGGGTTCCGTATCCAAATGGCAAAAACGGAACCCTTATAGATTCGTCATGTCTGTCTGTCTGTCCGTCTGTCTGTCTGTCTGTCTGTCCGTCCGTATGTCACAGCCACTTTTCTCCGAAACTATAAGAACTATACTGTTGAAACTTGGTAAGTAGATGTATTCTGTGAACCGCATTAAGATTTTTACACAAAAATAGAAAAAAAGCAATAAATTTTAGGGTTCCCCATACTTAGAACCGAATCTCAAAATATTTTTTTTTCATCAAACCCATACATGTGTGGTATCTATGGGTAGGTCTTCAAAAATGATATTGAGGTTTCTAATATCATTTTTTTCTAAACTGAATAGTTTGCGCGAGAGACACTTCCAAAGGGGTAAAATGTGTGTCCCCCCCCCTGTAACTTCTAAAATAAGAGTACATTACCATGTAAACTACCACTGAAAATTAGTTTGAACGAGATCTAGTAAGTAGTTTTTTTTTGATACGTCATAAATCGTAAACCGCAATTTACCATTCATTCAATCAACTCAAAAATAAAAAAAAACATTTAATTTCTTAAACATAAACATTATGCATAAACGCGGATGTTACGGAACCCTCGGTGCGTGAGTCCGACTCGCTCTTGCCCGGTTATTTTTTTATTTAGTTTCTGAAGTGAAAACTGCTTTAGCGGCGTTGTATAGGTAAGTACTTTTTTTGCAATGGGTAAAAAATGTTAAACTCGCGTCAGGACACGTGACCCTGGTCGTAATATGACACGTGACCCTGATCGAAAATTCTAAAGATTCCAAAATATCAAAAATTGAAAACAAGTATACAGGATCAAATTACAGACAGACAGGCACAGACAGGCACAGACAGGCAGACAGACAGACAGACAGATGTGAAAGACGGCACGGTTGACATCTGTCATCGTTCAACACGTTAAAATAAAATAATAAAATTAAAGGAGATTGACCCATAGTCGTACCAAAAAGTCTCATGCATCAAGATCAAAATATTGTAGTAAGTACCTAATTATTTTCATATTCTTTACGACTGTCTGTCTGTCCGTCTGTCTGTCTGTCTGTCCGTCTGTATGTCACAGCCACATTTCTCCGAAACTATAAGAGCTATACTGTTGAAACAGGGTAAGTAGATGTATTTTGTGAACCGCATTAAGATTTTCACACAAAAAAAGAAAAAAAACAATAAATTTTAGGGTTCCTCATACTTAGAACCGAAACTCAAAAATTTTTTTTCATCAAAAATGATATTGAGGTTTCTAATAACATTTTTTTCTAAACTGAATAGTTTGCGCGAGAGACACTTCCAAAGTGGTAAAATGTGTCCCCCCCCCTGTAACTTCTAAAATAAGAGAATGATAAAACTAAAAAAAATATATGATGTACATTACCATGTAAACTTCCACCGAAAATTGATTTGAACGAGATCAAGTAAGTAGTTTTTTTTAATACGTCATAAATAGGAAACCGCAATTTACCTTTCATTCAATCAACTCAAATATAATTAAAAATTTAAAAAACCCCCGACACAAAAAAAAAAAATAAAAAAAAATGTAAATAATTGGATAAATTCATATGGAAGTCGGGGGACCGTTCTGTGGAACACCTTCTATGGTAAGAGGTCCCCCGACTGCCATATGAATTTATCTGTTTTAGTCTCGTTACCTAGATTCTTTATGTTGGGGGTTTTTAAATTATTTGATCCTTTTCCAATTATTTACATTTTTTTTTTTTTTTTTTTTTGTCGGGGGTTTTTTAAATTTTTAATTTAATTTTTTATTTCTTGCTTTTTGTAGGGACTCCTTAATTTTTGAATTTCATTTCTTTTATTTTCTTGCGTTTTAAGATTCAGGTAATTTGGTGCTTAATCAGGTTTTTTATCGGTCAAAAATAATTATTGATTTATAGTTCAAGAATAATTTTTAAGACTAAACAGTTTTTTTTTATTATATCGTTTTTCTTGTTCTTCCTTTAGTTATTCAACTTTCCACCAAGTATTTCATAACTATTAGATATCTTAGGTATTTCAGATCTAGTTTATTAAATGGGACTGCGACACTATCTGATGTAGAAATACGTTTGTTAGGTAGGATAATTCCATTCGTAAAAATGATCGTAGGTACCAGTCATCGCTCCACTTTCCTCATCAATCTAGGGCATTGATCAGACAAAAAATAATTTACAAGTTTTTAGTTTTCACTTCTTTAGTTAATATTCCTCATTCCCTTTCAATATAGTGTACATTATTCTACTTGTCAAGCACTTTCATTTGATACCCATATTGAGGGACTTGTGAAAAAAAAAAATGTAATTCGCCACTTTGTGGTGGCGGCCATCTAGGATTTGAAATTTATCATAGTGTATAGTACTCTACTATTCAAGCGTTTTCATTTGATACCCATATTGAGGAAGTTGTGAAAAAATATGTAATCCGCCATTTTGTGGCGGCGGCCATCTTGGACCGATTTTCATCAAACCTAGCTAAGAACACTCCCGACTAATTCACCTTTCAAACAAAAAAAACAAAATCAAAATCGGTCCATCCGTTCGGGAGCTACGATGCCACAGACAGACACACACACACACACACACAGACACGTCAAACTTATAACACCCCGTCGTTTTTGCGTCGGGGGTTAAAAACTTATAACACCCCGTCGGTTTTGCGTCGGGGGTTAAAAATGAAAAAAAAAACATTTAATTTCATAAACATAAACCTTATGCATAAACCCGGATGTTACGAAACCCTCGGCGCGTGAGTCCAACTCGCTCTTGTCCGGTTTTTTTTAAATTATCGCTTTGCAATTTTTTAATCTATTGATTCTTTTATACAGGAAACATACACGTTCTTTCTTCAAAAGAGCTTTCCAGACATTGTCTTGCGTTTCTAGACTCACATGGTATCTTCATTATAATGTTTGGTCTTTAACCGCTTGTGTGCCGTAATTACAGACACAATTAAAAAGCCATTGTGTCTCGCGTAGATCTATGTTCCGGCAGACTAAAGCTTAAAACAGACCATACCCGCTGAGTTTGTTTCGGCATTTTTGCTCAGTGATCAGTCAGCTATGAAATGCCACCGCCATCTAGGTTTAAAATATTTACCAAACCAAAATATTTTTAGTGTAAAAGTGTCTTAAAATATCTACTTACATAAATAAATACCCACCCTGGGTTCAGACGCCAGCACATTAAGCTACCCGAAACTGTTAATTTTTCCCAATCAACCTTGAACCTTATAGGTACAGACGCCAGCACATCAAGCTAACCGAAACTGTCAAATTTTCCCAATCAACTTTGAACCTTACGCCTCAGCGATAAAGTTGAAAATCTATTAAAAAAAAGGGAATTGCTCACTTTGTTAGGGTGATCTGGCTAAGCGTGGACAAGATCTTTATTAATAAATAACTTGCATTTCAAAAATTACTTAGATCTATAGGAACGTAAATATTATAATAAAGTTGTAGCAAGATGCAAGAATATGCTTCAACTGGCATGTGAAAAATTGGAACCTTGCCGGGTAAAATCTTTGTAATAAGCTTATTCTTTTCTATAATATATTATTTGCCAGTAGTATTTTGATATAATCTGATAAGAAAAACAAATGTTCGAAGCAGCGAGAAAACAAAACAACATCCACAGTGCACGAAAACAAAGCAAATGGTTTTTTCATTGTTACATTACAGTTGTCAGATGTCATTTCACTTGACGTTAGAGATGTTCGATATAAATCGATACTCAAGTGGGTCGGTAAAACAGAATTTGATTGATTTTCACATCGATTCAACTATATATACGATCCACTACAGTAAATTGATAAAGGTTGTTGTGTGTGAAAGTTAAATGAGAAAAAATGAAAATCCTAGGAAAAATACTATTAAGGCGGGCCGTTATTTTCCAAAAACACTCTTCTCAATCACAACTGACATTGGCAAAATAGTTCGGGCAAAAACGGGACTCTGCTTTGTTTGTCTGTCTGTCTGTTTGTAAGAAATTGAATGGAATTAAAGGCGAACATATTAAAAAAAAGAGAGCAGTGGTGGCCAAGTGGTAACGGCCGCGACTTACGAGTTGTAGGTCGTAGGTTCGAACCCAGACAGGCGCTTTACTTTGTGTAAATTATTTCATCACCACTGCCCTCAAACCGGTGAAGGAAAACATCGTGAGGAAACCGGCATGTCCTAGAACCAAAAATTCGAAGACATGTGACATCTGCCAATCCGCACTGGGCCCGCGTGGTGGATTACGGCCCACTCCCTCTCACCGAGAGGAGGCCTGTGTCCCAGCAGTGGGAACATTATAGGCTGATTATGATATTAAAAAAATTATAATTTAAATTAAAAAGCAATTTTATATCGATACTCGGATCGAAATCAGCCATTGCGAAGCAGAATATCGATACAAAGCAACAGGGTCGATCATCTCTATAAGCGATACAGTAGGAGTTGCCAGGAAAACAATCTGACAATAATCGATTTATAGAACCGTTATTCTAATCTAAAAAAAATATGTCACAATACTAATAACGTTTTCGATTGTTTTATTTTAAAACAATGTAAATGAGTATAATCTTCTCATACAATATTGACCGGTACTCGTTTTGCAGACAAACACTTTTTTTTTGCCATAATTATTGATTATCTGATCGATTACAGACTGAAATTAATGTTTTATTTCCCCGCTGGTAACACTGCGTCAAACAAATGGCTATGCTTTTTAACTGTAACATACAATTTAAATACTCTTTATTTCGACTTTTTGTTCGTATACCTGGCTACTATGTGATGTGCAAAAATATTTCATTTAGAATAAATAATATTGTTTAGTAAAAATATTTTTTACCGGGTATCTTGTCCACGCTTAGCCGAAACTGGTGATTCCCTTTAACAGATTGTAGAAGCTTGATGTACAGTCGCCAGCACATCAACTTACCTCACTTTGGCCTTGAACGCGTTATGAGCAACTACAGCGAGTATCGTGCGAAAGAGACATATAGCTTTTGTCTGTTCTTACTAGTAATGTGTCGTGCTGCAGTGCGTACGTGTGAGTGTGTGCGTATGATCGTCGTGGTGTAGAATAAAATACTGTGCGATAACAAATAGCGTAGCTATCCGAATCAAATACAGTGTCACAACTGGATGACAGTGGGGCGAGTGTATTTGCTGCAGCGCTTAAACAGTAGGTGTCGTCTCACCAAACTATAAAACATGCAGCGCTAGACCGCTTAAAACGTATAGTTTTCTCGCGACCAAAACGTCATAAGCGCCGGGAATTTCATGGCGCTTACACGTTTCATGCAAGACTAAATAAATGAGTAGTTGCCGGTCGGTAACATACCCCGCTTTCCGAATTGCGTAAAAAGCGATTATATCGCGAATCCGACCAAATTTAATAGTCACAAAATATAAGGACTATTGACTACTATTTGTGACGTTGCGCGTTGGTCGGATTCGCGATGTAATCGCTTTTGACGCAATTCAGAAGGCGGGGAAAGCATGGCGCAAAAACTGATTTGCGGCGTCGCGTCGTCGGTTCTGAACGCTAAGTAATAATAATTCTATGGTAGCAGGTTGAATAATTGAATCGAAATGCCCAGCGCAATGCTTAAAATACCTATGAAGCTTATAATCAATGATCTTTTACTTAATCCTTAATTTTTATAAATTTGTTGGAAAATTACTTAAAGTATTAAGTAGTAACTACCTACTCATATTATATTTAAACAGGTAGGTAGTACGGTATACACCGTTCGTTACACAATTAATTAGCGAAATTTCACGCTCTCGATGAATATTGTTAAGTAGACAGGTAAGTCGGTATAATCTCATATCAGAAAAACATTTCCTTTTTATTAGGGTTCCGTACCCAAAGGGTAAAAACGGAACCCTACCTATTACTAAAACTTCGCTGTCTGTCCGTCCGTCCGTCCGTCTGTCTGTCACCAGGCTGTATCTCAAGAACCGCGATAGCTAGACAGTTGAAATTTTCACAAATTATGTATTTCTGTTGCCGCTATAATAATAATAATCGTTTATTTCGACCAACACAGGATCATATTAGGCACAAAAATTACAAAATATAAAATAAAAACTAAAACAAAATAAAAAACACACAATATTAAAAAGAAAGACCATACCCAAAACATACTACATACTTCGATTGCTCAGTATGTGAACCATACAGCAATGGTTCAAGTACTGGCAATCGAACCTCTGCGCGAATGCCCTCAGGATACCGCTGGAGCTAGCCCGAACCCTGCGCACCAGGGATGTGCATCGTATTCGCATAGTAGAATAAAAACAGTCTACTCGCGACTCGGCGAACATACCTGACGCGCTACAGAATCGGGGCAGCCCCATCAGCACCCTGAATGCATTATTATATTGCACACGCAAGGCGTTGCACTGTCCGCGCGTGTATGAGACCCACAGGCTGCTCGTGTAAAAAGATGTACAGTATGCTCTGAACAACGTTGTTTTTACTTCTGTGGTACAACGAGCAAACCTGCGGGCCAACATATTCGCCCTTACAGACAACGCTCTGCGTTCTCTCTCTATGTCTACATCATCTTTCAGATCAGAGGACAACATATGCCCAAGATATTTAAAATGTTCCACCCTCCTCAGTGGTGTTCCACATAATTTTATGACAGGTATTGTTGTCGGATATTTTCCTCTGGCCTGAAAGACCATGCATTCACACTATGCTATAACAACAAATACTAAAAACAAAATAAAATAAATATTTAAGGGGGGCTCCCATACAACGAACGCGATTTTTTTGCCCTGTTTTGCTCGATATCAAAAAGGCAACAGGTAGGCACTTGAAATATTCACAAAATACTCAGTTGTATTTTTACTTTAATAATAAAATTAAAATAAAATAAATATTTAAGGGAGGCTCCCATACAACAAACTTGTTTTTTTCGGCGTTTTTGCCTTGTGGTACGGAACCCTTCGTGTGCGAGTCCGACTCGCACTTGGCCTGTTTTTTATCGTTGCTTTTGGCACTATAACTACACAACCGATCATCATGAAATTATGCATACCCACCAATCAGAAAAGGACATAGGATAGGTTCCTACAGGAACGCGTGTGAAACCGCGGGAAAAATATCAAAATAAAATGCGGAATAACAATCAAATCCTTTTATTTTTAAACATTAATATAATTGAAAACATTATAACAACTACCTACTTAAAATTAAAATATACTTACAACAAAAGTTATAAAACCAAACTATACCATAGATTAAGATAATTTATTTGCGTAAAACATGGTATACACAGGTGTTATTAAAGCATATGAGATCATACAGTTTTGCAATAAATGAAAAAAAAAATGCACAAAGAAACAAACTTGAATTTAAAAACATTATAATTTATGTTCAAAAAATCCTTAATATTATAGAAATTATTTTCATTCAGCCATTTATATAGTTTAGTTTTGAATAACCTACAATTTAATATTTTTATACATTAGGTAATTTATAATATACCTGCAGTCCTACATGCTTCATACATAAAAGTTTCTGTAACCATTACCTATGTCAATAAAGAATTTTTATTTTTAAAATGTCTGACACATCTCGGGGACCTTTCGAAGGCGTTATTATTATTATTATTAGGTATATAGATTAGAAACAATCAATTCAATTCAAATCAATTCATTTATTTGCATAATACATGTGAAAAAGGTGTTACAGGTATAAAAGGTACATTGTATTATAACCTACTGAGGTGTGCAAATTAATATATTAGGTACATACTAATAGAAACATTAAATCTAAAAAATAAATTTTAAATTGAGTTACATTAAAAAATAGAAATGTTAAATTAAGTAAAATGTCAAATTATTATACACAAGTCAGATCAAAATTTCAATAAGTAATCATTATATTTGCGGTGCCATTTCATAACCGACTCATCTTTCATTTAAATAATCATTAATTGAATAGTAACATTTTGTAACTAAGAATTCATGCAAACATAATTTGAACTGGTTCATTTTGTGTAGGTCTGTGATACTTTTTGGCAACTTATTGTATACTTTGGGTGCCATGCCCAAAATGTTTTTACTATAGACTGCTTTTTTATGACGTCTAGCGCATATTTTATTTTTGTGTCGTGTGCTTCTTGGATGTGAATAAAGATGTAGATTCTCTTTGACAAAGATCGCCACTTCATATATATAAAGACACGGGAATGTTAGTAGCTGGAATTGCTGAAAATGTGGTTTACAGCTTTCTGTGCGTTGTATGCCACACATTGCCCTTATGCATTGTTTCTGGGCTTTGAACGCCATTTCTCTGTCTGGCGAGTTCCCCCAAAATATGATTCCGTAGCGTAAAGTAGAAGCAACATACCCGTGATACGCCATTAATATTGTTGCACGATTTGACACTTTTCTTAGGTTATGGAGAGCATAAGAATACTGGCTAAGCTTTTTGCATGTGTTTTCAACATGTGTTTTCCAGTTCATATTTTTATTTATCCAAATACCTAAGAATTTAGTGTGTTCTACTTCACTGATAATTTTGTTACCGTAACGAATATCCGGTTTTTTAAAGTTTGTTTGTTGTTCAAATGAGATGTAATTTCTTTTTTCTAGATTTATTTTTAAGTTATTTTTAGTTAGCCAATTTATTATATCATTTAAGTTGTCGTTTATTTCTTTTTCGAATGTCATGTCATCTTTACTTTTGATTAGTATTGTGCTGTCGTCAGCGAATAAAATCATTGGATTATTGATAGTTTTAGGCATGTCATTAATATATATGATGAATAATAATGCAGAAATAACACCGCCCTGCGGCACACCAAATCTGCATTGTCTATTTGTAGAGACATAAGTCTTTTCAGTTCTTGTGTAGGGGCAGATTTTATTTATGTATGTAATTTGTTGTCGATTAGTCAGATATGATTTGATAAGTTCAAGGATATTGCCTCTAATTCCATATTTTTCCAGCTTGTTTATCAGTATTTTATGGTTAACATAGTCAAATGCCTTTGACATGTCCATAAATAATGCCACTACGGGAGTTCTATTGTCAACGTTAGTTAGAACGTGTTCAACAAGTTTGTAAATAGCGGAGTCAATTTTTTTATTTTTTCTGAAACCATATTGATCGCTAACCAGGATTTTGTTAGTTTCTAGAAATGCATATATGCTGTTTTGTATTACTTTTTCAAAAACTTTAGAGAATACCGGAATGAGCGCGATTGGTCTGTAGTTGCTAGGATCATGCTTATCGCCTTTTTTATGTATTGGTTTAATTACAGAGATTTTCAATTTTTCTGGGAAAATGCCTGTCTCAATGCTACCATTGATAATATGGCTGAGTATTGGTGCAATGATAGGAGATGCGGCTTTTATTACCTCGGTGGTTATGTCGTCATATCCAGCGCTTTTAGTATTTTTCAGGGAATTAATAATTTTAAATATGTCAAGGGGTACTGTGGGTGTCATAAATATTGAATTAGGATGAGAGTTTATTGTTAGTTTACTATTAAGATTAATGTCACTTTGAGATTCAATTTGGTCTATAAAATAATTATTTAATGATTCCGCTATTTGTTCAGGGTTATTTATAATTTTGCTGTCAATTTTTATGCTATCAATACCTTGTTTAGGGTAGTTTGATTTCTGCTTATTAATTATGCTCCATGTAGCTTTGCTTTTGTTTTCAGCATTATTTATAAAATTATTGTTTTGTGCTTTTTGCGTCTGTTTGATTATGTGTTTTAATCTTTTAGTATACGTTTTAAGTTTATTTTTATTGTCTAGGTTTGGTGACTTTCTATACTCCCATAGCATGATTCTTTTACGTTTCGAACATTTTTTCAGTCCCGTTGTGATCCACTTTGGTTTTTTGATTACCGAAATTTTTATTTTGTTAATTGGGAAACATAGGTCATAAAATAATTTAAATATGAGGTGGAACTCATTATATGCTTCGTTTGGATCTGAGCATTTATAGACATCATGAAATGATAAATTTTGCAGGCATTCCCTAAACTTTCTGATATTTTCATCACTATAGTCACGTTTGTAGACAAACCAGTGAGAGAATGTGCAGGTTTTTTTGACACGACATTTTAGCAGTTGTGCTGTATGGTCTGATATTGCTAATTCTTTGACCTCGCAGCTACTTCCTCTGATATTATGTATGATGTTGTCAATACAGGTCCCGCTACCCAGACGTGTTGGAGATCGCGTCCCCAGAATCAGATTATAGCTATGCAGTATATTTTGAAAAGTAACAGAAATTTTACTATTTTTGCAAATATCTATATTAAAATCTCCACATAGCACAGTCCTGCTATCACGTTTTAAACATATTTCGTTTAATATCATATCTAAATTATTAAAGAACATTGATACTTTATCTTTACTATGATTTGGCGGTCTATAGATACAAATGATGATGATGGGGTGGGAAGTAAGTTTTATCGCGCAGCATTCAATTTGGTTAGTTATGGCCCATTTATTTATATTAATGGTTTCAAATGGATGTGTGTTTTTTACTAGAATGCAGGAGCCCCCGTTTCTATCTTGCCTAGCGTAGCAAGCTGCTAGTGTGTAGTTAGGAATATGTAGGTGTTCCTGGTCATCTTTTTTCATGTTGTGTTCAGTTATGCATAAGATATCTATCGATTTACCAACATCTGCAAGTTCAATCAGATGTGTACTTATTAGATCTGACTTATTTATTAGGCCATTGACATTTTGGTGCATTATAAATATATGATTATACACGAAAAAAATTTGTGTTATTATCTTGATTTATTATGGATTGCAAGTTTGGTGATTGTGAGTCTGTAGGTATTCCTATTTTTTCCGACTGGGAACACTCTGACTCAAAATTTACATTGTTTGAGCTGTTTATTGTTTTCATAAGATCTTGTAAATCTGATACTACAGATCTCGTGCCATAGCTATTCAGTGTGCCTGAGCGCTGATTATACATGTCATAGTTATAAGAAAGATTTAGGTTGGAGTCTAGTAGATACGCGTAGTTATATGCCTGTGTGTCCATATATAGAAGATTATTAAAAGCTTCTATTCTACTATTGTACAGAGTATTGCTATAATTTAGTTGTTTTACATAATAAGTATTATTATATTGAAATTTAAATTTATATGTCGGTAAACAAATAATAATATTAGTGTGAGTTAGTGTTATTAATTTTTCTCGAATAAACATCGTTAGTTCTATATAGTTTTGAGTAGTTCGGAAGTCTTCTTCGCCAATGTAGATAATACAATAGTCTTTTGTTGTAAAGTTTTGAACTTTTACATCAATTGTCTCTAATACTTGCTTCAGTCCACATTTAGGTTTCCGATAATGGCAAATGTCGAAGTTTTGCAGGGTAGTTTCTTCTGCAACGGTGTACAATTTATTTGATGTTTCACTGCTTAATAAACATATTTTTGGTTTAGTTATTTTAGTAGTAGTAGTAGTCTGCTTCCTGTAAGTTGTGCATGGTGATGTCACTCGGGCAGTATTATTAGCAGCCTTAGTAGGACATAATTTTATCGGTGAATCTAAGAACTCAACTTCCCTTTGCTTGCTATAATTTTTGTTTCTGCTGGTCATTATAAGCACGGCGAGGTGTTATCAATTTTTTGCTTTTCTTAGGTGTACTCAATTCGCTCATTAGCTTTTTCGTCGCTTTGTTAACAATTTCATGCTTATTTGTTATATCGTTAATAGTTTTTTTGAGTTCCGTGTTCTCTATGGATAAATTATTTATTTCTTCGTGGGCTGTACTTAATTCTGACTGTAATTCCTCTATTTGTTGCTTCAACTTTCGTATTTCGTCATTGTCTTCGATTGATATGTTTGGTAAGCTGTTGGTGCTGCCATCTATTGTTGAATTGCCAGATTCAACCTCTGTTAGTGTATCTGACACTGTACGAGTGCGGTTCCTTCGAAAGGTTATATTCTCAAAGAAGCTCATGTTCATTAGTAACTACCCACTCACTCTATTCGTAATGTTGGATACTGCGGTACTGGATACCGTGTTCAATCACAGACTGAATAATAGTTTGTTTCCGTCACAATTTATTTTAAATATTACAATGCTCAAGTTTTAAAATCAAGCGTTCAACAAACATTCCCAAAAAGACAAATCTGTGTGCTGGATTCGAACTCGAGCCTTACGACGACGCACGCAATTAGGTATGTCGCTTATCGAATTAGCCACAGTGACAGTTACTCCTAGAGTTGAAATTTTTGATCATTAGGCTCGTCCGAAAAAAAAAAGATCGTTACAACGCCGGTTGATTTTTAAACATTTTGAATATTTTTTCACTAAGTGTCACTTTAACAATTTAAGTTTTTTCGTAGTTTATTTTCTATTTACGAGTGTCACATTGAGTAGCAGTGTTTGTTGTAGCCTAAGAATGAGTTTGGGACTTATTGCCGGAGAAATTAGAAGTATTGTTATGAAACGTAGTCAAAACTTTCGAATAGTTCACTTTTAATGTTATTATGCACAGCTCCCTCCACAAACGCTCTGCAGCAACTATTGTTCATTTACACACACGTTACACACAATTTTAGCCACTTTTAGACGATATTACTAATTTTATTAATTTTTTATTACGGAGCTATTGTTTACACTGCCAAGTGGCGCCACCTTCTCATACAAGTAGATAATATTTATTTTTTACAAGATTATAATTTTATTTGTAACAGATCACCAATGGCTGCCCAGAAAAATCAAATGCGGCAGCATTTGATTGCCAAACAAAAATGAGCTTTTACCTAGATTAGTATAATTTGACTGGGCTGTATAAGGTCCGGCACACACTGGAGGCACGGCACGACAAGGGATTTTTGTAATACTTACAGATGATTTCGAATCTAATTTAACACTGTTAACACAAACATTTCACACAACAAACTGATTAAAAACTAGTACATAATATTATTTTTACAATCTTTTATTTTTATTGATATTTGTAACAGATTAATTATACAGTTACAACTACCAATGGCTGCTAAGAAAAATCAAATGCTGCCGCCAAACAAAAGTAAGCTTTTAAAATCCCTTGTCATGCCATGCCGCCAGTGGGTGACGGCCCTATCTTAAATTGTCACCAACAAGTAAAGAAAAATTTTCAAGAATATAACAGTAGTGCGAAAATAAATATAAAATTTCAATTTACAGTATTAATTATCACGATATTATAAGAATACTAATATTATAAATGCGAAAGAACTTTGTGTGTTATGCCTTCGCGGCTAAGCCGGTGGGCAATTGTGATGAAAAATATGGAGATAGTTTGAAGCCTGGGGAAGGACATGCGAGGAATATAGTTTATTATGACACAACAACAACGAACGACATGTCTGGCGTCTTTTCCAAATCGAGCAATGGAAGAATAAGCGTTTGAGAAACAGTGGTTGGAAATACCTAAATACCTTTATTTTAATAAATAAAATAATTACGTTACGGATTGTAAAACTGTGCTACTATTTAATGTGAAAGTTTGTGAGAATGCATGGATGGATGTTTGTTACTTTTTGAACGGATTTCAGTGAAACTTGGCACTTAAATAGACCATGACCTGGATTAACACAGGATAGGTTCCTACGGAAACCCGGAAACCCAGGTTGATGAATGAAGTGCATTATTTACAAGTGCTGTAGAATTGGAGTTCGTCATCTAAAGCTAAGTTTAGGCTACGACACTATACACCGTGCACACAGTGTCCGGCACAGTGTCTGTGTGTATCATCATTTCATCATCATCTGCCTAGCCCTGTCCCTTTGCCTTTTCCCCTGTCTGTGTGTAAGAAAACTCATAAACTCAACGAATACCCACATCTTGCGACACCGATTGTTTAGACTAATAGATTTGTCAGACATTGAGTAAAAATAATAGATTTGTCAGACATTGAGTGGACTGCCTATAGTGTTGTAGACAAAACTAAGTTCTTTTAGATCATGGCATGTTCTTTATCGCTAATAAGACCTGAGCGAACTTAGTTTTGTAAAATTTCGACGTACTGATCCCCAGTCATGCGCCCGCTAACCACCAGTTCACCCGGTCCCATCGAGCTCATCCATCTCTAAAAATTGAGAGATATTCTTCCACTTGCCCGATTTGGCAAAGTATTCACCTCTGCATAGCGCTCATTGCTATTGCGCCATAATATTTTTCTTCCGTCCATATCCGAACGGAAGCTTTTTTCATACACAAAAATGACGATATTGTTTGCCCAGTCAAAATTATAAAACTCTAGGCAAAAACTTATTATTGCTTCCTTATGCGCCTTAGAAGATTCAAATAACCCCATTTGAATCTTCTTAGCAGGGCGGCGGCATTTCTTTCCGGCGTCTTCTGACTGTGTCCATTGATATCTAAAACAAAGAAAATTTTGTCATTTTCAATACTTACATAGGATTCTTTGTTATGAGAAATTGTAGGGGCTAACTTAACTAATCTGCATTCGCGATTAATTTGCCAAAAATCCTAAACAAAAATGACTTTACGGAAAAATAACTTTAAATCATACACAATAAAGTTCAGTTTACGCTACAACTTTAACTTTTTCAATAGTGCTAGTCACTCTGAAATCAACTTAATTGCCATTACAATAAAGATGATATTTGTTTAACTTGAAATAATATTAATTTGAAACAACTTTGAATAAACTTTAAATGAGTATGGAACGGTTAAAAAATATTCTTCCAAATATAAACAAACACACAAATAATCTGTCGAATTGAGAACTACCACCTTTGTTGAGGTGGGATGTAAAATATGATTGTAAAGAACTGAAGATATTTTTATCTAATAGAGTAATATAATAAGTGATAACATTCACTGAGTCTGGCCGCGCGGTGTGCGTAAAACCGGTTTGAGTGAGCGCCGACCGTCCTTGTTCCAACTTCATTTGTCTATTAGTGTGGGTCCTGAGTGACGCACCGCGTATGGCGGATTGCGGAGCGGATTTACTCGTAGATAACTCGATAACATGTTTAGTTTTGCGTTTATTTTACTTTGGTTTTAATAATGTCGATATCAAAACTCAAACGTTTACAATATTAAGAAAGAAGCAGTTTCTTTACCAATGATATATTTTTTGTGCTTTCTTTTTTTTTGTGAAAAAAAAAGAAAGCACGAAATTCTATCTACAGAAAAAAGAAGCGGTGAATACGTTAGATTACATATATGAAGAATTAAGACATCCAAATGAGAGGCTTTTCCATCACTGCTGTCACAGCAGAAAAGTCTTCATTCAAATTAATTTGCAACATTTCACGTCACTTTCCGCGAGTCAGGGTCTCCGAACAGAAACTAAAAGAACGATTTTGTATGAAATGCGTGCATTCAGGGTCTCCGAATCTGAATTCCTGATTAGGAAACCGGACGTATGCGGCCCGCCTAATGCGCCGTTCATTCCGCCTGCGTGGTGAGCCGCCGTCAGTAGGACGCACACTTAGGTAGGTAGGTATTACCTATTTTAATCAATTTTGTTATTCACTTTTTACGAAAACCATGTTTTATGTTAACTGTGTTGATATAAGTTAATGTGATAGGTAAGTGTGATTACTAGTTACTCACGCTGTACGAAGTTGAGGTAACTCTTGTGCTAAGAAAGGATCGGCAGAGAGTGCAGCGACCATAGCCACATCGTCTTGTCTGCCGCCGTAGTGGCTCTCGCGTAGAGCTGGCGGTTCTATGCTTCCGCTTTTTTCCCACTGCCGAAGCCAGAAGTAAACTGTTTTTTCTGGAACGAAACAAATAGCTGTAGTTTATTTGCCCATTATTACTCAATTACTATAGGCAAAGAGACCCTTGATTTTAAGCCATTTTTACATGTAATTTTCTCTTGGGTCTGACACTTAAAAGCCCTTTTTAGGGTTCCGTTTTTACCCTTTGGGTACGGAACCCTAAAAAGGGCTTTTACTAAGACTTCGCTGTCAGTCCGTATGTCCGTCTGGCCGTCCGTCCGTCTGTCTGTCTGTCCGTCTGTCTGTCACCAGGCTGTATCTCAAGAACCGCGATAGCTAGACCGTTGAAATTTTCACAAATTATGTATTTCTATTGCTGCTATAACAACAAATACTAAAAACAAAATAAATTAAATATTTAAGGGGGGCTCCTATAAAACAAACGCGATTTTTTTGCCCTTTTTTGCTCGATATCAAAAATGGTAACAGGTAGGCACTTGAAATATTCACAAAATACTCAGTTGTATTTTAACTTTAATAATAAATAATAAAATTAAAATAAAATAAATATTTAAGGGGGCTCCCATACAAGAAACATGTTTTTTTTGGGGTTTTGTCCTTGTGGTACGGAACCCTTCGTGTGCGAGTCCGACTCGCACTTGGCCAGTTTTTTATGTTCTTTATGCCTAGGCGATCATTACAATTTCATTATATTGGTCTATGTAATCTTCTTTCGTATTACGTAACAACATTTATCCTATCTCTATACAATAAATACTTTCTAGAACATTAACTTACTAAAATCGAACTTTGGCATGTTTTCATTATAGGACATAATTATTTCTATCTCTAGAACCCGTGGACCGTTTTACATAGTTCAAACGGGAATATGAATTTTAAACATAATCCTCTCATTTGACACTAAAATCACGCAAATATTCATATAAAGAAAGAATCACGTTTTCAAGTTACGTAATTATTCTGCCTATAATTTTTCTTCACATTAAAATTCTCAAAAATTCCTGTTAGAAACTAATACGAAAACTAATAATTAAAACGATATTACTATTCTATCATTTTTACACTATTCTAACTTATTTATTATCATTCACTATTCGCACGCCCGGCGTTCGTTACAGAGCATAATTGCGTAGGTATTTACTTTAAAATCCAATCACTACCTACTGGAATAACTTCTGTTTAGAATGTTCCATGACTAAGGGCTGATTTTTCAACCGACAGATATTATTTACTATTGGAATAAAATTGACATCTGACAGTTTTTGTTTGGAAGAATTGTCAAAACTTTAAAATTATTCCTCCGATAGTAATAAATTGGCTGGCTAAAAAAGTAACTGACGGTCGAAAAATCAGCCCTAAATGGAATCAAAAACATCAACGATCATCGAATTATGCTTACGGAGGTATAACTCGGAATTTCAAGCTTTCACGAAACAGCGCGCACCCATTATGAAAGAACACAAAGAAGATATACCTATCCACAAATATAGATCTATCCCTTCTATTAATTCGAAAATTCTCTAGAAAAACACCATTGACACATTTTTAACAATACAACCTTTGTTTATTATTATTTAAAATTTATAACTACAAAAAATATTACTCACCGTTATGCCCGTCTGCCGACAAATATCAATCACATCACATCCACTCAATCGAAGGGCTTATGATGCGCTCCCTTTCAATTTGCGTTAACTGAGGCGGCATTCTTGATTTTGATATGTAACTAAACTTTGATAAAAATAATTAAAACGCACAGTCAAAAATGTCTGCGGACTAGAACTCCCGCCGAGCACTCAACACGACTCCAAGTCAGTCCAAGTGACGTACTGAATAAATGTCAAACGAACGATGTGATGTGACATTCGTTTAACTTCGTGAAGGTTCGGGGAAACTCGGGAGCGGTGGCGGACGCGCAGGGGCGCGTGGGTGTGGCTTATTCCTAGTGAGACATGGTAATTGGCTTCCAATTATTAGTACGTGCTACCATTGGGCAATTTTTGAAACGTTGAAAGCTCCACCAATCATACCAAGGATACTTTCTTTCTAACACTATACGCCGCGTCGTAGTTATAGATATGTATACAGTTTACTTTGATGTGCTGGCGTCTGTACATTACCATGTAAACTTCCACCGAAAATTGCTTTGAACGAGATCAAGTAAGTAGTTTTTTTTTTAATACGTCATAAATCGGAAACCGCAATTTACCTTTAATTCAATCAACTCAAATATAAAAATGAAAAAAACCATTTAATTTCATAAACATAAGCCTTATGCATAAACCCGGATGTTACGGAACCCTCGGTGCGCGAGTCCGACTCGCTCTTGTCCGGTTTTTTTTTAAATTATCGCTTTGCAATTTTTTAATCTATTGATTTTTTTATACAGGAAACATACACGTTCTTTCTTTAAAAGAGCTTTCCAGACATTGTCTTGCGTTTCTAGACTCACATGGTATCTTCATTATAATGTTTGGTCTTTAACCGCTTGTGTGCCGTAATTACAGACACAATTAAAAAACATTGTGTCTCGTGTAGATCTACGTTCCGGCAGACTAAAGGTTAAAACAGACCATACCCTCTGAGTTTGTTTCGGCATTTTTGCTCAGTGATCGACTGATCACTGAGCAAACGGCGGTCTGACTGGCAGACGGGCATAATGGTGAGTTCATAGCTGACTAGCTATGAACTCACCGTTATGTTCGTCTGCCGAAAAATATCAATCACATCACATCCACTCAATCGAAGGGCTATGATGCGCTCCCTTTCAATTTGCGTTAACTGAGGCGGCATTCTTGACTTTGATATTTAAATAAACTTTGATAAAAAATAATTAAAACGCACAGTCACAAATGTCTGGGGCTTTGAGATCCCGCCGGGCACTCAGCACGACTCCAAGTGACGTACTGAATAAATGTCAAACGAACGATGTGATGTGACATTCGTTTAACTTCGTGAAGGTTCGGGGAAACTCGGGAGCGGTGGCGGACGCGCAGGGGCGCGTGGGTGTGGCTTATTCCTAGTGAGACATGATAATTGGCTGCCAATTATTGGTACGTGCAACCATTGGGCAATTTTTGAAACGTTGAAAACTCCACCAATCATACCAAGGATACTTTCTTTCTAACACTATACGCCGCGTCGTAGTTATAGATATGTATACAGTTTACTTTGATGTGCTGGCGTCTGTACATTACCATGTAAACTTCCACCGAAAATTGCTTTGAACGAGATCAAGTAAGTAGTTTTTTTTTTTTTTTTTGCTAAAAAGTGCACAATTAATAATATTATCATTCTACAAGACTCAATAAAATAATATAAAATCAAATGATACTATTTTAATTTAATATTAAATTATTTTTCTATAACAAAAAGCGCTTTCATCCTCTCTCCTATTAAAAATTAACTTTGCTGTGCCCGACAGGGTGGGTCCATAATTGATTCGATGTTTCAAAATACCAACTATTATATTATGTACACATTATGGAATGCAATAAAGTATTGAGTATTTTACTGGTCATCATCATCATCTGCCTAGCCTTTTCCGTTTTCTTTTCCTTTTTTTTAATATTTTACTGGTACCTAGTTTTATTTGCAAGGACTGCTGCTGATGTGTGCTAATACTTACCTACTTTGGCTTTTACAACCCTGGATCTCGTCACATAAAGAAAAAAAACATATAATTATGTCATAGCTCATTGAAATTACGTCTTTCATTTGGGCTTACTAACGTTGTTGCACATTATAAAGTGATCCTCAAACCAAACTTTTACTCATTATATTTTACCAGAGAATTTCTATAAAAAACTACGTTCTTTTTTTTTACGACAACTTACTTCAACCTCTACATTGTAAATAATCAACTAAATTGATTGATAATTGGTCAATGGGCCATTACTTGCTCGATAATACAAATAGCCACTGTCGATATCGCGTTATGGAGGCTTTCTTTACCTTTCGAGGGTCCCTGTAGTAAATTACATAAAAAGGCTTAGTTTCTGGAAGGATTTTATCACACTAATATTATAAAGGCGAAACTTTGTGAGAGTGTGTGTTTATATGTTTGTTACTTCTTCACGCTCAAACGGCTCGACCCATTTTGATGAAATTTTGTATGGAGGTAGCTGATACCCTGGATTAACACATGGGCTACTTTTTATCCCGACATTCCCACGGGATCGACATTTACGTGGGTAAAACCGCGGGGCGCAGCTAGTTTTATATAAGTACTAGCTTCTGCCCGCGACTTCGTCCGCGTGAAATTCGTACTTTCCTCTTATAATTTCGAAAATTTATGTATATGATTTTTATCATTTATTTACCTAGATATAAATAAGTATTCGGGCCAATTTTTTAGTTTATAGCTCAAAGGGATCAGATTTTTCAAATAAACTGTATCCCAGCTGTTTACCCCCCCAGGAGAGTAATTTTGAAAAATCGTTTGGGATGTGTTCATAACTTGACTCAAAGACCCATACCCATTTTCGAGTTAATGGAAGCAAGCAGTAGAATTTTCCACCTTCGTAGGAGTCAACTTTTGAAAAACACTAAATCACTTTTTTAAAGTATTTTTTGTTTTAGTAGTACCGAGTTTCGAGTTAATCCGACAGCGGGTTTAATATTTTTCTAATCCATCAACTTTGTCACCCCCCAAATCCTCTGTGAGGGATTTTTTAAAGTAAAAGTGACAATCTTTATTATTTACTGTCCCAAATATTGCCAAGTTTCTAATTTATTAACCAAATGAATAAGTTTTTCATATAAACTGTATCCCCTCTTTCTATCCCCATAGGGGGGAATTTCGAAACATAATCTAGATTATTTATACCAATTTTCCAGTTAATCAAACCTCGTAATAAAATTCTGCCCTGTGAAATTGACTACCGCTCTTCAGCCCATTAGCGGTAGATTTTCGAAAAACCCTGAACCACTTTATTATTTATTTTGGTCTTAGATAGGTACTGAGTTTCGAGTTAATTGGATCGCGAATTAAAAAAAATCCATAAATTTGACACCCCCAATCTCCCCTTTGGGTTAGTTTAGAATTCCAAAAAAATTCGAACTTTATAATTATTTGTGCCAAGTTTCAAGTCCAAATTTATTTGTACCATTTTTTTGAGTTTATCAAAGCACTCATTAAAATCCCCTTATAAATCGAATACCACTTTTTGTCCCGTCAGGGGTCAATAATTTTCGAAAACCCCATACACTTACTATTGATTCTTCATCTGCCTAGCTTTTTATGTTGGGGTCGGCTTCCAGTCCAACGGGATGCAGCTGAGTACCAGTATTTTACATGGAGCGACTGCCTATCTGACCTCCACAACCCAAATACGATACCCCTTGATAAGATTGGTTGTCAAACTTTCGGGCTTCTGACCACCCCTAGCGACTGTCAAAGATCCACGAATGACAGCCGGGACCAACGGCGCCGCTTAGCGTGCTTTTCGAGGCACGGAGAGGTCACGGTATGTAAAGATGGACACCTAATCCACAAACCAACCGCGGCAAGCGTAGCCTGCGTAACTTGATCGATCGATCTGTGCGGCTGTTATTATTGATTATTTTCTGTCAAAAGTATTAATACTGAGTTTCGAGTAAATCGGACCGCGCGTTAAAATTCTTCCACACAAACTTTGACACCTCCCAATCCCCCTTCAGGGGGTAGTTTAGAAAAAAAAAGCCAAACTTCATAATTTATTTAGATAAGTATTCGTGCCAAGTTTCATGGTTATTAACTCAAGGAATAAGATTTTTCATACAAACAAAATCCCCTCTTTTCAACCCTTAAAGGTTAAATTTCCAAAAACCCCTCCTTAGTGGATATCTACTCTTCACAAAGAACACACCCTCTAAAATTAATTTCTCTACCCAGCGGTACCGACCAGCGTTTCAGGCTGTGCGTTGATATATCAGTCAGTCAGGACAAAATTTCATCCCCCTTTTCAACCCCTTAAAGGATGAAATTCTAACAACACCGTTGTGTTAGCTTCCAATCATAAGCCTAGATAATAAATTTAGTGATTTTTACGTCGAAATTAATGACTTTCTATACACAACTTCATCCCCCTTATTAACCCTTCGAGGGTGGATTTATCAAAAACGCTGAGACACGTATAAATTCATTTTTAATTGTCAGCCTAAATACAAAATTAGAAGATCCTAACTTCAAAACTGTCGGACTTTCATATACATTTCCATCCCCTGTTTTAACCCTTTAGGGGTTGAATTCCCAGAAATCCTTTCATAGTGGATACTTACTCTTCACAAAGAACACACCTTCTAAGTTTCGTGTCTCTAGGTCCAGCGGTTTGGGCTGTGCGTTGATATATCAGTCAGTCAGTCAGTCAATCAGTCAGGACTTTGAATTTTATATATACAGGGTTATTATGAAACCCTTAGCTATATTTTTTTCTCTAAACCAGAATCGATAACAGAACACAAAAGTGAAAAAAAAAAAAATTTTTTTTCCTCTTTAGAATGTCCTAAAAATTCATAAAAAGTAGGATAAAATAGCAATGTGAATGACCTTAGGTTACATTAAGCACACACGAGTAGGCAGCGAGCGGGAAATACACAGGAGCGGGAGGGCGCAAGGCGCGCGGAGGAGGGGGAGGGGGCGGCGCACGCGGCTACTGTATGCCGCCGCCCGCAACATCGAACAGTTGCCCGCTGGTCGCCGACTCGTTATCAACCCGTGACGCAAACGCGCTACCTGCGTCGCTATTAGTCGGCTGAAGTGATAACAAAATGTACAGTAACCGGGAGTATTATGAAATGGTGAGAGTGTACATAGAAAGTGTCGAAAGTCTTTACCAAGCTCGAAGGCTCTACGAGACGGAATCCATCCCCCGACTACGTGCTCAAGGACATTCCAACCCAACGATTTCTCATCGTAACACGATTTTAGCGGCGAATCAACGGCTCCTTGATTATGGTCAATTCACAGTGCCTACACACGCGTCCGGTTCTGGTCGACCAAATAAAATTACAATCGGACTTGAAGACGAAGTTTTAGATTACCTACTTCGAGCGAAATCCGAGGGCAAGTACCAACGACGCCGCACGTGTTTTTAATTTAAGCCAGCCAACAGCATGGAAAATTCTGAAGAAGGCTGGTCTACATCCGTACCACTACCAGAGAGTTCAACAGCTGAATGATGCCGATGCGCTACCGCGACGAGTTTTCTGTGAGTGGTTAGTTCAAAATCAAAACGTCAACATTTTGTGGACTGACGAAGCACTTTTCACTCGGATCGGACTCTACAATCGCCGCAACGAGCACTGGTGGTCATTCCGAAACCCTCATGTAATTCGTGAAGATTACCATCAAGTGCGATTCAGCGTCAATGTGTGGGCAGGCATTATTGGCAACACGATTCTCGGACCATATTTTATTGAAGGCCATCTCACTGGAGGTACCTATCTCGATATGTTGCGGGGTGTAATAACAGAATTTTTAGAAAACGTACCGATTGCGTACCTACGCGATTTTTATTATTATTATCAACAAGACGGGGCTCCCCCGCATTACGCCCGCGAATCCGCGATGTTCGAGAATACCTGAATAGTGAGTACGGAGAACGATGGATAGGCCGCGGTGGACCCGTGGCTTGGCCTCCTAGGTCGCCGGACCTTACGCCATGTGATTTTTTTTGTGGGGTGAAATTAAACGTCTTGTTTATCATAATGAGTTGTAAAGTTTAGAGGACCTAAGACTAAAAATTTATTAGTGCATTTGACATTGTTAAAACTAATAGTGCAGTGCTCGATAGACTCCGGAGAAATGTAATTAAACGTGCAAGGCTTTGTTTGGAGAGAAATGGATTTCACTTTGACAAATTGTTACAGTATGATTGACAGTAAGTTTTGTACCTAATTTTTTATTGATTAATCTTCAAAATTGTAAACATAAGTTGGTTGCCATTTCTTTAAAAATACGCCAAAATACGGTCCTCATCCCATAAAAGTATGAATTCAATATTGTACCTTAAGACAATCACGTACGTTAGAAAATTGCATGTTTAGCGGCATACGTTTATGATCGCCGGCTATTCGGTCAGTGACCCGCTTCACGTACCTGCAGCGTTGACGATAAATTTGGCTATTTTTTTGGACCACTTTAAAACGTAATAATTGCTTATTTGTTGATAAAACATAAATCAAAATAAAATTAGCAAATCATATTATTAATTTAGTACACGTTCTGTTGAAATAGCTAAGGGATTTGTTATAACCCTGTATAGATTAAAATAATACATAGAATCATTTCAGTTGAACATGTTTATAAGAAATAAATAATTTTATGATGAAATAAAACTAAATTGAAATTCAAATTAATTGATTGTCAAATATGGGGATGTTCTACATTCATATAATAATTGTAAGTATATCACAGTCTTGGATATAAATCACAGTGCTGTTGTTAAATATAGTGATAACCATATTTTATATTTCGGAATGCAAAACATAAAAGAAGAGATTCAACAAAATTAATTCCTGGGCATAGTACATAACCTGTTACCAAATGAAAACTTCAGATACATTATGCATATACTCATTTCGTGGGCGACGCTTTCAAATGTATTAAGTGGTGCACATAACATAGACCATTAAGAGGACACCTACTATAACATCGATTGATGTTCAATACGGTACGGAAGCGTATCGAGTGGTTGTGAATAGCTATGCTGATCCATCAGACGCTTTATACACCCAGCATCCTGCACAGATTTGAAGAACTTCTCATATTGCCAACAAGTTTTCATTAGTGACACGAACTTTACAATCTATACAGCTTCTAGGATACTCAGATACGTAGAGATTTAAAAACAACAAAATATCACAATGTGAAAATGACCAAAGAAAATAATTAATATATTAAAAACCATTGATGTCACTCTGTTCTTATATGTATTTTGAAAATTGTTAAAATATAAAAGCAGAGTAACTGAAACAGGGCTTGCAAAAAATCTAGTCGCAGAGAGTTGGTGGACATGAAATAAAAGATAAATACACCTTACTGCGTAGAACGAAGATGTATCTTAACGAAACATAAAAAACGAAGAATGGAGTCTAATGTTGGGTATAATATCATAAAAAGGAATAAAATGGATCTATTATTATTTGTTTAAAAAAGTCCCAGGTCTATAGTTTCCTTTGGCAACGTCATAGAGACATCCTTCTAAATTACTGCATTGGGACAACCTTCTGGAATCTGACGTGGGCTGTCATAAAGGTGATCCCCTCGGGCCAGTAATGTTTATTTTAGCCATTCATCCAATCACTAGTCAGTTAAATCTCTGCGAGCCATAATTTGTAGAATTATCCATGGCGCAGGGTTATGTCTAAATCTGACACGTCGGAAAGGGGCATGCTGGTCATAAAAGATAAGAACGGTTGCGTTAAAACAATTCCTTTTATTACCAATTGTACTTATTGTTCGAGTCGAAGTTGAACATTAATAGTATAAATAATTACCTTTACTGTCAAATTACATAAAAGACTTAGGTTCTAGACAGGTATTTTTTATTTTTACTTATTCAATAGTAATATTACACAGAATCATAGCAATTGAAGATGAAGAAATAATTAATTTCACAGGAAAGCAAACTGCAACAGTACAATAATGTAATTAGACAAGAGTCCCATCAGAGGTATCAGTAGAGTTGCGTCTACGGTAAACATGCCACACGCTGTCATCTTACTGAAGGTCCGGTTAACTTGTAGCACGCGGTTGGACAGATGTCTGACACTTTCTGTAAGAAATTTTAAAAGAAAAATAAGTTGAACAATTTACAATAAAAATAAAAAATAAAGTTCAATTCCCCAGATTTCGATATTGATTCTGAAAGGTAGGTCAAATTAATTTAGATATTGCAGTCGAATTTGTTGTTGTTGTTCTTACTTGGACAGTTCGTATCCATCACACGCTGTATACACGCGGACTCGGCTTCCTCCACACAAACATAGAACTTCTCACATTGCCAACAAGCTATCATTACAAGTGCCATAATTTTAACTATAAATGTGATTAAAAGTACGATCGGAAGTGGAGGCTTCTGAAATCAGCAAGTTATAAAATATTAAGGGCTGGCTGTGCTCTAAAATGGTACAGTATCTTCATCGTGGAGACTTATTCATTTAATAACATTAAGTTAACATTGAGTAACTGAATCAGATACCAAAAATTAAATAGCACAATCTACATAGAACCCAAATGAAAATAGAATTACACGTGCAGCACCCTACACGATGATAATAAGAGAAGCTTTTCAAAAAATAAAGTAAATGAGGGATTAGATTTTTTTCTGTGTCCAATTAAACTATTTTTCTTCTTCTTATCTACTGGATTTAGTATGAGAGACAGAGAGAGTTATATCTTTCTTCTCTCTTATATAACTGTATGTGCCTAATCGTGACACATGCTTGAAATTTCACTCTCAATTCTCGTCCAATTATTATTAAATAACTGTTTAAGAAGGTTCGCTTTAAAAACAATATTTCAATATAATGATGGAAATTAGGACTGAGGCAGCATTTGGTCCAATAAACGATGTATAATTAAATTACATTACACTAATATTATAAAGGCGAAAGTTTGTGAGTGTGTTTATGTTTGTTACTTCATCACGCTCAAACGGCTAGACCAATTTTGATAAAAAAATTATGGAGGTAGCTGACACCCTGGATTAACATATAGGCTACTTTTCATTCCGATATTCCCACGGGATCGACATTAATGCGGGTAAAACCGCAGGGCGAAGCTAGTATAAATATAAAACATAATGTGATCTTGCTAGAGAAGTGACACAATAAAAATGAAAATGACCTAGAAAAAATGTTCGAAGTATTTATAAAACAAATCAGAGTAATATATAGAACATAGATAATTCATACTACAGTTATTTAATATCATGATGAAATATAAAAATTTCCAAAAAAATTTACGAAAATCCTGGGCATTACCTGTTACCTAATGACAGAATGAAAACTTAAATCCTGGGCCTTACCTGTTGCTTAATGACAAAATTAAAATATTTTTGCTAATTTTTTTTGGATATTTTTATCTTTTTTGGATTACTTTGATACATTATGCATTTACTCACTTGCGACGGCTCTAGCAAATGCATTAAGTGTGCCTGTACAGCACCTAAAGCAAACATAAACGAGGTACATGTTTGGTATAATACCTAAAAAAGAAGAGAATGTCGTTACATGAGCCAGTCGGATGTGATATTATATATGTTACAATGCAATGTAAGCAAGTATCGACTTACTAATGCTTGGAAACATTTTGTATACAGTTTGTATGCTTCTAAAATATTTTGATACGTCTTAAAAAACTTGTTACAATATTCATCGTTCTGTTCTTCACTATTTATTGTCAGTATGTCCTGAATCCATTCTTTCATATACGTTGTCAACAATGTTGTGAGGCGGATACCATAAATTAAATTAAGATCATATTGTGTATGTTGTACATCGCGGGAAGCTTCATAAAAATTAACTGACCCCTTTAAGACGTATAAAGAAATAGTCGGTAAATTAAAAATTCCGACTACAGTAACAAGTGAGATCCAGTTCCAAAATATATAACTGTGAACACTCTTTTTAATGTCAATGCTCCTATTAATGTCTTGGAGCTTCAATATGAGGGAAACGTTGCTTCTGCTATGAACAATGTTGCAAATGATGAGCAAAATATGGCCAACGTAACACAAATTTTTAAAACACCCAAAAATTGTAAGCGTGATACCTATTGTAGACGAGTCCTCAAAATAATTTTGCTTAACGTTTAACTGGCGACACAGAAAAAAAACATAGGCAAATGAAATAGTAAAGAACAGTAATATGTGATACTTCTTCTCACACGGAGTGATATAACTATTTCTAATTTTGTATTTTGAAGTGAAGAACACAGAGAGCAAAATGTTGAAAGGTTGAACTAATCTTCTAACATCTTTGTCCAGTCTATTATTATTTAGTAACAATTTAACTGGACGATTAGAGCTATTGTTCCACATGATTACTACGCAACTGGTTGATGTTATATGAACAACCATTCGTCATTTTTGTAAGAGCCAGTCCCGAGTTTTTTCTATTAGTGTCGCTTGATCGTGTCTAAGTTGAAGATTAATCTGCTGGCTGTCAAATTACATGAAAGGATAGTGACAATTCATCATCAAATATGCCTTTTCCGTATATTTGAAAAGAGTATGGTTAGATGGTTTAGTTATGTTGATAAGATGAATGAAAGGCGACTTACAAAAGATATTTTCAAGGCAGATGTAAGTGGATATACAAAATATAAAATCAATATCCAATATTTCAATTATTAGTATTATTTTGGCCACTCTTCCTAATGTTGATACTTCTATGAATTTCTTGTATTCTCATATTATGGGAAATGTTGCTGCAGCTGGGAGCTAGTTTACAACTGAACAAACAGTATGTAGCTAAGGAAATAGACTGTCAGCTTCTGAGATCGCCCCTGCTCGCAGCCTCCCGTTTCATGCCCAATCTATACTAAAGGGTTTGTTTGTTTGTTTGATCGCGCTAATCTCTAGAACTACCAGTTGGATTTGAAAAATTATTTTTGCATTTGGTTGCCCAAATTTTAAGGAAGTAGGCACTTAACGTCACAAGAGCTTAAGGAGCCGAGCAAAAACAAAAATAGTCACAATTAATGCTAAACGACACCGAAGTAATAGCATGGCGGGCGATGCGATGCGACGGGGTGGGTCGGGGTACAAGAAGTTTCACGCGGACGAAGTCGCGGGGAGAAGCTAGATAAGATAACATAAGATAAGATAATATTTATTTGCATACATACTACATGTGTCATACATACTGCAGCATTAACAAATCCTGCATTATTTTTCAAGCATGCATCAAGCCTTCTTGGAGTTGATATTCAATCTCGTTTTTAATACAGGCCATGTATTACTTAGTTTTTTTCATATTACGAATCGTTGATACGTCAGATGGCATTTTTTATGGTGCTAAACTTGACTTGAAAGAAATCTGTTGACGTGGAAAATTATTTTTTTTTTTCTTCTCAATCTAAACGCCTAAATCTCTGATTTTTTTACTTATCTGAAAGTGTTTTTGTATTGAAATCTTGGTGCCTATTTACTATTTTTGGGTTATTCATTGTTTTATTTTTTTCATGTCGCAATATTTTTAATCGCTTTCGTTCTTTACTAAAGGTTCCTCGCTAGAAGACGTTTTTGGAAGAGTCTCCACTGCTGATGGAAAATTAAAAGTTCTTTTTCTCCTTTATTGGTACGTAATAATTATGGTTCTATGCTCCTTCCTTTGGGTATATGAGATTCTGCTTGCTTCACGGGTTCTTATGGATAAATTTTACTCCAGGTTAAGGCCCGAACTCAAAGCAAGCCGATACACTCGGCTCCACCCCGGCACCACCGGGTGCCGGGGTGGAGCCGAGTGTATCGGTTCAGGATGGATAACTTATTGGCAAGCGACCGCGCTTGCCAATAAGTTATCCATCCTGAAATTCCCCGGAGCAACAGCCGATTCGTAGGTTCCGATACGGAAGAGCTGAGCCGTGCTGAGCCAGTTTCGCCGGTCGTGTTCGCCAACGGACAGGAGCCTGCGTTAAACAGATATTTTTATTTCTCCCCTATTCTTGTATCACCTAGTATGTTGCAGGTAGTTTGATTTTTTTATTTTAACTGAAATACGGCAGGTGTGATACCTTACCCATTTTTGCGGACCTTTTTAAGCACGCGTACGGATTAAAATTGATTGCAATCACGTTTTAAATTCGTCGCGTTTTCAAATTTTAATTTTTTTTTGTACAATCCCTAGGTATTCCTTCCGATTTTCACGTCACGGATTCCCAAAATATTTTGTCATCATTTTTACCTCTACCTATATTTTTATTCTTTTTTTTATAATCAATATTTGGATTTTAAAGACAAATTAAACGTATTAGTTACCGAAAAGTGTTTCTTTCCGTCTATTTTCGCTACAATACGAGAAAAAACATGCATGCAAGATGGTAATAACATTATTAGGTACAAGGCATATTTGCCACACGATGTGACGTGCAAATGTCAAGAAATATTGTAGTTAGCTAGTTCTTCAGAATGCTTAAGTTTCTGTCGCCTCCACTCCGCCGCTGGTTTCGTGGCCGCAGCCTGAAACTGAATTCACTCTGGCTGGCACAAATAGAGAACTTTCTTATTTTGTTCCCAGTACTTGAAAGTCGTCGTGCTCGTGTTACGTTTCATTAGGGACTATTTTTTACTGATTTCCTTCTTTGGTTTTGTATAATTTATACGGTGTCGATGATGTGTTTGATTTTATTATGGCCTTCTTCTCTCGATTCTATAGCGGGTTTATTTTTTAAATTTTCGCTTTTCAATTTTTAATTTTGTTGATTTTCTTTCTTCAAAAGAGCTTTCCAGACATTGTCTTGCGTTTTTAGACTCACATGGTACTCGTATCTTCATTATAATGTTTGGTCTTTAACCGCTTGTGTGTCGTAATTACAGACACAATTAAAAAGCCATTGTGTCTCGCGTAGATCTACTTTCCGGCAGACGAAAGGTTAAAACAGACCATACCCTCTGAGTTTGTTTCGGCATTTTTGCTCAGTGATCAGTCAGCTATGAAATGCCACCGCCATCTAGGTTTAAAATATTTACCAAACCATTTGCGCCGATTCTGTTGTTCACAAACTAAACTAAATTTAAGTTCAGGCATCTTTTTCTTCCTATTTCATTAAGAAAAGGACAGAAGATAAATATTAGTTTAGTTCTGTCAAATTAAGATACTCCATTAAAAAGACGTCAATTTACGTCAGGCGCTGACTAATTTGACAGGACTAAACTAATATTTATCTTCTGTCCTTTTCTTAATGAAATAGAAAGAAAAAGATTCCTGAACTTAAATTTAGTTTAGTTTGTGAACAACAGAATCGGCGCCACTGACGTGTAAAAGTGTCTTAAAATATTATCTACTTACATAAATAAATACCCTGGGTTCAGACGTCAGCATCAAGCTACCCGAAACTGTAAAACTTTCCCAATCAACCTTGAACCTTATAGGTACAGACGCCACCACATCAAGCTACCCGAAACTGTCAAATTTTCCCAATCAACTTTGAACCTTACGCCGCAGCGATAAAGTTGAAAATCTATTAAATAAATTTAACAATTTGGAGTAGCGTGATGTACTTTAGCGATAAAGTTGAAAATCTACTAAAGAAATTTGACAGATTGTAGTCGTTTACATCAACGCGCAACGTTATACAATGGATTCAGTACATAATTCTGAACCCAACGCGTCCAAATTATTCGCCAGATATTAAAAAATAAGTTAGCTGTTCCATACATTTTGACCACGAAGGTATTGTACTTTAGTTTTTTTTTATCCTTTATTAAAAAGAACCAGTTTCTTAATAATTAATTACAATTTAGCAGTGGCGTGCCTAGGGGTCAAACTTAGGGCAAGCCAACATACTTAAAAAAAAACCTACCGTATCGTCTGTCAAAGTTGTGCCTACCGACTGAGTTGTTTTAGTTCTTACTAATATTTGTATTTCATATTGTAGGTTTTTGCTAACATCTATTAAAATTAATGTTTTTTAATAGCACTATTTTTTTCTTTCATAAATTAAATACTAAGAGTTTATTAATCCTTTAAAAAATCGTAACTTTTCATTTTCGAGTTATCAGTTTCGCGTAAAATATGATAAGACGTATAAGAGCCATCTATTAACATTATTGGCATAACAGAGCTTCGAGTAAGTTCATATTTCACTCGCCTCCAACCCCCTAACAGTCGCTTTTGCAAAATATTACAATCTGGCCGAGAGGCCACTAGATGGCGCACAAATAATTGATTGATTTCTAACTACACAATGGTTTACGATGTTGATAATATTTATAATTGGAATTACTCACAATGTGAACAGCCATAGCTCTTCATTCTTCGCTTCTTTACAACAAAAAGATGACACCGTGACCTCGGAAAGGAAGTTCTTGTTGTGCTAAATGACACACAACATCAACTTTTGAAAAACAGCGCGATTGTGATCGACGCGCGTATTGTATTTGGAAATGTCTTCACTTAATTGACGAGTTATAGAAGTTTCGATTCGTGTTTTACCAAAACTACAGAATGAAATGACAACTTTCATGTACTTTTAAGAATTCTGATGTATTTTACTGACACCAGCGAAGTTATTCAAATCATCGTAACCTGATGAATTCTTAGCGGTATTTTCTTTTGAGAAAAATTTGCAACAACAACAGAATAATTTGTTGATATGAGAGCAGACTGCAATCCAATGAGCGATCTGCTGATCGACTAAAATGCCTATTACGTGATTTAGATTTTATATGTATTTGTCTGTAAAACTCAAAGTATTTACCTTTCCAAGTAACGATTGCACACACTTTAATCCATCACAAGGAACAATTGCATGCGTTTCCGAATTCATTTTAATGTTAAGAAACTTTTTAATCACTTTAAAACAAAGGTAATCACAACACTTAACTTCAGAGAAAATGAAAAAAAAATCAAAGTAAAAAAGTGCACCAGTAACCGCTCAAAACAAATTCAAACTATTTGAAATTGCATCATCATTCATTCATTATAGATGAATTCGAGCTCTATGCGGAGGCGCGCGGTTTTCGCGCGCACTTATTATTTACACACACACGCTTCATTACACGTTCCATTCATAAAAAATCAGAAGCCAGGCTTAAAAATCAGTACAATTTGCGAAATTAGTACATACTAATGTTATCAACAACGTGAACAATTTCTATACAAATCGTCCGAACTTTGAAAGCCACATTTGAAGCCGGCAAGTGCGAGCGAGACGGGACGATTTTTGTGTTTGCGTTCTAGCGAAGCGGCATTGGAGATGTTTGGCAACGGTTCGCGTGATGGAAACTGCGCGGAATTGAAATATTATTCTTTGAGCATGTAAACCTGGCAACCATGCATCGTACCTACGAAAAGCGGCTGCGGGCCGGGACGCGCGGAGTTTATTATTTTTTATTATTCTTATCAATTCTTGCTACATGTTTTTATGTTTACTTGTGTAGTTTTTTAATTTTTTTATTGTTAGTCTCACGTTTGATTGAAAGCCGGGCTTCTCGGCTTTAGTAAAAGGCACGCCCCTGCAATTTAGCCTATATAACTAATAAGCAATTTTAATCTAACTTAATTTTTTACGTGATAATTATTTTAAAACTTAGAATAGTGTTTATTGTACTTTACACAAGTCCGTTCTCACTTTCTTAAGAGTCTGATATGATGATATAAACACTTTATTCATGTGTTATTACTACACCTTTTACACTATTATTTCTACACCTTTTACAATACACTAACCCAAAGGTTTTGTCCGTTTTAGTCTTCGCACTATATTGTACTTTTGTATGAAACAGTAGATTTTTCTTTAATGACCAACGAATAATTTCTACCTTATCGCTATCTAGAATCATGTGTTGGTTTCAAGGTTACAGTTTGCACCTTGTACACAGTTCTTGGATGGCAACAACAACGATTTTTTGAAAAATTGCAGTTACCCTTAATATTTTACTGGTCATCATCATCACCTGCCGAGCCTTTCCGTTTTCTTTTCCTTTTTTTTAAAATATTTTACTGGTACCTAGTTTTATTTGCAAGGACTGCTGCTGATGTGTGCTAATACTTACCTACTTTGGCTTTTACAACCCTGGATCTCGTCACATAATAGAAATAAAGCATACAATTATGTCATAGCTCATTGAAATTACGTCTTTCATTTGGGTTTACTAACGTTGTTGCACATTATAAAGTGATCCTCAAACCAAACTTTTACTCATTTTATTTTACCAGAGAATTTCTATAAAAAACTACGTTCTTTTTTTTTACGACAACTTACTTCAACCTCTACATTGTAAATAATCAACTAAATTGATTGATAAACTGTAGTCAATGGGCCATTACTTGCTCGATAATACAAATAGCCACTGTCGACATCGCGTTATGGAGGCTTTCTTTATCTTTCGAGGGTCCCTGTAGTAAATTACATAAAATTAGTTTATCATTAGTTTCTGGAAGGATTTTATCACACTAATATTATAAAGGCGAAACTTTGTGAGAGTGTGTGTGTTTATATGTTTGTTACTTCTTCACGCTCAAACGGCTGGACCCTAAGAGAAGAGATTCAACAAAATTAATTCCTGGGCATAGTACATTACCTGTTACCAAATGAAAACTTCAGATACATTATACATATACTCATTTCGTGCAGCGACGCTTGCAAATGTATTAAGTGGTGCACATAACATAACATTAAGAGGACACCTACTATAACATCGATTGATGTTCAATACGGTACGGAAGCTTATCGAGTGGTTGTGAATAGCTATGCTGATCCATCAGACGCTTTATACACCCAGCATCCTGCACATATTTGAAGAACTTCTCATATTGCCAACAAGTTTTCATTAGTGACACGAACTTTACAATCTATACAGCTTCTAGGATACTCAGATACGTAGAGATTTAAAAACAACAAAATATCGCAATGTGAAAATGACCAAAGAAAATAATTAATATAATAAAAACCATTGATGTCACTCTGTTCTTATATGTATTTTGAAAATTGTTAAAATATAAAAGCAGAGTAACTGAAACAGGGCTTGCAAAAAATCTAGTCGCAGAGAGTTGGTGGACATGAAATAAAAGATAAATACACCTTACTGCATAGAACGAAGATGTATCTTAACGAAACATAAAAAACGAAGAATGGAGTCTAATGTTCGGTATAATATCATAAAAAGGAAGAAAATGGATCTATTATTATTTGTTTAAAAAAGTCCCAGGTCTATAGTTTCCTTTGGCAACGTCATAGAGACATCCTTCTAAATTACTGCATTGGGACAACCTTCTGGAATCTGACGTGGGCTGTCATAAAGGTGATCCCTCCGGGCCAGTAATGTTTATTTTAGCCATTCATCCAATCACTAGTCAGTTAAATCTCTGCGAGCCATAATTTGTAGAATTATCCATGGCGCAGGGTTATGTCTAAATCTGACACGTCGGAAAGGGGCATGCTGGTCATAAAATATAAGAACGGTTGCGTTAAAACAATTCCTTTTATTACCAATTGTACATATTGTTCGAGTCGAAGTTGAACATTAATAGTATAAATAATTACCTTTACTGTCAAATTACATAAAAGGCTTAGGTTCTAGACAGGTATTTTTTATTTTTACTTATTCAATAGTAATATTACACAGAATCAGAGCAATTGAAGATTATAATGAAGACATAATTAATTTCACAGGAAAGCAAACTGCAACAGTACAATAACGTAATTAGATAGGAATGAAGAAATAATTAATTTCACAGGAAAGCAAACTGCAACAGTACAATAACGTAATTAGATAGGAGTCCCATCAGAGGTATCAGTAGAGTTGCGTCTACAGTAAACAGTCCACACGCTGTCATCTTACTGAAGGTCCGGTTAACTTGTAGTACGCGCTTGGACAGATGTCTGACACTTTCTGTAAGAAATTTTAAAAGAAAAATAAGTTGAACAATTTACAATAAAAATAAAAAATATAGTTCAATTCCCCAGATTGCGATATTGATTCTGAAAGGTGGGTCAAATTAATTTAGATATTGCAGTCGAATTTGTTGTTGTTGTTCTTACTTGGACAGGTCGTATCCATCACACGCTGTATACACGCGGACTCGGCTTCCTCCACACAAACATAGAAATTGTCACATTGCCAACAAGCTATCATTACAAGTGCCATAATTTTAACCATAAATATGATTAAAAGTACGATCGGAGGTGGAGGCTTCTGAAATCAGCAAGTAATCAAATATTAAGGGCTGGCTGTGCTCTAAAATGGTACAGTATCTTTATCGTGGAAACTTAATCATTTAATAAAATTAAGTTAACATTAAATAACTGAATCAGATACCAAAAATTGAATAGCACAATCTACATAGAACCTAAATGAAAATAGAATTACGCGTGCGGCACCCTACACGATGATATAATAAGAGAAGCTTTTTAAAAAATATAGTAAATGAGAGATTTGATTTTTTTCTGTGACCAAATAAACTTTTTTTCTTCTTATCTACTGGATTTAGTATGAGAGATAGAGAGAGATTTCTTCTCTCTTATATAACTGTATGTACCTAAACGTGACACATGCTTGAAATTTCACTCTCAATTCTCGTCCAATTATTATTAAATAACTGTTTAAGAAGGTTCGCTTTAAAAACAATATTTTAATATAATGATGGAAATTAAGACTGAGGCAGCATTTGGTCCAATAAACGATATATAATTAAATTACATTACACTAATATTATAAAGGCGAAAGTTTGTGAGTGTGTGTGGGTGTGTGTATGTGTGTGCGTGCGTGTGTGCGTTTATGTTTGTTACTTCATCACGCTCAAACGGCTAGACCAATTTTGATAAAAAAATTTACGGAGGTAGCTGACACCCTGGATTAACATATAGGCTACTATTGATCCCGATATTCCCACGGGATCGACATTTACGGTGGTAAAACCGCAGGGCGAAGCTAGTATAAATATAAAACATAATGTGATCTTGCTAGAGAAGTGACACAATAAAAATGAAAATGACCAAGAAAAAATGTTCGAACTATTTTATAAAACAAATCAGAGTAATAGATAACACAGATAATTCATAACAACATAGAACATAGATAATTCATACTACAGTTTTTTAATATCATGATGAAATATAAAAATTTCCAAAGGAGTTACGAAAATCCTGGGCATTACCTGTTACATAATGACAGAATTAAAATATTTTTGCTATTTTTTTTTGGATATTTTTTTTTTTTTTGGATTACTTTGATACATTATGCGTTTACTCACTTGCGACGACTCTAGCAAATGCATTAAGTGTCCCTGTACAGCACCTAAAGCATGCATAAACGAGGTACATGTTCGGTATAATACCTAAAAAAGAAGAGAATGTCGTTACATGAGTCAGTCGGATGTGATATTATATATGTTACAATGCAATGTAAGCAATTATCGACTTACTAATACTTGGAAACATTTTGTATACAGTTTGTATGCTTCTAAAATATTTTGATACGTCTTAAAAAACTTGTTACAATATTCATCGTTCTGTTCTTCACTATTTATTGTCAGTATGTCCTGAATCCATTCTTTCATATACGTTGTCAACAATGTTGTGAGGCGGATACCATAAATTAAATTAAGATCATATTGTGTATGTTGTACATCGCGGGAAGCTTCATAAAAATTAACTGACCCCTTTAAGACGTATAAAGAAATAGTCGGTAAATTAAAAATTCCGACTACAGTAACAAGTGAGATCCAGTTCCAAAATATATAACTGTGAACATTCTTTTTAATGTCAATGCTCCTATTAATGTCTTGGAGCTTCAATATGAGGGAAACGTTGCTTTGGCTATGAACAATGTTGCAAATTATGAGCAAAATGTGGCCAACGTAAGAGAAAGTGTTCAAACACCCTAAAATTGTAAGCGTGATACCTATTATAGACGAGTCCTCAAAATAATTTTGCTTAACGTTTAACTGGCGACACATAAAAAAAACATAGGCAAATGAAATAGTAAAGAATAGTAATATGTGATACTTCTTCTCACACGGAGTGATATAACTATTTCTAATTTTGTATTTTGAAGTGAAGAACACAGAGAGCAAAATGTTAAATGGTTGAACTAATCTTCTAACGTCTTTGTCCAGTCTATTATTATTTAGGAACAATTTAACTGGACGATAAGAGCTATTGTTCCACATGATTACTACGCAACTGGTCGATGTTATATGAACAACAATTCGTCATTTTTGTAAGGGCCAGTTCCGAATTATTTCTATTAGTGTCGCTTGATCGTATCTAAGTTGAAGATTAATCTGCTGGCTGTCAAATTACATGAAAGGATAGTGACAATTCATCATCAAATATGCCTTCCGTATATTTGAAAAGTATGCTTAGATGGTTTAGTTATGTTGATAAGATGAATGAAAGGCGACATACAAAAGGTATCTACAAGGAAGATGTAAGCGGAAATATAAAATGTGAGATCCAATATTACAATTAATAGTATTATTTTGGCCACTCTTGCTAATGTTGATACTTCTACGAATTTCTTGTGTTCTCAAATTATGGAAAATGTTGCTGCAGCTGAGAGCTATTTTACAAATTAACAAACAGTATGTAGCTAAGGAAATAGACTGTCAGCTTCTGAGATCGCCCCTGCTCGCAGCCTCCCGTTTCATGCCCAATCTATACTAAAGAGTTTGTTTGTTTGTTTGATCGCGCTAATCTCTGGAACTACCAGTTGGATTTGAAAAATTATTTTTGCATTTGGTTGCCCAAATTTTAAGGAAGTAGGCACTTAACGTCCCAAGAGCTTAAAGAGTCGAGCAAAAACAAAAATAGTCACAATTAATGCTAAACGACACCGAAGTAATAGCATGGCGGGCGATGCGATGCGACGGGGTGGGTCGGGGTATAAGAACTTTCACGCGGACGAAGTCGCGGGCAGAAGCTAGATAAGATAACATAAGATAAGATAATATTTATTTGCTTATACATGTGTCATACATACTGCAGCATTAACAAATCCTGCATTATTTTTCAAGCATGCATCAAGCCTTCTTGGAGTTGATATTCAACCTCGTTTTTAATACAGGCCTACTACTTACAGGCCTATTACTTAGTTTTTTTCATATTACGAATCGTTGATACGTCAGATGGCATTTTTTATGGTGCTAAACTTGACTTGAAAGAAATCTGTTGACGTGGAATTTTTTTTTTTTTTTTCTTCTCAATCTAAACGCCTAAATCTCTGATTTTTATTTATCTGAAAGTGTTTTTGTATTGAAATCTTGGTGCGTATTTACTATTTTTGGGTTATTCATTGTTTTATTTTTTTCATGTCGCAATATTTTTAATCGCTTTCGTTCTTTACTAAAGGTTCCTCGCTAGAAGACGTTTTTGAAAGAGTCTCCACTGCTGATGGTAAATTAAAAGTTCTTTTTCTCCTTTTTTAATAATTATGGTTCTATGCTCCTTCCTTTGGGTATATGAGATTCTGCTTGCTTCACGGGTTCTTATGGATAAATTTTACTCCAGGTTAAGGCCCGAACTCAAAGCAAGCCGATACACTCGGCTCCACCCCGGCACCCGGTCGCTTGCCAATAAGTTATCCATCCTGAAATTCCCCGGAGCAACAGCCGATTCGTAGGTTCCAATACGGAAGAGCTGAGCCGTGCTGAGCCAGTTTCGCCGGTCGTGTTCGCCAACGGACAGGAGCCTGCGTTAAACAGATATTTTTATTTCTCCCCTATTCTTGTATCACCTAGTATGTTGTAGGTAGTTTGATTTTTTTATTTTAACTGAAATACGGCGGGTGTGATACCTTACCCATTTTTGCGGACCTTTTTAAGCACGCGTACGGATTAAAATTGATTGCAATCACGTTTTAAATTCGTCGCGTTTTCAAATTTTAATTTTTTTTTGTACAATCCCTAGGTATTCCTTCCGATTTTCACGTCACGGATTCCCAAAATATTTTGTCATCATTTTTACCTCTACCTATATTTTTATCCTTTTTTTATAATCAATATTTGGATTTTAAAGACAAATTAAACGTATTAGTTACCGAAAAGTGTTTCTTTCCGTCTATTTTCGCTACAATACGAGAAAAAACATGCATGCAAGATGGTAATAACATTATTAGGTACAAGGCATATTTGCCACACGATGTGACGTGCAAATGTCAAGAAATATTGTAGTTAGCTAGTTCTTCAGAATGCTTAAGTTTCTGTCGCCTCCACTCCGCCGCTGGTTTCGTGGCCGCAGCCTGAAACTGAATTCACTCTGGCTGGCACAAATAGAGAACTTTCTTATTTTGTTCCCAGTACTTGAAAGTCGTCGTGCTCGTGTTACGTTTCATTAGGGACTATTTTTTACTGATTTCCTTCTTTGGTTTTGTATAATTTATACGGTGTCGATGATGTGTTTGATTTTATTATGGCCTTCTTCTCTAGATTCTATAGCGGGTTTATTTTTTAAATTTTCGCTTTGCAATTTTTAATTTTGTTGATTTTTTTTATACGGAAACATACACGTTCTTTCTTCAAAAGAGCTTTCCAGACATTGTCTTGCGTTTTTAGACTCACATGGTACTCGTATCTTCATTATAATGTTTGGTCTTTAACCGCTTGTGTGTCGTAATTACAGACACAATTAAAAAGCCATTGTGTCTCGCGTAGATCTACTTTCCGGCAGATGAAAGGTTAAAACAGACCATACCCACAGAGTTTGTTTCGGCATTTTTGCTCAGTGATCGGTCAGCTATGAAATGCCACCGCCATCTAGGTTTAAAATATTTACCAAACCATTGGCGCCGATTCTGTTGTTCACAAACTAAACTAAATTTAAGTTCAGGCATCTTTTTCTTCCTATTTCATTAAGAAAAGGACAGAAGATAAATATTAGTTTAGTTCTGTCAAATTAAGATACTCCATTAAAAATACGTCAATTTACGTCAGGCGCTGACTAATTTGACAGGACTAAACTAATATTTATCTTCTGTCCTTTTCAGAATTGGCGCCACTGACGTGTAAAAGTGTCTTAAAATATTATCTACATACATAAATAAATACCCTGGGTTCAGACGTCAGCACATCAAGCTACCCGAAACTGTAAAACTTTCCCAATCAACCTTGAACCTTATAGGTACAGACGCCACCACATCAAGCTACCCGAAACTGTCAAATTTTCCCAATCAACTTTGAACCTTACGCCTCAGCGATAAAGTTGAAAATCTATTAAATAAATTTAACAGATTGGAGTAGCGCGATGTACTTTAGCGATAAAGTTGAAAATCTACTAAAGAAATTTGACAGATTGTAGTTGTTTACATCAACGCGCAACGTTATACAATGGATTCAGTACATAATTCTGAACCCAACGCGTCCAAATTATTCGCCAGATATTAAAAAATAAGTTAGCTGTTCCATACATTTTGACCACGAAGGTATTGTACTTTAGTTTTTTTTTATCCTTTATTAAAAAGAACCAGTTTCTTAATAATTAATTACAATTTAGCCTATATAACTAATAAGCAATTTTAATCAAACTTAATTTTTTACGTGATAATTATTTTAAAACTTAGAATAGTGTTTATTGTACTTTACACAAGTCCGTTCTCACTTTCTTAAGAGTCTGATATGATGATTATAAACACTTTATTCATGTGTTATTACTACACCTTTTACACTATTATTTCTACACCTTTTACAATACACTAACCCAAAGGTTTTGTCCGTTTTAGTCTTCGCACTATATTGTACTTTTGTATGAAACAGTAGATTTTTCTTTAATGACCAACGAATAATTTCTACCTTATCGCTATCTAGAATCATGTGTTGGTTTCAAGGTTACAGTTTGCACCTTGTACACAGTTCTTGGATGGCAACAACAACGATTTTTTGAAAAATTGCAGTTACGCTTAATATTTTACTGGTCATCATCATCATCTGCCGAGCCTTTCCGTTTTCTTTTCCTTTTTTTTTAAATATTTTACTGGTACCTAGTTTTATTTGCAAGGACTGCTGCTGATGTGTGCTAATACTTACCTACTTTGGCTTTTACAACCATGGATCTCGTCACATAATAGAAATAAAGCATACAATTATGTCATAGCTCATTGAAATTACGTCTTTCATTTGGGTTTACTAACGTTGTTGCACATTATAAAGTGATCCTCAAACCAAACTTTTACTCATTTTATTTTACCAGAGAATTTCTATAAAAAACTACGTTCTTTTTTTTTACGACAACTTACTTCAACCTCTACATTGTAAATAATCAACTAAATTGATTGGTAAACTGTAGTCAATGGGCCATTACTTGCTCGATAATACAAATAGCCACTGTCGATATCGCGTTATGGAGGCTTTCTTTATCTTTCGAGGGTCCCTGTAGTAAATTACATAAAATTAGTTTATCATTAGTTTCTGGAAGGATTTTATCACACTAATATTATAAAGGCGAAACTTTGTGAGAGTGTGTGTGTTTATATGTTTGTTACTTCTTCACGCTCAAACGGCTGGACCCTAAGAGAAGAGATTCAACAAAATTAATTCCTGGGCATAGTACATAACCTGTTACCAAATGAAAACTTCAGATACATTATACATATACTCATTTCGTGCAGCGACGCTTGCAAATGTATTAAGTGGTGCACATAACATAGAACATTAAGAGGACACCTACTATAACATCGATTGATGTTCAATACGGTACGGAAGCTTATCGAGTGGTTGTGAATAGCTATGCTGATCCATCAGACGCTTTATACACCCAGCATCCTGCACATATTTGAAGAACTTCTCATATTGCCAACAAGTTTTCATTAGTGACACGAACTTTACAATCTATACAGCTTCTAGGATACTCAGATACGTAGAGATTTAAAAACAACAAAATATCGCAATGTGAAAATGACCAAAGAAAATAATTAATATAATAAAAACCATTGATGTCATTGAACCTCTGTTCTTATATGTATTTTGAAAATTGTTAAAATATAAAAGCAGAGTAACTGAAACAGGGCTTGCAAAAAATCTAGTCACAGAGAGTTGGTGGACATGAAATAAAAGATAAATACACCTTACTGCATAGAACGAAGATGTATCTTAACGAAACATAAAAAACGAAGAATGGAGTCTAATGTTCGGTATAATATCATAAAAAGGAAGAAAATGGATCTATTATTATTTGTTTAAAAAAGTCCCAGGTCTATAGTTTCCTTTGGCAACGTCATAGAGACATCCTTCTAAATTACTGCATTGGGACAACCTTCTGGAATCTGACGTGGGCTGTCATAAAGGTGATCCCCTCGGGCCAGTAATGTTTATTTTAGCCATTCATCCAATCACTAGTCAGTTAAATCTCTGCGAGCCATAATTTGTAGAATTATCCATGGCGCAGGGTTATGTCTAAATCTGACACGTCGGAAAGGGGCATGCTGGTCATAAAAGATAAGAACGGTTGCGTTAAAACAATTCCTTTTATTACCAATTGTACTTATTGTTCGAGTCGAAGTTGAACATTAATAGTATAAATAATTACCTTTACTGTCAAATTACATAAAAGACTTAGGTTCTAGACAGGTATTTTTTATTTTTACTTATTCAATAGTAATATTACACAGAATCATAGCAATTGAAGATGAAGAAATAATTAATTTCACAGGAAAGCAAACTGCAACAGTACAATAACGTAATTAGATAGGAATGAAGAAATAATTAATTTCACAGGAAAGCAAACTGCAACAGTACAATAACGTAATTAGATAGGAGTCCTATCAGAGGTATCAGTAGAGTTGCGTCTACAGTAAACAGTCCACACGCTGTCATCTTACTGAAGGTCCGGTTAACTTGTAGCACGCGCTTGGACAGATGTCTGACACTTTCTGTAAGAAATTTTAAAAGAAAAATAAGTTGAACAATTTATAATAAAAAAAAAAAGTTAAATTCCCCAGATTTCGATATTGATTCTGAAAGGTAGGTCAAATTAATTTAGATATTGCAGTCGAATTTGTTGTTGTTGTTCTTACTTGGACAGTTCGTATCCATCACACGCTGTATACACAGAGACTCGGCTTCCTCCACACAAACATAGAACTTTTCACATTGCCAACAAGCTATCATTACAAGTGACATAATTTTAACGATAATTATGATTAAAACTACGATCGAAGGTGGAGGCTTCTGAAATCAGCAAGTAATAAAATATTAACGGCTGGCTGTGCTTTAAAATGGTACAGTATCTTCATCATGGAAACTTATTAATTTAATAAAATTAAGTTAACATTGAATAACTGAATCAGATACCAAAAATTGAATAGCACAATCTACATAGAACCTAAATGAAAATGGAATTACGCGTGCGGCACCCTACACGATGATATATTAAGAGAAGCTTTTTTAAAAATAAAGTAAATGAGTTTTTTCTGTGTCCAAATAAACTTTTTTCTTCTTCTTGTCTACTAGATTTAGTATGAGAGACAGAGAGAGTTATATCTTTCTTCTCTCTTCTTTTCACCCGTGTAAGTGTCGAGCCCTTGGGAATATCGGGATAAAAAGTAGCCTATATGTTAATCCAGGGTGTCAGCTACCTCCATACAAAATTTTAACAAAATCAGCCCAGCCGTTTGAGCGTGAAGAAGTAACAAACATATAAACACACACACACTCACACACACACTCACAAACTTTCGCCTTTATAATATTAGTGTGATTATGTGCCTAATCGTGATACATGCTTGAAATTTCACTCTCAATTCTCGTCCAACTTCGCTTTAAAAACAATATTTTAATATAATGATGGAAATTAACTCTGAGGCAGTACAAATGCAGGCTACTTAATAGGCTACTTTTGATCCCTATATTCCCACGGGATCAACATTTACGCGGGTGAAACCGCGGGGCGAAGCTAGTATTAATATAAAACATAATGTGATCTTGCTAGAGAAGTGACAGAATAAAAAATGAAAATGGCCAAGAAAAAATGTTCGAAGTATTTATAAAACAAATCAGAAAGAACATAGATAATATTCATACTCCAGTTTTTTAATATCATGATGAAATATAAAAAAATCCAAAAAAAGTTACGAAAATCCTAGGCATTACCTGTTACCTAATGACAGAATGAAAACTTAAATCCTGGGCATCACCTGTTACTTAATGACAGAATGAAAATATTTTTGCTAACTTTTTTTGGATGTTTTTATCTTTTTTGGATTACTTTGATATTACGCATTTACTCACTTGCGACGACTCTAGCAATTGCATTAAGTATCCCTGCACAGCACATAAAGCATGCATAAACGAGGTACATGTTCGGTATAATACCTAAAAAAGAAGAGAATGTCGTTACATGAGTCAGTCGGATGTGATATTATATATGTTACAATGCAATGTAAGCAAGTATCGACTTACTAATGCTTGGAAACATTTTGTATACAGTTTGTATGCTTCTAAAATATTTTGATACGTCTTAAAAAACTTGTTACAATATTCATCGTTCTGTTCTTCACTATTTGTTGTCAGTATGTCCTGAATCCATTCTTTCATATACGTTGTCAACAATGTTGTGAGGCGGATACCATAAATTAAATTAAGATCATATTGTGTATGTTGTACATCGCGGGAAGCTTCATAAAAATTAACTGACCCCTTTAAGACGTATAAGGAAATAGTCGGTAAATTAAAAATTCCGACTACAGTAACAAGTGTGATCCAGTTCCAAAATATATAACTGTGAACACTCTTTTTAATGTCAATGCTCCTATTAATGTCTTGGAGCTTCAATATGAGGGAAACGTTGCTTCTGCTATGAACAATGTTGCAAATGATGAGCAAAATATGGCCAACGTAACACAAATTTTTAAAACACCCAAAAATTGTAAGCGTGATACCTATTGTAGACGAGTCCTCAAAATAATTTTGCTTAAAGTTTAACTGGCGACACATAAAAAAAACATAGGCAAATGAAATAGTAAAGAACAGTAATATGTGATACTTCTTCTCACACGGAGTGATATAACTATTTCTAATTTTGTATTTTGAAGTGAAGAACACAGAGAGCAAAATGTTAAATGGTTGAACTAATCTTCTAACGTCTTTGTCCAGTCTATTATTATTTAGTAACAATTTAACTGGACGATTAGAGCTATTGTTCCACATGATTACTACGCAACTGGTCGATGTTATATGAACAACAATTCGTCATTTTTTAAGGGCCAGTTCCGAATTCTTTCTATTAGTGTCGCTTGATCGTATCTAAGTTGAAGATTAATCTGCTGGCTGTCAAATTACATGAAAGGATAGTGACAATTCATCATCAAATATGCCTTTTCCGTATATTTGAAAAGTATGCTTAGATGGTTTAGTTATGTTGATAAGATGAATGAAAGGCGACTTACAAGGAAGATTTAAGCGGAAATATAAAATGTGAGATCCAATATTACAATTAATAGTATTATTTTGGCCACTCTTGCTAATGTTGATACTTCTACGAATTTCTTGTGTTCTCAAATTATGGAAAATGTTGCTGCAGCTGAGAGCTATTTTACAAATTAACAAACAGTATGTAGCTAAGGAAATAGACTGTCAGCTACTGAGATCGCCCCTGCTCGCAGCCTCCCGTTTCATGCCCAATCAATGCCCCTAAAGAGTTTGTTTGTTTGTTTGATCGCGCTAATCTCTGGAACTACCAGTTGGATTTGAAAAATTATTTTTGCATTTGGTTGCCCAAATTTAAAGGAAGTAGGCACTTAACGTCACAAGAGCTTAAGGAGCCGAGCAAAAACAAAAATAGTCACAATTAATGCTAAACGACACCGAAGTAATAGCATGGCGGGCGATGCGATGCGACGGGGTGGGTCGGGGTATAAGAACTTTCACGCGGACGAAGTCGCGGGCAGAAGCTAGATAAGATAACATAAGATAAGATAATATTTATTTGCTTATACATGTGTCATACATACAAGAAAAAACATGCATGCAAGATGGTAATAACATTATTAGGTACAGGCATATTTGCCACACGATGTGACGTACAAATGTCAAGAAATATTGTAGTTAGCTAGTTCTTCATAATGCTTAAGTTTCTGTCGCCTCCACTCCGCCGCTGGTTTCGTGGCCGCAGCCTGAAACTGAATTCACTCCGGCTGGCACAAATAGAGAACTTTTTTATTTTGTTCTCAGTACTTGAAAGTCGTCGTGCTCGTGTTACGTTTCATCAGGGAGTATTTTTTACTGATTTTCTTCTTTGGTTTTGTTTAATTTATATGGTGTCGATGATGTGTTTGATTTTATTATGGTCTTCTTCTCTCGATTTTATAGCGGGTTTATTTTTTAAATTATCGCTTTGAAATTTTTTATTGTGTTGTTTTTTGTTGTTTTTTTTATACAGTAAACATACGCGTTCTTTCTGCAAAAGAGCTTTCCAGACATTGTTTTGCGTTTATAGATTCACATGATATCTTTATTATAATGTTTGGACTTTACAAGAGACCATCCCAACTAGCAAAATAATCCTGGAATGCGATTTTATAATGCTACATGGACTTATAAAGCTCCGATGAAGGTTTTGGTGGTTGCTACTACGCTTTTAACAGCATAAATACATGCTGTTTTTACTCAAGTACGTTGTATCCTATAATTTTTACTTATATTCGTATATAGGATCATATTTCCTGACAAATATAGGATCACGACTCCTATAAAAGCATGAAATAAGAGTAATTACACTCAAGAGTAATTACTCCGGTAAGTCAGACTTAAATGCGCCTATAAGATAACATCTGCGGGCCATTTAAATCTTAATACTCCTGTAGGAGCATGTACCAGGAAGACATGCACTGAGGAGCAATTGCTCTTGTTATTTTTACTTATAGCCCCATATAAGCTAATATTTTGTGGCCAATATAAGTAAATTAAAGTTAAATTACTGTAAGACATTTATGTATCTGGTTTGGTTTAACATAAGCTTAGAAGTAACTGTTAAATGGATTTCATATCCACGTTTTAAAAATAATTAATCACCAAGATTATAACAGCAGTCGGTAGGATAAAATGTTCTCTATATTTTTTTTTTTAGATTTATCGTATGCCGTTTTAAACCTAGACATATTTATATAGGCATTCCACAGTAGTGTTATTGTCTAAGTAATCTCAAACAATCCTGGTTAAAACCCTTAAGAATCCACTTTTGCCTGTAACGACCAGTACAGTAATCGGTAACAATGGCGAATCTTCTTCGGTTTTGAGATAACCCAATATAGAACCAATATACTTATATTGGTACTATGCCACACTTGGAAATGCTAAAAATACTTATTTTAGCACTATGTCACACTTGGAAATGCTTACTAAGAAAATGTCAGCTGCCTTCATAATATTAATTTAATATTAATTAATACTAAAATGTAAATAAGCAAATTTCAAGAGGCGCTTTAAAATTGTAATCAAAACCATGATAATTTCACAGAAAATTCATGTTCCCCTACGAATAAGCTATAAGACTAACAATTTGACAACAATAACATTTTGTTTTTCTACTATGGTTGACATTAATAAATTCTGATTCATATAAATACTTATCCTCAAGATGTTAAAAATATTTTTTTTACAGAGCACAACAATGTCCGATAAATTCACTTCGACTGTTCACAATATATGAGCTTAAGTAAGCATTTCTAGGCGCTTATTAATCTAATTTTTTACTATAACTTACTTATATTGAGATTAACAGGAGTATTTGCAATGACGTAATTCAATTACAGGAGCAATATAGGCGTATTTATGGCATTTCAGCGGTCTAATATAAATACGTTATAAGTAAAAGTAGACTTATAAAGTGGGCCCTTTTCCCGACTTATATGTGGATATAAGTCTCATATAGTCCTCGATAAATGATGGTTCTAGGATAGTATAAAACCCACTTTTTGCTAGTTGGGATGCCTTCAGCTATGAAATGCCACCGTCATCTAGGTTTAAAATATTTACAAAACCATTGACGTGTAAAAGTGTCCTAAAATATCTACTTACATCAATAAATATAGCGTGGGTTCAGTTAAATTTTCCCAAACAACCTTGAACCTTATACAGGGTTATTGGTAAAACATTAACAACCTCTTAAGAGGTAATTGTACTAATCATTATGAACAACTTTTACTTTGGGACCAAACCTAAAATCGCGAAAAAAAAATCCACTGTTCCCTACATTAAATTTATGTTCGTATAACTCGTCAAAATGTAGGGAACAGCTGATTTTTCTTTCGCGATTTCAGGTTTGGTCCCATAGTAAAAGTTGTTCATAATGATGAGTACAATGACCTCTTAAGAGGTTGTTAATGTTTTACCAATAACCCTGTAGTTTAGCGACAAAGTTGAAAATCTATTAAAGGAATTTGACAGATTGTAGTAGCTTATATCAATGCGCAACCTTTTACAATGGATTCAGTACATAATTCTGAACCCAACGCGTCGAAATTATTCGCCAGATATTAAAAAACAAGTCAGCTGTTCCATACATTTTGACCACGAAAGTATTGCACTTTGTATTTTTTTTTATCCTTTATTAAAAAGAACCAGTTTCTTAATAATTAATTACAATTTAGCCTATACGACTAATAAGCAATTTTAATCTAACTTAATTTTTTACGTGATAATTATTTTAAAACTTAGAATAGTGTTTATTGTACTTTACACAAGTCCGTTCCACTTTCTGAGTCTGATATGATGATATAAACACTTTGTTCATGTGTTATTGCCACTATTATTTCTACTAAAAAATTTCTACCTTATCGCTATCTAGAATCATGTGCTGGTTTCATGGTAACTGTTTGCGCAGTTTGCATCTTGTACACAGCATGTCGATTCTGTAAAAATCTCACGGTGAAAACTTGCGTGGAGGGAGCTGTCAGTGTCATCCCACTGATGCTAGGGATTGACCAAGCAAACATTTACAATCATAATCGATATTTTAATCATATTTTATATGCTGATTCTACTTATAGATCATTTTATATTATAAACTAGTATTTTAGTTGTCAAACATTACTTTTTTAGGGGGGTTTTAAATAAAATAGCAAGCAGAAACTTAGTCAGAAACTCAATGTTGTTTTTTTTTTATTTTTTCCCTAAACTAGTCCTATTATAGCCTCCTAAGGCGCGAGCGCGTCACACACGAACAGTAAATAAAATAAAACATTCACGTATAGGACAGCTAGACTGATGAAAATACGCATCGACATTGTTTGTTTGTTATTATGAGCGATTGTAGATCGAGTCTAGTAAAGACGGCGACGATGTTCAGCGTTGTTTTTAACCCAAATCTATTCAATTCTAAGAGATAACCGAGTGTGTCAAGTCATCGAGTGCTAACGGTGTGCCTGGCTGACGGACCATAGAATTTAATCCCACGTAGATAGTTTGTGTCGAGTGATCACGCAATCTCCAATGTGATAATGACAGTGACTAACGCGCTTGCGCGGCGTGCTCACTTCACGCGAATCACAACATTAAAATGTCGTGGTTCGGTGAAGTGCTAACTTCGCCAATGTGATAATGACAGTGACTAACGCGCTTGCGCGGCGTGCTCACTTCACGCGAATTACAACATTAAAATGTCGTGGTTCGGGTGAAGTGCTCACTTCGCCAATGTGATAATGACAGTGACTAACGCGCTTGCGCGACGGGCTCACCTCACGCGAATCACAACATTAAAATGTTGTGGTTCGGGTGAAGTGCTCACTTCGCCAATGGATAATGACAGTGACTAACGCGCTTGCGCGGCGGGCTCACCTCACGCGAATCACGACATTAAAATGTCGTGGTTTGGGTGAAGTGCTCACTTCACGCAGTTTTCATGATGGGTGTCAATTTCGTGGTTTTCGAGGGTGCTGAAACAGATGGTGAGGTCAAAATAAAAATCCAAGATGGCCGATGTGAAAAATGTTACAATTTTTCATGATGGGTGTCAATTTCGTGGTTTTCGAGGGTGCTGAAACCGATGAAAAGGTCAAAATGAAAATCCAAGATGGCGGATGTGAAAAATGTCACAAATTTTCATGATGGGTGTCAATTTCGAGGTTTTCTAGGGTTCTGAAACCGACGGTGGGGTCAAAATGAAAATCCAAGATGGCGGATGTGAAAAATGTTACATTTTTCATGATGGGTGTCAATTTCGTAGTTTTCTAGGGTGCTGAAACAGATGGTGAGGTCAAAATAAAAATCCAAGATGGCCTATGTGAAAAATGTTACAATTTTTCATGATGGGTCTCAATTTCGTAGTTTTCGAGGGTGCTGAAACAGATGGTGAAGTCAAAATGAAAATCCAAGATGGCGGATGTGAAAAATGTTACTTTTTCATGATGGGTGTCAATTTCGTGGTTTTCTAGGGTGCTGAAACAGATGGTGAAGTCAAAATGAAAATCCAAGATGGCGGATGTGAAAAATGTTACATTTTTCATGATGGGTGTCAATTTCGTGGTTTTCGAGGGTGCTGAAACCGATGGTGGGATCAAAATGAAAATCCAAGATGGCGGATGTGAAAAATGTCACAAATTTTCATGATGGGTGTCAATTTCGAGGTTTTCTGGGGTGCTGAAACCGACGGTGGGGTCAAAATGAAAATCCAAGATGTGAAAAATGTCACAAATTTTCATGATGGGTGTCAATTTCGAGGTTTTCTAGGGTGCTGAAACCGACGGTGGGGTCAAAATGAAAAAATGTAATGTTTCAAATGTAGGGACCAGCTGTTCTTTTTTTTTTTCGCGATTTCAGGTTTTTTTTTCGGGTGGTAAGTCATCAAATGACCCCTCCCGCTCTGGTTGGAGCGGAAGGGAGTGTCAGACTCTTACTGACTAAAACCCAATGTCCCTTCCTTAGCCCTTTTTTTTTTTTTTGAACATTGCTCCACCCTAGGAATTTCTCCTGTATCGTGGGTGCGTTTACAAACATTTGAACTCACATACACAACACACATTTGTTCCGTGCGGGAATAGAACCCGCGACACGCAGCGCAGCAGTCAATCGCTTAACCACTGCGCCAACCGTGCCGTGTTATACAGGAAAAGTTTTTAACCAGTGCGCAAATTTTGACATAATAAACTTGAATATATTTTAATAAACACGTATTTTTTGTTTTGATATGTTTCAATAGTAAAAAATTAAGTTAACGCTTACGAGACTTGTTTACTCAGAAATTTATTTTATGGACGTCGCTTGCCAGTCCGTCGACCGGTCGCCCGATTCACGCCGCGCGTCGACCGGTCGCCTGATGCGCCAGCTGCTATCAGAAGTACTCACGCGCGCTCGCGGATTATTGACCCCAGTTTAGCGCTACAATTTTTTAAGTTTAGACTGTGTAAAGTTATTTGTAAACGTAATTTTTCGTAAATTCCAAATTATCCTTCATACTTTCATGGGCTTAGGACCATCAAAATGCAGAAAATAAATCATAATAAGTAAGAAAGTAATACGTTTTAGTCCATTCAAAATAAAACATTTAGGTATGATAGGTACTTAGACATGATACAATTTGCGTCAATGTCTAATCAAAGAGAACCTAAGACACTAAGATTGTTTATAATTTCTTCTTACCTCTACATTTTATTAATCACAATAATTTTAGGTATTGTTCGAAGTGACCTCCTCTTTTTTCAAGGTTTTAGTTTGTTTAGGACACTAACACCACTTTTTACTTCATTGAAAGCGTTAATTATTTTTTCTTTCAAGTCATCTAGGCTCTGAGCCTCTTCTACATACACACGGCATTTCACTTGTTACATACACCTTGGTTTGCTGCTAAAATTGTCCTCTCATTAGGGACCGTGGGATTGAGGATCCCTTCGGCTCGCATACGAGGTACGCTCTCCCTTTCGTATCTTCTTCGTGCTGCTCGTAAATTTTCATTGCTTAACAAATACACTCGCACCATTTCATAATACTCGCGGTGAGTAAAATGAGACATTGTCACTACGCTAGTCTAGTACGCGGCACGCGCGCAGGACGGCGAAGGGACATCCGACCTCCGCTTCCGCAAGTGACGTACTGCATGTGCATGCGTTTTGTTTATCAAACGCCGGCGCCGCGCCGCATGCCCCCGCACCCCCGCCCCGTCTCGTGCGCTGGGCGTCCAGCGGCCGGCGGGCGGCCTTCGCGTTTTCATTCATGCTCATTCATAGTATTACTATTAAATTATATCCATGTCTTGCTTATTTCAAATTGGGACAAAGTGGAAAAATGAAAAAAAAAAAAGTCATAAACTAAAAATGGAAATGTGTTCTATTGCTTACACTGAGCCACCAAAAAAAATTTGCGCACTGGTTAAAAACTTTTCCTGTATACATTCCCAACCTTTCTACAACGTGGCGCTTCAATGGTGACATTAATTTAATACACATATACGTTTTCACATTTTCTTTTCATGAAGCAATTATATTTCCATTAAACGTTATTATTTACGGATTTATTTAAAATTTTAGAAAATAGTATTTTAGAGCAACCTGTACTTAAAGAACTGTCGCGCAGCGGTCATTTGCCGGGGTCACGGATCATAACATCGCATCAATGAAATAAAACGAATAAGCAATACTATTAGTATGAAACAAATGCAAAGAGTAGGCGAATTGAAGGAAAGACATTCCCTTTGTCGGCGCGCCGTAAAGGGATATTTCTTTCCTTTCGCCGCTTCTAGGCCTTTGTCACTCGCCGCCAAAAGTCGCCGCCGCAGGTGGCTCGCGCCCCCTCCCGCCCGCCGCGGCCCCGCACTGCACTCGAATTCTTTTTTGCTTTTCTAGTAATCTAGTCTCAGCCGAACCCGTGTCCTTGACACACTTCGTCAAACTAGTGCGCATAATTACGTCGTGAATATTGTTGATTTGTAGTGAATGTTTCCGCGAAAAAGACGCTTACCTATTGTTTTATTTATTTATTGTTGTGTAATTAGATTATGGTACTTAGATAAAGACGCTTTGTAAACTTGTGATCGTGATGGCAAATACACATCCGAACTACACAGCAGCTGAATACGTGGACATGATCCTAATTTATGGAGAATGTCATCAAAGTGCCGCCCTTGCGATAAGGGCCATATCGCGAGAGATATGGCGATTCAAAACAATGCCCTACTAATCTCGCACTATTGTAGGACCTCTTCAACGCATCCACGAAAACCGGCCAGTGGATCCTAGGTCTTTACGCCCAGACCGACCGCCTACACGACAAAATGTGCTACAATATTTCGAAGACTAACCCAAAACTGAGACAAAATAAAAGCAGTGATTAGTGATGACTGTGATGAGTGATGTGATGATAGTTATAACTAATAGTACTTAACAAGAAAGGGTGACGTTAGACTAAGCACCTCCGCTGTAGGTACAGAAGCCAGCACATCAACCTACTACAATCTGTCAAACTTTAACAGATTTTCAACTTTATCCCTAAAGCATAAGGTTCAAAGTTGATTGGAAAAATTTTACAGTTTCGGGTAGCTTGATGTGCTGGCGTCTGTACCTACGACTTTCGCCGCGCCGCGACGCTCGGATTCTTTGATAAATGCCGACAAAGAATCGGACCGATCACGTACGATCGCGCGAAGCGTAGGTAAGTAATTTCATGAATGAATTTTTGCAAGGGTGATCCCAATTTTAGTTACTATTATATTATTTAGTTTGTTTGAAAAAATTTTTTTTTCAATTTACGAATTATTTTAACCTATACTTATATATATGATTAATGGGCACTAGCCCTACCCGTGTGTTAAATTAATGTCGCCATTGTAGCGCCACGTTGTATATCTAATTTGGGTATTAACATTCTTATCTTTATTTTAATATACAAGGTGTAAATACAATAACTGAAAACAGCCTAATAGCCTACTTGTAACATTAAAATTGTAACATTTTTCACATCGGCCATCTTTGATTTTTATTTAGACCTCACCATCTGTTTCAGCACCCTCGAAAACCACGAAATTGACGCCCATCATGAAAAATTGTAACATTTTTCACACCGGCCATCTTGGATTTTTATTTTGACCTCACCATCTGTTTCAGCACCCTCGAAAACCACGAAATTGACACCCATCATGAAAAATTTTAACATTTTACACATCCCCCATCTTGGATTTTCATTATGACTTCACCATCGGTTTCAGCACCCTCGAAAACCACGAAATTGACACCCATCATGAAAGATTGTAACATTTTTCACATCCGCCATCTGTAAAATTATTAAAAAGGGTTCAAACCGGGTGCGGTGACTTGAGAAAGACGAAAATGTGGAGTCGTTGTTCCTCAATACTAACATACATGTATCTGTTGTAATAAGAAATTACGAACTTATGTATTTCAATAAACTTATTTTTGTTGCTGACGATCCTTCAGGATCAAAAACAAAAGAAAAAGCGGTTCAAACCGGTATGAGAAAGTTTTTAGTGGATAAGACAGAGATTAAAACAGAAGACTATCTAGTAGGGGATCGAGGTGGGGGGGGGGGGGTGGAGGGGGGTTCAGGAGATCAGAACGGAATAATTCGAATAGATTTGGGTTAAAAACAACGCTGAACATCGTCGCAGTCTTTACTAGACTCGATCTACAATCGCTCATAATAACAAACAAACAATGTCGATGCGTATTTTCATCAGTCTAGCTGTCCTATACATGAATGTTTTATTTTATTTACTGTTCGTGCGCGACGCGCTCGCGCTTTAGACTATAATAGTTAGGACTAGTTTAGGGAAAAAAGAAAAAAAACAACATTGAGTTTCTGACTAAGTTTCTGTTTTGCTATTTTATTTAAAATCTCCCTAAAATAGTAATGTTTTGGCAACTAAAATACTAGTTTATAATATAAAATGATCTATTAGTAGAATTAGCATATAAAATATGATTAAAATCTCGATTATGATTGTAAATGTATGCTTGGTCAATCCCTAGTATCAGGTGTCATGAGACTGACAGCCCACTCCACGCTCACTTCACCTAAGTTTTCACGGTGAGATGGTTACAGAATCGCACTGCTGTTCTTGGATGGCAGCAACAACGATTTTTTGAAAAATTGCAGTTACCCTTAATATTTACAATAAGTTACCGGAATACATCAAAAATATAAATAATAATAATATCTTTGTCAATAAATTAAAACAATTTCTAATAATCAAAAGCTACTATTGACGAATATTTTAGAGATAAATTTCAACAACAATAAAACCAATTTTTACATAAAACCTACATTTTATATTAAATTTCACTTTGAATATAAATTTATTTTAAAAACACTAACATTCTCTAATTTAAAAATTAATATATGCTAAAAAGTGCACAATAGGCTAGTTGACAAAATTTCAATAACTGCTTAATACTTTAGCTTATTAGGCATTTTATCGAAAAAAAAGGTTTATTTATTTTTAATCGAGCATTTACCTTATAAATTTCGCGTTTTAAAAAACGAATTTCAATTTGGTTCCAAAACGAACAAGACTGTCATGGCGTCTTGAATGACGTCACGCCGTGCGAAACAAACCAAAGAGCGATCGTGTCTTCGTACGTTATAGTTAGTTTTTATCGTTTAAAAATGAATTTCTCATATTATAAGTACTGTATAGTGCCCAAGTGTGATAGCACGACTTATATATGTTCCAATAAACATAAGAGAAATACGGAAAAAGTGGCTAAAACTTGCAAGAAGAGATGATGCTCATACCTTAGCAACAGGTTCAAGAATGTATTTTTGTGAAGATCATTTTGATGTAAGTATTTCACACAATACAGTCTATTACTTAATTCGAGCAAACTAGATGTGTTTTGTAGAATCCCTATTTTCCAAATAATAAATACATGTAGGAGTTAAAGTTTTATTCTAGTTTTCTAATTAATGTTACAAACATACTCTTTTTATTATTCTAGTTGCCAAATGATATGATTAATTATATGGAGTATCATATGAAGGGAACAGTATCACAAGTGCGCGTGAAACCAGGTTGTATGCCAAGTAAATTTGGAAAATAATAATAATAATCTGGAAATTTTGCCAGAATAAAACGAACAGGCAGCAGTACAGAACGGCCATATATTCTAAAAAAACAAAGAAAGATGATAATATCAGAGTGTCTGAATGAATGAAAAGAAAGTTGTAAGTACTCCAAGTTCTTCTCTTATAGATACTTCTGATACAAGTTTACTTAAGTACGTATAATATCAAACAACTTATCTACCTAAATGATTTAAAGTTTGAAATGGCAAATACCTAGTTATTACCATTTTATAGCTATTTTGTTGTGTATCTTTTTCAGATATTATAATATATTCTTTCAAATTATAACTAGCAAAACTGTATCAATTTGATATTAGTTGTTAAAAACCAAAATTTTATCACGAACCGGTAGCGATACTCGAAACGTCAAAGACAAGATTGGAGTTTCGCACGGCGTGACGTAACGCTTTCTGATTGGTGTTCACTGTCACGTGACTAAAGGTTTCATTTTACGAAATTTATTTCTTAAAAATATTATTAATCTTTAACGCTTTTAATAATTAAAATTGTTTATTATGTTCTCCATAATATCATTAATCATTATAAACCTCTATCCATTATATTTACTCTTAATGGACACAAGCCTATTAATAATATTATCATTCTACAAGACTCAATAAAATTGTAAATATTTAGTTTATTATAATTTATAGTGTTAATAATGTAAATCGTGCAATATATAAATAAATCTTAAAACCAAATACATACTTAAATAAAATATAAATACCATAAAATCAAATGATACTAATTTAATTTAATGATACTATTTTAATTTAATATTAAATTATTTTTCTATAAAAAAAAGCGCCTTCATCCTCTCTCCTATTAAAAATTAACTTTGCTGTGCCCGACAGGGTGGGTCCATAATTGATTCGATGTTTCAAAATACCAACTATTATATTATGTACACATTATGGAATGCAATAAAGTATTGAGTATTTTACTGGTCATCATCATCATCTGCCTAGCCTTTTCCGTTTTCTTTTTTTTTTTTTTTTATATTTTACTGGTACCTAGTTTTATTTGCAAGGACTGCTGCTGATGTGTGCTAAGGCTTACCTACTTTGTCTTTTACAACCCTGGATCTCGTCACATAATAGAAATAAAGCATATAATTATGTCATAGCTCATTGAAATTATGTCTTTCATTTGGGTTTACTAACTTTGTTGCACATTATAAAGTGATCCTCAAACCAAACTTTTACTCATTTTATTTTACCAGAGAATTTCTATAAAAAACTACGTTCTTTTTTTTTACGACAACTTACTTCAACCTCTACATTGTAAATAATCAACTAAATTGATTGATAAACTGTAGTCAATGGGCCATTACTTGCTCGATAATACAAATAGCCACTGTCGATATCGCGTTATGGAAGCTTTCTTTATCTTTCGAGGGTCTCTGTAGGGTTGGCAAAAGATGTTTAAAAGATACCATGAAAATATAGCGTTGTTTCGTGTTAGAGTTGTCTTTATTGGGGAAAGATATACTATCTAATATTAACGGAGGTGGTGCGATGACTTGGGCTTCTTTAAGGGGCTTACCGGACCTAAACGCAAAAAACGCAAGTTTTAGAAACAATAAAAGTATATGATCGACTACAGTAAACAAAATCAGAAAAATATATGATGTTCTTCAGGATATATGCTAGGTAGATAGTGTGATGAAAACATAATACAACCAATTTTATACGATAGAAAAAAATCATGAACATACCTCTAAAAACTTTCTTTTTACAATAAAAATCACACTAATATACATACAATCATTCTGATTTTTTGTCAGAGTATTCTACAACCAACATACTAAAATAATAGTGTTTTAATTTTTTAATCCAAACTAGATTTTTTGTAATTAAACAATTGCTTCATATTTTGCAATAAATTACCAGTGTTGTGTCATCGCGCTTCTCTTTCTTTTCTATGCAGTCCGACAGTGACCGCACTTTAGGTCATGTAAGCCCCTTAACAAATCTATATTAAGGGGCTTACATGACCTAAAGTACTCTGAAATCACGAAAAAAAAATCAGCTGTTTCATACATTTTGGTCAAGTAGGTATTGAAGTTTTGTATGAAACAGCAGATTTTTTTTTTCGTGCTTTGAGAGTTGGTCCCATAGTGAAAGTTGTTTATATTCATGCGTGGAACACCATGTAAAAATTTAGATGGTCTTTGAAAAGTAACCCTGTATAATATTAATATTGTTGAGACATTAAAACCCTATTGGTGTTTCTGTCATGCATGAAGGTCCAAAATCGGTATTCTATAGACTGTACTTCCACAATCTCCCTTTTACTACCGGACTGCCAGTCGTAGGTACTGCAGGGTGTCATCTGCACTTGGTTGGTATCCCCCCAGTCGTATATACTCAGCGCTTTTCCTCCACATTTATTCTCCGCTCGGCCAAAGCGTCGATCTTTCTGCCATCCACATATAACCCGTCAGCCTTCAAAGCAAGACTGAACAGGCATCTTCTGGGCACACTCGTTCCATCATAGACCTCATCCATCTCTTTCCATTATTCTTATATCTGGCAATGCCGCAGCAGACAGACATATTGTTACATTGTGAGTGTTCGTTTTTGTCTGTGCTTGTTATTCTGACTGTATCCTTTTTTGTATATTTATATAATAATATGAGTTTTGTTACTTGAATTAAACTAATTTTATTTATTAGGCGAGATCGAGGTCAGGAGCCAATCCCAAAAAAAAAAAAAAATCTCAAAATTTTTCTACAAAATAAAATTTAAAAAATAAACAAACAGATTGCCAACCCTGTCCGTGACGGATAGGGGTGTTAAGCCAATATTAGGTATTAAATAGCGGCATTAGGAATTGACGCCAATGAATAGTGGTCGATAAGAGAAATGGCTTCTCCTGAACACCTTTTTTTAAGGTTTTTTTTACTTTAAGCGTAAGAGAAATTGGTGGGATTGTCTGTAACGTTTAGATGGATTGATGGCGATGTTAAACGTCTTGATTTTCATAGAGATACGAAAGCAAATAAGTAAAAATTTTAGATTTTTAACGAATATGGAATTAAGGGTACGTTATTTACTTAATTACTGTCCAGCCGTCGAGAGAATGCGTTCCCGACATCTGTCAGTGCGACAATTCTAGTAGCTAATAAATATCAAACTGACAATGTTAAGAACGGATTATCTTATAGAGTTATGAGGAACAGTGTATGAAATTCACTCATACTCTATGAATAAGGGAGGATCCTCCGTACAGACGGGTGTTGTGTCTGGCGGGCAACTGCCCGATGATTCACGTCGGGCCGTTGTATCTATGCTAGTTACGCGGTAAACTCTGCTTGCGAGATGCAGGATTTTACGTGACGTCAGTATGACGCGTTGTTGGCATGTGGCGTTGTAGATACCGCTACAATCTCGTCGGCCGCACTGAAGGTATCAACGCCTTGTCAGAAGAGGAGAGGCTCGTAGCTTAATAATAACAGCCGCACGGGTTGATCTTCCAGGTTGAACAATGCTTGCCGACGGCGGTTCGTGGATGGGTGAACATCCAAAACACGTCCTTGCCTTGGAGAGTACGTTAAGCAGTTGGTTCCAGCTGTCATTCGTAGATCTTTGACAGTCGTTACGGGTAGTCAGAAGCCCGACAGTCTGACCATGGTTTTCCCAAGGATTATCGTGTTACCCAGTCACTGGGTAGCGGAGGTTCGATAGGCAGTCGCTTCATGTAAAATACTGGTATTCAGCTGCATCCGGTTAGACTGCAAGGCGACCCCGACATAGTTGAAAAAAAAGAAAGGGCTGATTTTAATTTCTTACTTATGTACAGACACCAGCACATCAAGCTAACCGAAACTGTCAAATTTTCCCAATCAACCTTGAACCTTATGCTGTAGCGATAAGGTTGAAAATCTATTAAAGAAATTTGACAGATTGTAGTAGCTTGATGTGCTGGCGGCGTCTGTACCTTATTTTTGACATTGATTGTTTCTAAGATAAGATTGTGACTTGAATTTCAAAGTTTTCAAGTACCTTCGATAATTTTATTGGCCTTCTGAACCACTTATAAGAATTAATAACGATTCGGAAAAGTTACGATGTAATTTTTTTATTGCTGAATAGTCCCTCTCTCGACCTCTATCACGCTTGATGGAAAGCGATGGATGAGTTCTATGATGGAACGAGCATTTTTAATCATACATGTCTTAGGTGAAGTATGTTTTTTTTAATTTTTAACTACAAACATTTAGTCAAAAATAACTTTAACTGGGAAAAAATGAAAAAAAAACATACTTCGTCTAAGACAATGGATGGCTCAAAATGCTTTACATGGTGTCAAGTATCACCCCTTAAGACTTTGAGACTTTGTATAGGGGAGGTAAGCCTAAAACGGGTAGCCCGCCTAAAACGGGTATGCTTTTTAAATTGCGCACCTTTATTGCTAATAAGAATGTGTGCGTGCAGTGCGCGGCGCCTGCCACTCTCCAATCACAGGGAGCCGGCACGCTTCTCTGGTGGACACTAGTTCACGGTAAGATAAGAAAGAAGTTTTTTGCTATTTCCACTAAAAAAAATTGAGTTACATTACTTTTGAATACTCGAAAATGGTTTACAATATGTTCTTACTAGTTTTGTGTTATGATTTTGCAACAAATAGGCGTTTTATTTGTGTAATAGGTTGGCGTTTATTATTTCGGTTTTAAGGATATGAGTCGATTGAAAAAAATACATGCTTGTGGGCAAAAAGGGTATGGGCAAAGCGGGTGCCCGTTTTGCCCATACCCGATTTGCCCTGTATAATTTCATTGACTGCTTATTAGTTCTTTTATTTTTGCAGATGGTAAATAAATACAAAAGAAAGACTGCAAATGCATCGTGGGATGAAGGAGTTATTAAGCTTGCGATAGAAGAAGCTCTCAAAACTTCCGTCAATGGTGCAGCAAAAAAATATGGCATCAACCTTTCGACTTTACAGATACATATAAAGAAAGGATGTCAAAAAAAAAACTAGGAAAATTCACAACAGTTTTTACAGCAGCTCAAGAATTAGAGCTAGTTGAGTATCTATTTCACATGGACAATCTGTTTACGTTGCCAACTCATTACGTTGTCTACAAAGTGCCGCAACCATTCCAAGAATACTGGTTCATTGATCCAAGCATTGTCACTGCAAGTAGCTGATGATCCTGGTGGAGCTCCATCTGAGTTATGATTGTTATGAAACAGTTCTAGTCATTGATTGACGTTAATCTCATGTAATTCAGTCCCTACCCGCTTTGCCCAAAAGCCCTACCTGCTTTAGGCCCCCCCTACGGGCAAAACGGGTAATTCGAATGGTACAGATTCTTGTTATTTTTTTATTCTTAATGTACAAAACTACTAAATATGTCATTTATTTTATAGTCCTTGATAACTAAACATTTCAAAATATACAAATAAATTTTCAATTTATATCTATAAGTTGTTTTTTTTTACCATCAACCTTAGCATACCCGTTTTGGGCTACTCTCCCCTACAGCTTCCAAACACCCTAAACTACGTTATTTTTAGTACCTATATGCAAAACCTGAATATCTGTCTGTGTGGTGCCAGACTTAAAGAATAACACCACCCCATACTTCCCGTGAGTGTCGTAAAAGGCGACTAAGGGTCGTACCGGAGAATGGGCAGCAGCGTTCTCTATGCATTCCACCACCATATTATACTGCGATCGCCAACCCGCCTGCCAAGCGTGGCGATTATGGCAAACCCCCCCATTTGGGGGAGGCCTATGTCCAGTAGTGGACGTCTTTCGGCTGAAATGATGATGCAAAACCTGAATATAGTTTGTTCAGAATAAGTAACTGAATCGATTCCAATAATTTTTACCCCAATGTTATATTTTGTCCCAAAAATATTTAAAAAAGGTTAAAAGTGGGACACCGAGCGACACTAAGTAGGTTATCCAATCTCCGCGCCGAACGGTTAGGTACCTAGGTACTATTACCAATGAGCGCAAGACGGGAACGGCGCGAGCGGCGCGAGTGAGCATGTTTTTGTACGGAAAAACAGGTAACTTAACAAGCTTATAACTTTGTGATTTTTCATGGTACAGTTTTGAAATTCTGTACATAGATTCTTAACATAAAAATACTAGACATGTGTTTCGGGTTTCGCATATACAAAAAATTATGTTGTATAACTCAGATATCCCGAACAATACAGTAAATACACATCTATTTCTATACATATGTGCTACCTCACATAGTCCTCGAATCACCATCATAAAATACGACCGTAAGTTAGAGCCATCACAACGAGCCCAGTCCCAGCATCTTACATTCCATAAATAATAAGATAATACACAATGTGGGTAGGTACTAAAACTAAGTGAACTCCCAAAGACAACAGCATCCTCACTGGGCCTCGAAATCGAAAGTGATTATCAAGAGCAGAACAAACTTAATCAATCTAAGTTGGTAACGAGACGCCGCCACAGAGGACTTTGATACGTATTTACTTTAGATAAAGATATTATTTCAATATAATAATAGACGAGTTCACACAGGGAGGTGTGAGAATTTATTAATTAATTTATTAATGTTTTATGGAGAGGTAAGAAAACTTACTGCAAAAGTGCCTTACTTAATGCCTAAGCAATATGCCTATATGCCTGAGAATTATGGTTTGTTTTTTTACTGAGATTGTGGGTTGAGTTGGCGCTGGAAAAGAGTTCCTGGAAGGATTTGGGGCCTTTGCTCAGCAGTGGGCCATAAAAGGCAGACAAAAAAAAAATGTTTAATTAAACTGAAGTCCATAACTTATTTATTTCATAACAAAATACATTGTGTTGAAAATATGACAGTGATGATAAATAAAAGTAATAAGTACGTTCATATTTAAAATTAATTACGCATTCAAAATGGAACAATATTAATAATAAATAATTATAATTATGTCAATAATTCAGTAACAGAAAATTTAATAATCACCAAAATTGCATTATAATTTAAAATTTATTAACCACTAGCTGTGCCCGCGACTTCGTCCGCGTGGAATAGTGACTTCGGGCAGCATATTTTGAATTACATAATTATACCGTCTACAGACATTTGCTGTCCGAACCCTCTGAGAACTCAGGCGATTTTCCCTATCAGTGAAAGTCTCAGACTCAGGCGATAGTGCTTGAGCTTTACGATCGGCAGTGAGACGTATTTCTCGTTCTTCCTGTGTCTCCTGGGATCGAGCATTTGTTGTCCGTACTCTCTGGGAGCAAAAGTCTCAGACTCACGCGATAGCGCATGAGCTTCGCGATCGACAGATAAACGTGCCTTTCGTTGTTCCCCGTTTTCCCTATTTCGAGTTGTCGAGAACGACTTGAACTCAGTCGTGATTCTCGCTGAGTCGAAGTTTCTGCAGCACGAAACCTAGCCTGATGTTCCCGAGTTGCAGAGAGCCTTGCCTCACGACCTTCCTCAGATTCCTGTGATCGAACTAATCTCATCCTTTTAGCATTTCTGCTACATTGGGAGAGATTGGATCTTCTTCGAGACATTCTTACAATAAAATAGTACTTACTACTTAACACACAGTTATTTAGTGAACACGTACTATCGTAAACAATTAAATTATAAATACTTACAGATTATTATACAGTCTAAAATTATCACAGTTTAAGTAATAAGTGTTAAGACGTGTAAACCAAACGTCCTAACTTTATAAAACATAAGAATTGCTAGAAAAATTAATTACTAACCTGAGCTAATGAACTTATACTTAATAAAGAAAATCAAGAAAAGAAATGCATAACCTATACCAAATACTTATAATATTTATATACAAACCCTAAATACAAATTAAGATAAGTATACCGAAAATCAGGGAAAGAAATCATCATCTGCCTAGCCTTTTCCCAACTATGTTGGGGTCGGCTTCCAGTCTAACCGGATGCAGCTGAATACCAGTATTTTACATGGAGCGACTGCCTAGGGAAAGAAATACCTGACCTATAATAAATGCTTACAATATTTATTTACAAACCCTAAATAAAAATTAAGATAAGTAAATACCCAAAAATCAAGGAAAGAACCTCCTAAACTAATGTTAAATATTGTAAGTATTAACTTACAATATTTATTTACAAATTTTTAACGAAAATTAAGAAAAAGAACGTAACACTACAAACCCTGAAATATAAATAAATGAAATATGCAAACAGTCAGTATTCAAGTGAATCGCAATAATCGAATGCAACTATTCGCCTATACTCTCCAGGATACGTGCGTTCGCTACGAATAACTGAATCCTTATGGCAGCGGCACGGCCGCGGTTCTCAGCGCGCTTTATATAGCCACGGACGCGCAGGCGTGAGGCGTGTACGTACTCTGATCAAATGTTCGCCGTGATTCTTTAGATTGACATAACTTTTTTATTTATGAACCGATTGACATGAAATAAACACTAAATGTTAAGCGAAGCTTACTACAATATATTAATGAAAACCGAATCTAAATAGCGTGCACAAACACACAAAAACAAACAGACAAAAAAAATGTAATTACAATTTCGGGTTCGGCATCGATATAATAACAACCCCTGTTACTTTTTTTTATATATTTCCATTGTACAGACACCACTTTTCTACAATTTTATTATATGTATAGATAGATAGATGAAATATGCAAACAGTCAGTATTCAAGTGAATCGCAATAATCGAATCCGCCTATACTCTCCAGGATACGTGCATTCGCTACGAATAACTGAATCCTTATGGCAGCGGCACGTTTTATTTTTTTTTTTGAAATGGTCGTCTCATAGTTCAACCTGAGGGGTTATCGACTGCTTAACCGGGCTTTCTTGTGGATGCCTCAATAAATTAAGGCCTCCAGCCAGGGCATAATACACTTATAAACTTAACTACACAATATAAACTTAAAAACTAAGCGACTACACGCTAAGGGCACCCCCTGTGGGGTACGGACCTCGGCTTAGGGCGTCGCTGGGAGAGGGCAGCAAGGGACAGGCTGGATCGGAATTATGGCAGCGGCGCGGCCCTCAGCGCGCTTTATATAGCCACGGACGCGCAGGTGCGAGGCGTGAACGTACTCTGATAGAATACCTTAACAAATGTTCGCCGTGATTCTTTAAATTGACATAACTTTTTTATTTATGAACCGATTGACATGAAATAAACATTAAATGTTAAGTGAAGCTTACTACAATATATTAGTGAAAACCGCATCTAAATCGAATAAGCCGTTTCTGATATTAGCGTGCACAAACACACAGACAAACAGACGAACAGACAAAAAAAAAATTAATTACAATTTCGGGTTCGGCATCGATTTAATAACAACCCCAGCTACTTTTTTTTCATATATTTCCATTGTACAGACACCACTTTTCTACAATTTTATTATAATGTAAGATAGATTATAAAAAAAAAAATTAAAATCTTATATTAAAATTAAAATTTGGCAAGAAGCAATGTCATGTAGCACAAGTGAAGGATGAAGTCTGAAAACCGTAAATTTGTAGTTACATTACAAAAAAAAATTGTTAAACCATTTACATAGGTACTTACCTATTTTGTACGGAGCCCTCTCGGTGCGCGAGTCCGACTCGCACTTGACCGTTTTTTTTAACAGGAGGCGTTGTTGGTAAGCATTAGTGAAGTTGAAACAGAAATTGTACTAAAAAAAAAGTTTCTTTTAGCACTATTGATTTGTATATTGTAAAGCTTAACACAAAGAGAGCTTCTACTACAAAAGATGTAAAAAGAATTTCAGGATTCCAGATTTTATTTGAAAGCAAAGGCAGCGTTGTGTTTCACCACTGAATAAATGTTAAAAAGGTTAGCTTATACAGTCCGGCCAGCGAAAGAATGCGTTTCCGATACCTGTCAGTGCAAAAATTCTAGTAGCTTATAAAGATCAAATTCGCAAACGAATACTTACGGTATTCGTTTGTATGACAAACGTGAGGTGTCAAAAACGCATTCTCTCGTCAGCCGCACTGTAGTTATTCCGTTTCTAGTAAGGGCGCATGCCCGCTTTCCGATTGCCGCTTTTCGATTGTGTGTGCTTCGTCTGTGAAAGCACACACAATCGAAAAGCAAATTGATAAAATAAATTCTCAAAAAAAATAAACACAATTTCAACAAATTGAATACCATTCAGTCAGCAAAAAAGAACCTAAAAATAACTAAATAGTAATAAAAAAAATTGCCACCTATTCAAAATCCAGTAAACCAAATAAAACGCACCCTGTATACGGTAATCTTTTCCAATCATTCGTTTCTGTTACTGTTACCAAATTGAAAATGGCGTAACTTTAATGGAAAACGATTTCGTTGTTGTTATCTCTGACATTGTTATCGTTTTAAAAGCTTTTATTTTAATATTTGTGTCGGTTTTACATTTCGTATAATAATTATTTGAATGATCTATTTTTATTAGTTGCTATGTTTGGCTTTTCAGTTGATGTTCGATTATTTTTTTTAACGTTGCCCCACACTATGAATTTCTCCTGTTTTGTGGGTGACTCACATACACAAACAGCCAGACCCGGAACAACTATTTGTAGGTCATAAAAATATTTGTTCTGTGCAGGAATCGAATCCGCGGCACGCAGCGCAACAGTCAATCGCTTAACCACTGCGCCAACCATGCCCTCTGCCGTCTTTGTGTGAAGAAAAGACACTAGGTACAGACGCCAGCACATCAGGCTACTACAATCAAAGGAAAATGGCCAAAAGTCGTACCAAAAACTCTCATGCATCAAGATCAAAATATTATAGTAATTATTTTCCCATTTTTTTACGACATTACGCGTCATTGATTTAATTTTTGAACAGGGAATTTAATTTAAAGTAAAAAAGTGTTGATATTGTTTTATTCCCTTTACATGATGACGTTCCGTTTCAAATGATATGACCTTGAATTTTGAAAGTGCTATGATGTCTTTCAAAAAACATGTAATAAATTATACTTTATCGATTCTACATTAACTAAAAATAACTAGAATAGAATAGGCTATTTTTAGAGTAATAATGGCCGTTCGTGTCAAACAAAATAAAGTACCTAGTTTTTAGATTAGGGGGAAGTCCCGTAGCGCCGGACGGCACCTAGCGTCGGACACTCGTATTATCTCGACAAACGACAACGCGAGCTATTCAAATATCGGCGAAAGGAGCGCGGGGGAACGTAGCGATATAGGATCACGCGACGCGGTTTGCCAGTGAGGCGCACAGCCGCGGTGGGAGAGGTGGATTGCTGTTTTTGGCGGGAAAGCGTTGCATCACGTAAATTTCAAGTGAGTATGGTTGCTATGGTTTTGTGTTTAATCGTTTTTGTTATTTGTTAATAAACACAGTGTTCCATTATAATTCGTAAATTGTGAAAGTTTTTATTAATTACTTATACAGTTTTAGTATGAAATACGTAATTTTGGACATTCCCTGTCCCCTACCTCCGGCCACAAAGGTGTCCCTTACCACCGGACAGTTTATAGGTCGGCTTTTTTACTAAGCATATATACTTATCATAATAATTATAGTTTGTTGTTTTACAGGATAGAAGGAAGAGATATTTCAACATGGAAGAGACAAAAAATAAAGGAAAATGGGATCAGCAAAGTAATATCTAATATGGAAAAACTACTTGTCTAGTGTGTTTAGAGGACCACGACGAGGACTGGATACAATGCTCCAGCTGCCAAGAATGGGCCCATGAAGCATGTGCAGACGTTCCGGTATTTGGAGATACCTATATATGTGATAGATGCACAATGTTTTAACAATGTCCGGCGCTTGGGGTGTGAAGATTAACCTGTCCGGTACTAGGTGCCAATGTTAAAGACTAATCTTTTTTTACCTAAATTTAATTAACGTTCCAAGATTATGTTTACGCAGAAGTTGTATTTTTGTTAATTGATTTTGATTTTATATTTTGTTCATTTAACTAATTCGTAAATAAATACAAATTTCTCGAAGTAGTTTTAATTTTATTTCCGGAAAACCTTATATGTCCGCCACTAGGGGACTTCCCCCTATTTCGATTTTTTTGAAAATCTCCGAAACCCCGGTGTTGTTTACAAAAAGAAATAAAAAACAAAGTTTGACTTTGATGCAGCATGGTACGGGATTCCATACATCAATGAGCACTGTCCTTTCTTTAATAGATTTTCAACTTTATCGCTAAGCATAAGGTTCAAAATTGATTGGGAAATATTGATAGTTTCGGGTAGCTTGATGTGCTGGCGTCTGTACTTAGTGAAAAGGTATCTATTAAAAAAAAAAATTGATTGAGCTGGTGAAATAATTTAGGAGAGTCATCGTTAGGCTGTAGAAAATGAATGAGAAGCAACGTTGAGATTGATACATGATATTTATCCAATAAGTTAGTTTTAAACAACACTTTTACACGTCAAATAAACACAAATAATACTAATAACAATCTGACCTGCATTTTTGAAGCTAGATAGCTTCAAAAATGCAGGTCAGATTGTTATTAGTATTATTTGTGTTTTTTTACTTGAGTACTTACCCAATCCACACGACACTACTGCAAACTTTTTTTTTTCTGAGCGTAGGTCTCCCCCAAACCCTCCCAGGCATCCTAAACCAGAACCTCTTGGATGCAACCCTTGCGGTTGCGCGTCTGGTTAACTTACAAATTAATTATTGTATCGTGCCACGAAAGTAAAGGCTCAGGCCACAGGCGCGTTATTATCGGTCGATAATATCGGATGAGTTATTACGATATCTGTTTTCAGTATATTTTGTATTAGGATGCCCACGAAGTTATACACTGCTGCGATAATAACGACGCAGCAGGAGTAGAGTGCTTGCGTTCCTCCGTCCTGTGATATTCCGGTATTAGTTCTTAGAACGTTTCGTATTAGAACGCACACGATCTTACACACACCTGCGTTAATAACATAGTAACGTGTAGCCGGCCTGTAGGCCTACACAAGTTACACGAACACGCTAGAAATATCGGATAAGAAAAACGCAGCTTTGTGGGAAGGAATCGGGACGCATTATCGCAGTAACGCATCCGATATTATCGATCGATATTATCACGCCTGTGGGGGAGAGCCTTTAATCCTATAAAACTGCAACATAATTCATAAACCTGTCGGTGCCTATCGGTATTCAATCAATACCGGGAACTGGTACCGTGTGATCCTATTCACTCAACTGTAAATTCATCAAAGGATTTAATTTAAAAAAACAAGCCCACATGATACAAAACAAACGCAAACGAGCATTCGTTATGTTTTGCTAGCAATGGGTGAGTTGCAATTAATTTATCCGAATACAAATATCAAGGGGCACGCTTTTTAAAACAGTCATATGGACGATTCCACATAATGTTATTTTTGAAAATTATATTTTGCTATGAATGATTTGAAAATAATAAATATTCGTGTTCTGTTGTTCTCAGTCATCGTTGTGTCCTTGTCTAGTTAAGAAATCATGAAGTATGATATAAAGACGTCATCATCATCTGCCCAGCTTTTTTCAAAGATGTTGGGGTCGACTTCCAGTCTAACCGGATGCAGCTGAATACCAGAATTTTATAAGGAGCCTATGTGATCTCCACAACCCAGTTACTGGGTAATACGATACCCCTTGGTAAAACTGACTAAAACAGTCGGGTTAGTTACAGCATTTACGAATATTACTTAAAAACGTCTAGACCATGTTTTATGATCTTTCAAAGTCAAAGTCAAAGTCAAAGCATTTATTTCAAATAGGCACTTAACAGGCACTTTTGAACGTCAAAAATTACTAAAATAGAATTGATTCTAGTCGCCCATTCCAAAAGGTAGATTTCGTATGGAGAAGAATGGGCAAGAAACTCCACCGTTACTCTTTTAAAATGTTTTACAATATTTTGCATGTACATGAATTATACAATATATATGTGAAGATGATGCTTTGATTTGTTGGATTTGTCTCCGCCCCGAATAGCAGAATAACTATAAAAAAATATATTAAAATTCAAATTCATTTATTTCGGGCAACAGTAATCCATATTTTGTTAGTTTTACAAACAGCTTATATTCTAGTATTATAGTAACATTTAAAGATTGTATAGTTAAAACAAAGGATGACCAGCACGCGTAGCATGAACACTTCTATCTCTACGAAGAGTAGACACATTGCTTTCTATACAAAGTGACATTTCTTTTCTTCATTTTTAGGGTTCCGTACCTAAAGGGTAAAAACGGAACCCTATTACTAGGACTTCGCTGTCTGTCCGTCTGTCCGTCTGTCCGTCTGTCTGTCTGTCTGTCACCAAGCTGTATCTCAAGAACCGCGATAGCTAGACAGTTGAAATTTTCACAAGTTATGTATTTCTGTTGCCGCTATAACAACAAATACTAAAAACAAAATAAAATAAATATTTAAGGGGGGCTCCCATACAACAAACGCGATTTTTTTGCCTTTTTTTGCTCGATATCCAAAATGGCAACAGGTAGGCACTTGAAATATTCACAAAATACTCAGTTGTATTTTAACTTTAATAATAAATAATAAAATTAAAATAAAATAAATATTTAAGGGGGGCTCCCATACAACAAACATGTTTTTTTCGGCGTTTTTGCCTTGTGGTACGGAACCCTTCGTGTGCGAGTCCGACTCGCACTTGGCCAGTTTTTTGACCTACCGCTTTACAAATCCTTCTACAATCTGTTATTTTGTCTTTCGTTTCTAACGATCTTTGTCTAGGTCCTTTTTTATGTAGACTATTTCAGAAGAAAGTTTTCTAGCCCAAACTGTCAAAATCACACTGACAACTGACAGTTGTCCTAAGGTAGTGAAGAAAATATGCTTCCTACCTAATCAACCTCCGTACAAATGCATAGGCATTTTGTGTATAACTCTCCGCCACAGCTCTCAGGATATAGCTGCGACTGTTATAACGGCATATAACTGCACGCTCCACATGCTTGAAATCCGACTGTGTGGGCCGCGGAAAACGGAAACGGGGGCAGTCGCAACAAAATCCATTATTATATTGTACGCGCAGAACATCCAGCGATCTCTTTGTGTAGTTGACCCATAGAAAACATGGAAAAAATTCACGGAAAAAAAATAAAGTTAATTCATATTCTGAGGCGGTTTGGTGTTCGCAGGCTCAGGAATTTAAACCGAAGAGTTTTGTACCGAGAAAGCCAAAATTTCCCCTCACCACATAAGTACAAAGGTAGACAGAGAATAGACACCCTTTTTATCACTTTAGATGTCCGAGTGCGCATTAAACAGGGGAAGCAGAGTGCCAATTAGAATGAATGTAGCGGCCCAATCCGAACTCTGTTACTGACATTAAAAACAATGGCTTGAACATTAGTAGGGAGGATGTCACACCGATGTGTCACGGCTTAACAATGATTATGAGAATTTACGTCCACGTTTTTTTTTGCAGTTGTATTTAGAAGTCAATTTTGCAACATTTTAATCAATTGTTATTTTTTTCTAAATTGGCCCAATTGTTTTCTAAACTAATCGTCGTTTCAGCCGATAGACGTCCACTGCTGGACATAGGCCTCCCCCAATTTGGGGGGGGAGGGGGGGTGGTTTGCCATAATCGCCACGCTTGGCAGGCGGGTTGGCGATGCAATTCTTTAAGTCCGGCACCACACAGACAAATATAAACTAATATTATAAAGAAAAAAGATTTGTTTTTGGATGTGTTTGTTTGACGCTGAAACGGCTGAACGGATTTAGATGATATTATTTGTCACATGTGTAGACCATGACCTGAATTAGGACATTGAATAATTTTCATCAAGAAATGTCCACGAAACAGACGCTTATACGGGTGAAACCGAGAGGCGCAGCTAGTTTACAATAAAGTAGAAGAAAATTTCTTACTCAGGATCATTCTCTCGTTGGCCAAACTGTGGGCAAAATAAAAAAAAAACGCATAAAAACTTTTATTCAAACACTTTAAATTTTTTATAGATATAGTATGTTGTTATTCCACAAAGTTCAGTCGAATACTTGAGGCGTGAAAACGGCACAAACACACTTTCAGATTTATAATATTAAATAAGGATTATGGAGTACAAAGTTGGCTACTTAAATGCTAGGATTTAGCTTTTACTAAGTACTTAGCTAGTGCTTAAACAGACTAGTGTTTCTGTATAGAAATATGAGTGCTCATTAGTTTAATGGCTTAGCTTTAAGTTAGTTTGGCGCGATTATCTTTTAGAATTTCACGAGGGAGAAATATAAAATATTTTGAGATTCTTTGAACTATGTGCAGTTAGTTGCTTATCTCCAAAATATTTCATACTATAAAAATGTGGGTGTTTCTATAACACTTCTATCGAACCCATCGGCGATTACAGGCTTAATGTTATAATATTTCTTATTAAGAAAATCCAGGCCATTTGTTTCGTGAAAGTGTCCAAACATCAAGATAATGAGTAGCAGTATCTTGCTTTTTACAACAAACTGTAAACTTGCATATGTACCTAAAAGTACCACAACAAAATATATATGTCGGAAATACGTCATCCGTTTGACTATTCGGAACGTCAGCGCCATCTGGTGGCGCTGGACAGAGTCTAGCCTGAGTCCGTGGGGGGGTCGAGGAGAGCGAGCTTCGAGGTGGAGCGCCGGACTTGACCATTGGACATCGTACGAACAACATGTGCTCAGAAACGGTTGCGCGTTCCGTATCGTTGAGTGTGTACCTACAGTATGTGATTCGCTAGTGTGATTAAACTGTTCGTAAAATTATAATCTTATTTGAACTGCAAACTGTTTTTCTATTGCACAATAACCAACACATACCCACAGTAGCCCACAATAATAAAAATATGCCTGATGCTAACGAGACGCACTATACCTTCTACGTCAGATATTTTTTTTAATTCTCAGACGGATACTCGGATACGGTAGCGTAGGTAGGCCGTAGCCAATGATCTGCTACGAATCCGTAGCAACCGTAGCAATATCTTACGTCGCAACCATTGTCATCGATAGCTTCAATTCGTAGCCCCGTAGCATACACTGCCGAGGCTTAGCGGGCCATCTGGAGAATAAATCTCTTTGCGTTTTTCCAGATAGGGTCTTCCTTTTAGTTCAGTAGTTTGTAGCCATCTGTCTTAGGGTTTTCATACCGTAGGACTATTGTGAAATCAATACATTGAAATGTAATGATCATGGACAGTTTTCATTATAGTGAGCGTAATTTGTGTTACACGCCTAAAAGGTGAATAAAATATTGTTACGAGCTTCGGGTTCGTGACAGTTAAAAACTGCCGATTTAATAACCAATAATTGACACTTTAATTAACAACACTAATTACAACTCAAACACACTAATTACAAAACACAATTGCACTACTGATCGCTCTAAGTCGCACTTGAATATCGCTTGATGTTTTTGCTTCGATCGCTGTATCCAAACTGTGTCGGTCGTTTTTTTTTTTTTTTTGGGACATGGCATCTCGTAGTTGACCTTGAGAGGTCGTTACTACTTAACCGGACTTTCCTGTGGATGCCACAATAAATTGAGGCCTCCAGCCAGGGCTTAAAAACTAAAAACTAAGCGACTACACGCTAAGGGCACCCCCCGGTGGGGTTCGGACCTCGGCTTAGGGCGTCGCTGGGAGAGGACAGCAAGGGACAGGCTGGATCGGAATTAATTAGGGACTGATTTTGTACTACAGGCTCAGCGGCGCGGGCTGGCTCGAGCAAGGGTTGGGGCGGGACTGTGTCGGTCGTGGTGCGTCTCGGCCTTATATAGCGCCAAAGAGAGTTCTAGAACCTTCCATTGTAGAAACATCTAGAATGTTCGAGTACATACAGACCCCGATCGACCAGATGTCGATAGTTCGGGAATGTTCTAGAAAGTTCTCGCATCGAAATTTCTAGAAGGGTCTTGACTACTAGTTCCGCTACTCCATACTAGATGGCGCTAGTGGTAACTACTGTCGCCATGTACTAGGCATTAATTGTGGCGCGCAACAATATTTATCACTGGCAGCGCCCCGAGGTTTCGAGGTATAAAAACTATCCTACCCCGTCCTTTCCCGGGAGCCAAACTATCTATATACCAAATTTCATCCAAATTTCAGCGGTTTAAGCGTGAAGAGGTAACAGACAGACAGACACACTTTCGCATTTATAATATTAGTATGGATTAATGATTTTTACACAGTTAAAATCTGCTACGCCATACATTTATGTTTTCATAATAAGCGTACAACGATCCCACTGCTGGGAAACAGGCCTCCTCTCAATGAGAGGAAGTGGGTCGTAATCTACCACATGGGCCCGGTGCGGTATCTCTCATAATTTAACAAAATGTAGGAAATAACTAATGTATTTTTCGCGATACCTTAGTAAAAGTTGTTCATAATGATGAGTGGAATGAGGATCTTAAAAGCTTTTCAGTTTATTTATTAAGGTATGTATTTAACGCGGCGTCAAATTAATCTGAATTTGGGATTAAAAAAATAATTAAAGCCGGTAGCAAAAATAGTAGGTGGGCAGCTACAGTGAAAGATTATTTTAAGTAGAAAGCAGCAACTTAATAATCAGTTGTTAGTTTTGTTTCAATTTAAACTGGCATCGAGTTTTTGTTTTGGTAAATGAATCGATTGATATGCGAACACTTGACGGCAGATAAAAAGTAGAAAATGGGCATTCTTAAATTATACAATGAGGTTGTATCAAAAGTTAACTAATTGTCTTTAATAATAATAACACGTAGTCGACGGAGCCCCTCTTTGCGGGGCCCCTATTTCTGTCTACAGGGTTTAAAGGAACCTAACACGAAGGAGATGACGGGGGCTCACGTGAGCGAGCAAAGCGAGCGAACGAGCCCCCGTCATATACTTCGAACCTAACCTGTCCGAGTCGGGGAGCCTCAAGTCCCGAGCTCATTTCGCTCGCTCTTGCATCTAAGTTCTCAAGTTCAATCTTGTGTGTTTCTGGAAATGAGTCTACAGGGATGCCTATAGTTGCCTATAATACAATGTTTGTTATCCCACTGTTAATATTAGTCGCTGTGTCATTACTGATAGTACCTCGTCTATGATTTCAATTGGCCTTGTTTATTATGTTCGCTACTTTAAAGTAGCAGCCCTTTTTTAGTTTTTATGTCCTTACATTTTGAAGCTCATCTAATATATTTATTGCTAAAATATTTAATCGCTGCCAAGTTATTTTTTAGTAGCAAATAGTTAGTCGCCCTTTAACTACCACAAATCCCACTCCCAGCCTGACGTCAATGTATAATGTCTCAGAACACTGTGTTGCGAGTTCAGTGGTTTTTTCCCATCTCAAAAAATGCCCAACTCGTTTAGAGAAGTTTTCACTTCAAAAAGAAATTTCGAACACAAACAATAAAAATAAACAACAAACAGAAATCAATAACAACAAAAGAGAATAACAATTTATTTACAAATAATAAGTAATAATGTATTATAATCAAGACAATCATTCACCCAACGGTGTGACAGGTGGCCAAAGTTTACCCAAGACACAGGGAAACACAACGGGCGTAACATAGTACGATTCAGTAATTACACAGAACGATAGTTGTAACGAGGAGACACGGGGTGACTGCTAAGCGATGTACACGAACATCTCACCGGATCTCACCGGGTACATGGCAAATGTTACCAGTTTAATTTGAAGAACTATGGGATTCTTCCCAAAATAAAAGGGGAGGCTTATCCTAATACTAATTAGCAGTGATCGGAATAGGCTGAGTATATTTACCTAAAGTTTAAAGAACAGAGACCAAAAATCGGAGACTTCCTTGTGACAAATTTTTTTAACAAGTAAATTTACCGGAACTTTAATTATGTAACTGTCAATATCTTATTATTAGCCTAGGGTAATTTGTTACGAAGTTGTGGGTTCAAATGTGTCTTTTTCAATTCGGCTGGAGTCTCTGAGTTTATCATAGACATCACTGACATCGATGAAGGAAAACATCGTGAGGAAACCTGAAAGTGGCCTCAAAAAGGTAGTTGATATTTTTCCACTTCAGCTGTGAGGCCACATTAGGATTTAAATTTTTTAACACACCACACTTGTGTTTGTACGCATGCTGATAAGAATTAACAATGTACCTGCCAAAAAAAGTAATCAAGTACTTGCAACTTTAGTCTCTTTAAGATATGCACCCGAAAAAAACATGATTTCTTTAGTATTTTAAAGTACGCTCTTTTAATTGACGTAAAGATCTGAAAGTGGCCTCAAAAAGGTAGTTGATATTTTTCCACTTCAGCTGTGAGGCCACATTAGGATTTAAATTTTTTAACACACCACACTTGTGTTTGTACGCATGCTGATAAGAATTAACAATGTACCTGCCAAAAAAAGTAATCAAGTACTTGCAACTTTAGTCTCTTTAAGATATGCACCCGAAAAAAACATGATTTCTTTAGTATTTTAAAGTACGCTCTTTTAATTGACGTAAAGATGTGTCTACAATGCAAAACAAAAATTGTGGATAATGTGCTATAATAATAATAATAGCCTCCCCGACCGTTTTCGGTCACGGTGGCCAATCTCAATTGAGATTAGCCAGGTACGCAGGAGATATTATAGTGCACAAGTGTGTGCGCAAACACAGGTGCACTCTCTGTACCTTTACTCTCATAGTCCGATGGGACGGCAATCCGACTCGACCGGGGAAAGTTCAGGCGCAGGACCAACAGCTTTACGTGCTTTCCGAAGCACGGGGGTATTAAACCGCCAACTTCCAAACTTCGGACTGTTACTAAGAAATTCCTAATGGAAAACCACACTTTGACACACTTTTTTTTTTTTGACACTTTGTCCGACCCGGGAATCGAACCCAGGACCCCACGCTCAGCAGTCGCGCTTGCAACCACGAGACCAACGGGGCAGTCAAATATGCTATAGCAATGGTGGTTTTAACCTTTAATAATACTGATTCTTAAAGGTTAAAACCACAATTAAGGTTTTAACCTTTGTTAATTAAGTAATTCACTGGAATTACTTATACAAACTAATCAAATCCACGTTCGCCTTTTATCAAGATTTTGTCTGGACTTTAAAAGAGACTGTGACCTCTGAGTTTGTTTCGGCCTTTCTTCTCAGAGTAGTCAGATAGGGAACGCCGTCCACATCTAGTTTAAAAAATATGATGACGTGTTAAAGTGTTTGTAAAAACCTACTTACAGAAAATAAATCATTTATCATTAATCATAACCGCGCGTCACTCATATGCAAGTTGTGATACTTGTTTTCGACAAGTCTTATAAAAGTCTTGTCAAAAACATCATCATCATCTGCCTAGCTTTTTTTCCAGCTATGTTGGGGTCGGCTTCCAGTATGAAAGGTTGCTGCTGAATACCAGTATTTTACATGGAGCGACTGCCAATCTGTCCTCCACAACTCAGTTACTGGGGAATACGATACCTCTTGGCTTACCAAGGGGTATCGTATCAGACTGGTTGTCAGACTTTTGGACTTGTCGAAAACATGTCATGTCTTACATGTATTGATGTTGTTACGTCAAACATAGGATTATGTCATAAAAACAACGAAAAAATTTAATAAAACTTGCTAAAAAGGTTGACTCGTGAAGGATTTGAACCTCCGCCCTCCGATGGTCAAGATTTGTATTATATCGGTGCTCTAACCTACTGAGCTAACGAGTCTTGTTGTTTAGCGTCGAAAACAGCGTTCTCTATCCTCAGAATGACGTCATGCTTAGTCATCCGCACTCAGACTGTTCCAGGACTGTCGAGGTGATTCAACACGCGAGTTAAAAACATGACGCCGGATACTAAATGTAACAAAGACAAAAAATCTATGGGCAATTATCTGTGCCATCGCCTGATGTTTCTGTAATACCACCAAGTTGCACATTCAAGTGGTGCTATAACTTGTTTCGTAATCTTTTACTTTACACCCGCACACTTTGACATTTTTCACTTTTTATTAGTACACCGCTGCGTAGAGATCTAAAAATCTGCAATTCATTGTAACAGTTTCTAAAATCAAGGATTAAAGCTGTTTTGTGAGGAAACAGAGGTTTTCATTATTAAACTTCCAAATGTCCACTATCAGACATTAATTGGCGACCGTGACAGGACACATTTGCAAAATTCGGATCAAGTACCTACGAAGATAAAAAATTCTCATGTAATTCAATTATCTGTAAGTAGGTAGACACAGCATTTCAAGTGAGATAGATTATAAAAAGTGTTTTTATGTCAATTTACGATTACGGCCCAATCCCTATCACAGAGCTGGGGCCATATTACGACGTATTAATGCCATTATGATGCCAGTGCCAAACAGGGATGGTGCTATCGGTCATGTATAGCTCCGTCTCTCTCTTACACCGAAATCATGATGGCATTAAACCGTCGTGATACGGCACATGGTCTGTGTGGCAGCAGTGGGAACATTATAGGCTGATTGATTATGTTAAGTGAAATTCATCATCTGCCTAGCCTTTTCCCAACTATGTTGGGGTTGGCTTCTAGTCTCACCGGATGCAGCTGAATACTAGTATTTTACACGGATCGACTGCCTATCTGACCTCCACAACCCAGTTACTGGGTAATACGAAACCCCTTGGTAAGACTGGGGGTCAGACTTTCGGGCTTCTGACGACCCCTAACGACTGTCAAAGGTCTACGAATGACAGCCGGGACCAAAGGCTTAACGTGCTTTCTGAAGCACGGAGGGGTCTCGGTATGTAAAGATGCTTATCCATCCACGGACCAACCGCGGCAAGGGTAGCTTAAACTGATCGATCAACCCATGCGGTTGATATTACTTAGCCACACAAGGGCCTCTTTTTAGTATGCTAAGTGAAATTACAAAAATAAATTGTCAGCTGCCAATGTGGAATTTATAAAGAACTGCTAAAACGTGAGAGTAGGCATCATAGGGTAGATACATTTCTGTCTGTCTCATCAGGAAAAATCTATGAGATTTTATTGCTATGTTAGGTTTTTTACGTGACCGTTTAGCCTTTCGTTGTTATCTTCTTTATTCACCTTTTTGATACGTTTTGTTTAGAACTTGTAAAGTGTAAACATGAACGAAAACAGTAGACACAAGAAGTAGAAGTGCTTGGCCAGACTGGAAGCGCGGGCGCGGGGTGGGTGTTGCGCGGCGTACTCAAACATAGGAAGATCATTTGAGTCTCCACAGTGGGCACGCGGGCGCGCGTGAGCGGCGCGGGCTGCTCGGTACGGGGAGCGCGCGGGAAACTCACGCCATAACTCGTTCATACAAGTGGCCGCGGTGGGTGCGCGGGCGGGTGGGGACCGGGGTTCTCAAATTAGTTCGAGCTTTTTTCTAGTAAACATAAGTCTTCTTCATCCATGTTATATTTTGACAAACATTGGACGCGACAACAAGCAGAACGCAGCCGCGCTCGACCGCGGACAGGCAGACCGCGCGCGTTCCCGCACTCGCGCCGCTCCCCGCCCAGCGCTGCCAGTCTGGCCCAGCACATACCTTGTTGTAAACACGGTGTAAAGGTGTGTCTACACTGTGAAACATAACATGTTATTAAACATTGTTACATAACATGTTTCTATAGATAAGTTAGCAATGTTAAATAATTTGGACGTGTTAAATAACATAAGTTTATGTGATAAATAACACAATGTAGACGTACCCTAATACTGTGAACTTAGAATATTGATTTGATCATTCCGTGAAACTGTGTTATAGCTACAAAAGGCAAGCGTTGCTAGGCAACTTTTACACGTGGAATATTTCTCAGTACACGTGTAAGCACATTTAAAGCTAGAACTTGTAGGAATGCGATATCAGTACTTATTGAGGTTCTATTGAATTCCGTTTGAGAATCCATAATATAAATGCGAAAGCGTGTCTGTCTGTTTGTTACCTCTTCACGCTTAAACCGCTGACCCGATTTAGATGAAATTTGGTATAGAGATAGTTTGAGTCCCGGGAAAGGACATAGATAGTTTTTATCTTGATATTCCCACGGGATCGACACTTATGCGGGTAAACCGCGGGGCGCTGCTAGTTCTTTATATTTATTGGTCCTAGGAACGAATAAGTACCTCCTTTCTCATTCGTGGGTTGGGGAGACCGGCTTTTATTTATTTTTTCTGTCTACGAATTTTTTTGACTTGACTGTAAAATCTACACGAGTCTGAGGAGGTTCTACGGTTACAATACAAGCATTGACTAACAGTGTAAAGCTGTATAAAGTTACAGGAGTTATAACTGGTCATGGGTAATTTTTTTATCATTATGTTATTTTCTTTTTTAGGGCTCCGTACCTCAAAAGGAAATAATGGAACCCTTATACAATCATTTTGTTGTCGGTCTGTCTGTCTGTCAAGACTCTTTATCTCGGGAACGCGTAAAGGTATCGAGTTGAAATTAAAATCATGTACTCAGATCTGCGGTTTCTAGAAGCTGTAAAAAAAACAAACTTCTAAGTTAACGTCAAATAAAGATACGGCCGTTCATGCCGCGAAAAAACGTATATTTCGACATTCTCAAGGGAATCAAAATGTATAAGGTAATTCCCGTTGATCTAGAATCATGAAATTTGGCAAGAAGCAAATCATCTAGCACAAGTAAAGGGAAAAGTCTGAAAACCGTAAATTTGTAGTTTCATTAAAAAAAAAACCCGTGATAAACTACATAAATACCAACAAATTTGTACGGAACCCTCGGTGCGCGAGTCCGACTCGTTCTTAACCGGTTTTTAGGGTTCCGTAGTCAACTAGGAACCCTTATAGTTTCGCCATGTCTGTCTGTCCGTCCGTCTGTCTGTCTGTCCGTCCTCGCTTAATCTCTGTGACCGTTAGCACTAGAAAGCTGAAATTTTGTAGAAGTACGTATATCAGTTACGCCAAGAAAGTGGTAAAATAAAATTTTGGAAAATATTTTTTTTTAGGGTAGCTCCCCTACATGTGAAGTGGGGATGAATATTTTTTTCATCATCTACCCCATCGTGTGGGGTATCGTTGAATAGGTCTTCTAAAATGGCTTAGGGGTTACTAAAATTATTTTTCGATTTAATGCTCCATTTACGAAATATTAAAGTTTAAAGTGCAAATTTTTGTTCCAGTAGGGCGTCCCCCCCCCTCTAAAAGCTAAACTACTAGCTTGAAAAATCTGGAAAAATTCTCGATGAAAGTGCATTTCATGAACTTTAAAGGAAAAGTATAGCGGTTAAGATAACTTTATTAGTTTAGCAGTAATAGTCGTTGAACTTGGGTGTTGGGTAATTTTGTACCAAATACAAAATCCTTAGCATTAATCCTTTAAAGTGACTAAGATGAAGTAGTTGCTTGTTTATAATGGGTAAAGACTTGCATTGAAAACCAAAATATGTTTTTTTTTTACCTATTCAGAATAAAGAACAACAGAATCGTACTACATTGTGATAACGGGCTACTACGGAACCCTACACTGTGCGTGGCCCGACACGCACTTGGCCGGTTTTTTTATATGTATTTCTTATTTTTTCATAATTTAAAAAATTATTTACCTGTATATAGTCTCATGCTGATCCATATAATTGGAGAAACCTCGACCCTTGTCATATAGGGTGTCCTAGTTAAGGGGTCGACACCTCACTGACGTTACGTGTCCCTACTGAAGTTTTGGAAATAAATTACTATTACTGTATAATAAACACCAGTTTATCATAGGAGTAACCGAAAATCCGCTGTGCAGGGCCTGCATGGAGGACGACGAGACAGCAGCTCATGTGTTGCTAAACTGTCCGGTGGTCACCACATACAGCGCACAGTACTTCGGTAACCCAGGTACCTACCCTACGTGAGGTAGTCAGCAATGTCAAGGCGTTGCCGGCCTTTCTTGCAAATTACGCGCATTGATGTGGAGTTGACTCTGAGTATGTTTCCACCTTTCTTCACAGAGTAATAAATAATTTCATTTCATTTCGTTGCGGACCCCAACCCGTATTACCTATTAACTAACCAATGCTCGGACACGCACACTGTGTCTTCATACAGGGTTAACATTAACAACCTCTGAAGAGGTCATTGTACTCGTAATTATGAACAACTTTTACTATGGGACCAAACTTGAAATCGCAAAAAAAAAATTTGCTGATTAGTACATTTTGACGAGTTACGCGAGGACCCGCGGGTCCAGTTCCGAGTGGGTCCAGTTGACCAAAGACTCGAGCATAAATGTAGGGAACAACTGATATTTTTTTCGCGATTTCTAGTTTGGGTCCCATAGTAAAAGTTGTTCTTAAATTATATCTATATCTATCTATATAAAAGAAAGTCGTGTTAGTTACACTATTTATAACTCAAGAACGGATGAACCGTTTTGGCTGAAAATTCGTGGGGAAGTAGCTTAGAACCAGGAGACGGACATAGGATTTTTTCTTTTTTTTACTTATCGGAGTAGGTTAGGAGTAGGGTAGGAATAGGGTAGGAGTAGGTTAGGCTGCTTTGGGTATTGTTGTGTAAAACTGTAAATTGTAAACACAACATCTAAATACTATAACAAGATACATTAGGCTACATGCTTAACACCGCAGGCATGGAACAGAGGTGTGGTGATACTTTTCTTTAAGAAGGGCGACAATGCCCTTCTGTACCGATTTTTATGATCTTTGATTTTATGGATTTGTCTTCGCCCCGAATAGCAGAATAACTATTAAAACATGGGCAAAATTCATGAAAAAAATAAATGAAGATGTTTTAGTCTTCATACACTTTGTATGGAACGGCTTTTTTTATTCTAAGACTAAGTTCGCCGGGTCAGCTAGTCCTAACTTCCTAACATCTATATATCGGATCAGGTAGGATTTAAGGTCTGTCTTGATATCATCAGGGATATTTTAACTACTGCTGTGGGCCTACTGTGGGTACATAATAAGAACAACAAATCATAACAAATTAAGTTGACTACGCACAATTATTGTAACAATTGAAGCCAACTCCGACTCATACATGTAAAAGAAAGTCGTGTTAGTTACACTATTTATAAATTTATAACTCCAGAACGGCTGAACTGATTTGGCTGAGAATTGGTGTGGAGGTAGCTTAGAACCAGGAAACGGACATAGGACACTTTTTTTTAAATAACTTTTTTAATACTTCTATTTACTTATTAGGAGTAGGGTAGGAGTAGTGTAGGAGTAGGTTAGGAGTAGGGTAGGTGTAGGGTAGGAGTAGGGCAGGAGTAGTGTAGGAGTAGGGTAGGAGTAGTGTAGGAGTAGGGTAGGGGTAGTGTAGGGGTAGGGTAGGGTAAGGGGTATAGTACACCACGCGAACGAAGTAGCGCCGGGCAGCTAGAAATAATTTATATGGCAAAACAACGTTTGCCGGGTCAGCTAGAAATATTATAAATGCGAAAGTACGTTTGTTTGTTTGTTACCTTTCACGCTTAAATCACTGAACCGATCATCCTGAAATTGTGCATATACGTTGTCAGGTGTACAGAAACCTTTCATCCCGAAAAAAAGTGCTGTTCCCGAGGAAAACAACAATAACGTTATTATGATAATAGATGGCGCCACGTGTCTTCGAACGGGATCGACACTTATGCGGGTGAAATCGCGGGGCGCTGCTAGTTGTATATAAATTACACCGGATAGATTAATTGCAGTATGGTAATTTGTTGCGTACATACCGTATCGGGTAACTGGTGTATGTGCAGGGTTGATTGTCTATCTTGTAATGGAAATTACCCTAAGGTTGGTTTAGCTAGGGTTCTGTTGCGTTATTCCACAAAATACAGATAGTACAGAAGGCAACCACATGTATGTACTTCACTTTTCATACCTAAGCTCGGCGGTCGCGCTATGGTTGTCAACTTTGGCTTATACACAAATACTATCTATAAAATCAGCTCAATAATAAACCAAACAACTAGATACGAGTGCCACTACTCGTATCTAGTTGTTTGATGTATTATTGAGCTTATTCTACAATATTAAAACAAAACAATAAACATAATATTACAATACAAAAAGTTTACAGAACAAAAACATATAAATATTTTCATTTGTCAATTTTCACTATCGAAAATCCCTAATAACTTCAAAACGGATTCCCCTATTTATACAATTTATTTTGCCCTACGTCCATATCAAATTTTAGACCTAAACCTATCAAATGAAACTAAAAACAACACAATATCTACACAAACAAAAAATCATGTTTTCAACTTACGTAATAGTTGGTGGCGTGAATTTACCTTACAAAAAAGTTACTTCGTTTACACTGATTCAAAATAGGAAACTATTATATAAATCGAGCTTAGATAGGCATTTTTTTGTTGCTTCATTTTTGAAATTAACAGACGCGTGTCTCAAGAGGATGGCACACGCGCTCGCACTACTCCCAACCCGTCCGAGATAACGTGTCCGTGAGCGGTGTCTGTGTGCGTTGGTCGAGTGCACTTTGTATGTAGATTGACTTCTGTACTATACTGTTTTTTGTGGTTATTCTAAGAAACAGTCACCTATAGTTGCTTATAGACGAGTTTGTGTAGCTACGGTACGTAATGAAACGTTGTCTTGGTAAACACGGCACGGTTGGCGCAGTGGTTAAGCGATTGACTGCTGCGCTAATATTTGTATGACCTACAAGCAGTTTTCTGGGTCTGGCTGTTTATGTATGTGAGTTTAAATGTTTGTAAACGCACCCACAATACAGGGGAAATTCTTAGCGTGGGGCAACGTTTTTAAAAAAAAAAAACACTACGGCTTGTCATGTGTTTTTACAGTTCGGGTGAAAACGACACCCTAATTGCTATTCTGAGAAACAGTTACATATTATACAGGGTTATTGGTAAAACATTAACAACCTCTTAAGAGGTCACTGTACTCATCATTATGAACAACTTTTACTATGGGACCAAACCTGAAATCGCGAATAAGAATCAGCTGTTCCCTACATTTATGTTCGTACTAACAGCGCCCCGCGGTTTCACCCGCATAAATCTTGATCCCGTGAGAATATCAGGATAAAAAGTAGCCTATATGTTAATCCAGGGTGTCAGCTACGTCCATACAAAATTATATCAAAATTGGTTTAGTCGTTTGAGCGTGAAGAAGTAACAAACATATAAACACACACACACTCACAAACTTTCGCATTTATAATATTAGTGTGCTCACTCGTTAAAATGTAGGGAACAGCTGATTTTTTTTCGCGGTTTCATGCTTGGTCCCATAGTAAAAGTTGTTCATAATGATGAGTACAATGACCTCTTACGAGGTTGTTAATGTTTTACCAACAACCCTGTATAGTTACATAAAGATGAGTTTGTGTAGCTACGGTACGTAATGAAACGTTGTCTTGGTAAACACATCTGCATTGTCATGAGTTTTTACAGTTCGAGTGAAAACGGCACCCTAATTCCTATTCTGAGAAACAGTTACCTATTATATAGTTGCTTATAAATGAGTTTGTGTAGCTACGGGGCAATGAAACGTTGTCTTGGTAACCTTTGCATTGTCATGTGTTTTTACAGTTCGGGTGAAAACGACACCCTAATTGCTATTCTGAGAAACAGTTACCTATTATACAGGGTTGGTTATTGGTAAAACATTAACAACCTCTTAAGAGGTCACTGTGCTCATCATTATGAACAACTTTTACTATGGGACTAAACCTGAAATTGCGAAAAAAAATCAGCTGTTCCCTACATTTATGTTCGTATAAACTCGTCAAAATGTGGAAAAGCAGATTTTTTTTTGTGGTTTTTGTTTGGTCCCATAGTAAAAGTTGTTCATAATGATGAGTACAATGACCTCTTAAGAAGTGTTTAATGTTTTACCAATAGCTAATGTTTTTTATTCCAGCAAATCAGTGCTGAGATGTTACGGCTGACTTTTGATGGATATGTTCACGTGCCTTCACTTTAAAAGATAATCGACTGGTTGCAGTCCTGATGTTCAGAGGGAGCGCATTCCAAAGAAAGACCGCCTGGACAAAGAAAGACCGCCTGGACAAAGAAAGAAGAATGAATGAACCCAGAACTGTGAGAAGGACATCGTAGAAGACGATTGTTAGTGGATCGAAGATTTTTAGCATGGGCAAAGCATAAATATTGAATTTGGGAAGTCATGTAAGAAGGAGTAGTGGGCAATTTAATGATAGAAATAAGGTAAGTACTAGTTTTGGTCTTACTGAATCTGGAGCGCGCGAGCCCCACTACACTTAGCCGGGTTTTATAATTTTACCAACCTGCAAACAGCCAAAATGTAATAAGTTCGAAAAAAAGCGTGCTTCTAATTCCATCTAAACACAACCAAGAAAACGTTTACTAACCCTATTTTAAAATAGGCCACAACTCAGCAGCTTAAGCGCCCCATATTAAACCCTTTAAGCTTTTGATTTAAAACGGCTATTTATTACTCATTAACTCATTTCGATCTTAAAACTCGGGGTTTCTAAACATCTGGTGCATGCAAGGTAAAATTTCCAGCGAACCGCCTAATGAAAACCGCTTTTTAGCTAAGCTTGCGTATTTTTATGAAATCGCTTTATGTTCAACTGCATACATCTGTTTAAGCTATTTTCTTTTGTGTCGTTAATGGAGTTCTTTTGTTTTAGCTAGGTACTTCATGTAATATTAGGTAGGTAGGTAAAAACTTGGTCTTGGTCTTTGACTAACATCCAGATGTCGAAACTTAAGGTCTGCCAACGAGCAATGGAGCGCAGTATGCTAGGCGTTAAATTAACGGATCGTGTTCGAAACACAATACTGCGCTCCAAAACAGAGAGAGCTGACGTGGCTAAAAGGCTGCCAAACTTAAATGGGACTGGGCAGGACATGCCTGCCGCACAGTGGGCCCAAATAGCGTGTCAGCGTGTGCCCAGTAGTGGGTCACGGCAAACCACGTAGGAGGTGGCGGGACAGTGGCACTCCGGGAGTGCCGACACAAGTGAAAACAAAACACAAACAGAATACTTTGCCATCACTCACTGACATATCGGATATACATTAAAACCGAGTACATCCCGAGGACAGCCGAACACATCCGAAGCGGGTATTTTTAGGGTTCCGTAGCCAAATGGCAAAAACGGAACCCTTATAGATTCGTCATGTCTGTCTGTCCGTCTGTCTGTCTGTCTGTCCGTCCGTATGTCACAACCACTTTTCTCCGAAACTATAAGAACCTTGAACCTATTGAAACTTGGTAAGTAGATGTATTCTGTGAACCGCATTAAGATTTTCACACAAAAATATATAAAAAAAAAATTTAGGGTTCCCCATACTTAGAACCGAAACGCAAAATTTTTTTTTTCATCAATCCCATACATGTGGGGTATCTATGGATAGGTCTTCAAAAATGATATTGAGGTTTCTAATATCATTTTTTTCTAAACTGAACAGTTTGCGCGAGAGACACTTCCAAAGTCGTAAAATGTGTGTCGTCGTCCCCCCCCTGTAACTTCTAAAATAAGAGAATGATAAAACTAAAAAAAATATATGATGTACATTACCATGTACACTACTACCGAAAATTGGTTTGAACGAGATCTAGTAAATAATTTTTTTTAATACGTCATAAATCGTAAACCGCAATTTACCATTCATTCAATCAACTCAAAAATAAAAAAAAAAACATTTAATTTCATAAACATAAACCTTATGCATAAACCCGGATGTTACGGAACCCTCGGTGCGCGAGTCCGACTCGCTCTTGCCCGGTTTTGTTAATCGTCTTATAAACAAAACACGCGCGGTGTCGCTTACGGTAATAGTGGCGCGAATTCAATGGTTTTTTCCCATCTCAAAAACCTAATAACACTTTTCTCTAGCTGGAAATCGAACCGAGTGCTTTCGACCACTAGACCACCGAGGCAGTCAACTCGTAGTATTATCAAAGCTATAATTAGCTTTTCCTATTCTCACATATATTACATTTTAAATGCACCCAAAAACAGGTTCCCAGTTAATCTTCCACAAGTCCTCGTAGCTTAGATCAATGTTCCTTTAAGTTTTAATCCGTTTCGTAGAATTTATATGAACGCGGGCCGAACCGCAGAGATACTCGTGGAACCAAATTTATCACAAAAGAGGATGGTATAAGTACCTAAAATAAAATTGTCAAACGCTTAAAACCAAAACGTTTTATTTATTTGTGTGCTGAAAATAGTTAGCCTTCTGACAAAATCAAGAATACGTAAGTCTTTGGACCAAACTAACTTGGTTTTATTCATCTTAAACAAACTATTTGAATACATAATATTAACAAAAACATCGTGAGGAAACCTGCACTTACCTATATCTGTACTAATAATAAGCCTGAAGAGTTTGTATGTTTCTTTGAACGCCCTCAATTCTGGAACTACCAGTAGGTTTTGAAAACATTTTTTTTGCATATCATAACCTAATTCTGGAGGAAGGTTATTTAACATCACACGAGAACGCTTATAAGCCGAGCAAAAAGAAGAAAAGTCAGAAATAACTCTAAGTGAAAACGAAATTGTCTGTGTGGTGCCGGACTTAAAGAATAGCACCACCCCATACTTTCCGTGGGTGTCGTAAAAGGCGACTGAGGGGCGTACCGGAGAATGGGCAGCAGCGTTGTTTAAGCATTCCACCACCATACCATACTGCGATCGCCAACCCGCCTGCCAAGCGTGGCGATTATGGCAAACCCCCCCCTTTTTGGGGGAGGCCTATGTCCAGCAGTGGACGTCTTTCGGCTGAAATGATTATGATGATGAAAACTAAATAACAGCTTGGGCAGGCGATATGATCCGGGATCGGAGGAACAAGAAATATCACGCGGACGATGTCGCGGGCAGAAAAAGCCGGATTGACTACTACAGTCCGCGCGGAACTAGTTGGGCGCGCCTTAGGTATGTGAGCGGTGGGATGGAGGGACGGGGGCGCTTTGTCATTACTCCCCGCCGCCCTCACGCCCCCTAAGGCGCGGCCAACTAGTACCACGCGGACTATAGTTAATACCAGTTTGAAATCGCCAACTCGGCTGGAGTAAGCATGGTGATCAATCCTCGTGTGGTCTTTGTATGAGCAGAAGCTCTTGCTCTGTAGTGGTACAATATCGGCTGGTCATCATCTGTCTAGCTTTTCCCAGCTAGGTATGTTGGGGTCGGCTTCCAGTCTAACCTGATGCAGCTGAATATCAGTATTTTACATTGAGCGACTGCCTATCTGACCTCCACAAACCAGGGCTTCTGACTACCCGTAACGACTGTCAAAGATCCACGAATGGCAGCCGGGATCAACTACTTAACGTGCTTTCCGAGGCGCGGAGGGCTCTCGGTATGTAAAGATGGGCCACCCATCCACAGACCAACCGCGGCGAGCGTAGCTTAACCTGATCGATCGACCTGTGCGGCTGTTATTATTTAGCCTCGGACCCTTCCGACAATATCGGTACAATATCGGTTGGTATCAATATAATATAGCTTAATCAGCCTAAAATGTTCCCTCAGTAGTGTCCACGCGGGCCCAGTGCGGGTTGGTAGATATCACATGTCTTTGAATTTTTGTTTCTAGGACATGCCGGTTTCCTCACGATATTCTCCTTCAGCGTTTTGAGAGCAGTTGTGATGAAATAATTTACACAAAGTAAAGTGCCTATAGAGGTATGAGGAACAGAGTGTAAAGTTCACTCATACTGTATAGAAAAGGGAGGTTCCTCCGACCAGACGGGTGTTGTGACTGGCGGGCACCTGCCCGATGATTCATGTCGGGCCGTTGTGTCTATGCTAGTTGCGCGGTAAACTCTACGGATTTTGCGTGACGTCAGTATGACGCGTTGTTCTTATGTGGCATTGTAGATACCGCTGCATGCCTGTCTGGGTTTAAACCTACGACCTACAAGTCGTTAGTCGCGACCTTTACCACTGGACCGCCACCGCTCCACTATTATTACATTTAGGCATGACAGAAAACCCAAAAATCAGAACACCAAATATGTAAAAACATTGGTAAATAAGAATTGTCCTTAACTAAACACAAAACAGGACAGACATGCAGTAGATTGTACCTAACCATTGTATGTTTTCTCAAATAACGTTGATGTGGAATGACTGAACGGTATCTAATGATAGGAGTCGCAATATCAAGACCCGTCACAAGGTACTCTATTCTCGTCACACACAGGTAACGCATTTGTCGCTCCAGTCGTGTCGTGTTTGTCGCATTTGTCGCCGCGACAAAGTTGTGCCGCAGTTAATTAAGCCCCGTCACAGTCTTCAGGCACTTAAGGCAGAATGAGCAAAAGGCGTACCTCCGACTGACAACTAGACATGGGGCAATTAGATTGTGGGTAGTTAGAAATTACTGGCTTTAATCTCGACTTTAGTATGTGGGACGTTTTTGTTCTAAAGTAGGGTAGTTTATGAAAGATTTAGCCGACCGCTACCAGCCGGGATCTCTTTAGGTATTCCCTTTTTGAATTTTTGATAAGGTGGCTTTAAACCCGAAAACGTCGGACAAAAGCGGGCTGAACTTAGGACACCCGTAGGGCTTGGTTGAGAATATGGGACGGTCATCTTTTCATCAAAATTATCTGCTTCACATGTCTCCTGCTGGACATAGGGTAGGCTATTTGACTTTGAATACCAATAACAAAACGATTAGTGATCAAAGAATGTCTTTTTTTTTATATTTTCATTATGATAACACAAGTCACTTTTACTGGAGTCGTGGGCAGAAAAGCTATTCACATTTTCCAGTACCATCGTCTCTCCTTATAAGAATGTCGTTTAAGTGTGTTATATTGAATAAAGCATAACTGGCAGTAAAACGCCCCAAAAAGGTTAAAATGAAGAAAAATGGACGCACGCCATAATGTTTTCAACAAAAGTAAATGTATTTATATAGAGGGCGTGCGTGTTTTACATTAAATTGTGATTCTATTAGGCATAAATAGGGACACATAATAAAGTCTATTTTCCGTAGGCAAATGCCCAAATCCGGGTGGCGTTTACACCGAAGTGTAATGTTGGAAAAATGTTGTAATGTCGGCACGAGAACGATACTTTCTATAGTGTGCCCAACGTAGATGGTGTTGTGGAACTTTGAAGATCTTGACGCTGCGTGAGCGTGCGAGATCCATCGCCGCCCGTTCGATGTTCACCGCGCACAGGTTGGATGTTGGATGTAAACATTGTAAAAGCCAATTATTTTTAAAAAGAGAAACCGTGGAGTTTCTTGCCGTCTCTTCTCCATAGGAAACGACCAATTGGAACCGTGCACCTAGCTCCTGACGTTTCATAAGTGGCCATGTGATTGATTGATTTGATTGAAAAGCAGCACTACACAAGTATGCTCCTTCGAATAAGAATCTCCGGCTTGTATGGCGTTCCAGTGGAAGGATAGATAAATAAAAATAATGTAGTAATCAGAGAGCACGAAAAATATAACTATTGTTTAGCATTGTGGTTTAAATGGCAGCAAACACAATTGGTATACACATCATCATCTGCCTAGCCTTTTCCCAGCATGTTGAGGTCGGCTTGCAATTTAACTAGATGCAGCTGAATACCAGTATTTTGCATGGAGCCACTGCCTATCTGACCTCCACAACCCAGTAACTAAGTAAAACGGCACCCCTTGGAGGACTGGAAATAAAAGCTTTATGTGACGAAATAAAAGCTTTACATAAATGGATCAGTATGTTGGGGAAAGTCAAGATCAGTATGTTCCAGTTTAACTGGATGCAGCTGAATTCCAGTATTTTACATGAAGCGACTGTCTATCTGACCTCCACAACCCAATTACTAAGACTGCGTGTCAGGCTTTCGGGCTTCTGACTACCCGTAGGTAACGACTGTCAAAGAGCCATGAATGACAGCCGGGACCAACGGCTTAACGTGCTTTCCGAGGCACGAAGGGGTCACGGGATGTAAAGATGGTCACCCATCCACAGACCAACCGCGGCAAGCGTAGCTTAACCTGTTCGATCGACCTGCGGTCGATGATGCGATCGATGCGCGGCTGTTATTATTTAGCAACGGGCCACTCATTTTGATTTCATATTCAAACAACGTAATTACGCGAGTTTTCTAGCTACACGTAGACCAAAGAATTAATATGTCATGAGCACTGTTACGTTAATAAATGAGGTTGATAACTCAAAAGGTCGTGTTTGAAGTAACTTATTAGGTTTAGATAAGTATAATTTACCTTCTCCTAAATATTTGAATGTACCACCATTGTTAAACCCTTACTTGAAAATCAGCCTCAGGTACATCATGTGTTATCATCTGACATATTATGCTGAGCTGAGGCATTTTTGGTATTATAATCATTTTTTCTTGTTTTTTATAGTTTTAGGGTGTAGTTTTTTGCAGTAGGTAATGCCAATAACACACATTTGTCTTTCTGTCTTTTCTTTCGCCATGATTTTAAGCATGTAGCCTAATGTATCTTGTTATAGTTTTTAGACGTTGTGTTAACAATTTATAGTTTTACAAAAAAATACCCAAAGGAACCTAACCGCGGGTTGTTTCACTTCCACTTGACGCACACGTATACTTCAAAAATGGCGCTAACTATCGTCAAACCAAAAAGAGTTGTTTCAAATAACAATTACAAAATTATGAGCTTGACTTACGTCAAATAATTACGATTACTTACGTATTCGTTATTATTTGACGTACGTATGTTTGAAACAACCGGCTCTTAGGTATCTTCTTTGCAGTTTGTAGAAAGACATTATAATAATCTATACATCACATCATAGTATAAGGAAACTGTTGGTTTGTGCGTTCCGTAAGGTGCCTGTCTCACTGCTGACGATTAGCGAAAAGAGAGTAGAACTAGCAACTAGAAAGGAGTTGGCGAGCAACGAGCGGCTAATGATTGTGTAGTTCAGATAGTTTTGGCGATAGGCTATGAACGAGTGCACGAGTAGAATGCCCAGTCACTTGCTGGTGCGCGCATGTAAGTACCTAGCGGGAGTCTCTTATCAACTGTTCTGCCCGCCGAGCGAGTATTTTATTTGATAACTCTTGTCGCTGCGACAACTTAGTGAAGAGAAGGTTCTCACCGGCAGTGTGAACAATCAGCGATCAGGGGGCCTAAAAAGGCCACTTTGGCAGAATCATAAAAGGACAACATTATCAATCGTGTTATGGCGAAGACAGTCCGTGTTTTTCTTTTTTACGCTGCACTACGTAGGTATAATCAAAGAGATTGGGATTGGATTTGGATCAATCCATGATTGGTATTTTAGCACAGATTAAAAAAAATAACTGAAAAAGCCTTCATCAATGGGATTTGATACGATTAACTTAACAGTTAACTGTCCATTATGATTCATAATGCTATCCTTTTATGATTCTGCCAAAGTGGCGTTTTTAGGCCCTCTGATCTTAATAATATGTGTATCTCTTTTATTGACGAGAGACCTGCAGTCTGTTCTCTGTTATTTTATCTCTAACAGCAGCAACCTAAAAGCAACTTTATTGGGACGAGAATAAAGATCACAATGATGCTGACATACTTGTCAATGGCAGCGGCCCAATAGCAACGCAATGCAAAAAAACAAATTGTCGCTTCCTCGTTGGCTGTGGGACAGGAACCTTACCCATCTCGCATCTTCCATCCCTACTCAGCATACACAAATTACAGTTCGGTGTGACCCACAGCCTCCTAAATACGGGTCACGCATCGATCAAACGCTGTATACATGTACGTACAGCGACCTTTATTATGGGCTTTCATTTAAGTCCACTTAGTCCCCATTTTGGGGTCTCGTCAATGCAATTATGTTTGTTGTTTGGTTAAATAAATGTTATGTGGTGTGACGTGTGATGATGGGGTCTTAAAAAGGTTTTTTTTTTGTTGGTTTTGTGTGTTATACGAACATAAATGTAGGGAACAGCTGTTTTTTTTTATCCGGTGACAGCGACCCACACTGATTTGGTCTTGAAATTCAGGTTACACCGTCTTCAGAAGACCTGATCAGCATCGTTGTATGAAGGCTTCTAACTCTCTTTTTGCAACCTGAACAGGCCACTTTGGAGAATCATAAAAGGATAACATTATGAATCATAATATGGCGAAGACAGTCCGTGTTTTTCTTTTTTTCGCTGTACTACGTAGGTACAATCAAAGAGATTGGGATTGGATTTGGATTGGATTTGTTGATATTTTAGCACATACAAAAAAAAATAACTGAAAGATGCTTCACCAATGGGATTTGATACGATTAACTTAACAGTTAACTGTCCATTCATTTATCCTTTTATGATCCTGCCAAAGTGGCCTTTTAGGCCCCTAGTTCAACTAATCCCAATATCTAACGTAGGTAACAACAATGTAAACATTCGTAACATTCTGACACACACGTTTTCCGCCAAAAAAAATACAGAACGTACAACACATTACTCCGAGGCATATGTATCGAAAAAAACCTACTCCTGACATTTTTATCGAGCACGTAGTCTTTACTAAGGGAGCATAAACAAAACTAAATTTAAGATATCGAGAACGTTTAAATTATGAATCGAACTGCGTAGGGTAGTAGCTTAGTGAGAAGAGGCAGCGGTGTTAAGGGGCTTACATGACCTAAAGCGCGGTCACTGTCGGATTGCACAGAAAACAAAGAGAAGCGCGATGACACAACGCTGGTAATTTATTGCAAAATATGAAGCAACTATTTAATTAGAAAAAAACTATTGTTTGGACTAAAAAAATAAAACAGTAGTGTTTTAGTATGTTGCTTCTAGAATAATCTGACAAAAAATTGGAATGATTGTATGGATTGTGCCGTAGGGTTTACGTGGGGAGTTAAATAAGACCCACGTAAAGTGTCAACATAAAAATATATTTAAACCAAGGTAAAAAAAAATCAAGAGTAAGGTGTGGGTATGTTTATGGTCACAAGGTTTCCTTAGTTTTCCTTGGGAGGTAGCACAGTACTCTCCTGGCTCAGCTTGGTGAGGCGAAGACCGAAGCGGTGTGCGACGCTGCAGACGCCAGGTAAGGTGCCAGTCGGTGGATGGACTTGCCAGACTCGTTAGCTCGACGCGGCCACGCGGGTAAAATATGTACCCGGCGAGGAGCTCGATGGTAAGGAGGGTTGGCGTGCCGGAAGGTGGGCCTCGTGACTCCGCGTCCGGATGCCACCGATAGCTCCGGATGGAACCCTGTGATGGTGATGAGCCGGAACTTTGGACAACATGTTCAGCCGGAACTTCGGACCCTAGAATAATGTCCAGCGTCATAAGATGGCCGGTAGTCATCTCCGCTGATACAATGACACCAAAGCATGAGCAAAGCGAGATGTACTGGTGCGCTAACGAAGGTGGTGTGTGGTTGTCACAATCGGTACGGAGTTTACAAAATGGAGGTGAGAAGCACGGCATGACATGCACATTCTCAAAGTATGGAAATACATAATATTAAAATTGCTCAGAGCTGAAGGCAAATGGGTTGCATGGGAATTAATTTACTTGAGGTAAAATAAGCTAAACAATAAGGAGATTATGAGCAAATAGGCACACGCCTAGGTTAACCTAGATAAATGTAAAGTGAAGTACATACACGTGATTGACTTCTGTACTATCTGTATTTTGTGATGTGACGGTGTGGCAAGCCGGCGCGCACAGACTGGCCGCCGGGCTTGCCAAGGCGATGACAAAGGAGAGGGGACGCTAACGCCTATCTATGGCGACCCAAGGTCACGCGCATTGCGTTGAATAAAAACATAATGCAATTTGTTATTTTATTTAAAGTAACGATACAACGTTCCAGGATATTAGTATGGTTTTTATTGTAAAAAGAAAGTTTTTAGAGGTATTTCATGATTTTTTCTATCATATCAAATTATAGTTGTATTATATCTATGTCAACACAGTGTCTACCTAGCATATATCCTGAAGAATATCATATATTTTTTTTATTTTGTTTACTGTAGTGGATCATAAACTTTTATTGTTTCTAAAACTTGCGTTTTTTGCGTTTAGGACCTGCAAGCCCCTTAATGCTTATAATTATTTTGATGGGGAGTTTTAAGTGCTTTTCCTAGTCGTGCGTCTGGCTGTCTACATGTCCTGGCTATGGGTACCTACCTATATAATTGTGAATAATTTATTTACGATACATTATTTATTTACAATGTCTGAAACCAGACGATGTAATGTACAGACGCCAGCACATCAAGCTACCCGAAACTGTCAAATTTTCCCAATCAACTTTGAACCTTATGAGGTAGCGATAAAGTTGAAAATTTATTAAAGAAATTTGACAGACTGTAGTAGCTGTTGATCTGCTGGCGTCTGTAAAATATAGATATTTAACTTATATATGAAGTGTAAAAGTGTTTGTAAAAACCTACTTACAGAAAATAAATCATTTATCATTTATCTTACAACGGTCTCCAAGAGTTAGTTAACATTTCTCCACTTTAGCTGTGACACACCACATTATGATTAGTGAGCCAAATGTTTGAACTGCTATAACATTATTACTGACTAATTCAACTACCTTTGACTTATCATTCTATGTACAAAATTCAAAGTCCTGACTGACTGATATATCAACGCACAGCCTAAACCGCTGGTCCTAGAGACATGAAATTTGGAAACCAAGAAAGCGTTTTTCGAAATTCTACCCCCAAGAGGGTGAATGGGGGAGGGTGAAATATCACGCGGACGAAGTCACGGGCTAAAGCTAGTAAAAAATAATCAAGTAATTCCCTTAGGAGTACCTGATTATTTTGAATCATAATTTGTCAACACAGCTAAAGTGGAAAAAATTTCAACTAATTTTTGGAGACCACTGTATGTATAGTACTTATACCAATATATTGTAATTTTATATATTTAATTATTGTAATCACACTAATATTATAAAGGCGAAAGTTTGTGAGTGAGTGTGTGAGTGTGTGTGTGAGTGTGTGTGTGAGCGTGTGTGTGTGTTTATATGTTTGTTACTTCTTCTTCACGCTCAAACGGCTGGACCAATTTTGATAAAATTTTGTATGGAGGTAGCTGACACCCTGGATTAACATATAGGCTACTTTTTATCCCGATATTCCTACGGGATCGACATTTACGCGGGTTAAACCGCGGGGCGCAGCTAGTTATATATATTTTGATTTAAAACAGAGTCCATAGAGTATCTTTCCCGCTCTTCTCCATAGGAACATACTATGCTTTAGAAGGGGCAACTAACTTCTCATCTTTCTGGCTGAACGAATATTTGACAATTCAAAAGGGTTCAGTCGCAGAATGTACCTTTCGCAAAATGCACCTTTCTCAAAACGTACTTTTCTCAAATTGGTTTGATTGAAACAAATGTTCTGAGTTAAACTCAGAACATTGCACAAAGGCGAATAACATAGAAATAAGTGTTCTGGTATATCTTATACCAGATCACTTATTTCTATGTTATTCAGCTCTTGCTGATCACACATAAGTTTGTATTCTATTAGGTCACTCAATACGATAGTACGGTGGGCTGCATCAATTGGGTACCCCAGTTGCATTAAAAATTTTATACAACTGGGGTACCCAATTGATGCAGCCCACTGTACATGGTTTCCTGATCACAAGAATACCTATAGGGATACCATCAAAGGGGATTTTAACGAAGTTTTAAGTCAGATTTACATTACAGTGTGTTCGTAGATCAGTGGGATTCGCCGATGTTGCGGAGGTGGATGCAGCTCCTCGCTGAATATTAATTGTATATATTAATCTGTGTCTGTAACCTGGTAACACTAGAAGTGAAGCAAAATTGTTACGAAACCTCCTATCTCCTATCTGAAATAAAAGTTACTTAAAAAAAAAAAAAGTTACTTTACTAGCTTCCACCCGCGGCCTCCCCCGCGAGGTATGTCAATAAAAACTATCCTATGTCCTTTCCCAGGACGCAATCTATCTCTTTGCCAAATTTTACCGAATTCCGTTCAGTGGTTTAGGCGTGAAAAGGTAACAGACAGACAGACAGAGTTACTTTCGAATTTATAATATTATAGTATTAAGGTATTGATAACTAACTATTTACTTTAGGTACAAAATTAAATGATTAACTAACTTAACTATATAAATAAATACAAAAACAAAAGGACACTTAGGCGTCGAAGTATTCGTCTGCATCGCTGTCATCCGGAGACGTGTCCAGAAGACTGGCAGCATTGCCACGTTGAATGGCAAACTAAAATAAATAATTATATCCACACGAAACTATCAATGAATGAGTTTGCAGAATTAGTTTCGTAATGTAAACCGGTATAATCGTTTTCCGCTGTTTTTTATACACTACGTTACAACCCAAATATTTATTTCCCAAATGTACGTGTCTGTACTTATTTCTCGATTATTTATGTTGTTCAGACTATTTGATATTACTTTTGTAACGCAATATTGTCAGAAACTTTGTGATAAATAAGAGGTAGAATATGCAAAATATGATATCACGAAAACATTACAAATGTTTTTTGGAAAGTTATGATTGAGTACTTTTATATTTGTAAATATGTAATATTGTACCTACTTATAGTGGCTAGAGAGGCGCCACGGCGCCCTCACCTACCGCCTGACGCAGGTTCTCACCAGACACGAATGTTTCGGGAGGTTCCTGCACATCATCAGGCGGGAGGAAATGCCCCGGGTGTCACCATTGCCAGGATAGCCCAGAGGACACGGTGGAGCACACGGTGGAGGTCTGCCCCGCTTGGGTGGAGCACCGCCGTGTCCTCGTAGAGGCGATCGGCAGCGGCGGCGACCTCTCGCGTCCGGCCCTAGTGCAAGCCATGGTCCGGAGCAAGAGGGAGTGGGAGGCAGTCACCTTCTTCTGCGAAGCAGTCATGCTAGCAAAAGAGGTGGCGGGACGGTTCAGGGAGAGAGCCTCCCGTCTCAGCTGCTGCGGGGGACGCCCCGGGCGTCGGGAGCCGAGTGACGACTCCCGGCCACCGTAGGCGCAGGTCTGCGGACGGAGAGTAATGGGTAGCTCACAGTTCGATCAGGACCAGGCACGTGCCGGACGGCGCGTATGTGTTCCACGCGCGCCTCAAAAAGATGTCAGCATCGAGGGGCCCCTTAGGGCCGAAGCCTGCCGGGTCAGCGGAATTGTCCGAAAGGGATACCGCTGGCCCAGAACATAAAGGGCTAAGGAAGGAACATGGGAGGGTTTTAGTCAGTAAGAGTCTGACACTCATTCCGCTCCACCCAGAGCGGGTCATGTGATGATTTCCCATCCGAAAAAAAAAAGATACTTATAACCAATAATTTTAATTAGATAATTACTAGCTGTGCCCTTCAGTTCGTTCGCGTGTATGTCGGAAAACAATTATAATGTGAGAGTGATCAGCCGGAACAAACAGGCAGACAAACAAAACATTTTGTAAATTGTTTTCTTGTACATAATATGCATTTAGTAAAATGCTTTTATTTTGCCATTACACGTAACAGACACTTCGATTGTATTTATTTGTATTTACGTACAGAAAGATGATACGAATCGAAAGAGTTTCATTTCAATAGTTTTAAGGATTTGACCTCTTTGTCCGTAATAGTAGTTATCACGTACTGGTTTTGGGGAAGACTACTGACTCGTCATTGACGTCTATTGTCAGTTCATCATGTCGGATTTCTTTTCTTTCTTTCTTTTTTTTTTAACAAAATAACCAAAAAACACTTTAATTATTCCAAAAATAGAAACCACTTCTACAGTCCGTTGTTTAAGTTAAATAACGTTTTAAATTACACAAATCGTCGTATTCGATATAATGATTTAGGCAAACGGCCCTTTTCGGAAGTGGCTGGTGAAAAATGGACAAGCCCAAGAGACCCAGAGCTTGTCCATTTTTATGAATAAATCATACAAATTGCTTGACAATCGTAAATGGTCTTACATTTTTAATGTTCCCAAATCGTCCTCGAAATAATAATTCGAGCGTTGAATTTATAAATATTTATTTTTACTGGGTCATCCTAATTTTTTACGTATTTTTATAATATTTTTGAGTGGCTTTGTTGCCTTCGGGAAAATGATTGATTACATTTGTTTCTATGTTTATCTTGCCTAAATGAACTGTAGTTTTATTCTACACTATCTGCGCCTCGCGATTTCACCTGCATTATGGGGGTTGCAGATCAAGAGCTAAGCTAAGTTAGTCTAGCTTAGCTCGCATAGCTGATGTAGTTTTTCTGCCTTTGCTAATTACTTGGATTATCTTATTCATCTTCTTGTAGGATGATAATTATCATGTGATATCTTATTTTGTGTTCAGACCGCAAACTATGAACAGAAGTATGAAAACTTACCTCAGCTATGCTGGCTGAGCTATTATAAACTAACTTAGCTTAGCTCTTGGTCTGCAACCCGCATTAGACTCGATCCCGTGGGAAAGTCGGAATAAAAAGTATTCTATGTCTTAATCCTGGTCATGGCCTACCCATGTGCCAAATTTCATTGAAATTCGTACAGCCGTTTCAGCGTTAAAGCGTAACAAATAAACATACAACTTTTGTTCTTTACCTATAATCTTATTATTATATAATCTATTATTTTCTCTCTATCAGAATCGACAGCTGTATCTCTAACAGAATTGTTTAGACACTTCATATCATACATAAATAGTTTAATCGACAGCTGTAGTATACCATTCTCAAATTCAGTAAAGAGCTATTGTCTAAGTATTTAATTATTATTTCATATTTAACTAAAGCACTTTCATAAGATTTGATGGGTAGCATAATAAATATTTACATAATCAATGTAGGGTGTCGTATGTTACGACATACGACGTAACATTCTTGGGTCCGATGGGACCCAGTACCGAGCCGGCGGAGGTTCGTGTGTTCGGGTCCATTCTGGGGCACTCCCGAACTCATCATCTGCCTAGCCTTTTCCCAACTATGTTGGGGTCGGCTTCCAGTCTAACCGGATGCAGCTGAATACCAGTATTTTACATGGAGCGACTGCCTATCTGACCTCCACAACCCAGTTACTGGGTAATATGATACCCCTTGGTAAAACTGGTTGTCAGACTTTCGGGCTTCTGACTACCCGTAACGACTGTCAAAGATCCACGAATGACAGCCGGGACCAACGGCTTAACGTGCTTTCCGAGGCACGGAGGGGTCTCGGTATGTAAAGATGGTCACCCATCCACAGACCAACCGCGGCAAGCGTAGCTTAACTTGATCGATCGACCTGTGCGGCTGTTATTATTTAGCCACGGGCCCCCCCGAACTAAACGGTTAAATACATTAACACGCAAATCGTCATCATTATTTCAGTCTGAAACATTCACTGATGAACAGACGTCTGGAACTGGTCAAAATCGGTAATGGAAGGTACAAAGCGGGTAGACGCTAAAAATATGATCAAAGAACGAAGATGCGAGTATCTGCTGAATGAAACCACTACTACCTACGTCCTTTTCGGGTAACCACTGAAAATCAGCGCTGTCCTGTGGGTCCCCTGAAGCACAGCATCATTATCACAGTCATGACGTGCAGCTGTCGACTATTTCTATTTGTGCTCGTGATTACAGATCTATTTGTTTTTATTTTTCTTTAATATTAGAATTCTTTCTTTTCTTTCTTTTTTTTTTAAAGCATTGCCCACACTAGGAATTTCTCCTGTATTGTGGGTGCGTTTACAAACATTAAAACTCACATACACAAACAGCCAGACCCGGAACAACTACTTGTAGGCCATACAAATATTTGTTCCGTGCGGGAATTGAACCGGCGACACGCAGCGCAGCAGAACCATGCCGCCAACAGCCGCACAGTTCTATCGATCAGGTTAAGGTACGCTTGCCACGGTTGGTTCGTAGACGGGTGACCATCTTTACATACCAAGATCCCTCCGTGCTTCGGAAAGCACGTTAAGCCGTTGGTCGTGGCTGTCATTTGTGGATCTTTGACAGTCGTTACGGGTCGTCAGAAGCCTGAAAGTCTGACAACCAGTCTTACGGTCAGATAGGCAGTCGCTCAATGGATCCATAAAATACTGGTACTCAGCTGTATCCACATTTATTTATTAAATAAATTTCGCAGCATCATGCTGAGATAGGAGCCTTTTGGCGTCGTATAGGACTTTCTGTATCATTTTCCTTTTGTTGCTTTTTTTTATATAACTTGGATTTTTATTTTACTGTGTTTAGTTTAGTTTGTGATCTTCCTGTACGAGTCGCAATAAATATTTTTTCTGTCTTTCCTTCTTTCATCCAGTTAGACTGGGAGCCGACCCCAACATAATTGGGAAAAGGCTAGGCATATGATGATGATGTGTATGTAAATAAGTTCTAAGTCAATTTTCTACTTCACTCCCACATTCAGCCTCAAACAATAACCTTCAATTACTCCATTAGGTACATAATACTGCTTCAAAACACAACTCCTTCCCCCGTACAAAGTTTATACGATTTGACGTAAATTAATAACTAACTAGGGTCGCCTGAAGCGGTCTAAATTAGCCTTGAAGAGGGCTGGTCCTTTGTAGCCAAACGGTTGGCATGAATTATATTATTTTTGCCTAAGCTCTGTATTTTGTTTGAGATAAAGACTGTTATTATACCAAATAGGATTTATATTGTAATTCTATTCTTATTTTCAGGAAGATAAAAACAAGAGGGCTGTATTCTTGTGATATTATTATTAGAGTAAGGTAATTTTTACGGACGTACTTTACACGTGGTTACTTTTGCACATACCTTCTGACTTTTCATAAGTGCCCATGTAGGTTTATGTGAAATAAAATACTTTGATTTTTGATCAAAGCTCTTTTCTTCTTTTTTTTTTTTGATTAAACCGTAGTATAGTTTCAAGCTGATATTTTGTATTAATAACGAAATATTGGCCAAATTATAAGAATGAAACTGTAGCGGCATCTACAACGCCACATGAGATCAACGGGTCTTACTGACGTCACGCAAAATTCTGCATCTCACAAGCAGAGTTTACCGCGCAACTAGCATAGATACAACGGCTCGACATGAGCCCGCCAGACACAACACCCGTCTGGTCGGAGGATCCTCCCTTTTATATGGAGGATGAGTAAACTTTACACACTGTTCCTCATATCTCTATAAAACTAAACTGCGTTCGCATTATAGCTTCCTAAAATATAAACAAATATTTATGTTTCCTGTTTTTCCGGAAAGATATATCTTTTTCTTTAGCAATCTTACATAAAGTAAAGTTTGTTCGGCACTTCAACGATTTTTTGATATTTTCTATAGCGCAAGTCATTGTAAATTAAGTTGATAATATACACGAGTATAAAGTGAGTAAGTTGATATTTGTTTAAGTGAAAATAATATTAATTGGAAACTGGAACTTGAATATGGTTATAAACTCAAACTCAAACAACACCAGTCTGGTCGGAGGATCCTCCCTTTTCTATAGAGTATGAGTGAACTTTACACTGTTCCTCATACCTCCATACTGGTGATCCCGAGTATGAACGTCAGCGCAGCCGTCGTGCAAATACATCAACGTGACGTCATCATCATCAGTCCCACAAGCTTTAGCGGCGAGTCACCCAGCCAGCCAACACCCACGGTTTCAACGGGTATCCTGATCACCAGCATGCAGCGACCGCGCATGCCTGGTCATCACCCTCAGCCTCATCAGCAACCTTGGCACAGCACACTGCACTTTCGGCCGGTCCACAAGCAGAGCCAACGCCAGCAGTCAGCCTCAACCCGGCGCTGTACCACATCCGACGCACTGGAGCGGATGGATGGATGTAGCGGTATCTACAACGCCACAACCCCATCATCAGATTCTGATCTAATATCTTTTGAACAAAAAATAATTTTCCATATCAGTCCAGCCGTCTTCGAGTAATCGGAAAACAAACATAAAAAAAAGATTCCAAAGAACTGAGAACCTCCTCCTTTTTTGAAGTCGGTTAAAAAGTTATTCAGCTGCATCCGGTTAGTCTGGAATCAGACTCCAAAATAGTAGAGAAAAGGAATGGAAAGGGATGAAAGATTGAAATTGAGGTCAGTTCTTTGGAGGCAATGTTTGGAAGATTCATATAACTAGCAGTGAAGGTTTTTAGGCTGAATTGATGATATTCATGAAAATATATGTGTATTCTTAAGCCTAATCCATAATAATATTATTCGTATTTCTCAGTATTCCCGTTAGGCGAAGCATAATTATTACTACTACGAGTACTGTAATAAAAAGATCTTATAGAACAAATTACCATGCGTTTCATTAATGGACGCCATAATTTTTGTAGGGCCTAATCGTCGACGCAAAAAAACTATCTCCTTTGAAAGTAATTGTCTGTCTGTCTGTTAACTTTTAACGCCTAAACACTGACTGGATTTAGATGATATTTGGTGTAAAGATAGTTTGAGTTCCAGGTAATGACATAGGATAGTTTTTATCTCGATTTTCCCACGGGATCGAGACTTCAGCGGGTGAAACCGCGGGGCACTTCTAGTCTTAAAAAAAAATCATTAATTCAAACAAAACCTAACCCTTGTAACTATACTCCAAAAACCAACATATTTACTTAATAGCGGTAATAAGACTAATAAAATGCCTATTAAAATGATTAGTCTTAAAAGATAATAGTAATGGCAACATTAGCCGCAATCCAACGTAATACCCACACGTTTATGTTTAATTAATAGTTATAAGTGCTCTTTAAGTGGTTCAGCCGTTATCCCTTACCCGACTGCTGGTGTTATAATGGTGGTAAATGTTTTTCGTAATGAGACCTGTATTTACTTTAATGTTTTCGTCCTTTGGTGTTTTTGCGTGGGCTAGTTTCCTAAATTTAAATTCAGCCTAAGCTTCAACTTGATGCTTACGATGTTGTTTTGTGATCAAAGTAAAGCCAGACAGTCTGCGGTTTTCAGTTGATGTTAGGTTGGCATCTGTTTGCTACGCCGTAGCCGCGTAGCGCGTAGACCGTAGCTCGTAGCGCAGGATTAGCAAAAGATTTTATGAAAACGAAATGATGTTTTTTTTTATTGGTTTATTAAAAAAGGGTAAGGGATACAAAACTGATAATAAATATTATCTTATTTACATTATCAACAAAAGATATTTTACAATTATGTGTTTCATTATGTTAAAAACAGGTCGACCCCGTATTCGCAAACGACACAATAATACCAAAGACATTAAATTATTTACTTACATCTCTTCTTTCGTACAAAATGTAACAGTCGTACAATAAAATAACCCTCTAAATTCAGAGGGCAATAACCCCGCAATAATCCTACAAAATATTCATCTCAAAAAATTACCCAGAATGTAGACAAAAAGTGGTTATAACGGCCTACGCGAGCTTATTCTAACCACGTAGGTACAGTCCCGACGACAAATCTAAATGGGCATAAGCTTAGAATTAAAATTCTGTGTGCGCGGCTCTTACCTATTGTCTACACAAAATATACTTTAATTATGTTGGCTGTTCTGCTCTTTTGTTTGTGGCGCAAGTTAAAGGATCACACCACTCCCACCACCACCACTCACCACTCACCACTAAAACCCGTGCTCTTATGTTTGACGGAGAAGGTATAGTGTGTCTCGTTATCATCAAGCAAATTTTAATTACTGTGGGCGTACTATTGGGTAGGTGTTGGTTATTGCGCAATAGAAAAACCGTTTGCAGTTCAAATCAGATTATAATTTCACGAACAATTTAATCACACTAGCAAATTACACACTGCAGGTACACGACACAACCAGATACGGAACGCGAGACAGTTTCTAAACACATGTTGTTCGTACGATGTCCAATGTCCAAGAGAGCTCCACATCGTTCTGTCGAGCTGTCATCGACTCCCACGAACTCAGGCTGACTCTGTCAAGCGCCACTAGATGGCGCTGGCGTTCCGAATAGTCAAACGAATGACTCCGTCGAAGCGTTATCGTCACAGCGCTTCTGCCTCGTTGTCAAGTCAGCTCCCGTACTAATGATGTCTCCGACATATTTATATACCACATAATTCAAAGAGGTTTTTCCCCATATACACTGATTTCAACCACCAAAACACTTACGACTGAAACCGAGTAAACGCGATTCAGTGACAGCGACTCGAGCGTGCCGGTTCCGTTTCGTTCACTGTTTAGAAAGAGCGCAAAGTGCGCCAAAAGATGATTTCACTTCAAAAAATGTGAACAAAAGTCTATGTTAAAAGTATAACCAAGTCGCCTGTAACTTAACCCTGAACGCGTGTGTAAACGTTAAACACGTCCGTTTAAGTACACAGGACAATACTGGCGCTGTATTTCTCAGCGGATGTTCAAACAAAATGTATGGCAGGCGACACGTACGGAATTTTAATTGGTGCAAATTGCCAGTGCGAGTGACGGTGACAGTTTTAGCATTAATAACGGCCAAAACTGACCCAGTTCCCCGGACCTAGTGGGCATGAGAAATTAATTATTTCTGTAACACTTTTGTTGACGATTGTACTTTTCGGTTGCTCTGTTGTTGGATTTTGGAATGTTAATTTTTGATGAAGTTAATGTTCATGGAGGAGGAGATGTTATAGCTTGGTTGTAGTAGTCTAATAAACCGGGAGAGGTTTACTTGGTCCTAAGAGCGTTTATCCACCACCACCGTCAACGAGAACGACATGACGGCGCCGAAGTAGTGATATATTATACAAGACGCTTGTACGCCCACAGCTCGAATATGCGGTCCCAATCTGGAACCCGTTTTACAAGAAATATATAGAAATGATCGAGAAAGTCCAGCGTAAATTTCTTCGAGCCGTGTACTATAGGTGCTATAAAAGGTGTTTGTCATATTCACAATTGCTAAGCAAAGATAGCATGTTAACATTAGAATCTAGACGTAAGTTACTAGAAGCCAACATACTACATGGTATTGTTCATAATCAGTTCGATTCCATCGATCTCACGAGTAAGTTATGTTATGTGGCACGGACACTACGCTTATTTACAGTGCGGGGGACTGTAAATAAGCGTAGTGTCCGTGCAGGTACATTGTTTGCTGTTAACACCTGTCGAAATTATTCAGGATTGCGTTGCCCTGTTCGTCGAATGGTGGAGTCTTATAATCGCAACTTCATTGATATTGATATTTTTGTGTGTTCCAAATCGAAATTTAAGTCTAATGTTTTTAAAATGTTATCTAATGATAAAAATAAGAAATAGTGTGAGCCCTGTATTCTACATTGAATTTACTTCAAACGTTTTAATTATTTTTATAAATTATCTTACTGTCAAATCCTTTTTTTTTTCTCTCTCTTAATTCTTGTTTGTGATAATAAGGAACAATCCCTTAGTCTTATCCAAATATTAATATATGTATATATATTTTTTTTAATAATTAATTTATTATATTGTTTTAATAATGAAATAGTATAATATATCAGTGTATTGCTAATCTAGTGGCACTTTTTACCTTATCCTAATTGTGTTAATATGCGGATAATGTAGTGGGCTGCAATATTGTTAATACCTACTTTTTATGTGTATATTTGTTATTTGTGAACATTTTATTTTGTAGCTATTTATTGTCAAATAATAAAATAAAATAAAATAAAATATTCTTTTACTATAACTGCGTGTGTCTACCGCACGTCCGTCAACTGAGCGCCGGGATCCCGGCCCCGGAATTTTCGAGTACTTCGGCGCGACCGCAAGAGCTCCGCCCAAAATTGTGACAGGCCGTAGTGCTGGCAATACAAAACATGTTTAAGGGGTTTACATGACCTAAAGCGCCGTCACTGTCGGACTGCATAGAAAAGAAAGAGAAGCGCACAACGCTGGTAATTTATTGGAAAATATCAAGCAATTATTTAATTACAAAAAATCTATTGTTTCGATTTAAAAACTAAAATAGCAGTGTTTTAGTATGTTGCTTGTAGAATAATCTGACAAAAAATCAGAATGATTTAATGTATATTAGTATGGTTTTAATGTAAAATGAAGAGTTTTCTATCATATCAAATTAGTTGTATTATGTTTTCAACACAGTATCTACCTAGCATATATCCTGGAGAAGAATATAATATGTTTCCATGATTTTGTTTACTGTTTTCGATCATATACTTTTATTGTTTCTAAAACTTGCGTTTTTTGCGTTTAAGTCCTGTATGCCGCCTTAATCTTGTTCACACACTGCCGTCACACCGGCACTGGCGCCGTTCAACCGGTTATTGCTTTGTCTAACAGAACATACTTACTGAACCGCCGAGCATGGTCTTAGAGGACAAATGATCTCCGTCACCAAGTCGTCACGTTTGGTTCGAATAATCTCGTTTCTTGTTGACGACAATTTCGCAAGAAGAACGTCGTTCACCTTACCTTTCCGCGTGGAAGGCAACTACTCCATAATCATATAATGGCATAAATGGGCACACGGTAATAGTAATAATACGGTAAAAACACGCGGTAATTGTCTGTGTGGTGCCGGACTTAAAGAATAGCACCACGCCTTACTTCCCGTGGGTGTCGTAAAAGGCGACTAAGGATCGTACCGGAGCATGGGCAGCAGCGTTCTCTATGTATTCCACCATCATGCCATACTGCGATCGCCAACCCGCCTGCCAAGCGTGGCGATTATGCCAAACCCTCCCAAAATTGGGGGAGGCCTATGTACAGCAGTGGACGTCTATCGGCTGAAACGACGACGCGGTAATTCAGCAGCTGTAATGTTTGAAAACGAGCATCTGAAGATGTGTGTCTATTTGGGACAATAAGCATTCCAGCAAAGAGATTTCTTAGAGAATACAGCTTGGGTTGGCATTTCATAAGCTGGAACATATTTTCCGGCCCAAAAACATCCCGCAGTGCCTAAAAACCCGCCTTTTCAACCAATGTGTCCGGCCAACAATGACCTACGGTGCCCAGACACGGACGCTCACAAAGAAGACTGTCTGATGCATAACACAAAGGGCCATGGAGCGAGGCATGCTTGGTTTAAACCAAGCATGCCTCGCTCCATGGCCCTTTGTGTTAACCCTACTAGACCGAGTGTGTAACACTGGAATCCATTGTCGGTAGAAAGTCTACGATGTCGGGGAAAAAGTACAACTGAACTGGGGGCCTAAAAAGGCCACTTTGGCAGAATCATAAAAGGATAACATTATGAATCACAATGGACAGTTAACTGTTAAGTTAATAGTATCAAACCCCATTGATGAAGGATTTTTCAGTTATTTTTTATTGCCTGTGCCAAAAATACCAATCAATCCTATTCAAATCGAATCCCAATCTCTTTGATAATACCTACGTAGTGCAGTGAAAAAAATAAAAACACGGGCTGTCTTCGCCATACTATGATTCATAATGTTATTCTTTTATGATTCTGCCAGAGTGGCCTTTTTAGGCCGTGTGCCTAAAAGTTTTAGATGAAAGGATGAAAGTAAGTAGGTTTTTGTGTCGTAAAAGGTGGGTTAGGAGAGGATCATGGCTAAATGATAACCGCCGATCGAAGGTTAAGCTACGTTAAGTTGGTTTTCCGCCTGTCATTCGTAACTGTTTGACAGTCGTTAGGAGTAATCAGAAGCCCAAATTCTGACAACCAGTCCTACTAAGAGGTATCGTGTCGTGTTGTGTCGTGTCGAGTAAGGATAACATTATGAATCATAATATGGCGAAGACAGTCCGTGTTTTTATTTTTTTCACTGCACTACGTTGGTATAATCAAAGAGATTGGAATAGAATTTGGATTGGATTGATTGGTATTTTAGCACATACAAAAATAAAATAACTGAAAAATCCTTCATCAATGGGATTTGGTACGATTAACTTAACAGTTACCTGTCCATTATGATTCTTAATGTTATCCTTTTATGATTCTGCCAATGTGGCCTTTTTAGGCCCCCAGATCAGTTGTACTTTTAGGGACAGTTTTATTTCTAAAAGAAATATTACATGTGCTTTCAATTTCAACAAATGATGTTGCCAATTTTTTTCCTATGTCTAGACGAAACTTTTTATGTCACCCGCCGAATTTTATCACTTTTTTATTATAATATGGAATGGATTTCTTAGCACTTTAGATAAATAAATGTCACTTTCTCTTGGGATTTCAGTAAAAAGGATTCATGGGTAAACAAATAATTTAATGGATAAGTTTTAAGTGTTATTCAAATGTTTTGAAATTTTCGTAATAGATAATTTTAATACAACATACTACTAAAACAGACATTTATATTTTAGAATAGGAATAATCTAAATTGTTTTATCGAACATAAATGTTTGACCCTCCATAATGTCGATTCAACAATTTGGTCAGACATGCTAATGGATGTTTTTTTTTTTGTTTTTCAAGTATTCATATTTAGTTCAATGATTTGTGTTAAAGTTTTACCGGCATGTCCTAGAACCAAAAATTCGAAGATATGTGACATCTACCAACCCGCACTGGGCCTGGAAGAGAGGAGGCCTGTGTCCCAGCAGTGGGAACATTATAGGCTGATTATGGTACATTTTTTTAGATACATTTTCACGTAATACCATAGTATTACGTGAAAATGTATCTAAAAAAATGTACTAATTATTTTTTATACTTACTTATCTATTTATATAAAACTCAAAGTCCTGACTGACTGACTGATATATCAACGCACAGCCTAAACCGCTGGTCCTAGAGACATGAAATTCGGAGGGTGTGTTCGTTGTGAAGAGTAGGTATCCACTGAAAAAGGGTTTTTCTAAATTCCACCCCCTAAGAAGGTGAATGGGGGGAGAGTGAAATTTCACGCGGACGATGTCGCGGGCAGAAGCTAGTATTTCAATAAAAGAAGTTAGTAATTTAAATCACCGTAACTGAAAAGGATAATTGAACTCATATGTAATTATGAACAACATTCACAATGAACCAACGTCAAATTCGCGAAAAAAAAATCAGCCGTTCCAAATCTTTGGTCCATGCCATGTGAAAATAAATTTACATATTGTATATTATGGCTGATTCGAACATTAATTAATACTTCACTTCGAAAATCGCGCATAAATTTTATGCGCGATTTTCGAAGTGAAGTATTGAATTAATGTTCGGTATTCATTTGCAACAGATTCTGATTACACGAAAATTTATAATAAAATAATTAGTATAAAGCAAAAAACAAATAAAAAGAAAGAGACAAACAAATTTCATATTTCTAAAGTAGAATTAAGGTGTTGTAATACCAGAATGTTTACGTCGTACGGCATTTCATACAAACTTTCAAGCCCTTTCGAAATGAATGAACCGATTCATACGCATAAGCAGGATACAAAGGTCTAAAAAGTTAGTAGAAATATTTTCGAAAAATAGTGTTACAGCCAATTAGACCGCTTTTAAATTTTCCATATAAACAGAGATTTCCTGTTATCTTTTTTTAAATAAGACATTTCAAAAATCTTCTTAACGGCTTGAAAGTTTGTATGAAATGCCGTACGACGTAAACGCTCTACGTAGGATACCTACACTTCCGACCAACCTAACCATATTATTGGTCCCTCCATTTTGACGCAAAATGGCTCTCGATTTTGTTATTAGTTATTTAACAAAATCCTTGGCTTGTACCAAGGATTTTGTTAAATAACTAAGTACACAGTGAGGTAGCTAAAATGATTGCATAGGTAGCAAATTAGATTTATAGTATTAAACTTTTTTAATGGCTGATTTGAAAAGTCTTGGTCCCTCCATCTTGACGGTAATCCTATTTGACCTTCACGATCCAGTTACTAAGTAACACGATATCCCTTTTTACCCGACTACGTCGAAGCAAAAGGAGGGTTCTGATTTTGACCGGTATGTATGTGTGTAAGTATGTATGTATGTTCATCTGTTCCGTCATAACTTCTAAACTGCTAGTCATAATTAAACAAGTGAGGTATCGTTCGAAGCGTCTTGATCGTCCGCTGGTCCGCTGGTCCGCTGGTCCGCTATGTGGGCATTAAATTGAATATGGCGCCCTCTAGCGGACATAAAGTCATGATACAAAAAAATAATAATAATAATCTGCCGTGTTGGTTTAATTAGCACATTTCAAAAATATAAATATTACTGAAATAAGCCCCAAAATAATTAAATACAAATAAGTTTAAAAACTAAAACCCGACTACTGAAAAGGATTTTTTTTTTTTTTGCGGATGGGAAATCATCAAATGACTCCTCCTGCTCTGGGTGGAGCGGAAGGGAGTGTCAGACTCTTACTGACTAAAACCCACCCGTGTTCCTTCCTTAGCCCTTTATGTTCCGGGCCAGCGGTAACCCTTTCGGACAATCCCGCTGACCCGGCAGGCTTCGGCCCTAAGGGGTGGGTCCTCGATGCTGACATCTCTTTGAGGCGCGCGTGGAACACGTACGCGCCGTCCGGCACGGGCCTGGTCCTGATCGGACGGTGAGCTACCCATTACTCTCCGCCCGCAGGCCCGCGCCTAAGGTGGCCGGGAGTCGTCACGCGGCTCCCGACGCCTGGGGCGTCCCCCGCGGCGGCTGAGACGGGAGGCTCTCTCCCTGAACCGTCCCGCCACCTCCTTCGCTAGCATGACTGCTTCGCAGAAGGAGGTGACTGCCTCCCACTCCCTCTCGCCCCGGACCATGGCTTGCACCAGGGCCGGACGCGAGAGGTCGCCGTCGCTGCCGATCGCCTCTACGAGGACACGGCGGTGCTCCGCCCAAGCGGGGCAGACCTCCACCGTGTGCTCCACCGTGTCCTCTGGGCGATCCTGGCAATGGGGACACCCGGGCGTTTCTTCCCGCCTACTGAAAAGGATGAAACAAGAAAGTACCTTACCGTGGTCCATGCTACCATAGCTTATAATATGTTAGTACAGCGGGATACGACCACGGAAAGGTACTTTCTTGTTCCATCGTTTTCAGTAGTCGAGTTTTAGTTTTTAAAGTTTTTTTTTTACAATGACTGATTGTCAGACTTTTGGGCTAAATTACGACAACATGTAAACAATAAGCGGTTTATTTATAAACGTCGATTAATTAAGTTAAAATATGTTTAAATGTCAAAAAAATATGGTTGAACAGTCGCTCATGATTACTTAATTAAGCCACGTTTATAAATAAAGGCGTTAGTAAGTAAATTAAGTTATACAACCCAAATTCTAGTGCTAGTTTACGCAAACATATTGCACTAAAACCGGTTTCAACCGGTAACAAACCGCTTATAACCAGTGTAACAAACCGCTTATAACCAGTGTAATTGAGCTTATCTCTAGATAAGAGGTATTAACGTTCAGACAAGATCTACTAACATCGTTGAGTTAGAACGTCTGGAAGAGACATTTTAGATTTTGGGGAATTATATCACGTTTTGGAGTTATGTAATGGGGAACTAGATTGGAATATTTCCAAGATCTGGGGGCCTAAAAAGGCCACTTTGGCAGGCTCATACAAGGATAACATTATGAATCACAATGGACAGTTAACTGTTAAGTTCCCATTGGTGAATGATTTTTCCGTTATTTTTTTTTGTCTGTACAATCCAATCCAGATCCAATCTCAATCTCTTTGATTATACCTACGTTGTGCAGCGAAAAAAATAAAACCACGGACTGTCGTCGCCATAATATTATGATTCATAATGTTATTCTTTTATGATTCTGCCAAGGTGGCCTTTTTAGGCCCCCTGTTTATTGCCTAAGTGGAAAGCCAAAATATAGCCATGACGTCCTGGATTCGATTCCCAGGTCGGGAACCGTGTTTTGGGTTTTTCATCAGGAATTTATCAGTAGCGGCCCAGAGTCTAGATTTGTGGGGTAATCCTCGAAACGCACCAACTTTGAAACGCACCAAAAGTATTCATCGAAAAAAAAAAAAAAAAAAAAATATTATAATTTTATTCCTTGAAATGCATCAACGATGAAACATAGAGAAGAGCATGAAGGATTCGTGATAAATTATATCGATAGACGTTTCATTTGGTGCGTTACAAAGTTGGTGCGTTTCGGGGAATACCCCGGATTTGTGCCCGGTTGATGACAATAGGAAAACTGAAAAAACAAAACTGGAAAACTGGAAAATGGTAATAAAAAATATAACTGGCGATAGCGATAAGTATATATAGTACTGTAAGTTACTCCTGCCTAAACTTTCGAAAAACCGGCATGGTGATATGTTACCTTATATAAGTGCAGCCTACAAGGTGGCAACGTAAATTTATTTATTTATCCATTTATTTCAGGCATCAAGGCCCATATAAACACATACAATAAAATATTAATATAACTTAAAATTACTATATGTATACATACAATATTATAAAACTAACAACTAAAAACTAACGCGCACGAAGTGTCGGCGTCATGTTTCGCTGACTGGTGTCATGTAGCCGGCCACGAAACCGGTGGTACACAACACCCTTCGGCCAGAACTCTTCCTTGAGGAACGTCTCGAGATGATGTGTCGGAACACGCACCACGAACGACTTGAAGTTCGTGTTGTGACGCGACTCCAACGTCTGGACCCTCAAAGTCCAGTTGGTCTTGACACGCCAGGGGTCCCCGAACTCGCGTGCCCAATCAGCCAGCGCAATTTTTATGTTATGTATTTTTGTGGCCATCACCATAATAAATTGTGCCCACTGCTGGAACACAGGCCTCCTCTCAGTGAGAGGACTGGCTTAAATCCACCACGCGGGCCCAGTGCGGGTTGGTAGGTACATGTCACATGTCTTTGATTTTTTGGACCTAGGACATGTCGGTTTCCTCACAATGTTTCCCTTCACCGTTTTATAAGCAGTGGTGATGAATGAAAATCAAACTGGTTCCTAATTTAAATTTATATTTTTAATTTTTTTATGACATTGCTTTTTACAATCTGTGACTACAGTAACTCACACACTAGTTAAAATTCTAGGAAAATCATCTACTTTTACAATATTTGTAAATAATTTGTAAGTATGTGAGCACCATGTAGCTATCACATAATAATAATTGATTTACCTGTCATTGCTTCATTTTTAATTATTTTTACTTTTTGTGGTAGACTAATTTTATTCTAGGTGCATCGTCTTCACATATAATTATAATAAGTATACTAAACCTTGTAAAACATTTTAAAAGAGTAACGGTGGAGTTTCTTGCCCATTCTTCTCCATACGAAAACTACGTTTTGAAATGGGCGACTAGAATCATTTCAATTTTTTTTTTGTAATTTTACGTTCAAAAGTGCCTTTAATGTGCCTACTTGAAATAAATTATTTGACTTTGAAATAATTTACACAAAGTAAAGTGCCTACTTGGGTTTGAACCCCGACCCACTGCTCTACCGAACTCGCGTATTCAAAAACAAATTATTTCCAGTTTCCCTTCCAGTCATCCAGAATATCAATGTAACTAAGTTTATGTAAGTTCCTGGTTTGATTAAACCGTCGGTACATGGCCCCAGAAGCTTCAACAGCCACCTTTTCGTCAAAGGAAATCCCCCAGCTTCCGCGTCGCTATTTTTATTCAAGTGTTGAATAAACTTGGTTTATTTGTTTTTCCTTGTAAATGTTTTATCTTTGGAAACCTGTACGGATTACGGTATAGTTTATGTGTTATGAGTTTTCGAGCAACGAAAGAAGTTAAAAACCGGTGAAGTGCGAGTCGGACTCGTGCACCGAGGGTGTCGTACAAATTTGTAGGTATGTAAATAGTTTATCAAGGGAATCCTGTCTCGAATAATTTTCACGTTTTTTTTTAGTAATGTAACAGCAACGGTTTTCTGATTTTTTTTTTGTGCTACATGACATTATTTCTTGCCAATTTTCATGATTCTAGGTCAACGGGAAGTACCCTATAGTTTTTGATGCCCAGCTTCAAGGGAATGTAGGGCTGAGTATATATTTTTAATTTCAACCCGATACTCGCACGCGTTCTCGGGATAAAGGGTCTTGACGGGCAGACAGACAGACAACAGAGTGATCCTTTAAGGGTTCCGTTTTCTCCCTTTGAGGTACGGAACCCTAAAAAATTTTTTTTTTTTTTATTGGTAGACCTTGACACTGTATGAGGTAATAATGGTTTTATAATGAACATAAGAAAGATAAAAAATGGTTTATTCTGCACAAAAAAAAAACACATTAAAAAAAAAGACATAAAATACTATTATTACTTATAATTATTATTATACTTATATATTATTATTACTTGAAATCATTGCATAAAATATACATAATTTGTAGCCAAAAGCAACGTATTCAACCAATTAATGTTTGACAATTTTGTCCATAGCTTGATGTCAGGGCTAGGGACCAAAGACAATAATCATTGCGTAAATGTTACGATACTGGCAACAAACAAAAATTCAAAACAAATAAAGATGCTGAATGCAGAGTGAAAAAATAACAACTTTTGCAACAAACAACAATAACAAGGACAATTTAAGCCTTATAGCGGCTTAATTGTCCTTGATATTGTACAGCGCGGTGCGGGAGGGGTGTGGTAACGTGATGCGAGAGTTCAGGGATTCGTCATCTTGTGACAACTATCACCCCTCCCGCACCGCGCTGTACAATATCAAGGACAATTAAGCCGCTATACGGCAGCCACCTCAGACAACGTCACAGATATGCACAACATCGCTCGCCAAACATTTATTTAGAACACTTTCACACTTTGCTATACTATATATTATTTAAAACCGTTGGACTACAAATGTACAAAAATAGCCCAGAATACCGAAGCATACAAATATACAATAAATTACCTGAAAATATACGGTCCACAGAAACAACATGTGTATTTAAAGCTAGGTTAAAGGCATTGCTCTTAAAAAAATGTTACTACATTATCCAAGAATTTATGGAATATAAAATGTTAAAATATATATCTGTGTGTAAATTTATAATTGTATATTGTGTGATATATTATAATTTTAGCATTGCAAACGTTTAATACTACTTAATAATAATACTAATACTCATTACAATATTATTAATTTTAAGTAATCTTGCTGCGCCCTGACAGGGTCAAGTACTGACCAGTTTAAGCCTAGCGTATAACTATGTATGTGTACATTGTGCAATAAATAAATAAATGTATGGCGAGCGATATTGTTGTGGTATAAACTATATGCTATTATATAATAGCGTAGTCTGAAATGAGCTTTAAGCGGTCGACCTATACATATTACTCTTCTGGAACTAATTCATTCTGTAACCTTTGTAAACAAAACAAATTATCATGATCACAGTAAGCAAAATATTTCACGAATGCAATTTGCTATGTGAAGGAGGAAGTTTAATCTCGCGAAGTGTGATTGAAAAGTATAAACTAATAAAATTGGAGTCGGTACATTAAGTGAATTTCCACATAAATCTTGTACGTCACTGCTGTTCGAGCTCCTGGTTACTTCAAGCTATAAATATTTCGGATACGGGAATTGCTTCTCGATATTTTAGGCACATGTAAGCTGGCTGTGAACTCGCATGGAAATATTGGGTAATTTTATGTTAGCAAAGTTGTCACGGGTATTAAAAAGCGCTAATCCAATTTTTTTTTTTTTGACAGATCTCGCCGGTAACCGTAAGTCCAGGGATGTGTGGCCAGTTTCGGATTTCATCTCGATGGGTCTCATAAACGCAAATAATGTCGCATTGAGTTTTGCAGTCGACATCCTAACTACCTATCCGGTTCCATAAAGGGATGTATATGCGAAAGTAGTTGTTTGTTACCTTTTCACGCCTAAACCACTGAACCGATCATCCTGAAATTTTGCATATACGTTGTTAGGTGTACTGAAACGGACATAACACCTTTCATCCCGAAAAAAAGTGCTGTTCCCGAGGAAAACAACAATTACGTTATTATGATAATAGTAGGCGCCACGCGTCTTTCGAATCATGATTGAATTATTATTAAATTAATAATTAATTTAATTATTTTTCAGAAATAATTTTTATAAGTGGACTTTGGACTGCCTTCGTGATTAAAGGATTAGCCAATCAGCGTGGATAACTCGCTGACTGTCCTGGGTGCGCCAGACGTATAGTGGTTCTGTAGATACGTCGCTCGGGGAGGCTCCTTTCATGCACCATTTTTTTTCGAGAAATAATGAATGAAAGAATAATAATTAGGTATTTATTTGGCAACAGATCGTAAGACACGAGTTACAAATAAAAACGTAATTGAAATAATGTTTTAACAGTTGGTGTGTGACTCACGGCTGTACCAAAAATGTTAATTTCAGGTTTAAGGGGGAAGCGCTAATTCAAATTTTCTTACGTTTTTTGCAATTTGCTGGTCAGTAATAAGCTGTACGTTGATAAAAATATGATTCGCGACCGTAACAAATATGTATTTACAGAATTATAATCATTAAAATCTGTAATTTAATAAGTACAACTCGTTAAGTTAGTATAATCCTAAAATGTCAAGATTTGATGAAGTATCATTCAGTAGGATTACTTGGTCTTAGAGAGTTGTGTTGATGACTTTAATCTTTTCTTTGATCTCTAGGACGAAGCAATAACATTTAATAATAATTAATAATAATAATTAAACAACAACAATTTAATAATTATTAACATTTAATAATAATTAAATGTTATTGTTTGTCCGTAAATCTATTACCGATCCTGGCGGTGGGTGGTGGGATTTTAATATTATCTTTTATTCCGTTATCACTGGGCATTGATTAAAAAACCGGGTAAGTTCGAGTAGAACTCGCGCCTTCATATTCTGCGCTAAATTGAGCCGATATTGCAGATTGCCTCTTGACCTGACGTTACGATGACCGTTGAAAGTCAAACTCAAAGCATTTATTTCAATTAAAACGATTACACGCACTTTTGAATTGTTAAATCATACTAAGTTGCTGAAATAGATTATTTTTAAAGAAATCTCTCTTGTTTTTTTTTCCCGTGCCTTAGTTTTTAATACTGCTTTTTAGGGTTCCGTACCCAAAGGGTAAAAACCGGACCCTATTACTAAGACTTCGCTGTCTGTCCGTCTGTCCGTCTGTCCGTCTGTCTGTCTGTCTGTCACCAGGCTGTATCTCAAGAACCGCGATAGCTAGACAGTTGAAATTTTCACAGATGATGTATTTCTGTTGCCGCTATAACAACAAATACTAAAAACAAAATAAAATAAATATTTAAGGGGGGCTCCCATACAACAAACGCGATTTTTTTGCTCTTTTTTGCTCGATATCAAAAATGGCAACAGGTAGGCACTTGAAATATTCACAAAATACTCAATTGTATTTTAACTTTAATAATAAATAATAAAATTAAAATAAAATAAATATTTAAGGGGGGCTACCATACAACAAACATGTTTTTTTCGGCGTTTTGCCTTGTGGTACGGAACCCTTCGTGTGCGTGTCCGACTCGCACTTGGCCAGTTTTTAATTATTTGTGCGCGTCCGAAATTACGATGTTGGCCCCGTGGAGAAACTTGTTCAGTTTGATGATAATTATGTTACCCTTACCACACTCTTAAGAGAAAATGTGGTCGGAGAGACTTTTTGAAAAAGCCTAAGTAAAAAGGCATAATTCGAGGTTTGGCTCTCGCCTATTTCCTCCTCCAATATTGGACCAATTTAAAAGATATTTCATAAACAGATGACAGCGGCAATTTTGAGAATTTTTTGAGGGTTCTAGTGCTTATAAAAATAATGTATCATCAAAAAGGAAAACATAGAGACACAGTATTATATCTTTCTTATTCTGTTTATGATATATCTTTAAAATTGGTCCAATATTGGAGGAGAAAATAGGCGAGAGCCAAACCTCGAATTATGACTTTTTACTTAGGCTTTTTCAAAAGTCACTTCGATCGCATTTCCTCTTAAATATGACAACACATTCATTTCTGATACACACTGTATTTGTCTTTCTTAGAAAAAATGGCTAATTATTAAAAAAAAACAGCTCCCTCCAAACAGTTCATGCTTTGTAGCTCCACGGAACCCAGTTACGGGTTAACTCTCAAGAAAAGTTAGCGAAAACCTTAGCGTTCATAAGTCAGCGTCCGTATTGGAACTTAAGACTTATGCCGTTTTGCCCCAACTAATATATTCACCGGAGCGATTTACTACTTATCCGTATAGTATTTTGCTTGTTTGACGGGTAGAATTTCAGGTAGGTTTTTGGATGGACTGGAGTTTATGTAATGGGTACCTAGGAGCCCTCTGGGCGTTCAATAAAATACATTGCCGGGAGGTTAGACTTTACAACATGACATGAGCTTGTCTCATGTAGCTCGTGCCGGCACGAGATAGAATAAATTGAGAAAAGCCTAGTGGTAAAATAAAAATAGAAGTTGACGTGCTTTTAAAACGGCAAACAGGCACGACACGCGATATAATCGCGCGTGACACAAAAGAACCGCTCGCTGCGCGACTTGATGTGCTTGCGGTGGCTTTGTGTCGCGCGCGATTTTAAAGCGTGCCGCGCCTGTTTGATGGAGCCTTTTAAAAGGAAAAGGTTCACAATTTGACCCGTTTTTATTTACATAACTGGTGAATTCTGAGTGTACTTTCAAAATTTATTTATTTACACTTTATTCTACACCACAAAAATGTATAACATAAACATTATCTAGATCAAACATTACAAAATCTATGTAAATAGAATTCAAAGCCCTGACTGACTGATATATCAGCGCACAGGCTAAGCCGCTGGTCCTAGAAGCATGAAATTTGGAGGGTGTGTTATTTGTGAAGAGTAGGCATCCACTAAGAAAAGGTTTTTCGAAATTCCACCCCTAAGAGGGTGAATGGGGGGAGGGTGAAATTTCACGCGGACGAAGTCGCGGGCAGAAGCTAGTATACAATGTGCGGCCTTATCACTTTCCTTTATTCAAATTAGGCTGAGAATTAGCACTTTTCGGACATCAAAATAACCTAAGACAGTGCCCCAACACGCTCGCCCTTCACCACTAGGTATCTAGTGCTTCCGTCTGGAAAGAAGAAGTGGCGCAACAAACTCCCAAGCGGCACAGCTGTCTGTTCAGTCAGAAAAACTTGAATCTATACAATAGTAGGTCATCATCTGTCTAGCCTTTTCCCAACTATGTGGGGGTCAGATCGGGGTTTATACAATAGTTATGTGCTGATGGTGGTCACACACTCCCCAACCTCCCTCCATGGAGGTCGGGTGCCTATTGAAGGCTTCCCCCCGACAACAAAAAATAAATAAATAGAAAGGTATGCAAAGTAATTAACATTACAAGACTCAGGACATGAAATAAAATGATTTGCATATGTCAGCTAGCCTTTATACCCCTGCCCACATCTTATGGAGTGTAGGCGTGAAGTTGTGTTTTATGATTAAACAAAGTAACAGTAAAGTAGACCAGTAGGATGTCCAATATGTTCAGCACTAAAGTGACACAGGACTGACCTTAGAAGATAAAGTAAATACAGGACGGTTATGATGCTTTTGAAGTCCGAACTCACACGATACCTTACTCCTCGTTTTATCAAAATTGTATATTGTAGTAATTATTCTTTATAAACCAATTTTAGGAAGTAAATTACAAAAGGATCTAGAGGCTCTAGAAAAGGATGCCTGAAAGGATTTGGGGGAGGTTTTTATTAAACCTTTGTATCCTGCTTATGCGTAATATACGAAGTTTCATTAAAATCGGTTCATTCATTTCGAAAACTAAGGGTTTGAAAGTTTGTATGAAATGCCATAAAATATGGAGCAAACGTTCTTAAGTAAAATAAAAATACCATGATACGATCGCGGTTCTTGCCCGTGGTCCCCCTGTCTAGACCCCCTTGGGGTACCACGAACAAATATTTTTGCCCGTGGAACCCCCTGAATAAAAATCTATATATTTTTATTGCCCGTGACATTTTAGATTTTGGGGAATTATATCACGTTTTGGAGTTATGTAATGGGGAACTAGATTGGAATATTTCCAAGATCTGGGGGCCTAAAAAGGCCACTTTGGCAGGCTCATACAAGGATAACATTATGAATCACAATGGACAGTTAACTGTTAAGTTCCCATTGGTGAATGATTTTTCCGTTATTTTTTTTTGTCTGTGCAATCCAATCCAGATCCAATCTCAATCTCTTTGATTATACCTACGTTGTGCAGCGAAAAAAATAAAACCACGGACTGTCGTCGCCATAATATTATGATTCATAATGTTATTCTTTTATGATTCTGCCAAGGTGGCCTTTTTAGGCCCCCTGTTTATTGCCTAAGTGGAAAGCCAAAATATAGCCATGACGTCCTGGATTCGATTCCCAGGTCGGGAACCGTGTTTTGGGTTTTTCATCAGGAATTTATCAGTAGCGGCCCAGAGTCTAGATTTGTGGGGTAATCCTCGAAACGCACCAACTTTGAAACGCACCAAAAGTATTCATCGAAAAAAAAAAATTAATAAAAATATTATAATTTTATTCCTTGAAATGCATCAACGATGAAACATAGAGAAGAGCATGAAGGATTCGTGATAAATTATATCGATAGACGTTTCATTTGGTGCGTTACAAAGTTGGTGCGTTTCGGGGAATACCCCGGATTTGTGCCCGGTTGATGACAATAGGAAAACTGAAAAAACAAAACTGGAAAACTGGAAAATGGTAATAAAAAATATAACTGGCGATAGCGATAAGTATATATAGTACTGTAAGTTACTCCTGCCTAAACTTTCGAAAAACCGGCATGGTGATATGTTACCTTATATAAGTGCAGCCTACAAGGTGGCAACGTAAATTTATTTATTTATCCATTTATTTCAGGCATCAAGGCCCATATAAACACATACAATAAAATATTAATATAACTTAAAATTACTATATGTATACATACAATATTATAAAACTAACAACTAAAAACTAACGCGCACGAAGTGTCGGCGTCATGTTTCGCTGACTGGTGTCATGTAGCCGGCCACGAAACCGGTGGTACACAACACCCTTCGGCCAGAACTCTTCCTTGAGGAACGTCTCGAGATGATGTGTCGGAACACGCACCACGAACGACTTGAAGTTCGTGTTGTGACACGACTCCAACGTCTGGACCCTCAAAGTCCAGTTGGTCTTGACACGCCAGGGGTCCCCGAACTCGCGTGCCCAATCAGCCAGCGCAATTTTTATGTTATGTATTTTTGTGGCCATCACCATAATAAATTGTGCCCACTGCTGGAACACAGGCCTCCTCTCAGTGAGAGGACTGGCTTAAATCCACCACGCGGGCCCAGTGCGGGTTGGTAGGTACATGTCACATGTCTTTGATTTTTTGGACCTAGGACATGTCGGTTTCCTCACAATGTTTCCCTTCACCGTTTTATAAGCAGTGGTGATGAATGAAAATCAAACTGGTTCCTAATTTAAATTTATATTTTTAATTTTTTTATGACATTGCTTTTTACAATCTGTGACTACAGTAACTCACACACTAGTTAAAATTCTAGGAAAATCATCTACTTTTACAATATTTGTAAATAATTTGTAAGTATGTGAGCACCATGTATCTATCACATAATAATAATTGATTTACCTGTCATTGCTTCATTTTTAATTATTTTTACTTTTTGTGGTAGACTAATTTTATTCTAGGTGCATCGTCTTCACATATAATTATAATAAGTATACTAAACCTTGTAAAACATTTTAAAAGAGTAACGGTGGAGTTTCTTGCCCATTCTTCTCCATACGAAAACTACGTTTATTCAAGTGTTGAATAAACTTGGTTTATTTGTTTTTCCTTGTAAATGTTTTATCTTTGGAAACCTGTACGGATTACGGTATAGTTTATGTGTTATGAGTTTTCGAGCAACGAAAGAAGTTAAAAACCGGTGAAGTGCGAGTCGGACTCGTGCACCGAGGGTGTCGTACAAATTTGTAGGTATGTAAATAGTTTATCAAGGGAATCCTGTCTCGAATAATTTTCACGTTTTTTTTTAGTAATGTAACAGCAACGGTTTTCTGATTTTTTTTTTTGTGCTACATGACATTATTTCTTGCCAATTTTCATGATTCTAGGTCAACGGGAAGTACCCTATAGTTTTTGATGCCCAGCTTCAAGGGAATGTAGGGCTGAGTATATATTTTTAATTTCAACCCGATACTCGCACGCGTTCTCGGGATAAAGGGTCTTGACGGGCAGACAGACAGACAACAGAGTGATCCTTTAAGGGTTCCGTTTTCTCCCTTTGAGGTACGGAACCCTAAAAAATATTTTTTTTTTTTATTGGTAGACCTTGACACTGTATGAGGTAATAATGGTTTTATAATGAACATAAGAAAGATAAAAAATGGTTTATTCTGCACAAAAAAAAAACACATTAAAAAAAAAGACATAAAATACTATTATTACTTATAATTATTATTATACTTATATATTATTATTACTTGAAATCATTGCATAAAATATACATAATTTGTAGCCAAAAGCAACGTATTCAACCAATTAATGTTTGACAATTTTGTCCATAGCTTGATGTCAGGGCTAGGGACCAAAGACAATAATCATTGCGTAAATGTTACGATACTGGCAACAAACAAAAATTCAAAACAAATAAAGATGCTGAATGCAGAGTGAAAAAATAACAACTTTTGCAACAAACAACAATAACAAGGACAATTTAAGCCTTATAGCGGCTTAATTGTCCTTGATATTGTACAGCGCGGTGCGGGAGGGGTGTGGTAACGTGATGCGAGAGTTCAGGGATTCGTCATCTTGTGACAACTATCACCCCTCCCGCACCGCGCTGTACAATATCAAGGACAATTAAGCCGCTATACGGCAGCCACCTCAGACAACGTCACAGATATGCACAACATCGCTCGCCAAACATTTATTTAGAACACTTTCACACTTTGCTATACTATATATTATTTAAAACCGTTGGACTACAAATGTACAAAAATAGCCCAGAATACCGAAGCATACAAATATACAATAAATTACCTGAAAATATACGGTCCACAGAAACAACATGTGTATTTAAAGCTAGGTTAAAGGCATTGCTCTTAAAAAAATGTTACTACATTATCCAAGAATTTATGGAATATAAAATGTTAAAATATATATCTGTGTGTAAATTTATAATTGTATATTGTGTGATATATTATAATTTTAGCATTGCAAACGTTTAATACTACTTAATAATAATACTAATACTCATTACAATATTATTAATTTTAAGTAATCTTGCTGCGCCCTGACAGGGTCAAGTACTGACCAGTTTAAGCCTAGCGTATAACTATGTATGTGTACATTGTGCAATAAATAAATAAATGTATGGCGAGCGATATTGTTGTGGTATAAACTATATGCTATTATATAATAGCGTAGTCTGAAATGAGCTTTAAGCGGTCGACCTATACATATTACTCTTCTGGAACTAATTCATTCTGTAACCTTTGTAAACAAAACAAATTATCATGATCACAGTAAGCAAAATATTTCACGAATGCAATTTGCTATGTGAAGGAGGAAGTTTAATCTCGCGAAGTGTGATTGAAAAGTATAAACTAATAAAATTGGAGTCGGTACATTAAGTGAATTTCCACATAAATCTTGTACGTCACTGCTGTTCGAGCTCCTGGTTACTTCAAGCTATAAATATTTCGGATACGGGAATTGCTTCTCGATATTTTAGGCACATGTAAGCTGGCTGTGAACTCGCATGGAAATATTGGGTAATTTTATGTTAGCAAAGTTGTCACGGGTATTAAAAAGCGCTATGCCAATTTTTTTTTTTTTGACAGATCTCGCCGGTAACCGTAAGTCCAGGGATGTGTGGCCAGTTTCGGATTTCATCTCGATGGGTCTCATAAACGCAAATAATGTCGCATTGAGTTTTGCAGTCGACATCCTAACTACCTATCCGGTTCCATAAAGGGATGTATATGCGAAAGTAGTTGTTTGTTACCTTTTCACGCCTAAACCACTGAACCGATCATCCTGAAATTTTGCATATACGTTGTTAGGTGTACTGAAACGGACATAACACCTTTCATCCCGAAAAAAAGTGCTGTTCCCGAGGAAAACAACAATTACGTTATTATGATAATAGTAGGCGCCACGCGTCTTTCGAATCATGATTGAATTATTATTAAATTAATAATTAATTTAATTATTTTTCAGAAATAATTTTTATAAGTGGACTTTGGACTGCCTTCGTGATTAAAGGATTAGCCAATCAGCGTGGATAACTCGCTGACTGTCCTGGGTGCGCCAGACGTATAGTGGTTCTGTAGATACGTCGCTCGGGGAGGCTCCTTTCATGCACCATTTTTTTTCGAGAAATAATGAATGAAAGAATAATAATTAGGTATTTATTTGGCAACAGATCGTAAGACACGAGTTACAAATAAAAACGTAATTGAAATAATGTTTTAACAGTTGGTGTGTGACTCACGGCTGTACCAAAAATGTTAATTTCAGGTTTAAGGGGGAAGCGCTAATTCAAATTTTCTTACGTTTTTTGCAATTTGCTGGTCAGTAATAAGCTGTACGTTGATAAAAATATGATTCGCGACCGTAACAAATATGTATTTACAGAATTATAATCATTAAAATCTGTAATTTAATAAGTACAACTCGTTAAGTTAGTATAATCCTAAAATGTCAAGATTTGATGAAGTATCATTCAGTAGGATTACTTGGTCTTAGAGAGTTGTGTTGATGACTTTAATCTTTTCTTTGATCTCTAGGACGAAGCAATAACATTTAATAATAATTAATAATAATAATTAAACAACAACAATTTAATAATTATTAACATTTAATAATAATTAAATGTTATTGTTTGTCCGTAAATCTATTACCGATCCTGGCGGTGGGTGGTGGGATTTTAATATTATCTTTTATTCCGTTATCACTGGGCATTGATTAAAAAACCGGGTAAGTTCGAGTAGAACTCGCGCCTTCATATTCTGCGCTAAATTGAGCCGATATTGCAGATTGCCTCTTGACCTGACGTTACGATGACCGTTGAAAGTCAAACTCAAAGCATTTATTTCAATTAAAACGATTACACGCACTTTTGAATTGTTAAATCATACTAAGTTGCTGAAATAGATTATTTTTAAAGAAATCTCTCTTGTTTTTTTTTCCCGTGCCTTAGTTTTTAATACTGCTTTTTAGGGTTCCGTACCCAAAGGGTAAAAACCGGACCCTATTACTAAGACTTCGCTGTCTGTCCGTCTGTCCGTCTGTCCGTCTGTCCGTCTGTCTGTCTGTCTGTCACCAGGCTGTATCTCAAGAACCGCGATAGCTAGACAGTTGAAATTTTCACAGATGATGTATTTCTGTTGCCGCTATAACAACAAATACTAAAAACAAAATAAAATAAATATTTAAGGGGGGCTCCCATACAACAAACGCGATTTTTTTGCTCTTTTTTGCTCGATATCAAAAATGGCAACAGGTAGGCACTTGAAATATTCACAAAATACTCAATTGTATTTTAACTTTAATAATAAATAATAAAATTAAAATAAAATAAATATTTAAGGGGGGCTACCATACAACAAACATGTTTTTTTCGGCGTTTTGCCTTGTGGTACGGAACCCTTCGTGTGCGTGTCCGACTCGCACTTGGCCAGTTTTTAATTATTTGTGCGCGTCCGAAATTACGATGTTGGCCCCGTGGAGAAACTTGTTCAGTTTGATGATAATTATGTTACCCTTACCACACTCTTAAGAGAAAATGTGGTCGGAGAGACTTTTTGAAAAAGCCTAAGTAAAAAGGCATAATTCGAGGTTTGGCTCTCGCCTATTTCCTCCTCCAATATTGGACCAATTTAAAAGATATTTCATAAACAGATGACAGCGGCAATTTTGAGAATTTTTTGAGGGTTCTAGTGCTTATAAAAATAATGTATCATCAAAAAGGAAAACATAGAGACACAGTATTATATCTTTCTTATTCTGTTTATGATATATCTTTAAAATTGGTCCAATATTGGAGGAGAAAATAGGCGAGAGCCAAACCTCGAATTATGACTTTTTACTTAGGCTTTTTCAAAAGTCACTTCGATCGCATTTCCTCTTAAATATGACAACACATTCATTTCTGATACACACTGTATTTGTCTTTCTTAGAAAAAATGGCTAATTATTAAAAAAAAACAGCTCCCTCCAAACAGTTCATGCTTTGTAGCTCCACGGAACCCAGTTACGGGTTAACTCTCAAGAAAAGTTAGCGAAAACCTTAGCGTTCATAAGTCAGCGTCCGTATTGGAACTTAAGACTTATGCCGTTTTGCCCCAACTAATATATTCACCGGAGCGATTTACTACTTATCCGTATAGTATTTTGCTTGTTTGACGGGTAGAATTTCAGGTAGGTTTTTGGATGGACTGGAGTTTATGTAATGGGTACCTAGGAGCCCTCTGGGCGTTCAATAAAATACATTGCCGGGAGGTTAGTCTTTACAACATGACATGAGCTTGTCTCATGTAGCTCGTGCCGGCACGAGATAGAATAAATTGAGAAAAGCCTAGTGGTAAAATAAAAATAGAAGTTGACGTGCTTTTAAAACGGCAAACAGGCACGACACGCGATATAATCGCGCGTGACACAAAAGAACCGCTCGCTGCGCGACTTGATGTGCTTGCGGTGGCTTTGTGTCGCGCGCGATTTTAAAGCGTGCCGCGCCTGTTTGATGGAGCCTTTTAAAAGGAAAAGGTTCACAATTTGACCCGTTTTTATTTACATAACTGGTGAATTCTGAGTGTACTTTCAAAATTTATTTATTTACACTTTATTCTACACCACAAAAATGTATAACATAAACATTATCTAGATCAAACATTACAAAATCTATGTAAATAGAATTCAAAGCCCTGACTGACTGATATATCAGCGCACAGGCTAAGCCGCTGGTCCTAGAGGCATGAAATTTGGAGGGTGTGTTATTTGTGAAGAGTAGGCATCCACTAAGAAAAGGTTTTTCGAAATTCCACCCCTAAGAGGGTGAATGGGGGGAGGGTGAAATTTCACGCGGACGAAGTCGCGGGCAGAAGCTAGTATACAATGTGCGGCCTTATCACTTTCCTTTATTCAAATTAGGCTGAGAATTAGCACTTTTCGGACATCAAAATAACCTAAGACAGTGCCCCAACACGCTCGCCGTTCACCACTAGGTATCTAGTGCTTCCGTCTGGAAAGAAGAAGTGGCGCAACAAACTCCCAAGCGGCACAGCTGTCTGTTCAGTCAGAAAAACTTGAATCTATACAATAGTAGGTCATCATCTGTCTAGCCTTTTCCCAACTATGTGGGGGTCAGATCGGGGTTTATACAATAGTTATGTGCTGATGGTGGTCACACACTCCCCAACCTCCCTCCATGGAGGTCGGGTGCCTATTGAAGGCTTCCCCCCGACAACAAAAAATAAATAAATAGAAAGGTATGCAAAGTAATTAACATTACAAGACTCAGGACATGAAATAAAATGATTTGCATATGTCAGCTAGCCTTTATACCCCTGCCCACATCTTATGGAGTGTAGGCGTGAAGTTGTGTTTTATGATTAAACAAAGTAACAGTAAAGTAGACCAGTAGGATGTCCAATATGTTCAGCACTAAAGTGACACAGGACTGACCTTAGAAGATAAAGTAAATACAGGACGGTTATGATGCTTTTGAAGTCCGAACTCACACGATACCTTACTCCTCGTTTTATCAAAATTGTATATTGTAGTAATTATTCTTTATAAACCAATTTTAGGAAGTAAATTACAAAAGGATCTAGTGGCTCTAGAAAAGGATGCCTGAAAGGATTTGGGGGAGGTTTTTATTAAACCTTTGTATCCTGCTTATGCGTAATATACGAAGTTTCATTAAAATCGGTTCATTCATTTCGAAAACTAAGGGTTTGAAAGTTTGTATGAAATGCCATAAAATATGGAGCAAACGTTCTTAAGTAAAATAAAAATACCATGATACGATCGCGGTTCTTGCCCGTGGTCCCCCTGTCTAGACCCCCTTGGGGTACCACGAACAAATATTTTTGCCCGTGGAACCCCCTGAATAAAAATCTATATATTTTTATTGCCCGTGGTACCCCATCTCGGTCGAGGCCTACCTATACATATTTTTAGCACTACCTTCAAAATCTTTATTCAAACTAGGCTGAGAATCAGCACTTTTTAAAATTCTAAATTACTTGTTATGATAGTCCCTCATAACGCTTGCCTTTCACCATTTCCTAGAGCTTAAGTTGAGAAGAAAAAGTGTCGCATAAACTCCCCAGCTGAACTGCAAAAGCAAAATAAACTTTTAGGTTCCACCAAACTTACAAACCTCTATTTAAAAAAACTGGCCAAGTGCGAGTCGGACTCGCACACGAAGGGTTCCGTACCACAAGGAAAAAACGCTGAATAAAACTTGTTTGTTGTATGGGAGCCCTCCTTAAATATTTATTTTATTTGAATTTTATTATTTCTTATTAAAGTTAAAATACAACTGAGTATTTTGTGAATATTTCAAGTGCCTACCATTTTTGCTATCGAGCAAAAAAGGCCAAAAAAATCGCGCTTGTTGTATGGGAGCCCCCCTTAAATATTTATTTTATTTTGTTTTTAGTATTTGTTATTTCAGCGGCAACAGAAATACATAAGTTGTGAAAATGTCAACTGTCTAGCTATTGCGGTTCTTGAGAGACGGACAGACGGACAGACAGCGAAGTCTTAGTAATAGGGTTCCGTTTTTACCCTTTGGGTACGGAACCCTAAAAAATAAACATTTTATTAAATACTTTAGTTTTACTTCTTTGACATTTTTTGAGACCCTGAGGACCCGGACCTTTTGAAGGCGTCATCATAATCAGCCTATAATGTTCCCACTGCTGGGACACAGGCCTCCTCTCTGTGAGAAGCAGTGGGCTGTAATCCACCACGCGGGACCAGTTCGGGTTGATAGATGTCACATGTATTCGAATTTTTGGTTCTAGGATATGTCGGTTTCCTCAAGATGTTTTCCTTCACCGTTTTGAGAGTAGGTGATGAAATAATTTACACAAAGTAAATCGCCTGTCTGGGTTCGAACCTACGACCTACAACTCGTAAGTCGCGGCCGATACCACTGGAGGCGAACGAGGGGCCAAAAACTACTCGCAGAGGCCCGTTCGACGTTTTTAATGAAATGAGGTACCAACCGCATCATCAGCAATCATCTGCATAATCATTATGCAGATGATTATGCCGATGATTATGCAGTCGTCCTTGGGTGCACACCCAAGGTCGATTGCCGGTTGGTGAAGGACTATTGTAGGATATGGAAACAAAACATATTGAGGTATGGGTTTGGGTATCCCCCAATAATCTAATATGTATTCATTATAGCCATATTGGATTGGTTTCTTTGAACTACTGAACTATGTACAGTCACGAGCAATAATATGTCATCACTTGACAACTTTCAATTGCGATTTTTTCACGAAATAACTAATGCAACGTTGAAATACGACAGTTTATATAAACCTACGGGTTCCGAAAATACTATGTTCGTAATAATATAAAATTTCATTCTAAAATAAAGGAGAAAATCGCCTTTAAATAAAGCCAAGTGTATACATACTTATGCTCGTGACTGTACCCTGCCTGACCAATGTAATCAATCACACTAATGATCGTAAATCAATAGTTTTACGATCATTAAAATTCCTAATCAGCATCTTAACGAATAAGTTTCCACGTAAGGTTATCTACAGACTTTCAGTTCCACACACCTCTTAAAAAATACAAACTATAAATTCAACCAGCCCTTCTGAGTCCCAGAGAAAAAGCAAAACAAAAAAAAAAATATCTAACGAAAATCGTAAAATGAATTTCGTTCGAATGGAGCGTTATCGGACGGCCACAGCCGGCCGCGGAACGGAATGAAAATATAACATAACTAAAGTCAACAAAGCACAAAATTAGTTTTTATCCGAAAATAGTAAGAAAAAAATGGTGGCCACGAATGCTGTGACGATAGAAAATTGGACTCGAGTTAAGGTTGTGTGATTTGATGCCAACTATTTTTAAAAGAGTAACCGCAGAGGCTTTGCTTCAGGTTTTTGCATCAGGGATTTTGCAATGGGGGCCTGGAGAGTGGATTCCCCTGCCCGGTAATAACAAAAGAATAGCGCTATGAGATGTGTTCTAAGCATAACATCCTTTTAAAATATTTCAACGCGGCACGACAATTTAGCTTTTCACCTGCCAGCTGATTATTTTATTGTAGCACCTAAGGGTCTAATTCTTTGACATTAACTGGAGTTGCATCAAAGATCCCCGTCAACTCAATTTGACGTCGACACGAGAGCCCAGACTGAGGAATTACAGTTTAAAAGATTTTATTGCTACACGACCAACGATTTTTTGAGGTTCGACTTTGAAATAAAATAACTCTTGGCTTTATTTTACTACTTCTTAGTTATTTATAAACTTATTCACATATTTATTTACCTACTCATCATGGAACACATCCAGCGCATTCCACCAGCAGGGATCGAGGTCAAAAGCTAAAATACAGGTCAGTGTTAAAAAAAATGTGTGAAATAAACATAAAGCGTGTATCAGAAAGGGGTGGTCATATTTCAGGGTGTGATACAGATTATAGAGGTATGAGGAACAGGGTGTAAAGTTTACTACTCATACTCATACTCATACTACTTACTCATACTCTATAGAAAAGGGAGGAGCCTCCGACCAGACGGGTGTTGTATCTGGTGGATAATTACAGCCCAATGATTCATGTCGGGCCGTTGTGTCTATATTAGTTGCGTGGTAAACTCTGCTTTTATGTCTGTGTGGTGCCGGACTTAAAGAATAGCACCACCCCATACTTCCCGTGGGTGTCGTAAAAGGCGACTAAGGGGCGTACCGGAGAATGGGCAGCAGCGTTCTCTATGCATTCCACCATCATACCATACTGCGATCGCCAACCTGCCTGCCAAACGTGGCGATTATGGCAAACCCCCCCCCTTTTGGGGGAGGCCTATGTCCAGCAGTGGACGTCTTTCAGCTGAAATGATGAAACTCTGCTTGCGAGATGCAGGATTTTGCGTGACGTCAGTATGACACATTATTCGGATGTGGCGTTGTAGATACCGCTACAAGACTATCAAACTGAATAACTCTTTATGGGATCAACATCGTAATCGTGAAAAATACTCAAGTGTTCCATACAAAATTTCAATACCTACTTGACTCAAATGTTTGAGGACGGCTGATCATTTTTTCGCGATTACGATGTTAGTAGCATGGAGAAAAATGTTCATTGTGATGCCCTGTATCACACCAATTAAAAGTCAAACAAAGCTATAAAAATATATATAAGGTCCCATTAAAATAGATGGACAAACTTTTAGAAATCATTCAGACCACCAACCTAAGGACGATGGTAAAAAAATATATAAGAAAAACTCATAGATACTTACAAGCAAAATAATCAGCTAACGAAAATACACTAATGTGCCGGCAATTTATTATTTTAGGTCCAAATAAAATCACTTTAATCAGTGTTTTTTGTTTGCTTGGATATCTTTAGTTAGACGTACTGAGCGCTGTGTTAAAATTTGTCCATATATTTTAATGGGACCCTATTATGACGGTGAAGGTATAGTGTGTCTCGTTATTATTAGCCATATCTTAACTACGAGTTATTCCGACTGTGGGTGGACTATGTGGGTAGTGTTGGTTATTACGCAATAGAAAAACCGTTTGCAGTTCAAATCAGACTATAATTTCACGACCAACTTTATCACACTAGCAAATTACACACTGTAGGTAAACGATACAACCAGATACGGAACGCGGGACAGTTTCTGAGCACATGTTGTTCGTACGATGTCCAATGTCCAAGAGACCTCCACATCGTTCTGTCGAGCTGTCTGCGACCCCACGAACTTACGCTAGACTCTGTCAAGCGCCACCAGATGGCGCTGGCGTTCCGAATAGTCAAACGAATGACTCCGTCGAAGCGTTGTCGTCACAGCGCTTCAGCCTCGTTGTCAAGTCAGGTCCCGTACTAATGATTTCTTCGACATATATATTTTCAGTCAACCTGGGCCCATAATGTTAGTTATAAAAAAAAACTTAAAAAACTTTGATAATGATAAATGATTTTATTTTTGTAAGTCGGTTTGTACAAACACTTTTTCACGTCATTCACGTTTTTTTTAAAACTAGATGAGGTTGGCGTTTCCTATCTGACTACTCTGAGAAGAAAGGCCGAAACAAACTCAGAGGTCACAGTCTCTTTTAAAGTCCAGACATAATCTTGGTCAGGTTATATGAAGATTATGTAGATCGATGTTTGAGATGGTCTTTTGAGGAAAAAACCGCACAGACTGAGAGGACCTGTCCAGTCAGTGCACGCATTTGTCAGAAATCGTGCAGCCCTGCGGTGGCCCTGTGGTGCGCGTTCCGACGCATCATCTCGAGAAGTTCCTCAAAGAAGAGTTCTGGCCGAAGGGTGTTGTACCGCCGGTTTCGTGGCCGGCTACATGACACCAGTCAGCGAAACACGACGCAGACACTTCGTGTGCGTTAGTTTTTAGTTGTTAGTTTTTTAGCGTAAATATAATGTTGTATGTATTTATAGTATTTTTAAGTTATATTAATATTGTATTGTATGTGTTTATATGGGCCTTGATGCCTGAAATAAATGGATATATAAATAAATAAAATAAATAAACCCTAATCCTAACTTAAGGAGCTGAACGATTCGACGAACAATACCAAAGAAAGGACCAAAGAAGGGTAGGCAAAGAAGAAAGGACCAAAGAAGGGTAGGCAAAGAAGAAAGGACCAAAGAAGGGTAGGCAAAGAAGAAAGGACCAAAGAAGGGTAGGAACAATACCAAAGAAGGGTAGGCCACATAAATTACTCAACCTGCCAGACCATGAAAAAAAAACTAACAGAACAGAGACAATAATAAAGAAAATATTAAATTAATAAAATAACCCACATCGTCTATGTTAGTAGGTACAAAAATAAAAGTGGAAAATATATACTGTCGCATGATGCATTGCTGTTTCACAACAAAAATGAGGCATAGAAGAGTACTTATGTAAGCAAATTTTCCTGTGAAAATCTTCTACAGAGAAAAAATCAGAATTTGTGTTTATTTTAGGAGTTCAAGAGAATATTTATTTGTTTATAAAACACTTATTTCAGATTTAGGCCAAGGAAACATCAAGTTAATCTTATTATCCTATTACGATGCTACTTATAAGTTTGTTATTAAATTGAAGGAGCAGACTTCAGACATCTACTAACTTCCGCCCGCGGCTTCGCCCGCAAGGTATGTTGATAAAAACTATTCTATGTACTTCCCCGGGATGCAATCTATCTCTCTGCCAAATTTTATTGAAATCCGTTCAGTGGTTTAAGCGTAAAAGGTAACATACAGACAGACAGACAGAGTTACTTTCGAATTTATAATATTAGTATGGATAGTATGGATCTATACTAATAATAAAACTGAAGTTTGTCTGTGTTTTTGTTTGTTTGAACGCGCTAATCTCTGAAACTATACGTCGGAGTTGAAAAATATATATGCATTTGATAGGCTATAGGCTATTTCACATCATGCTAGAACCCTTAGGAGCTGAACAAAAACAGTAAAAGTCAGCCAAAACGAACTAAGCGGGCAGGCGATGTTATGCGATGGGGTGGGTCGGGGAACAAGAAATTTCACGCAGACAAAGACGGGAGCAGAAGCTATATTGCTAAATATGGTTATATTCAGACTACGAGGTAAATGAAATGGCGTTAATTGAAAATAAAAGCTTACAAGAGCACAAATTATTTTATTGGCAAATATTACCTCCTTCATAAAACAACCAACCAACAGTTGCACCAACTGGAAAAATAACCGAATCAATTAGTTAGTTGGAAAACGTCTAGTTTCCAAGAGAATAGATTAATTGGAAAGGCATTTTTTCTCCTGGAAAACGATATCAATTAGTTGTTACTTGAAACTCTAATTGGTTATCTCCATGACCTGCAGTATTGTAGATTTAAAAATCGAATGAATTTTTGAAATGCGCCAGAATTTTTTTCGCAAAACAAGTTTTCAACTTTTTAACGATTTTATCAAGGGCCTTAGGTTTTGATTTTCTACGTAAGCGGTGCCGTCATATTATAACGGCCGTCATGACGTACAGACGCCAGCACATTAAGCTACCCGAAACTGTCAAATATTCCCAATCAACTTTGAACCTAATGCTTTAGCGACAAAGTTGAAAATCTAATAAATAAATTTGACAGATTGTAGTAGCTTGATATGCTGGCGTCTGCACATCCATAACTTTCATTAGTATTTGAGTAGATTTTAAGAAACGCTCTGTATTTTGACAACCGTTATTGTGTGACCGCTCACCGCTGTCTGAGGAAACCAAAGCTTTAAATCTCTACGACAATATCTATAAGCTACATGATCGAGTTAGCTATGAGTGTATATACACTGCGTCCGATTCGAGCCAAGCAAACACGATTCGAAGTTATGTAGTCACACCGCCGTTTGTTTGGACACTATAGTGTTTCATCCGATTCGAGTTCAAGCTGTCACTGTGGAACCAGTTTCGAAATTTCAGAGATTCCTGTAGTAAAGTGCAACCTGAAGAGTTGAAAACCAAATTTTCAGTACACTCGCTCGTAAATTGGCTCATAATGAACCGCTTTTAAGTCCTTAATGCAGTGTATTAAATACGCGTGCTTTTTTTTTACTTTATTTTACCGCATTAGTGCGGTAACGCCACAGATTTACTAGTCGGAGATGTGAGCTTTTTTAATCCCATCAAAAAAACTTCATGCCAAAACGAATCCGCGGCCCATATTACACTTTTTTTTAAATAGTCTGAATTGTCCATGGTCCCTCCCGGAAGCAAACGGGAAGACCCTGATAGGCGTTCTATTATTGCGGACTTTCACTGAACTAATGTTTATTTCTCTATGCCAATAGTACTTTCTAATTCCGTACTAACTAAACTACAATTTGACACACGACAACACTGCGTTTAAGCATTATATTGTGTTTATTATATTTTTTATATAGGCTGTTTAGCAGTTTTGCCAGTGCTTGCAATGCACACCAGCGCGCATCGCTAGCGCGGCGCGCGGAAAAAACCAGCGCTTCATTTTCCATATAAGTTAATACAATACAAGTCTGTTTTCTCCTCGCAAGTGTGTTGAAAAACGTCATATAAAACGCGTGTGCATTGATCATTACCCGCCGCATATTGTATTAAATTGTTTATTTTTGTGGTTTTACTCTGGTGACCTCTAAGGTATTGTGTCCTCATCTGCCTCATCTGCTCAGCCTTTTCCCAACTATGTTGGGGTCGGCTTCCAGTCTAACCGGATGCAGCTGAATACCAGTATTTTACATGGAGCGACTGCCTATCTGACCTCCACAACCCAATTACTGGGTAATACACCCTTTGGTAAGACTGGTTGTCACTTTTGGGCTTCTGATTCCATTACCTGACAGGGCAGCTAGGACCAGTTGAAATATAAACAAAAATCAAAAATATGGACATACCATCGTAAGTAGCAGTTTTATAATAGAATTCCAAAAAATTTAAAAGAATTCAAAATGGTGCAGACGCCAGCATATCAATCTACCCAAAGATCAGCAATCCAACTTAAGATCAGTATGTTCCAGTCTAACCGGATGCAGCTGAATACTAGTATTTTACATGGAGTGACTGCCTATCTGACCTCCACAACCCAGTTACTGGGTAATACGATACCCCTTGCTAAGACTGCGTGTCAGACTTTCGGGCTTCAGACGACCCGTAACGACTGTCAAAGATTCACGAATGACAGCCGGGACCAACGGCTTAACGTGCTTTCCGAGGCACGGAGAATCTTGGTATATGAAGATGGCATTTTTTAATATTTCTGTGGTCACTCGTCCACGGACCAACGCGCCAAGCGTAGCTTAAACTGATCGATCGACTCATGCGGCTGTTATACTTAGCCACAAGTATAATTAGCTAAGTTAGTAGTATAATTAAGTTTTTTAGGTGTTATGTTTGTTTATTTTATTGTGAATTTAGTTTATAATAGTATATTTGCAGTTAACTATCGCATCAGGGCAACCTGTAAAGATATTTGTTAAGGGTGGATGTACATTTTGGTCCTTCGAGCATTTGAATCACGCGGTCCCCTTACCCACTGTAGGGATATACGTTGACAGACTAACACTTCAGAGGACTGGGGGCTGGTGCACTTAACAAAGCATCAGTTTTCAGTAATCTGAAAGACATTGTACTAGGATATTCTGTCGCTGGCATTAGGGAAGAAGAGCACTATGGAGATACAGGAAGTTAACGAACTAATCAGTAGCCAGGAAGCGGATTACAACGAGATCAGAAGGGTGTTGACAAACATAAAGAAAGACTCGCCCACAAGGAAAACTGAAAAATACATCAACGAAAGAAAGAAAACCTTAAACCAAGTTTTTCAGCGAGTTCAAGTAAACCACTTAAGACTACAGGAACAGGAGGTGTTATCAACTCATAAATATATTACTACAAACTACTTTGGCAACATTAAAAAATGTTACGACGAAGGAATCAAGTTGGTACCTTGAAGAATGCGGGGAAAGGCTACAACATGTACAATAGCTTTTATAATAATAAATCAATAAAACAAGGCTTGTGTTCTTTTAAAATAAGCAAAATGTACTGGCGAATTTCAAGATTTTGATAAAAACTCACATTGACATAAATACTCTATTTCTGTTCACAAGTAAAATCGAAATACAATATACAGCCGTTAGTCTACACTCCACCTAAGAATAAACAACGGGTACAAACACAAACAAGCTACATCGATAGAAATAGTCAATTTAACCCGTCGTCTGCCGCTTCTAATTTCAGTCAACCCTCACAATTAGCACCGGGGCCTAACGGACCCGTGCTTTGGTAACGGGAGTCGGGATGTGTACTCATAAACTCGACCCTAGCGTGTCATCAGTGAGTGGTGTGATAAGGGTTGGGAAAGATCAATAATATTAGCTTTCGAGGATTACCGTGTTGAATAAAATTAGGAATTTTAAGTGTTTGTTACATAGAGGACACTCGTTTGTTTTAAGGCTCCTTCAAACAGTCGCGACACGCGATGAAATCGGGCACCGCAAGTCGCGCAACGAGAGGAGCCTTTGTGTCGCGCGCGATTATGTCGCGTGTCGCACCTGTTTATTAGACTTTATGAGAAAACTAGCTTCTGCCCGCGACTTCGTCCGCGTGAAATTCGTACTTTCCCCTTAAAATATCGAAAATGTATGTTTATGATCTTATCATTTATTTAGATAAATAAGTATTTGGGCCAATTTTTAAGTTTATAGATCAAAGGGTTTTTGTATATTGCTAATAAACTGTACCTATCCCCGATTTTCACTCCAACAGGGATGGAATTTTGAAAAATCATTTGGGATGTGATCATAACTTGACTCATAGACCCATACCCATTTCGAGTTAATGGAAGCAAGCAGTAAAATCCAACCCTTGAACTTTATAACCCTTTTCCAACTTGGTAGGAGTCGATTTTTGAAAAACCCAAGAACCCCCTTTTTATTTTTACCGACGTCAAAAAAAGGAGGAGGTTCTCAGTTCGTCGGAATCTTTTTTTTTAAGTACGTTCCCGATTATTCGAAGACAGCTAGACCGATTTGAATTTTTGTTTGTTTGAAAGTGTATATATACTTTACAGGTTGTCCCATTGTCATCAGGTCAGGATCTGATGATGGGATCCTGGAGAAATCGAAGGAACTCTTCAAATATTATAGGCACACCTATAGCGATTTGGGTATTTTTTATAGTAACTAGTGCATTTGCTCTCGAAAAGTACTATTTGGTGAAGTGGAACTGATGATGAAGACTACAGATGGCCACCGAAACTACTCAATAATAAGTATTTTACGGGTTGCGATTCGATTACTTAAACATGGTTGCTAAGCAATGTATGCTCGTCACAATGCAAATGGTGAAATGGAGCTGATGGTGAAATACCAGGACAATTCCTCAACAATTGATGTCCCTGCATCGGGAAACGCAATATTTTGGTAAAGCCGATGAGCAAGTTGACATTAGGCTATTGTAATTCAGATAAATTATAAACAGAGCCACTAAAAAGCGAGAAATAAAAACGTTTTAACAAAAAAAAAACCGACTTCCAAAAAAACACTACAGAGTGAAAAATAGCTTTAATTTCAGAAGTCGGTGGCAAAATTTTAAAATACAGACCCAAAGACACCGACTTCCGAAATTAAAGTTATTTTTCACTTTGTAGTGTTTTTTTTTTGGAAGTTTATAAACCAAATAAATAAAATTTTTCATATAAACTGGGTCCCCCCCTCTTTTTACCCCCATAGGGATGGAATTTTGAACAATCGTCTGGGATGTTTCTATGACTTGACTTAAGGATTATTTATACCAATTTTCCAGTTAATCAAACCACGTAATAAAATACTCCCCTGTTAAATTGACTACCTCTCTTCACCCCGTTAGGGGTAGATTATCGAAAAACCCTGATACGTTATTCTTTATTTTTGGTCATAAGTATAAATAGGTACTACTGAGTTTCGAGTTAATCTAACTGCGCGTTAAAATTCTTCCATACAAATTTTGACACCCCCCAATCCCTCTTTAGAGGGTAGTTTAGAAAAGCAAAAAATGACAAATTTCATAATTTACTTAGATAAGTATTCCTGCCAAGTTTTAAGGTTATTAACTCAAGGAATAAGATTTGTCATACAAACAAAATCCCCCCTTTTCACCTCCTTAAAGGTTGAATTTCCAAAAACTCCTTCTTAGTGGCTACCTACTCTTCACAAAGAACACACCCTCCAAAATTCATGTCTCTAGGACCAGCGGTTTAGGCTGTGTGGTGATAGATTATATAAAAACAAAATTTCCTCCCCCTTTTCACCTCCTTAAGGGTTGAAATTCTAACAACACCGTTGCGTTACCTTCCACCGTACTACCGTAAGCCTAGATAAAAAAATTTGTGATTTTTGCTTTAAAAATTAAGGACTTTCCATACGCAACTTCATCCCCCTTTTTAACCCTTCGGGGGTAGAATGATGAAAAACGCTAAGACATGTATAAATTCATTTTCAATCCTCAGTCTGAACACAAAATTTGAAGATCCTAACTTCAAAATTGAGGGACTTTCATATAAACTTCCATCCCCTATTTCACCCCTTTAGGAGTAGAATTCGCAAAAATTCTTTCTTAGTGGATGCTTACTCTTCACAAAAAACACACCCTCCAAGTTCCATGTCTCTAAGACCAGCGGTTTGGGCTGTGTATTGATTGATTATATAATTAGAAACGAAAATTTCACCCCCCTTTTCACCCCCTTAAGGGTTTAAATTCTAACAACATCGTTGCGTTACCTTCCATAAGCCTAGATAGTAAATTTAGTGATTTTTACTTCGAAAATTAAGGACTTTCCATACACAACTTCATCCCCCTTTTTAACCCTTCAGGGGTGGAATTGTCAAAAACGCTGAGACACGTATAAATTAATTTTTAATCCTCAGCCTAAACATAAAATTTGAAGATCCTAACTTCAAAACTGACGGACTTTCATATAGACTTCCATCCCCTATTTCACCCCTTTAGAGGTAGAATTCCTAAAAATCCTTTCTTAGTGGATACTTACTCTTCACAAAGAACACACCCTCCAAGTTTCATGTGTCTAGGATCAGCGGTTTGGGCTGTGTGTTGATATATCAACAATCAGTCAGTTTACCATTTTATATATATAGAAGATAGTTCTGTTTGGTATACTATAAAAATTTGTCAAACATTCGTTTACACACAAATCAAGCATGCAAGATCTTAAATATAGGTCATGAGTCCGTACGTGTTTTGCCTGACGAGGCGTACAATTTGTTTTTGTTCATATAACAAACAAATAATTAATTCAATAAACCAAATACTAAACACTTGTTCACTAACATTAATTCTTTAGTTTTATGAGAATAGAAATAATAATACTATACTTAGAAATAATAATATAAAAGTTCAAGCATGTCAAAAGTCATGAAGTAATTGATATTATAATAACACTTGTCTGTTAGAGAACCATTTTATTTTTAATATTAAGTTGTAAAATATATGCCATTAAAAACATAACTTGTAAAAAAAACCAAGTCTCGCAACTCAGTTCTTCTACCGTAAAAAGTTGTGAGATCCATGTAATACCAAGTCAGATAATTTATTCAGTCCCTACATATGGGACCTTCTGTCTTAAGTTATTACGTAATTAGCTAACCTAACAACATCTTACAGTGACCATATCAATATAAAAAAAATGTTTTAAATAAATAGATTGACTTGGCCATCGCATGAAAATACAATGTATCTCACAAGTAATACATATTATATTAAATTAGATTGTTTAGTGCGATTGATTTTTTAGTTATGTTTCAGTAATATAATACTATAATGACTAATGACCGATTTATCAACCGACCTTGCTGTATGTAGCCTAGAAGCATTTCAACAGTCACGCAAACTGTCAATTTCGATTTACAAATTGACAGCTTCCGACATTGACGTGACTGGCATTGGGAACTCATATTATTAATCCTTCCGACCAATAATTTATTCATTTCTATCTACGTAAAGCCAGAACTACACAATATGCCAATAACTTGTACAAAAGTAGGTACAGGTAAAGCCGAAAAGATCATTACGCGCTTCGGTAATCTTCGTATTTCCGAATTGGTACGAACGTTGCACCACAGACTAATACACCAGCAGCTAGGCCCACAGTGGCAATGCTTGAAAGTTCTAAGTTTTGTACTGCCGCGCTTTGTGGTAGTGCACCTATCATTGCGCGTTTAAGCTTTTTCTCTGTTGATTTACCTACTCCGGTCGCTGATCGTCATCTATCACTCAAATGTTTCAAAAACGTTTTTGGAATTGCATAGAGTTGTTATTCTCTAATTTTGTACCCTGGCAATACAAAATAATTCCATGGTTGCAACAGCTCTATAGAATTGCCAAACTTTAGTGGCAGTGGGCAGGGCACATTGCTCGCAGAACAGATGGCTGATGGGGCCGAAAGGTTCTGGAGTGGCGACCGCGTAGCGTTGGAAGGCCTCCCACGATGTTGTCCGACGACCTTGTGAAGGCCTCAGGAACTCGTTGGATGCGAGAAGCACAGAACCGGTTGAAGTGGAGGTGCTGGAGGCCTATGTCCAGCAGTGGACGTCTTTTTGGTAAAATGATGATGATGATGATGAACAGCTCTATATTAGATTTTGTCATCGCGTGTTCGAATTTCCGAAGCGACGATGATTGCCGAAGTGCATTATACTTTTTCTGGGAGATCTACAAGCAAGAAGGTTGCATGTTATTGTCACATATTGTCATCACCTATCAGAAGTTACTTGCATACTTTGTGTGCAAGTTACTGCTTGTGTATTCCTGGCTTAACTCAACACAATGATTTTAATACATTTTACCTACTCAGTTCAATCCAACCGTATCCATAATTATCTGAATCGACTGCGGCTAAGTAATTGGAATTGCGGTCAGTTAACATAATCGATGGATAGCATACGAGATGAAGTAATATTAATAATTTATATATCTGGTAGATAGCTACCTATTGTTGCTTTGTGGAGATGCATTCGAGCTGAAATGTAATCAAATCATATAGAACCCTTTCTTGTTCATATTCAGTTATGAAATAAATTGTGTTTTTCTTTTTCGATAAAATCAGGATCATTGATTTTCAACAATGATCCTAATCTTATCAACAACACCAACACAGGTTTTTTTACGGAGTTCCATTTTCAGGGTTCCGTACCTCAAAAGGGAAAAACGGAACCCTTATAGGATTAATATGTTGTCCGTCTGTCTGTCAAGACTCTTTATCTCGGGAACGCGTAAAGGTATCGAGTTGAAATTAAAACCAAGTCTACAGTCCCTTGAAGCTGTAAAAAAATCAAACTTCTAAGTGAACGTAAAAAAATATACGGCCGTCTATGCAGCAAAATAACGTATATTTCGACACTCTCAAGGGAATCAAAATTTATAGGGTACTTCCCGTTGACCTAGAATCAAGAAATTTGGCAAGAAGCAATGTCATGTAGCACAAGTAAAGGAAAAAATCCAAAAACCGTATATTTGTAGTAACATAAAAAAAAACCGTGATAAACTATTTACATACCTACTGTACGGAACCCTCGGTGCGCGAGTCTGACTCGCACTTGACCGGTTTTTGTCATTTTCATAGTTATCCACAGCTCAAATTCTCTTTCGGACAATCCCACTGACCTGGCAGGCTTTGGCCCTAACGGGCTCCTTCATCTGATGCTTAATATCTTTGAGGCGCGCGTGGAACACGTATGCGCCGTCCGGCACGGGCCTAGCGATGTCTGAACAGTACAGACAGTGCCATGAGATCAAATCTCACATGGGATATTATGGACCCATCCCAGTCAGTATGATAAATGATAAATGATTTATTTTCTGTAAGTAGGTTTTTACAAACACTTTTACACGTCATCATATTTTTTAAACTAGATGTGGTCGGCGTTTCCTATCTGACTACTCTGAGAAGAAAGGCCGAAACAAACTCAGAGGTCACAGTCTCTTTTAAAGTCCAGACAAAATCTTGGTCAGATCGTGTGAAGACCATGTAGATTGATGTCTGGAATGGTCTTTTGAGGAAAGAACCACACAGATTGAGCGGACCTGTCCAATCAGTGCACGTATTTTTCAAAAATCATGCAGCTCAACTCAGAAATTGAGGAGCTCAACGATTCGACGAACAATACCAAAGAAAGGACATTTGGGTAGGCCGCGTAAATTACTCAAACTGCCAGATCATGATTAAAACTAAGAAGGAAAACAGATAAAAAATGACCCACATAGTCCTCACATTCACAATAATTAAATGAAAAATAAAAAATAAAAAAAATACTTTACTAAGTAAATATTCATGTCATTGTCTAAATAAAATTCATCAATGTCAATGTGTATGTAAAAAAATCCGGACATAATCTTTGAGGACCATGTAGATTAGTGTCTGAAATGATCTTTTGAGGAAAGAACCACACAGATTGAGTGGACCTGTCCAGTCAGTGCACGCATTTGTCAGTAACCGTGCAGCTCAACTCAGAACTTAAGGAGCTCAACGATTCGACGAACAATACCAAAGACAGGACATTTGGGTAGGCCGCATAAACTACTCAAACTGCCAGACCATGATTAAAATGAAAACAATGACCCACATAGTCCTCACATTCACAATAATTAAAATAATATAATACTTTATACAGTAAATGTACATGTCATTGTTTAAGCAAATAGATACTTAAAAAAAATATATATATATTAAAGTGTAAAATAGCAAAATAACATTCACTGTCTAATCCTATTGGAGCAGCTCAATCCCAAGCCTTTTTGTCCTCAATATTGTCTTTTACAGTATAATAGGCTTTCTGGCATAGTTTTCGCTTTATAAAAGATTTGAATTTATTAAGGCTTAGTTCTTGAATGTGGCTAGGAAGTTTATTATAAAAACGTATACATTGGCATCTAAACGAGCCACCTATTTTCTTGAGCCTTATGGTCGGCGAGCTTCAGCACAAGATATTCCACACCTTCTCTCCTGCTCGTCGTTCATAACTACCTGCTTCCTTCAGGACTTATATGAGGCAAACGTAGAAGTCTGATAGCGGCGAACGCGCAATGCAATGCATATTTTATAACCAACCATTGAACATTTTCAATGCTTGGTTTTAAAATATGTCTGAATTATAAAAAATGATAACCGCGATCCTTTTAAAAGCACTTCATATTTTCTTTGCTCGTGTATCAATTTTATTATTATATGTATATATTTATTTAGATTAGTATTATATACTTTATATATGTATTACGTAAATGGTACACCGCAGACTACCTACAGTATTTGCCTGTCCTTGCCCTTTTTAATCCATCCAAAGGTTGCCTTTAAAAGATCGCTCTTAGCGAAAATACCGCCCATTGGGTCACCCTTTGTACAGTTTCTATATTTATGTCTGTAATTTATATGGTGTACATAATAAAAAGTATTCTATTCTATTCTAGGTACAGTCAACAAAACAGATAAGTATGCAGGATCGTCGGATATAGTTGAAGTTTAGTAAGAAACCGATGGATATAAAATATAATTTTAATTATAGAAAACAAACAGCTCATTTATCAAATTAAATTTCAGTCGACAACATCCATCTGTTTCTTACTAAACTCCTACCCAAATGTCCTGTCTTTGGTATTGTTCGTCGAATCGTTGAGCTCCTTAAGTTCTGAGTTGAGCTGCACGGTTACTAACAAATGCGTGCACTGACTGGACAGGTCCACTCAATCTGTGTGGTTCTTTCCTCAAAAGATCATTTCAGACACTAATCTACATGGTCCTCAAAGATTATGTCTGGATTTTTTTATATACACATTGACATTCATGAGTTTTATTTAGACAATGACATGAATATTTACTTTGTAAAGTATTTTTATTTTTTTTATTTTTCATTTAATTATTGTGAATGTGAGGACTATGTGGGTCATTTTTTATCTGTTTTCCTTCTTAGTTTTAATCATGATCTGGCAGTTTGAGTAATTTAGGCGGCCTACCCAAATGTCCTTTCTTTGGTATTGTTCGTCGAATCGTTGAGCTCCTCAATTTCTGAGTTGAGCTGCACGATTTTTGACAAATGCGTGCACTGATTGGACAGGTCCGCTCAATCTGTGTGGTTCTTTCCTCAAAAGACCATTTCAGACATCAATCTACATGGTCTTCACACGATCTGACCAAGATTTTGTCTGGACTTTAAAAGAGACTGTGACCTCTGAGTTTGTTTCGGCCTTTCTTCTCAGAGTAGTCAGATAGGAAATGCCGACCACATCTAGTTTAAAAAATATGATGACGTGTAAAAGTGTTTGTAAAAACCTACTTACAGAAAATAAATCATTTATCATTCAACTGTATCCGACGATCTATCTCTTTTGTTGACTGTACATAAATGAACGGCCTTTTCCCATTAAGGCGGGCAGAAATTTTATTGGTATTGACTTTTTCAGTTGGAAATAACGTAATCTCCTGTGACTGGATAATATTTAATATCCAAGCGACTTTGAAGCGGGAATAAAACTTTGGCCCAGTGGTAACGGCCTTGACTTACAAGTCGAAGTCTAAGGTTCGAACCCAGACAGGCGCTTTATTTTCTGTAAATTATTTCATCACCACAGCTCTCAAAACGATGAAGGAAAACATCGTGAGGAAACCGGCATGTTCTAGAACCAAAAATTCGAAGACATGTGACTTTTACCAACGCGCACTGGTCCCGCGTGGTGGATTATGGCCCAATTGATCTCACAGAGAGGAGGTTTGTTTCACAGCAATGGGAACATAGGCTGATTATGTAAGGTTCGCAGTCATCATTTAAAATAGGCACTACCTAAAGTGAACTAAGTACGTCTTTATGTTTATGATGATAACTTTACATAAAGTACAGACAATTTCTAGTCCATCGCCCATTACGATATCAACCTTCACCATCTGCCTAGCCTTTTCCCAACTATGTTGGGGTCGGCTTCCAGTCTAACCGGATGCAGCTGAATAACAGTATTTTACGTGGAGCTACTGCCTTTTTTTTTTTTGTCGCTGACATTACGCATCTCCGCTCGTCGGGGGACGAGACGTAGTATGTGGGACTCCCTGCCAGAGTGGCAGTATACCCACTAAAATTCAGCGGTGTTCCCTCATCGCCCTGATGGGGGGGTCATGGGAATCCTGTTCAGTCTTTGCGTCCACAACCCCCCCGGCGCATGCCCGCCTTTCTGGCGGGCCCCGCATGTCCCCCCGGCTGGGGGGCTACGGGAATGGCCGGGAACACCTGGCCATTCCCGTCCGGCACTGGTGGAAGCCTGTGCAATACAGGCGAGGGTGCCCCCGCACCCGTCGCCTGCTGGCTTCCACCTGGGAGGAGTCGGAGATGACTGTCATACTGACGTCTTCTTCGACCCCTCCTCCGCCTTCGGAGCGGGCGGCGCCGCGACAGGGTCTTCCTCCCGCGCGCGCTCCGCCGCCTCCTTCTGGGACATGATGTGTTCGCAGAAGGAGGCAACTGCCGCCCAGGACCCCTCATCCCTCAGCATGGCGTTGACCAAGCCGGGGAGCGAGAGGTCCGTTCCGATCGCTGCGGTGAGTCTGCGGCGCGGCTCGGACCACGACGGGTACACCTCCAGAGTGTGCTGCTCCGTGTCCTCCGCCGCGCCACACTGGCCAACCCAGTTACTGGGTAATACGATACCCCTTGATAAGACTGGTTGTCAGACTTTCGGCCTTCTGTCTACCCGTAACGACTGTCAAAGATACACGAATGACAGCCGGGACCAACGGCTTAACGTGCTTTCCGAAGCACGGACAGGTCAGGTATGTGAAGATGGTCACCCATCCACAGACCAACCGCGGCAAGCGTAGCTTAATCTGAGCTGCACAGGTCGATCGCGACCTGTGCAGCTGTTATTATTAAGCCACGGGCCCCTCATTATGATACCAACATTCTAAACACGAAACATGAATTACTAGTAAATTTTTACAAGGGCGCAAGTAGTGCCTTGCCTACAGCGTAACATTTCTCCAACAAAAGAACCGCCTACCTGATTAAAAGGAAAAAGCAATCCACTTATGCCCAATAACATCTTGGTATTCGGATCTTTACAGCAAACCCAAAGGGTTATGGTGGTTGAATGTTCGTATATATTTTTATAGGTGCACCATAAAAATATATTATTGTGGATTTTTTCATGCCCCCTTGTTTGGAAAGCTTATGGTTATGGTTTAAAAGCTACCCATGGTGAGGTTGGAATGGTAATGGTTAATGGTTGGCCATTCTGTAATCACAATCTGAATCATTTTGAATATAACTGTGGATAATGGTAATCCATTGCGTCATTATGTTCGAAAAATTTGTCTGCTCAAAAACGTAAATAAAGCAATGAATGTTGTTGAGCTGTCAAAATGAAGGCCATTGCTAATGTTAGTGTGTTACGGAATTACCCCGCTGAACGGGCGAAGCAGGGTCAGTTCGGCTTAATCGGATGAATGCAAATCCAAAGAAACTATGATAAGGTTAAGTTTAAACGGTTTGCTTCAAGTACCTTTATAGTGAACTCTCCGGCCGTCGTCGTCTTAGATTTTGGCGAGATCATGGGGATCTGAAGATAGAACTGATCTCAGGACCTTGACAAGTGGAAAATGCTTTCGAAGCGGTCTGTAATTTTGCAACGACTTTCAACGGTATTGACATCAACCCTTAGAACAGTCACATACATTTTAGACTTTTTAATCATCTTTATAAATAAAATGACAGAGTGTCATTTTAAAAAGCATACGCAATTACCCCGCCATATTTCCGTAACACACATAAAATGACAATCGATCGCAACGCCTTTCCTTTTGACAGTTCAGCCAAGTTCATTGCGATATTGACGTTGTTGAGCAAAGGAATTTATCAAACCTATGAAGCAATTAATGTCAAAATAAAAGGCGTTGCCGTCGATTACCATTTTGTGTGTGTTACATGATTACTCCGCCGGTTTACTTTATAGCCCGCTAGAGGTAAGATGATCGTGCATAAGCAACCACAAGATATATAAAAAAAAAAAATTGTTTTTGTATACGGATGGCATGGAAATCGAATTCAGTACATCATCATCTGCCTAGCCTTTTCCCACCTATGTTGGGGTTGGCTTCCAGTCTAACCGGATACAGCTGAATACCAGTATTTTACATGGAGCGACTGCCTATCTGACCTCCACACCCCAGTTACTGGGTAATACGATACCCTTGGTAAGACTGGTTGTCAGACTTTCGGGCTTCTGACTACCCGTAACGACTGTCAAAGATCCACGAATGACAGCCGGGACCAACGGCTTAACGTGCTTTCCGAGGCACGGAGGGGTCTCGGTATGTAAAGATGGTCACCCATCCACAGACCAACCGCGGCAAGCGTAGCTTAACCTGATCGATCGAACTGTGCGGCTGTTATTATTTAGCCACGGGCCTCGAATCGAATTCAGTACATGATTCTTCGAAATGTTGCGTCGGCAAAAAAAATCTGCTATTTCATAGAAAAGTGCAATATCTACGCAGTCAAAATGTGGGAGCGGTGAATGCGAATCCCGCACCCCCGGGCAAAGACTTAGTGCAACTAAATGATAATAACATATTTATTAAGTATTATTTACTAACAAAATTGTTACTATATTATTATGTATACTTAGGTTAAGCTATGTATCTATGGGTCTTTGTTACCTGAAAATAAATGGTTTGTTATTATTATAGAAAAAAAAATAGGCAGTGGTGGAACACTGCGGTGGTTTCAGCCGGTAAGAGTCCGATGCTCCTCTGTCACCTCCACGACGATGGAAGATGATTTCCACCGAAAACCAAAAAAAAGAAAAAAAAAACAGTGGCACTCCGGAAGTGACGACAGAAGTGAAAAAAAAAACAAACAGAATACTTTGCCATCACTCACTGACATAAATCGGATATAAGTACATTAAAACCGAGTGCATCCCGAGGACAGCCGAACACATCCGAAGCGGGTATTTTTTTAATCGTCTTATAAACAAAACACGCGCGGAGTCGCTTACGGTAACAGTAGCGCGAGTTCAATGGTTTTTTCCCCATCTCAAAAAAGCCCAACGCGCTTATAGAAGTTTTCACTTCAAAAAAGGGGAGTTGAGAATCACATAATGAATTCATGGTAACAGGGTGCCCATCGGTGTCCTTCATCATCATCATCATTTCAGCCGAAAGACGTCCACTGCTTGACATAGGCCTCCCCCAAAGGGGGGGTTTGCCACGCTTGGCAGGCGGGTTGGCGATCGCAGTATGGTATGGTGGTGGAATGCATAGAGAACGCTGCTGCCCATTCTCCGGTACGATCCTTAGTCGCCTTTTACGACACCCACGGGAAGTATGGGCGGTGCTATTCTTTAAGTCCGGCACCACACAGACAACCACGGTGTCCTTACCACCCTGTATTTACTTCGATTGCAGTTAATGTGATTGTGGAGTTGTTGAGTATTGATGTAAAAGCATTAGCTCGGAGTCGGAATACGACACATTTTTCGGTATCTAAACGGTCGATTTGGGGCGTTTGCGTTTGAGGTGAGAATTTTTTAATCAAGTAATGGCAGCGAGATTTAATTAATGAATATTACTACGGACCTGATTCTGCGGGAAGTTGGTTATTTTTTAATTTAGATAATGAATACTTGAAATTGCAATAATTAATAGGAATACTGAAATAGTCTTGCCGATCGGAAATAACCTCCTTCGAACCATACCCTCTATGGTTAAAAAGACACATTACATAGCAGTCTACACCAAACTAAGTAACATGGCACAAAAATAATTGCTGGGAAACGACTTTAATTTTTGAAGTTTCAATTTTCTGTTTACGGTAGTGCGCAAAGTAACGCATGCAAAACATTATGTTTATGGGCGCATGCATCGTTACAGGGGTCGTGGGGGTATTTAAAGTGGTGTTATAGCATTAAAACTTTTTTCGTAAAAAAAACATAAAATTTCAAATTTTGACGTTCAATATCTCTGTAACTAGAAGGTTCCCAGGTATGGTTCGGTACAAAAAAAATATCGCAATGACGGGGAGTACGAGTGACTCTCAGCTTCGTTAAGTGTCTTTTTACACCCGTCATAGTCGACCTTTTGACAACAATTTCCAGTGTATTGAAACTTCAGTAAGATTGAGACTATTTGACTGTCACATACAGAAATAAAGTCGGTGGGGCCCGTGGCTAAATAATAACAGCCGCACAGGTCGATCGATCAGGTTAAGCTACGCTTGCCGCGGTTGGTCTGTGGATGGGTGACCATCTTTACATACCGTGGTCCCTCCGTGCCTCGGAAAGCACGTTAAGCCGTTGGTCCCGCCTGTCATTCGTGGATCTTTGACAGTCGTTACGGGTAGTCAGAAGCCCGAAAGTCTGACATCCAGATTTACCAAGAGGTATCGTGTTACCACGTAACTGGGTTGTGGAGGTCAGATGGGCAGTCGCTCTATGTAAAATATTGGCATTCAGCTGCATCCTGTTAGACTGGAAGCCCAACATAGTTGGGAAAAGGCTAGGTAGATGATGATGATGGACTGAAGACCTTTGTCGCTTTATGACGTGTAAGTGACATTCAACCTTAGGGTGATAGTCGTAGTAGCGCTTTTGACAGATTTTTTTAATCATAATATTATTTACGTCTGCCTGACAAAAACAGTGTTACAATAAGACTTTTCTCCACGTTTTAGGGTCTATTTACAAGATCCTTGTAGAGCAAAAGCTTCTCCTCACCTTCAAGACTTCTCAAAAGACCATCTCAAACATCGATCAACATGGTCTTCATATAACCTGGACAAGATTATGTCTGGACTTTAAAAGAGACTGTGACCTCTGAGTTTGTTTCGGCCTTTCTTCTCAGAGTAGTCAGGTAGGAAACGCCGACCTCATCTAGTTTAAAAAAATATGATTGACGTGTAAAAGTGTTTGTGCAAACCTACTTACAAAATAAAATCATTTATCATGATTCGACCCCAATGTCGAAATGTGGCGTCTGTTATCAAAAAAATCAGCTATTTCATAGAAAAGTGCAATATCTACGCGGTCAAAATGTATGGAACGGCCAATTTTGTTTTTAATAACCGACGTAACCGTAGAGAAAGGGGCTTACGTACTTTATCATTTATCTACATACACTGGCTTCTGCCCGCGACTTCGTCCGCGTGAAATTTCAGTTCCCCCGACCCATCCCGTAGCATCGCATCACGTGCCCGCGCTGTCACTTCCTTTTCGCTTAGCGATCTTTCTGACTTTTTTTCTTTTTGCTCGGCTCGTAAATGTGATGTTAAATAGCCTATAGCCTTTCTCAAGACATGGGCTATCAAATCCAAAAAGATTTTTAGAAATGTGGAAGGTAGTTGCAAAGACTAGCGCGTCCAAACAAACAAACTTTTCAGCTTTATTTATTACTTGCTTCCGCCCGCGGCTTCGCCCTCAAAGTATGTCGATAAAAATGATCCTATATCCTTCCCCGGGATGCAATCTATCTCTCTGCCAAATTTTATCGAAATCCGTTCAGTGGTTTAGGCGTAAAAAGGTAACATACAGACAGACAGACAGAGACATTCGAATTTATAATATTAGTAGGATTGGTATAGATTAATAACTTACAAAACTAAAACCCAACACATATTGCGTCCCCTGACTTGACCCTAAACGAAAGTCATTTGAAAGCGAACTAATACAAAACTCACTATGAAATTACATAGGGAAATATGAGCTATTAAACTTCAGGGCTAACTTAAAATAACAACGGTTGAATTTAATAAGCCAAGTCGGTGGCGCCATCTGCTCGGGGTTACGCTAAATTCATAAAACGGTAAAGGGTGGGTACTTCATTTATATTATTATAAAGGTTTGGATGAAAGTTTTGTTACGTAAATTGAGATCGGTTGTGTTTCTTTGTAATTGAGAATTGTTATATAATTAAATTAATTTTTTACTATAAGTATTAGCGCTTTTTGTGAAAAAGATTATTGAAGAAAATTAGTACCACTGTCAAAGATAGAAAATAGAATACTCTTTATTATTTACACCATAACCCACTTACTAATAAACGTATTCATCATTTCAGGCGAAAGACGTCCACTGCCGGACATAGGCCTCCCCCAAGCACCTCCACTTCGACCGGTTCTGTGCTTCTCGCAATAAACGTATTGTATCAGATGAATAGTTACACACCGATTTCTCTCTTTCAGTCGTCAGTAATTTGACTTTCTAAAGAAGTAGACAAAGAGTTGTCTAACTATACGGACGCTATACAACGTTTATTACTAAGAGGGTAAATATTACAGATATAATTCTCTGATTTTCGTATAGCATAATCAGCCTCCAAAGTTCCCACAGCTGGGACACCTCCCACCAGCTGGGTTCCTCTCTATGAGAGAGAATAGGCCGTAATCCACCATGCGGGCCGACTGCGCGTTAGTATATAGCTCCGTTCCCTGGTTTTTCAAATAGCCAGCGCCAACACTAATTGAGAAGAAATATTATTTTCACTTCTCATGCTCTGAAAGTGCTTCTTTGTGCAGGGTATAGGCTGCACAAAATCGAATTTTGTGCACAAGGGCATTAACGTATCTACTCATAAATGTATTATATTAAGGCAAAGAAAATGAGCCATACAGCCAAATGCAATAAGAAGTTCATAGATAGAATTTGTTATTATATAATATTTACTTTAATTTATTTGCTTTATGTGTTTTTTAAGATATAATAGATATTAAAATTTTAATTCAAGTACTGTAGGTTAGTTGATTTAAGAAAATTATTATTACAAAATTAATTTAATAGTAGGCTGTATAAGGTCTGCAGCCTAATATCAATGTCGTAAGATTAAAAAAAAAAAGCGACGGGAAACAGCTCTTGTTCTTTTTTCGTGCATTTATTAATTTCTTCAATTTGCTAAAATTGTTAAAAATGTCCAGTGAAGAAGAGGATTTAACAGTCTCTCCTAATATGCTTATGGAAATGAATGCACAGAGAGTTGTGCAACAGATATTACCGCCAAAGTCTCGAGAAAAATATCTCAAAGTTTACGATAATTTTGTAAATTGGAGAAAAGAAAAACTAGTAACTACGTTCTCGGAAAGTGTTCTTTTGAGTTATTTTGATGAATTATCCAAAAAACTTCAGCCGCCTACACTGTGGAGTATATATTCCATGCTGAAAGCAACATTACAAATGAAGGACAATGTTAATATACAAAATTATTCGAAGCTTACATCTTTGTTGAAGAGGCTTTCAAGTGGGCACAAAAGCAAGAAAAGCAAGGTCCTTTCAGCTAATCAAGTGGAAACCTTCTTAAATACCGCTCCAGATGAAACATATTTTGCCACAAAAGTACGTAATACACATTCCTTTCATATTTTATTGCTCATATACCTATTACTCTTTTGTTCTAAAGTGTATAAAAGTTATTAATTTTGTTTTAGGTGGCACTTATATTTTGGTATAAGCGGTGCGTGCCGAGGCATTGAACTTGCGAACATTACCGTAAATGACGTAAAGACGGACACGCTTTTGCAAGCAATAAACTTACCCGACACAAAAAACAAACGGAAGCGAACATGTGTTGTCAAAGGAGATTACCTAAAAATAGTTAAAAATTACCAAGCTCTACGTCCTCAAAACGTGTCGACTAATAAATTTTTCCTCAATTATCAAAATGGGAAGTGCACTAAGCAAGTTATAGGACGCAATAAATTTGCAGCCTTTCCCAAACAGATCGCAACTTTTCTAAAATTAGAAAATCCCGAAAATTACACGGGTCATTGCTTCCGCCGGACCTCAGCCACCCTTCTAGCAGATTCGGGAGCAAACTTAACAATGCTGAAAAGACATGGCGGGTGGAAGTCTGATCAGGTTGCTGAGGGATACATTGAAGAATCCGTACAGAACAAAAGCAAGATTACCGACCGTATAACAGAAGCCATTAATTTAATCCCAAGCGAGCCCGTCCCTTCTACATCCAGAGATTCCTTGTTGTCGTCAGAGCCATCTTCTCATAATATGCCATCTTCTCACAATATGTCGTCTTCATAAATTCAGAAAAATGCCGTTAATATGCCGGGAAAAACAATTTCCTTCAGTATTCAAAACTGTTCTAATTTTACTTTGAATTTTAATTAAAGAAATGTTATGTTATACTACTGTTTTATTTCCTCGCAATCGAAGTGAAAAGCAGAGTTTATAACTCGTCCACAAAACCATTTTTAGGGTTCCGTACCCAAAGGGTAAAAACAGGACCCTATTACTAAGACTTCGCTGTCTGTCCGTCTGTCCGTCTGTCCGTCTGTCCGTCTGTCCGTCTGTCTGTCTGTCTGTCTGACTAAGAAGAATTACGCAGCCACCTATGAGTTCAGGTGTTCACACAATGATAAGAATCTAAAGAAGCTTTTCCCACGAAAGAAATCAAAATCAATCACCTGGCCAAACCTTAGAATTTCCTGCAAACATTTCCAACATGAAAGAGCGAAATTTTTCGATGTTTAAAATTATGAATTCTTCCAATCTCAGCTTAATATCTTGAGGAAAGCGAATCGAATGAAGAATGAATGAATGGACGAGTGAGCACGAAGGATCGCGAACGTTGTAGAAACAATCGCTAGATGTGAGAGGAAATCGAATTTCCTCAAAGAAATTGACGAATATAGCTCAATGACATCGGCGCCATTTTGTTCCTTCAGAACTTCCATTTTGTAATGATTTATTAAATGCTGCAGTGCTGTGTTTATTTTAAAATATTGTGAGTAAAGACGACATTGTTATTGCAGTGGCTAAGAGATTGGCATCAACCACAGACCTGCGGTGTTATTCTGTAAAAATCCCACCGTGAAATTTAGGTGAAGTGACCGTGGAGTGAGCTCTTAATAGTGTCAATTCCTAGCAAAAAACAAACTCACTTCACCTTAGTTTTCACGATGAGATTTTTACAGAATCCACCGGCAGCACCCTTATTGCGTAACACACAATCAATCGGAATCTAAATAATTTTGAAGCAAATTGCTAATCCTTTGCTTCATAAGTTCGCAAAATGTGTGTGCTCAACACGTAAATAACGCAATGAATGGTGTTGAACTGTCAAAATGAAACCCGTTGCTACTGATAGTGTGTTACGCAATTGCGCAGCAGGACCAATGATAAATAAATGATAAATGATTTTATTTTTGTAAGTAGGTTTGTACAAACACTTTTACACGTCAATCATGTTTTTTTTTAAAACTAGATGAGGTCGGCGTTTCCTATCTGACTACTCTGAGAAGAAAGGCCGAAACAAACTCAGAGGTCACAGTCTCTTTTAAAGTCCAGACATAATCTTGGTCAGGTTATATGAAGACCATGTAGATCGATGTCTGAGACAGTCTTTTGAGGAAAGAACCACACAGATTGAGAGGACCTGTCCAGTCAGTGCACGCATTTGTCAGAAATCGTGCAGCTCAACTCAAGACTTAAGGAGCTCAACGATTCGACGAACAATACCAAAGAAAGGACATTTGGGTAGGCCACATAAATTACTCAAACTGCCAGACCATGACAGAAAAAAAAACTAGTACTTAATAGAACAGAGAAAAAAAAAATTAATGAAATGACCCACATCGTCTTCACAGTCATTGGAAGCAGCTCAATCCTAAGCCTTTTTGTCCTCAATATAATCTTTAACGGTATAAAAGGCTTTCTGGCACAACTTACGTTTAATGAATGATTTGAATTTATTGAGGCTTAGATCTTGAACGTGGCTTGGTAGCTTATTTTAAAAGCGTATACATTGGCATCTGAACGAGCCACCTATTTTTTTGAGCCTTGTTGTAGGTACCTACAACAAATTTGTGTTTGTTTCTAGTATTTATATTATGGATATCACTGTATTTTTTAAACAATTTTATGTTTTTATGGGCATATAAAAGATTTTCATAAATATACTGAGAAGGCACTACATTAATCTCTTTAAATTTGTCCCTGAGAGAGTGTCTGGGACTTAATTTATAAATTGATCGAACAGCTCGCAACGGTGGTACAGTGGTAACGGCCGGCATTATGTCTATATCGCAGGCAATTTGTATGATTCCGCGTTTTACAAACGGCGTCGTCCGTTTCAAAACGCTCGCAGTCTTACCAAAACTAACCTCGGGGTTTGGCATATTTTAAAACAGCGAGCGTTTTTAAACGGATGACGCCGTTTGTAAAACACGAAATCATACAAATTGCCTGCGATATTTATACCGTTGAAAAGTAGTGCAGAAATATGAAACGTTTGAAAGCGATTTCCATTTGCCTAGGCCTTCGGGTCTTTCACTAATCTAATCAGCCTATAATGTTTACACTGCTGGGACACAGGCCTCCTCCTGATGATAGGGAGTGGGCCGTAATCCACCACGCGGGCCCAGTGCGGGTTGGCAGATGTCACATGTCTTCGAACTTTTGGCTCTAGGGTATGTCGGTTTCCTCACGATGTTTTCCTTCACCATTTTGAGAGCAGTGGTGATGAAATAATTTGCAGAAAGTAAAGCGCCTGACTTCGAACCTACGACCTACAACTCGTAAGTCAGGGCTGTTACCACTGAGCTAAAACTGCTCCTCAACTTCAAGAGATAAAGTAGGTGTATCTTTATTGTTTAAAATTCTTAGCCATGACTTTATTGTATCTTGTATGTGTGTCAAGAAATTAAGAGTCTTTTCATTGCGCTCGTGTGGCTGCGCGAGCACGAGCCAATATTTGGCTCTTAAAGACCGCTCACCCTTGACAAGGCAATTCGAAGTGTAATTCGGTCAAGATGTTAAGATTTTCAGCTTAGTAAAGACTACTGTTGGTGGATTTTTATTTTAACCGACTAACAGGAGATTTTATTTAAGGATTTTATAAAAGGAGACTACCACTAATAGCGAGGTATGGAAGATAAAGACATATTGCACCGACCCTGAATAAATTAGGATAAGGACAGGTAAATGACGCTGAAAAAGGTGATTTCATGAAAATATCTAAACGGCTCAAATTGTAGATTTCAGTTAATAGAGTGAATGGTTGCTTGTCGGAGGCGTGAACAAAAATAAATTGCAGATTTTGATTTTGTTATCAAAAGGCCGGAAATTGAAAAATACCATTGAATAACGACGCTTACTTACTTACTTACCTAAAATGTTTTGTCAATGGTGTTGATTGACAAAATTGATTTGATTTGATTCCCTTGTTCACAAACTAAACTAAATTTAAGTTCAGTGCATCTTTTTCTTTCTATTTCATTAAGAAAAGGGCAGAAGATGAATTTTAGTTTAGTCCTGTCAAATTATTAATCAGCCCCTGACACTACTCCATATTCCATACAAGTTTAGACGTGATTTAAAACTTGCCTCCTAAAATTACGTCAATTTACGTCAGGCGCTGATTAATTTGATAGGACTAAACTAAAATTTATCTTCTGTCCTTTTCTTAATGAAATAGAAAGAAAAAGATGCACTGAACTTAAATTTAGTTTAGTTCTTGAACAAAGAATTGGCATCAGTGTCTTACAAGATTAGTCAATATGACTGACCAGTATTCCACATGGAGCGACTGCCTGTCTGACCTCCACCACCCAGTTACTGGGTAACACGATACCCCTAGGTAAGACTAGTGTCAGACTTTTGGGCTTCTGATTCCATTACACAGGGCAACTAGGACCAATAGAAATAAAAACAAAAAACAAAAATATGGACATGCCATCGTAAGTAGCAGTTTTATAATAGAATTCCAAAACATTTTATAGATTTCAAAATGGTACAGACACCAGCACATCAACCTACTCGAAACTGTAAATTTTCCCAATCAACTTAAAAAATATGTTAAAGAAATTTGACAGGTTGTATTAGCTTGATGTACTGGCGTCTGTACTAGACACTAAGAAAGAAAAATACAGATTATTTTACACTAGGACCCTCCGCTTTTCCAATCCGACTTTAAGAACAGTCTTCGACTTAATCAGTTTCCTGAGCTCGGCTCTGCAAACTATTCCAACACACACATTTTTGACCTCCAGCTCCCCTAAATGGGGGCAAACAAACTCGAAACGCCTGTTGAAGTGGCGAAGATCGATCGATGAGTTCGAGAACCGTTTTTCGATAAAATGTTGCATTTTTATGTGAGCCAGAGAGCTTTCTAGTTTTATGTCAATGTTTGCCGATGTTCGCAAAAGCATTTCCGTGTCTTTTTTTTTAGCTTTTAACTTGTGACCTAGTGATGATTTGTTTGTTGATTCGTTTTTGTTTTGGTATGGTAAATAGAAGGAACGCCATATTGGCTTCTAGAAAAATTCCTCAGGGGTTTTAGGCGAATGGAAGTATGGGCCTTTGGCACAAGTTGCCGATGGCTGGTTTTTGTTTTTTATAGCAATCAGACCATTACCTGCCCATGCAGTTGATCTAAGTCGCTTTTTATGACAGCGTGGGATGAGAAAAGGTATACCTACCTTACTTAAAACCACAATTTATGTTCGAAAATTCTCATGTAGATAATTAGCTTTATGGGAATCGTTTAATGCTGTCTTTCTGCAAGGATCCCAGCACAGCTAGCCTCTTTGGACGAGTATTTACAACTTGTACTTATAGACTTATGATTTGCTCTGACAACAATTCAAGATAAACAACTTCATAATCATTAATCAGATAAAGATCGACTACAAACCACCAACCAACAAAGAACCACCAACTTAACTTGACGTCAACACAATCTAAGAAAATTAAATTAAATAAGAAAATAACATCTTTCTACTATGAAAACTTGCCAAGCAACAATCATACTTAATACATTTCATATAATAATGGCTCTTCATGAAAATTACCTATTCTACCAGCATGCGAATGCTAACACTGCTGTGCGAATGCTCTTAAAACGACAATTGGAGACAATAACATTTTAGTAACGATTGCTCGTCGAAATTCAGGTTCACCTAATTACAAGTCGTAGGCAAGATGCATGCATTTAAATCGGTTGCATTTACCCCTGTTTCCCTCCAGAATAGGGGAGAACGGGGGACCATGTTCGGCGTTGGAGTTTTTATGGGTTCAAAGATGAGATAGGGGAGGGGATCAAATGTTATTACGTTTACTAAAGAGATGTAATTTGTAATAAGTATGTTTTTCTAGGGAAGCACGTTAATACGTTGGTCCCGGCTGTCATTCGTAGATCTTTGACAGACGTTACGGGTCGTCAGAAGAAGCTCAAAATTCTGACAACCAGTCTTACCAAGAGGTATCGTACACAGTAACTGGGTTGTGGATGTCAGATAGGCATTGGATCCATGTAAAATACTGGTACTCAGCTGCATCCGGTTAGACTGGCAGCCGACCCCAACATAGTTGGGAAAAGGCTAGGCAGATGATGCTGTATTTCTTTTGATTTTCTTGCAAAAGATCACACTAATATTATAAAGACGAAAGTTTGCGAGTGTGTGTGTATGTGTGTGTTTATATCTTTGTTACTTCTTCGCACTCAAACGGCTGGACCAATTATGATAAAATTTTGTATGGAGATAACTGACACCCTTGATTGACATATAAGCAAGTTTTTATACCGATATTCACACGGGATCGATACTTATGCGGGTGAAACCACGGGGCGCAGCTAGTATAAATATGACAGGATAAACGTGCTTGAAAAGTATTGCTAAGTTTTTTTAAAATAATTTAGCTAGTGATGTAATTTAACTAGATGTTGTTATAGGTATTTTTGTATAGAATCAAGTTTTTCTATTATAACAGACAGCTGGGTTATTGAGGAGTTCGTTGTGCCATTTCTTCTTCCCAGCTTGGTGGTGGTGGTGTGTGTGTGGGCACTGTCTTATGAAATACTAGCTTCCGCCCACGGCTTCGCCCGCGAGGTTTGTCGATAAAAACTATCCTATGTCCCCGGGATGCAATCTATCTCTCTGCCAAATTTTATCAAAATCTTTTCAGTGATTTAGGCATGAAAAGGTAACATATAGACAGACAGACAGAGTTACTTTTGAATTTATAATATTAGTATGGATAGATGAAAAGGACTGATTCTCAGCCTAATTTGAATAAATCGCTTTTGGTTTTGAGGTAGTTCATGTTAAAATTAGATTAGTTAAATCATAAATGCGTAAGTATGTACTTGACTTGACTAGGTATGTTGAGGATGGCTATGTCCAATGTTGAGGATGGCTATGTTTAATTCTCATAAAAATGGAAACACGATCACTTTTTAGGCATATATTTTTCACACACAGACAGTGACAGCACAAAAACATAAGAATAAATTTTATAAAAAAAGGAAACAAATATGGTTATAAAAAAGGTTGGTTGCTGGTCGTCAACAAGGTAATTCAGTAAACAGACAAAATTCATTGAACGGAAACGAGATACTTTTATTTTAGTTATTTTCAAATTTTCTCTATCTTTATCCACTTTGATAAAATAAGTTTTACAAAGTACCTATGTTAAAGAAGGTATACTTATACATATATTCGCATTTGACGAAGATAAATGTCTTATACAGAATTTCTTATGTTTGCAACATACTAAGGAAGGATATGTACCGTTAGCAGGAAAATCAAATTGTATACCTATTTTTTTTCAGATTTTTTTTTTGTTTCATGTCTGTTTAGACAAGCGATGTCGACTAGCTTTGTTAAGGGTTCTGTTAGAGTTATAATTTATGTAGTTCGACAATTTACGAATACTTAACTTTGTCATTCTATGATAAACGCCATTTTATTCGACCACGAATTAATTTAAAAAGCTAACAGCCTTAAAATAATAATAATAATATGTACAAGTATATAAAAGGAGGGGAAATAATCAAAGACATCAAAAAATTCGTCCGCAACGCAGTCAACAGTCAACTTTTCGGTGCTGTGGACAGAGGACAGGAACGGTGGTAAGACTGATAATTTATTGACTGACTGGACTGGTAATTTTGCGGACGCCGAGGCCACCAAAGCGGATGGGTAGTGTGGCTTGCACGCCAAGCCAAGCCACGCTCGGTCGTCCAAGACCACATTTAGAATGGATGTAATCTCATTCTTTTAATTTAATAACAATGTTCCAATCGGCACCCGGTATGAGAAAGTTTATAGTGGATAAGACAAAGATTAAAACAGAAGACGAACAAGCAGGGGATCGAGGTGGGGGGGGTGGAGGGGGCTGTTCAGGGGATCAGAACGGAATAACTCTATCATCATCATCATCATAATCAGCATATAATGTTCCCACTGCTGGGAGGCCTGGCCTTCTCTCTGTAAGAGGGAGTGGGCCGTAATTCACCACGCGGGCCCAGTGCGCGTTGGTAGATGTCACATGTCTTCAAATTTTTAGGTTCTAGGACGTGCCGGATTCCTCACGATGTTTTCCTTCACCGTTTTGAGAGCAGTTGTAATGAAATTAATGTAAAGTGCCTCTCTGGGTTCGACTTCACGACCTACAACACGTAGGTCACCACTGCTCTCGTCTCCCATACAACTACCACATTTTCCTTCAGAATCCATACTAATATTATAAATGCGAAAGTGTGTCTGTCTCTCTGTCTGTATGTTACCTCTTCACGCTTAAACCGCTGAACCGATTTAGATGAAATTTAGGTATAGAGATAGTTTGAATCCCTGGAAAGGTCATAGGATACTTTTTATCCAGATATTCCCACGGGATCAACACTTTGGCGGGTGAAACCGCGGGGCGATGCTAGTATCATAGTTTTTGAGGAAAAATACTCTTACTCACATTTTTCTATCACTACCAATATCGACAGACCTAGATACCACGACCTCAAATTTCCAGCAAACACTCAATTTCCGACACATTTTCATTTTTTACTCAGACGTAACTTTTTCTGCCGACCCTCCTCCAGGGACGATGCAACAACCGAAGCCACGTGTAGGTAAATACAAAACTCAAATATTTATTTAACTAAGGCGTAAGCCCGTATTTGTGTGTGGAAAAGGAAAATTCGGATAGCAGCAACCAATGTGTCAGAATATATAATATCTATACTAATATTGAGGTAAAGTTTTGTAAGTTTGTATGTAAGGGGTAATCTCTCTGCACATCATCAGGCGGGAGGAAACACCCGGGTGTCACCATTGCCAGGATCGCCCAGAGGACACGGTGGAGCACACGGTGGAGGTCTGCCCTGCATGGGCGGAGCACCGCCGTGTCCTCGTAGAAGCGATCGGCAGCGGCGGCGACCTCTCGAGTCCGGCCCTGGTGCAAGCCATGGTCCGGGGCGAGAGGGAGTGGGAGGCAGTCACCTCCTTCTGCGAAGCAGTCATGCTAGCGAAGGAGGTGGCGGGACGGCTCAGGGAGAGAGCCTCCCGTCCCAGCCGCCGCGGGAGACGCTCCGGGCGTCGGGAGCCGCGTGACGACTCCCGGCCACCGTAGGCGCGGGCCTGCGGGCGGAGAGTAATGGGTAGCTCACCGTCCGATCAGGACCAGGCCAGTGCCGGACGGCGCGTACGTGTTCCACGCGCGCCTCAAAGAGATGTCAGCAAAGAGGAGGCCAGTGGTCCCGTAGATTCGAAGCCTGCCGGGTCAGCGGGATTGTCCGAAAGGGTTACCGCTGGCCCGGAACATAAAGGGTAAGGAAGGAACACGGGTGGGTTTTAGTCAGTAAGAGTCTGACACTCCCTTCCGCTCCATCCAGAGCGGGAGGAGTCATTTGATGATTTCCCATCCGAAAAAAAAAAGGGGTAATCTCTGGAACCACCAGTCGGATTTGAAAAAATCTTTTTGTATTTGATAGCCCAATTCTTGAGGAAGGTTATAGGCTATTTAACATCACGCTATGACCCTTAGGAGCCCAGCAAAAAGAAAAAAAAGTCAGAAAGAACGCTAAGCAAAAACGAAGTATTAGTGCGGGCAGGCAATGAGATCCGACGGGGTGAGTCGAGGGAACAAGAAATATCACGCGGATGAAGTCGCGGGCACAAGCTAGTTTTGTATATAGCGCTCGAAGTTTGTACGGCGGAGCTCAATGTTATGAATAACATAATGCTTGCGTAAACTGACATTAAGGAACACGCTTCATGTCCCGTTATCTTGTTTACTTCTAAGTACTCGAAGGATACGGGTAACCGACCTTCTGAGCGACAGACGTGCGATAAAAAGGAAAAGTTTTTTTTATACAAAATCAAAAGTCATTTATTCAAAGTAGTCTGAGAATGAACACTTTTCGAACGTCAAAAAAAATATACCAAAAAAAGCGGATCAAACCGGAATGAGAAAGTTTATAGTGGATAAGACAAAGATTAAAACAAAAGACGAACAAGCAGGGGATCGAGGTTAGGGGGGGTTCAGGGGATCAGAACGGAATAACTCCAAAAAAGAAGCCATTATTAGATTAATTCTCGTAATTTTAAGAACGGTCACAGACTGATCTCATTCTAAATCTGTCAAAAATACATCTAAAATGCCTACATTATTGACATTGATCGTCGCTGAGATGAGATTGTGACGAGATTTTGAACTTGTATCCCTATTATTTTGTTTACTGCTAAATACTCGAAGGATCTAGGTCACCTACCTTCTGATCGTCTGACGTGTGATAAAAAGGAATAGTTTTTATACCACAAAAGAAGCCAATAGACAGGGTTATTGGTAAAACATTAACAACACTAAAAAAAATCAACTGTTCCCTACATTTATGTTCGTATAACTCGTCAAAATGTAGGAAACAGCAGATTTTTTTCGCGATTTCATGTTTGGTCCCATAGTAAAAGTTGTTCATAATGATGAATACAATGAACTCTTAAGAGGTTGTTAATGTTTTACCAATAACCCTGTATATAATCAGCTAACAGTGTTCCCACTGCTGGGACGTAGGCTTCCTCTCCTCGAGAGCGAATGGGCTGTAATCTACCCCGCAGGCCCAGTACGGGTTGGTAGATGTTACATGTCTTCGATTTTTGGGTTTTAGGACATGGTTTTTTTTTTTCCTTTGCGGATGGGAAATCATCAAATGAAGGGAATCGTGCTCTGGGTGGAGCGGAAGGGAGTGTCAGACTCTAACTGACTAAAACCCACCCGTGTTCCTTCCTTAGCCCTTTATGTTCCGGGCCAGTAGTAACCCTTTCGGACAATCCCGCTGACCCGGCAGGCTTCGGCCCTAAGTAGGCCTCTCCTCGATGCTGACTTCTCTTTGAGGCGCGCGTGGAACACGTACGCGCCGTCTGGCACGGACCTGGTCCTGATCGGACGGTGAGCTACCAATAACTCTCTGCCCGTTTAGGACATGCTGGTGTCCTCACACTAATTTTCTTTCACTGTTTTGAGAGCAGTGTGCAGTGGTGATGAAATGATTTTCACAAAGTAAAAGCGCCTGTCCGGGTTCGAACATACAACCTGCAACTCGTAATTCGCGGCCATTACCACTGTTCACCACTGATCAATATAAAATTATCTTTAAAAAACCGGCCAAGTGCGTGTCGCGCCCCGTGGTTTCACCCGCCCAAGTGTCGATCCCGTGAGAATATCTGGATAAAAAGTATCCTGTGTGTGTGTGTGTGTTGTTGTGTCCTTTCCAGAGATTCAAACTATCTCTATACCAAATTTCATCTAAATCGGTTCAGCGGTTTAAGCGTGAAGACGTAACATACAGACACACTTTCGCATTTATAATAATAGTACGGATTATGAAGGAAAATGTAGTAGTTGTTGTATGTTGTTGTTGTTGTGTTGTTGTTGTGTGTGTTGTTGTTGTTGTACCCAGTGCAGTCGGTCCTGACTTACGAGTTGTAGCTCCGCTCCGCTCCGCCGCACAACCCCGCGCCCGGCTGGCTGGTGGTCAGATGCCTGGAGAGTTTTAACTAGTAGTCTGTACAAAGTATCGATCAGTACTAAATGACATGGGCGCGCTTGGAGTAGCTGCGCGCCACCGCGCGTCTCTCCGCTCGAGTGCTCTCAAGGGCTCTTGGCGCCGCTCGGGGCCCGCGGAATCCGCCCGTGCATTTCAAGGAAATGCGCCCCGCCGCGCCTCGAGCAGTGTGCGCTGTGCCAAAATGTATGAGAAAATGAATTATCTTTATATTTTTTTTTCATGGTTTTCCCATGTCTTAATATTTATTCTGCTATCCGGGGCGGATACAAATCCACTAACCCGACTTTGTTTTATTCATATAGACTATCTGACCCCGCGTCCTTCGTACCGCCTCAAATTATGAATTATGTTTTTAGGGTTCCGTACCCAAAGGGTAAAAACGGGACCCTATTACTAAGACTTCGCTGTCTGTCCGTCTGTCTGTCACCAGGCTGTATCATAAGAACCGCGATAGCTAGACAGTTGAATTTTTCACATATTATGTATTTCTGTTGCCGCTATAACAACAAATACTAAAAACAAAATAAAATGAATATTTAAAATACAACAAACGTGTTTTTTTCGGCGTTTCCGCCTTGTGGTACGGACCCCTTCGTGTGCGAGTCCGACTCGCACTTGGCCAGTTTTTATTTTCGTGAAGTATTCCCATATTTTAATAGTTATTCTGCTATTCGGTGCGGAGACAAACCCAACGATCATAAAAATCGGTCAAGCCGTTCTTGAGTTATAAATGGTATAACTAACCCGACTTTAATTTATGTAGAACACTAGCAGCGCCCCGCGGTTTTATCAAACAAGTTTCGATCCCGTGGGAATATCGGGATAAAAATTATCCTATGTCCTTTCCCGGTACTCAAACTGTCTCTATACAAAATTTCATCTAAATCGGTTCAACGGTTTAAGCGTGGAGGTAACAAACATATAAAACACACAGTATACACACACAATCACAAACTTTCGCCTTTATAATATTACTCTGGGTGGGTTCACAGTAAGAGCTCTTTTTGTAATAGGTAAGTTATGGTCCTAGTGGGACATAGATAATTATACATAAGACAGAATATGATCAAGAATTGTTAGTTTGTATAAGTTGTCTACATTATCGCATTAGGTGACAAACCTGTAAAGATAATTGTATGGTGGGAAATAAATAAATAAATTAGTGTGATAGATTACAACAGACGAAGTCACGGGCTCTCTGCTCAGATAAATAGGTAGGTACTTTCTAGTACATTATATACAGTTACAGCAATTGCATTAGATCTAACTAAACAACGCGGTCAAATTTAAAGCCACAAACGATTGTTCGGTACGCCATAACATTAAACGCAAAACAGTACGATCCCGTGAAATAATCCATACAGATATTATAAATTCGAAAGTAACTCTGTCTGTCTGTCTAGCACGCCTAAACCACTGAACGGATTTTGAAAAAATTTGCCAGAGAGATAGATTGCATCCCGGGGAAGGATATAGGATAGTTTTTATCGACATACCTTGCGGGCAAAACCGCGGGAGGAATGAATGAATTGCACCGATCCCAGGTGGTTAAAGACTGGATTAATCGAATGAACCCCAAGATTTGCATTAGCTCCTGTAGCCTCATGTGCATGGTGCTACAGCGACCATTGCAGATAAAAAAAAGACCGACGGGCGCGGTAATGGTAGGGAAGACGTGCCCGTAGCGGGCGGAAGCTAGTAAATTATAGTTTTGTAAATAAACTGAAATAAGTATGAAAGCTCCTAAAAAAATATGTTAGCTATTCCACGCCGTCATTCGCAAGAAAACCGCGTCGCTGTTGTCAAGGTTGCAGGCGAGTGGCAACAGCATTCTAAAAACTATGGCGGAGATCATCGACTCTCCGATTATTAAAAGTTTTGTGGGAAGGACAATCCCAAAACATTAATTTGGGGATGTCCTTTTCTCAATACTACTTATTTAACTACTAACACTAGTAATAAGTTATAATATTGTTTACTAACACGCTGGACCTTTGTTGTCCGAAAATAAAGAATATTATTATTATTATACGTGTCTTTCCAATTACCTACGTATTGCTCAAAAAGCCGCTAAGCTGAAGTGCGACTGGGCTGGCCACGTCTGCCGTATGCCCAATAAGCTGTGGGCTAAAGTAACCCACGTGGAGCCCTGACACAGGTAGAAGGCGTCGCGGCAGACCACGTGGAAGATGGTGGGACGAGTTGGACAAAACAAACGACCAGTGGTCCACTTTAGCCCTGGATCGAAAGAGCTGGAAGTCATGGGGAGAGGTTTTTGCCCAGCAGTGGGATGATGCAGGCTAACAGTAACAGTAACGTCTTTGATTAGTAAAATATCAACAAATCGTTATAACAGAAAGAAAATTACCATAACGTCACGCTTTTTTTACCCGAAGGATTGGGTAGAGGTGTACCTATGGTACCCACTACATTTCACCTAATATTTTTAAGTTCCATGTAATAAGGGTTAAAAAAAACCAGTCAAGTTCGAGTCAGACTCACTCTCGCGCACCGAGGGCTGCGTACAAATTTGTATGAAGGTATGTAAAAAGGTTTAAATTTAATTGAATTTTTTGTAATGTAACTACAAATAATTTACGGTTTTCAGATTTATTCCTACACGTGCTTGCTACATGACATTGCCTCTTGCCAAATTTCATGATTCTAAGCCAATGGGAAGCAGGTTTTGATTGCGTTGACTTAGAAGTTTATTTTTTAAATGATTCAAGGGATTGCAGCCCTGTGTACCAATTTGATATTAATTTTCGCGCTCCAGAGAAAAAGGGTTTTGACTGACGGACAACGAATAATCTTATAAGGGTTCCGTTTGTACTGTTGAGGTACGGAACCCTAAAAAGTAAGTAAGAAAAAAAGTGTTAGAAAAATAGATTCTTATAGGTACTACGTCCACCACGTCCATCCACGTCAATGCGCGTATTTTGCGTATGGAAAAAAATCTAATAAAAAAAAAAAAAAATAGATTCTTAAAAATTTGTATTGACGAACCTACTGGGAAGGCCTTTTTTTTGTGGTGGGAAATCATCAAATGACCCCTCCCGGTCTGGGTGGAGTGGAAGGGAGTGTCAGACTCTTACTGACTAAAACCTACCCGTGTTCCTTCCTTAGCCTTCCGGAGCGTCTCCCACGGCGGCTGGGACGAAAGACTCTCTCCCTCATCCGTCCCGCCACCTCCTTCGCTAGTATGACTGCTTCGCAGAAAGAGGTGACTGCCTCCCACTCCCTCTCGCTCCGGAACATAGCTTGCTACAGTGCCGGGCGCGAGAGGTCGCCGCCGCAGCAGGGATTTCCTTAATTCACTATGACCACTCAATGATTCCTTACTTCGAAACCACGTCAATTCCTTAGGTATTCCCGCCAATCTCGCGTTCATTTCACGCGGTTTGGTTCATTGTGTCATACAGAATACGGTCCCAGTACTAGGTACTAATACACTTAACCTATTTTACAATTTAACACTAAAAAAATATAGAAAAGGCAGGAGCTCATTGGGCATCAAAAAATTCGTCCGCATCGCTGTCAATGGGATAAGTGCCCAAAAGTCTGGCAGCATTACTACGTTGGATGGCAATGCTTATTGTTTGGGCTAAAATAGACCAGCCCTCTGGTCACGTGAAGTGTCAACCAACCGCTTGGCGATGTCCCGAAATATTCGATGAGCACTCAGACCCCCAAGGCTCTTGTGTAATTAATAATAATTATTATATTTTAATATCAATAAAAAATAATGATCACAGAAATCTTTAGACAATAAAGAAAGCATGAGATGAAAACATTCCTTGTAATATTTAATACATTAACGCCACAAAATGCAATTGCTCTCACCTTTTTATCAGGCGTTCGTATTTCACCCAAAAACATCCAAAGGCGTTTAATGCCGTTCCATTCTACATTTGCTCAGAATAACCGTGTCCATTTATTTAATACGGATTAACAGGCCTCAGTACATTACAGAATGACCCATTAGGCTGTTGTGGTGTACATTTGCCTACCACAATGTAGCAGCTAAATCGCCAAAGACTTAATTTCGTTATGGTTAGGCAAACTGTAATTGGTCAGCAGCTGTTTGTTACGCTTAATTTCGCCATTTGAATTTTTTATGTAATGCTGCGGATGTTATAAATTTTGGGGATGCAATTATGTACGTGCTTATGCATATTGTATTTTTATTTCATATTAGGTAACTTGTTAGCGAGGTTTAGGTTCATTGTGGTATTAATTTTAAAGCGGAAATTTATTGTTTTTAGTGTGAAATGTTTGTGTGTCTTGTTTTTTTTATGTAAGACACCTATCTAATCTTATCTGTAAGTATCTTCTAATTGGTTTCAATTGCTAAGTGTGTATTAAAATAAAAAGTTCCTAAAAAGTATCATGCATTTTTTATTTTTTTGTTATTATCTATTGTACACACATATCAACAGACAAGATCGAAAGGAACAGAAAAAATAGGTACATTGGTGATGTCTATTTTTAAGGAAATCTGTTCTAGCATACCTGCGTTAGGAGAGTACATAAAACGAGAGGCAGACAACGTTAACCGTATAGTTCGGTAGCGCCCCCGAATGGACCCGAACACACGAACCTTCGCCGGCTCGGTACTGGGTCCCATTGGACCCAGGAATTACGACATACGACACCCTTCATTGATTATGTAAATATTTATTATGCTACCCATCAAATCTTATGAATGTGCGTTAATTAAGAGAGTTGTATAAAAAACTCATATGTTAACGCCAATAAATATTGCATATTTAGCGCGCAAGCTTATTAATTTACCTTTATTAAATTTAAGCCTGTAAATGCGATAATCGCCATTTTGTTGACAGAGGTGGTCGAGGCTAAAAAACATAAAAAATGGGGATTTCGAACATCCAAACTCCACCACAGGGGCAGTGAATAATACATCATTTAATTATTTGACGAATTCATCCATTGCCCAAGTTCAATAAGTAGCGGTAATGAAGTTTTTTGATATCTAATGTCGAAGTTTCGCGCCAATCGTGCGTGTTTACATTTTTACTTTTCACAAATGTCACACACACACATGTAGATAAGATTTAAAATGTGACAAATATTATTGAAAGTATTATAAACAACACGAAAATGCCCAAATCTTAACGTAATATTGAAACACAGGTCCAATAACACGTATTATTCATTACCACTACTCAATTTGTGTTCAAAATCGCCGTCCATTATTGTTTTTTTTTATCGTAATGATGTGGGAAAGCGATTATGATAAACAATTTTTTTTTAAATTTCGATTGACTCGAGTAATTAATATGTCGAATGTCGGAAATCGATACTCAGAAATTCAAATAAAATCATTTTAATACAAAAAGCATTGTTTATAGATAACAATGATTTATGCTTTTTTAATGTAATTATAATAGTTTTTTGGACATTATATTAAAACTGAGTCAATAACTGAGGACTTTTGACCATAGTCATTCATTGAATTTCGCGCCGAATTTTTTCTATATTTGAATTTATCTTCGGAATGCGCCCGCCGCTTCAAATTATTTTTATATAATGTACAATTATTTATTTTTGATACTTTCCAATAGTTTGCTACAGAATGCCCAGTACACATTTTTTAGGTAGGCTTAACAAAAGTTTGGGAATGATGATAAATTAATTGGATAAATTGGGTATTCCGCAATCACTTTACATTTCAATATGTTTTATTAGTTGTATGAACTTGGTAGTTTTTAGGGTTCCCGTACCCAAAGGGTAAAAACGGGAACCTATTACTAAGACTCCACTGTCCGTTTGTCCGTCTGTCACCAGGCTGTATCTCATGAACCGTGATAGCTAGACAGTTGAAATTTTCACAGATGATGTATTTCTGTTGCCGCTTTAACAACAAATACTAAAACAGAATAAAATAAATATTTAAGGGGCGGCTCCCATACAACATTCCTGTTTTTTTGGCGTTTTTGCCTTGTGATACGGAACCCTTCGTGTGCGAGTCCGACTCGCACTTGGACAGTTTTGTATTTAATAGTTTACTTGAGTAATAGAAATTATTTTTTTTTGTGGTACTAACCCAACGTAATTTTAAAAACTGGCCTTGTTTATGTCGGACCACGCACAGTGAAAAGTTCGGTAGTTGGGTTGAATATTGCACAATGCTCATCATTAATTTGATCGACTGCAAAAATAAGTTTGTATTTCATTAACTCATCATTCATAACGCACCCAAAAATTAAAGTGCCGGCCAGAAAAGAAAAGTACTGTTTTCTTATCCCTTTCGATGTTGGCGTCACCCGCAACGGCCCTGTGTCACTTTTAGGGGAATAACATATTGAACATTTCTTACTATTACAGCGAAACTCTGCAATTAACCCCCTTGGCTGCTATTTGAGATTAAAAACGCCAAAAAAATCTTATTTTTATAACAAGTGTTTTAAGCATAACATTAAAAAAACTGACCAAGTGCGAGTCGGACTCGCACACGAAGGGTTCCGTACCACAAGGCAAAAACGCCGAAAAAAACATGTTTGTTGTATGGGAGCCCCCCTTAAATATTTATTTTATTTTAATTTTATTATTTATTATTAAAGTTAAAATACAACTGAGTATTTTGTGAATATTTCAAGTGCCTACCTGTTGCCATTTTGGATATCGAGCAAAAAAGGCAAAAAAATCGCGTTTGTTGTATGGGAGCCCCCCTTAAATATTTATTTTATTTTGTTTTTAGTATTTGTTGTTATAGCGGCAACAGAAATACATAACTTGTGAAAATTTCAACTGTCTAGCTATCGCGGTTCTTGAGATACAGCCTGGTGACAGACGGACAGACAGACGGACAGACGGACAGACGGACAGACGGACAGACGGACAGACGGACAGACAGCGAAGTCTTAGTAATAGGGTTCCGTTTTTACCCTTTAGGTACGGAACCCTAAAAACAAGCAAGCGCGAGTCGGACTCGCTCTCCGAGGGTTAAGTACCATCATATGTTTTTAAATTTTCATCGGTGAGACCTATTATTCGTCAGAGAATTTTAACACTGCACGCTGCGGTGTAGAGAATATTGCAGTTTTACGTCAGCGCTATCTCATGACCGATAGTGGAACTAATGTATTTATTGTTGACTAGCTGCGCCCCGCGGTTTCACCCGCGTAATTATCGATCCCGTGGGAATATCGGAATAAAAAGTAGCCTATATGTTAATCCAGGGTGTCAGCTACCTCCATACAAAATTTTATCAAAATTGGTCCAGCCGTTTGAGCGTGAAGAAGTAACAAACATATAAACACACACATACACACACACTCACACACACACTCACAAACTTTCGCCTTTATAATATTAGTGTGATGATTTCTGAAAGAGTGTGCGATTTAGAGACATCGTTTTATTTTTCCTGTAATCGTTACATAAACTTCTATCATATAGAATAATGTCAGGTTTTTCTCTATGCAAACTTCGGAGATAAGGGGGAAACGGTATTTTTTTTTACATTTTTATCAGAAGTCAAAAAGCATGCGGCTTAAAAAAAATGTTTAAGAATGTGCAAACTACGCTCTTTCTTGATACCCCACATACCTTAGTAGCCCCACTTTGAATTTTTCAAAACCTTTTTCAGTCTCGGTTGTAAAACAAAAACAAAAATATTTTTATTTCTTTCTTGTTTGCAAAATAGTTGGGCAAACGTCACCTAAAACTATTTCAAGTTGATAGCATTAGTAGTTCTTGAGATATCCAGCTGAGACAGACGGACATACTGAGTCGCAACATAAGGGTTCCTTTCTCATGTGATGCTGACATCTCTTTGAGGCGCGCGTGGAACACGTACCCGCCAGGGCCGAAGCCTGCCGGGTCAGCGGGATTGTCCGCAACGGAACATAAAGGGCTAAGGAAGGAACACTGGTGGGTTTAGTTGTAACCCCGACCTTTACAGGATGAAAGAGCTTTAGCTCTACCTACTGCGCTGGCCACGCTTCAGTAAATTTATAAGGTATATAATCGGTTAGGGGAAGATTCAATTAAACAAGTACCTAATTACACAATACAAAGTTTATTGTAACAATACACAAATGAAGGTACATAATTAAAAAAATGTGGCGAGCCACCAAAGTAATAACTATCTTTCCCCAAACACCTGGGCATTCACTCCCATACAACCAGTCTCCGTTCCTGGTCGTACCGGAGTGTACGCCTGCATGAGACAATGACAAATTCTCAGAATCGCTATATCGAGTCCGTGAGATGAACCACTTAATAACTTTAGCTCAACCGTACAAGTATCAACCTATTGGATTGTGCTCATATAGGGAAAATAAAGATTAGGCAAAGCAAACCCGAGACACAATACTTTATAACAACTGGTCTTATCACCTAGTTCCTACAAAAGGCCTAACTCTCTCATAGATTAAATTATGACACTATAGATCAACTAAATGTTCTCTCGGTACAAATAAAACCGTCAGTTAACGTTCTCAGACCTTATCAGTTGACGGCTTTCCGGCCCTTAGCGTCGCTCGCAGGATAAACCTGCGAACACACGTAGAACGTGGCCTACGGGCATAAATGGTGACGCTTGCGTTACCTGGAGCGGCGAACTTCCCTCATCGCCTGGATTCGGCTAGGTAAGGCCTTCCTCGTCAACAGAGGACCACACCACAAGGGACACCCTTAAAGTTGCCGGCGCCCGGATCAATTTCCAATCTCCTGATCTCAGGGCTGCTCCAAGGCTTCACGACTTAGTCGCGCATAGCCCCGACCGGAAAATTAAAAGGCTAGCTTAACAGCCAGACCTGTAACAACGTCCTAGTGTCAGAACACAACATGTAAAACCTAGGCTACAGGCTATCCAGCAAGAACAAAGAAAATGGTTGAATACTCACAGGATTCAGCTTCAAGCACTCCTAACAAAACCCCATCGGGTTATTTGGGAACGTTCAGGTTCCACCAGGAATAAGTCCCACTCAATTTGCTCAATCAGCCTTTTCGCTCGAGTAAAGAGTCGCAAATAACGGAAACCTCCTTTTGCTTTCCAAACCTATCTGTCAGTTCGAACTCCAGAATATTCCTCCACAGACTAAATAAATCTTATCGATTTGTGACTTTACTATAAATGTTCATGATACACCACGACCCTAACGCCATCTAGTGACGCGGAGACTACGCTCCACGAGCCTGCACAGAACGACAACAAACGTATCTATTTTGCAACGTCACAGGAAGAGTCTGACGTTCCCTTCCGCCCAGAGCGGGAGGGGTCATATGATGATTTCCCACTTTAAAAAAAAGGGTTGCTTTTTACCATTTTGGTACGGAACCCTAATAACAACTTTAAATTGAATATAACATCCCCAACATTCCGAACATGTTTTGACGCAGTATATTGAGAGATTTGCTATGTTATTTTAAGACCAGACTTCTGATAGGATCTCCTGGAATCTATAGGTAATCACAGAACTATATTATGTATTTTTTTTTTATTTTAGTCTCAGTGGTCTTATAAAAATATATTTGTGACCCTCACTACAAGCCCTTTCATTTGATATATCACACGGTACCTACAGTATGCAAAGCTTTTTAAATTTTCTAATGTGACCCCAAAAAGTGACCCCATATTATAAATTAATTTATTTATTTAACACGGCCAAGTTCGAGTCACAGAAATTTATAAGTGTACCAAATTTCAACTTAATCGGTCTAGTAGATTCGAAACAAATCGGTTGTGACAGACCTACACAGACAGACACACGAGTGATTCTATAAAGGTTCCGTTTTTTTTTTCATTCGGACGTAGGGAACCATAAAAAGTGACACGCCTATCCACAATGTACTTATTAAAATAAAATGATTATATTTAAATAAATAATTAATTCATGAAAAATATACCAAAGAGTTTTTATTCAATTTCTACAAATTTTTATTTTTTTTAAGTACCGATTATCGATTATGCTTTAAGACATTTTTTAATCGAAATAACAAAATTGGGTGGATGGTCAGCACTAAGAAGTGTCACGCAGCAACAGAATTTAAGTAATTTTTATCAAGATTTGATCATGTTTTTTATGTAGCTTATGTATGAAAAATGGTAAAAGTAAGAATGCAGAGAGAATGACAATATCTTTATATTTCCATTTTGGATGTTTTCATCAAGAGACTAAGTGGTTTATGTACATATTTTCAGCGATTTTAAGATGCCTACCTTTTGGATAGGTGTAGTAATATCTATTTTATACATTTTTCGCAGTAGAATAACGCGGTTTGACCGACATCAGCATACAGTTAAAGATATTCGCCACAAACTTATTGTCCAAATAGGCGCGGTAACACATTTTTCTTAATAAATTCGAATGCTGAAAGTTGAAGTAAATTCCTAAAAATCATGACGTAATTCACAACATCCCGTCGAGTCAGCTGGTATGTCATATGTCAATATCTAGTCGAGCAGAGAGGTTAAAGAGTAGTTTTAAGCGCGTAGTAAAATAATGAAGGCTAAATTCAAGAATTGTACGTTATTCAAATTGAAACAACTATAATTGGACTATCTTTATCAAGAAAAATATTATAACTAATTTAATATTATATTAAAGAAAGAGTTATTCAAAAGATCTTAGTGGTACCGCCTACAACTTGATATTCAATTCTCTTTCTCTCGACTTGCTATAACATATTTGGCAGGCGCTTTTAAGACAGTCAATAAATGGATGCTACCACGGTTTTCGGTCTTACATCCTTTAAGATTTCATACTTTCCCAATAAATATAAGTAGAAAGAGAAAAAGGGAAAGCAAAACGTATTATGTATTACCGCCTTTTGTTTCAGTTTGTTACTAAATACGTGAAATATATGATACAAGTGAGCAATGGTACTCGTATAGAATTGACTTGTATTATATCAATCCATTGCGGAATATTGAATTATTTATGGTCCCTACATTTTCTGAAGAAGCAAATATATTTATTGAGGAACTGGTAACATTTGAGGCTGTTATTTTTGGTTTTTTGTAAGCCCGTACATTAGGATTTTTTGTTTATCCATTCTTGATGAGTCTGGTACAGACTGCTTTTAGCGTCTAGGATTGGAAAGAATCACTTCTATTAATTAGCAGATTCTTATTCACCTATATGCGTCACAACTAGGGATGCTTTTAAATCTCAGAAGATAATAGGTAAGTTTTTTTTAATAATTTGTAACCCTTAAACCTTAACCTTAACCTTTTTGTGGTACCTTTGTTGTTTGGTCTTAGGTAAGTACTTTTTTTTTTTGCGGATGGGAAATCATCAAAAGACCCCTCCCGCTCAGGGTGGGGCGGAAGAGAGTGTCAGACTCTTACTGATTAAAACCCACCCGTGTTTCTTCCTTAGCCCTTTATGTTCCGGGCCAGCGGTAACCCTTTCGGACAATCCCACTGACCCAGCAGCAGAGGGGACCCCTCTGCTGCTGGGTGGGGGGGGGGGGTTTAGTCAGTAAGAGTCTGACACTCCCTTCCGCTCCACCCAGAGCGGGAGGAGTCATTTGATGATTTCCCATCCGCAAAAAAAAAAAAAAAAGGGGGCCCCTCCTCGATGCTGACATCTCTTTGAGGCGCGCGTGGAACACGTACGCGCCGTCCGGCACGGGCCTGATCCTGATCAGACGGTGAGCTGCCCATTACTTTCCGCCCGCAGGCCCGCGCCTACGGTGGCCGGGAGTAGCCACGCGGCTCCCGACACCCGGAGCGTCTCCCGCGTCGGCTGGGACGGGAGGCTCTCTCCCTGAGCCGTCCCGCCACCTCCTTCGCTAGCATGACTGCTTCGCAGAAGGAGGTGACTGCCTCCCACTCCCTCTCGCCCCGGACCATGGCTTGCACCAGGGCCGGACGCGAGAGGTCGCCGCCGCGTCTTGGGTAAGTACTTTATTAAATTAATCCTTTTGACACAACGCAACATAAAAGGTCCGGAAACATTAAAATTAATTAATAAAACAAGAAAAAGTAAAAATAACTCTAAAAGGATCCATTTATTCTTGACTTCACCCGGCAAAATCTTAAAAACATACAACCCGCCATCTAAGACATAAAATGCAGACGGTACAAAAACAATTTGCAAATAAAACAGTCCTGAAGTCTACCCTTAATGAATGCCTAATTAAAACTTAGCTGGATATTACACTCTGCTACATAATTTGTTGATGACTGGAATGAAATACAAGAGTTTGAGTTTGGACGAGTGCTGAAAACGAATTGTGTTTTGTTTGGTAGTGTTTTGTTTATTCTGCGTTTTCTTGTTTCTACTGTTTTACCTTCTTAAGTAGGCAATAGAGGTGTCGTTCGGTCAAGTGCCGTTAAGATCAGTGCTCTGCATGGAATACCTCATTATTCTAACACATAAGCGATGTAAGTTTTTTTTCGTTAGCTTCAGTTATTGGGATGTAGATTATGTAGCTGATTGGAGGGGTTTGCAATAGAGGTGCCGTAAGGTCAAGTGCCGTTAAGATCAGTGCTCTGCATGGAATACCTCATTATTCTAACACATAAGCGATGTAAGTTTTTTTGCTTTAGCTTCAGTTATAGGGATGTAGGTTATGTAGCTGATTGGAGGGGTTCACACACGGATATACGGGTTCACGTGATTGTTACGGTTTCAAACCACACAAGGTTGTACTGTAACTTCTTACGGTCAGAGAAAGTTTTTTTTATGTTTTTATTGCTGAATGGGTCCGCTCTTGACCTCGATCACGCCTGATGGAAAGCGATGGATGGGGTCTCTGATGGAACGAGCGTGTCCAGAAGACGTCTAAGGGACTGGAACTCCCACGCATCGACGAAACACAGCAGGCTGCTTGACTCCGGACTGCCGGTTGCCGGACTCCGGTGGGAACCCGTGGTCGCAAGCCAGGCGGGCGTTAGCCCTACCACCGCAAGGAAAAAATTGGATGTTGGGCGTGACCACAGAACAGATAAAAAAGGGTGTGACTGTGGGTGTGTGTGTGTCTGTATGTGTGTGTGGTGTGCGCCGAGCGCTTGGTTCAGTTGAGTAACTGGCAGGACAAACTGCGCTAAACGAGGAGGCTTCTTCATGCATCCCAAAGACTAGCCTGCATTGCAACATTGCAGGGCAAAGACACTGTCCCTTTTCTACACAAATCTGTCTTCTATTAGTCACCGGCCAGTCTTGTCGGTAGTAGTCAATCTCGTCCTAATCTTTGTCTTGGCCTGCCGCGATGTCGTCGCGCTTTTTGCAACCGGTGGTTCCTTTAGTCCATTTCTCATCCAGCCCAGTCCCACTTACATAAGCTTAGCGGCTTTTTGTTTAACGTCCGTGATCTTGGTTCTGGCTCATACTGTTGTGTGCCTTATACGGTCCGAAATGTTTTTTTTTTAAGTTTGCCCTACTCTAGGAAGTTCTCTTGTATTGTGGATGCGTTTAAAAACATTTAAACTCACATACACAAACAGCCAGACCTGGAACAACTACTTGTAGGTCATACAAATATTTGTTCCGTGCGGGACTCAAATCGCGACACGCAGCGCAGCAGCCAATCGCATGACCACTGCACCAACTGTGCCGTCATGATCATTACACACTACACATTTTATGAACATAATTATTTACACAGGAATCTACAATAGACATGGTCTTATCTTAAATTGAGGGTAATATTGGCCAAAATACAGCCGCAATTAAACAAAAAATGTGATTGTATAGTTAATACAAGTTTTTTTGCCCGTAATAATTCTCAGGATCTAATAAAACCAGCAGATGACGGGATTTGACGAAAGAGAGGTTTTAAAAACGTTTTCCCGGTGGCTTCAAGTAATCCTGGAAGCCTTTTTTAATAAAAAGCTCCACACGTTCTAGGAAAGCGAAAAACAATTTCCATGTTAAAGCAATATCTAAGGTCTTTCAGAATAATTAAACAGATGTTCCAAGGAATAACAGTTGCTGCTCATTTTGTTCCTTCATAAAATTCTGGACACGCGCTATCCTAACGATGTTGGGATTGGTTCAAGTTGCAAGAGATTAGAGCCGTATGGCCTTCTTGCAAACAGAGACATCATAACATCACACCAGGGGGCCTAAAAAGGCCACTTTGGCAGAATCATGAAAGGATAACATTATGAATCATAATGAACAGTTGACTATTAAGTTGATCGTATCAAATCCCACTGGTGAATGATTTTACAATCATTTTTTTTTGGTCTTTGCTAAAATACCAATCAATCCAATCCAAATCCAACCCCAATCTCTTTGAACGAAAAAAAGAAACACGGACTGTCTTCGCCATATTCTGATTCTTAATGTTATCCTTTTATGGTTCTGCCAAAGTGGCCTTTAGTTATGTTTAAGTCCCATGTGAAAGGGAACGAGCCTATTGCCATCAACCGGGCAGCAATCCAGACTCCGGACTGATACTGAGAAATCCCAGATGAGAAAACCCACTAACATTTTGGCCCGACCCAGAAGTCGAACCCAAAAGATTTCATGCTCAGAAGTAGCGCAATGCAAATAGGATCCACTAACCTATATCACCAGTGTGATCTAGGTGACATTAAATGGTTCTATGATAAAAAATCGCTCAAAACATTGTTTGAAAGGAAACTTTGATTTTGAAACTTTGAAACGGAAACTGTGACTTTGCCCAGCATCCCACTGCTGGGCAAAATTCACAAGAAGGCTAACAAAAAAAAAAACATAAGAACAGCAAGATATGCAAGACCTCCATCAAGGTGGGATGCTAGTCGCTCTGTCAAAGGCTAAAAATAAATGAGTGGTAGTAGCGTTTATTTCAGAAAAAAGACAAGGTCAAATTCAGTTTATTCAATCGATTAGTCCAAGATGATCAAAATACACAAAATGATCCAACCAACTGAACAGTACCCAAATTCGTAAGAAACCCGCAGTTGCTTTCAGCATTTCAGCCGAAAAACGTCCAATGCTGGATATGGGCTTCCCCTAAACATCGCCTCGTAGAGCGTTTATATGCTTCGCGCATCCAGCGGATTCCTGCAGTCTGCACCATGTCATCGGTCCATCTTGAGGTCTTCCAATGCGTCTTGCAGTTTGCGGTCACTACTCTTGAGTTTTTAGTCATTTGGCCCTAATTGGTCATAGAAATCTCGCTTCATCCACCACCATGCACCAAACACCCAAAACATCGCAACCAGAATCCAGCAATTTGCACCTCCATATCATTAGTGATTTGGACACTAATCGCCAACTGATGGCCATTGGCCAGTGGTGATCGATCCTCGTTATTTATTCAAGCCAAATCAGGAGCTTATTGATATTTGCAAGAGGCATCTGGCAGTATTTGTGTGGGCAGTAAGGTGTTTAGCGATTGGGTGATATTTATCGGTGAGCGTTTTATGAGTTTTGTGGCTACGCTCGTGGATATATAAGGGAAAGTTATTACCTAGCTTCTCTGGTTATAAAGTGTATAAATTAGTGTTGTCTTCTTTTGGTGTAGCATTCGGTTAAAACATGGAAGAACAAGACTAAACGGGCCCTATCAGAATACCACCGCTGAAGTATTTCTTTTTTAAATATCGTAGCTTTATGCTGAGATAGGAGCCTTTCAGGCCTTGCACAGGTTTTTTTTTTGTTTATTTACTCTTTTTTTTTAACTGTCACACCATGACAGTTGTGAATTAAATATACGGACAATTTAAGTTAGCGCACGGATGAAACTTTACTTGGTGTACATTATTTCATCCCCACTAAGCTGTTCTCAAAAACGGCGAAGGAAAACTACAAAAAAAAAAAAAATCGAAGATATCTACCAACTCGCATTGGACCCGCGTATTGGGCTTCGTCCCAACTCTCACTGATCCCGACTCTACACGATTTCAAATTACCTAACAAAAAGTCCCAACTCTACACGAAACGATAAAAATGTACAGTCAGAATAAAGCACATTAAGGGCTGATTTTTCCATCGCCAGATAACTTTTATTCGAAGAATAAAATTGACGTTTGACAGTTTTTATATGAAATAACTGTCAAAATTTCAAAATTATTCCTTGAATAAAGTTATCAGGTGATTGAAAAATCAGCCCTTAGACGAATTAAAAATACTTTTTAAGTCAGGTGGCACGCGAAGAAAAATCGTTGGACTCGTTACAATAAATATATTTTATTTTACCCAGAAATTTTCCGATATACTATTTCTAACCCGATCCCAATAATATTATATCACTAGCAAAAAAAAAAAATTTATATTGTCAGTTATGAGCCCATATTCAGCCCATGTTCCACAAAAAATAAAGGTGGCGCTGTCCCCCGTCTTTAAAAAAAACTGCTTCTTTTCTTAAAAAAAACAAAAATTGTATTTTGTTCAATGGTGAATGAGAGTGCTACCTTTCTGATTTTTGTGGAATATGACTTGGAAAATTGCCACTTGTCATTTAAGTATGGTAATTAAAGTATTTTTAATTCGTCTAAATGTTTTTTATTCTGACTGTATGTTTTTATCGTTTCGTGTAGAGATGGGACTTTTTGAATCGTGTAGAGTCGGAACGAAGAAGCGTATTGAGTTACGGCCTACTCCCTCTCATAGAGAGAAAGCTTGTTTCCCAGCAGTGGGAATGAATTAATTTTACATCAACATTAACATGGGCATGGCTTCTTTTGACATGACTAGTACTGTGCAATGTGCATTGAAAGGCACGGTTTTTAAATAAACAAGTAGGTAAGATTTCTGCGATCCCACTTTAAGCTATTGTGAACCTTATTGGTTTCCATATGTAAGACAATTAGTTTTGTGCCCACATTTAATAATAATTGCCTAATTGCCGTTCCTCAATGTCACCTTTTGTAATCCACCTCATAGAATAACACTTATTAACCAAAACATAAAGCATCCCACAGACCTCCACCAAAATTTACATGCACGAAAATAAGTCTCCAGGGACCACCCAAAAACTGTTTACAACTTTCCAATACTCGATGTGAACGGTTCATTATACTAGCAACCCTCAAGGAAGGAAGTCAAAATATAAACAACATTGACTTATTAAGGAATGTTAAGGAAACAGAACAAAGTAATTGTTATTCAAACGCAAATCCCATAAAAGCTTTTTACTTAAATACTTATTGTCGATAAACATTTTAAGTCAGAACAAATAAACAAAAATTCCGTTTTGATTAAGATCGGGCTTTGTTGCTGGAAACTTAGAAAGGAATACTCATGTTTGATAATTTTAGAATATTGGGAATATAATAACAAATTATCGTGAAAAAACTGACTAAATAAAAACATTTGAACTAACTGTTCAAATGTTTTTACTATGTCACAGACAAAGGATATCAAATGTTGTGGATAAATAGAAAACCTAGTTTTTTTTTACAATCAATTTATTATAGTCTTCACTGTATCAATAGCCTTTATTTCAATTTCCAAGATAATATTTACATTTACATGTCGGAAATACGTTAGACAATCGTTTGACTATTCGGGACGCTAGCGCCACCAAGCGACGCTTGACAGAGTCTACAACATACCGTTCGACCAGAGTGAAGGGCACTTTGTCGGTGTCGGTCGAGGAGTGAACACGTTTAGAAACTGTCGCGCGTTCAGTATAGATGTGTTGTGTACTTACCGTGTGGAATTCGAGGGCTTGCCGCGGTTGGTCTGTGGATGAGTGACCATCTTTACATACCGAGACTCAAGAAAAAATATGTATTTACAGAATTATAATAATTAGAATCAGTAATACAACTTGTTAAGTTAGTATAAGCCCAAAATGTCAAGATTTCATGAAATAGTAATTCAGTGGGATTACTTGGTCTTAGAGAGTTGTGTTGATGACTTTAATGATTATAATTCTGTAAATACATATTTGTTATGGTTGCGAATCATATTTTAATCAACTTACAACTTGTTATAGTATTACGAAGTGCGTGAGCAGTGCCACCTATCGTAGAATATAGTTGGTTCGTTTCCGCGTACGCGCCGCTAACATTGTTGTAATAATTGTCTTTGTTTTAAATATATTTACTGCTGTAAATGGTGCTTTTTTCTCCCATATCCCTTCAGGTTATGGGCCCAGAGTCTGCCAGTGAGTGAAATCAAAACTGATTAGTGAACAATTGCAGTGATTTGAACTAAAACAGTTCGTCGTAAACAAAGTTATAAACGCGTCTACGCGAGTTAAGGTTTAACGAAGGTGATTAGTTAACGTGGAATTGCAAGTTACGTTTCGCCGTTTGTTTACTACTATTAATTAAGTTGGAAGACTTTTTTATATTGCACTGCTGTTGTTTTTGGAGTTGAAGAAACTTCGATATGGCTACATCTATTAAGATTGATCGACTTACTGGTGATAATTACGATACCTGGAAGATACACATGCGAGCAATTCTGATCAAGAACGATCTATGGGAATATGTATCGGGAGCGTTACCAAAACCACATTTCGGTGATTCGAAACATGCCGACTGGATAAAATTGGACAGAAAAGCCGAGTCAGACATATTATTAGCGGTAAGTCCAAGTGAGTTGGCTGCGTTGGATGGTTTGGAAAGTTCCAAGGCTATATGGGATAGGCTGAAATCTATGTACCAGTCGAGCGGACCTGCCAGAAAAGCGTCGTTATTAAAAAAGCTGGTTCTTACTCGTATGCAGGAAGATGATGATTTGAAGAAGCACATCGCGGATTTTTTTGATGCAGTGAAAAAACTCAAAGAAATCGGTTTGATTGTTATTGACGAACTGCTAGCCATATTATTGTTGTACAGTTTGCCGGATTCGTTCGCCATGTTTAGGACGGCAATGGAATCGTGCGATGATTTGCCATCAACGGAAACGTTAAAGGTCAAGATTATCGAGGATTACGAAGCTCGTAAGTCCAAGACGGTAGACCAAGGGGCTATGTTCGTCAAACGTATCAATAAAAATAAAAATGCCAATCTGAAGAAAAATAATGATAATCAAGGCCATAAAAGTAATTTTGAATGCTATCGTTGTGGTCGTCGCGGGCATTTAGCAAGAGAGTGCAAGACTAAGAACATCAACAAGAATAAGCAAAGCGCACAAAAGTTGGAATGCAGTAAAGACAACGAGCAAAAGACAACGATGTTATTGAGCACTACCGAAGAGGTTATGTTGGGTGAGAAACTAAATCCTATTTGGTGCATTGACAGTGGATGTACGGGTCATATGTGTAACGAGAAGCAAATGATCGAGGATTTTACGCGGCTGGACTCCGAACTAAGTTTAGCTAATAGCGACAGAACCCAAATTACCGGCGCTGGTAAGGTAAGGATTTCGGTAGACACGGGCAGTGAAGAACGCCAAATTGATATAGAAAAAGTGTTCTACGTATCCGATCTACGTACAAATTTATTATCAGTGGCCAAGATGACTGATCGCGGGTTCGAGGTTCGCTTCAGAAAGAATGATGCGATTGTAATTGATAATGATGATAAAATTCATATGCGGGCAGACCGTGTTGGTAACCTTTACCATGTTCGGATGAGTCAGAACTGTGCCAATAATGTTGAAGCTGTGAATAATTCACTAGACACGTGGCACCAACGGCTCGGACATCTCAACGAACGCGACTTGAAAGCTATGGCGAAGAATAGTTTAGTACACGGGCTAACAATTAAGGATGACGAAAAGTTGTCTGAATGTGAGATCTGTATAAGTGAGAAACAGACTTGCACGCCTTTTCCAAGGACAACGGAAGATCGTACAAGCGAATTACTAGAAATAGTGCATAGCGATGTTTGTGGCCCCATGAAACATCAGTCTTATGGCGGTAAAAAATATTTTGTTACATTCATCGATGACAAATCCAGATGGTGTGAAGTCTACTTCTTAGCAAATAAAAGTGATGTCCTAAATGCATTTAAAACCTACAAAGCCTATGCAGAGAATTTAACAGGAAGGACGATAAAGTACCTTCAGTCTGATAACGGACGTGAGTACGTAAATAATGAGTTTGATGATTTATTGAATAAAGCTGGAATCAGAAGAAGATTGACAGCGCCGTATACACCCCAACAGAATGGGATCGCTGAAAGAAAGAACAGGACATTAGTTGAGATGGCACGTTGTATGATGCGCCAAGCAGGCAGTCCTCCTTTTTTCTGGGCAGAAGCAATAAATACTGCCAATTACATAAAAAACCGGTGCCCAACTACAGCATTAAATGGTCAAATACCGTTTACGCTATGGAAAGGGAAGAAACCCACTTTAATATATATGCACGTGTTTGGTGCGAAAGCTTATTATAAGGAAAAGGGAAAACCAAAAGGAAAATTTGAGTCTCGTTCGCAGTTAGGAATATTTGTGGGTTATGATATTCAATCTAAGGCATATAGGATACATGACCCTACGACAAGAAAAATAATAGTGAGTCGTGACGTGAAGTTTATGAATGAGACAGCGTTTAGACATGAATATAAAGAGATATTTGATGAAGAAGAAGACACTAATGAAGAGCAAATAAGAGTCGAATTAAAGGTGTAACGCAAATAATGAAAGAGTGGAAGATAACCGGAAGATATTGAGAACCAGAAGAGATGGTAGTAGACCAAGAAGATCGATTGAAAGAGTTCATGAACCAGAGGATGATAGAGATAGAGGTCAATTACATAGAAAGAGGAACTCAACTGTTTCGTGGGAAAATTTAATAGAACCTTCTAAAAGAGGAAGAGGAAGACCTCGTTTAATTCGTACTGGTATGGCGGGTAGACCGCGGAAAGAATATCATACAGTAAGAGAGGATACTACAGACAGTGAAAATGAATCAGATAAAACGAATGAACAGATAAGTGCAGGGATAGCAATGATAGAACCAATGATGTGGAAAGATGTAGAAAAGAGAAGCGACGTAAATTTGTGGAAATTTGCTCTAGAAGATGAGTATTAGTCACAAATAAAGAATAAAACCTGGGAAATTGTACCACGACCAAAACAACGAAAAGTTATTGGAAGTAGGTTTGTGTTTAGTACGAAAAGTACTGGCAAGAAAGTATGCCTCGTCGCAAAAGGATGTTCACAACGGCCAGGGGAGGATTTTCACGAGACCTCATCCCCGGTTGTGAGATCGTCATCAATAAGGCTGATAGCGGCTTTATCGGCTGAATTTGGATTAGAAATCCATCAAATGGACGTGGTAACGGCGTACCTTAACGGTTCACTCGATGAAGAGGTATTTATGGAAATTCCAGATCAGTTAAGCGATGTTCTAGAGAGAGTACTCGCGAAACAAAAGATTGGTTCACAGAAGAAAATAATAACAGAAAAGAACATACTTCAGACAGCTAAACGCTGGAATAAGGCTCTTGATGAATGTGTGGATAGTGTGTGTCTGTTAAGAAAATCTTTATATGGCTTGCGTCAATCAGGGTTGCAGTGGCATAAAGAGTTAGTGAGAAAGTTGAGTGATATTGGTTTTGAAAGGTTGCCGCAGGATCCTTGTGTATTTATAGCACAGAAAGGTGAGCGAATGATGCTAATTGGTATATATGTTGACGATATTATTATATCAACAAATGATGATGCATGGATGAAAGATATAAAGAAACAGTTATCGAATGCCTTTGAAATGAAAGATATGGGCAAGATATCAACTTGTTTAGGTATTGAATTTAGTCGTGATGACGAATATAGAGTGTACTTAAGTCAAAAATCATATATAGACAGACTGTTAGAACGGTTTAGTATGAGTGAGTGTAAATCTGCTGTCACACCTATAGATGTAAATGTGAAATTAGAGAAACCTGAATGTATCAGATGTGATGTACTGGAACAGTATCCGTATCAATGTTTGATAGGTGCCTTGATGCATCTGGCCGTATCAACGAGACCAGATATCACGTATGCCGTCAACTATTTAAGCCAATTCAATACAAATTACGATATTGAACATTGGAAGGCTGCTAAACGTGTGCTGAGATACTTAAAAGGTACTTCAGATTACGGGTTAGTGTATGAAAGAACAGGTTTGCCTCTTTTTGGTGTGGTTGATGCAGACTGGGGAGGGAATACGGTAGATCGTAGATCCTATTCCGGTTTCTCATTTATTTTGGCAGGTGCTCCAATTAGCTGGGAAGCGAGAAAGCAACGGACCATTGCATTATCAAGTACCGAAGCCGAATACGTGGCCATTTCCGAAGCTACCAAAGAGGCAATGTATTTGCGTGATGTTTTAAGTAACATTGCGATTAAGTGTGAGTGTGTGATGCTATTTAACGACAACCAGGGCGCGAATAAACTTGCTCAAAGTAGGAATTATCATCCACGAACGAAACATATCGATGTGAGGCACCACTTTATTCGAGATATGTGCGAACAAGGTGTAATTGATCTTAGATATTTATGTACTGACCGAATGCCTGCTGATGTTTTGACCAAAGGCTTGAGTGGAACATAGCATCATGAGTGTTTGCGTAATTTAGGTATGATGGATGAATGTATGTGAATGTCGAAGATACATGCTCATGACTTCGAGGGGAGGTGTTATAGTATTACGAAGTGCGTGAGCAGTGCCACCTATCGTAGAATATAGTTGGTTCGTTTCCGCGTACGCGCCGCTAACATTGTTGTAATAATTGTCTTTGTTTTAAATATATTTACTGCTGTAAATGGTGCTTTTTTCTCCCATATCCCTTCACAACTTAATACTGACCAGTAAAATGCAAATAACATAAGAAAATTTGAATTTCGCGGGCTACCTTAGATTTTTCTGTGACTCATTTAGTCCATTTTAATACAGGAAAACGTGACTTAAGTTCGAGTTTCGGTCTCACAGTGGTATAAAATAGTATATACGATAAACAAATAACACCGGTCCAAAATTACATTATCATATTTTACAACACATGAAAACCAAGTTATTAAAGTTGTACCACGTTGCATTCGAGTGTAAACTAAAGTTCGCCAGTTCATCCCAAGTTCTTAATAAAACATGATACACCAATCAAAAACTGGGAAAGTTTAAATCGCTCCGAACTTCAGGTACACGCTCTAACTATTTTAGTGCCTACATAGTGCTTTTATAATAGTGTTGTAACAAGTTCTTGGGCGAATATTTGAGAATATTTGCATGCTTTTGTATGCAATGGTGCGGAGGGAAAGGTGATGTTCGAAGTGTAGTGGTGCTCCTTTTAAGTTTTGTGTGTTTATTGGGACTATTTATAGAAATAACACACTATTTTTGACACTTGACTTTTTTTTGACGATTGTGTCTACTTTGTAGACCATGAAAGTTGATTGGTATTGGATTGGTTGATTGAGTTGGTTGATTACAAATAATCATAACTAGATACTCCATTGTCAACTTTAGATGAGATTAAAAATTGGCTACTAAAAATACGTCAATTTACGCTAGGCGCTGACTAATTTGACAGGACTCAACTAATATTTATCTTCTGTCCATGTCTTGATGAAATAGAAAGAAAATGATGCCTGAACTTAAATTGAGTTTAGTTTGTGAACAACAGAATTGGCGCCAATGTTTTAAAATGTTGTTTTGTTTAAACCAACCACGTTACATAGCAGATATCTAAAAATAAATAAAAAGTACGTTATTTTTATTACATGAAACTTAAACGTAACTTGCGAAATGTGGATGTACTATAGGTACACTTCTGCCCTTCCCTTCAGGGAAACAGTCGTGATTTTATCTTATTTATGTGATCAGTTACCATGTTTCTAAAAATGATGTGTGTGACAAGTTATTCAAGAATTGGTAATTAATATTATTTTGTTTTTAAAGGGGTTACGTTTAAAAAAATGCGGTAATCACAAACAACACACACACACAACAACCGCAATGTATTTCTTTTGTTATGTATTTTAATAAAAATAAAATTGTTAAGTATAACGGGTGTAAAATAATACGTAACGAAGCCGAGAGCCATTTGTACTCCCCGTCATTGTCATAAATTTTTGTACTGAACCATGCCTGGGAACCGTCTGGTTATGGAGATATTGAAGGTCAAAATGCCAACCGTTGCTGACCTTTTTTTTACGAAAACAAGTTCAAAAAAGATCAGCTGTTCCCTACATTTCGACGAGTTATACGAACATAAATGTAGGGAACAGCTGATTTGTTTTTCGCAATTTCAGGTTTGGTCCCATAGTAAAAGTTGTTCATAGTGATGAGAACAATGACCTCTTAAGAGGTTGTTATAATAATACAACTTTAAATACCCCCACGTCCCATAAACCGTTGCATGCACCCATAAGCACAATGTTTTGCGTTACGTTGCGCAAAAAATAAAAAAAAACAGCAATTTTGACACCAAAAATGAAAGTCGTTTCCCATCAATTATTTTTGCACAAAGTTATTTAATTTCATGTACAGAATGCGTAGCTCATGGCTATGTGACGGAACTTTTTACACCCGTTATATCCATACTAATATTATAATTCGAAAGTAATTCGGGCTGTTTGTCTGTATATTACCATTTCACGCCAAAACCACTAAACGGATTTCGATAAAATTTACCAGAGAGATAGATTGCATCCCGGGGAAGGACATAGAATAGTTTTTATCCCGACATTCCCACGGGATCGATACTTATGCCGCTAGTAAATTAATAAACTACTAAATGTATTTATTCGGCACATCCCTCTTGAACTGCCTAAGTGTACTTATGGGTTGTAGCCAAAACTGCGAATATTATCTTCGGAAAGTTTACCGGTAATTTGACGGAACTTATACGAATTAGTCCGATATGAAATTTTCGAACATCCCACTTCACAAGCACTTACTTCATGTGTAAGTTTGTGAGTAGAAAATGGGGAAAATGATGCAATAGGTTACCTGTAGGATGTAATCATTTGATTAAGAATTCAATATAGGCTATGACCAGAGCATTGAGCAGCAGTGGTGGCCAAGTGGTATTGGCCGCGACTTACGAGTAGTAGGTCGTAGGTTTCAACCCAGACAGGCGCTTTACTTTTTGTAATTTATTTTCATCACCACTGCTCTCAAAACGGTGAAGGAAAACATCGTGAGGAAACCGGCATATCCTAGAACAAAAAATTCGAAGACATGTGACATCTGCCAACCCGCACTGGGCCCGCGTGGTGTAATACGGCTCACTCCCTGTCACTGAGAGGAGGCCGGAGTCCCAGTAGTGGGAACATTATAGGCGGATTATATATAGGCTATAAAGTGTGTTCAAATGATAAATGATTTTATTTCTGTAAGCAAGTTTTCACAAACATTTTTACACATTAAGGTCATTATCAGTTTTGCGGACTAAAAAATCATTTTTTTTCAGCGCAAAATTCTCAATATCCTTAAGTTATCTAGTTTTTTTAAAAATACACAATTATTTATCACCTATCTATCTAGTAAGTCTACGAATTTAAGTTTTGATAACTACTTAATAAAAAATTCGTTTATAAGGCACTATTTAGATATTTTACTACAATTAAATTAGTAGTCAAAATAAAAATATAAAAATTGAGTTAGGTAGATAAACACATCAAATTTTAAAACATTTAACGCTTTTTGTTATTTTCAATAAATTCTTACGCGTAGACGACGGTTTTGCGCATGACTTTATTGGGTTTTTTCAGCGTAGTCAACATTTTTTACAAGTACTAATACATTAAACTTAAAAAAAAAATCGTACACTTACTAATATACTATATGCCTAGTATTTAGGATTTTTTTTTCAGATCGTTATTTGCTACCAGTTAGCTAAAAAAGCAATCGAAAAACTTGGTGTTTCGTGATTACGTAAAAACGTGTGTTAGTTTTTTTTTTTGGAATTTATATTAAGTAGTTATCAAAACTTAATTTCATACACTGACTAGATAGATAGGTGATAAATACTTGTGTATTTAAAAAAAAACTAGATAACATAAGGATATTGAGAAATTTGCGCTGAAAAATCCTGATTTTTCTGTTTTTTGTCCGCGAAACTGATAGGGACCCCTAGATGAGGTCAGCGTTTCCTATCTAAATACTCTGAGAAGAAAGGCCGAAACAAACTCAGAGGTCACAGTCCCTTTTATTAAAGTCTAGACATAGTCTTGATCACATCGTGTGATTTTTTTGTGATTTGTGAACAAACAATGGGAATGAGCTCGACTTAGTAAGAAAAATGGAAAACTGTGTTTGTTAAAAATGCAACTGTTAAGGTTAACTTAGATTGTATGTAAAACACTAACATTAAAAAAAACCCACCTTTATTTGTCACCAGAAACGGCGTTGATGCTCAAAATCACACAACAAAGCATTATTTTCATTTACGGAATGATGATGCGATAAAAAAGTCAAACATTATAATCATATAATATATCTGAGCAAATAAATATACCAATATCTTATCTTATCATTACCTACTCATAATCATTTATCTATCAGAATATGGTCTTGATAGCGTTTACGCCGTTTACATTTCATACAAACTTTCAAGCCCTTGTTTTTCGAAATGAATGAATTGATTTTAATGACACTTCATGCACATAAGCAGGATACAAAGGTCTAAAAAATTCCTTAAGAGCATTTTCGAAATGTCTTAGTTAAAAAAGATAACTGGAAATCTCTGTTTCTATGGAAAATTTAAAATCAGTCTAATTTGGCTGTAACACCGTTTTCGAAAATGTTCTTAACTAACTTTTTAGACCTTTCTATCTTGCTTATGAGTATGACGTTTAATTAAAATCAGTTCATTCATTTCGAAAAACAAGGGTTTAAAAGTTTGTATGAAATGCCGTACGGCGTAAACGCTCTTTTGTGACTAGTGCACTATTGAATCATAGATAAAATATGAACAGATCATAGCAATGATTCCTGGATCCTGGCCAGGAGCCTAATTTTGTAATAATAGTCTTCGGCAAGAGATGAACGTAAATTGATTAACCATTCACCAAGGTTAGTACATAGTAAGATTAGTTTGGCAATCTAATTCTCCTGGGCGGTTGCCCAGCGTGTGCCGGATGTTCCAAAGTAGGTAATATTATCGCTACAGCGTTTGTCCACCGCCACCGTCAACGAGACGTCAGCAAAATTATTCAAACCGAAAGTGACGTCCCGTTGACGGACGTACGGTGGACACGCTGCCATACTAAATGTATGTATCGCTACTTCGGCACTGTCAACTCGTACCTGTTGACGTCGGTTGACGTGTCGGTGGAAAAAAAAAGGCTGTGCTTGTCAAGGTCTATAGTAAGTATACTCTACTCTATCGGTCTGTGTTTGTCTGCATACTAAGGCATCTTTTTATCAGATCATTTCAACAACCCCGTCAACGTGACGTCAATGAGAAACGAGATTATTCGAACCGAACGTGACGTCCCGCTGAAGGACTTGCGGAGACCATGCGGCCATAGTAAATTAATATACCATACGCACCACGAAAGATGAGACTTTACTATCTTAAACTTTATTATTTCCTAATAAATATTATATTATTGTTAAGAAAAAAAAACAAACGCACATTGACGTGGAGTTGCAGATACCAGCCCGTTTTACCTAATACCTAATATTGTTAAGAATTTTAATCTCAATGTCATCGATAAATCCCTGAATAGACATACACATTATGGGTAACTACTTCGTACACGACTTACCTGCGCAAGCTCGCCACTACTGAGCTCGACAAGTCTCATCTTTCGTGGCGCGTATTATACCGCTACTTCAGAGCCGTCAACTCGTTCTTGTTAACGTCCCGTTGACGTGGCGGTGGACAAAGGGCCTAACTCGTCAAGGTATTAGTAGTATGTAAGTATACTATGTCTATGTTATGGATTTGGTTTCCGCACTTAGTCCTTCAAATGGACCATTGTGCGTGGGCCATGGCGGGCGTCGGTAGTTATTCCAACCAGCCCACCTCCCTCAAGAAGCTGATTAAGTCTCCTGGTCTGTTGAGAACATCTGTGTACGATCTGGGTCTCCCGAGGGTTTCTGACTTTATCTGGGTGACGCATGTGCACTCAAAGAGCACATGCGTAATGGTTTCACCAGCCTCCATGCAAGCCTTGCACAGGGGACTGTCCGTTATGCCTATTGTGTGAAAGTTTTTATTTAGCGAGCAGTGTCCCGTGATGGTCCCCGTCACCAGGCGCAGGCCTTTCCTGTCCTGTCCAGTCATAGTAAGCGCCTGGTTAGTCTGCCATCCAATGATGGCATAGCTTCTTTGGACTGCCTGCAGCGTGTTGACGACGTCAACCAGCTTTCTGCTTGTGTGTTGGTGTACTCCTGTAGCCACCTGCGTAGTTGGTTGAAGGGGATGGGCACGATAGGTTCCGGTCCAGAAACTGACATACCGGACTTTGACATGGCGGTGGACAAATGGCCTTACTCGTCAAGGTATCAGTAGTAAGTATGCTCTATCAGTCGGTGTTCATAAAGGGTCGCATCCGCATCCCATATCAATGCACAGCCTATAACCACGAATACAGCAAATAATTCTATACCACCTAGCATAGAAATTTAATGTCAGTTACTTAAAAAAAATCTGTTGTTTCATAGAAATTACCTACGCGGTCAAAATGTATGGAACTCCAATTTATTTTTTTATAACCTACGAATCCGTTCAGAATCTTGGTACAGGATCATGTATTGAATCTATAGAGGTATGAAGAACAGGGTGTAAAGTTCACTCGTACTCTATAGAAAAAGGAGGATCCTCCGACCAGACGGGTGTTGTGTCTGGCAGGCAACTGCCCGATGATATATGTCGGGCCGTTGCGCGGTAAACTCTGCTAGCGAGATGCAGGATTTTGCGTGACGTCATTATGACGCGTTGATCTCATGTGGCGCTATAGATAGCGCTACAAATCCATGGTATCAGGCTAAACGTGTCCCTGCCACCTTGTCATCATCTGCCTAGCCTTTTCCCAACTATGTTGGGGTCGGCTTCCAGTCTAACCGGATGCAGCTGAATACCAGTATTCACCCCTGCCACCTTGTATAGAGAAGAAACTAGCATTTATCACCACGATTTCTCAGTGCGGGTTATTTATAAGTTCTGGTTTCTTTACGACTTTTCAGACGATGTCTATAAACAACTTAGGTACCTATTTAGAAAGTAGGTATAAACTGAAGTGTGTTCGAATTTGTAGCATGTAGAGAAAGTAGTAAAACTGAGTGAATTTAGTAAATAAACGCATTTTATTCGGCTCCTCAGTCCTGACGTTCTGCATATAAATTGATTATTAATTATTGATTGTATCTACCCGAGATCACAACGGAATCAATAACCAGAGACACTAACATTTAGTATAAATGTCTACTAAATACATATGTACAAATCAACATTGTATATATTCGGTATCTGAAAAACAAATTATTCTCGATATTCATTAGGAATTCGCTATTAAGGGTGACCATGTTGTGTGTGTACCTGGGACAAACAGTCCAACTATGTAAGTCCAACTTCGTTAAGTTAGGGAACCTACAGGAAATCTTCTCTTCCAAAATATCGCAGTGTCTCGAAACAAAAACCTTTGACCAGTGTGTGTTGCCAGACTTACGGCACTGAGACGTGGCGTTTTACAATGAACCTCATAAGAAAGCTCAAGGTCACCCAAAGGCCAATGAAGAGGGCTATGCTCGGAGATTCTCGGCGAGATCGAGTTAAGAATGAGGGGAAACTTTGGGGGATATCCAGCAGTGGACGTCTTTTGGCTGAAATGATGATGTTGATGTTAAATGAAACCAGAATGACTAGTTTTTGAAATTTCATTTTTAACAAAACGACACAGTATGTAGGTACTGAGATTCCTAGGTAAGTAACGACATTAATTTGCAGTTACCCCCAAATAATAAGATAAAATAAAATAGATTTTTCTTTCTATAAGCCACAAAACGACGATTTTCTTTTTTAACCGACTTCAAAAAAGGAGGAGGTTTCTCAATTCGACCGTATATATGTTTTTTTTTTAATGTGTGTTCGCGGATAACTTCGTTGTTTATGAACCGATTTTGATTATTCTTTTTTTGTTGGAAAGGAGATATGCCAAGGGTGGTCCCATGATAAGGAAACCAGGATCTGCTGATGGGATCCCAGTGAAATCGAGGGGAACAATCGAAAATCGTAGGAGCAACTAGTGCGTTTGTTAACTTTTTCATTAAGTATTTTAAAGCACTACAATTTAATGAAGGCCTGGAGTCGATCTGATGATGGAGCCGAAAGACAGTTGAGGGGACTCCTCAACGATTTACAGCGGTTACCTTGTGTTTGGGCTTGATTAATTTGTATTGATGTGAACTTTACACCTAGATGGGTTGTGACTGTCATTAGGGGTCTGATGATGAAGACGAAGGTCAGTTAACGGAACTCCTCAACAGTTTACAGTAGCTATGTTCACCGATTACTCGAAGACGGCTGGACCGATTCCAAAAGTTATTTTTTTATTTGAAAGGGTATACTCTCGAGGTGGTCCTAGTTGGAATTTGATGAGAGGATCCCATTGAAATCGAGGGAAACCCTCAAATTTTATAGGCAAACCTATAGCGATTTGGGTATTTTTTAAAGTAGCTTGAGCATTTGATGTCGGAAATCATCATTTGGTAAAGTGGAGCTGATGATGAAGACCACAGATGGCCATCGGAACTACTCAATGACAAATATTTCACGGGTTGCGATTCGATTACTGTAATATGGTTGCTAAGCAATTTATGCTCGTCACAATGCGTATGGTGAGTGATTGTTGAGGAGTTCTCCTGGTTCTCACCCGGATAACTCCTCAACAATTAACGTCCCAGCATCGGGAAAAGCAATATTTTGTAAAAGGTGATGAACAGTTGGCATTAGGCTATTGTAACTTAGATAAATTACAAACTGACCAACTAATAAAAAGTGAAAAATAAAAACTATTTTACAAAAAAAACAACCGATTTCCAAAAAAAAACACTACAAATTGAAAAATAACTTTAATTTCGGGAGTCGGTGTCGATAAACGAAAATGCGGAACCAAAGACACCGACTTACGAAATTAAAGTTATTTTTCAATTTGTAGTGTTTTTTTTTTGGAAGTCGGTTGTTTTTTTTGTAAAAATGTTTCTCCGTAATGAAACCCCAGAAAAAGTTGGAATTGTGGCCTTCTATACGAGTATTCTCCGTACGACGACGACGAGTCCTGGAGTGGAGACTGCGTATCGGCAAGCGTAGTGTGGGACGCCACCCAGCTAGATGGACGGACGACCTAAAGTAGGTGGGCTGGGGTAGACTGGATGCGGAAGGCGGAGGACAGGGTGCTGTGGTGCAGTCTGGGAGAGGCCTATGTCCAGTGAACTGAGATAGGCTGAATTAATTGATTAATATGTCCGTAACCAGAAGGCTCTCAGACAAAAAAGACAACGTAATGACGGGGAGTACAACTGACTCTCGGCTTCATTAAGTGTCTTAGATTGTCATCGACACGCTAAGAAGTCCCCTTAACCAGCAAACTATTATTACGTAATTACAACAATAATTAACACAACATTTCAAGTCCCTCAAACTGCTACACAACATACAACTTTACTAGAAGCTAATTTAGTTATCAAGCATGATACACATAATATTACATTGTTTTAGCTTTGACGTTGTGTGTGACGGCCTTAATTAAGCGCTGCTGTAGTGACACGTAGTTAGTGTATTATGTAAATCTAAATATGTACCGTAATGTATATTATATATGACATGCTATTGTGTGTAATTTATAGCACAGTGGCTGAGGGAACGCGAAACTGTTGTCTGGGAGGCTGATTTGTAAATAACAATATTGTAATTACGCCGATGAAATGGTTTTGGTATTGAGAAGTCATGAAATAGGTAAACGCTGAGCCGAATATTAGTTGTTTGAAATCCATCACAGGTCTATTCATTAAGACTTGTGATGGATTTCAAACAACTAATCTTGGAGCTATATGTTTGAGCCCTTTAGGGTTAGGCCGTGGACGGTTTTATTAAATACCATCATCAATTAATCTTACTATCTCAATTATCTTTTAATTAAGATCGAGTTACTCTCAAACGGTGAAGTAAATCATCGTGAGGAAACTAGCATGTCCTTGAACCAAAAATTCAAAGACATATTCCATCTACCAACCCGCACTAGGCTCGTCTATGTCTATGTTACGGGCTTGGATTCCGCACTTAGTCCTTCAATGGACCATTGTGCGTGGGCCATGGCAGCCGTCGGTGGTTATTCCTAAGAGCCCACCTCCCTGCAGAAGCTGATTAAGTCTCCTGGTCTGTTGAGAACATCTGTGTACGATCTGGGTGTTCCGAGGGTTTCGCGCTAGGCCTTTTGGAATTAGATTAAAGGCCACTCCCTCTCGAAGAGAGGAGGCCTGTGTACCAGCAGTGGGAACAATATAGGCAGATTATGCTAAGGCCGAGCTGACTCCGCAAATAGAGAAACCTATGAACCATTTTTAGGGTTCCGTACCCAAAGGGTAAAAACGGAACCCTATTACTAAGACTTCGTTGTCTGTCCGTCTGTCTGTCACCAGGCTGTATCTCAAGAACCGCGATAGCTAGACTGTTGAAATTTTCACAAAGTATGTATTTCTGTTGCCGCTATAACAACAAATACTAAAAACAAAATAAAATAAATATTTAAGGGGGCTCCCATACAACAAACGCGATTTTTTTGCCCTTTTTTGCTCGATATCAAAAATGGCAACAGGTAGGCACTTGAAATATTCACAAAATACTCAGTTGTATTTTAACTTTAATAGTAAATAATAAAATTAAAATAAAATGAATATTTAAGGGGGGCTCCCATACAACAAACATGTTTTTTTCGGCGTTTTTGCCTTGTGGTACGGAACCCTTCGTGTGCGAGTCCGACTCGCACTTGGCCAGTTTTTTTTTCTTCATTATATTATTAAAAGTAAAACAAATCTATTTGATAAAAACATGTCCACAATAAGGGATATTTCAACAACCTCAAAATTACAGCATTAAAATGGCATAACTCCCAATTCTTTACTTCCGTAAAAATATCTTCTGAAATTACGACATCAATTTTCTAATTGACATTAGGAGACCACTTAGATTTTATAGCGGTATTTCATATTAAAACGGCCTAATATAATGATAATAACTTTGGAAATAAAGTCATTATTCCCTTGACTTATATGCCAAGGTTGCTTGTGATAAAAAAATATGATTTCCACACAAATAATGATAATGGTGATAGGTGCTAATGAGGGTATTATTAGAGTGGGCGTAGAGGCTAGAACTTTTCGCTCTAGAAGGGGCATCGAAAGTACCTAATATTAATCTTGGGCTTGTTGACAAGCCTACATTTTCTTCCCATACCTATTAACACTAATTTGAAAACATTGTAAAAGCCAGTTATATTTAAAAGAGTAACCATGGAGTTTCTTGCCGGCTCTTCTCTATAGGAAACGACCAATTGGAACCGTGCACCTAGCTTGTGACGATTCTTAAGTGCCTATGTAGGTTTATGTGAAATAAAATGTTTTGATTTTGAAAATCGTTTTTAACACAAGCTGAAAAGTCTTAAGTACAGACGCCAGCAAATCAAGCTACCCGAAACTGTTAAATTTTCCCAATCAACTTTGATCCTTATACATTAGCGATAAAGTTGATAAATGATAAATGATAAATGATTTTATTTTTGTAAGTAGGTTTGTACAAACACTTTTACACGTCAATCATGGTTTTTTAAAACTAGATGAGGTCGGCGTTTCCTATCTGACTACTCTGAGAAGAAAGGCCGAAACAAACTCAGAGGTCACAGTCTCTTTTAAAGTCCAGACATAATCTTGGTCAGGTTTTATGAAGACCATGTAGATCGATGTCTGAGACGGTCTTTTGAAGAAAGAACCACACAGATTGAGAGGACCTGTCCAGTCAGTGCACGCATTTGTCAGAAATCGTGCAGCTCAACTCAAGACTTAAGGAGCTCAACGATTCGACGAACAATACCAAAGAAAGGACATTTGGGTAGGCCACATAAATTACTCAAACTGCCAGACCAAGAGAAAAAAAAAACAGAACAGAAAGAATAATAAAAAATATATATAAAAGTAACAAAATGACCCACATCGTCTTCACATTCACAAATCACAATAAATAAAATAATGTAATACTTTACAAAGTAAGCAAATGTCATTGTTTATAAAAAAATCATTAATGTCAAAGTGTATATAAAAAAAAGGACGTTCCAAATGCAGAAATGTGAAGCAGCTCAATCCCAAGCCTTTTTGTCCTCAATATAATCTTTAACTGTATAAAAGGCTTTCTGGCACAACTTACGTTTAATGAATGATTTGAATTTATTGAGGCTTAGATCTTGAACGTGGCTTGGTAGCTTATTATAAAAGCGTATACATTGGCATCTGAACGAGCCACCTATTTTTTTGAGCCTTGTTGTAGGTACAACAAATTTGTGTTTGTTTCTAGTAATTATATTATGGATATCACTGTATTTTTTAAACAATTTTATATTTTTATGGGCATATAAATGATTTTCATAAATATACTGAGAAGGCACAGTCATTACATTAATCTCTTTAAATTTGTCTCTGAGAGAGTATCTCGGACTTAATTTATAAATTGATCGAACAGCTCGCTTCTGTAAAACAAAGATAGTCTGAATATCGGCGGCATTTCCCCACAATAGAATACCGTACGACATTACACTATGAAAATAGCTAAAGTACACTAAACGGGCAGTCTCTATATCAGTTAAATTACGAATTTTTCTAACAGCATATGCTGCGGAACTTAGCCTTTTTGACAATTTATCTATATGTGGACCCCACTGAAGCTTAGCATCCAAAGTTATGCCCAAGAATACTGTGTTGTCTTCAGGATTCAATTCCTCGCCCTTTATCAACACATTAGTCTTCACATGCCTAACGTGAGGTAGCGTAAACTTAATGCATTTGGTTTTTTTTCTCGTTTAGAAGCAAATTATTAACATTGAACCAATGGACTACTTTCGAGATCGCGCTATTTACATCGTCAGTAACCAACTGCTGACGTTTAAGTTTAAACAAAAGAGAAGTGTCATCTGCAAACAACACTATATCATGATTATCCTTTATGAGGTACGGCAAGTCATTAATATAAATAAGAAACAAGAAAGGACCAAGAATTGAGCCCTGTGGGACTCCCATTGTTACTATAGATCCGGGTGATCTTTTTCCATTAACTTCAACGCTCTGAATCCTTTTACTCAAGTATGAAGTAAGAAGATCCAGAGCAGTGTTCCGGATTCCGTAGTGTCGGAGTTTCCTGATTAACGTTTCGTGAAGAACGCAATCGAATGCCTTGGACAAATCACAAAAGATGCCCAAGGCATCGCATTTATCTTCCCATGCATTATAAATATGTCCTAAAAGTTCAACACCCGGCATCAGTAGTTGAACGACCCCGTGTAAAACCGAACTGTTTGCTGTGTAATAATTTATGTTTATTAAAAAATCTTTGCATTTGGTCTAAAATTAATTTCTCAAAAATTTTACTAAAGGTAGGTAGTACAGAAATAGGTCTATAATTTGTGGGGTCTGATGTACTACCTGATTTAAACAAAGGTATTATTTTACTATATTTCATAAGGTCAGGAAACTCCCCATTGTCAATACAACTATTAAAGATAAGAGCTAAAGAAGGTGCTACAATGTCAATAATAGACTTAGCTACTTCTACAGAATCAGCTACTTCTACAGAATCAGAAAAGTTGAAAATCTATTAAAGAAATTTGACAGATTGTAGTAGCTTGATGTGCTGGCGTCTGCACATTAGCGGGGTAATTGCGTAACACACAAAAGCAATGCCTTTAAGTTTGAGTTATTTACGTTGTTGAGCTGACGATTTTTTTTAAAACAAATGAATCAATGGTTCAGCAATGTCCTTCAAAATCCTTTATTTATTTGCTCTCATGTACATTTTACAGAATAATTACTATCGGTTTTTGTACATGAACCCTGTCAGGGCGCTGCAAAATAATGTTGGTTTGCTGCTGAGTTCGTGGTCATAATAACATGGTGGTCGTCATCGTCACATCGTGGTGTTTAAGGGTGTTGCCACACCAATCGATCGATCGTTGATCTATGCCATCGATCGAAATCGGTCGTCGTTGATCGATTGGTGTAGTAGCTTTAATTGATCGACGGATACCGGTCGACTAACCAATCGATCGCTTGCCGGTCGATGGCATCGGTCGACGTTGATCGATTAACCCCTGCTATATTCCATCAGTTTCTTTCGAAATGTATATGGCACAGGCGGGCAGCGGGAGACAATAAGCTCAAATAGCTCTATCGACGTCGACTAATCCATTCTACCATCGATCGATCGTCGATCGACAATCGATCGATTGGTCTGGTAGAAACTATCGATCGACGTCGACTAATCCATTCTATCATCAATCGATGCCGTCGATTGACGATTGATCGATTGGTGTGGTAACACCCTAAGGGTGCTGGTCATACTAGCTGCCTGGGCTTATTTTAATTATTTTAATTTTGGATTGTTGTTTTGTTACTATTTGTTTATTCTGGACGCTTTTAACGCGTACGTCTTTTTTATTTTTTACATCGTTCTCACATATAATCATAAATTCAAAAGTAATGATGTAACAAATATTTTTGTAAAATGTAATTTAAAAAGAGTGTCCATGGAGTTTCTTGCCCGTTCTTCTCCATAGGTACCTACGCTTTGGCATGGGCAACTAGCTTCATATTTTCTGTCTGACCGACTTCTTGACAATTCAAAAGTGCCTGTTAATAATAATAAATTGAAATAAATGCTTTGAGTTTGACTACAGAATGTCAGTGACAAACGGACCCTTAATTTGGTATCTGAAGTTAATCACGCCTACGTACCCAGTCATAGCATACAAGATTCTAATAGTCAGCTTCAGTTTTTATTTACTCAGCCTATTGCAGTCCACTGCTGGACATAGGCCTGTCCCATGCTACGCCACAACACTGACAACACTGTCCTCCGCCTTCCACATCCAGTCTATCCTAGCCACGTTTTTGAGGTCGTCGGACCATCTAGTATTCTATTCTATTCTAGCTGGGAGGCGTCCCACACTACGGTTGCCGATACACGAACCCAACCCAACTAGATTCTTCTATTGGATTCTTTCTCAAAGATGTTGCTGCAGTTTTAATCGAACTGAGGACATGGCTAAAGATCCGTTTGTATTTGTGTATTTTCGATCATGTTTCATTACAATATCCTCATCACTTCGGCCCCACATAATCGACATTATATCCCTTACTCGCATCTCACAACGCCGAAGAAAAAGAGGAAGTGGAGAGAACCTTTCTGCCGAAAACATACTCGTAGCTATAAAAAAAAAAATACCTACTGAAGCCACTTCCATTGAACTGTTCAAACAATTTATCGTCACAGTAATGTGCTGAATAAAGAAATCTAGAGAAATAATAATTCCGGGGAGCCATCCCGAGCAGACATGCCCCTCACGTAATTCGGACAATGAAGATTTTCCCCGTAACAATGGAAATTTTCTTACGTTTTCTCGATTATTGCTTTTATCTCGATGAGCCTTTAGATTAGGGCGTTTAGTTCTGTTAATTTGATAAGGGAGATAAGCATTGGTTTTCAATATTGATTAAGGTTTGAGTGTACTTAGGGCGTGTGCCATAGTAAGGCTTTGTTCTATTAATTGAGTTTTTCCCCGACCTTTTGTTATTCTATTCATTGTGTTTTTCTGGAACCAATCTTTTTTTGAGGAAGTTTTTTTTTTGCGAAGTCTTTAGCTTAATAGTAAATACTCGCTGTTGCCCGCGACTTCATCCGCGTGTTTTTTAGGGTTTCGTATCTCTAAAGAAAAAAAAGGAAGGTAATCTATGTCCTTCTTCAGGTCCCAGACTACCTATGTCTTTGATAACGGTCGGTTTAACGGAGAAACAGACGGAGAGTAACTTTCACATAAATTATAATATTAATCATGGATTTAGAGAGACCTAATGTATGTGTATTGTAATGTAATATTTTATAAAGGGACCAAAAATAGTGATCGAATCGAAAAGGGCGAGATTATTGAATAATGAAGAAACACAGATAGGACCAGCTAGTTAGTCAAATAAAATTGTGTTAATGACTGGCCATGTTCTCAATAAAATCAGCTAAAAACAAATAATTTTATGTGAAACGAAAAACATCAAATTATTTGTTTTTGGCTGACTTTCAATGAAGCCGTTCCATTTTAGCAGGAGCCCTTGTCAGAGGTGCAAAACATTTTAATCAATTAACAAACCTTTTCCAACAGACAGGTGTCACACAATCTTTCTCCAACTCCAAGCGAATAATACTTCCAATTTAATCCTCAGTCTCTCCTACAAGCTCTATTCTGAAAACAGAGGCGACGTCAAAACAAGGTTGTTAACATCTCTGGTCGGCGCCCGCGACACGCGTCGTGATGTCAGTACGGACAAATTGTAACAGCTGCGCCGTCGACCGAAATACGATGCATAAGGAGGTACATCGATGGTTTGGAAGTATCGATGTTTGTAGCATCGATAAAGGTAAAAATGCTTTAGGTATTGTGATGTGAGTTAAAGTAAGGTTGGTTTTATTGTTTGTAGCAATGATTAGATTGTCTTACTCTGAAAAAGCTTTTCGGTGATTTTAAGGGTAAACATATTTATGAAGTGAAAGCTTCTTTATTGGGAATTTTTTGAGATGTGAAAAAACTATTGAACTCGCGCTACTGTTACCGTAACTGACACCGCTTCGGATGTGTTCGGCTGTACTCGGTTTATGTGTATCCGATATGTCAGTGAGTGATGGCAAAGTTTGTGTTTTGTTTTCACTTCTGTCGGCACTCCTGGAGTGCCACTTTTTTTTTTGTTATTTGGCCTACACTGTCCCACTGCTGAGCAAAGGCCTCCCCCAGGTCCTTCCAGGAACTCTTTTCCGGCCACCGTGAACCAGTCCTCGTGGTACGCGTCCAGGTCATCTCGCCACTACTTTCTGGGCCAACAGTGGTGCCGTCCATCTTCAGGCACCCATTGCGTGGAGACTTTAATCCAGCGGTCATCATGCATGCTGAAATTATAATATTTAGTGTTTTTTGTTGATAGGAGAATTACCTATACTAATTTATAGGTACTTGTTTATTGATATAGTCATTGTTTGGAAAGAGGTTTTTCTTCGAAAGATAGAAAAATCCTCGTTTCATTTTTCAATCGTGCCCGCTGTGACTCTGGTTATTTATAACGCATGATTCTATCAAATGGATAAAGTTTTTTTTATTAAAAAATGCTGGGTTCTGTAACGCAACCGAAATACCTTTTTTCAAGCAAAGTTAGGTATTATTGTAAAATGTGTCAGTTGTACGGTCAGCAATAAAAGTCGATTAACATTTCAGTTTTTTGAATCTCAGTTATTAAGCAAAATATTAACACCTCATTTTATTTTTAATCTCAGTTATTAAGCAAAATATTTGTTCAAAATTGCATTGTACTTCTGCTGCAACAAATATTTTGCTGACTGTACACACGAGGCTAGCTAAACATTTCCAGTTTTAGCTGACCTCACATTGTGTAGGATTTTCGTACAATGAGATGTCAGCTTATACTTGAAATTTATGGCTTAAAATGTCGTCGTGCGTACTTCCTTACTTAAAATACATCAAGCCAACCGTCGAGTTGCTTTCCAAGAAATTTATAAATTCATGTTTATCTGATCTTTTGTTGTATTCTAAAGACCCGTTTTTTTCTTAATAATTATATTTTTATGCTCTTAAATACCTACAGAGTAAAGACGCCAGCACATCAAGGTACTTCAATCTGTCAAATTTCTTTAATAGATTTTCAACTTTTTTGCTAAAGCATAAGGTTCAAAGTTGATTGGGAAAATTTGACAGTATCGGGTAGCTTGATGTGCTGGCACCTGTAAGTACATGTTGCTTAATTTGCCATCAGCTAACAAACAAAATGAACACAAATTCTTGGAAGTTTGTTAATCATAAATTCATAATCTATATTTTAAAATGAGTCTCTTACCAACTGAATATTTTTTGTTATAAATGATTTTAAAGAAAAAAAAATGTTGTACCTTCAACCACAATGTTTACTTTTAACTCATCGGCTGATCATTCAAAATTGATCGCGGATTGCCACAAAAAAATAAACAAATTTCGTAAAACAACCAATCCATAAATTGAACCAGCCAACCAACCGCCACCAACCAAACCAATAAATTATTTCATAATTTGCAATATCGATAATATCTTTGCCCATCACTTCACAATAATCACGAATGACATAGAGACATTAAACTGGGGATTATAACATCTCCATAATAATAACTCAATTAAATCTTTTATATTTATGACCATCGTTAATTCACCACGTTGTGGCTCTAAATTAAATTAGATTTCGCAATAAAATTATGAAATAGTTCAATTTATTTTGGTTGTTTTATGGGCAATACATGAGTTGTTAGTCATCATGTTGTTAAGACTATTGCAGTAGTGTTTGACTGGTTTTCTCTCGTAAGTATTGGTAAATTAATAGTTCGTGTTTTTGCTGAAAGACAGGCCTCCAGGGGCCTATTTTAATAAAACCGAGAGACGACAATCTGACCATTTTTTTGCACAGTTTTCTGCTTTATTAAACAGCTGTCGTGGAAATGTGGGAGGCTCGTGGCTACGTACGGGTCGACCGATCAGATTAAGCTACGCTTCTGACCGCCTCGATTCGCTTCTGACAGGGTCGTATTCAAATAGTTACAACTCCTAAACTATTTGACTAAGAGCTTAAGTCTTGACATCAGTTTTAAGGTAATACCTTAGTGCATCTAAAAAGTAAAAAAGGTATGTTATCAGTATAGTTTTTGGAAAACATTTAAAAGGTAAGAAAAACAACCAAATTTTTTAAAACTTTACGTTTCAAGTATTTTTTTAAGGTTTCAATGGGAGTTTTTGACAAACTTTTTTGTGTGAACTTATTGCCTATTTTTAGTAGCTATCGAACAAAACTGCCTTTATGCCTGTAGGACCTCTACATCGGTACCTATATATGGCAAAATAAATGATCCCAACCGTACTCAGTAAAAAAAATTAAAGTGGCCGCCATTTCAAAACAGTAGGAGCAAAATGCCTGATTAAGGTGGATTTGTCGATAAAATTGATCATATTGCTTCGCTTTAAGGGGTGGGACACCGGTGACCAGACACACTGTATAAAGCCTTACCAACTAAACACATACACAGTAGAGATGGGTTGTAACAGGTTAAACACGATATCTGTTATCACTGTTACTGTTACACAAAAATAACAGATCCAAATATCTGTTATTAAATATCAATTTTAATACGTATTTATCGTCGGTACAAAAATAACAGGCTGAGGCAGACTTAAAACGAATTGAAATAACGAAGGTACTCAATTGATATTGAGTAACTTCTTTATTTCAATTCGTTTTAAGTCGAAAATCGTTTCCGTAGTATTGAATAGGAAGGAATGACGGGGTAATATGAAATTATAGAATTACGTTTATACATTTTTTTTTTCAGACATCCAGTTAGTCTGGAAGCCGATCCCAACATAGATGTAAAAGGCTAAGCAGATTGATTGACTATTTTGTTTTGTAAATTCCAAACTGAACACTTTCCTTCATACTTTATCACAGGCTTAGGACTGTCAGTTTGCTATAAATTTATGAATATTACGACGTAATTAGAAATTAATGACGTTTCTCCAACTGGCGCATTTAAAAGTGTTCAATTCATTTTATGTACATGACTATTTACATTATCACCTATTCTATATCTACATTTACTTAATCTATATTTACATATTTTGATTTAGGAAAATTAGTTGCTGCAATTTCCTAACTCCTAACCGGGTCCGCCTTTCATTAAGGATATTCCCTGCAGCAGAAAATACCCTTTCGCATGGAACAGATGAAGCCATTGCGTTGAGCTTTGTGGCTGCTATCTTATATAAAGTGGGGTACACCGATTTGTGCTCTCTCCACCATTTCAAGGGGCACTCGGTTCTAGCAATGATTTTATCATCCTGATACCGTTGCACCTCTACGATGGCACGGGATTGAGCTGTGCCCTCCGGTTGTATGCCTTGCATTCTTCTTTCAAAATCTTGCCAAATTGATTTGGTTTGGTTGATGGTAGCAGACGTTGTGGGGTCAACTGCTTGGACATAGACGTCGCTTTGAGTCACCGCATCACGCGAATTTTGAGCTGCAACTAATGAAACTATTCTTCTTTTCGTTTCTTCTGCCACATGTTGATCGTCGAAATAAAATTTAAATCGAGGATCGAGAAACATGCAATTTCCAAACGTCTTGCTTTGGTTTAAATTCAAAAACCTCCGTTTTATATTGCCTATAAGGTCCTGACGTAACCTATCTACGACTGGCATGAAAACAACCTGATCCCCCAATTGTTCTAATGCTTTTAAAAGCCCTACTGTTATCGGGATCACTAGGCTGCCGGTTATATACTTTTGGCCACTTAGCTCGCGTGTGACTTCTTCGCAGGGATGGAGTATCTGGCATAACTCGTGACAGATTTGCCACTCATAACTGGAAACGGGGCTCATCCCCAGGTTCACCATCGCACTATTTAGGGGTTCCCTGAGCTCCACACACCTTTGGAGCATATAATAGGTGGAGTTCCACCTCGTTTGGACTTCTTGTAAGGGCCGTTTAGCCGTGGTGCCGGCTTGTTCCTGGTACCGTTTCAGCTTTTCCCATGCAACATTACTTTGCTTAAAGTGCCGGACAATTCCCTTAAATTTGGTCAGCAATTCAGCAATTTCTTGATTTTTCAAAACGTCATTGACTGCCAAATTTAAGGTGTGGGTGTAACATGGGAAATGTTTCCATACTAGTTCCCGTTCAATAGCGCTTTTAATGTTGGCGCCATTGTCTGATACGGCCAAAAGTATTTTATCCGCCACATTCCATTCCTGACATATCATTTTTATTGAGTCAGCCAAATTTTTTGCCGTATGAGTACTCAGGAGAGGAATACAATCTAATAAGAATGATTTCAGGGCAAACTCTTCCTCCTCGATGTAATGCCCAGTCACGGCTAGCACCGAGTCGTTTGCACAGGATGTCCATATGTCTACTGTAATACACAGCGACTTTACTTGACTGCAAACGGTTTCTTTTAAGTCTGCCTTAACCTTCTCATACACTGCCGGCAACATGGTGTTGGCAAAATATTTTCTTGTAGGGATGGTATAGTTCGGGAACGCGTACTCCAACAGCTCCCGAAACCCAAGATCCTCAACTATCGTAAAGGGCTGAAAATCTTTTATAAAAAGATTCATAATTTTTTTGTCAATTTCCGCTTTTACAATATTGCCTCGCCTCGATACAAAATTTGTAATAGGCTGATGGCCATACGTTCTCCTTGGTGGTGGCTGTAACTGCGGCTGTGTGAATACCTGAGATGGCGGCGCAGTTAATGACTGGGGTGGTGGTGCGGATGATGACTGGGGAGATGGCTCGGTTGATGGTTCTGCTTGAGACTGGGATGGCAGTACTTGTCCGCTTGCCCTGGAACTACCGATTCTGTCAAGCACCCTAACCGTAGGATGCTTCCTATTGATATGTTTCTTAAGATTAGTCACGGAGGCTTTAAAAGACAATTTCACTTTACATATATTGCAGGTCGCGTAGTGACCACCTATATCCACAAAATGGTCCCACACAACACTAACTTTTCTATTTACATTAGCCATTGTGTTTTCTTACCTAAACGTTTTACTATTTACAAACTAATTACCTAATTTAAAAAAATATATAACTGCTACACTACAAGACTGAAATATAAAACACTAAACCACCTAGCCTAAACTTAAAAAACTATACATACATAAATCGAATGTGAACACTTAACACTAATGCGCCGTAAACACTGATAAAGGTTTTCGAAACAATTTAAATTACGATTCACCAGTAAAGTAATCACCTTTCAGAGAGAAAGCAGGATTTCAAAAATTCAAAATTTCAAAAATGTCAACAAACAAACCAGCCAAATTTATTTCAATTGAATATCATCTTTATTACTATTAAAATAAAGTCGTACATGTATGGAACATTTTGCGACCAATCACGTCAAACCAAAGACAATATAGTTAAAAGGGGTCCCTACACGATCACTATAATTTTCTTTGGTTGCATAACTTAAAAAAAAATATATTAGTTTTTATGTCAACAACAACAAACAAACCAGGCAAATTACTCCCAATAAAATTGATTTACTTAAGGTGAATGGATAGTGGTAGACCGCGAAATTCAATTTTTTTTACGTTTTTTGCAATTTGCAGGTCAGTGTCAGGTTGTATCTTGATCAAAATATGATTCGCGACAATAACAGGTACATATTTACAGAATTATAATCAATGAAATCATTAATACAGCTTTCTAAGTTTGATTTCTACCACCAACCACCAATCTCATAAGGAAAAGTGTTTACGGTAAAAATTTGTACGGTGTAAACGTAAGAAAATTTGAATTTCGCGGTCTCAACTACCCATTCACCTTAATGGTTTATCAAAAAAATCGTAAATAACTGGAACATTTTGCGATATATTCCACCGTGACCGAACCAAACATAATAAAGGCATTTGAATATGATCACAAACGGATCACAAATTTTGGTTTCATCACAAATTTCCATATAGAAAAATATAATAAAATATTAAGTTTTTTTTTGTAATGGTAACTGGCAAACAGATAACAGGTAGGTAACACGACCTAATTTAGGAGTCACTTTTTCGAAAATGTTGGTTCTTGTTAGACCACCAACTGTATTTTAGGGATAATAAATACTAAGTGCTTCTCTTTTTAGCGTAGCTTAACCGCTTTAGAAAGAGTGAGAAATAAACATTATTTCCGATTTCGGAGTAAATAAAAAATAATAGGTGTTTCTCTTTTCAACAAGGGTCATTCTTTAATGAGGAAGAGAGAGAAATTCATAACCTTGTTATTTTCCGTCTTAGTGTATGTAAGAGTGTATGAAAGTAACAGCCGTGGTAACAGTCTGTGAGCCTGTGTGGGGACTGTTATTGAATTATCAGTAACAGCCGTGGTAACAGTCTTTGAGGGGCTGTTATTTTTAGTAACAGATAAGTTATATTGGGAGGAACAATTGTTATTTGTTATTTTTGAATATCTGTTATTTTTATCTGTTACGATAAATATGCCTCACTCCTAATACACAGCATTAACCCAAAGTCTTTGTCATAATACAGATCTCGCATGTATCTATACTCCATTTGAAATGAGATGACATTTAAATAAACCTTTTTTACAGATCGTAAATCGATTTTGATTTCTATTGCGTTGGTGGCATGACATATGGCAGCTGCAGTAAAGTTGGTATTGTTCCCACTCTTTTGCTTTTAATACCATCCTTATGCCTACGGTATAGAAGTCAAAAACGGTTGAACGAACTGTAAAAAAGGTTTAGTTAAATGTCTAATCTTATTTCAAACTAGCTGTGCCCGCGACTTCGTTCGCGTGGAATAGTAACCCTCTGAGAACTCAGGCGAATTTCCCTACCAGTGAAAGTCTCAGACTCACCCGATAGTGCTTGAGCTTCAACATCGGCAGTGAGACGTATTTCTCATTCTTCCTGTGTTTCCTTAGCAGGACAGCAAATGCTCCGTGCATTTGCTGTCCGAACCCTCTGAGAACTCAGACGAATTTCCCTATCAGTGAAAGTCTCAGACTCACGCGATAGTGCTTCACGATCGGCAGTGAGACGTATTTCCCGTTCGTCCTGTGTCTCCTGGGATCGAGCATTTGTTGTCCGTACTCTCTGGGAGCTCAGGCGGGTTTCCCTGTCAGCAAAAGTCTCAGACTCACGCGATAGCGCGTGAGCTTCGCGATCGACAGATAAACGTGCCTTTCATTGTTCCCCGTTTTCCCAATTTCGAGTTGTCATCATTCGAGAACGATTTGAACTCTGTCGAGATTCTTGTTGTCGAAGTTTCTGCAGCACGAAACCTAGCCTGATGTTCCCGAGTTGCAGACAGCCTTGCCTCACGACCTTCCTCAGATTCCTGTGATCGAACTAATCTCATCCTTTTAGCATTTCTGCTACATTGGGATAGGTTGGATCTTCTTCGAGGCATTCTTACAATAAAACAGTACTTACTACTTAACACACAGTTATTTAGTAAACACGTACTATCGTAAACAATTAGATTATAAATACTTACAGATTATTATACAGTCTAAAATTATCACAGTTTAAGTAATAAGTGTTAAGACGTGTAAACCAAATGTACTAACTTTATAAAACAAAAGAATTGCTAGAAAAATTAATTACTAACCTGAGCTAATGAACTTATACTTAATAAAGAAAATTACTTAATAATATTTATATACAAACCCTAAATACAAATTAAGATAAGTATACCGAAAATCAGGGAAAGAAATGCCTAACCTATCATAAATGCTTACAATATTTATTTACAAACCCTAAATAAAAATTAAGATAAGTAAATATCCAAAAATCAAGGAAAGAACCGCCTAACCTATACCAAATACTTACAATATTTATTTACCAAATTTTAAAGAAAATTAAGAAAAAGAACCTAACCTACAAACCCTAAAATAATAAATAAATGAAATATGCAAACAGTCAGTCATCATCATCTGCCTAGCCTCTTCCCAACTATGTTGGGGTCGGCTTCCAATCTAACAGGATGCAGCTGAATACCAGTATTTTACATGGAGCGACTGCCTATCTGACCTCCACAACCCAGCTACTGGGTAATATGATACCCCTTGGTAAGACTGGTTGTCAGACTTTGGGGCTTCTGACTACCCGTAACGACTGTCAAAGATCCACGAATGACAGCCGGGACCAACGGCTTAACGTGCTTTCCGAGGCACGGAGGGGTCTCGGTATGTAAAGATGGTCACCCGTCCACAGACCAACCGCGGCAAGCGTAGCTTAACCTGATCGATCGACCTGTGCGGCTGTTATTATTTAGCCACGGGCCCCTCTAAAATATGCAAACAGTCAGTATTCAAGTGAATCGCAATAATCGAATGCAACTATTCGCCTATACTCTCCAGGATACGCGCGTTCACTGAATACCTTAAAAATATGTTCGCCGTGATTCTTTAAATTGACATAACTTTTTTATTTATGAACCGATTGACATGAAATAAACACTAAATGTTAAGTGAAGCTTACTAAAATATATTAGTGAAAACCGCATCTAAATCTAATGAGCCGTTTCTGATATTAGCGTGCACAAACATACAGACAAACAGACAAACAGACAAAAAAAAATTAATTACAATATTGGGTTCGGCATCGATATAATAACAACCCCTGCTACTTTTTTTTTATATATTTCCATTGTACAGACACCAGTTTTCTACAATTTTATTTTATGTATAGAATAGATAGAAGATGGAGTATAAATCATACCTAGTAAAGTTTGGCACTATCAAGTAGCTAAAAACAAACCGAAGGGGGAAACCAAAGGGAAGGCCGTGCTAAGGATTTCAATAATACATTTATTATCCTTCTCTTTATTATATTGGAAGTAGTGTCTTACTCATATTACGTGAGACGTGTGAGAACACCGTCCGATCAGGACCAGGCCCGTGCCGGACGGCGCGTACGTCTTCCACGCGCGCCTTAAAGAGATGTCAGCATCGAGGAAGGGCCGAAGCCTGCCGGGTCAGCGGGATTGTCCGAAAGGGTTACCGCTGGCCCGGAACATAGAGGGCTAAGGAAGGAACATGGGTGGGTTTTAGTCAGTAAGAGTCTGAGACTCCCTTCCGCTCCACCCAGAGCGGGAGGGGTCATTTGATGATTTCCCACCAGGAAAGAAAAAAAAAAGGCGTGTGAGAAAGTATCTAACGCATAAGTATTATTAAAAATAATACTTATGTATTATTATTACTAAGTATTATTAAAAATAATAGTTATGAGTTAGAATGAGAAAGATTATATTGTTAAAATAATATTTATGAGTTAGATTGAGAAAGATTATATTGTTAAAATGTTACAGTATCGACAAATTCACACTCCTAAATTACATACACATAATCAGCCTATGATGTTCTCACTGCTGGGATACATGCCTCCTCTTTTCAAGAGGGAGTGGGCAGTAATCTACCACGCGGGCCCAGTGCGGGTTGGTAGATGTCACATGTCTTCGAATTTTTGGTTCTAGGACTTGCCGGTTTCCTCACGATGTTTTCCTTCACCGTTTTAAGAGCAGTGGTAGTGAAATTATTTACGCAAAGTAAAGCGGCTGTCTGGGTTCAAACCCACGACTTAGACGCCATTACCACTGGGCCACAGCTGCTCTCAGCAACTTACATATTTGTATTGTTTTAATTACTCAATTGGTTTGCGCACACTACCGTCTCGTCACTGACCAAATCATCATCATCATCATCATTTCAGCCGAAAGACGTCCACTGCTGGACATAGACCTCCCCGAAGCACCTCCACTTCGACCGGTTCTGTGCTTCTCGCATCCAACGGGTTCCTGCGGCTTTCACAAGGTCGTCGGAGCACCTTGTGGGAGGCCTTCCAACGCTACGTCTTTCGGTACGTGGTCGCCACTCCAGAACCTTTCGGCTCCATCGGCCATCTGTTCTGCGAGCAATGTGTCCTGCCCACTGCCACTTACTGACCAAGTAGTACTTATATGTTAACTAGCTGCGGCCTGCGGTTTCACCCGCGTAATTGTCGATCCCGTGTTAATATCGGGATAAAAAGTAGCCTACCTAAAAGTAGCCTACATGTTAATCCAGGGTGTCAGTAACCTCCATACAAAATTTTATCAAAATTGGTCCTGCCGTTTGAGCGTGAAGAAGTAACAAACATATAAACACACACACACACTCACAATATTAGTGTGATTTACTCATTTGTTTTAATTTTGCCACAGCCAATGTCACTCTCTCAGTTTGCATAATTTTCAACCATCCCCATAATTAATTTAATTATACGAACCAGACATAGTTGGGGTGTCGTTTGCCATTGGAAATATATCGGCGACGCGTATAATTACCAGTTTGATATAATTAGTACTGACGCAACAAATTAACCGCTGAACAGCTACGAACCAAATACAAGGTACGGATAATTTATTATTTATTTTAAAATAATACCATAAACAACAACTTTACTAGATTTCTTAAGACTAGTACCTAGTAAAATATATTTTGACTCTTATTTCTAACGTCACCTAACAAAAAGTTTTATGAAGCGGTGTTTAGATACATTCGTCACACTTATTTTGTAAATGTGAGGACTTTGTAGGCCTTATAGACTTTAGATCTGTAGACCATTTTCTATTTTATCAAGTACTTGGTACTTGTTGACAGGCCTGCGCTGTCCTCCCATACCTACTGTAATCTGGAAACATTGTAAAAGCCAATTATTTTTAAAAAGAGTAACCATGGAGTTTCTTGCCGGTTCTTCTCCATAGGAAACGACCAATTGGAACCGTGCACCTAGCTTCTGACGTTTCATAAGTGCCCATGTTGGTTTATGTGAAATAAAACATTTTGATTTTGATTTTGACACTATTTGAAGCAAATGCCGTGCTTTCCGTGCCTCGGAAAGCACGTTAAGCCGTTGGTCCCAGCTGTTATTCGTGGATCTTTGACAGTCGTTACGAGTCGTCAGAAACCCGATAATCTGACAACCAGCCTTACCACGGAGTAATCCTATTACTCAGTAACTGTGGAGGTCGGATAGGCAGTCCATGTAAAATACTGGTATTCAGCTGCATCTGGTTAGACGACTGGAAGCCGACCCCAACATAGTTGGGAAAAGGCTAGGCAGATGATGATCTGAAGCAAACGCCGGTACTATAGTAATAGCTTAATTTAATTAACTGATTAGTAGATTATCTGGCTTGTCATTGGTAAAACAAAACCCTAAGATTTTGCGAAACTAATCATCATCGTATTCCTGCTCTAATCCCATGTACCATGCTGCGACGCGGCGCCTGAGCGGTGCCGCTGCGATTTCCTACATATAAAAATCTATGGTATGTCACACGGCGCGCTCCGGTGCGCTCCGGCGCCGCACCGCACGCACATCGGATTCGAGACGAAGCGAGGTGTAAGCAGTGCAGCGCCGGAGTGGCACGGCTTAGTTCTTTGGTAGAGATGGGCAAGCCAAGATCTTTTCGTCGCCGCTGGCACCGCGATGCACCGCCTTAAAAACATTGCGACGCCGCACTGCCTGTGTGGTCGCCAGTGCGGCGAGATGTTTGGAATGTGTGGAACGTTTAGGGTCGGCGCAATACGTTTTCTTGTTCCATTCTCCAACCGTCACGCTATCATACAAGTATTTTTATCCAAATTTCTGCATCGTCTGTGGAGAAAGCCGTCTTCCCCGACGACGCAGTACTTAATTTAAATCTTAAATCCACCAGCCAGAAACCGTAGCCCGAACGTGCGACGTAAACGTAATATAAATTTGAGCGATTTTTAAATCGCAAGCAAAACTATCCTTTAGCACTTTGGTTTAATTTTTTTGCGTTTTTTTATCGCCCCTTTGCGAAGTGTGGGACGCCGACATCCATCAAAAAGTGGCTGGGATAGGCTAGATGCTGAAGGCGGCGGACAAGGTTGTGGCTTGTGGTGCTGCCTGGAAGAGGCATATGTCCAGTAGTGTTCTACGATAGGCTGAGTTGATTATTTTCAATTTTGAAATCGTTCCAATTTAGGTTACGTTTTGTTCGCACGTTGAAGCTAGGCCCAAAGTTCCTTATGAGGAAATGCGGGCGGTCGTTTCTCCATAGAAACGCTGTCGTGGTCCCTATCAATTTCGCGGACTAAAAACAGAAAAATCAGTTTTTTTCAGCGCATATTTCTCAATATCCTTAAGTTATCTAGTTTTTTTAATAATACACAAGTATTTATCACCTATCTACCTAGTAAGTGCACGAATTTAAGTTTTGATAACTACTTAATACAAATTCCAAAAAAAAAAAAACTAACACACGTTTTTACGTAATCACGAAACACCAAGTTTTTCGATTGCTTTCTTAGCTAACTGGTAGCAAATAACAATCAAAAAAAAAATCCTTAATACTAGGCATATAGTATATTAGTAAGTGTACGATATATTTCTTTTAAGTTTAATGAATTAGTACTTGTAAAAAAATTTTGACTACGCTGAAAAAACCCAATAAAGTCATGCGCAAAACCGTCGTCTACGCGTAAAAATTTATTGAAAATAACAAAAAGTGTTAAATATTTTAAAATTTGAGGTGTTTATCTACGAAACTCAATTTTTATATTTTTATTTTGACTACTAATTTAATTGTAGTAAAATATCTAAATATTGCCTCATAAACGAATTTTTTATTAAGTGGTTATCAAAATTTAAATTCGTAGACTTACTAGATAGATAGGTGAATAAATACTTGTGTATTTTAAAAAAAACTAGATAACTTAAGGATATTGAGAAATTTGCGCTGAAAAAAACTGATTTATCTGTTTTTAGTCCGCGAAATTGATAGGGACCCTTAAAGGGTCATTAAGGGTCATTAAAGCAATGATTTTTTAGAGAATAATAAATATTAACTACATACTTAAATCGTATGTCCCTATGTTTTCCTTTTTGGTGATACTTTATTTTTTAAAGCACTAGAACCGTCAAAAAATGCCGATTTGAACCGCTGTCAACTGAGGCCTAGTGTAAAAACACAACTATTAATGAAAAAAGATACACATAGGGACGCAGTATATAGACTTCTTATTCAGTTTATGAAATATCTTTTAAATTGGTCCAATATTGGAGGAGAGCCAAACCTCGAATTTACGACTTTTTATTTAGGTTTTTTCAAAAGTCTCTCCGACTGCATTTCCTCTTAAGAATAACTACTACTTTATGTTATAGATTCATTAAACAAAACAAAGGTACACGTGTGTGTGAAAGAACATGCCAATAGTGTGGGCTTGTATCATGATAACGTAGGTGAAGGGAATTTGAGGTCAGCTATCATTCCACCTGATGCTAGGTACTCCATTGATACACTAACTTTACTGCACACACACACAAATACACATACATATACATTCACTCCAATCACCTTGTTTTTGATTAATGTACTGGTATTAGTATAGTTTAATACACACTTTTGTTTATGAAAGAGCGGAGTCTCCTATTATAAGCCCTGCATCTTTTGCTTAAAAGGAGGCTTCAATCTCAAATTTGTTGTACAAATATGGTTATCAAATAAACAATTTTTTCTTTTATTATTTATAGCTCACTTCACCTAAGTTTTCGCGGTGAGATTTTAACAGAGTTTATCGGCTAATTCTTAATTTACCTTTGTGGTGAAAACAGTCATTTTAGCAACATGCCTAATGGAAATTAACATAATTTTGTAAGTGTTGTGTAGGTATTAAATAATAAGTGTAAGGAAGTTCTTAAAATAACTCGACGAGGCACGACGTCTCTGCTACAACGTACCTATTTATCAACGCTTTTGTGTATCTTCCACACAAGAAGGTATTATATTCAATCCTGTCAGGTTTCCGGGAATTTTCCTTTCTTATTCACGTAAGTAGCTAGGTACTTATATTTACAAGACTTCGCATAAAAGATTATATTATATTAGAAAAAAGATCAGATTCCGTTACCATTTCTTTTACGACTTTGTGAATCTTGGTTCTAAGAACGACGATTTTGGAGTACTTAAATAATCTATATTATAAAAATGAATCGCTGAATGTGTTGCTAAGCGCAAATCTCGAGAACAGCGGAACCGATTTCGCTAATTCTTTTTTTAGAATATTCCTTGAAGTACGAGGATGGTTCTTACGCGGAGAAAAATTTAATATATCTATGGGAGTACCTAGGGTAGAAGTAGGGTAGGAGTACGGTGGGAGTAGTGTAGGAGTAGGGTAGGAGTAGGGTAGGAGTAGGGTAGGAGTAGGGTAGGGTAGGAGTAGGGTAGCAGTAGTGTAGGAGTAGGGTAGGGGTAGGGTAGGGTAAGGGATAGGACACCACGCAAGCGAAGTAGCGCCGGGCAGCTAGAAATAATTGGTAAGGCAAAACAACGTTTGCCGGTTCAGCTAGTTATTAATATTTAGTAGTTACATTTTAAGGGCTGATACTAGAACTAGCGTTTACCTATCGCTGCGCCCACGTAAAGGTCGAAAAGTAGGTGCCAAAGGACATCATTCAAGTGTTGAACATTTTATACCCGAAAAATAAAGTACCGGAAAAAAAGTACCGTTTCATATGGGAAATAACATCTTGAGCATTTTTTACTATTATAGCGAAAGTCTACAATCAATCCACCGGCTGCTGATCGGGAAGCCATACGCAAACAGTTAGTGATTCGCTGGTTTTCATCAGTCCTTAGTCTGTTACTCCATGGTGAAAATGGACATGAGCGTGAGGTATAATTATAAAAGGTGTAAAAAAATTAACCTTACAAACTTTAAGAGGTGCTTTAGACCATTGGACTGAACAACTTTCACTATGGGACCAACTCTGAAATCACGAAAAAAAATCCGCTGTTTCATACATTTTGATCAAGTAGGTAATGAACTTTTGTATTAAACAGTGGATTTTTTACACCTTATATAATATATGTATTAAAATAACCACAAAAGATTGAGGGAATTATTTTTATTATTTTTTAATACTAATAGTGTGAGTTAAAATTTTAATAACAACACGAAAAAATTTACAATTGTACACGTTTATTGAAAATGGTCATGGTAATTTTTTTTATTAAGGTCAAAGAAATAGTGGATGGACTATGTGAAAGATGATAGGTATGGCTAGAAAGGGCACCCCCTTTCTAGCCATACCTATCATCTTTAACGAGACGACGAATAATATAGAATTAGGGAAGAAAAAGACAAGTTGCGCCAACCCTAAATAATTTTTCTATTTATTTATTAACTAGCTGTGCCTCGCGGTTTCACCCGCGTAAAGGTCGATCCCGTGGGAATATCGGGATAAAAAGTAGCTTATATGTTAATACAGTGTCAGCTACCTCCATACAAAATTTCATCAAAATTGGTAAAGCCGTTTGAGCGTGAAGAAGTAACAAACATATAAACACACACACTCACAAACTTTCGCCTTTATAATATTAGTGTGATAACCGACTTATATTAACTGTTTGCACCACACCTACAAGTTATCAGTCAATATTAGTAACTACACATGTCATACAATCATAAAATAAGGTTAAATCACATACCTACCTGCTTAATAAAAACTGGACAAAAGATGAAATTAAATGAAATGAAACAAAATTGGTCAACATTCGATAAAAATTAGATAGAATTATTTTTATTATTAATAAAAATAATTGTCTTCTTTGGTTTATTTATTTTGCTTTGATTGAAATTAAAATTAACCGTACATAAATAACAACTACGAACTAATTATAATCAATAAAATAAAAATATAATAACCTAACTTAAATAAAACTAATAGGAAAATAGAACATGGCGTCGAAAAAATTCTTGACATCGCTTCTACTGGTAATGTATAGACGCCAGCACTTCAAGCTACTACAATCTGTCAAATTTCTTTAATAGATTTTCAAAGTTATTGCTAAAGCATAAGGTTCAAAGTTGATTGGGAAAATTTGACAGTTTCGAGTAGCTTGATGTGCTGGCGTCTGTACCCAAGACACTGGCAGCATTGCCACCTCAAATAAATCTTGATAACGGTAGCATGCAGAATCTTGGTGCTGGTGGTTGAACATTTATCGTAGGTACCTACAACATACAGCTAAACAGTACCTACCTAGATTGCACAAAACAGAAAAGCAGCATAAATATCATCCATAAATTTAATAAAAATGGCGTTGAGTTTAGATTGCAATGGGTGCCTGCTCATATTGGGTTAAAGGGTAACGAGGTAGCTGATCAATTATCTAAATTAGCAGCAGTATATGGAAATGAGACCGATTTTTTACCGGACTACTCACATTTGATTCCTAAATTCATAATTAAATGTTATATGAGGTTTGGAATAATTATTATAATGGAAAATCTGAAACAAAAGGTATTTGGTATAAAACCGTTCAGCATAAGCCTCGTACGTTACCTTTGGTTTGGTGATGATAAATTAAGTAGAAAATTCGTTAAGCTAGCTTTAAGACTTCGATCTGGACACTATCCGTCGGCAAAGTTTGCGTTCTTGATGAAAAAAGTCGACTCGCCAAACTGTAATGCTCGTAATAAAATTGGGGACGTACAACATTTGCTGATGGATTGTGTAAAAAATAAGTAAGAAAGAGAAGAATTGGAAAGGGAGCATGCATTGAACAGGTTTAATTCAGACGATTCTGTCACGCCCCAAATCGGCTCCAGCAAAACAATTTTGTAGCTTAGCATTAGTGAACCCCGAATTTTCTTAGATTTTGTTTTTTATTTTTATATTCGTTTTAGTATAGTGTTTGCGATATTATTGTTTTAAGATACAGTGGGGTTGACGTGTCCTTGTGAATAAAAATCCCAAAAATAATTTAAAATAAAAACTGGCCAAGTGCGAGTCGGACTCGCACACGAAGGGTTCCGTACCACAAGGCGAAAACGCCGAAAAAAAAACACGTTTGTTGTATGGGAGCCCCCCTTAAATATTTATTTTATTTTGTTTTTAGTATTTGTTGTTATGGCGGCAACAGAAATACATACTTTGTGAAAATTACAACAGTCTAGCTATCGCGGTTCTTGAGATACAGCCTGGTGACAGACAGACAGACGAACAGACAGCGAAGTCTTAGTAATAGGGTTCCGTTTTTACCCTTTGGGTACGGAACCCTAAAAAAGCAGCCATTATTATTAAGGGCTAGGACACACCAATCAAATCAATTTGCCTAGCCTTTTCCCAACTATGTTGGGGTCGACTTTCGAGTCAAATCGGATCCGGGCGACTGAATACTAGTATGTTAAGTTCTAGCTGACTTCCACAACCCAGTCACTGGGTAAAACGATACTCCTAGGTAAGACAAGTTGTCAGACTTTTGGGCTACTAACCGTAACAACTGTCATAAAGCTACGAATGACAGCTGGGACCATCGGCTTTCCGAGCCACGGAGGGTTTTTGTTATGTAAAGGATGGTCACCCGTCTACGTACCGACCGCGGCATGCATAGCTTGACCATCCATCGACCCGTGCGGCTGTTATTATTATTATTTTTTATTTTTTTTTATTTAGGTTATACTTCAAGCACATAAATGAACAGAGGCGGACTTAATGCCAAAGGCATTTTCTACCAGTCAACCTTTGGATGATGCAGAGACAAACAGTGGTAAATGCAATCATGAACATTGAGGAATAAATATTTTAAACTAGCTTCCGCCCGCGACTCCGTCCGCGCGGATGTCGGTCTTCGCGTGGATGGTTTATTTCTCCATTTTGAGTAACTCTGACAATGACATCTTATAAATATCTATTGGACCCAAATACGGCTAAGCCTATAATAATTAAGGAGATCCCTCTATTGAGCTACTGCTGTTGAGCTCGCGTTCTGTAGTAAGTATTTTTTTCATAGTAATTCCGACCTTGATAAGTAGCATGTAGCAGTAAATTACTGACAGTGACGAAAAGTTTGCAATAATTAAAAAGTGATCGTGACAATGCGACAGAAAGTTAATTGAGAGCTTCAGCATACACAACATTGTTAGTGAGCTCGTCCGGAATATGAACATGAAGATTTCTTGGACTGCTCACACGGGAAAGAGCTACGTAAAGTTGCCCGTGTGAAAAACAACTCGCGGTAAGATCTACGCCAGCAACTCCTAGGGTCTGACCTTGAGCCTTATTTATTGTCATGGTGTAACACAAAGCTACAGCAAACTGTATTCTCTTAAATTGAAATGGAAAATTATCCACTGCGGGAAAAAAAAAAAAAAAAGTGTTTGTAAAAACCTACTTACAGAAAATAAATCATTTATCATTTATCAATGCAACGTGTGTTCGCGGTTCTACAGAACAACGTCTATGAATAAAACTGAAAAATAAGATTTTTTTTTCTACGTATTTTTCCAGGATAAAAAGTATCCCATTTTATGCCCAGGATAATAAGGTATAATTATACCAAGTTTCATCGAAATCGAACCGTTAGTTTTCACGTGATGCCTGCATATACAGACAGACAGACAGACAGACAGACAGACAGACAGACAAAAATTTTTTAATCACATATTTGGGTTTGGTATCGATCCAGCAACACCCCCCGCTATTTATTTTTTCAATATTTTCAATGTACAGAATTGACCCTTCTACAGATTTATTATATGTATAGATATAAAGATACGCATTAACCTACTAAAACTATGAATAAAATATATACCTAATTACCATAGATCGGAATAGGTAGAGCTGTTTTATGTAATTGCCATAGGTTAGAATAATATGGATATTCCATTTTAGTTACGAAGTTAAGTTTAGTTTCGAAGTTACTGTTGGTTGGTAAATAATTGAATTCTAGTGGCGCAGAAAGAGACAAGAACAGGTGCGTCACTCTAGCGACAATAAAATCCCGTAAAAATCAGTCGGAATCCCGTGGAATATCCATATTAACATCAATGTTTGCGGTCAATGAACCTAAATAGCTACCTATTCCGATCACTGCTAATTACATATAAATATAAGCACAAATAAATATACATAAATACATGAATATAGTTACTAAAAAGAAAGGGCTATGTACTTATAACGGGCTAGGTTACACCAAACATTAATAAATTAATCAACGGCCCCAAACACTCGACGGCTACCTACAAATTACAATGAACACGACATAATAATTAAACAATTCACTCTAAATTGAGGTTGCATGTCGTAATTTTTTTCACTGGCCCCTGATTGGCTGATACAATACCCTGTCATGGTAGCATATAATTTTGGCGCAATTAACTCCAATCATATTGATTAAAATGCGGTGGACGCGGTGTGTGTACGATCCGCCATTTTGGTCTTCTATGAAATTATAATTGATTTATTATTTTGGGTTTTAATTGTTTTGTTTATTTATGTTGTTGTTTTTTTTTGCCTAGCTAGTTACTTTAGAACTAGCTTCTGCTCGCGACTGCGTTTGCGTGGACGTCGTAAGATACACAAAATAATTAAATAACAGCATGTAGAATGTGGGATTGTGGGGCAAATAAAATGCCTAAAAAAACAATTTCCGTGTTTTAATAAAACTTCTTTCCTCTACACCGTATGACTCCCGTAACGATCCCTTCCCATACTGTCTTCCGCCATAGCTCTACTCTACCCCCTCTCACAGTCGTTCCTTCTCTCTCTCATGCGTTGCGTTCCATTCCTCATAACAAAATGTAGAATGTGGGATTGTGGGGCAAATATCATCATCTGCCTAGCCTTTTCCCAACTTTGTTGGGGTCGGCTTCCAGTCTAACCGGATGCAGCTGAATACCAGTTTTTGTGGGGCAGATAAAATGCTTAAATAAACAATTTCCGTGGTTTAATAAAACTTCTTTCCTCTACACCGTATGACTCCCGTAACGATCCCTTCCCATACTGTCTTCCGCCATAGCTCTACTCTACTCCCTCTCACAGTAGTTCCTTCTCTCTCTCATGCGTTGCGTTCCATTCCTCATAATAATTCATTCACTCGTACATTAAAAACACTCATCCTACATACATTTTATAAAACTCCCTCGACCCCAGAAACACAGCATCGCATCGCATCGCCCGCCCGCGCTATTGCTTCGTTTTCACTTGGCGTTCTATCTTCCTTTTTCCTTTTTTCTAGTCTCTCCCATTAGTCGTAGCGTGATGTTAAATAGGTCAAAATGTTCCTCAAGAATATGGCTATCGAATGCAAAAAAAAAAAACTTCAAATCCTACTGGTAGTTCTAGAGATTAGCGCATTCATACAAACAAATTCTTAAGCTTTATTCTTCGTTTCTACTTAGCATTTTTTCTGACTGTGTTCCTTTTTATGGTTCCGTACCCAAAGGGTAAAAACGGGACTCTATTACTAAGACTTCGCTGTTTGTCCGTCTGTCCGTCTGTCTGTAACCAGGCTGTATCTCAAGAACCGCGATAGCTAGACAGTTGAAATTTTCACAAATTATGTATTTCTGTTGCCGCTATAACAACAAATACTAAAAACAAAATAAAATGAATATTTAAGGGGGGCTCCCATACAACAAACGTGTTTTTTTCGGCATTTTCGCCTTGTGGTACGGAACCCTTCGTGTGCGCGTCCGACTCGCACTTGGCCAGTTTTTTTCTCAGTTCCTTAGAGTCGTAGCATGATGTGAAATAGCCAATTATATTAATATAATATCATTGGCTATTTCACAGAGATATCGCACTAGCGCGCGCAAATTGTTGCAGACAAATTCAGACAATTTTTGTAGTTTCATTTAGTCCGCTAATAGCAGCGAGCAACACACTACAGATAGCTATCTCTTTCTGTTTCATACGTTCCGTATTATCTATCGCAGTAAGTACTTTGTAATAACAACGCAACAATACAGAACGTCGCTCAGTATGAATGTAGCGTATCTTTCCTTTAGAATATCATTGTAAATAGCCTATAATCTTCCTCAAGATTTTTTCCAAATTCTACTGCTACCAGTAAGATTTCTAGAGGTTAGCGCGTTCTACTAATAAACAAACTCTGCACTCCTCTCTCTCTTCTCTTCTTCTGCATTAATATAATACTAGCTGTTGCCCGCGACTTCGTCTGCGATGCAGGATCAAAAGTAGCCTATTTCCTTACCTAGGTCATGGCCTATCTGTGCGCCAAATTTCATCCAAATCCGTTTAGCCGTTTTAGCGTGAAAGTGTAACAAACAAACAAACATACTTTGGCATTTATATTATTAGTGGGGATATAAGTATAGATAATAATTCAATTATTATTTCGGGCTTTATTTTTTTATTAATCATTGATGTGTTGTTTTTCTGACCAGCTGGTTATTTTGGAATGGAATATACTCGTATTTGGGTATTGAATTCAAATATTGATTTTGTGTTATGTTTTTGCGGAGGTTTGTGTTTTTGTTTGATTTGTGTAAATATGGAACGAGTAGTTATCATATTTATTATTGTAATAAGATGTGGTGTACATAGCGAAGCGAAGGTAAATAACTGTTAAAATTAATTAATCCATACCAATATTATAAATACGAAAGTACTTAACTCTCTCTGTCTGTCTGTCTGTATGTTACCTTTTGACGCCGAACCCACCGATCGGATTTCGATAAAATTAGGCAGAGAGATAGATTTCATCCCGCGGAAGGACATAGGATAGTTTTATTGACATACCTCGCAAGCGTAGCCGCGGGCGGAAGCTAGTAAGTAATATAACACTGTCTATTTCAGCTTATGCAAATATGTTTTAATGTAGGCTTATTGTCCACATTTTTCAAAACAAAATCAAAATCAAACAAACATCAAAATCTTATGTTTGCCTTGTCAAACAATAAGCATGGAAAAACAATTTTAAAGAACTTAATTATATGATTAGTTTACAAAAGTTCTAGGAGACTAAGAAACACTTAGGCCTGAAACTGCGTTAAGCGGGCGCCCGCGACGGGCAACCGTCGCGTGTCTACGCGCGTGGATACGCGGGTGGGCTCCGTTGGAACGCGACGGTCCCCGTAGCGGGTACCCGTCGCGGAGACCGTTCAATTTTAACGGTGTGCATGTATATACGTGTCGATGAAGAACTAGAAATTTTCTCCGAGCATGTGGCAATGGTGGCAATTTGCCGTGGCCTCTCGCCCAATTCTGTTTAGGTACTCACTGAAGCAACCATGTCCGGTGAGCACCTGGGTGATCCTGAAGGAGATGCGCTCTCCTCTTTTCAGCCAGGCTTCGAAGTGGGGCAGAACGGCTTCGACAACGCGCTTGCACGAATATTGCGGCTGCTGTAGCCGCTCGAGCGCGTGTCGCCGTTCCCGCAAATACGCTGTTCTTACAAATACGCTTCCTGGCACAGTATACCCGCTTTGGCGGAAATCGCGAATCTGGTCGTAGACCTTCGCGTCCATATCCGCCAGGATGTCCAGCGGCGGAAAACGCGCCAGGAGAGTTGCCGCCTCATAGGATATCGTTCAGTATCCTCGTGCGATACGAATGGCCATTTTCCGCTGCAGTCTATTAACTTTAGTCCTGCAGCGTCGGACGCCTGACAGTCTACCTGAACAAATAGGCTTCGACCCTAGCGTTCTTGACTGGACAAGCCCGTGCATGTTACCGCTTGCGGGCACCGGCGTGCCCCCGCGACGGGTTCCGTCGCACGGAGGCGGGCCCCGTTGCGTGGGTGCGGGGCGCGCCACCCCGTGTCGGACGCCCGCGCATGTCCCCGCGACGGAGCACTTTTGTATGAAACCGCGCGGGCGCCCGCTTAACGCAGTTTCAGGCCTTAATAATGAATGAATTGATGAATCTTACGAGGTATGCTTAGGGCAGTAGTTTAGCCATGTCCTTTGTCTTAATTTTTACTTTTAAATTAACGACTGTTTCTGAGCAATAAACTTTATTATATCAGAATCATCTCGTTGATGTGCACAAAACATTTTTTTGGGTGGAAGAAAAATAACATATCACAAAAATAAATATAATAGTTCGACGGATATAAAAAATATAATTAGCTCATCATCTGCCTAGCCTTTTGACAACTGTGTTTGGGTCGGCTTCCAGTCTAACCGCATGCAGCTAAATAACAGTATTTTACATGGAATGCCTGCCTATCTGACCTCCACAACCCAGTTACTGGGTACTACCCCCCTTGGTAAGACTGGTTGTCAGACTTTCGGGCTACTGACTACCGGTAGCGACTGTCAAAGATCCACGAATGACAGCCGGGACCGATGGCTTAACGTGCTTTCCGAAGCACGGAGGGGTCTCGGTATGTAAAGATGGTCACCCATCCACAGACCAACCGCGGCAAGCGTAGCTAAACCTGATCGATCGACTGGTGCGGCTGTTATTATTTTGCCGCGCACCCCTCATAAAAAATATAATTAGATGTTCCGTACATTTTGACCGTGTAGTTATTGCACTTTTCTATGAAACAGCTGATTTGTTTTTTTGATAACCGACGAAAAATTCTTAAATTCTATCTGTCCCATGCCAACCTATACAGGGTTATTGGTAAAACATTAACAACCTCTTAAGAGGCATTGTATTCGTCATTATGAACAACTTTTACTATGGGACCAAACCAGAAATCGCGAAAAAAAAACTGCTGTTCCCTACATTTATGTTCGTATAACTCGTCAAAATGTAGCAAACAGCAGATTTTTTTTCGCGATTTCAGGTTCGTTGCCATAGTGAAAGTTGTTCATAATGGCCAGATTATACTTTTCAATGTTTTAAATCGTTACTTCTAACCCACTTGACATAACCTTTAGCATCTTCCAGCCCACACCCACGCGGAAGCAGGTGGGTGTGAAGAGACGAGAATAAAGTTCAAAGAATTCATATTTTAAGTTGAAACGGTTTATTTCTAGTTGGCATTTACATAGTGATACGAAAGGTCAGAATTTCTTTAGATGGCTGCAAAAAGTTGGAACTGAAGAGAAAAGCTCGGTAAAACTAGAAGGCTATTTTCGACTTATGCTTGGAAAATGGACCTGTTTAATGTATCGACTATAAACCGCAGAATTCGAAATAGGAAATATTCAACTCATCCTTTAAAAATATATCCTTCCTTCCAACCATGTTATGGTGTAAGCTTTTTGAAAAATAATAAACCTCCAAAAACATTTTGGGGTCAAATGATGCACACTTTATAAATAAATGAGCCTCTTTTTAACTTTTGCTCATACTTAGTTGCTGTGGCTATGCTAGGGGACCCTGACCAAATGGAATAGATTAGAACTCTGCCAAAACGCGCGCGAGCCGAGCGAGCGAAGCGACATCCAAGTTGGTCGTAGTTACTATTTTTGGGACCCCATAATAAGCAAATAATTTAGTTATCCATTTATTTCAGGCATCAAGGCCCATATAAACACATACAATACAATATTAATATGACTTAAAAATACTATAAATACATAAATTAAAAACTAAAAACTAACGCACACGAAGTGTCTGCGTCATGTTTCGCTGACTGGTGTCATGTAGCCGGCTACGAAACCGGTGGTACACAACACCCTTCGGCCAGAACTCTTCCTTGAGGAACTTCTCGAGATGATGTGTCGGAACACGCACCACGAACGACTAGAAGTTCGTGTTGTGACGCGACTCCAACTTCTCGACCCTCAAAGTCCAGTTGGTCTTCACACATGTACTCCACGATCTCCTCAACCTTTGTGGAGTGGTGCAATGTTTGAGGTTCACAAAAAGAGGCGTGCTCAATAATAATAATATTATATCCAATAATATTTTTAGGAAAGCAAAACTTGTAAATCTTTGATTTGAGGTTGATTGGTTAAAAAATAACTAAAATGATCGAACCAGAAATAACACAGATGAAAACGGTTGAATAAAAGAGTTAGACAAGTCATTTTCACGCAGCTGTTAGAACACGAATTACCAGAATAATCTACAAGAAGTTAACTCAATGAATTACAAAACTATTCGACCCATTAATAAAACGTTGAGTAATTCCCAATCGCTCCATTTCATTTGGCTGCAATAAGATAAACAAACAATTTTAACGAATGTAGTGGGGAAATAAACAGTGTGCCTGTGGCATTATTTTGAGAACAAAACGCTGGTGGCACCTGGCAAGTTAGCGTGTCATGAAAATTGACTAAAAATAAAACGTATCAAAGGGGACTTTAGAGACACTAGGAAATTGAATCAGAAGTTGAAGATGCACTTGGATCTAAAGAAAGAGAGAAAGAAAATAAGTTTATTAGCGGTGAAAATAACGCAGAGAAAGAACACAAACACAAAAACTGGCTAAATGCGAGTCGGACTCGCACACGAAGGGTTCCGTACCACAAGGCAAAAACGCCGATAAAAACACGTTTGTTGTATGGGAGCCCACTTCAAAACCTATATTTTTCTACATACATTTTACAGACACATAAAGCTACTACAATCTGTCAAATTTCTTTAATAGATTTTTCAACTTTATCGTTAAAGCATAAGGCACAAAGCTGATTGGGAAAATTTTACAGTTTCGGGTAGCCTGATGTGCTGGCGTCTGTACAAAGATAATTTCTCATACTCTTTCAATTTACCGACTCTTGAAAACATTGTAATATCCAAATGTTCTTAACTAACTTCTTTGACCTTTGTATCCTGCATAAGCGTATGAAGTTTCATTAAAATCGGTTCATTCATTTCGTAAAACAAGGACTTGAAAGTTTATATGAAATGCCGTACGTCGTAAACGCTCTTAAGTGGAGTTGGGCAGGACATCTAGCTAGACGAGGAGATGGCCGATGGAGCAAAGTTGAGACTGAATGGTATCCAATGTTAGGTCAAAGAAAACAGGGCCGTCCAAAAGCGCATTGGGCAAGTTGCGGGGAACACCTGGATGAGGGACCCTTGGAACCGGAAAGTATGGCAGAAAAAAGGGGAGGCCATTATAATACCCAGCAGTGGGTAATTCCGGGAATAAATGACAGAACACTTTACTATGGCAAGTCTGTACTTCTGAAGCTTGCTTTTACACTGAAAAGTACGACGCTGCTAACTCTGTCGTCACAAAGGAGACGTGACAAAGATCGTAAACGTCTTAGTACTAAAATTAAATGGTGAGCTCCTTAATCAAGCTAAGCGCCTATTGTCGGGCAAATTGTGTGAAGATTTACTGGTGAACTGATTGAAGGAAAGAGGGGAAAAGATATTTAAAATTTTTGTTAGGAGGAGGTAAAAGATTTAAAGTTTTTGTTGACCTCCGAGTTGGGGTGCGTCCCATATCATATAAAGTTATTTGGTATATTTTCATTTCAATAACGTTCACAAGATATAATAAACGTGAGATATACCAACTGTTCATATAATTTCTTTACATATAACATTTATATACTCTAAAACTTATTTGGTTTGGTTAGGTTCCTTTAAGCCCTTTACACAAAAATAGGAGCCCCGCGAAGCAGGGCTACGTCGACATAGGATGCAAGAGCGAGCGAAGGGCACCCCGAGGTTCGGTTTGGTTAGGTTATTTTAAACCCTTTAGACAGAAATAAGAGCCCTGCCGACGAGTCGACGGAGCCCGCGGGGCTCCGTCGACTGAATGCGAGAGCAACCTTGTGAGAATACAAATAAAAATAGCCTTACCTAAATTACCTATTATTAATTGATTAGAGACGTATTATAGCAATAAACAGTCATGTTAATTTTTCGAAGATTTCAGTATCTCATTCGGTCGTTTTGTCATTTTTATTCGGATAAAAGTAGTCGGAAAATTTGTATTTTCGGCAGTAGATTTAATATTTTAAGTAAGGACAATTCTTATTTTTTTGTCGGATCTTTTATTACTACCTTAGACTAAATAAGTGTTATGTCTTTAGAGTGCATATCAAACGATTTTATATTAATTGTCTGTTATGCTTATAGAAATTAGTAACTTTAAATTATATCAATCGTTTATTATATTAACTGATCATTATATCAAATAAAATTATAGGTTCAGTTGTTATATCTTGTAAATATTAGAGGTTTTGTAATTATATCATATATTACTTACCCTCCGAGTTGAGCTACACGATTACTGACAAAAGCGAGCACTGGTCCAACCAGTGCTCGCTTTTGTCAGTAATCGTGACCACTGAAATCTTGTGCTTCTTTCCTCAAAAATCCATGCGTGGACCTCATAATGTCCTGACCAAGATTATGTCTGGATTTTAAAAGAGACTGCGACCTCTGTGTTTGTTTCGGTTTTTCTTCCCAGAGTAGTCGGATAGGAAATACCGGACTTAGATTAGTTTTAAAACATAATTTATTTTTGACGTGTAAAAGTGTTTTTTGAACCAATTCACAGTAATAATTATCATTTTTTTTATTATGATATTGTTAAGGAAGGATGAGTCTTCCGAGCGATGGTTAAAAACCAAATAAGCGACGAAAATATTTTTTTTCTTGCATTTTAATGTGTTGCGCAATCCGTCTAACGATGAAAAACGCCTTGCATGAAGAAGCTCAACATACTGGAAATGGTAACCAAAGATCCAGAGAACATTGTATCGTGCCTTGAGGATGCCCCCTTTTGCGTAGAATTGACAACGAATGATTTAGTACCGGAGGCTTCAATCGAAAGAAGAACCTTAAAGGCAAATTTCTAATATACCTTTATCATTTTACTTATCGGTTTAACAACCCGCCGCGTGTTGAATTATGGCCCACTCCCTCTCCTATAGAAAAGGAATAGGCCCGTGTCCCATCAGTGGGAACGTTATAGACTGATTAATATGCTTATCATTTTGCTACCGAATCCAATCCTTTGGCAGGATTTTGGAGTGCTATTTCAGAAATGTTGATGCATGTAGTATTTTATTTATATTAAAACAACGAAGTAAGAAATGCAATTTTCTTTCAAATTATTCACACCAAAACCTAACTAAAAGACTTCAACACTTTATCACCGCTCGAAAATTCCCAAGAGATTACGACCGCCGCCACGACCAGCTATTTATAATCGTTCAGTTTAAAGACTCACCGGCTTACACTGAATTTTGAGACAAACTTGCCTCATATAAACTCATATAAATGACATTCCTTGTGGCCTGTACGTGGAACAAGAATTATAGCTTCACGTCCTATTTGATGAATTCAGGCATACGAATAACCAACCAGTTTATGATGACCCATCCTCGTACTTATGTGTACCGTCAAGTCTACTTTAATGTAAGACGTGTTATACTTTGTGGGTACGAGTACCAGGTGATCGGGGAAAGATGGACAGTTCTATTAGATTTGCTGGACTATTTTACTGGTTTTACTCGAAAACATTCTATAGATGTGTCTAGACAGTAGAAGATATGAGTTACGAATGATAACCACCCTCATTGCACAACACACTATCAATCACAATCTGAACCAGTTTGAAGGATATTGCTAATCCATTGCAATATATGTTCGAAAAATTTGTCTGCTGAACAACGTAAATAACGCAATGAATGTTGTTGGACTGTCAAAATTTAAGCCATTGCTACTGTAAGTGACACAGTGTGTGACTGGACTTTCTGTTTCATTTTCTTTTTGTTCCTTTTTTTTATAAAACTTGGATTTTTATTTTACTGTGTTTAGTTTAGTTTGTGATCTTCCTGTCATCATCTGCCTAGCCTTTTCCCAACTATGTTGGGGTCGGCTTCCAGTCTATTAACCGGATGCAGCTGAATACCAGTATTTTACATGGAGCGACTGCCTATCTGACCTCCACAACCCAGTTATTACTGGATAATACGATACCCCTTGGTAAGACTGGTTGTCAGACTCGGGCTTCTAACTGCCCGTAACGACTGTCAAAGATTCACGAATGACAGCCGGGACCAACGGCTTAACCTCCCTTCCTGTATGAGTAATAAATACTTTTTCTTTTCTTAGTGTGTTACATAATTACTCCGCTGGAGCCTCTTTAATAAAACTGACAGTTTATTTCATAAAACGGCACCTGTCGTGAAAATCTTGTAATCGAATATGTAGTACGATCAGTTACCTATATAAATAGGGCAAAAGGATTCACAGTTTGCAGTCGCAACTCCATACCCTTTACCCTATCTATCTTCATCATCATCATCATCTGCCTAGCCTTTTCCCAACTATGTTGGGGTCGGCTTCCAGTCTAACCGGATGCAGCTGAATACCAGTATTTTACATGGAGCGACTGCCTATCTGACCTCCACAACCCAGTTACTGGGTAATACGATACCCCTTGGTAAGACTGGTTGTCAGACTTTCGGGCTTCTGACTACCCGTAACGACTGTCAAAGATCCACAAATGACAGCCGGGACCAACGGCTTAACGTGCTTTCCGAGGCACGGAGGGGTCTCGGTATGTAAAGATGGTCACCCATCCACAGACCAACCGCGGCAAGCGTAGCTTAACCTGATCGATCGACCTGTGCGGCTGTTATTATTTAGCCACGGGCCCCCCTTTACCCTATCTATCTTAATAAAGCTAAAGAGTTTATTTGTTTGAACGCACTGGTCTCTGGAACTACCAGTCGGATTAAAAAAAATCGTTTTGCATTTGATAGCCCAATTCATGAGGAAGGCTATAGGCTATATAACATCACGCTAGGACCCTCAGGAGTTGAGCAAAAAGAAAAAAAGTCAAAAAGAACGCTCGCGGGCAGGCGACGCATTGCGACTGGGTTTGTCGGGGGAACAAGAAATCTCACGCGGACGAAGTCGCGGGCAGAAGCTAGTATTTTATCAATAGCACCAAATCATCGCACCGCATCAAAATCCGTTGCGTAGTTTTGAAAACTAACGCAGTCACACAGAAACACACGAAAAGCGACTTAGCTTTATAATGTCATATGTATGCAATAAATGTCTGCCACATACCATTGTTCTCCTGTGTATGATAGTCTTATATCTTGGTCTGTTAATAATTTAAATTACGATCATTACAATGTTTAACTGAAAATCACATTCCTGCTATAATCCAAACGTTTGGTAACACTATTAGCGGGTCTTGCAAACTTGGGCGACAAATCGCGAAGTTAAGAGCGGGAGCTTAAACAAAGGACTCTGAATCTTATCCTCAGGCAACCAAGATTTAAACTCCTTAATTAATGAAATTATTAACACGTGTACTAATAAATTAAACTGCGAGATGAGTTGTTATATTATTTTAGAAAAGCAAATGGAATGGCGTGAATGTACAACAGATATTCGAGTTTGCAAAACAAATTATTCGTACGGATTAGAAATATCTGGTAGGGAATGAGGAGCTGAGGGTGTTGCGAATGTAGAATTAATGGTAACTAAACGAGAATCTGCATATTTGTAATAATAATGTTCTTGTTGTTCTCTTATAAACAACTTTACATATAAAGCTTAGCTATTTATGTAGACTTCATGAATTGCATTTGATTTACTCTGCATTTTCTGTTTTATCTTTATTCATCTTTATTCTCTATCGAATACTCTTTCATGCATGGCATATGCCACTTCGAGCTGTATAATGAAAAACTTCCTTATGTTTCCTTTTTGCTTGGCTGTAGTCAAGTGTATTTGTCTGTTATGGTCCAAACGCGCATCCTCAAATACTTCGGACATGTCTCGAGGCGCGAGGGAGACTCTATTGAGAGCCTTGTCGTGCAGGGTAGGGTGGAGGGTACTAGACCACGCGGACGCTCATCCATGAGATGGACTGACCAAATTAAACCCCTTGCATGAGTGCACAAAAAATACCCGAAATCGGAGTAGGTGGCGAGAAATCGTGAGGCGAATCACATCAGCCCCTAAACAAGAAACTACATGAGGACCACGACCGCTCTGACAAGAATGCTACGAAGAAGAAGAAGAGTCAGGTATACAGAGGCAACCTTGAAGTAAGTATACCTATCGTCAATTATAAGATACAGTCCATATCCAGAAATTTCAAACTATTGCTTTCTTTCTTCAAGAAATCTACCCTCAAATCTATCAATTTAAATTTTTTACTCGAGCATAAAATGCATGATCTCACTCTCAGTTGCTAACACACATAGGTACGTGAGTTAATCAGTATACAACTACATCTCTTGAAAATTCTCTTTTATCAGACAAGTCGCCAGCCATCTTAAACTCAAGCTCGAACGTTCCCGAGAATTCCCGAAGCTTCACGGAGTCGCACTAAGCTACAGTTAGTTAGTTTTTAATTAAGATTGAGAGTAATCTACCGATTGTCCAGTGAACCGGTGAAAGTCATCAGAGAGTAACTGAAAAGTCCTCGAGGAGAAAATTATCGGAAATACTGTTTTACTTTACCGTATTTCAGTTTATTTAATTTTGTTTTATTAACAGAGGGGCCAATGGCTAAATAATAATAGCCGCACATATCGATTGAACAGGTTGAGCTACACTTGTCGCGGTTGGTCTGTGGATGGGTGACCATCTTTACATACCGAGACCCCTCCGTGCCTCGGAAAGCACGTTAAGCCGTTAGTCCCGGCTGTCATTCGTGGATCTTTGACAGTCGTTACGGGTAGTCAGAAGCCCGAAAGTCTGACAACCAGTCTTACCAAGAGACATCGTATTACCCAGTAACTGGGTTGTGGAGGTCAGTTATGCAGTCGCTCCATGTAAAATACTGGTATTCAGCTGCGGTTAGACTGGAAGCCGACCCCAACATAGTTGGGAAAAGGCTAGGCAGATGATGAACAGTACCTACATATTAGAATATTATAATTTAATACTAGCTTTCAAAACGGTGCGGTGTCGTCGGTATTGCTGATGTCTATTTCATTTTCTTAATGTTTTTTGACAGAGGTTGTCAAATATGAAAAAGAACATTGAATGACGCTAAAAAAAAAACCGTTAATATTACTATTATAAAAAACTACCCGATCTCTTAGTTACAGCGAGAAAACCGAAAATTGTGCCATGTTCTAGAACCAAAGAATTAAACACATTTGCACATTTGGGCCCGCGTGGTGGATTGCGGCCCACTCCGTAGGCCTGTGTTCCAGCAGTGGGAACATTATTTAGCACCAGCTGCGCCCCGCGGTTTCACCCGCATCAGTGTCGATCCCGTGGGAATATTGGGATAAAAAGTATCCTAGGTGCTAATCCTGGTTAAAAACTATCTGTGTGCCAAATTTCATACAATTCCATTCAGCCGTTTGTGCGTGAAGAAGTAATAAACATACAAACACACTCACAAACTTTCGCCTTTATAATATTAGAGTGATTCCTCTTGTCAGAAACAGAGAAATTATTGTACAAACTAGTGCGGATTGGTATTTGTTAACGATAGTCACTCATATACAAGAAATAAAAAAGAAAACCCGAAAAAAAAAAACTCTCTTTATAAAATGATGTCTAGTAGCTATATGAAAGCCTTACGTAGTGACTTACACCCATATTCCAAGACGTGTCTTGTTGACCGAGCTCCTTTATAAATAAATAAAAACCGGTTCATAACTTTGATATATCCAGAATACTCCGTTCCATAGCTCTCTGTCAAACGTCGAGCGGGACCTCTGCTGAATTGTCAAATTCAATTATATTGCACAAACTTATTGTAGGTGTAGAGGTTCCCTAGATAGACAAATAACAATGACGTCACAATGTATTAGAATAAGCTCTGTGCCTTGACACCTGTGTAAACCATTAGCCATTAAAGCAAATACCTAAGTGATATGTATTAGATATGAGGATAGGGGAAATCTACATGTATGCAAACATTTGAACAGTACAAATGGCAGTCTTATCGCTAAAAGTAAATTCTTGTAGCCAACATCCGTAATGGACAATAATCATGATAGGCAACAAAAGATAAGACGTCCTAGAAAGACTTCAGAAACAGAGTTATAAATAGTATGTATTAATCACTACACGTTTAGAATAATCATCATTCTCATCAACAGGAGTACATTTAGTCTGATAAGCAACAATATGATAGTGAACATGAGCGAGTACTCCTACGTTCTCGCTCACGTTCACAACACACACCCCAAATCCCCCCCACACACACATACCCACACACCCACATACACCCACATACACCCACACCCACACGCAAACACACACACACACACACACTCTGACTCCCAAGATACAGGCAAATGCCTAGCTTGGGGGTCACCGTCCAATCTATTCTTGTACAAATTGTGATTAATAAATAAATTTTAAATCATTGTTTCCATAATTATTATCCTATAAATTTTATGTGCCTTTTTATGACAATTTAATAAAAGATATTTCACGCTGCACTGTCACCCCGCTTGGAACTTTGATTGCCTGTATAAATAAAATAATGACAAAGGGTTGTTACAGCATTTCTAAACTTTTTGTCAAAGGACTCTGACGCCTATTTAATTTTATCATTACTATAAAAGTCACTGTTAAACATGTCAAGAAGTAAGTATAATTCAGCTTATAATGTTCCCACTAGTGGGACACAGGCTTCCTTTCTGTGAGAGGGAGTGGGCTATAATCTACCACGTGGGCCCAGTGCGGGTTGGTAGATGTCACATGTCTTCGATTTTTTGGTTCTAGGACATGCCGGTTTCCTCACGATGTTTTCCTTCACCATTTGAGAACAGTGGTGATGAAATAATTTACATAAAGTAAAATGTCTGCTGCAAAGCAAAGAAGTTGCTCGATGCACCAAAAGAGCCTAGAGGAGCTATTGGTCAATGAAAGATCTTCTAAAAGGAGATCTACCGCTATGTCTCAAAAGGAGAATTATGAACATGTGTATTCTCCCCATTCTCACATATTGGTCTTTGACACTTCAGCAGAGGTCCAAGCTCGAAGTTTGCCAGCGAGCCATGGAGCGCAGTATCCTAGGAGTTTGAATTTCTGACCATATAAGGAACACAATACTGCGCACCAAAACCAAGATAACAGACGTTACCCAGAAAGCCGCTAAACTTAATTGGGACTGGGCCGGACATGTCTTCTGCGTGTCAGATGACAATTGGGTTAAGAGAACCACCAATTGGGTCCCAATAAACGCTCGACGCCATCGCGGCAGGTCAAGATGAAGATGGCGGAACGAGCTTGACTAGGGACTGGCGCCGGCCATAATTCTGTCTTTTGCGAGTGCCGACTCGCAAATGACAGAATTATGCGGAATTTAAACTATGAATACAGTACATCGGTATTTTGAACTTCGAAGTTCAGTATGACAGTCGCGGAAAAGGGAGAGGGATGCCTTTGCCCTGCAGTGGGACAAAACAGGCTAGTTAGAAAGTGTCTGCTTGGGTTCAAACCCAAGACCTACAGCTTGTAAGTCGAGTTCGTTACCACTGCGACCACCACTGCTCTCCAAACACCGATCAGCAGGGTAAACTCCATTTTTACCGGAAATCAGTTTTTATTTTCGATTCATTTTTATTCAAATCTTCTGTACAACATTATTTTTAAAGAAACTACGTACAAAATTTCAAAACTGTATCATACAAAATCACAAAGTTAAAAGCTTGTTAAGTTGCCTGTTTGTCCGTACAAAAACATGCTCACCCGCGCTGCTCGCGCCGCGCCGTCTTGCGCTCATTAATAATAGTACCTAGGTACCTAACCGTTCGGCGCGGAGATTGGATAACCTACTTAGGTGTCGCTCGATGTCCAACTTTTAACATTTTTTAAATATTTTTGGGACAAAATATAACATGGGGTAAACATGATTGGAATCGATTCAGTTACTTATTCTGCACAAACTATATTCAGGTTTTGCATATACTAAAAATAGCGTTGTATTAATACAACAAAGTCGGGTTAGATATACCATTTATAACTCAAGAACGGCTGGACTGATTTATATGATCTTTGATTTGTTGGATGTGTCTCCGCCCCGAATAGCAGAATAACTATTAAAACATGGAAAAAAAACACGAAGAAAAAAAATTTTGAAGATAATTTATTTTCTCATACATTTTGTATTTATTAATTCTGAGGTAGTACGAAGTTGTCTGTGTGGTGCCGGACTTAAAGAATAGCACCACCCCATACTTCCCGTGGGTGTCGTAAAAGGCGACTAAGGGGCATACCGGAGAATGGGCAGCAGCGTTCTCTATGCATTCCACCACCATACCATACTGCGATCGCCAACCCGCCTGCCAAGCGTGGCGATTATGGCAAACCCCCCCCTTTTAGGGCAGGCCTATGTCCTGCAGTGAACGTCTTGCGGCTGAAATGATGATGATGATGATGAGTACGAAGTTCGCCGGTTAGTTATAAATAAATAAAGTCCTCCAGACCGTATTTCGGCCACGGCGGCCAATCTCAACAAAGACTAGCGAGCGAGATATTATATTGCACAAGTGTGCGCGCAGACACAGGGGCACTCCCTCTTCCCTCACTCTCATAGTCCGTTGGGATGGCAATCCGACACGCCCGGTGAGAGATCAGGAGCAGGACCAACGGCTTAACGTGCGTGCTGTGCGTGCTTTTGGTATCACACCGCCGACTTCCAAACTCCGGGACGTTACTAATACATTCCTAATGATAAAACTCAATAACACTTTGCCCGACCCGGGCATCGAACCTAGGACCCCGCGCTCAGCAGACGCACTTGCAACCACGAGACCAGCGGGGCTGTTAACCTTTTGACCGCCACACGTCAAAAAATCAAAAACGCACCCTCGGCGTCAAAGTCTGTCATGTAGTCGAACTGTGGCGTGCTGGGCACATTTTGGTTTGACATCTATACATGACTGTGAGGAGTCCGTGGCTAAATAATAATAGCCGCACAGGTCGATAGATCAGGTTAAGCTACGCTTGCCGCGGTTGGTCTGTGGATGGGTGACCATCTTTACATACCGTGACCCCTCCGTGCCTCGGAAAGCACGTTAAGCCGTTGGTCCCGGTTGTCATTGGTGGATCTTTGACAGTCGTGATGGGTAGTCAGAAACCCAAAAGTCTGACAATCAGTCTTATCAAGGGGTATCGTATTACCCAGTAATTGGGTTGTGGAGGTCAGATAGGCTGTCGCTCCATGTAAAATACTGGTGTTCAGCTGCATCCGGTTTGACTGGAAGCCGACCCCAACATGGTTGGGAAAAGGCTAGGCAGATGATCTATACATGAATGTGGCAGTCAAAAGGTTAACTAACTTATAACTCAAATTATAACGAGTAATCAAAATACAACTGATCAACCAATAATTGAGATCGAATAGCAGATAAAACTATGCTTGCTAAAAAGACCTTTTTTGCCCGAAAAGCCACAGGGGAAGACCATTAACCTCCCCTGTGACTCTTCTTTTAATTAAACATTTATAACCACCTACGAAACCAAAACTAATCAGTAATACTCTCGCACAAACTCAAAACATACAAAGCTCTTCAAAACATCCAGTAGACAATTAATACCTTCATTTAGTAGCAGCGACAATTCTGCCGGTGACAGGACATGCATCATATCTCTTAGTTTGTTTGTCTGTCTGTGTTGTTAAAATATACGAGTTCTTGCACTCCAGCTTGCACATAAATCAACACTGCCTACTGGCTTATTAATTTTATGATGCTACTGCGCTGGATGTGCCCGGGAAATGTACGCAAGGTGCCATAATTTTCATCCACCTGAACAAAATTTTCGGGTGAATGGACCTACTTAATTACATATGTGCGCCGCGTGTACAGTGATATTATTGCTTTTAGCTCCCCTAGATACACAAAATTCCATTATCTGGCTGGGTAAGGGGCCGTCTCCACGAGCGAGAGAATCGCGGCGATACTATCGTCGTGTCACGTATTTCTATACACTCTCTTAGAACGTGTCTCCACACGGCGACATCATCGCAGCGAAAATTTGATGGCACTGCGAGACTATCGCCGCGATTCTCTCGCCCGTGAAGACAGCCCCTAATGAAAAATACTCTTTTGGAATGATTGTACAGCTTTGGTTTCCCACTAAATCGGTGAACGGTCACACAATAATGGATGTCCAAACACAGAGCGTCGCCACCTATATGTCAAACTCTTCTGGTTACGATTTTGTCCACGTGAAATTTCTTGTTCCCTCGACCCATCCCGCATCACCAGCCCGCACTATTACTTCGTTTGCTCGGCTCCAAAGGGTCATAGGGTGATGTTAAATAGCCTATATATCCTTCCTCAATGATTAGGCTATCAAATACAAAAATATTTTTTGACTATTGCGTTCAAAGAATCGAACTCTTCAACTTTATTATTAGTAATTAGTATAGATACTGTTGAAAATGCCTTAATAATATGATGGAACCGCTTTCGGAGGGATCCAAAGTTTAAATAGTGACAAATGAAAATCGTGGCTTCTGAACCACTGAGGTCTTTAAGTCCATTTTAAGCTTTCCATCAGACTTCTGTTTGAAAATTTTAACTTTACTTTTGAGCAGGTACTCACCCCCCCACTTTCTCAGGATCTCTACGAAAGTAGGTTTTGTGAAAGTAAAAGAGATTGTTAGTTAAATGTTGGCGCCATCAAGTTTAATAACATTAAGCTGAAAAAAATTGTCAAAGATACTTTTCCCAAGTATGTAGGGATCGGCTTCCAGTCTAACCAGATGCAGCTGGATAACATGGAGCAACATTTTACATGGAGCGGCTGTCTAACTGACCTACACAACCCTGTTACTAGGTAACACGATTCACCTTGGTAAGACTAGTAGTAAAACTTTTGGGCTTCCAACCGTTTGGTCGCATTATGTCCAATTCGCAAAATGTCCAGTGCGCTCAAAATGTCCAATTCTCACAACGACCAATTCGCAATACGTTTGTCAAAATATACGACTGTCAGTCAGGACCAACGGCTAAACGTGCTTTTTCGAGGTTCAATTTCAAAACTGATAGGTAATATCTCAAATTCTCCAGGTATAAATTACTTTAATATTAATATTAATAATATTTTTTTTATTTAATATTAATAATATTTTATACAGCCTTCGGTGTGCTTGAGTTGTGTCTCAGTCCACAAATCCTTCTGTCTGTGGTTGCTGATGACACATTTAATTTTTTTAAAGTTTTAATATACATGTGGCTATTATATTATCACATTAATTGAACTACGTATTCTATATTACGTATTTTTAACATACATAATTAAAATAATTCATAACAACATTCTAGACGTGGGACCTATTTTTTCGTTTTAATACCTACCTATTCAACAATATTAAAAGCGTTTACGACGTAAGGCATTTCATACATTTCAAGCCCTTGTTTTTAGAAATGAATAAACCGATTTTAATGAAACTACATACGCTTATGCAGGATACAAAGGTCTAAAAAGTTAGTCAAGAACATTTTCGAAAAATAGTGTTACAGCCAAATTAGACCGATTTTAAATTTTCAATAGAAACAGAGATTTCCAGTTATCTTTTTTTAAATAAGACATTTCTAAAATGTTCTTAACTCACTTTTCAGACCTTTGTATCTTGCTTATGCGTATGAAGTTACATTAGAATCGGTTCATTCATTTCGAAAAACAGGGGCTTGAAAGTTTGTATGAAATACCGTACGTAGTAAACGCTCTTAAAGGTCAATGGGCAAATAGTATGGGAGAAAAACCCACGGCGGACAGAAATGCAATTGTGAAGATATATAGATAAAATGTATCTAGTTATCATGGTAAGGGTCGCTTTCTTGTGGGATGTGGGAGTAAAGAGAAAAAAAAACTTTTACATTTTCAAATTATTTATTCGGCGTGATCAATATCTACTGTTATATCATCTAAAAATACCGCAGGGGCTTCAATTTGTTGTTGGTGCCTAGCCCAGGATAAAAAATAAACTATACTGGCTATATGCGCGCAGCTCCCGACGGTGCGGCGGCCGTGTATACACGAGCAGTAGTAGTCTTCAACACTTTGTCTTCCTTGTGTCGCTGGGTTAATTAAAATATATGTGTAATATTGTCGCGCTCTGACATGTCGCGACTGAATTCGTCCCCTTATCAATATTTTATTATTTATTAATTCTTGATGACGATAGAGTTCTATCATGTAGACACCATTAGGTCTTATGTGTTCATGGCAGTACGACCTAGCAAGTCTTAAATGATAGCTGCCCAATGTAAACAGTTCTAGTAATAAGTTCTTCAAATGTTAACTGTGGGAAGTCTCTAAAATCTGGATTGTTTCCATCTAATGGCATGAAAGTAACTCTTTGTCTATTCATATTGTTTTCAATTACGTGTTGCGCCAGTACGTTCTCTCTATTCATTCTACCATTTATAATGTTAATAAACTGATCGACATATACACTATCTTCATAAGGACGCCTGGTAGCATTGATGATAGCCGCTGTTATTTTGAAGTCCGTCATCATATTTCGCATAGCAACGAGCGAGACGCAACCTACTGTGTGAGAGAGAGGGAGCGAACGTATACCTGCCGTTTTCATCACACGGGATGACGGGACGCACATGCACTCGCGAAAACCTTTTAGTAGCTATTTAACAAAACGACAACTAATATTTAGTAGTAGTATTCGATTTTTTAAGTAAATGTATTTTTAGTTCAAACTTTGTTCTCCCATGGATTAAATAAAAAATAACCTTATGTAATGTTAAGTGAATTTATACTCTTTCGTTTTAAATCATTTTCATTCATGTCCGCGACCGGGTCGGATTACGCCCAATGACCTTTAATTTGTGATTATTTGGTAACTATACCATGAAGTTTGTGTTGTGTTGACACCATCGCCCCGCGCATGTCTAGGGCCTTATTATGAAGGGAGGTTTATGTCCTACCAATTGTTAAGCAATTTATTTTGTTTGAAAAATTCAGTTTTCTATTTTTAGAAAAATTGTTTGTTTTTAGGGTTCCGTACCCAAAGGGTAAAACCTGAACCCTCTTACTAAGACTTCGCTGTCTGTCCGTCCGTCTGTCTGTCACCAGGCTGTATCTCAAGAACAGCGATAGCTAGACAGTTGAAATTTTCACGAATTATATATTTTTGTTGCCCCTATAACAACAAATACTAAAAACAAAATAAAATAAATATTTAAGGAGGGGGGGGGGGGGGGGCTTCCATACAACAAACGTGTTTTTTTCGTCGTTTTTGCCTTGTGGTACGGAACCCTTCGTGTGCGAGTCCGACTCGCACTTGTCCAGTTTTTATTATTTTGACAGGCTGATAAAAACTTGTAATAACCGCTGTACCTACTCTACAATGTGTCTCTTTTTATGAGAGTCGTATCCAGTAGTTATATGAAATGTGACGGTAATAATATAAGATTGTATCTGAGGTGCGATTGTTGAGGTTTGCACTCCGAGGAAGATGCAAGATTTCTGGTACACTCGGCGAGAACTTATCATTTTTGCAACTTGAATTTACGACGTTATTTTCTGAATTCTTTGATGGATTTACGTTTTTTCCAAGACCAAGGTTTTGTAAAAATTGTGACGGTAAATATCTACTGCTGCTGATGACGTCACAAATATATGGGGCGGTTAAATAAAAACAATCAGCTGAATAGTTTTCTCTGATCTCTGGTTTACATAGATAGATGACTTAAGTGATATTCAGAGCAATTTGTAGTTTTTATTAATATGTACTAACTGTGATTACAATATATAATAATAATAACATAAGACTTCTATCAATCAGCGGGATTGACCGAAAGGGTTACCGCTGCCCCGGAACATAAAGGGCTAAAGAAGGAACACGGGTGGATTTTAGTCAGTAAGAGTCTGACACTCCCTTCCGCTCCACCCAGAGCGGGAGGAGGTCATTTGATGATTTCCCATCCTCAAAAAAAAAAAGATTTCAACAAAAAAACAACAAAAAAAGTCAGCAAAACAGACCATTGTATAAGAGTGTATTCATGTAGAAAGCTGGTAAGCGACGACCGTAGACGAAATGCCAGCTTTTGTCGGAGCTGACAAGCTGGTCGGCGCAGGCAATTTTCATACTTTTTGAGCGAACCAGCGGCGAACCAGCGCGAACCAGCGGCGAACCAGCGGCGACTAATTCAGCGGGGTAATTCCACAACACACTAACAGTAGCAATGGCTTTTATTTTGACAGTTCAACAACATTCATTGCGTTATTTACATTATTGAGCAGACAAATCTTTCGAACATATGAAGCAATGGATTAGCAATATCCTTCAAAATTATTCAGGTTGTGATTGATAGTGTTTTACGCAATTAAGGTGCATAACTAACTCGAATAATAATATTTTTGTTTCCCTACATTTATTTCCTTCGAGAAAAAAAAAAAATTAAGGTGCAGATAGGAACTTGTCACGCTGGTATATCGTGATATCGACGCCGGTTACCAACTTTCTACTTGAAAAAACAAGTCGAATCAACTTCATCTCTTCTCTACCGACTGTACAAGTGCACAAAGGACGACTCTATTTGTACCCGCCTCGAAAAGACGGTAGGAGGGTGTATTAAAAACTTGTTTTGCGCAAAATGTTATGAATTGTGACCAAAATAGGAAGACGGCGCTTTGACTTTATCTTTTTCTTGTTTATTTGTTCAAGCTTGTCCTTTTCCATAGTAAACAACTGCAATTGGAACCATGCCCCCAAGTTCTACTAACTTTCATATGCCCCATTTTTGAATGTATCCAAATGAATGATGATTTTTGTGTTTCGTGTTTTTGTGCGTATGAATGTATCGTGTGTGTTTTTAATTTTTTTTTTTGAGTATGTTTATGTGTGTGTGTAATCGGTTGGTATTTTTGACGCTTTACCGGGCCTGAGAATCGAACCAAGGACCCCACGCTCAGCAGTCGTGTTTGCGACCACGAAAACAACGGCGCAGTCACAACATTAAATTATTTTAAGGCGACTCATGACCTAAAGCGCGGCCACTGTCGAACTGCATAGAAAAGAAAGAGAAGCGCGATGACACAACGCTGGTAATTTATTGCAAAATATGAAGCAATTATTTAATTACAAAAAATCTATTGTTTGGACAAAAAAATTAAAACACTAGTGCTATAGTATGTTGCTTGTAGAATAATCTGACAAAAAAACAGAATGATTGTATGTATATTAGTATGGTTCTAATTGTAAAAAGAAAGTTTTTAGAGGTATCTTCATGATTTTATTCTATCGTATCAAATTAGTTGTATTATGTTTTCAACACACTATCTACCTAGCATATATCTTGACGAATATCATATATTTTTCTGATTTTGTTTACTGTAGTCGGTAATATACTTTTATTGCTTCTAAAACTTGCGTTTTTTGCGTTTAGGTCTTGTGATCCCCTTAAATTTGGCGCCCAAATCCAACACCCTGCCGTGAGTGGCACAGCAACTAATTAGTCCAGCCCCTGGGGGAGGGACTACTAATAACACTTTTAAGTTCTTACTAGAAAACGCAGACGTGCTTAGGGCCGGTTGTTTGAAACGGTTGGTTAACGTAATGTATGTACGTCAAGTCGTCAAGTAATAATGAGCACGTAAGTGAAGGCTATAATTTTGTTATTGTAATTTGAAACAAGCAGTGCACAGTGTTAAAATTCTCTGACGAATATAGTCCTCGCTGATGAAAATTTAAAAACATAAAATATGATGGTACGGAACCCTCGGTGCGTGAGTCCGACTCGCTCTTGCCCGTTTTTTTTTGGTTTAACGATAGTTAGCACCATTTTGGAAGTATTCGCGTACGTCTAATGACCTTGAAACAACCCGCTCTTACAATAAAAAGAAACGCCTTGCCTTGCCTTGATTGTTTCAAGTACAAAAGCAAAGCATTTTCAGTTCACAAGCCTTTTCTAAAAGGCTGAAAACGTGAGCAATACGCTTAAAAATATTACCCACTATCAAAAAGATCTTGCAATTTATTTTCACAGCTTAATAATACCCCTCCAAACTATATTATTTCGTGACAAAAGCCATCCTTTGTGTAAACGCAATAAAGATAAAATTTAAGGGGTTTTCCGTTAGAAATTACTTAGGTATGGGATAATTTAGACACAATTGAATGACGGACAAAAGGGAATGGATTCAAAACAGTTTGCTGAGTGAGGCTTGATTGCTGCGTGTTTGGGTGAGTAGATACTTCAGTGTGTGCCAAGATATTGTTTGTGTTCTGTGGTTGTGGTTGGAGAGGCTCGTAGCGAAGTTATAACAGCCGCAGGGGTCGATCGATCAAGTAAAGCTACGCTTGCATCGGTTGATCCGTGGACGTTTGACCATCTTGACTAATTATGGACCATATTTGACCATCATATATGACCATCTTGACTACTATGGGATAATTTAGACACAATTGAATGACGGACAAAAGGCGAATGGATTCAAAACAGTTTGCTGGAGTGAGGCTTGATTGCTGCGTGTTTGGGTGAGTAGATACTTCAGTGATCAAGTAAAGCTACGCTTCCATCGGTGGATCCGTGGACGTTTGACCATCTTGACTAATTATGGACCATATTTGACCATCATATATGACCATCTTGACTACTATCACAAAATACAGATAGTACAGAAGTCAATCAAGTGTATGTACTTCACTTTTCATACCTACGCTCGGCGATCGCGCTATGGTTGTCAACTTTGGCTTATGTACAAAAACTATTGTGGTAGTGGCACTCGTAACTAGTTGTTTGATTTATTGTTGAACTTATTCTAAAATATTAAAACAAAACAATAAACATAGTATTACAATACAAAAAGTTTACAGAACAAAAACATATAAAATTTTACATTTGTCAATTTGCACTATAGAAAATCCCTAATAACTTCAAAACGGATTACCCTATTTACACAATTTATTTTGAACTATCCGTTTTGGGTACGTATTAAAATCCCGAATTTAAAAAGACCGAATTTTAAAATACCATTCAACTAAATCCCGAAAATTGAAACGCCGAATGGTTGTTTGGTCGAAAGTTTAAAATCTCGAAAGTTCATTTGCCCGAAAGTTTAAAATTCCGAAGTTTAAAAACCCGAAGTTCAAAAACCCGAAGTTTAAAATCCCGAAGTTCAAAATCCCGAAATTGTCAAAAAATTGATTTGTCAAATTGTTGAAATTTTGTGTAAAGGGTTTAAAGTAACCTTACCAAATCTAACCTCGGGGTGCCCTTCGCTCGCTCTTGTCTCCTATGTTGACGAAGCCCCGCTTCGCGGGGCTCCTATTTCTGTATAAAGGGTTTAAAGTAACCTAACCAAACCTAACCTCGGGGTGCTCTTTGCTCGCTCTTGCATTCTATGTCGACGAAGCCCCGCTTCGCGTGGTATATTTCAGTGTATAGTGTACTTCCACACCCGGCGCTTTTTGATAGTAGCTATTTTTTTGGATAGAATAGACCCTTTTTAGTGTAAATTTGAAATTAATAATTTTTTATCTACAAAAATATGTTGTTAGGCGTAGTCGACGGAGCCCCGCTTCGCGGGGCCCCTATTTCTGTCCACAGGGTTTAAAGGAACCTAACACGAAGGGGATGACGGGGGCTCGTTCGCTCGCTTTGCTCGCTAACCAGTCCAAGTCGGGGTGCCCCAAGTCCCGAACTTGCTTCGCTCGCTCTTGCATCCTAAGTTGTCGTTACAAATGTGTTAGCTACTAAGTAGCAAATGGGTTTGCCGGTTCTTTGTAAACACAAAACCGCCTACCTGTACTTTATATCCACCTTTTTGAGATTTGAACACTTTAAAAGTATCTTCACTCATTATAGCAACCACTCGGTACTAAGTAGCTAACAGTAACTACTAATTAATAAAACATTACGGAATAAAATATTTTCTCGAGATCTACCCCCGCTATAAAAAATATTAAAACATGTTAAGCAGAATGCCCACCGTCATAACTGTGTTGTAGTGCCATCTAAGAGTAATCGCGGGAACTACGTCGCCACTCTTTGGGATTTCATCCATCGGTGTTTCGTCCATTCGGGATTTCATCCATTCGGGATTTCGTCCTTTCGGGCATTTGAACATCGGTATTTTGTGTTTCGATATAACGACTATCGACATTTAAAACTTTCGGTATTTTGAATTTCGGTGTTATGGACGTCGGTATTTCAATCGTGGGTATTATGAACTTTCGGGATTTTGATACGTACCCTCCGTTTTAGACCTAAACCTATCAAATGACACTAAAAACAACACAATATCTACACAGACAAAAAATCATGTTTACCTTACAAAAAAGTTACTTTGTTTATACTGATTCAAAATAGGAAACTATCATATAAATCGAGCTTAGATAGACATTTTTTTGTTGCTCCATTTTTGCACTTCACAGACGCGTGTCTCAAGCGGATGACACGCGCGCTCGCACTGCTCCCAACACGTCTGGGATAACGTGTCCGTGAGCGGTGTCTATGTGTGCGTTGCTCGAGCGCACTTTGTATGTAGATTGACTTCTGTACAATCTGTATTTTGTGCTACTATGGGATAATTTAGACACAATTGAATTACGAACAAAAGGCGAATGGATTCAAAACAGTTTGCTGGAGTGAGGCTTGATTGCTGCGTGTTTGGGTGAGTAGATACTTCAGTGTGTGCCAAGATATTGTTTGTGTTCTGTGGTTGTGGTTGAACAGGCTCGTAGTAAAGTTATAACAGCTGCTCGGGTCGATCGATCAAGTAAAGCTATGCTTGCATCGGTTGATCCGTCGACGTTAGGGGTTCCTTCTATTTGGCAGAATCTTGATACTCCGATTTTTATTTGGCATAACTCACATGGCATAATCTTATTTAATCGAATATTTTTAAGGCATAAAAATTATTTAGCATAACTTTTGTTTGGCAGAATACTTACGTGTCCGAATTTACAATGGCATACTTTTATCTTGGCAGAATTTTGTTTCGCATAATTACCTTTGCCATAATTAATATTATGCATAATTTTGTTTAGTATAACATTTATTTAGAGATACGATTATTTGGTATGGGTGCATATTTGAACATCAAAAATTAAAATAGATGTATCTTCTTGTAAAAATTAGTGTTCAAAACATCAAAAACTTATAATATATACGTGTCATAAAAAGTCAATACGTTGTGCTGCAAAATTTTGTGACAGAAACGAATCGCTGCGAAACCGACTTTACGCAGTCTTGTCTGCCCTACCCCTAGAGTGTAATTTAAACCCGCGTAGGCGCGGAGGGGTAGGGCGGCCCGCGAGCTGAGGAGCAGGTGGTTTGAAGGCCCGCCACCGCGGCTGAGGCTGGCCGGCGAGCCGAAGCTGCGGTGGTGAGCGTTAAAACCATCTGTGACGATAAGCTCGCGTGGCGCCGCCCAAACCCCGCAGCGCTGGAGCCGTGACAGAAACATGTTGCATGCCTGCTTGCATGCTACATGCATGCTGCATGTTGCATGCCTGCTTGCATGTTGTATGCCTGTTTGCATGCTACATGCATCCAAGCCGACAATATTTTTGTAATTAGCATTTAGGTTAGGGTAGGTTTTTAATGACTATCGATATAAAATGTATGCCAAAAGACGATTCTGAGTGTGAATTTTCTGCGATATGATGGTTCTGCTTTTTAATTATTATGGATATAAACATTATGCCTAAAGATGATTCTGACTAACAAAATTATGCGTTTTGAATGTATGACAACTGAGTGTATGCGAAATGATTTTCTGCGAAATGAAGTTTATGCTATCCGTTGTTATGCAAAACAATATTATGACGTAAAAAGTTCTGCTATAAAAGGTAGACCCCGACGTTAGACCATCTTGACTAACCAAGATTCCTCCGTGCCTCGGAAAGCACTTTAATCTTGTAACCGCTAGTGTCGCATTTATGCGACACATATTTCCGTGCCCCTACCGCTCGTGTCGTATTTCTGCGACAGAGAACATGCATGATTTTTTCGTTCTATTCAACGTTTGCTCCTCCTTATTTGTTGTAGGTATTATTTTATCGATTTAGGTATTCAGCTGCATCCGGTTTGACTAGAAGCCGACGCCAACATGGTTGGGAAAAGGCTAGGCAGATGATGATGATTATTTTATCGATTTGTAGCCGCGCGCTAGGAGCACGGCAATTGATATTTAGCCAATCGCTTAAAAGGTTAAACCGTAGGTCCCGGCTGTCATTCGTGGATTTTTGACAGTTGTTACTGGCCATCAGCAGCCAATCAGTCTTAGCATGGGCTATCGTTTTACCCAGTAACTGGGTTGTGGAGGTCAGATAGGCAGTCGCTCCATGTAAAATACTGGTATTCAGCTGCATCCGGTTAGATTGCAAGTCAACCCCAAAATATTTGGGAAAAGGTTAGGCAGATGAAGACTGTGGTTGATAGCTGAAGTTAAGTCACACGTGTCTTTTTTCTGCAAATATCTGTAGAAGACTGAAGAGAATTCCTAGATGATAACTTGTGTAAGCAAGCTTAAATAACAATGGCCTTATTAGCCGTAGAACCGATGACCGTTGATGTAGATGTGTTGTTGATGCTCGGTACGGCGATCTTCGAAGGGTGGCTGGTAGCAGCTAGATGAGAGTTGCCAAAAATCGAGTTGAATTGCACGCAAAATAGGAGAGGCCTATGCTCAGCAATGGATGAAATTGTATCAATATGTTTACAAACTTTTTGTGTTGTATAAATCTGCTGTTACTTAAAAATCCTTTTTTGTGTAGAGGCTTTCTTGTTTCTCTCTCTGATAAGAGACGGGCTAAGTTAGCTCATTATCATGATTGCTGAGTAAATTCTGGTACAGGGTGACCTTACTTGAACAGCTTTCGTTTTCATCATCTTTATTGTACACCCACCCACCTACCTACAAACCAATGCGATTCCATTTCTAAAAACATTAATACCTTCTTGAATACGGGAAATTCAACGCTCGTGTTATCACAAGATCGTAAAAGTTTTATAGGTAACGATTCCAAGTGAATTCAATAAAACGATTCGTTTTTCTTAAAAATGTATTTATTTTTCATTTTATTGTGCTCTTCAATGTTTATTAAACGGACATTCTGTCCATGAATTTTAATTACATAAGTGTTGCAACTCTCGATACTATACAAAATGAAACAATAAAATTGAATAAAAAATAAATAGTCATTACTTAAATTAAATAAGAAAACAGAAATAAAAACAAAAACAACATTTTTGACGACCGAATAATATTTTCCATTTACAATACAAACGAAATGTTTGGTTTTACGATAGGAAAGAAACGTTAAAGGAGAAATATAAAAGCAGAACGAAAGACTTAATAAAATTGATGCTAAACAAAGAGCTTGGAACTTTGAATACTTTTAAGAGCTGTAAAAACAAATCGACGGATAGGAATTCGATACATTAACTTTAGCACCAAATGACAAAATCAGATAGTACAATCCCTTCAAAGAAAATCGGTGTAATAGATTCGAATGAAAAGTGGTACCTTTAATATGATATGATTATAAAATTCAACTTACTATTCTTAAATAATTCATTTACCTACAATTTTGTACATTATCTACAAATTCAGAAATTCATTTACATCATCCTTTCATAGTTTTTACACGTGTTCATTCATTTAATTGATAGGTTTCACAATAATTGTGATAATTTAAGGACTAGTTCGAAACTTACTAGGACGAAACCGCTATAGCTACCTAAAAATATGGTCACATGAATTTTGTACAAAATCATCGCTATACCAGTTAATAAAAATAACGATTTCATCAAAATATCGTATCGCTAAAATCTAAAGGGACAGACCTTCTACGAAGCAATAAATTTTTGTACAATTGTGTAGAAAAGTAGTCCCTAAGATGTCTAAGGTTCATAAATATTCGACAGTAACTAATACTCAACGATTAAGTTCACCGTCTCGGAAGGCATGAGAGAATTGAGGCCGCTGAATAAGTTAGGCCATGAAAGACAAAGTAAAACTACTAAATGCAAAATTGATTACATTAACTGTGATTCTTCACCATTCACTTCGTCACTGGAACAGTTATGGCACGACTGTCACATGAGTAGCCGTGAACACGACATGTCCGTTCATGACATCGGTATCTCCGCAGACAATCGGTGCCTGGAGGATGCCCTCGTACCACACGTCCCGCACGTATTATTACTATAGCCGGAATCGGAGCCAAATGAGGAATCACCACTTGGAGGCTTCGGTGAAGCCCGGGGTCCTCTCCAGCAAGCAATCCCTGGCAGCTCACCACCAGGCCAGGCACCTCCCGCACTCATTGGCAGAGGCCCTTGTGGCCTCGCACCAACCGTCCCGACTTGAGGATACAATCTCAAGAGAGCATCCAAAAGTACTCCCTCATGAAACTCCGTAGGATCAGGCGGTCCGGGTGGATGGATATGACGCTGCTGCATTCTATGTTGTGCCCGTCGTCTCTCCAAAGACTTGGGTCTTCTGTCCATTCGCTGTTGTCTTGGCCGATGGGGGAGCGACTGTGGCGCTGGTGGTCTCGAGCAGGTTCGACATGGCGCCGCTTCTCCGACGAGGCTGAGTTCGTCTTCGGCGAAATGGTCGTCACTATGGAGGGAGTCGTCTGACCTGTGGGGCAGCTCCTCGTAAAGTGGGGCCCCACAGGTGTCACCACCACAGCTGTTCCCACCTCGCCAGGTTCCACCGGAGCCGCAGACGAACACTCGGCTCGGGCAGTTCTGTCTTTTCGTTTCCACCATCTGTGAAGAAGAAATTGCGTTTGATTAATGTATTCGCAGCAACAACTAAAAAATTCTCAGAAGATTGATTTGTAGTGACATTGAGCAAAAACAATTTCGTGTCAGACTATTTTGGAGAATGCTGACATAGATTTATAATAATAATAATAAATTCTTTATTTCAGACCAAGGTGCCCATTTTGTTAGTAACAATATTCTTAAAGACCTAGTGTTAGTAATACTTAAAAACTACCCACATCAAAACATAAAACTGAAATAAACAATCACTACTGCACCATTCCATGACAAATGGCGCAGCAATGACTGATGTAGCTACAGTCCAGCCGACTAGCTATCATGCTAAGGATGCTGTTAGCGCTGCCACGTACTCTACGCACCAGGGATGCGCATCTTTTACGCATCGTAGCGTAAAAGCAGTCCACGCGATGTTCAGCAAACATCCCTGATGCACTACAGAATCGCCGCAGCCCCAACAGTACCCTGAACGCATTATTAAATTGGACTCGGAGGGCACTGTAAGATTTTTGAGTATAGTCGGCCCACAGGCTGCACGTGTAGAATGATGTACAATAAGACCTAAAAAGTGTAATTTTGACTTCTGTCGAACAACGTGCGAACCTGCGAGCTATCATATTCGCCCGCACTGCCAGCGCCCTCCGTTCCCTCTCGATGTCATCATTGTCCTTGAGGTCAGAGGTCAGCATATGTCCTAAGTACTTAAATCTAGACACCCTACGCAAAGCTGTACCATTAAGTGTAATGTTGGGAAACACGTTACCTGTACTGTTTCCTCTGGCCTCAAAGACCATGACTTCACTTTTGAGTGGATTATATTTTAATCCGTGTTGCTTGGCATATGCTTCACAGATGGTAAGCAGTTTCTTAATCCCACATACCGATGCACTCAGTAGCACCATGTCATCAGCATAGCTTATGTTGTTTACACTAATTCCGTCTATGTGACAACCTACCCGGGTGCTACTGAGTGCCACAATCAGATCGTTCATATACAGGTTGAATAGGGTTGGCGAGGACAATCCCCCCTGCCTCACCCCGCACTCCAACCCGTACGGTTGCGACATGGCTCCCGACCATCGCACGCCATTGACCTGATTTCCGTACCAGTACTTGCAGATGTTGATGAGTTCAATTGGCAGATTAGTGTTTTCTAACTTTTTCCATAGAATATCATAGGAAATCAGGCTTTCGAAAGATCAAGAAAGCATGCGTGAACTGCAGTCTGACGTCTTGTGTAGTATTTGACAGCATGCTTAACACACAGAACTGCACTTTCAGTGGATAGTCCGCCCCGGAAGCCGAACTGATTGTCATGAAGCTCAATGTGTTTGGTCAGCTGTGAGTTCAACATGCTGTCAAATACCTTCGATACTACTGTGGCAAGAGAGATAGGTCTATAGTTATTCCTATCCGATAGATCAGCTGTCTTATTTTTAACGATAGGTATAACAATGGTTTTAATCATCTCTTCAGGCAGATATGAGTGGCTTAGACAAAGGTTGAAGAGCATAGCCAACAATCTCGGTAAGTGGGGTCCAGCATGCTGCAGATGTTCAATGCTCAACCCGTCATGGCCGGGAGATTTACCTCTAGTCATTGATTTGATTATCAACTTCACTTCTTTAGTTGTACATCTAAAACCTATCTTATCACCGTTCTTAACATTGATCACCGACTGCGAGGACCCCAATGGCGATTTGACAGTAAAATGTTGTCGAAACAGATCTGCTATTTCACCAGCATCGCTTACACCATCGATACACACAGGAGTAACCGGTTTATTATTAAGTTTATTTGTAGCTTTCCAAAAAGATCGAAAATCGTTTTTTGAGTGATGCGAGGCCAAAATATCCATTTTTACCTGCTCTTCATGGTTCTGACACCATCTCAGTCGGTTCTTAAAGATTTTCCTGGCCTCACACATCTCGTTATAAATAGCACCTGAATTTGGTTTGCCATACCAACACCACAAATAAAATTTCTGCTTAGCTTCCCTGTGTGCCTCGCCAACATGTAAGTTCCACCCAGCAATAGGTTTCTTTTTCTTACTTACATGCTTACTATGTTTGCCACACAATGCTGCCTCGCTTAATATTTTTACAATATTGTTATACAAACTGTCAATGACTTGTTTATGCTGCAAAATATTACAAGTGTAATCTGCGCATTTTGTAAACTCCTCTGGAAAGTCAAGAAGTCTCAAGAGTCTATGACATGATTTAGCTAGCTTTAAATGAAATATACTGTCTGACTCTAGACATTACAATAACCCTTGTTGATTAGTGTTTGCATACCAGACCAAATTAAAATACGACGAATTATCTCAAAAGCCAGACAATATTAAATAATAAGTGAATAATAACGAAAAGCCCTAGCATCATCTATTTGAAAATCAATTATAAACATCGCAAGTTAAATATCTAGACCGAAGTACAGATCAAAAAGGGAAACTTTGACAGTCTATTTAACTAAATCTCAAAAGTTAGTGCTGATTCTCAAAATGTTATAGCTAGCGTGCACTAAGTTTACAGGTCGTTTGAATGTTTAGACGAAATTAAGTTTGTTGTTTGACAGATGTTAGGTGAAACTACACTACGTCCCAACAGTCGTGTTAGTTGTGGCAAATTGATGTGGACATCTTTCGTCGGCGTTGAATATAGCGTGAAACTTTGACACTACTAATGGCCTCAAGTCTACAAGGTTTTTGGGATTGTTCACGTTTCGTTGTAGACTATTATACTATAACAAACCTAAGTGCGGTATTGTTATACTCGTGAGATAGAAGCTGCTCTTCTTTTATTTCTTTTGAATTTGATATGAGGTTCAGGGGCCCTAAAAAGGCCTCTTTGGCAGAATCATAAAAGGATAACATTATGAATCATAATGGACAGATAACTGTTATGTTAATCGTATGAAATTCCACTGGTGAAGGATTTTTCAGTTATTTTTTCTTGTCTGTGCTAAAATACCAATCAATCCAATCCCAATCTCTTTGATTACCTACGTAGTGCAGCGAAAAAAAGAAAAACACGGACTGTCTTTGCCATATAATGATTCCTAATGTTAAGCTTTTATGATTCCGCCAAAGTGCTAGGTTAGTTAGGCCCCCCCAGCCGGGGGGACTTGCGGGGCCCGCCAGATAGACGGGCATGCGCCGAGGGGGTTGTGGACGCAAAGGCTGAGCCGGATTCTCATGACCCGCCCATCAAGGCGATGAGGGAACACCGCTGAGTTTTAGTGGGTATACTGCCACCCTGGCAGGGAGTCCCACATACTCCGTCTCGTCCCCCGACGAACGGAGATGCGTAATGTCATTTCTCAGCGACAAAAAAAAAAGGTTAGTTACTACTGTACATTTTAGTAAAAATACGTTGATTTATTCGACCTTTAGAAATGTTACAATAGCATTAATAACATAATCAGCCTATAATGATCCCACTGCTGGGACACCGACCTTCTCTCTTCGAAAAAGAGTGGACTGTAATCTACCACGCGGGCTCCGCGCGCACGCGGGTCTTTGATTTTTTTTTCTAGGACAAATTTGTCGATACTCACGATGTTTTCCTTCACCGTTTTGAGAGCAGTGGTGATGAAATTATTTGCTGAAAGTAAAGCGCCTGCTTGGATATGAACCCACGACCTACAAATCGTAAGTCCCCGTTGCCACTAGGCCACCCATGCTCTCACAATGTTTTAATGTTTGATGTCGCATCGTGTTAGAAACATATTCCATCGCTTATCATCAATGTCAACATCCTGAAAAGGGTACACTTAACCAAATAATGAGTCCTATGAATATGGATGGGACAAATGGAGTCACTAACACTGAGCGACACGAGCCATTTCATTACTTCTTCCACAAAGATATGTCAGGTCTTCTACTAGATTAACTTTGAAGGCCGTAGACCCTCGTCTAGAGTAAGGCATACAGTTTACGGTCTGGAAGTTTTTAGTTTGGGCTCTGTCAATACCGGGAGCATAAAAGTAGTGCTTTCGAGAAAATCGTGCGTTGGTTTTGTAATGAGACAATTTTCTAGGTTTTGGTCGTTACGGTTTATTTGCTGTTGTAAGATTGTTTTTGAGAGTTTTGCCTTCAAAGTTTCTATTAATAATGTATATTCTAGTAACAGTTATATTTATAACTTCTTATGTTTGTCATAGTTCAGTCTAATCTATGTACCTAAGTCTAGTTGATGTATTTCTTATGTTCAGACGGTCGTTGATAGCTGCGACACAGTTTTTATCTTTTGTATCTATCATCGTTTCCATTGTTATTATCTCCATTTGTTTTTGTTCCAAAATAAAAATAAAACGTTTACTTTTTTTAACTTTATGTTATTACCATTTTCATTAACAGCTCTCCAGAGTTTGCAAGGATCAATCTTTCTTATCATTAACCTTTTGACCGTCACACGCCAAAAAATCAAAAACGTGCCCCCGGCGTCAAAGTCTGTCATTTAGTGGAACCGTGGCGTGCTGGGCACATTTTGGTTTGTCATCTATACATGACTGTGGCGGTTAAAAGGAGAGTCTATTTTGTCCATCTTTTAAAGAATTTTGCGCCCTCAATAATCTACTATCGAAATAAAAACAGACGACCTGTCTTGCTCCCGACTCACTGATACAAAATGTTTCAACACTGGAGCTGTTTTCTCAGCTTGAGATATTTTATTTATAAAATTGATCCTGCTGAAGTGATTGACTAGCAATCACTTAATGCCGAACACATATTTCTTTACTAAAGCAACTCTATGTGTTGGCTTGTAGATTGGGTAACTGGTTTTGTAATGCTTACAAAAATAATAAGAAATTCACTTAATTTATAACCTTGTGAGGTCCGAGTCGTTCTATAAGGCATTGGTCAATGTTTCAGCTAAAAGTTACTACTTGGATATAAATTATATTTCTCTCGGTCGTCGGGATTTTTTTAAGTTCACCTCTAAGAAATGAAAACGGCTGAGGCAGTCATATCACTGGGTTATATTATAGAGAATCTTTGCAAGGATTTATAAATCTTGTAACACGATTTTTTTTATATTGCAAAATGGGCCGTCTCTTGACCTCGATCTCGCCTGCTGGAAATCGATAGATGTGGTCTATGATGAAACGAGCAAACCCAGAAGATGCCTATTCATTCTTGCTTTGAAGCTGACTGGTTATTCGTGGAAGGGTAAACAGACGCTGGTCGAGAGTTCCACACTTTTAACAAAGAACACCAAAACCAAAATTCTTCCCTAAATTATGGATAGGATTTTTAAAATCTTACCTCCAACTGTGGTTCCAGTTCAGGCCTGTGCGGTAGGGGCGGCCTTCTGGGCATATCCTGCAGGTCTTCGTATAAGGGAGCTGGTGGTGGTGCCCTGCGCTGGGAGCCGCTGCTCTGCGTGGGGGCCGATGATTTCGATGGAAGCAGGTTGGTGACTTTCCGTTTGTGTCTGTGAAAACAAAATGTTCTGTTAGTTTATTGTTATAGATATCATGGGTCTTCTTCTGATTGATGTTCGTTTGTTTTTCTATAAAGTGAAAGTTTTATTTATGACATTTATTGTCTAATGGCCAATTCCTATAATTCACGGAGCGTTATTGGTTAAAATTAAGACTCTTGATCTTTACCAATAATGACGCAAAGACCTCATAGCTTTGCACAGTAGACCCTCCCATATTATAGAAATAGCTATCAGTTATCACAGGTAAAATTAGCTGACGAATCTAATTATATGCCCAGTTTGGCAATAAAAAATTCTACCATTGGTAAGCAAAACGGTTCGTTTTTGTTTATAGGAACCGGGCATAAGCATATTTTTGTTTGTTTGAACGCGCCTATAGCTGCAGCTCCCAGTAGGATTAGAAAAATTATATTTAGGACATTCTAATAGCCCAATTCTTGATAAAGGCTATAGGCTATTTAACATTACTCTAGGATCCTTGGGAGCCAAAAAAATAAAAAAATGGGAGAAAGAACGCTAAGCGAAAATGAAGTAGGTACGAGGGCGGACAGGCTAGCCAACATATGCGATGCGATGCGGTGGGAAAAAAAAATTCTACGCTAGGGGGGTCTAGAATCATGTGCTGAATTCATGGTTTCAGTTTACGCGTCGATGTGGGATGTCATCATCATCTGCCTAGCTTTTTCCCAACCATGTTGGGGTCGGCTTCCATTCTAACCAGATGCAGCTGAATACCAGTATTTTACATGGAGCGACCGCCTATCTGACCTCCACAACCCAATTACTGGGTAATACGATACCCCAAGGGATATCGTATTACCCAGTAATTGGGTAAGTGGACCAGTCTTATCAAGATAACTAACTTCTCCAGCTCTGGGCGGAGCGGGACGGCGTGTCAGACTTTTCCTGACTAAAACCCACCCGTGTTCCTTCAGTTGCCTGTGCCAGGGGCCAGGGTATCTCTTTCGAACAACCTGCGACCCTGGCAGGCATCGGACCCCGTCAGTTAGTACTGACATCTCTTTGAAGCGCGCGTGGAACACAACGCGCCGCAGCGATGCAGCTGAATACCAGTATTTAACATGGAGCGACCACCTATCTGACCTCCACAACCCAATTACTGGGTAATAAGATACCCCTTGGTAAGACTGGTTGTCAGACTTTAGGGCTTCTGACTACTCGTAACGACTGTCAAAGATCCACGAATGACAACCAGTTCCGAGACACGTCGATGTACCAGTATGGTACAAATAGCTACCGGGAAAATGTTGTTGTTATTTTGATGCCAACACAAACAGTTTTGGCATTGATTACAGTAGTCTTTTGTTACTCACTAAGAACACTTTTCGAGCATGCTGTAATTTTCCCAAGGGATGTTGTTGTTTACTAACATCAGTTTCTCTAAGATAAGAATGATGTCACCAGGTTTTATTTACACAACCTTTTTATACTAGAAGAGGTCATCATCTGCCTAGCCTTTTCCCAACTATGTTGGGGTCGGCTTCCAGTCTAACCGGATGCAGCTGAATACCAGTATTTTACATGGAGCGACTGCCTATCTGACCTCCACAACCCAGTTACTGGGTAATATGATATCCCTTGGTAAGACTGATTGTCAGACTTTCGGGCTTCTGACTACCCGTAACGACTGTCAAAGATCCACAAATGACAGCCGGGACCAACGGCTTAACGTGCTTTCCGAGGCACGGAGGGGTCACGGTATGTAAAGATGGTCACCCATCCACAGACCAACCGCGGCAAGCGTAGCTTAACCTGATCGATCGACCTGAGCGGCTGTTATTATACTAGAAGAGGTATCTTGTCATAATAATATGCTCTCTAATGTTTCATAAATCATTTCATAATCAATTTTTTTTCTTTATTCATTTTGGGATTTTTATCCACAAGGATACGTTAACCCTATTGTATCTTAAAACAATATCGTAAGCACTATATTAAAACTAGAAAAAAAAATCTAAGAAAATTCGGGGTTCACTAATGCTAAACTGTGTGGTGCCGGACTTAAAGAATAGCACCACCCCATTTTTCCCGTGGGTGTCGTAAAAGGCGACTAAGGGAGACCGGAGAATGGGCAGCAGCGTTCTCTATGCTTTCCACCACCATACCATACTGCGATCGCCAACCCGCCTGCCAAGCGTGGCGATTATGGCAAACCCCCCCCCAAAATTGGGGGAGGCCTTTCTTTTGGAGGCCAGCAGTGGATATAGATGGGCAATCCACTGGGTTTAAACCCGGTGCTTTTGATAAGCACCCGATAAACACCCGTAAACACCCATAAACACCCACAAAATTGGGTTTTTATCAAAGCACCGGGTTTAAACCCGGGTGGATTGCCCATCTATAGCAGTGGACGACTTTCGGCTGAAATGATGATGATGATGATAATACTAAACTACAAAATTGTTTGCTAGATCCGATTTAGTGCGTGACAAAATCGTCTGAACTAAACCTCTATCGAATCTGTTCAATGCATGTTCTCTTTCCAATTCTTCTCTTTCTTTCTTATGTTTTACACAATCCATCAGCAAATGTTGTACGTCCTCAATTTTGTTACAAGCATTACAGTTTGGCGAGTCGACTTTTTTCTATCTATTTTAAGGAAAAATGTTTGTAACAATTATAATTGTTACAAACATTTTTCCTTAAACATTAAAATGGTATTATGTATTATACAATGTGTAGGTAATTAATTCAGTTAATGAATGCACATTATGAAAGTAGTTTGTTCAGAATCGTTTACTGAATCGATTACTGTCATTTTACAGTCTGTTTTATACAGGTATTTTTTTATCCCAAAAATAATTAAAAGTACTGTGTGCGTGCGTACATTTGTAATGTGAACACAATTTTCTTCCACAATCAGTATAACTGCTTTAATAAATAAATAATGTTTTAAACATAATGGTAAAAATGCAGAGTATATTATTATGATTATAATTTAAAATTTTGCTTGGGGTATTTCGTGGCGTGCGTCAATTCCGGGACATGTTGTTTAACGCAACTAACAATTTTTTGATGCCCTATGATTATTTTGCTTATTTTTTCATATAAATGTACATATTATTATTTTAAATATTAGCATAGATTATGTAAATATTACCATGTTATGGTTTAATTGAAATATAAGTCTTTGACTCTAAAATATATTAATACCTACTTAAATCCAAAAAATATATATGTATTTCGGTAATTTTTCTTGAAGACATCTCTATCTTTTAATCAATTTAAGATCAATGGATGACCCGGATGAAGCTCAAATAAATATATTACTATAAAATGCTCAGTTATTTTATTTAAACAAGATTATCTACAATGATACGGCAACACCGGTGGGGAGTTTTATTGTGTATGGTATCACAAAAGATGGCTATTAATACACGTCTCAGGTACTATTAATATATTTTGCGGTAAAAAATATTATACCTATTTCAAAATATAATATATTATATTATTATTATATATACAGGGTTACTTTACAAAGACCATCCAAATTTTTACATGGTGTTCTACCCATGAATATAGACAACTGGGACCAACTCTGAAATCACGAAGAAAAATCAGCTGTTGCATACAAAACTTGAATACCTACTTGACCAAAATGTATGAAACAGCTGCTTTTTTTTCGTGGTTTCAGAGTTGGTCCTATAGTGCAAGTTGTTTATATTCATGGGTAGAAGACCATGTAAAAATTTGGATGGTCTTTGAAAAGTAACACTGTATAATATTATTATATTTCAATAAAGTTAGGAGCCATACTAATGACGCAAAACGTTGTGCCATTGAACTGAATAGGTATTAGCTTTTAGAACTAATTGAACAAAGTCATTTTATTATAAAGCACTTACGAAGTGATTGAGTTTCGATTGCTGAAGTAATTGATGTTAAAATCAATTCATTGCTAAGTGCGACGTTTAGGAGAAGAATTGAGTTTTTGGTACTTTGGTATTTAATTATTCTGCCAATTGCTTTCATTTCGACAGTCCAACAACATTCATTGAGTTATTTACGTCAACGAGCAGACAAATGTTTCGGACATAATGAGGCAATGGATTAGAAAGAAAAAAAAACCTAAACCGAACCGAACCGATATTCCTTTAAAATGATTCAGATTGAGATTGATATAGGTCTACCAGAATCTCATGGCAAAAAAAAAAAAACAAAAATACTTTGTGGTTTTCATACATTTGACAACATTGGCAATGTCAAATGTATTAAAACCATAATGTTTTGTTTGTTTTTTTTTGCCATGAGATTCTGGTAGACCTCTAAATAGTGTGTTACACAATTAGGGTGCTGAGTTGTTAAGAGGTATCCTGTAACCCAGTAACAGGGTAGTGGAGGTCAGATCAGTCGCTTCATGTAAAATACTGGTATTGGATTGCATCCGGTTAGACTGGAAGCTGACACCCACCACACTGGGAGTCGATACTATGTTAGTAGAGAAAAGGCTGGGCAGATGATGGTACAAGCAATGTTAGTATGTTACGCAACTAGGGGGCAGGTCTGTTAGGGCCGAAGCCTGCCGGGTCAGCGGGATAGCCCGAAAGAGTTACCGCTGGCCCGGAACATAAAGGGCTAAGGAAGGAACACGGGTGGGTTTTAGTCAGTAAGAGTCTGACACTCTTCCGCTCCACCCAGAGCGGGAGGGGTCATTTGATGATTTCCCATCCATATAACCATAACCATAATCAGCCTATAATGTTCCCACTGCTGGGACACAGGCCTCCTCTCGGTGAGAGGGAGTGGGCCGTAATCCACCACGCGGGCCCAGTGCGGATTGGCAGATGTCACATGTCTTCGAATTCTTGGATCTAGGACATGCCGGTTTCTTCACGATGTTTTCCTTCACCGTTTTAAGAGCAGTGGTGATGAAATAATTTACACAAAGTAAAGCGCCTGTCTGGGTTCGAACCTACGACCTACAATTCATAAGTCGTGGCCGTTACCACTTGGCCACCACTGTTCCCATTTCCCATCCGCAAAAAAAAAAAAGATTGCAGGTCTAGCGAAGTACGGAGTGTCAAGGGAATAAGCCACTGGTGCACGGCCTCCTGTTCTTTAAATATTAATTTTTATTTGTAATATCCGCAGTAATACTCGTATACCTACTATCAATAGTACATTAGTTCCACATCGGTTCTGCTATAACTTTCAATAATAATAGAAATGGAACTTATTATAAACACATTAGATACGCTAACTTCATTTCTCAAAGCAGATGTTCTAATATTTGTCGACAAAACTTGAGAAAAGCGTGTGTATACGACTTTCTATGGGTTCTGCAGGATTAAAAGGGAACATTTTGAGATTTTAAATCATATACAAAGTCATCAGTGGCCCTTGCAGTCATCAGTGGCAGACAGCCTATCTATATAAGCAAATAAGGTAATTATTTTATAATTATATGACTGGCAAAAGTGGGAAAAGGCTAGGCAGATGATGACTGGCAAAAGTTCTAAGTTACGTCTCACTAGTCACATGTCTAAGAAATTTCAAGTTATAATATTTTAGACTAGATTTTGCCCGCGACATCGTTCGCGACGTACTACCACCCGGGATAAAAAGTATCATATGTCCTAACCTAAGTCATGGTCTACCCGTTTGCCAAATTTCATTGAAATCTGATTAGCCGTTAGGGCGAGAAAAGGTAATAAACAGACAGTTACTTTCGCTGTTGTAATGTCGTTATGAATTATTATTATATTAGTCGTAGTACAGCTACTATGAAATATTTGGAATTTTAAAATCCCCTGCCAAAAAAATTAGACCTCATCTCAAGCCTTTACCTTTTTTATTACGGATCTCTAATTTCAGGTAGCAGTTTTTAAGTACGGATGATTTTATTATACGAAGGACTAATCGTAGGGTAGTTATGATTGGAATAATTGGTATAATTGGAATAAAGTACGGTCCACTTGATTGAGATCTTGCGGTAAAAAAATGGCATATGCTTCTTTTTTTGCGGTTACTTTTTTGTTGATATTTGCTTTGTGATTTGAAGATGGTAAAATATTGAAAGCTTTTGAATTATGAGTGGAGGATGTGTGGTTCTTGTTGGTATTAATATCACAGATTAGTTTTGTATGTAATTCGATTATTTTCAATAGGGTATTATATCATGCAATAGCAAAAAGCTTTTTTCTTTAATGTCTAGGTCATCATCATCATCATCTGCCTAGCCTTTTCCCAACTATGTTGGGGTCGGCTTCCAGTCTAACCGGATGCAGCTGAATACCAGTATTTTACATGGAGCGACTGCCTATCTGACCTCCACAACCCAGTTAATGGGTAATACGATACCCCTTGGTAAGACTGGTTGTCAGACTTTCAGGCTTCTGACTACCCGTAACGACTAGGTAATAAATACATTAAGCCACTATATGTCCTAAAGCGCAGTCTTTGTCGGACTGCATAGATAAGAAAGAGAAGCGCGATGACACAACCCTGGTAATTTATTGCAAAATATGAAGTAATTATTTAATTACAATAATCTATTGTTAGGACAAAAAAATTAAAACACTAGTATTTTAGTATGTTGCTTGTAGAATAATCTGACAAAAAATTTGAATGATTGTATGTATACTAGTATGGTTTTTATTGTAAAAAGAAAGTTGTTAGAGGTATCTTCATGATTTTTTCTATCGTATCAAATTAGTTGTATTATGTTTTCAACACACTATCTACCTAGCATATATCCGACAGTGACCGAGCTTTAGGTCATGTAAGCCCCTTAAAATAAAACACTAACAAACAATTTCAATTTCACTAAACCAGCTTAACACATTAAGCTTTCAAAAACCCGCTAGGTACTCAAAACCGCTCAAAAAGTCATAAAATTAAAAACCAAATCCAAACAATAAACTCAACGTAATCCTTTATAACTCGTTTTTTTTTCGTGTACAAATGGCGTCGGTTGCATGCGACATGCGACATGTCGGTGCGACAAAGACACAACCGCTCGACAAGTCGTGTCGACCACCCACTGAATGCGACGCGCGGATATCGTAGTCGGAGAGAAGAGGAATGGTCAGTGACAAATTTTTCGGTTGGGTGCACCTGTTGTCTTGTTTTGTTTGAAACGTTTTTTTGCTGTTTTAGAAAGAACATGAATTCTACGTTTACATAATCTTTGCAAAAGGATCATTTCTTTTCTTTTTTTGTAGTGGATAATAACATAACCGAGCCGCGAGCCAACAGCTCGGCTGTCTACCAATGGTGTGATGATAATACTTTGGTTCTGCAAATTAATATCATCTTGCTTGGAGGACTTTTTCAATGCAGCCATGCAAAAGTATAGCTAAAATTGCTATTGTTATGTGCCATAGCAAAAACCCTACAAGGTTCTTTTGGAGCGTGGCCAAAATCGGAACTAACGCCGCCATCTTGTTTTGTTAGTAGGTACCAACAATTTTTGTGACAATTTCACAAATATTTATCAACAACGCCATTCATGCGCCAAAAGATCTACATGTATTTGTAGCATGTACTTGTATTTAAAATTCAGTTAGTTCGATCACAGTATCTTTATACTGTGATAGTCCAATCCGTTGCACGCAGACTACGATACACACAAGGAAATCCACGTCGCATACCTTATCTGTTATCTCATTTTTTAAAGATAAAACTATTCTAGCTTCCTTAAAACATTAATCAAAACTAATCTCTATAAACATCCAGATAAAGTGGGTAATTCATTGAACTTCCACATTGACATATGACTTATACAAACTAGTGGTGGAAAGCGAAACTTTCTGTCGCCCATCGATAAAGTCAATAAGATAAATCAAGTTAATACCGACGGACAGTTACCAGCAGATACAAATAATTTGATTCCATGTCGCGATTCCATCGATATCCATGAAACGGCTGTTATTAATGTACACTAGGTTAATCGATTGTTTAATTCCGTTCATATTACGACCAATTTATGGAAATCGCTTAGGTTATTCGATTCTGATTTTAATCGATTAGGAATGCTTGTTGTTGTTCCTGTTTCGTCTGGTGATTAATTTAATAAATATTTATAAGAAAATTTAGGACGTTTGGGCTGGTTTTCGAGTTTAACGTGTGTTAAAGGAAATGGCCTAATGATGCTCATAAGAACGGAATCGTCGTCGTCGTCGTTTCAGCCGATAGACGTCCACTGCTGGACATAGGCCTCCCCCAATTTTGGGGGGGGGTTTGCCATAATCGCCACGCTTGGCAGGCGGGTTGGCGATCGCAGTATGGTATGATGGTGGAATAAATAGAGAACGCTGCTGCCCATTCTCCGGTAAGACCCTTAGTCGCCTTTTACGACACCCACGGGGAGTAAGGGGTGGTGTCTGTGTGGTGCCGGACTTGAAGAACGGAATAAATGTAATTAAATACCGGATACTTTTTTTTTATTAAAAATAATAATTTAATTCATAAAAGTGGTACAGTCTGTTACAAAGTACGATGACAACTTAGGAATAGTTTAAATCTGGATCTGGAGGTAACAATATAATTTTACGATCTGATGTCCTAGCTAGGTTACTTAGTAGACTGTATTAAGGACAAACAGCATACATACTGTAATGCTGTTCTGTAAATATCTCACCGTGAAAACTTAGGTGAAGTGAGCTTAAAGTGACGATCCCAATAGTGTCGAGAGTGTCGAGAGTGTGTGTGTAGTGTCGAGTGTGTGTGTGTGTGTGGGTCTCAATAGTGTCGATCCCTACCATCAGGTGGAACGACAGCTCACTTCACCTAAGTTATAACGGTGATCTTTTTACAGAATAGCACCGCAATAGGAACCGCCGCGATAGTTTCTAACTTAATTAAATATCGGAACATATAATTGAAGCCTATACCAAAACTATGGTAAACACTAATCAAATCATCTGTCACAACTACATTATGTCGGTGTCGGCTTCCAGTCTAACCGGATGCAGCTGAGTATTTTACATGGAACGACTGGCCATTTGAAGTCTACAACCCAGCTACTGGGTAACACGTTTAAGCGGTTGGTTAAACCATAAATAATGGTAAACACTAAATAATTTTTAAACAGAAAATATTTTCTTCGTGATGTTACCAAAATTACTTTTATATTTTCGAAACATCAAGTTTTGTTTAACATCATCATCATCATCATCATTCTCCTCCCATTATCCCAATTTATTTGGGGTCGGCGCAACATGTCTTTTTCTTCCATACTTCTCTATTAGTTGTCATCTCGTTAGTCACCCACTTTCTAACCATATCGTCATTCACACATTCCATCCATCGTTTCTTTGGTCTTCCCCTACTCTTATAACCCCAACCTCTATACTCAAAACTCTCCTTACGACATTTTCCTCATTTCTTCGTAACACATGCCTATACCATGACAACCGATTCCCACACAAGTTTTGTTTAACAATTATGTACAAATTATACAAACTACGAAAATGTAATTTGCGATTAACGGACACATTTTAGCCTCTAGAGACTTCACCATATTCTCGTTAGGGCAAAAAGTCCCATCAATATTTAATATATACGAGTAACCAAAAAATATTTCTGAAAAAAAAAGACTGAAAAGGCCATTTGCGATATTAAATTTTATGTCTATTTAATATCCCGAAATGAACGTTTTTATCCATTTGTACATACAAATGTACAAATGGATACAACCTTTACTTTCGTGAATATTAAAATCAGTGACTTTAGTGGTGGGTTTATAAGGTACCCTACAATATTTATTTAAGGGGAAAGGTCGAAAGTATTTGATAACGTATTTATTTGCATCAGTTTTAAACCGAGAAAAACCACATTTTTTTTCAACATGTCATCTTAACCGATCAAGCTCCGCGCATTGCCTATATTATGTAGTACGATACAATAGAAAATCAATTGTGTCTCATTAGATGAGCTTGAGAGGTCATACTTACTTAACTAAAGGAAATATGCAAAATTACAGTTACCTATAGGTCGAGTCGGTTGACAGATCATAATGATTAATATACGACGTTCACGAAAAAACAGGCGGTATTGTGTATCTCTTGCCACAACAATTTTGACTTGTTATATAACAAGTTTTTCAAGGGTCTGTGGCTAAATAATAACAGCCACATAGGTCGATCGATCAGGTTAAGCTGCGCTTGCCGCGGTTGGTCTGTGGATGGCTGACCATCTTTACATACCGAGACCTCTCCGTGTCCCGGAGAGCACGTTAAACCGTTGGCTGTGATTTGTGGATCTTTGACAGTCGTTACGGTAGTCAGACGCCCGAAAGTCTGAGAACCAGTCTTACCAAGGGGTATCGTATTACCCAGTAACTGAGTTGTGGAGGTCAGATAGGCAGTCGATCCATGTTAAATACACTGGTATTCAGCTGCATCGCTGCGGCGCGTTGTGTTCCACGCGCGCCTCAAAGAGATGTCAGCACTAACTGACGGGGTCCGCTAGAGCCGATGCCTGCCAGGGTCGCGGGTTGTTCGAAAGAGATACCGTGACCCCTGGCACAGGCAACTGAAGGAACACGGGTGGGTTTTAGTCAGGAAAAGTCTGACACACCCTCCCGCTCCGCCCAGAGCGGGAGAAGTTATTGGATAATTTCCCACCCAAAAAAAAGCCTTTGGTCCCAGCTGTCATTTGTAGATCTTTGACATATTTACCCATCACGTGTCTGAAGTTTTGCTAGCTAATTCTATTTGACCTTGCAGATATAGGTCGAAATACAGACCTACCGTAGAAGCTTTCAAAATAATCGGCTTACAAGTACTCACACCAACTCTGTCTTATAACCTGGATTTGCCTAATCACACTACTGCTAAATCGATGTAGACTTAGCGTTTTGTCGCCAACCGCAGGTGTCACGTTACTCGATCCGTTTACTGACACGTCACTAAGTCTATACGACGTGTTATGAGGTTGATGGACGTATACTTCAAGCTGTAAGGACATGTTCATCGCGTGACAGGTGTGATCCGTGACGCTTGACGCGTGAAATGACGCAACGTGCTTGTCACGCGTTTTTGTTTAATTTTTTTTTTCGTAATATCGTATTGAATTATTATTTTGGGGGCTTGTCACTTTTTCTGTTCGTTTGAGTATTTTTTGTTACAGGTAATTATTTAAATTTTCGTAACGTTGCTTTTTGATTGTCGGTCTTTGATAAACTTAATTTATTATTTCAGTCATGAGTCACCTTTCATTAATATAATTTTCATGGAAGAAAAGATCCTTAAGCATCTTTTTAACCGACTTCAAAAAAGGAGGAGGTTCTCAATTCGACGGTATGTTACGCGATTACTCCGCCAATTGTGAACCGATTTTCAAAATTTTTTTTTTGTTTGAAAGGGTATACTCTCGAGGTGGTCCCATTATCATCAAGTTGGAATCTGATGAGAGGATCCCTTGGAAATCGAGGGAAACCCTCAAATTTTATAGGCAAAGCTGTAACGATTTGGGTATTTTTTAAAATAACTTGAGCATTTGCTCTCGGAAATCGTCATTTGGTAAAGTGGAGCTGATGAAGAAGACCACAGATGGCCATTGGAACTACTCAATGACAAATATTTCACGGGTTGCGATTCGATTACTTTAATATGGTTGCTAAGCAATTTATGCTCGTCACAATGCGTATGGTGAGTGGTTGTTGAGGAGTTCTCCTGGTTCTCACCAGGAGAACTCCTCAACAATTAACAACCCAACATCGGGAAAAGCAATATTTTGTAACAAGTGATGAGCAGTTGACATTAGACTATTGTAACCTAGATAAATTACTAACGGACCCACTAAAAAGTGAAAAATAAAAGCTTTTTACAAAAAAAAAAACAACCGACTTCTAAAAATAATACTAAAAATTGAAAAATAACTTTAATTTCGGAAGTCGGTGTCAATAAACGAAAATACGGAACCAAAGACACCGACTTCCGAAATTAAAGTTATTTTTCAATTTTTAGTATTATTTTTGGAAGTCGGTTGTTTTTTTTTTTTGTAAAAAGCTTTTCTTAAATTAAACCCACGAAAATTTTATTTCCAAGAATTTGGAATTAAACTCCAGACTTCCAGAGGCTACAGGTACGAGTAAAGTAGGAGGTGTGCTGCATGTTAAATATTTTAGAATATTATGAGTAAGTCTGACGTAATGAAATGCAGTGACATGTTTTTGAAACGGATCGCAAGAGGCAAGTTTAAGGCAACAGAAAACAGAATTTTTGTTTATCGTAAAGGGGATCAATCTGCGTAGCATTTTCCTACACATATAACGGATGGTCACCCATCCACGAACCGACCTTGACAAGCGTAGCTTAACCTTTGATCGACCAGTGCGGCTGTTATGATTTAGGCCGAGTGTTTGAAAAAAAATAGAAAGAAAAGAAAGAAAGAAAGAAAATCTGTTTATTCTGCACAAACAAAACACACATTGCAAATAAAAAAACTGGCCAAGTGCGAGTCGGACTCGCACACGAAGGGTTCCGTACCACAAGGCAAAAACGCCAAAAAAAACATGTTTGTTGTATGGGAGCCCCCCTTAAATATTTAATTTATTTTGTTTTTAGTATTTGTTGTTATAGCGGCAACAGAAATACATAATTTGTGAAAATTTCAACTGTCTAGCTATCGCGGTTCTTGAGATACAGCCTGGTGACAGACAGACAGACAGACGGACAGACGGACAGACAGCGAAGTCTTAGTAATAGGGTTCCGTTTTTACCCTTTAGGTACGGAACCCTAAAAAGACAAAATATACACATAAAATAAAATCCATCTTTAACTGCTTCCTAAGTGGTATTTCTAGATGTATCAGTAATTAGAAGTCTGCTCCACTTAATTCATGTCACATTATTCGTATAAGATACCTCTCCATGTAAAGTTGTGGTTGCTCTTATACATACATATTATGTACACACAACAGTACCTACTCTCTTCTACACATACTCGTATATACGTAGCTAATGCACAAGTTAATGTAATTAGATTTGCGTCAAAGTAACCGCACAAAGGAGTAACTTGCAAACTGGTATCTTCAAGCTATATCCCGAGCGTGGTAGGTTGAATTAACGGCTTCGGTTAGTGTTTGAATATTTAGGTTTATAACTGTGGCGTATACAGGGTTATTGGTAAAACATTAGCAACCTCTTAAGAGGTCATTGTACTCATCATTACGAAGAACTTGTACTATGGTACCAAACTTGAAATCGCGAAAAAAAATCAGCTGTTCCCTACATTTTGACGAGTTATACTAACATAAATGTAGGGAACAGCTGATTTTTTTTCGCGTTTTCAGGTTTGGTGCCATAGTAAAAGTTGTTCATAATGATGAGTACAATCACCTGTTAAGAGTTTGTTAACGTTTTACCAATAACCCTGTATAATCTGGGACTGGGCTGGTCACGTCTGCTGACTGCGCAATGAGCTGTGGGCCAAAATAACCACCACGTGGAGCCCTGACACAGCTAGAAGGCGTCGCGGCCGACCCCGTAGAAGATGGCGGAGCAAGCTGGACAAAAAAACGACCAGTTGTCCACTTTTGCCCTGGATTGAAAGAGTTAGATATCATGAAGAGAAGAATTTGCCCAGCAGTGGGATAGTGCAGGCTAACAGTAACAGTATATAATCTGGATCGTTCCACAGCGGGTGCCTGAAGACGGGCGTCGTCACCGATGCAGGCCTAAGAAACGCTGTCGTGACGATTTGGATTTAGACACAGCATAAAAAAAGTGGTAAAATATGAGGGAAGCCTTTGCTCAGTAGCGGGACAACATAGGTAAACTTAAAAAAACAAAAAATGTGAAGTTCTAATAACCGATGACAAATTTCAACTCTAGGGGCTACTACGCGGACGGCGCGTACGTGTGCCACGCGCCCCTCAAAGAGATGTCAGCATCATTTGAAGGGGCCTGTTAGGGCCGAAGCCTGCCGGGTTAGCGGGATTTTCCGAAATGGTTACCGCTACCCCGGAACATAAAGGGCTAAGGAATACGGGTGGGTTTTAGTCAGTACGCGCTACTTACGCTCCACTCAGAGCGGGAGGGGTCATTTGGCGATTTCCCATACTCAAAAAAAAGGGGGGTTACTAAATTATTTATGGTTACCAACAGTTTGCGCATAGACTTCATGTCATTCCTCAATTATCACGATTGCACATAACACTGTTTGTCTGTGCATCACCCAAAGGTTGACTGGTAGAAAATACCTGTGCCATTAAGTCCGCCTCTGTACATTTGTGTGCTTGAAGTGTTTAATAATTATGTAAAGCTAAGAAACAAGTTCAATGAAAGCATATATATATAACCAAAAGATTCAGAATCATTTGCCTAGCCTTTTCCCATCTATGTTGGGGTCGGCTTCCAGTCTAACCAGATGCAGCTGAATACAAGTATTTTACATGGAGCGACTGCCTATCTGACCTCCACAACTCAGTTACTGGGTAATACGACGATACCCCTTGGCAAGACTGGTTGTCAGATTTTCGGGCTTCTAACTACCTGTAACGACTGTCAAAGATCCACGAATGACAGCCGGGACCAACGGCTTAACGTGCTTTCCGAGGCACGGAGGGGTCTCGGTATGTAAAGATGGTCACCCATCCACAGACCAACCGCGGCAAGCGTAGCTTAACCTTCAGAAACATGTACTGAATTCATGGTAACAGGTTGTACTCATGCTTTAAATTAAAGTTAATTAAACTATTTTGTAACACTGATGTAAAACATAACTATGTCTTGGCTGTCGCACCGTCGTCGGGTAAAAATAAAAATATTACTGTAACTGGAGAAATGTTTACATTGCCCGACCACTGCCATCGATCTTAGGTGTACGGAGATGAACTTTCTATCTCTACTAGTCTTACATGTTAACAAATCTTATCTCTGACACCATGAAATCCCATCAGGTACGATCCCAACATTGATGGGGGTCCAATTAGAGCAACATCCGTTGATAACAGTTCACTGAACACGCGTTAGGTGGCGCCTGGGAAGTGTGGGAGTGCCTTTAGTTGGATATTATTACGTGTCGAATGGAAATTGATAGGAATTCGACGTGTCATTGCTATTGATGGGTTTATGTTGAGATTTTTGGCCAAATTGGGCATTTATTATAAAATTATGTTGCCCGAAATATCTTCTCGATCGGATCTTGTATTTTTTTTATTTTGCTACAGGATTTTTTTCATAATAATTTTTGTACCTCAATTTTCTATTCTTAACAACAAAAGAAATGCAGATAAAATTTAAGTGCATGAGAACTTATTCAAAACATTATTAGAATAGACACTGAAATTCAGAATAATAAATTAATTAAGTCATTAAGCCATGGTATGTGGAGCTTTTCCAGCCACACTAATGGACTTAGTAGCTCGTAAATATACAGTTTTTATTGCCGACTGCTTTAATAAACTGCTCGAGTAATCAGAAAGATTAATGCAACGCTTATTTCACTTCCCTTTACATGGGTGAGGATATTATTTTATTTCTATTTATACATAGGACCGCAGTTAAAGACGGCGATTCGGATGAAAGTTTTTGTAAGGAGGGTGAGTTTTAAAACAAAACGTCGAAATTCTGACAGCCCTAATCTCTATCGAATTACAACCACCCGCCATCAAATTCACACACACATAATTGGTGAACAGGAGGTGTCAAAATTCTACAGGGGGTTGGAAGCGTTGAACTGAGTCGCAGCTTAAACAAAAGAAGATTAAGTTACCGTTAAGTTCCTTGCGTGATACTGACAACATAGTCTGTAGGCACTTAGCCGAGTGTGAGTTCGAAGTACCTACCGAGTGCGAGTTTAAAGTAGCATCACTTGTTCAACGGTTAGCAAAGAGACTTCGTTAAGTGTATTAGTGAAGGTGAATATTTGCTCTGGATGTCGCTTTCAAGGAGAATTTTCACGAAGGAAAATTCCGAACGCCGAATAACGCTTTTAGAGGTACTGTAAATGGGATTTTGCGCTCGGGAACGGAGACAATGGGATAGGTAAACGCGATGTGGGATTTCCTTTTAAATTCAGTAAAGAGAATTGGCAAACCACATATTTTGAAAGCCAATAGACTGGTGGAGATTTTGGAGTCGAGTTTTGTATATACAGTACAAAATCGGGAAAGATGTAACTAGAAAAAACATATCATAAAAATGAGAGCAAGCAAATTCCATATAGATGAAAAAAGACAACATGATCATCTACCTAAGGCTAGGCAGATGATGATGATTCCATACTAAGTTGAGGTTGGCTTCCAGTCTACACGGATACAGCTGACTGCTAGTATTTGAGGTGGAGCGACTTCCTAGTATTTACTACTCCTATCCTACTATAATCATCATCTGCCAAGCCTTTTACCAACTATGTTGGGGTCGGCTTCCAGTCTAACCGGATGCAGCTGAATACCTGAATAATATAATATATTATAACATACATATTACTAATATTATAAAGGCGAAAGTTTGTGAGTGTGTGTGTTTATATGTTTGTTACTTCTTCACGCTCAAACGGCTGGACCAATTTTGATAAAATTTGGTATGGAGGTAGCTAACACCCTGGATTACCATATAGACTATCTATCTTTATATCCCGATATTCTCACGGTTTCGAAACTAAAAACTGCGGGGCGCAGCTAGTAATATTATAAATGTGAAAGTTTGTGAAGATGTTCGGATGTTTGTTACTCAATCACGCACACACAAACGGCTGAACGGATTTGGATGAAATTTGGCACATAGATAGTTTATAACCAGGATTAACACATAGGATACGTTTTATCCCGATATTCCCACGGGATCGAAACTTACGCGGGTGAAACCGCGGGGCGCTGCTGGTAAGAAATCAAGACCAGATGGGTAATTATGTAACACACTAGCAGAGGCATGGCTTTAATTTTGACAGGCCAACAGCATTCATTGCATTATTTACGTTGTTGAGGGCTCATTAGTCGATTCGCACAAATTTACTCGCCAGAAACGGGTGAATCGTCACTTTTAAATAATATTCTTCTATAGGCGACTCGTAGGAATTGGCACATTTTGAATTTTATGCAATGAAATTAAGAAAAGGTACCGTTTCGGGCAAGTAAATTCGTGCGAATCGTAATCGATAAAACATTTTTCGAACATTATATGAAGCATCTAGCGACGCCCACGGTTTCACCCGCATAAGTGTCGATCCCCTGGGAATATCGGGATAAAAACTATCCTATGTCCTTTCCCGGGACTCAAACTATCTCTATACCAAATTTCATCTAAATCGATTAATATTTTCTCATTGTTTCGTTTTTAGTAAGTAGGTATATTTATGTATATTTATTTGTGCTTATATTAATATGTAGTTAGATATATATTATATTCATAGTTTTAATAGGTTTATGCGTATCTTTATATTTAAAATATTTATTACTCAATTTTCATGATTGCACCCTACCACTGTTTGTCTCTGCATTACCCAAAGATTGACTGGTAGAAAATGCCTATGGCATTAATGCTATGGCTTTATATGCTTGAAGTATTAAATAAATAAATAAATTCAGCGGTTTAAGCGTGAAGAGGTAACAGACAGACAGACACACTTTCGCATGTATAATATTAAGTATTATATAGTATATAGTATGAATGGATTAGCAATATCCTTCAAAATGATTCAGATTGTGATTAATAGTGTGTTACGCAATTAGGGTACCAAGCTTGGCTTATCGGATCCCCATTCATCTTTAATATCCACGTCAACTAGAAGCCAGTGTTTAGCCCTAAGGCTGTCAAACGTCTTAAAAGCTGACAAGTGTCATAACCCTAAATACCGTTATTATAAACCCCGACCAAGCTCTCTGTGGGTATGTACTAAGCTCCTAAATTGATTAAAGGACCCTAGTTGATGCCTTAAGTAAGACCCTCTTTGTAATACGACTAAGTTGAAAGTTTTTGATTCAATTAATTTGTAATTCATGTAGACATTTATTAGAATAACAAGTCGTGTGCTCGATGGAATTTTCTATCGGCAAAAATTATGAACTTCCTTACAAACTTTCATCCCCTATTCGAATGAAAATCCAGAATTTTTCACTTTAGTTGTATAAAGAATTCTTGTGTTAAATCGCATGCTTTTAGATAACGGTTTAGGCTGAGTGTAATCTGCCAGTGAGTGAATTTATATTTTTTACAGTTCTGTACCTCATAAGGAAAAAACGGAACCCTTATAGGATCACTCGTGTGTCTGTCCGTCCGTCTGTCACAGCCAAATTGCTCCGAATCTAATGGACCGATTAAGTTGAAATTTGGTACACATATGAATCTCTGTAACCTAAACACAAACGTGTAACGTAAATAGATGAATTTTTAATACGGGTGTCATTTTAGGTGGGTAAATAGAATATTTAAAGAAAAAGTTTCGCAATCTGTATTGTGTGACATATCAAATGAAAGGGCTTACTGTGAGGATCTCAAATGTATTTTTTTCATAATTTTAAAGTAAATTTTGTTAAAGTTATTTAAGAAAATATGAGAAAGTTTACCACTCCCATATCTCCGAAACTATTGAGCAATTTGCTGATTTTGACAAAAATACAGAAAATAGTTCTATACTTATAGATTACAGGAAAACCTGTAACAAGTCCAACATGGTAAATCTCTCAATATTGTGCGTACAAACTTACATTTTCAGTTGGTATATATGGGAGAACATGTTTTTCAACTACAAGTTAAGTTTGTTTTTGGGATAAATTCATTCCAACTACGGAACCCATCATTGTGCGTGGTCCGACACGCACTTGGCCGATTATTTTTATTATAAATTAGATTATATAAGGCTAATGTAAGAATACTTTATGTTTGATCATTGTTATTATGATACTTTTTAAACGTAAAAAAAAAAAAAAAAAAAACCGGGCAAGAGCGAGTCGGACTCGCTCACCGAGGGTTCCGTAACATCCGGGTTTATACATAAGGTTTATGTTTATGAAATTAAATGTTTATTTTTATTTTTTTATACTTGAGTTGGTTGAATAAAAGGTAAATTGCGGTTTACGATTTATGACGTCTTAAAAAAAAACTACTTACTAGATCTCGTTCAAACCAATTTTCGGTGGAAGTTTAGATGGTATTGTACATCATATATTTTTTTTAGTTTTATCAATCTCTTATTTTAGAAGTTACAGGGGGGGGGACACACATTTTACGACTTTGGAAGTGTCTCTCGCGCAAACTATTCAGTTTAGAAAAAAATGATATTAGAAACCTCTATATTATTTTTGAAGACCTATCCATAGATACCTCACACGGATGGGTTTGACGAAAAAAAAAATTTTTAGTTTCAGTTCTAAGTATGGGGAACCCCAAAATTTATTGTTTTTTTTCTATTTTTGTGTGAAAATCTTAATGCGGTTCACAAAATACATCTACTTACCAAGTTTCAACAGTACAGGTCTTATAGTTTCGGAGAAAAGTGGCTGTGACATACGGACGGACAGACAGACAGACGGACAGACAGACAGACAGACAGACAGACAGACAGACAGACAGACATGACGAATCTATAAGGGTTCCGTTTTTTGCCATTTGGCAACGGAACCCTAATAAGTACCTAAGGAGACGGTTATCATACTCTAAGCAATGTTTGTAAATAAACTTCATAATTATTTGACTCGTGATGACCCGTATTTATAAAATAGGCTTCTGTAGCTGGTAGAATTATTCGGTCAAAAGCAGTACCACACATCTGCCAAACAAATATGGCGTCCTCTAACGTCAAATTTTACCAGTCAGGTGATCAATCAAATGGCCAGTATTTTTAAAACTGTGTATTCCAAATTCTTGCAAAAATAGCCGGTAGAAAAATATTGAAACTCTATTTAAACTAACCCACGCTACAACAACACGTTGAAATAAAATACAGTGGTTACAATTTTCACAAACACTGTTATATTTTGTCGGGAAAGTTTCGAAGAGGAAATTGGTAAATCGAAGTTCGTCCGATTGTTCAAGCTACTTAGAAAATATTCTAAATTGCTTTTGATATTTTCATAAAAAGTTTTGTTTCATTCTGCTGTTTGCTCTGTATTGTTTTTGGATGTGTTATCTGAATAGTTTTGCAAGGAAGTTGAAGACTAGAGAGGCGTTATATAAGTTTTAGTTGCCTCAAAGGCTAACTTACTGACTTGAGACTGATCTTAGTCTTGTCTTTGATAGATGTTACTAAATAACTGATTGGATATGTTTAGATACCGTGTGGTGGGACCCTTGTGATCTCCTATACCTACAGGTATTCCTAGTGCAGACACCAGTCTCTCACAAACTAGTGTCACATAGTTCATAAGCGTGCTTAAATTAATATATATTATTACTAGCTTCCACCCGCGGCTTCGCCCGCAAGGCATGTCGATAAAAACTATCCTATGTCCTTCCCCTGGAGAATGAATGAATGAATTGCACCGATCCCAGCGTGGTTAAACCAGACTCGATTAATCGAATGAACCCCAAGATTCGCACTAGCTCCTGTAGCCTCATGTTCATGGTGCTACAGCGACCATTGCATATCAAGGAATAGACCGGGGGGCGCGGTAATGGTAGGGAAGACGTGCCCGTAGGATAGGTAAGGATTTAAGAGCCTACCGGATATGCATCCTAGAGTAAGCATTGGACTAGTGGAGAGATGGGTAATTATTATCTATGGATGGGCATCTTTTATCGACCTTGCCGCCAGGTTGGTTCAGGTCGAGCTTCATCGGTGCGACTTTTGGCGGGCTTCTACTGCTTTCTCGGTTCTTTTGTATGTAATTGCTTGTTTTGTTGTGTCAGATGTTGCTGTTTTCAATGTCTTCGACGGAAGTTTCGCTACTATCCGTTTCCGGTTTTTGTAAGTTTCACTAGCAGCGATCTTGATCTTACTTCTATCTTCAGCTATCGTCATCATCATCTGCCTAGCCTTTTTCCAGCTGTATCCGTCCAAAAATTGATTCCCTTGTCGAAGTACCTCATGTCCTGTTTTAGATTGTCGTTCCATGTGTAAATAGGTCGGCCTTCTTGGATTTGGCCTTGTACTGCATTGCTGCATGCAGTAGGTGTGGTTGCGGCGCCTGTAGACAGGTGCGAGGTAGCACATCCTGTGGTTCTTGATGCGTTTGGTTACTGTTTTTCCGTCTAAGATTTCATGCATTTTCTTTTGTCTTGGTTTTTTCCTAGGGTGGTTAATCAAGTTTCTAATGAAAACTCGCTCATATCTTCTGAGTCTTGATCTGTTAGCTTTAGTAAGTGCCGATACTTTCAGGCCATGTATCGTGCTTGATGGTCCTGTTGGTTAGCGATTTGTTGGTTCGTTGTGATTGGTCCCTTAGTGCCTTTAGGTCGACCTTGTCAAAGGCATAAATTCTTTTACCTGCACGCCGTTCTTCGTCTAAGACCCTTTTAAGCGTAAATATATGGTCGTCTGTTGATCTATTGTTTAAAAAGGTTGGTTGGTATTTGTCCAAGTCCGTTATTACCTCGTCTATTTTTTAAATGCGTAGGATGCGTAAATTCTGACCCGTGTTGCAAACCGACATGTGGCGATATTCATTCGCATCTTTAGGGTTATTGTTTTTTTTTTTTTTTTTTGGAATTAGTACTTGTACGGTCTCCAGCCACGTGTTGGGTGCTTCGTTCTGTGTCCAAGCTTTGTTCATGTGTTTGGTGACGGCTTCTTGTAGTATTTCTGGAATTGTTTTGTAAAGCTCGATTACCATTTGGTCAGTTCCGGGAGCTGACCCGTTTCTCATTTTATTAATGATTTCCATTACGTCATCCGCGATGGGTCCATCACACTGTACTTTGGTTATCGGATTGTTTGTATTAATTGTTGGTATAAGATGGCCCTCGGATTTTTTTATTGTTTGCTCCCACTTGGTCATCGGTATCTAAGTAGATCTTTTTCGACGTTTTGTTTGAAGTTTGTTTCTACTGTAAAAAGGTACAGCATCTGCATGCATTTTGCAGGGTGGTTTTTCCCCATTCATTGAGGCAGGCCCTACATGCTTTTTGCTCTTCCTGATATTTAACCTTTTGAAGTGTTGCCTGACATTATTTTACTAGGTTGTACCTATTTGGATTATGTAGTTGCCTATTCTGTAGGAGTTTAGCTTTTTGTAGTTCAGCAAGAGCTAATCGATGATCTCTGGAGAGAACTGGCTGCAGAATCAGAGTTTCCTGAGCAGCCGCTTTTAATAGCTCCGTTATGGTATTCCAGAATATTTCGATGTTTTGTCCGTTGAGTAGATTCCTACATATCTTTTAGTTTTTTGATATGTAGTCTTGGTATTTTGTATTCGTGAATTTACTATTGAGAAGGACATAATGGCTCTGTTTGTAATTGAAATCCTTGTTTCGGTTTGTTCTTAGCAGATCCCAGATTATTTTATGGTCGGATGTGCCCCTAGCTGCCCATTCACCTGTAATAAGTTCGATGAGTTTTTCTGTTGCATGTGGCGATAATGTGATCCAATTGGAGTGCCCTTTGACCATGTTGTCCTGCATGATGATCTCTCTTTTGTCTGTTCTATTTGCAGTTTTTCTCTGTTGGTTGTAGATCTCCTGAGTTTTTACCTGTTTCTTGTATGCAGGCTGCATGAATGCCTCTAATTGAGAGTTCCGCGTCTTAGTTAATTGGTTAATTAAAGGCTTATTATGTTGTGTTGGTTTGACGTTGTTTGATTTTTCATTAGATCTATCGGGTTGCTGTTGTAATGGTCGTCGTCGGTCATGGCCCAGCTATCATAGTGCTGGTCCTTGTAGAGGATGTGCATGTTGCTGGGTACTGGTTCGTCGGTAGGTGAATACACTAGTGTGTGTTTTGTATCCGTGTGCACGTGCAAATTTACAAGATAGAACTCGGACGCGGCGATTAATATATACTCTCCTCCTCAGAACGTCTTGTTATACTGCGTGATTGTGTATTTGTTATCCTTTGTTCCTGGGAGAGATTGCTGTTAGGGAGAAATTCTTGTATATTATTTAAGAGCTATATTATGAAGAAGCGAGGTCGGACAGACACGTGGTCAAACCCATTACATTATTTATTGATGGGCTGTAGCTATGGCTCGAACTAGACAATTGCCGCCTTTTGTCATACGCAAAATTATGCCCATTTTTAAAGAGAAAGCCTTTTGTTTTTATGGTATTGCAAGACCTTCTCAGCAAACATGTGCGTGGGTTTGTTTTTGAGAAACAATAAAGCTGACAGGGCCTCAAATTTATGAGCTTTGCTATTTTTGTTTTTAACTTAACCTTTTTTAACTTCGAGTCCAATTTTTTCGCACATGTTCGAATTCAGGTACACGGATTGTGATCAGACATATTGACATACATAGTGTCAGATATACAGTCGTGGGCGCAGAATTGGGATACGGGTAAACGAGAGAAACAGCTCCTTTATGTACAAGACTTGACTTACAGGCTATGAAATAAGTTGCTTGTTCAAGGCAGTTTTGGTAATTTAGTACAATGTTAAATGAAGAAAATCGTGGAGTACGAATTCTAGAGCGATACCGTATTTTAGGCTAGAGTAATAGAGTATCTTAGTTTTATCCCTCGCTCCTAGATATAATATGAAAACATTTCCCTAAAGCCTATTTATAGCTTACAATGATGTTAAATTCACGCGTGGCTTTAAAAATCCAAGTTAAGAAAACAAAGCGCAGCCGGAAACAGCTTCTAATGGAGATCCCTGAAATATACGGAAAGATCTCACCAAATCCTCGGTTGGGAGACCTAGGCCTCAGGCTTTTATATCAGGAACACACGTATGCCACTCGTTTTACTATGCACCCACAATAACAACACACGATACACCGTTTCGAATTTCAAATTTGCGTTTCAAGCTGAGAGTTACGCCAGTTTGGTTAGAGCCACGTGGTACGCACGTTGCATCAAGTATAAACAAAGGCTGGACCCGACACGTCCGTCCCCTTCGGCGGTCACTAACCGAATCCTATCCTATGTCCTTCCCCTGGATGCAATTTATCTCTCTGCCAAATATTAACGAAATCCGTTCAGTGATTTAGGCGTGAAAAGGTAACATACAGACAGACAGAGTAACTTTCGAATTTTTTAATTATTAGTATGGATGATGCTGTTGTTTGTGAAAAAAAAAAATTATTTGAATTATATGTCAGTTATTTATGCCAAAACAGGCTTCCTAAAGCTCGCTGCTATCAAATGTCAGGTAATATTACTAATTTCAACTCTGTACCTACATATTTCGAAATAGAAGTTTAAAACAAGATTTTCACCTGTTATGACCTCCTCAAAACACAACTGCTGTTTCAAGTTTGTTAATTACCATAAAAACAAGTTGTAAACAAAACAAAATATTTACTTTTAAAACCAAAGGTTCGAACAATGGTGGTAGAAACCGACTGCTTTGAATATAGCGTGTCATTGCACTGAGACACAGGTGCGAGGAGTTAGGTGAACAAAATTATTGTTTTAGTATTTTGTCTTATTTTTCTTCATTTTATCTGACTAAAGCCCTTTTAACACAGCACGGTTTTTTTACGGTACGACGAATAACCCGTGCCGTAGAAAAAACGTGTCCGTCAAGTTACCATAATGAAGGATCCATATAACACTGACGACCATGTCTACACAAGAAATACGTGTGTGTACAAAAGGACGTATTCCAGATTGGGCACCCGCTTAAATGGCACCTGAGTGAATGTGCCGCTGTGTGTCAAGTGTATTCACTCAGGTGTCATTTAAGCGGGTGCCCAATGTGGAATACGTCTACAAAAGGCTTGTGGTGTCGGAAATCATCATAATTTCAGCTGACAGACGACTACTGCACTAACATGTCAACACTTGGCAACTTTCAATTGCGATTTTTTCGTGAAATGACGAATGCAACGTTGAAATACGACACTTTACATAAACCTATGGGTTCGAAAAGACTATGTTCGTAATAGCATAAAATTTCATTAAAAAATAAAGGAGAGAATTGCCTTTGAATAAAGCCAAGTGTATACATACTTATGCTCGTGACTACGTGGCTCACCACAAACGACAGTCACAACGAAAAGTGCATAAGTGCAAACAGATTCTCACTTTTCAAGAAAATATGTACCAGTCTGCAGCTTTGCCGAATTGTAAATGTTGTTTTCATAATCTCTCAGTTGATTCCATGATTTTCTGTGCTGTGTGTGTATGCTAATATAATGTCTCCAACACCCTAGAGGTAACTAATGTTTTTAGTACTAGTTATAATCACATAAGTGTCTCATTATAAGCGAACTGTTATTTTTAAGTTCTTATGAGAAATAAGGTTCTTTAAACCTATTGAAGGAAACGTAAGGTAGTAAAGTCAAAGTCAAATCATTTATTTCGAATAGGCACTTTTAAACGTTAAAAATTACAACTAAATAGAATTGATTCTAGTCGCCCATTCCAAAAGATTAGTTTTCGGTAGTGTAAAAGTAGTTTTTTGTAGTGGTAGGTAAGTACAAAGTAAGGTAGAGGTTGTTACCCTAAAACTCTAACATTTTGCTGCCCAAACATCTAAGCTGTGTGTCCAACCCACGATGCGTGAAACGTACCCAAGCTATTCAAATCAGCGCAAGCCACAAAAACTGAATTGAGATATTATGCAAATACCTGATTGTATGCAGATGGCCGATAATAGGCTACACTTAGAAATCGACGTTCAATTCTCCATAATGAGTGAGACAATAAGCTTAATAAAGCCGTTGACTATACAAGGTTTTGATCAAGATAGTGCCGGTAATTGGCTTGAGGTGGGCGTGGTTAAGAAATTGCATGGCATGTGAATATTGTTCACAAAAAACGTCATGCTCTAGTGGCTATTTGGGGTCAGGGGTAGAATATATAACGTTTTTCGGTACATAATTTACATATCATGTGAGTTTTCTAAACGTTGCTTGGGATATTCCGTAATTATTTTGTTTTTTTTGCTGCATGAAGGTGGGCCCTAATATCGGCATGGCCGAACTTGGGTGTATGATTGAGAGAACACAAAACACTATATCATTTGAGTACCTCAGGCGTGACTTTAATGATGATGTTAAAACCTTTGGTTATAAGTTCGAAGACCCAAACAAAGGGGTAGATGTTTTTGAATTTAGATGTACTCACTTATGTGTTTTTTCCGTTCGTATACAGTAAACAAGACATTTTTCCTTTAATCTATATTATTCCACTGTTGGGCAAAGGTCTTCCCCATAGGTTCCCACTTTTCTATGTCCTGTGCCTTTTCCGTCCAAGGTTGGAGGCTGATGTGGGACTGGGTGGGTCACACCTATAGGATGCATCTAGACAGATGGGCCAAAGTGGTCACACAGTCACACAGTGCTTGAAGACGGGCGTCGTCACCAAGGAAGGCCTAAGATAGGCTGGCGTGACGATTTGGACTCGTTTGTAACCGATTGTATGGAGAAACCATTACATACTAATATAAAAAAAATAGTTCTACTAAATCACCTGTATCAATTGAAAAACTCTCCACCACTTTTTGTTCTAAGGATGGACGGCCGGATTGGTCACTGATGTGCACTGGTTAGTACCTATTTAGCTAACAGTTCGCTTATACCCGATGTAATTTTATTTTTTTGGTGTAACTTTTTCTCTAAGTACCTAAGTAAGTGGTTATAATTCTCTAAATTATGTAGTCGATGATTTTGGTGCACGATAAAACTCTAATGAGTTTATGTTGGCACCAACTTAAATGTATAAAATGTATGTGTACTACTGAATAAATAAACAGAAAAATAATGAATTCAATAAAAGCAGCTTTTCTTTTTCATATACCTACCTACACAGTCTGTTGCCTGATTTTATATAAATATTATCTTGATTAATAAAAATATTATATATATATTATAAGCAGCTGCAGTTAAAATCAATTGTATGCACATTAAGCCTCAGTAAATATTAAAACAAAGTCCACCCTTGGAACAAAATACTAAAACAAAAAAGAACCTTAATTTCACCCTAACAAAAGTAATTTAATTGCACATTGAATCTAAAACATAATTACCACCTCGAAATTGCAAGCCAACAACTTTCTCTGCCTAGTTAGAAACAAAACGATCAAATAGCATTTTTTACTTTAAAAAAATAAACGTTCCAGCCACTAGACTGCTGAGCTTTTATATCCCAGGTCGGCTCTTGTAGAGAGGGCCTAAACAAAGAGCCGTAAATAGTGCATTGTTCTAGAGCCCCAGCCAGAGAGCCCCTAACAACTTTGTGGGGTTTTCAAGATCACAATTTTTATTCTAAAGGGGTTGTTAAGTTCGCATTTAAAGTAAGGTTTTTTGAAAGGGATCGTGTTTTGTTTTCTCTGTGGTTCCTAGTCCTTTGTATTTTAGCGGGGTTCAGGACCTAGGAGTGTTGACCTAAAAAGGTTACTAGGGAAGGCTGAAGTGGTGAGACGATAAATCAAGTGCTGTGTCAACCGAGTTTATTTCTAGCCGATGTTAGTCTAGCAGGAGGTTATTTCTGTCTAAGAAATTAGTTTGTTTTCAACCAACTGGTAGGTACCTATCTGTAGTTCAGTATCAAATACTATAGTTGTTGTGTATTAGATAAGCTTTAGCGAAGGCTTGGAGTGCTTGCGTTTATGTATGGACCCTTGAATGAGAAATAAATGTGTTTTTATTGAAGTAAAAAAGTCTAGACCAATTCTATTTTTTGTACAATTTGACATTCAAAAGTGCCTTTTACGTACCTATTTGGAATAAAATAAATTTGACTTTCAGGTATAAAATAAAAGAATATTCTTTTATTTTGTAGAATTAAAAGAGACGTTTTATGTATTGTTAAGTGGACCTTTTAAAACAAAGGAATAAATAAATACGAGTAACGAAATTCACTTAATATTTCCACGCTAAAAAGCCGCATCCTAATTTAAAATTCCCGGAGCCCTCTTGCGAATATACAATTAAACCTTTCCCAGCATTAATTCGCAAAAAGACAACAGGCTGATGTCTCAATCGCATTTATTTCAATTACAAATCAGCTTGAATATTCATACGCCGAAAGCTATAAGCGTGCCTAGAACGTGCGCAAGAGTCGGCCCGCCCTCGACGCTGATTGGCCGGCCAATTTTGAATTGGCCAATCGCGTTCGCGCGGGAAACGTTACGTGTAATTTTAGCATAATTAGTCACGCATTGGAGTAGTGAGGTTGTGCTTTCCGCAAAAAATATCCATATGTTTGTTAGCTGACAGGATCCATTGTTAGGCACCGCTAGTTTATGTTGTATTGTTTCTAGAGTAATTGTTATATTGTTTTGAAGACATTGAAATATCTAGAGGAGGAGTTTCTTAGTTTTTGTTACGATAGATGTCCGTTACGCTTTTTGTTAGGTCGCTGAGGTCAGCTACTGATGTATTTTTGCCACGACTTTAGGCTGAAATACCTATATATATATACTTGATATAAAACTCGTATTGATTTAACCATAACTATTTAAGCCAATCCCATATAAGCCATACCTCGTAGTACTAACTCCAACGAGTTTGTAGCGTAGGCAATATAGGCATGGCCTTGATCGGATCATCATTCACATGCACTTATCCCAATTTCTTTAGGGTCGGTGCAACGTAACTTACGTACAACGATAAGTATTTCTCTATTAATCGTCATCTCGATAACACCACCTTACGCATATGCCTTTTAAACAATTCTTCCATCGTTTCTTTGGTCTTCCCCTCTTCTTATGTTTAATTTAAACTAATTAAACTAACTTATACAGGGCCCCATTAAAACAGATGGACAAATTTTAAAACAGCACTCAGGTCGTCTGACCAAAGATTTATTTTGGCCTTAAATAATAAATTGCCGACAAATTAGTGTATTTTCGTTAGTTGATTATTTTTTTGTAAGTATCTGATGCGTTTTTCTTATATACTTTTTTACCATCGTCCTTATTTTGGTGGTCTGAATGATTTCTTAAAATTTGTCCATATATTTTAATGGGACCTTATATTTGTAACTTTTCCAAATGTTATCTATTATTAATACTTTAACTTTGTTAGCATATTTGTTAATTTTATTGTGTATGCTTTGGTCTCCTATAAGTGAATATGCACTCCTTCACTTACCTATAGGAGACCCTACTTACTAGTTGAGACCATGATACCTACTTAATACCTGTTGCCCTTTACTATATGTGTCATGTATTGTGTACCTACATATTTTGTTGGAGATCCTAAATCAATAAATAAATAGCCTAAGTACCACATTCATACCCGAAACTCTTCTCACGACATCATCAAGCTAGCCTAGCCTTTTCCCAACTATGTTGGGGGGTCGGATTCCAGTCTAATCGGATGCAGCTGAATACCAGTTTTTTACATGAAGCGACTGCCTATCTGACCTCCTCTACCCGGTTACTGGGTAATGGAGGTAGATAAGACTGGTTGTCAGACTTTCGGGCTTCTGACCACCCGTAACGACTGTCAAAGATCCACGAATGACAGCCTGCTCTAAGCCTGACTGACGGAATGACTCTCCTCACGACATGACAAATAGCCTTAATAAGATATCTCCACAACACCCATGGAACAAACAGAGATAAGTAAGTATAAAACCTCAAGGAAATGCCAGTTTAAAACTTAAGTACTAAAGTTATTCTAGATACTAATATTCAGGTAGACAAGTTGGATAATAAAAACCTCACAGAGTATGAAGATTGCGATAAGTTTTACTCGCTAGTCAGTTGCCCGCGGTAAATAATTTCATGGAGTCAACTCTTTTAACTTATACGAGAAAAGGTGAGGTTTTTGCAAGACTTTTAAAAGAAAACTATCTTAGGAGCTGTGGAACTATTTTTTATCTTAGTTATTATGATCCACTTCATTATTTATTCTTTTGCAATTTTCCGGGATACCTAAAACTTACAATATAGGGTCAAATTAAATTCACTAGCGAAACTCCGCATACGTGATAGGTAAGTATATCTTTTTTTTTTCGTTTGCCTCTACTGTCCCACTGCTGGGCAAAGGCCTCCCCCATTTTCTTATGCTGTACCTTCTCCGTCTAGTCGGTTAGGAACGCGTCTAAATCGTGGCGAAGAGACAATCGTCACCGAATCAGGCCTATGAAATTAGGCCTGCCTCGGTGACGTCGCCCGTCTTCAGGAACCCACTGTGTGACGACTTTGGCCCATCTGTCTGGATGCATCCTATTAGTGTGACCCGCCCAGTCCCAGTCGATATCTAAACTCGATAAAACAAAAAATAAATAAATTTCATGATTTTTTTATTGGGATTATCGACCGCAGTTAGTGTATTCACTTGAAATATCAGTGTGAAAATATCAGTGTAAAAATTAGTTTTTTATATGTAGGTAAACTTCACAGACGTGATGAGTGCGATACCTATCTAAACACGATAAGTTATATTTTCTCAACTCGTACTTGAAGTGAAAACACTACCAGCAGTCGTTGAGCCCTGAAAAAAACTAATATTTTTTAATAACATTTTACCGTGTTTAAATAGTGTCTGCTGAGTTTTGCTAGCTAATTTAATTTGACCTTGTAGGTACATCGTTTAATCAAAGGGAAATGTAAAATGGAATCTGTTACGACTTTTAGGTCCTTTTAGGTCCTTGGTTTCGTTTTGGGACTAATTAACTGGTCTCTCAACTCAATTTTGATCCTTTATAAAATTAAAGAAGTTAAATAATTAGTTTGTTAGCATTTTAGAGGTAAGTTAGTAGATAATACTATCTTCGGGACTAATAAAAAAAATTGCAGCTCTGTCAAACAAGGTAAACATAATTAAAAACTTATGCAGGGGTTTGAGAGACCTAAAATTTTTTTCTTTTTTTTTGTCAAACCCTATACAGTCCTGTTTATCCCACCAAAATACTATACAAAGTATTCAATCTACTATCAAAACCCTACCATCAAAAAGAACACCGAAAATCAATAGTTCACGCAGTAAATCACACAGGACCCAATATAATTCGTGTTAACTTACAGAACTAACGTTATCTCCGCTCAGATTACACAGAGGGCGCTGTAACCGCGGGGCTACCGATTTAGCCATGTAATATTGACGTTCCATATGATTTATGAACAATAAACACTGGCTACCATATTGTTCTAAAATAGGTTAGTGTCTTATGCGAGGCAATAGCGATGCGATATTGTTTGAGTTAGTTTTGAGTATGAATTTAGAATTAGTATGTGATGGAGTTTTGACTTTGAATTCTAGTTTGCAGTTGTTGTTATTGTGTGTTGACTTTAAAGTTTCAGGCCGGATATATTATAAATTCGAAAGTAACTCTGTCTGTCTGTCTGTCTGTATGTTACCTTTTGACGCCTAAGCCACTGAATGGATTTCGATAAAATTTGGCAGAGGGATAGATTGCATCCCGGAGAAGGACATAGGATAGTTTTTACATACCTCGAGGACGAAACAACGTTTATCTTTAGACCCAGGTACCTTTGAGCCATTTTTAAGTTTCGAACTATAAACCGACAAAGTTAAAGTTCTTATTACAAAAACTGACGTTAAAGTCTAAGTTGACAATTTTGAATTAAGAACTTTACGTTTGTCAGAATACAGTAACTGGCTCGAAGGTTTAGGTCTGAAGTTAGAAGTCGTTTTCCAAAAAGACGGAAAGCGTCTCTTGTACAACCTTCGGAAGAACGGTAGGAAAGGTCATTTTGCTGGAAGAAAATTTGTTTCTCTGGAGACATTGCCCTCAGTGTAACACAGGAACCACCAATGATTGTGTGCATTCCACAAGACATCCAGGTGTCGCTAGCTCCCTACATTATGTGCTGAGGTCGGTCATCATGCGCCAGCCTCCGTTACACTTATATGTCTCATGGATCCATCCAACATAGAAAATGGGGTTAGTTCGAACTAACAACCTCTACGTCACCCGTCCGATGCCCTTTGCTCTCTCACGAGCCAGCAATATTAGCGAAGAGTCTAAACTAAAACCTAAACATGAAAAACCCATCCCAGAACACATGAACCCTACAATCACGTCACACCACTCAACGAACAGTCACGAATACCCACGAAATCCCCCGAACACTTCCGAGTTGTTCCGAGCGAGTTCTGCTCCGCTAACTACAGAAGGCGGCGACTTGATTAGAGATTCGTTGCGAGTTTGCCCACCCTCCTATTTGCGTGAGTATACGTGTGTTATAGTGCTGATGTGTTCCGGTGTACGATTGCTTTATTTCATTGTGTTTAGTGAGTTGTGGCGTGATGTGGAGGCATTATTTTAAGGGAATAAAGATGGAGATTTTTTATTTCTTGTTTCCTTTCGGGTAAACAAAGATTCATGGCATATATAACATACATTTGAATAAGCAAAGGAGTATTAGTACGAGATTTCACCAGTTATGTTTTAAGTCTCAATGTAATGGGGTCCCCCCCATTGCCTATTGCCATCAACCATGCACAAACCCAAACTCTGAGCTGTACAAAGAAACTCTAGATGGAAAAACCCAATAACACTTTTTCCGAACTGAGGAATCAAACCTAGGACCCCTGCCGAGCAGTTGCACTTGCGATCACCAGACCAATGATGCAATCGTTTACACTGCTGTCGTAACAAAAAACTGGCCAAGTGCGAGTCGGACTCGCACACGAAGGGTTCCGTACCACAAGGCGAAAACGCCGAAAAAAACACGTTTGTTGTATGGGAGCCCCCCTTAAATATTCATTCTATTTTGTTTTTAGTATTTGTTGTTATAGCGGCAACAGAAATACACTTCTGGACACATCTATTGGCCCACCTTGTATTTTCAGTTTCGTTTGGTCCTAGCTCAAATTTTATATTA